>OX638130.1:99914539-101292039 GCA_951804985.1 Dryomyza anilis | reverse complement strand
ATAAAAAGTTTTACTAATTTATGCATGTCGAGCAAGCATTATTTAAGAAATAACACACAAGAACTACTTGAGAACTGAGAAGTACGTCAAAAAAATGAACGAAAAAAAAATATTTTAATAGAAATTTGGTTTAATGAACAGCGTCCTTCAATATTATGAACATATATGTTGTATTTTATATTTTGGTTCTTTAATATTGCTACAAAAATTCAGTCATACTGTTCTCCAAGTTCGTATCTCTGGATTGTGTACAAAATAAAAACACTCTTATGTTTTGTTTAAATTATAACAATTAACTTTATTAATTCACTTTAATAAACAACTTTACTAATAATAAATTCTAACAACTGCTGCATGTCCACAATTTAACTTGACAATTATCACACGAGATGCCCTTGACTACTTTACAATCACTACTCAAGTGCTGTGCCTCAGAAGCGGCTCCCTTATATACTGCATGCATCAAATCGACACGTTTCGACAAGATTCGACTTGTTTTGAGAACATTCTACTCGTTTCATGAATGACGCATGCTATTGGCATCTCATTCGCACTCATGTGTTTAATGTGCTGATCTTCCATCTCTTTCTCGCACATTGCTTAGTGCGCTGAATTGTCTTGCGTCTCATTTATTATTGTTGATTGCTTGCACTGTGGAGCAAATTACCTCTTTTCGTAACAATATTATGAAACGTATTCTTCATATAAAGTTCATCATATTGAAGAACACTTTTTCACCAGTTACCAAGCGTTCTTCATATTTATGATAACATTGATGGCGTTAGTCATTAATATTATGAATGGCTCTACAACACAATGAATCATGATTTGAAGAACGGAATTCATCAATATGATGTACATTTTTTTTTTGTGTATAACATAGGCTTACACACCCAATCGTCCTTCGGTGCTCAGGAGAACCAATAGATGATGAAATATTTTCATTCCCTATTAAATAAATTGCACTTCGATGTATTCGGTAGAGGAACTCAGAGGAGGATTTTGAAGCCTTGGCCCAAATGTTGTATTCCATCTTAAGCCGTGTATAGGTGGTGTATACATTGCGCAAGTCAGCAGGAATGAAGTATGTCTTACACCGTTTTCAGAAACCGAGGCACTTGGCCCCTTTTTTCGACATATCAAATATGTGATTATTCTAACGGAGGTCACATTGAATTGATATGTCCAGAATGTCAAGAACAGCTGCCACCGCAATGTCCACCCATATTGAGCGGAGGGAGGGGCGAAACTACTTTTTTGTGGGATAACAGACAACTTTTCGTCTTGCTTGAATTAAAATCAGCTATAATTGAAAAACCCCACTCGGAGATTCATAGTTCATAGTTCGTCTTTAACTCTCAATTCATTAGTGTGTGTGAATTTGTCTAAATTTGAAGACTAAACTAAATTATTGATTTTTTATTCGAACGATATTCGATAACCGGAATTCGGTAATAAATAGTTATCTGTTTTAATTTGCTAAATTTAAAGTTAGACAATCATTCACACCATACATATATTAAGGTTATGTGCAAGTTTGTCTTAATTTGAAGACTTTACTAAATTGTCGGAAAACTGTAAAGTCGGTAATCTTTAAAGAAAAAATTAAGAAAAACTTGTACACATTGTCTGTTTTATGTCGGTCACTATGCGGATATTAGTAATGTGTAAAGTCGGTAATCAGTAGAAGAATCAGCTGTTTGTTTGCTTTGATTCAATTTAGATCAATTTAGATTCCTCGATATATGCACAGAAAAAAAAATGTACATCATATTGATGAATTCCGTTCTTCAACCCATTATTCATCGTATTGAAGAACCATTCATAATATTAATGACTAACGCCATCAATGTTATGAATGCTATCATAAATATGAAGAACGCTTGGTAACTGTCGCAAAAGTGTTCTTCAATATGATAAACAGTATGTGTAGAATACGTTTCATCATATTAATGAACCAAAATATAAAATACAACATATATGTTCATCATATTAAAGAACGCTGTTCATTAAACCAACTTTCTGTCAATATTTTTTTCGTTCATTTTTTGTCGTTCTCAGTTCTCGAGTAGTTCTTGTATGCTACTTCTTGTATTTTACTAATTTTCGGAACAAATTTTTTTTCGGGACAATTTTTTTTGTCCGACATTTTTTTTTCGGATAATTTTTTTTTTCATTTTTTTACTGTTGTTTTTTAAATCAAATTTTTACAAAACTTTTTTTTCGAATTATTTTATAAACAATTTTTTTTTTTTGAAAAAATATTATTAATAAATTCATCAATATGACAATTCAAATTCATTGTATTGAATATTTTGTTCATAAAGGGTTTTTCAACAGGGACGCTACAAAAGTAGAGCGACAGGGACAGCAAACGACGCCATATTTCTTGCCGCTCTTCTGACATTTCTCTTCAGTAAGGTTTGCCATTTCATGATGGAAAGATATACGAGCCAACAACGAGTCGAAATTATTAATATTTACTACCGAAATTCGGAGTCAGTGGCCTCAACGTTAAGAGCGCTAAGTCCAATTTATGGTCGTCATAATGTCATATGGTCGTCATATGTGATTTAATGAACGGTGGTATCAATATGATGAATCTGGTAGTCGGTTAAAAAAATTCATAATATTTATGAATAAATTCATCATATTGAATTTTTCTGTGTGCATTACCGACAAAATTTAGTTTACTTTCAAAATTAGACAAACTCGCACACACTCTAAAATTGTAAATTGTGAGCTATTCCCATGGTTTTAAGAAGAATTATTTTTGATATAATTTTAAATTGTTTTGCGGAATTTTGTTCGAGTACGAATTGTCTCGGGAAAGAGTTGTCAGAAAATGACTTTTACTTGTTAAACTTTAAAATCTGTTTTTGATACTAAAAAAAAGTTTTATTTAGTTAGTTTAGAAATTACACAATAATAATATTTTAAGTGCTGAATAATAGAGTTTAAAATAAAAATTAACAACAAAATTTTGAAACATGTCTCAAAAAATATAATTTTCGAAGTATAGACAAAAAAAGGCATTCTTAAGTAAAAGTGAAAGTTTTTATACTCTAAGTATCACATCATTAGGTCCCATTAAATCACAATAAAAATGAATGTGTATTATTAAAAAGTTCTTTAGCTTTATATCAACTCTGTAACTAAAAAAGTTCGCTATAAAACAAAAAAATAGCTATAAACCGATAAAAGCATGTACAACATACCAATAATAATTCCAACATGCCAAAGACTTTATGTGGCTCTTGCTTGAAAAGTAATAAATTACAATTCGGCAATTGCCACACATTCGCTTTTGTTTTAAATGCAAACACGACAAACGAGCGATGAGCTCGTCCGTCAATTAGCGACACCAGCAAAATGAATACATTAAACAATGGCATCAACATTATTGGGTTTAACGAGCGGGTGGTGGTCAATGGTGGCCATAAAGTGAGGTTAATTGCCATAAAAAGTAACGGATGGAATGAATTGGCCTGAACGAACATGCGATATATGTTGTGTGCGAAATTCAACAGATATCAAAAACGTATCAAAAACTGATCAAAATTCTATGCGTGTGAGGATTGGAAATCGATTTAAGATTTTTGTATACCTAAAGTTTGTTTTATATTTTCGGGGTTTTTGTCAAGGTGATCACGAAAATGATGTCAATAGGTTTTTTTTTTTCAATTTGAAATCATACTAAAACATACTAAAGTTTCAATTGAAAATTTATTGTTATAGCATTTAAAGTGTATTTGTTTTAATCTGAAATTTCTCAAGAAGAAATATCAATTATAAATTTCACAACTGTCACACTTTATAAATCGCATTATTTTATATTCTATTGTTTTGCGGTTTTTGCAACATTTCAAAAGTCAACTGTTTTGCATCGGAAATGTTTGTATTTTGGTGGGAAACAAATCTTGTTTGGCGTCATTTTAATCGTTTTCAAATATTCCAAATAACATTAAATTTAAATTCAGTTAATTCGACAGGCATGCGGTTCGCTTAATTTAATTAATTGTTATGCTCATAATTAATGTTCTTTATGGTCAGCCATTGTTCTGGTTTTTGATGTGGTTTTTATATTGATTTTATTATGTGTTTAACAGAGCTTTATTTGGAAATATTTGTGAGTATTAGAAATGCAATTTCATTCATTTTTAATTGCATATTAATATTATTAAAGTCATACAGTTTTTAAGAATTTAAAATATTTTAAATCCGGGTTTTATTTATTTTATATCCTATATAATTGAAAAATGTTTCGAAAATGTTAAAATTGTAGGGTGTAACTAAAAGTAAAATCACTAAAAATTCGGTAAAAACTTAAAAATTTAGCAACACATAAAATTTTTACTATAAACAAAATAAATAAACCAAATTTTGCAAAAAACCAAATTCTTACTGAAAATTTAAATGTTCATTAAAAATTTATTTTTCACTAAAAATCTATTTTTTCACTGAAAATTTGAATATTCGCTTAACATTTGAATATTCACTAAAAATTCGAATGTTCACTAAAAATTCAAATGTTCACTAAAATTTCAAATGGTCACAAAAAATTCAAATGGCCAAAAAAATTTGAATGTTCACTAAAAATTGAAATGGACACAAAAAATTCAAATGTCTACTAAAAATTTGAATGTTCACTAAAAATTCAAATGGTCACAAAAAATTTAAATGTCCACTAAAAATTCGAATGTTCACTAAAAATTCAAATGGCCATAAAAATTTCAAATGTTCACTAATATTTACATAAATTTCACAAAATGTTAATGTTCAGTAAAAATGCAATCATTCACTAAAAATTTAAATGTTCACTAAAAATAAAAATATTCACTAAAATTTCAAATGATCACTAAAATTCAAATATTCACTAAAAATTCAAACATTCACTTAAAATTGATCATAAAAAATTCGAATGTTCACCAAAATTTCAAATGTTCACAATAAACTAAAATGTACACTAAAAATTTAAATGTTCACTTAAAATTCAAATGTTCATCAAAAAAAAAAAAAATCATATATTCACTAAAAATTCAAATGGCCTTACAAAATACAAATATTCACTAAAAATTTAAAAATTCACTTAATATTTAAATGTTCACTAAAAATAAAAATGTTCACTAAAAACTCACTAAAAATTCAATCGGTCACTAAAATTTCAACTGTTCACTAAAAACTAAAATGTTCACTAAAAATTTAAAAGTTCACTAAAAATTCAAATGTTCACCAAAAAATTCAAATATTCACTAAAAACTAAAATGTTCACTAAAAATTTGAATGTTCAATAAAAATGTAAACATTCACTAAAATTTCATCTGTTCACTAAAACTTCAAATTTTCTCTAAAAATGCAAATTTTCACTTAAAATTTATTTTTTTTCTAAAAATTCAAATTTTCACTAAATATTCAAATATTCACTAAAAATTCAAATAGTCACTAAAATTTCAAATGTTCACTAAAAACTAAAATGTTCACTAAAAATTTAAATGTTCACTAAAAATTCAAATGGCCCTACAATATGTTCACTAAAAATTTAAAAGTTCACTTAATATTTAAATGTTCACTTAAATTTCAATCAGTCACTAAAATTTTAAATATTCACTAAAAACTAAAATGTTCACTAAAAATTAAAATATTCACTAAAAATTCAAATATTCACTAAAAACTAAAATGTTCACTAAAAATTTGAATGTTCAATAAAAATTTAAACATTCTGTAAAATTTCAAATGTTCACTAAAAATTTGAATGTTCAATAAAAATTTAAACATTCACTAAAATTTCAAATGTTCACTAAAAATTCAAATTTTCACTAAAATTTCAATTGTTTACTAAAAATTTAAATGTTCACTAAAAATTCAAATGTTCATCAAAAATATCAATTTTTTTTCTAAAAATTCAAATGTTCACTAAATATTCAAATGTTCACTAAAAATTCAAAGTTCACTAAAAATTTAAATGTTCACTAAAAATTTAAATGTTCACTAAAAATTTAAATGGTCAATAAAACTTTGAATGTGCAATAAAAATTGAAAATTTCTCTAAAAATTCAAATTTTCTATAAAAATTTTAATTTTTTACTAATATTTCAAATGTTTACTAAAAATTCAAATTTATACAAAAAAATTAAAATTTTACAAAAAACTCAAATTTTCATTAAAAATTCAAAAATTCAATAAACATAAAAAAATCAAAATTTTACGAAAAACAATATAAAAATGAAATAGAAAAATAAACAAATGTTCTTCTAAAAGATTTTTTTGAAAAAAAAAACAACTACTTCAAAACGGAACTCGTTCAAAATAGCAAAAATTGCCGATATTACTAATTATTTCACTTTTTAGTAATATCGTACATAATTTTTTTCATATTATCATCTTCTGTAAACAAAATTCTTATAAACGATTTGAACATCAACTAGCTGGTATCCACACATTCTCTGAACATTCATTATTTATGATCATCATAACTGTCACATACTTAATTAGTTAATTGAACTTTAATCATAATATTTTATTTTTGATTTTTACCTCATCCCATTACCCAATACCCGGGGGCAATCTTTGGCGTAGAACTACGACTCGACTTGGCTACTACCATTCAAGTGGTAGATGAAGCTACTACTTAATTCTCAATGAATGAAATTTTATATAATTTTATATATTGTTGTGTACTCGAACAACTTGATCCTGTGCCAAGTGTTGCGTTCGTTGCCAAAGCAAAGCCTAACTAGTTTTTCAAGCTGTTCGTGTTCGGTTTCTTGCTGGTTTTATTACCTTGTTATTAAAGTTAATTACAATACAGTGTAATATTTGTTTTTGTGATGTTGTTTGTGTTTTGATTCCAATGAAAATTGTATATGGGATTTTTTTATTTATTTATTTATTTATTTATTTATTTATTTATTTATTTATTTATTTTCTCAAAAGTTTCATAAGTAAGGTTAATATTCATATTATTATGTCTAAATCTAAAATATACCGACCTCTGTGATTATTGATTTTTTTGATATTTTCAAATTTGAGATTATTCTATAACAGTTTTTGTCAAGTGTCTGTCACAATATCATTTAAAGATTAGTTTCAGTCCAAGTCAGAACAAAAAACCATCAATTCAATGGACCTTTAGATACCGGTTATGGGTTTCCGTATTTGTAAAATATTATTATGAATCAGGATTTATATCTGGTATCAAGAGGATCAATGAATTGATAAATTTTACACAACTATCTCCCTTACCACAATAATATTGTAAAAGAGTAAAAAAATAATACGAATTAATAATATTTCTACGAATTTATTATGCATAATAATTTTGTTTTTATTTTCTAAAACTTTTCACTTTTTTTAATTCGTATGCCCAATTTTGACATTTACGATTTTTTTTTGAATAAAACAGGATTGAAATCTATGAGATTTGCTAAGTTATAATGCAAAGCACAAGAATGGTGCTCAACTGGATATTGAGACACAAATGCTCAAAAATTGGCCTATTTTTAGCCCTAAAATGAGTTCTTTTTGCTTCATATCTCAGGTCCTGTTAAAGGAATTTAAAAAATTGATATGTACTTATAATTTGTGTTCTGTTATGCATATTTTGAATAAAACAAAAATAAGTCTGACATTATAATCAACGCTTACCAACCAATAGAATTCTCAAAAACGTGGTTTTTCGTTTTTGTCAAATATCCTTGAAACTGCACGTGTAGGGAAAAAATTGAAAACGCCATTATTCTTAGAATGTCAAAATCCATAAGAATATGTAACTTTCATTTCTGGTGGCAAAATGGGTGCGCACAGTGTAATTATTCGATTCTCTATTACAATCAATTACACTAGACAACAAATTGAGGCCTTTTGTTTTATCCACGATCTTAGTGTGATTTTCCGCTGGACTTTAAGATTCTAATCACGACCTCATACTCATTTTTTTTTTAGATTGCCTCAAGTATTTGAGTTATTACGTAATTCAAATATATGGCGATTCTCGTGTTTTTTTAGATATTTTGGTCTTTAACTTTTTACAGATTCGAGCTTTCGATCACATTTCTTTTGTATTTCCTTGAGAATACTGCAGTTAATATTTTTTAAATAAACTTCATGAAATTCCGATCGATCTGACCAAAGTTATGGGCAGTCAAACACAAAAAATATTAATATTGAGGTGTACCTGTTATTTATTGAATTACGTAATAACTCAAAAACTTGAGGCAATCTGAAAAAACTAAGTATGAGGTAGTGATTAGAATTTTGAAGTCCATCGGAAAATCATACTTAGAACACGGATAATTTTTTGTTGTTGTGCTGTGTTATTGGAAATGAATCGAACATTAATTGTGTTATAACATTTTGCAACAAAAAGTGTCTTTTTATATGTTTTTTTAGATGTCTATTTAAAGAGTTGGGTATGGAATCCACCAAACAAAATCTACCCGCACAAAATTCACACATACAAAATCCACCTGTTCAAAATCAACCTTTGGAAAATCCACTCAGCTGGTTTTTTGTTCTGGTAGATTTTGTACAAGTGAATTTGTACAAGTGGATATGTACAAGTGGATATGTACCATAACAAATTTAATTAATGCGTCAAAATATGTTATAATTTTTACTGGCTTCAGACGAATATTGTTAATGCAAACAACACGACATAATTCATAGAAAAATTCACAGTTCGACTCTGTGTCCTTCTTTCGCATAAGGCAAACATGTGAAGGAATTATTTGTTCCTCATCATATCCGCGAATAGCCAAAAAACATGAGGACAAAATATTTAAAGCTGATATTGTTTCTAGAATTCAGGTTCATCAATATTGTCCAAATAAAAGATAGTTTTTGTACCAAATAAAAGTTGGATATATATAACATATGATTTTGTTCAGGTAGATTTTGTACAGGTGGATTTTTAGAATCCAGAATTTTGTGAAAATGTGGATTTTGTATCAAATGGATTTTATGAGCGTGCATATTGTGGTGATCCCTAATTTAAACAATAAATTAATTAAAAACCGTTTTTGTGTTAGTAAATTATTAGGAAAATGTAATTTGACAGTACCATAAAATTAATAATATAATAGTTGTAATTAAAAGATTACATTATAAAATTTATGGTCCAACAACATCTTTTAATAACAGTTTGAATATTAGTGAACTAATGGTATGCATACTATGTATCAATTTTAATAGTACAGATAATTGTTTTTATATGGAAATACTATTTGCCCTAATTTTTATTGCACTCAGAAAAAAATACTATATAAATAATAGTTTTTTACTATTAAAAATAGTCAGTAGAATAAATTATTATTTTATTCGGAAAATGCCATTAAATACTAGAAAATAGCATGACATTGCCATTGAGTTTATATGAAAATATTTATTTTTTGCATACTATTAAATCAACAATTTTAATGGGATTTGAGGAATTTTTTCCTGGGTGTGGGTGTAGTTAAATAGGTTGTTAGAATAGGTTGTTAATACTTTTAAAGTGTTCTGTGGAACTCATTCTTGCAAAGTTCCCTACACCCAGAAAAAAATATTATATAAATAATAGTTTTTTACTATTAAAAGTAGTCAATAGGATAAATTATTATTTTAATCGGAAAATACCATTAAATACTAGAAAATACCATGACATTGCCATTGAGTTTATATGAAAAGATTTATTTTTGTATACTTTTAAATCAATAACTGTCCTATTGACCAATTTTAATGGTATTTGAGGGAATTTTTTTCTGTGTGTATAATTGCTTCTTAGACGTTAAAAACGCACAATGAATCATTTCGCTACTATTGGTTATCACTTGAATCTTAACCGCTTAATCCAGACATATTATTTAACGTGTTATTTAACACAGTGTTATTAAAATCACAACTTTAATGTTTCTTATTCAATTTTATTAATTCCAAAAATTTTGAAAAGATAATTGAATTTACTTTTAATAACTGTAAAAATATGTAAATTATCTTACAAGATGTTTTTTGAGCGATATTTCAAACATGTAAAATGTATAAAAATTTGTACTTCTTGTCGTATAATGAACTATAACTCTAGTTTATATTAACCGATTTTAATAATTTAAAAAGTTTTGCATAGCTACATATGTTGGTTGTTCAGAAAAGTATAATGTTTAGAAATATATTACGTTGATGCTGAGTTTTAGTTGGATAAGTGAGTCAAGGTACGAAAATGGATATTTGCAAATGATGAAACTAAAAAAAAAAAAAAAACACTTAAAAACTTAACTTCATGCGGTTTATTTCAAAATATTAGCTTAGTATTTTCAATGAAATACAAAAGAAATATGATCGAAAAATCAAATCTGTAAAAAGTTAAAGACCAAAATATGCAGAAAAACACGGGAATTACGTAATAACTCGAAAACTTAACGCAATCTAAAATAACTGAGTATGACGTCGTGATTAGATTCTTAAAGTCCATCGGAAAATCACACTAAGATTGTGGATAAAATCAAAAGGCCTCAATTTGTTGTCTAATGTTATTTTAAATCATTCAAACCTGAAATCACGGAATTAAGTTCTGGTGTCGGAGTAGTGTACCACCTCTGAGTATCCATTGTATTTATGAATTTCTTCATCAATGTTAGTAAGTGAGTTTTAATGAATATTTTCATTAATATTTTGAAATTTTCTATATTGGAGATATCGATCAGATTTATAAATATGAAATTCATATTAAAAACAAATATTTAATTTCAGTGTAAAAATCATTATAAAAAAAATTTAATATATTTTGCAACTTTACTCTTACTTTCTACTAAAAAATGCAATTAGTATGAACTCGGTAATCGATTCCAATAAAAAATAATAGTCATACCTACAAAATTATTATGACTATTCACTAATTTGGTCTATGACAACTTTCATTAATTGCGACGTGAGGAACCCAAAATTTCGATTACAAGAAGAAAAAAATGAAAAAAAAACATAAAATTATAAATTATGCAGATGCATTTTGATTACGCATAACGCCGTTACAACAACGTACTTGAGTTATGACACACACAAAACAATACCACGAATCATAAACAACAAAAATATATGACAATGAAATTAAAAACTCACCTCAAGCTAAAGCTGTTTATTCACCTCACTGTGTATTGATTAAATGCGCTCTAAAAGTGAGTGACAAATTTTATTAATTTCAATTAAAAAAAAAACAAAAAACAAATATTCAATTTGAATCACAGAGTCAACAAAAGGCAGTCAAACTAAAAAAAAAAACTAATTAAAATTCCGCGCAGGAAGCAGTATTCGTTGCAACAATGAACGCGTTTCAAAAAAATTTAATTTTTTTATTTTTTATTTCTCAAAAATTTAGTTATTTTATTATTTTTTTTTTAACTTTAAACAAATTTAAAATCTTTTTCACTTTTTAATATTTTTGTCCTTTTATCCTTTTTCACAAAATCTTACTTTAGTATTTATTTTTTTATTAGTTTGGCAATTTTCCCAACTTGCACGATCCGCTCTATGTGTGTGCTACGCGCTTGCGCAACCGTCTTGTTCTGATTCTCGATCACGTTTGGGTTTCGAGATTTTGTTCCAAATTTCAGAATCGATTCCTTCTCGTTTACGTGTTTGATTTTTTTTTGTTTTGTATGTTGTTTTTGCACTGCATACGTTACTGCTGGACTCGTTTCGTCGCAAACTTGCTGTCGTTTTAATTCTTGTTGTTGGTTTTTATCGTTGTCGTGGTTTCGATCGGCTCAAGTGTCGACGTTGTACTGATCGTAACCCGTAGTACGATCGGGTTCTTCAGTTTTTTTTTGTTGTTGTTACTCTTTTCTTCTTCATTATGGTTTTCCTGCAATGTGTCTTCATGGCTCCTCGTACTACGTTGATACTCGGTTACGACTTTGAATACTCAATGTTTTTGTACTGAAAAAGGAATTACAAAAAAGAAAAAATAAAAAGAAAAAAAAAAGAGTAAAAAATGACAAATCAATTGGCTCTGTTGTTGTATTTAATAAATACTCACCATTTATAATTATGCAGCCCGTATACGTAAGAACGTGGTACGTGCGACGTGAAGTCAAAATTTTTTTTTGTTAAATTTTGTACGCATGAGGTGTTGCTTTTATTGTTGGTATTGGAGTTATCAGTCAGCCTGTTCAGCTCTTGCTACTGTTGCCATTATTTGTGGCCCTTTGGACGTGCCACTGCACTTTGGAATGCATTATAAATAATGCGTGAAACACTGAAAAGTTTAACGGACTTAAAAGGACTTTTTTTATTTTCGTTGTCACACACAGAAAAATCCTCTTTTGGCACGAGGTTGGAAGAATAAAAAGTTAGTTGTACCAACTAACTTCATTCGGTTAAATCGAATGGTTTAGAAATTTGCTGGCGGAACTGCCTTTTTAGCCTATACACATGAAAAATTAGTCTATACACACTCTTAATGGTTCTAAAACTGCACTAAATTGTTCTAAAACAGTTCGAAATTGGTTGCAGTACAAACTACAACTATTTTTTTAATATCGACAATAACAATCGACTAATCGGTTGAGAGAACGAAATAGGTTGGTTGAGCAAAGAGTTGGTTGGCGCAACAAATCTCTATGCTGTGTGTATGTCATTCTGTTCAAATCACGATTACAGAAAAACTGAAAGAACTAGATCTATGAAGCTCCTAATGAAACTCTGTCTGATATTGAAAATGGGCTTGATTGACTGTGAACCGACCTATTATGTTCAAACACTTCATATAATTTCACTTCGTTTTCATCTTTTCTGAATGTTTAGAATGTTGTTTGTGAATATATTTAAACAATATTCTACTTTTAGAATAATCTGGATAATATATAGAGCCATTAGTGATTTTCGAATGATTCGTAAACTCGAATCTCATCTAGAATTTTTTAAATTGATATGTGGATATATTGACGTCAATTTCCAATCTTTTCTCGAATTTCGAGTTTCAATCGATCGATATTATCGTCTCGAGTGCAACAGTATCTGGAACTGGTCATTTTATTTATACCTTCACACCTAACAGATTTGCTATCGAAGAACCGCTTTCCTTTACTTCGATTAATTTTACTTTTAAATTGAATTTCACTTTGAATTCATCATTATACCTTTTGGAATGGTTCCGACCAAAATGTATTAAAATTGAAGAAATTTTTAAAAAGACCTATTTAACAAAAACGGTTTTCGCTTATTATTTGTTTGTCAAACTAAAAAAGATCACTCTTTCATTTATTTCAATGTTTACATTATCGGATACTAGGCAGGTTTTTGAAGTTTAGTTTTAAAAGCAAAATAAAATCGAAAATAAAAAAATCACATATAAAATTCTATAAAAATTATGAGTTAATTTAAAATTGTTCTCATACATTTGTAGAATCAAAAGAAAATCTGCAAAATAATTTAATTTTTTCTTTAATTACAAAATTGAATGTCTGAAATTTTATTTTGAATCAAAACGAAATATTCAAAAGTTTGTCAAACAACTTTCCTACACTGAGGGACAAACGTAATAAAATTAAATAAAAAAGTAATAAATTTAAATACTTTTCGACAGGTTTTTCACCCGTAGTATTTTCTATTTAAATTAAATACTTTTTATTTACACTTGCCCTAGTGGAAATTTGTCCGATGCGCCATCGGGAAATGATCGGGGTTTCGTCAGGTAACCCCTATTAGAGCAAATATGATAATTGCCTTATCATGCCCTTATCATGGTCACCATAGCAGGGTTTACATTATCTAAACAGCCAATGGTCCCGATCAAAACTACATTAGTTGTTCCTCATAAAGAAATTTTCATCGGGCAATGATCAGGTTTCAATGAGGTATGATATTTTATTTCATCGGGTATTTGTAGTGCTTTCGTATGCTCATGTTTGAACAAGGCAATGGTCAGATAAATAATGATATGGGGAATTACCCGATCAGTACATGATCATTGCCTGAGGTGAGTACATGATCAGGACACTGCGTTACAAGGACATCGTGGGCCTCATATCCCGATCATCTCAAATAATGACATGATCAGTTCATGAGCATGGCCCTACCAAAATTTATAAAAATTTGTATTCTAATGATTTTTTTTAGGCATGCAAATAAGCATTTTGTCGGCAGACAATCTCTGAAATTATTAGTATTCCCCAATTATTCTTAAATTGCTTAATACACAATACACATTGGTCTGGGTAATGCATGAAGCAGACTCCAATACAATATCAATTGAAATATATATAAGAATATTTTCATTAAAATGATTTCAAATTCATTTTTTTTGGGAGGACCATAAAATCCAAAATTCTGAATTCTAAAAATCCGCCTGTACAAAATCCAACCGAACAAAATCAATTTTATTTATGTACTTATATCCAACATTTCTTTGGTACAAGATCCACCTTTTGGTACAAAACGCCTTTTATTTGGTCCAACGTAAGGTAAAAATTGATGAATCTGATTACTAGAAACAATATCAGCTTTAAAGATTATGTCAGAGTCCTCATGTTGAATTATTTATGGTACTTTTTCTTTGTACCAACCATTCGTGGATATGCTGAGGTACAAATAATTCCTTCAAATGTTTGCATTATGAGAAAGAAGGACTCAGAGTCGCACTGTGAATTTTTCTATGAATTATGTCGTGTTGTTTGCATTAACAACATTCCTCTGAATCCAGTACGAATTGTAACATATTTTGAAAATCCAGTATTACGACACACGGTAAACAAAATTATATAACTTCAAAACAAATCGGTAGATTTCGTTGATTTTTTTTTACTTAATAATGTAAAAAATGTCTTATATTAATTCACAAAAGTTATGTAAAAATAATTTAACTTCGAGAATTTTGTGGATTTTTGATATGATTTTTTAAAATCTGGAGCCGATATCGGTATGATTTATTTTTTATTTTTGACCACATTGATAGTGATCTGAAATAAGTTTGTGTTAATGAAGGGTATCGTTTGCAGTCCTTAAAATAAATTTACAAAAAAGGTACATATGTATGAAATAAGGAAATAAAATGGTAATTTTTGCCATGTAATTTCTCCAAATCCGGGAACGATATCAGGGTAATATTTTTTACCACATTGATTGTGATTAAAAAAAAGTTAGTGCGAATGAAGAATATCGTTTGCAGTCCTTGAAATAAATTTACAAAATAATTAGAGTAAAACTGTTTTTTTTTGCCATGTAATTTCTTCTAATCCGGGAAAGATATCGGGATCATATTTTTTTGATTTTTATCACATTGATTATGATTAGAAAAAAGTTAGTGCGAACGAAGGATATCGTTAGTAGTCCTTGGAATAAATTTACAAAAAGAAACAAATGTATGAAAAATGGTAATTTTTGCCAAGTGGATTTCTCCTAATCCAGGAACGATATCGGGATGATATATTTTTCATTTTTTACCACATTGATTGTGATTAGAAAGAAGTTAGTGAGAATGAAGGATATCACTTGCAGTCCTTGGTATAAATTTACAAAAAGATGAACAAATGTATAAAAAATGGTAATTTTTGCCATGTAAATTATCCTAATCCGGGAACGATATCGGAATGATATATTTTTTTATTTTTTACCACATTGATTGTGATTAGAGAAAATATATTGCGAACAGAGGATGTCGCTTACAGTCCTTGGAATAAATTTACAAAAAAGACACAAATGTATGAAATTAGAATAAAAAAGGTAATTTTTGACACGTAATTTCTCTTAATCCGGAAAAGATATCGCTGTGAATTTTTTTTTTATTTTTCACCACATTAATTGTGATTAGAAAAAAGTTAGCGCGTAAATCAAATAAGTAAATTTCTAATGAAAATTGTAGTATTTCACAACCATTTTCTTGTAAACCGGAGCAAACCGGAAGCTACTTTTTTTTCAGAATATTGTAAAAGCCTAAATACAATTTTAAGGATTTAAGAGGATTTACAGGATATTTCGATTTTTGTTATCTCCCTTGTTTCAGCTTAGATAAAGTTTTATGTTTTATTATGCCAGTTCCAAGTAGATTTTTTGTATTATTTAATGCTTGAGTCCATATTATCAATGTAATGAAAAAAGTAAAAATGTCAGGAAAACAGACACATGGAGATTGTTCCACAAACATATCGTGCGACCGAAACAGAATTCTCTCTGTAATACGTGGTTCTATTGAGAACCGAGTGAACAACAAAGAGGTGAGCTTGGTTCGATGGCTGAGCAGAACGAGATAACACAAGACCATTCGACGATAATTTTGAATTCGATGAAATTACCGAAATAACTGTTCGATTCTAGTTAAAAACTTTGAAATTTTTTCAGAAAATATTGTGAACTATGTAATTTTTCTACCAGTGTTATTTGTCAGTTATATTTTATTGGGATTATCATTTTATAATAATAATTATAGTTTAGTGCTCACCATTTAAGCTGTGCGTGTTATATTTGCACTCAAAGTGATGGGACCTACAGTTTAATGCCGAATCCGAATGGCGGGGCTGATAGCTTTTCATGGGCACTGTGTACTCGCGGAGTTGTTAGTGTTTTACTTTGTAATATATGCAATTAATAGCAAATAAACTAATTAAAATATTTTGTCTTTTTCTTTTCAGAACTACAAAATGTATTAAATTCAGGTGAGTTTAGTTTGAATTGTTTTAAAAAAAAAATTATAATTTTATTAAACATTTCGTATTTACTATGTATTGGAGTAAACAATGAGTTTTTATACAAGTTATAGATTTGAGACAGTTTGGTGTTTGATTTTAACGTAAAAGTGATTTTAAAATAATATATTTCAAATTTTTATATACGATCTTCATTTCGAAAAGTATATTCAACAAAAATTTGATTTCATTTAAATCAAAATATATTACATTGTCCTGGCACAGCATTATATATATGCTTCACTTCGAAAAAGGTGCTACGAGGAAATTTAAAAAATATTCCGGGAAACTATAAAAAATGAAAATTAATTTTAATAAAAGTTAAAATTTTCTGCGGTGTATTTAAACTGAATACAGGCCAAGCACGTACAACTCATGCATGCGCATTAATTGTCTCTGTGTCTGTGTGACATATAAGTGTTGCCAATATGTTTCGATTTTTTAACCATCATCGTCATCATCATTATCAAACAGTTGACAATTGTTAGGTGAAGTTTAACAAATGTTAATGAAATTGAAATGTGCGCGACATTGATTAAAGTGACCGCGAGATGACAAGTGTCAAAAATGTACGGGCGGCTGATAAATGACAATTAAAAGATTCAAGTATCATTGACAACAGTTGATAAATATGTAAAATTTTAGTTATTTCTGTAACATCATCATCCATATTATATTGAAAAAGTTACCATGACAAATGGCGTCCACAACCTATACAATATACGGAATATTTTAGGTCGCGGGAATTGCCATTATAATGCAAATTCTAACCGCTTTCGCGTCATATATTAGAGAATCGTGAGGTGATTAGTTTTCGAAAAGATAAGAATGTTAATTATTTCTATGTATGGCACCAACGCTGAACCAGATCTACTTTGGATTCCGTGAATATTGTGCGTGACTCTGGTATTAAGAAAATGACAAATTGCCTGCACGCATTATTGTCATCTATTTTATATCAATATCAATTTTAATTCTGGAGATCAGTAACCTTAAACTCATATTTTGTTTGAAGGTCATATATAAATTATTATAATAGTATTTGAAAGAAAATTATAAAAAATTAAAAAAAAAAAAAATAAAAAAAAAAATACAAATTAAAAAGTAAAAATAAAAGAATAAACATTGTTTAAAAAAATAAAATGTAAAACTTTTTATATTAAAAAATAAAACTAACATAAATCAAATTATTAAAACATTAAAAAAATAAAAATTAATTAAAAAATAAAACCTTTCAAAAAACTAAAAAATAAAAATTAAAATAAGTAAACAAATAAACAAATAAACAAATAAACAAATAAACAAATAAACAAATAAACAAATAAACAAATAAACAAATAAACAAATAAACAAATAAACAAATAAACAAATAAACAAATAAACAAATAAACAAATAAACAAATAAACAAATAAACAAATAAACAAATAAACAAATAAACAAATAAACAAATAAACAAATAAACAAATAAACAAATAAACAAATAAACAAATAAACAAATAAACAAATAAACAAATAAACAAATAAACAAATAAACAAATAAACAAATAAACAAATAAACAAATAAACAAATAAACAAATAAACAAATAAACAAATAAACAAATAAACAAATAAACAAATAAACAAATAAACAAATAAACAAATAAACAAATAAACAAATAAACAAATAAACAAATAAACAAATAAACAAATAAACAAATAAACAAATAAACAAATAAACAAATAAACAAATAAACAAATAAACAAATAAACAAATAAACAAATAAACAAATAAACAAATAAACAAATAAACAAATAAACAAATAAACAAATAAACAAATAAACAAATAAACAAATAAACAAATAAACAAATAAACAAATAAACAAATAAACAAATAAACAAATAAACAAATAAACAAATAAACAAATAAACAAATAAACAAATAAACAAATAAACAAATAAACAAATAAACAAATAAACAAATAAACAAATAAACAAATAAACAAATAAACAAATAAACAAATAAACAAATAAACAAATAAACAAATAAACAAATAAACAAATAAACAAATAAACAAATAAACAAATAAACAAATAAACAAATAAACAAATAAACAAATAAACAAATAAACAAATAAACAAATAAACAAATAAACAAATAAACAAATAAACAAATAAACAAATAAACAAATAAACAAATAAACAAATAAACAAATAAACAAATAAACAAATAAACAAATAAACAAATAAACAAATAAACAAATAAACAAATAAACAAATAAACAAATAAACAAATAAACAAATAAACAAATAAACAAATAAACAAATAAACAAATAAACAAATAAACAAATAAACAAATAAACAAATAAACAAATAAACAAATAAACAAATAAACAAATAAACAAATAAACAAATAAACAAATAAACAAATAAACAAATAAACAAATAAACAAATAAACAAATAAACAAATAAACAAATAAACAAATAAACAAATAAACAAATAAACAAATAAACAAATAAACAAATAAACAAATAAACAAATAAACAAATAAACAAATAAACAAATAAACAAATAAACAAATAAACAAATAAACAAATAAACAAATAAACAAATAAACAAATAAACAAATAAACAAATAAACAAATAAACAAATAAACAAATAAACAAATAAACAAATAAACAAATAAACAAATAAACAAATAAACAAATAAACAAATAAACAAATAAACAAATAAACAAATAAACAAATAAACAAATAAACAAATAAACAAATAAACAAATAAACAAATAAACAAATAAACAAATAAACAAATAAACAAATAAACAAATAAACAAATAAACAAATAAACAAATAAACAAATAAACAAATAAACAAATAAACAAATAAACAAATAAACAAATAAACAAATAAATATACAAGATATAAAACCTTTAAATAAAAATTAAAAAAATAGTAAAAAATAATAAATTAAAAAATAATAAATTGAAAAATAAAAATAAAAATTAAAAGTAATTTGAAAATTTCAATAAATAGAAAAAATCATACAAACTAGCAAATAAAAAGAATAGTTTCGTTTCCTTTTTTTGTTATACTTCAAAATTTAATTTATTAAAATTCAAAAATAATAAAGCATTAATAAAAAATAACATAAATATTTCAAAATAATTAATAAAAATTAAAGTTTTCAAAAATAACATACTACGTTTTAGCTTACACAATACCATCGCAATTAAAGCTATAACGCGTGTGTCCTGGCTAATACTTACCTCTTAAAATCATTGTTTGACAATTCTCGAAAATTCCATAACATTAAGGCCCCCCCACAAAATTTCAACATAATTTCGAAAATAGAAACTCACCATCTACTTTCATATTTTTATATTTAAATGTTGGCTAAACTGTGTCTTTTGTAGCTCTCTATGTCTTTATCGTCCTTTCTTACTCTCATTTGCGCTCTCCCTGTACATCTCTCTCACCAACTGTCAAACTGACAGTTGACATTTCAGCGTTGACAGCTCTAGCTGTCTCTTCTTTGGCACTCGCTCTCTATCTCTCTCTCTAAACATCAACGACGCTACTCTCTTTAGTAAAATATCCTTTAACTCTGTGCGCAGAATATTCAACTGTCTCTCTACTACTCTCTGCTTTTCCGTTGTTTTGTGCTTTCAGAGAGCACACGAGAGAGAGCTTCACATAGACAAATAATTAAAAAATGTGTTGTCTTTCCATATATTGCAGGATATTTCATGTTAAAGCTTGAACACGCGAACGACTGATGCTCTTGAAATCTATAAAAAATATATTCCTTGCATAAGCAAAGGCGCTCGTCCACGTAGTAGTTGTTGTTATTGTTGTTTTTATTGCCATGTAAAACGTGTGACAATTCGTTGTCGCCTGTTTTGCGCTCATTATTCTCCTTGTCGTTCGTTGTGCAAAACACAGAACCACTTGAAGCAAAATGTCAATCACCAGCTATCCTCATACGGCACGTCTCACTCTTTCTTCTTTTGCAGTATTCTTCTTCACCCCCATGGCCTATTTCTCCCCTTACGTTCCACTGCACGTCCACGTTCTATGACTCCATTCGCGCGACATCTGTCACAGCAACCATATCGGGTAAAGCAGGTTCCCACATGCTTTGTGAGACCTTGAAATCAGCCGGAACCACCCTCGGATACGTTATTAGCGCGCGAGCTTGTTTCTCTTTACTCTTACCGTCCTCGTCGTCGTCCTCGTCCTCGTCGTCGTCATCCTTATCATCGTCTACTTCACGAGTATTTGAACTGCGGCTCAAGTGGGCTGGCGGCACATGTCGACGGCGGTGTCGAGAGGAATTTGTGGTTTTCTTATTGCTTTATTGTTGGGAAATGACATGGAGACAAATAGCAATGAAAATAGGAGCCGGCTTATAAATTTGGGCGGAGGTTGTACTAGGGGGTTTGTCATGTTGAAAATGAGGTCTGGGTTGTGTGGATGGAGCAACTTATACAGCAATTAATATTGTATAATGCGTCTAAGAGCAGAAATTACACCAGGTAACATAATCTGCAATTTGCATAAAGCATAGCTAAAGGTGGGGTCTTTCTATAGCTTAATCTATGTGTAAAAATGTTCGGTAGTTTATCTATCTCTATTTTATCATTGCTCAATTTTATTTTTTCTATAGCTTTATCTTTCTATATAGTTTTATACATATGGGCATTTCCTGGAGTTCCGGATGAGACATTTGTACATTTAAAACTTTAATATCATTAAGGAAAATTAATCAATTTACTAGATTTTGTTTGGGTTTGCAGTATTTAAATAGGACTAAACATATGCCAGAAATTAGAGAATTCTACAAAATATATAAGATATATAAGATCAAAAGATATAAATTAAATAGTTGTCGTTCCGAACGGGACAAAAACGGAAGTAAAGTCGAGATTCATATGGAAATACTAAAAAGTCAACAAGTTTTGCGTACACATTATTTTTTTGAATTATTTTATAATATAGCTGAGATCATGTGCTTTATTTGTATATTTACACATTGTTTCCAAAGTTTATAGTTTTTCCATAATAAATCATAGAACAATTCCGGACGGGACAGAAAGTTCCGTATAGACATTTTCACTACGATTACTTTTCTAAAAATACTTTTGGCCTACAATATATTTTTTTGAATCATCTTAGAACATAACTGAGACAATTTACTTTATTTTTGTTTATATTCACTTTGTTCCTAAAGTTTATAGTTATTTCGTAATAAATCACAGAATAATTCCAGACGTTCCGCACGATTTTTTGCTGAAAATAATTTTATATTTGACAGGACTAATAATCAATATTACGAAATAAAAAGTGATGTACGAATCGAATTTCCTGATGTTTTTTTTTTAAGTTTTTTATATTTTTACTTTTTTGTGAAAAAAAAAAAAATATTTTTTTATATTTTTTACACTTTTTCTACTTTTTAGGTCGTGCTAGATGTTTTTCTTGAAATGCCAATATGATATTCGTTTCTTTCTGTAGCTGTCAGGCATGTTCTGCAATTCGTCCGTTTTCATGTCAAATCCGGAATTGCTAAACGGACGAATTGAAAAATGTGTTCTATAAAACGGACGAAAGAGAAAATTTACGAATTCACTTACGAACAGCTGTTAAATGTTTGAAACGTCTATTGTGAACTGATCATAAACAGAAAATTCAATCAAAATGTGGGTAAAATTCATACAATTTGAATGAGTCAGATAAATTTAAGTGACCAGCAATTAGTGGGCATATCCTTAAGGATTATTTAAACACTTCTCGTTTTCCAGAATCTGCCTAAGTAATGTGTTCATTGTTAATTTATCATTTTACTTGAACAAATGTCGTTCTACTTGAAAAAATTGTGTAGATGTACGGCATATTATCGATATTATCGATATATTATCATCAATACCAACACACAGAATAGAGATTGGTGCGCCAACCAACTTTTTGCCTTTTTTGGTTCTCTCAACCGATTAGTCGATTGCTATTGTTAAAATGAAAATAGTTATAGTTTGTACTGCAACCAATTTCGAACTGTTTTAGAACAATTTAGTATAGATTTAGAACCATTAGGAGTGTGTATAGACTAATATTTCAAGTGTATAGGCTAATATGGCAGTTTCCTCAGCAAATTTGTAAACCATTTGATTTAACCGAATGAAGTAAGTTGGTACAACTAACTTTTTTATTCTTCCAACCTCATTCCAAAAGGAGGACTTGTCTGTGTACAGAAATGTTTGATCTTGAATAAAATGCTCGTGTTTTCCCTTCATGTACATAATTTGTTTAGTCTAATCTTTTTGTATGAATAGATTACTGACATTTTACAATTTCAACCAAAATCATGAATTCACATTTAAAATGTTAATCGGATTGAAATCGGCCGGAAACAGGAAAACCCGCTTTCTAGAACATGGCCTTTTGCAATGTTCGAATAATATGAAATTCAAATCGTTAAATCGAAAAATGGAACATGACATTTCGTTTTCACTATCGATTTCGAGTGAAACTGAAATGCAGAACTTGCCTGCACAGAAAAAAAAATCATCAATATGATGAATTTATTCATAAATATTATGAATTTTTTCACCAACTACCAGATTCATTATATTGATACCACCATTCATTAAATGACATATTAATGAATACATTCATTATATATATATGAAATTATTCGTACTATCGAACATCATAGTGAAGAACGAAATATTTAATACAATGAATTTGAATCGTCATATTGAAGAATTTGTTCATAGTATTTGTGAATATAATATTTTTTTACGAATTTTTCAAAAAAAAAACATTTTTTTTTTGGAAATTAATTTGAAAATTTTTTATTTAAAAAATAACGGATATTTTTTTACTATATATATATTTTTTTTATATATATATTTTTTTTTGAAAAACAAAAATTTTGAAAACAATCGGTTTTTTTATCCTTACGTTGTTTTATTTATCTGAGTTTGATTTGGCGGTATTTTATCTATATATATAAAACTCTTGGTTCGTCTGTCTGTCTGTTTGTTTGTTCCAGCATCACGTCTAAACCGCTGAACCGAATTAACTGAAATTTTGTAACAGGATACAATGGAGTCCGGAGGGTGTCATAGGCTATATATGGCGATTGGACAAAGGGGCGTGGTACCTCCCATACAACCTAAATATTCCAAACAACATAACTTAGCACAAACACAAGCTAAAAAAATTAAACAAAAAACTCAAATACAAAAAAAAAAATTCAAAAGCAACCACACCACATTAAAACTCACCACAATGAAATTCACCACACTAAAATTCACCACACTAAAATTCACCACACTAAAATTCACCACACTAAAACTCACCACACTAAAACTCACCACACTAAAACTTACTACAATAAAATTCACCACATTGAAACTCACCACAATAAAATTCACCACACTAAAACTCACCACACTAAAACTCACCACACTAAAACTTACCACACTAAAACTCACCACACCAAAATTCACCTCACCTAAACTCACCACACTGAAACTCACCACATTAAAACTCACCACACTAAAATTTCTACTGTGAAAAACTCTACGGGGAAGAATTCTACGGGAAAGAAATCTACCGGGATGAGTTCTACGGGAAGATTTCTTCCGGGAAGAATTCTACCGGTATGAGTTCTACGGGAAGATTTCTACCGGGAAGAATTCTACGGGAAAGCTTTCTATGGGGAAGAATTTTACGGGGCAGTCTGAGAAAAAATTGTCTTTGAGAAAAGTTGTTTTGGCGGAGAATTATTATTTGGCAACTACATTTATAAAACCAATAAAAAAACTTTCACAGCCAAGCACGGGCCCATGATATAAATAATCAAAATGTTTTTTATATTAATAAAATCGCTCCATATCTTTTAATTCACAAAATCTTGGCACGGGTCGTGCACGGGTCCAGCTAGTATGTCTATATTTTCCGTATTCAGTAGTATTACCTTTCAAAACTTTTAGTTTTACCCATCTGTTAACCGTTTCTTTCTGTAGCTTTATCTGCCGTTAGTTTTATCTATCGGTTATTTAATCATTTTGCAATTTTATTTCTTGTGTGAGTTCAATTTTATCTTGTTTCACTACAATTCTCCCACCATTTTAGTATTAAAATATTGCTGAACATAAATTCTGAATTTGCAAATTGTATTTAGAAAAATTGTATTTCCGTTAACCCTTCTGCTGACAGTCCCTTTGTTTACATTATGTTTCATTTCCTTCCGGTTGATGTTAATGTCGTTGGTTGTTGGTTGTGACGCCTCGTCATCGTCCTTCTGTTGGTTGGTTTTTCTGTGAGACGGAAATGCTTTATACGAAAGGAATTTCGCATTTCCGGCAGATGCTGCGATGCGGTGCGGCATATAAAATCATTTTTTTTTTTGGAAAAATAATAATGGTCGTTTATAAAAATTAAATAAAAACATATTAATATAACTTAAATCTTCAAGTAAATATTGCATGTTGAGAATAAAAGTAAAACACAATTTATAATTGTAAGAAATATACACACAGAACAGAGATTTGTTTGCCCAATGTTCATTTGTTAGTTGGTACAACTAACTTTTTCATTCTTGATTTTTCTGTGTGTATAAAAAGGCTAGAAGCCTTTGAGAAACGAAAAGGGAAGCCCTTCTAAAATATTCATTTCATATAAAAAAAAACAGAGGTACAAGGTTCTACCTGCTTGAAAATTTACTACTGGGCAGTTTTTTAAATTTGAATTTAAAAATTACAAAGAAAAATAGTTATTTTCATAAGGCCATATCATTTTTCTTATTATTTACTAAATATTGTCTAATTTTTGCAATAAATTCCATTGAAAAACTTTTTTGTTTGCGTAAAAAACTGAAAATAGAACCAAGTTTATTTTTGCACCACTCGCAGCATCCCTTTCTACTACTAAAAGTAGTATGTAGTAGATGTATTTTTAATGTGCTCACAAATGAAATGCATTTTAATTGCGCTGCTTATGGTGCAAATGCCTCTTTAAAGGCAACAACAAAAACAATTATGTGATGGGGTAGGGGTCGTGACAGACTGGAAAATATGCCAATTTGCATTTTCCATATAATTTAGTGCTAAATTTTGCGTGTGCATGTGAGTGCGTCTATGTGGGTGTATGCGTGAACATAGTTTGTATGTATTAAGGTGGCAGGCATGTGGTGGTGTATGTGTCGATGACGCTAAGTGTTAGTGTGCAAAAGGATCATCGTTATCAAACGATTGCAAAAAAATGTCCTTTTGCGCATTTAGTGAATATGTGCGAGTGTGTATTTGACTTGCATTGAAAATGCATTCAAAGGACGAGCGTCCGACCAACAGCTGACGAAACACGACACGATTTCAAAGTCGTCGTTGATTATTTCGTGTCGCATAGTCTACTGCTGAGTTTGGGGCGATGCTGAAGGCGTGAGATGAAAAAAAGACGAACACAAATTATGCACAAAGTACGCGGAAAAAGTGTGAACAGCGTGTAAAAATAACGAAGAGCCTGACGGAGTTGACGGCGTAGAGAACGACGTTGAGTCGACCAACATGAATATGTGACAAAACGGTTGAAACGACCTCCAAAAGTATGAAATGATGATGACAAAAGTACACAGTAACAATAAACAGTTGTGGTAACCAAATTCATGGCACTATAATATTTTTCAATCACCTAAATAATTAATAAGTGTTTGAAATTACCGTTTAATGTTTGGTTGCAGCAACAGCAAATTTAGACAAGCAATCGGTTGCATGAACAGAATATACTTACTACATTATAATCACATAAGATTTAAGATTAAGTAATTAAATTACTTTGAGACAATGTTAATAATGAAACAGTAATTGTTTGATTGGCCATCAAAACAATCTTCAAAAATATGAAATGATGACAGAAGTACACACCTAAAATAAAGAGTTGTTATAAAGAAATGTATGACACCATTACATATTTCGATCTCTTATATAATGTATATGTAGATGAAGTTTTGATATTGGTTGTATAAACCAAAATATAGACAAGAAGTGGTTTGAATCAACAAAACTTACAAAAGGTGATACAGTGATTGACAGAATGACCGTCGAATCGAACTCCAAAAGTATGAAATGATTAGAAAAGTACACAAAACAGTTGTAATAACCACATTTATGATACAATTATTAATATGCTGTTGAAGTTACCGCTTAATTGTTGCTTGTAGAAATAGCAAATATAGACAAGCAGGCGGTTGAATCAACAGAACCATGTAATATAATTAATCATGTCATTTAATCATGAAAACCAGGACTTTTTTTATATGATTACTGCAAGCATGTGTTTTTTGATATTAACCACTGAGTAACTAATTAATTCCAGTCAATTTATAAATACAAGACATCATTTCAAAAATCAAGTTTTTAAATAAGAACTAATTCTTCAATGATATTATTTCAAATAAACTACTTTATCGTTTATATCGAGCAACATGATATCATTATAGTAAATATAATTATTATTCTCACAATCATTCAAGTTTGACTTATATTTTGGTACAACTATTAGCTATACATTTCATATAATTAAATCATTTATGAGTTGAGTTCGTTAAATATTTGCACCCCAGAGCGGGGCATTCTCTATACTAGATATTTATTTAGTATATGAGTACTAAAACAATTTTTGTTACTTTAAACCAATTTCTTTATATAAGTACGATCTGTATTTTAAAACATTCGTATTCATTTAACATACAATTAAATCCATCGCTTAAAATACGTCTTTCATAATATCTGCTGTGGCAACCGATAACATATTTTATCATTTACTAGCTAGACCCGTGCACGACTCGTGCAAAGATTTTTTGAATGTGCTTCTCCATAGAAATCTTCCCTGTAGAAATCTTTCCTTAGAATATTTCGCCTTAGAGTTCTTACCAGTAAAAATGTTCCCCGTAAAATTCTTCTCCGTAGAACGCTTCCGTTCTTCCCCGTAGAGTTTTTCCCAGTAGAAGTTTTAGTGTGGTGAGTTTCGGTGTGGTGAATTTCGGTGTGGTGAGTTTAAAGAATTTGGGGTGGTTGATACCCTGGTGTTAAAAATCTTGATATCATTATAATAACTATTGACATACACCATCTTGAAAATGTACCTTCTATGGGGGGTGCCACGCCCAGTCCACCAATCTCACCGATTAGGTTCAGCCGTTAGGTTCTGCCGTTTTGACGTCTATTCGGAATGTATATACATAGTATATGTTAAATTTCGTTTGAACAGAATGCGTTAAAATGATAAAATGTAATTTAATTTCAGTACCACACTATTAAATCAGGTTTATCGATTTCAATTATTCGGTTATTGCAACTACTCTAATTTGGTTATTCAAAATAACTTTTTTCTTTTAGTTTGATTGAAAAAAAATGAATTTTCTGCTTGTACGTATTTCAATAATCAAAAATGCCTTTACTATAATCTTCAGAGCATTCAGAACAAATAGAATTTGGGTGTGACAACTGAATATTGTACCAAGAATTTTAAGTAGTTTACTAGAACCAACATTTGGTTATTACAAAAAACGTTTTTAAATGACAACGTTTATTGTAAAATAATGTAATGATAAAAAGTCAATGCTAAATCATTTTTTCGCATAGAGTTGAAAAAAAGAAAAGGTTAGTTGTAACAAAAAACCTTTTCCAAATTCATTTGGTTAAGATACAATTTCTAGAACTTTGTTGATAGAACTGCTCTATTTGGTTGGCACTGCTAATAATATCATCAATACCGCCAAATTTTTTAAAATTTGTTCTAAATTGTTCTAAAGTATGTTCTAAATATGAAACTACAGTTGAGAGAACCGAATATATTGGTTGGACAATGGACTAAATGTTTATGCTGTGTACAGAGATAATTTTGCTGTGTGTATTATGAGGCGAGATAGATTATAATGCGGCGACAAAAAGGACGAAACGAATACTGCGGATGCAGCGCTTGCTGATGAATGCAAGGCGATAAAAAGCGCAACGTTGTGACAGGATTTACTATGTATGTTTGTGTGGGTGGACATTTTAAAAGCGCACTTGTATGACTGCGAAGCTGTTCGTATTTCTGTCTGTCTGTTTGTCAGTCAGTCTGTCTGTCTGTGTGTGTGTGTGCAAAAGTATATGTGTCACTCATTGTCGGCCCTGGCCTACTTATAACTGTTAATTTTAGGTTAAATGCGACGTTTTATAAGTTTTCAACTTTTTGTCGCCTGTGTGTGTGTGATGAAAAATGGCACAAAGCTCATGTGTCGCTTGTGTGTGTGTGACTTGAACGCCTACGCCTCAATAACGGTTTAATTGAGTGACTAATGAGCAACAAGGATCGTTGAGTAGGCGGCGCGGCTCTTTAAAGTGCTTTTCAAAAGTATTCCACCAAGTTTAAAGGTTTTTAAAAGTAATTGCAAAATGTACAAGAACATATAACATACATAAAATGCTTTTCAAAAGGTATTGTTCAGTGATTTATATAATTTAAAGAATTTTGTAATTTCCGTGGAATGTTTAACATGCTTATAGAAGCTGATATTCGCTCATACCTTCCATAAATTTGACTCTGCCATACTTATAAATAACTAATTAATAACATGCACACATACATTATAACTATTGAAATTAATTGCACGTAGATAATTAAAATTTAATGCCTATTACATGGTGTATTTGGCACACATGCCAAAATATCCTGTATATGCCAACCAGAGCATAGTTTTTAGAACACCCCTCATTTCGACATTCCGACATTCCGACACCCTACGTTAGTAAATTCAAATATTTATTAATCATTGCTGACATTTTCTTTGTGACGATATCATTGGCACGACAACTATTAAATATTCATTTATATGCTTTAATTAGATTTGTCTTAATTTGAGT
The DNA here is from genome assembly GCA_951804985.1 of Dryomyza anilis. Lineage (NCBI taxonomy): Eukaryota > Metazoa > Arthropoda > Insecta > Diptera > Dryomyzidae > Dryomyza > Dryomyza anilis. The sequence continues at coordinate 101,262,502 of OX638130.1, read as the reverse complement.
ACATACACAAAAATTCTCTTTTGACATGAGGTTGGAAGAATGAAAAAGCAAGTTGTATCAACTGACTTCATTCGTTTCAATCGAATTGTCCACAAAATGGTTCGCGGATCTGCTATATTATCCTATACACTACAAATATTAATCTATACATAATCCTAATGGTTCTAAATCTGTACTAAATTCTTATAAAACAGTTCGACATTGGTTGCAGTACAAACTACAACACTTTTTGTTTTGACAATAACAACTGACTAGGCGGTTGAGAGAACCGAATATGTTGATTGTGCAAAGAGTTGGTTGGCGCATAACATATCTCTATTCTGTATGTAGAAATTGAGTTTAAAGAGGTTCAGTTTTATAATATACGATATTATTTATCTATGGATATTTTATAAATCATTTCTATACAAGTGAAGAGTGTTGATTCATACTGCGTACTCAAATTTTTTCTATCACTACACACAGAAAAATCCTCTTTTGGCACGAGGTTGGAAGAGCGAAAAAGTTAGTTGTACCAACTAATTTCCTTCGGTTCAATCGAATTGTCTAGAAATTAGTTAATGGAACTGCCATATTCAGTTGGCGCATGAAATCTTAGCCTATACACATTCCCAAAGGTTCTAAATCTGTACTAAATTGTTCTAAAACAGTTCGAAATTGGTTGTAGTCCAAACTACAGCGCTTTTAGTTTTGACAATAACAACCAAATAAGCGGTTGAAAGAATCGAATAAGTTGGTTGGGCAATGAGTTGGTTGGCGCAACAAATCACTATTCTCTGTGTAGTTGATTATAACATAAATTCTTATAGAAATTTTGGTATCTTTGTAGGCACTTTTTAGAATAAAAAAGTACAATTCTTTGCAAGTGCACATTTTAGTAAAAAATTAAACGTTATTATTCTCTCAATTAGCAAGTTCAATTTTAATTTAAAAAAAGTATATTACAATAAAATATCGATTTGTTTATATTGTTTTTCATCAGCATGATGAATAAATATTCACTGATGACAAATTCAGAATATTCATTTGAACAATAATATTATTTATGTAAATTTCAAATAAATAATAAACAACTCATTTATATTCTGAATATTCTCTTTAATGGAAAAATTGTTTCTCCATTGAATCACATCATTCATCATATTAATGAACATTTTAACGTTCGTTCATCAAACACAGGGTGGTTTTGCTTCACCGTCAAATTTGTAAAATATTGTTTAATATAAATTACGAAAATATATTTTCAAGCTTGTCTTTTGTTCGAAAAATAAAAATAAAAGATGAGCCATATAATGGGAAATTTTAAAATTCTCATTATTTGAGCTGTACAACTACGGGGAAATGAACTGGTCCTAGACTATGCACGTGACTAGTTCCTCGTAGATAGTATACCGGTCATAATTATGGCACTTCTATATAAAACTAAGTAGCTGCGGTAGCTCAGTGGTTAGTGCGTTGGACTGCGAGCCGAAAGGTCCCCGGTTCAAGCCTGGACTGGGGCTAACAACATCTTTTCATAGAAACATTTTTCTATACCGCGCTACCTCTCGTCAGTAAATGGCAAACCTACGAGAGTAAAACCATTGCCTATGAAAAGCTCTCACCCGCCGTTCGGATTCGGCAATAAACTGTAGGTCCCACCACTTTGAGTACAAATATAACACGCACAGCTCAAATTGGTGAGAGAGCTCGGCCGAAGTTCTATACAGGACTGTAGCGCCAAACTATTATTATTATTATATAAAACTAATTGGCAACTTAAACATGGTGTTGTCCTAGGTAGGGGTCTATTAATACCTCCTGCAGATCTTTAGACCTATCACAGAACTGGTCTTCAAAATAGTGTTCTGTGACCGGTACCTTTGGACTTATTACAGAACTGTTCTTCAAAATCCTGGCCGGTATCAATGGAGAATTCAGTACCTAAAATAAATATATTTTTTCATTAAATATTTTATTTTTATTTTTTTATTATGTGTTTGTTATTTTATTTTACTTTGCTTTCTTTACTTTCTTTACTTTACTTTACCGTGCCTTACCTTACCTTACCCTACCTTACCTTAACTTATCTTACCTTACCTTACCTTACCTTACCTTACCTTACCTTACCTTACCTTACCTTACCTTACCTTACCTTACCTTACCTTACCTTAGCTGACCTGACCTTACCTTACCTTACCTTACCTTACCTTACCTTACCTTACCTTACCTTACCTTACCTTACCTTACCTTACCTTACCTTACCTTACCTTACCTTACCTTACATTACCTTACCTTACCTTACCTTACCTTACCTTACCTTACCTTACCTTACCTTACCTTACCTTATCTTACCGTACCCTCTCTTACCTTTCCTTACCTTACCTTTCCTTACCTTACCTTACCTTACCTTATCTTAACTTTACTTTACCTTCCGTTACCTTACCATACCTTACTTAACTTTACCTTACTTTACCTTTCTTTACCTTACCTTACTTTACCTTACTTAACGTTTCTTTACCTTACCTTACTTTACCTTACTTTACATTACCTTACATTACCTTACATTACCTTACATTACCTTACATTACATTACATTACATTACATTACCTTACTTTACCTTACTTTACCTTACTTAACTTTACCTTACTTCACCTTACTTTACTGAACTTTACTTTCCTTTACTTTACTTTACCTTACTTTACTTTACGTTACTTTACCCTACTTTACGTTACTTTACCCTACTTTACCTTACTTTACTGAACTTTACTGAGCTTTGATTTACTTTACCTTACTTTACTTTACCTTACTTTACTGAACTTTACTTTATATTTGTATCTTCTCCTCCATACATTCACATTTCACTAATGATTCCACCCTTGCATTCGTGCATTATAATTTCTTGAAAGACATACTGTATTTATATCAATTATTTTTCGAAAAATAGTCTACGAATTATATACGCATTAGTTGCAGCGTGTAAATAAGTTTCGTGAGTATGGCGCCACATAGTGCCGTTTCGCTTCACTAGCGACATGCTTAGCATGGACAAGATCCGTCTCCTCATGCAGACCTTTAGACCTATCACAGAACTGTTCTTCAAGATCCTGTCACTAGTCGGTACCGTTGATACCGATCAGAGAACATATAAAATGATTACGAATTGTCTTCTTTCTGCATAACTTTGAACGAGAACAGTGGAAAGTCTTCTTTTAACCAATCACGTTTTAGAGCAATTGACACCTTTTTCCAGCAGAGACGTATTGAATTTGTATTGAAATAGTGGGACCTATGGTTTAATGTCGAATCCTAACATAGTTTTTAGATTATTTAAACATTTGAAATAAAAAAAAAAACATTTTCGAATCAGTTGGTCAGTCGTGGAATTACATACCAAAGGCTATCGTTTTCTAATCCCCATATCCACTAAACATAAATAAGAAAACCTAATATTTTTAAAAAATCAAAAAAATTTGACGAATATGAATTTAAAACAAACTTCAAAATATCAAAAACTATCAAATATACGTAATATGATATTTTAACAGCATCTCCAAATTAGACTACTGCTCGTGAAATATGAGTAGAATATTAGCACTAAATGATTATAAAAAAAGTAGATTTTATTACATCTCTATTACACTACTTTGCATGCCTTATACCAAGAAAAACAAAAAATACCCATTAAAACCACGCATCTATTTTAAATCTTAATTAAATCATTGATTAATTTAGTAATCAATGAATCGTTAAATACTTGACGGGGGGTGAAATATTTATATCTTTTTATTTTTCATATTTTGGTATAATTCAAAAAAAAAAATATTAAAACTTTATGAAATTATGCTAATTATTACGCATTAATTTTGTAATAAAATGAAACCAAAATAAAAACGTTGCATTGTATAAGATTCGTCAAAATTGATTTTTATGTGTTTGAGGAATTTAATTTGTTTTCTTTAAATCAATATTTAAACAAATAAAAATTATTAATATTCCTGTTATCTTCATATTAATCGGACTCATTTCAATATCGCGCGTCATTAGTTCCGCATTAATTTGCCAATTTTGGGTTGCTTATTGGCGTCAAATACTATAAAAGCCTTGTGGCAATTGCCACGTGGTGATTTTATTTTAATGCTGATGAGGTTTTGTTCGGCGGGGGCTGTTGATTGCAACATTTTATTTTTATTATAATTTGTTTTTTTTTTTGAATTTTTCCACAATCACATTTAAATAATTAGCAATTATAAATTAACACCCTGCTCAATTGCCCAACAGTCATTAAATGACGTGTCATTTGTGGCGAGTGTTGCCATTGTGCTGTCAATAATGCACATGTAGTTGTTTGTTTACTATAAACAAATTGTTAATTAATATGAGTAAAAAGTTGTTTATTATTTAAATGTTATTTGGTGCGTTTTTCATGATCTCGAATTTTATTATGAATGACTTTATTAGTAAAAATCATAGACTTGAAAGTATTCATTTAAAATGTACCTATTCATAGTATAAATTGTAATAGGGAACTGATGATTGGATAATTCAATTTTTTATTTTCATAGCCCGCTCAATTACATGACGAACATTATCTGGAAATGATCATATCTCACCTGATATGATTTTTACTAGGGACTGTAAAATTAAGTAGCGATGTCGCATTTCCAAATGCAAAAATCTTTTATATAATTTAATCAGTGCAACCAATAATGTAATAATGTTGTTGTTAAGGGCATATTTTCCTAGAATAAATTTTCCCTATGTAACATCGGAAAATGATTGTGTTTTCATCTGGTTATCCCTATTAGATACTTTTCATAGTATTCAGCTCTGTTCGGGTAGGTACCCTAGAAGAAATTTTCCCAATGCAATGTCAGAAATGATCGTGCCTAAGGGGCGAATGTGTAGTTTTTATCATTTGCGTTTTTTTTTACATTTTTGAATGTAGTTTTTCCTCAAGTATACTGTGCCAAAATCGTGAGTGGTTTTGTCGAATATGTCTTGCCCGAAAGGCCGAATTCCAAAAATTGAAAATGTTATCTTGCCAAAAGGGCGAATCTTTTCGTTTTTTTGCCATAATTTTTTATTAGTATAAGATAAAATAGTGGTGTTAAGGTATTAATTGTTTGTTTTTAAAGCACCTATCGATCGTCATCATTATTTAAAAATATTTTTTTGAATTTTACCATTTGCAAGAAAAATGTTTGTCAAATTAAATCTGCCCAATCGATAGGTGCTTTAAAATCAATCAATGAATGTCTTTACATCACTATTTCATCTTGCACCAATAAAGAATTATAGCAAAAAACAAAGAAAACGATCTCCTGAGAACCCTTACATCAAATCAGAATTTATTGTAAGACGTCAGTCTACAATTGATCTTACCTCTACCAGTTGACCGTAGCCTTCTCCAGCTAATACTTGAACTCAAAATAGGGTTGTGGAATTTTGTGGATGGTGCGGGATTCTCTTTTTCCATGGATGTATCCGCCCATTCATGGAGTAGAGTGATGTGATAGAGATGATGGAAAAAGTCAAAACATGTAAAATAAAAGAACAAAGAAGGAAAAAAGAAGGAACATATATTTGGAAGGACAAAGGGTTAATAAGAAGGACCGTCCTTCCAAAAGAAGACCGAAGGTTCACCGTATTTTAATTTTCCTCGGGTCCTAACAAGTCAAAGCTAGGGTTAACAAGGCAATGTGAAACTGCCGGAACGCGACGTAATCTCGAGTGGTTGATACTTGGTAGTAGAAATTGTACTACGACCAGGATCGTGAAATTATCATTGTAATTTACATTGTCTCAAACCTACCCTTTACATGACTAACATAATCTAGCCATGATAATGTCCATGATAATGTCTAGTGTAACTGGATACAAAGACATCCCCTCAAAAAAATCTCCATTAGGTCAGGCATGTTCAATACCAGATCATATTATTATTGTAACTGTTCGTGTTATGACAAGTAAAATATTCAATTATCAGTACCAGATCATGACTCTAGAACAAGTTCTTCTTCATCGATGTTTCATTTGTTATCTCGTCTGTGCCTTGTAAGAGTGCGATTATCTTAAATATTGCATGATCTCTTCATGAGCATGACCCTTCCTTATAGTTCACAACCTTAAGTTCCATATGACCAGTGATCAAAAATTCAATAATATATAATAGAACTAATATATAATATGATAGAATCACTAACAAATGCATTAAAATGGTGCAACCACTGTTGGAAAAATCGATGAGCCCAAGCTTAGTCCACTTCTGTTCCAAGAGTACATAACTCTGGCCGAGTATTATAACTAGGTGTGGCTGACACTGGTTTAGACAGTGATTAGAGTGATAATAAAAATCGAGACTTGACAGTAATTAACTTAATGTTTTCCGTTCTGGCTGAATCTTGGGCGAGCACTAATTAAACAGAAATATTATTTCTGGCTTAAATCTTGGACGATGGTTTATTAACCAAGCATTTGTCTACCATTCAGCCTGCCGTCAAGCTTGGCATTTCTATATGAGAAGATAATACCATAATGTAGCTATATCTTCTTTGTTTCTGACAGTTTAAATCAATATGCCAGTATCTTTTGAAGAGTCGTTGACACTAGTCTTCAACTCTCGGGTGTTTGACATTACCAATTTTTATGACGTTGCAGTCGCTGTAGTTAGAACCAACGACCTTTCGTCTCATAGTCCAAGGCACTAACCTTCCGAGCCACCAACGAAATAAATCGTTACACTTAAGTATGTGCAGTTATTGGTAAACAAAATGGAATCATATTCCGGAAAGTTGCCGTATTCGGAATGTGAAATAGTGTTGGAATGCTGATTTTAATGTACATCGAAAATGTATACGAATCAGTTGAAAATCCGTTATTACGTGTCGTAAACGGGCCATTGTTTCAAACATTCAGTCTATAACAATGTAGTCCGTCTCCAACGGCACGAAAACGGATTTCAAACGGCACGAAAACGGATTTCAATATTATTTTCGAAATACAGATAATGCCAGCATACACACGTATCTGCTTAGACGGATACATTTTCAATGTGCCGTTAACGTACCGTCAATGACGGAATTGTTCAATCAACGACTCTTCAAAACACAGAGAATAGAGATTTGTTGCGCGAACCAACTCTTTGCCAACCAACTTATTCGGTTCTCTCAACCGCTTAGTTGATTGTTATTGTCAAAACTAAAAGAGCTATAGTTTGGACTACAACCAATTTCGAACAGACGTAGAACAATTTAGTGCAGACTTAGAACCTTTGGGAGTGTAATATATCAAGCGCCAACTGAATATGCCTAATATGTATTAGCCTATACACACTCTCAATGGTTCTTAAACTGTACTTAATTGATCTAAAACAATTCGAAATTGGTTGTAGACCAAACTACAACTCTTTTAGTATTGACAGAACAGTAGTAGTAGCCGCGGTAGCTCAGTAGTTAGTGCGTTGGACTGCGAGCCGACTGGGGCTAACAACATTTTTCATAGAAACATTTTTCTATACCGCGCTACCTCTCTACGAGAGTAAAACCATTGCCTATGAAAAGCTCTCACCCGCCGTTCGAATTCGGAAATAAACTGTAGGTCCCACCACTTTGAGTACAAATAAAACACGCACAGCTCAAAATGGTGAGAGAGCTCGGCCGAAGTTCTATACAGGACTGTAGCGCCAAACTATTATTATAACAACCAACTAAACAGTTGAGAGAACCGAGTAAGTTGGTTGGCGCAACAAATCTCTACTCTGAGTGCGGAACATCAAAAACACAAAAAAAAAATCGATTGAATTGAAATTTTAAAACGATTTCAATCGAAAGTTACCTTTGGATGGTTCCCGGAATTCCGCAAATATCCCAGATAAAGTTATTTATAAAAAATTCATATAAGTTAAAATATCTGAAATTTACATATTCACCGTAAACAACTTTCATAAAAGAACTTATTTAAAATTATTGACGAACAGAAACCATTTGACCCACCTTTGAAGACTCTAAAAGGTAGAGTATTTAATTTATTTACGATGCACCACATTTATAACAGTTATAAAGATTTGTGGCAGTTGGAAATCTGAATCAATTATGGTAAACAAAGTGTTTGCAATAAATATTTAATTGTTTTACAACTGAATTTTTATTGCAACGAAGTTTTTTTTTGTCTTTTTTTTTAATTTATGTAAATTTTTATATAATTTTGTTTCTCAACTACACAATATGTATTTTAAGTCACGACCAAACAGTTGTTTTTTTTATTATAAAACCTGTTACTTTTTAGAAGATGCGTAGCTTCTTTAAAGTTTTTTTTTTCGTTTTATTTCTTTTAAACTTCAGCACGTTTTGTTGATAAAACTAATTTCCGATCATTAAATCAGCAGCTCCAGGACGAGCCCTCTTTTGCGCTGCACCACTTTGCAAATGCGCAAAGTATTATTAATGAATATATTACGATCTGCATACTATATTCATAATATTCAACGGTCAATGACCAACCAAATAAAAAAAATAAAAATAAAGTGCCAAAAAAACGTGGAAAAAAACACCCCAAAAAAACAAAACAATTAAAAAAAAGTTACCGATCATTAAAACGAACTTAAATCAATATCAAATTAAATTCAATGTGAACAAAGGATGCAAGGATTAAAAAGACAATAAGTAACTACATTTTTTAAAAGTTCTTAAATTTATTAATTATTTTTCTTATATTCCATCATCATTAATCTTGTTAAGTTGCGGTATTGTTTAAATTTGATTTTTTTTTTGAATTTTTTATTTTGTGCTGATGCTGATTTGTTTGATTTTATATTTAACTTATTAATGGTGTTTATTTAGTTATTGTTTTTTTGGCAAATGATGTATTGTAATTCTGCTAAATGTCAAAATTTAATCTTTTTATGACCGATTACAAATGCATTAACAATTTATTTGTTCAGGCTTTGACCAAAATGATCATGCCGTTTTTTTTTAATTTTTTTACTTTTTTTAAAGATTCTTAATTTATTATTTAATTTCAAATTATTTTCAATTATTTCTCATTTTGTAGATTAGTGAAATTAGCGGCAATGAAAACAAAAAACATTTTTCAAGGTTATCTGAAATGTCAAAATGCCCCATACCCTATATCGGGGGTCATGAAGGTACCGAAGAAAACCAACATGGTTTATCTAAATAATCAGAAATCAGGGTGATTTTTTCTGGTGTGTGAAACCTACTATCCCCTTAAATTATCTTAAAAATTACCAACCCAAATATGTCCGTTTATTTTCATTTTTGCTCAAAATTATATATTTTTATTTTTTAAATGAAGAGAGAAAATTTTTGCTGTCCGTTGGTCGTTAATATGCACTTCGAGCGAAAACTTAAAATAAAAATGTTTTTCTATACGTCGCTACCACTGAGCAGACTTCCTAGAGTAAAAACATTGGCTTGAAAAAGTCTCTTTCACCTCAATTCACGCACAACTCAAATGGTATTGCACACAGAAAAATCGTCTTTTGACATGTGGTTGGATGAACGAAAAAGTTAGTTATAAAAAACAACTTCTTTCAGTTTAAACGAAACGAAAATTCCTTTTTGGCATGAGGTTGGAAGAATGAAAAAGTTAGTTGTAACAACTAACTTCATTCGGTTCGATCGAATGGTTTACAAATTTGCTGACGGAACTGCCATTTTAGTCTATACACTTGAAATATTAGTCTATACACACTCCTAATGGTTCTAAATCTGTACTAAATTGTTCTAAAACAATTCGAAATTGGTTGCAGTAAGAACTACAACTCTTTTCATTTTGACAACAACCGACTAAGCAGTTTTGAGTGCCGAATAAGTTGGTTGTGCAAAGAGTTGGTTGGCGCAACAAATCTCTATTATGTGTGTGCAAAATATATTTTTTATAATATTTGTATTCACTTTTTCTCATAGTAGAATTGATGATTGTCATTATTACTGTTCTTATTTAACTTGTTGTTCTTGTTGTAATTCTTTTAACTCTTTTTAATACTTATTGCAAATAATGCCCCGTAAAATGTTTAACCCATAAAAACTTTCGTTTTTGCGCAGCAAATCTATAAGGCTTTCTCTTTGGTGTCTCTTCTTGTTGCCTCTAAATAACTTTGTCCTTGGCTTGGCTAATTTTTTTCGTCAGTCTTCTTTAGTTGGCCCAAAAACTTTAATCTGCTTCCGCAATAGCTTGAAGTTGTTCGTTCGCTGCTGTTTTATTTCCTATTATATGTTTTATTTTATTTGACTTTATTTTTATTATTTTTTTATTTTCTTCATCTATGCTTGGTGACAAAAGTTAAAAGCGACAGCAGCGGATGTAAAAACTACAGCGCATTCCGTAGTCTCCAAAACATATTTTTTTTGCACTTGGAACCTAAAATAAAAAAAAAATGCTATAAAAATATATTGTGGACCTTGCTTTTAACATAGGTCGATGTCTTTGCTAAAAGTCTTTTACTCGTTGGTTTATGTATTGACTACAGCACTGTTAACTCTTTCGGCAGCTTTTTTTGTTCGCCTTTTCGAACTTGTCGTAGCTGTAAAAAAAATCTTCGGAAAAAAAGAGGTCGACATTTTTGTATTCACCTCAAACCAGTCCACTGAAATATACACCTTGTACTAACTAGATTGGGAGCTTTCAAATTGCTTATTTGTTTTAATTTTCTTCTTCTGTACAATTCTCATGTTTACAGTAGATGGGTATATTCAATTTGGTCATCCGTTTGTAACGGTATTTTGATGGTATTATTTTAAAAAATAATTTTCTAAATTTTTATATATTTTTTGTATTTAAAAATATATATATATATTTTTTTTTTCAACAGTAAATTTTGCAATAATTTTTGGATATATTTGTAACATTGATTTCGAAATAACGTCAGTTTTCTCAAATTGTCTCTAGTTTTTAAGATATATACCATTTAACGAAAAATGTCAAAATTATATGTCAATATCAATATATCAAAAACTATATTCAATATGATAAAACTGACATTTTTGAAATCAGAGTTCCAAATATATTCAAGAGTTATTGCAATTTTTACTGTAGAATGGTTTGGTTTAATAGCGATTAGAATCAGTCTAAATAAAGATAAACAAATTTTAGTCAAAAAATACACACAGAGTAGAGATTTGTTGCGCCAACCAACTCTTTTCACAACCAACTTATTCGGTTATCTCAACCGCTTAGTCGGTTGTTAAAAATTAAAAGAGTTGCAGTTTGTACTTCAAACAATTTCGAACTGTTTTAGAACCATTTAGTATAGATTTGGAACCATTGGGAGTGAGTATAGACTAATGTTTCAAGTGTATAGTGGCTTATATAGCAGTTCCGCCAAAAAATGTGTAATCAATTCGATTTAATCGAATGAAGTTAGTTGGTACAATTAACATGTTAAATATGGACAAAAAGTTACCAAAAAAAAAGTTACAAAAAATCAAAACTTTAACAAGTTTACCAAATTCAAAATCAGATAAAATAACCGAAATGGAAACCATATTAACTGAATTAATGTAGGGTAGCCTGGGGTAAAGTGGGTCACGTTTTAATTTTCCTCCAAACAAAGTATATTTGAATACATTTTAAATTCTTTTAAAGGGTCTATTCCATAGACTGGCTCATAATCTAAATTTGAAGTATACTGGTCATTTTCAGATATGATGTTCACTGAATTGTTAAAATTAAAATTTTTCGGAATTTTATTAAAGCAAATTATACAAAATTCTTCTTTTTCTGATGATGTTGAAGAATATTTACCGATGTTTTCTTTTGGCTCCTCTTAAAGGTTCGCATTTCGGCTTTATTCTGCAATTCAGATCTTATTTTGATGTTGATACAATGCTGAAGCCAAAATGCTGCTTTTCATTGGTTTGTGGCCACGATTGAAGTTTTTTCTTGGTTAAATAATTCATAAAGGGGTTTTTCAATAAGAGCGATACAAAAGTATTTTTCAAGGGTTTTTCAACAGGGACGCTACAAAAGTAGAGCTACAGGGACAGCAAACGACGCTATATTTCTTGCCGCTCTTTTGACATTTCTCTTCAGTAAGGTTTGTCATTTCATGATGGAAAGATATACGAGCCAACAACGAGTCGAAATTATTAAAATTTACTACCGAAATTCGAATTCGTGCGATCATTTTAAACATACCGCCTTTTTTAAAAATGATAAAATTCACACATTTTGATAGTAAACAACAGCATTCTCTTTGATTATAACTCCGCCTGGACCTATATTTAAAAATAATTACTTCATTCAAGATAAAAAATCAAAAAGAAAAATGTAATCTAAGTTATTGGCCTAATGTTCTAATTGAAAACACAGTCGTGAAGCTATCTTAAGGAAAGAAAGACAAAAACCTACAATATGGAATACCAAATTGAATAACGTTTTGCAATCGAAGAACACATATTGTGCATCATTTTGGACCAAAGCCCAAAAGAATTGCAAATCAAGCAGATGATGCTACTACTACTGCTGCTGATGACAACGTTGATGATAAAGATGACGATGATGATAAAACTGATGTGAATGACAAAAGAAACTTTTGCTAAAACGCACAAAAGCAGCAGCAGAAGAAGAAAACGAAGAATTATATGCTATGCTGCAACAATTACAAACATTACGTCGAACAGCATCTGTGACTCTGTCACTTTAGTAGACAATTTGAGCCCAAGGACCTGCTCGACCCCAAGACCCACTGACGCCACTCATACCACTTAGAGACTGCGGGTGGACGTATAATTTCTTCATAATCTGCAAGATTTGAATGCGGAAAAAAATTTCAATTTGTTGCCAAATATTTGTGGGTCTAAGTGTGAGTGTGTGTGTGTCACACGATTGCTGGCCAAAATGGCACTTGAAAGAAAAATTCTAAAATTGAAATTGATTTGAATACAATTGAAGCCAAAGCCGCAGTCGGCGATAAGAATTGAATTACACTATGGCGGGGTTTAAGACGAAAACCATTACGACGATGATGATGATGATGATTCTGACGCTGATTCTTGTGCTGCGGAAGTGCTGCTGGCCATTAGGGGATGCAGTTGTTATGGCCACTAACACTTCCGGTGCTGCTCTCCATCTCCATCTCTATCTCTACACGCACAAACTATTGCTGGAAAATTTATGCAAATTCGCAATAAAGTTTTTGAGAAATTTAATAAAAACGTTGAAAAAGTTTCCCCCCCATAAATTATTGAAAATTGAAGAAACGAAATGAAAAACAGTTGTAAATTAATGGGGGGCATGTTTTGCGGTGTTTTAGGGGTAGTAACTGTGTTAATAAAGAGGAAGGATGGAATATAGGAAGAGGATGCACAAACAAAAACCAACGATGCTAATGCCCGTAACTTCAACGAATAGATATCTACTGGTGCTTAGTTATCTATCGTGTAAGCAAAATTTCGTAACTTCAACGCATAGTTAAGGAGTAAAAACACCGGATAGGTAAGAGATATCTGTTCGGTACGAACACCAATAGATATCTACTCGTTGAAGTTACGGGCATAAATAAGACAATGCAAGGGAAAGGAAAAGTTAAATGATTTTGTAAATGCGTACAAAAGGAGGAGATGAAAATTGAGATGAAGGAGAAAGTAAGTATTGAGGTAATGTTCCTATGAAGTAATAGAGAAATTAACGAAGAGATGAATGATAAGGTAATCGAGAAAGTAAAATAGGTATAGTATGAGCTGAAGAAGGAGCAAAAGAAGGAGTAGAATAAGAGCTATTTATAGGACTAGGAGATAAGGGATTTGATAGTGGAGTCGTTGACTCGAGTATTTAGTGCGTTGGACTACAAGCCGAAATGTATTTTATGAAATAGAGGAGGAGATAAGAGGGCCTTTTATAATATAAAAATAAAAAATATTTATTTTACGAAATTATTTCTCGGAAAAGAATAGCAAACCTCCGAGAGGAAACACTCTCTACAAAAAGATCTCACCCCACCATACAGCATTAAACTGTAGGTGACACCAATTGAATACAAATATACACAGCTCAAATGGGCTCTGCAGATCCAAACTATTATTATAAGGAAAATATAGAGATTTTTGTAGTGTCGGTACCGTCGGTAGCGGTTAGCGGGTTGGAGTCAAAAGGTTCCATGTTTAAATCTGGGCTGGGGCTAACAACATCTTTCATAGAAAATATTTTTGAATACCGCGCTACCTCGCGGCAGACAATGGCAAACCTCGGAAAGTATTTTGAGTACAAAAATAACCGGGGACCGCAAGGAACCGGAATCGTTTCCATTTTTCGAAGCGGAATCCATATATTTCTTTTTTGGTTGGTACCGAAACCGCTACTTTAAAAATCTTGGAACCAGAACTCGATTAGATATTCCAAAGAATTTTATCCCTGTCAGGGAGCACAAAGAACCGTAATCAGAACCGGCACCATTTTGATTTTTGGAACCGGGATTGGAACCGATAACAGGAAATGTGGGAAACCGGAATCCATGTATTATTTTTTTTTGTTGGAACTGGAACCGCTATTTTAAAAATCTTGGAACCAGAACCGGAATCGCTATTCCAAAGGGTTTAAGCCCCTGAATATAATACGTACAGCTCAAATGGTGAGAGGACTCGGCTTACGTTCTTCAGGACTGTAGCGCCAAACTATTATTATTATTATATAGAGGAGACGATTATATAAAATAAAATGAGCCGAAAAGGAAAAAAAAATTAAAAAACTGTGTGAGCAGACATACGAGGGATTACTGAAAGTGGCAAAGAAGGTTAACAAAAATATAAACACAAAAGAGAAATATGATGAAGTGATAAAAGAAATAAGGGAGAATGCTATGATGTTGATAAAGGACATATTATAGGGAGACAAGTAATACCTGTGACAGACATCTGGTATTCATACCATAATATTTGAAATACCAGATGTGTGTCTCAAATTATTATAAAATTTTTGTGGTATTCCTTGATTTCATTGTAGTTTTGGCTAGTGCAAATACCATGAAACTATTCGTAGTATTTTTGTAGTTTTCATTTAAACACAGCCAAATTTTAAAAGCTTTCCGAAAGCTTTTGGTCAAGACAAGCTGTTTGTACTGAAATGTCATAATAAATTCCAAAAAATAAATAAATTATTTGAAATTGTTTTTCAAAATTTTATTGAAAAATGAATGTTAGAAACTGAATTTTATTGAACTGCATTTAATTGGCAGCACAATAATAAAATGACCACAATTTTGCAAATTTCAATGTTAGAAAGCTACAATATTAAAAATAAATATAAGTGTCCACTGAGGATATGCAAGTAAGGGAAACCTATCGCGTAAAAAAACGTTTCACTGTTATTAGAAGTCTGTAATAGAAAAACAAAAAATAAAAATTGTCACGACCTTCTAAAAATAGTGGTCTTTACAGCTGACTAGAATAAAATATTCTCTAGTAACCGTGGTACCCAACAAAAATGAAAATGCTGTAATATTTCTTTTGCATAGTTTTATTTACTACGCAAACTATACTACGTTATGTCTGTCACCTATCTGGTATTTAGAATATTATAGTATTGTTATTATAATAACTTTACTAGATGTCTGTCTCAGGTATTGTGCATTAAGGGGTAAAGTTGGAATAAGTATGAATGATCAGTTAATAATAACAATAGAAGAATTTAGACTAAGCCTCTTCCACTATTCGAGCTGTACCTGTTACACACAGAAAAATCCTATTTTGGCATGAGGTTGGAAGAATGAAAAAGCTTGTTGTGCCAACTAACTTCATTCGGTTAAATCCAATGGTTTACAAATTTGCTGACGGAACTGCCATTTTAGCCTATACACATGAAATATTAGTCTATACACACTCTTAATGGTTCTAATTCTGTACTAAACTGTTCTAAAACAGTTCGAAATTGGTTGCAGTACAAACTACAACTGTTTTTATTTAGACAAGAACAACCGACTAAGCGGTTGATAGAACCGAATAAGTTGGTTGAGCAAAGAGTTGGTTGGTGCAACAAATTTCTATTCTGTGTGTATATTTATATTAAACTGGAATTTAAAGTTTAATGCCGAATCCGAACGGCGAGGTGAGATACCTGTTTTACTCAGAAGTTTGCCTATGTCTACCGAGAGGTAGCGTTGTATAGAAAACCTCTTTTGTATGTTGTAGTCGCGGTTGTTTGAATTAACGACCTCTCGATCCATAGTCCGATGAATTAACCATCTGAGCCAATGACGCTATTCAGAGAAGTAGTCATAAAGTGGAAATAGAAAGGTACCAAACGTAGAAAATGAGGTGGTAAATGATGAGATAATAATATTGAGCAGTAGTTGTAGGAAATATGAAAGGAAGAAAATGCATGCAAAGGAAGACGTGAAAAGGTACACACATAAAAATCCTCTTTTGGAATGAAGTTGGAAGAACGAAAAAGTTAGTTGTACCAACTAACAATATTTGGTTAAATCGAATGGTTTACAAATTTGCTGGCGGATCTGCCATATTAGCCTATACACATGAAGTATTAGTCTATACACACTCCTGATTGCTCTAAATTTGTACTAAATTGTTCTAAAACAGTTTGAAATTGATTGCAGAACAAACTATAACTCTTTTTATTTTGACAATAACAACCGACTAAGCGGTTGAGAGAACCGAACAAGTTGGTTGGCGCAATAAATCTCTTTTCTGTGTGTATTCAAAGGGCTATATATATGGATGAATGAATGGGGATGTGTGGATAAAGTTGAAGAAGTGGATAAGGAAGGTTAAAAGAGTATAGGTAATTCGAAATATAAAGGAGAGGAGAGTGTAGTTTATAAACCAAATATAGGCTTTTAAGAAAGGTTAAATAAAATTAAAACGATAGTGAATAGTGATAGGGGTCTGTTTTGCTGCTTAATGTTGCGAAACAGAGAATAGGGATAAAAAGCAGATGTGGCAAAAGAAAGTTTCGATAAAAAAATTATATTGTGGTTTCGTCAGTTGGTTTTCAGACAAATTTTGTGTCATAAGAACAAATTTTATGCGCTTCCGTTGCTTCAAATGATGGTCCAATCAGCGATACTTTACATAATGAGTGACGACAGCAGTAGTAACCATTTGAAGGAGGGTGGTCCATTTCGAGATGAAAATTTATTTATGAAATTTCACAATGTCCTGTACTACTGATGCTGTTGTTTTTTTTGTTCAATGCCTAGAAGCTAAATTTTTACGCGACCTCATTGCTGCTGCTGTTGTTTTCCGAATATTTCAATGGAATGCTCATTAAATTACTAATATTTCTGTATTATCCTAAGGCAGTCACGTAGAATATTTTAGAACATTTGTTGTATTAATATTTGACAAAAAAAAAAATCTATTTTAATGAGCATATTAATTATTATAATTCTGCTGTTTAGCACAGTTGGCCTCAATTATTTGCATCATACATTTTTAACAGTTACAACGAAAACTCTAATTAATTTTTAAAGTTACATTGAAAACTGTTGTAAATTATAATTGAGATAAATACGAGTTGAATTATACACAGAGAATAGAGATTTGTTGCGCCAACCAACTCTTTGCCCAACCAACATATTCTGTTCTCTCAACTGCTTAGTCGGTTGCTATAGTCAAAATGAAAAGAGTTGTGTTTTGTACTGCAACCAATTTCGAACTGGTTTAGAACAATTTAGTATAGATTTAGAACAATTAGGAGTCTGTATAGACTAATATTTCATGTTTATAGGCTAAAATGGCAGTACCGCCAGCAAATTTGTAAACCATTCGATTTAACCGAATGAAGTTAGTTGGTAGAACTAACTTTTTTCATCTTTCAACCTCATGTCAAAAGAGGATTTTTCTGTATGTACAATCACATTATTAAAAGTGAAATTTAATATATTTTATATGTTTCCAAAAATTAAAACTCTAAAATTATATATTATTAAATTAAATGTATTACTTGATTATAATTATACCCTACACTATAACGTATCCTTTATAGAGGATTTCACACAGAGCAGAGATTTGTTGCGCCAACCAACTTATTCGGTTCTTTCAACCGCTTAGTCGTTTGTTATTGTCAAAATAAAAAGAGTTGTAGTTTGTTCTGCAACCAATTTCCAACTGTTTTAGAACAATTTAGTACAGATTTAGAACCATTAGGAGTGTGTATAGACTAATATTCCATGTGTATAGACTAATATGGCAGTTCCGTCAGCAAATTTGTAAACCATTCGATTTAACCGAATGAAGTTAGTTGGTACAACTAACTTTTTTCATATTCCAACCTCATGTCAAAAGAGGATTTTTCTGTGTGTATATTCACTTTGTGCAGCCGTTTGCAAAACCGAAATAGTGGCGTGGGCGGTAAGGAAAATTAAGAAAAAATTACATAACTTTGTGTCTGTCTTTAAGGCTTTGTTGAATTCACGATTTAAGGAAAATAAGAATAGCTAGATCAATGAAATTGAGTACTAAGTTTACTTGTATAACTACTATATTTGGTATTGAAAATGAGTGTATCGGTTCATTTAGGACATGTGATACGCCACTCCTATGATTTTGCGATTTCCGTCTGTCCGTCAGTGGGGCCTTGTTGAAATCAATATTATAGAAAAACAAGAGGAGTTAGTACAGTAATACTCAGAACCAAGATTAACTGTATAATTGTTATATTTGGTATGAAAAATGAGCACGATCGGTCGATTGGAGATTTGGGAATCTCCCACTTTTTTACATATATCTCATATAAAACTAAAACCGACGTAAACATTTTAGTAATATAGGGTTTATTTTAATCTACAGCTTTTTGGCATTTATTTTCATAGCAAACTTTCACAAAAGTTGTCATTAACTTTAAGCTTCAAGTTAACTAACAAGATATTATCTTTTTTTTTTACTCTGAGCTTCAGTTTGTTCAATACAAGTTTAAACTTAGTTTAAACTAATCCATACTCTTAAAACGTCAGTAGTTTCTAATGCAAGTGGACGAAAATCTTTAAAATTTATAGACAAAAAGACTATTGGTTATCAGTAAATATGACATTTTAAATATTTGTGACATTTTCACTAAAGATGAAAGAACATCTATTTTAAACTGAGTTTAAATTGAAAATTTGACTGAAAAACTGAACCTTAATGATTTTAAATCTTTTCAATATTTAAATCTTTTTTAACACTTGATTAAAATTTTGTTTGCCTCAAAGTTTTTCTAATTTTCTGCCAAAAACGTCATAATTCGTTGCACAGTGTAATTAGTCAGCTCTTAGCACTTGCACCTAAAAATATGCAATGCAATTTGTTTGGACTCCCTCAAGCTTTCACTCGAATTTACAACATGTGGCCAAACAGGTGATTGCTCCCCCTTTGTCGAACGTTGGGGCCTGGTGGTGGCACCATTTGCTGGTTAAAGTGCAGCGCCCAAGCATTTGGCATTTCGATTGAAATTTCGTTTGTTGATTGAATGCAGTAGAGCCTATCATACCAACATTCTTTATTTTACCCTCTCCACCTAGTAATAGCTAAAAGCATTGGTAATGTAAATGTACCACCTCGGACATCTGATTCTAATTCCGACTTTTCAAGTAAAAATAATTAAGTAATATGAAAAATAAACTCTGACTAAGATGATTTTTACGTAATTGTATACAAATTTTAATTATAAAATCAGAACAAACTTGTGATAGCTACAAACTACACCTTTGTCTTTCGGAAAAATGTTTCTAAACTGCCTCGACCCTATCAAAACAAAACAAATTTCAATGTGTCTGCAATGGTCTGATACGATAAGTCGAAATTTAAAATATTGATACAAAATTAATGAGGAGAAAAATGTAAAAAATAAAAATGCCGAAACTTTAACTTGTAGAAAAAAGTCGATAACAAAAATGTAAAAAAACAATGTTGTAAACTAAAAGGTAGGAAAAAATGTCGAAATTAAATATTGCGAAATTATTTTTTGACGAAAAATTATTGAAAATGTTAAAAAACCAGTATTTCAACGTTTTGATATATCGGTATTTTTATTATCGACATTTTTTTGCATTAACATTTTTTCTACCAAATATTGTTTCGGATTTTTTTTAAATTTCGACATTTTTAGGTTTGGACATATTGTACGGATCCCGTCGGCAATAAAATGCCTTTCGGAATACCGACACTCAGTAGTTCGGAAACGTTTTTCATTCGTCAAAATTCTGTATCTTTTGATGTAGTGAATATTTTTGAATGCGTTTTTTTTGTTTGATTGGAAATTGATGAAATATGTTTATGTAAAAATATAAATAGACCTATAATAAGTCAAGTCCGCTGTATAATAAGTCAAAGTTTAACTTTATTTTATTTTTCAATTTTAGTATATACAACAAATTTTTGTTGTTGATGTAATAAGTTTTTTTTATTACTATTTTTATTAATATTGATACTAGACATACTCTGCAAAATATGCACTCGACTGCACTCTACATGCATTCTGCATTTTGCAATGGCAGTCGACAGTACTTCACTTTACTTCACTGCAGTATTTGTTTTATTGGTGTCAAGTAGTGTCAAGACATTTTTCTTCAAGACATTCAATGTTTAGAAAAACTAAACCAAATGACACTACCGTCGCTGAATATTCAATAAGTGAGCGCAAAGACTAACGAGTGAGAAGACGAACATAGAAAACAACACAAAATCTGCCGAGTTTGAGTTTTTTTTTTATTACTATTTTTATTAATTAATAACACATATGCACAAATGTATTTGAAGTTCACTCTGCAAAATATGCACTACTGCACTCTACAGTTTTGAGTGCATTTTGCAATGGTAGTCGACAGTACTTCACTTTGCTTCACTGCAGTATTTGTTTTATTGGTGTCAAGTAGTGTCAAGACATTTTCTTCAAGACATTCAATGTTTTCAAAAACTAAACCAAATGACACTACTGTCGCTGGAAATTCAATAAGTGAGAGCAACGACTAACGAGTGAGAAGACGAACATAGAAAACAATACAAAATCTGCCGAGTTTGAGATTTTTATTACTATTTTTATTAATATTGATACTACACATATGTACAAATGTATTTGAATTTCACTCTGCAAAATATGCACTACTGCACTCTACATGCATTCTGCATTTTGCAATGGCAGTCGACAGTACTTCACTTTACTTCACTGCAGTATTTGTTTTATTGGTGTCAAGTAGTGTCAAGACATTTTTCTTCAAGACATTCAATGCTTTGAAAAACTAAACCAAATGACACTACTGTCGCTGAAAATTCAATAAGTGAGCGCAACGACTAACGATTGAGTAGACGAACATTGAAAACAACACAAAATCTGCCGAGTTTGAGTTTTTTTTATTACTATTTTTATTAATATTGATACTACACATATGCACAAATGTATTTGAAGTTCACTCTGCAAAATATGCACTATTGCACTCTACAGTTTGAAGTGCACTTTGCAATGGCAGTCGACAGTACTTCACTGCAGTATTTGTTTTATTGGTGTCAAGTAGTGTCAAGACATTTTTCTTAAAGACATTCAATGTTTTGAAAAACTAAACCAAATGACACTACTGTCGCTGGAAATTCAATAAGTGAGCGCAACGACTAACGAGTGAGAAGACAAACATAGAAAACAATACAAAATCTGCCGAGTTTGAGTTTTTTTATTACTATTTTTATTAATATTTCACTCTGCAAAATATGCACTACTGCACTCTACAGTTTTGAGTGCATTTTGCAATGGCAGTCGACAGTACTTCATTTTACTTCACTGCAGTATTTGTTTTATTGGTGTCAAGTAGTGTCAAGACATTTTTCTTCAAGACATTCAATGTTTTGAAAAACTAAACCAAATGACACTACTGTCGCTGGAAATTCAATAAGTGAGCGCAACGACTAACGAGTGAGAAGACAAACATAGAAAACAAAACAAAATCTGCCGAGTTTGAGTTTTTTTATTACTATTTTTATTAATATTTCACTCTGCAAAATATGCACTACTGCACTCTACAGTTTTGAGTGCATTTTGCAATGGCAGTCGACAGTACTTCATTTTACTTCACTGCAGTATTTCTTTTATTGGTGTCAAGTAGTGTCAAGACATTTTCTTCAAGACATTCAATGTTTTGAAAAACTAAACCAAATGACACTACTGTCGCTGAAAATTCAATAAATGAGCGCAAAGACTAACGAGTGAGAAGACGAACATTGAAAACAACACAAAATATGCCTTTTGGCGTTCGACGGTATTTAAGTGATCATAAAAATACAACAAACGTTATGTTGTACAAATTGTTAAAAAAGCTATATCAAATAAAAAAAAAAATATTCTTTTTCAAAAAAAAAAAATTAAATAATGAAAAAATGCTGTTCTATCTATATATTATAAACATAATATAAAATATTATATAATTTTATGAAACCTTTTAAATTTTTCATAAATTTAATTATTAATGAAAATTCATAATTATGATAAAAAATATGTAAAATGTACATAGTTCTTAGTGTCATATGCATTTTATTACAGTAGTTTAATGCACATCATTATAGATCTCTTCACTACAACTACGTCTTGTTTGTGTTTTCTTTTGACAGTACTTGTGCTTTGTTTCATTTGATTTTCAAGCATAGAGTCGGAACAGTAAATGTTTTTAAATAAAATGAATGTCTTGAATCATTAGTGCATACAAAAAAATAAATATTTTTTTCGGTTTGAAATTATGAACCTCTGAAAAATTTTAAAAAGTGTAAATTTGTGAATTGTTTTTTTTTTTTTTAACTTTGAGTTCTAATATCTCTCTGAGTTTTAAAGATATTGCGCTCAGCTTATATTTTTTTTAGATACTGGACATTTTACCTATATTTTTCAAAATCAAAAGATGGTCACACTTTTTTATTTGGGGTGTTATAGAAGATATAAGAAAAGTCTATTTTTTCAATATTTTGGCTGAAAATGGTCTAAAATATCGATAAGAATTTTCTTAAAAACTTTACGTAATCGAAAAAAAAAACAAATTATTCCGTCAAAATCATCAACCGAGAATTATATAGAGTGTATGTATGGGAAGTCCAGGGCAAAACTGTTAACTCGTTTTTTTGAGTAGTGTTATCTTCGTTTTACTCAATTTTTTCGTATATAATTATTTCAGATTCTCTGTTGATTTTTCGAAAGATGTCCCTATTTATGTTCAATATTCTGATGGATTAAAAACGGTGTTTCGCATATCAAACTTTGCCGCTATTAAGAATACCATGTGTCATTCTTAGAATTTGTAGTCTTAGCTATGCCATAGATTGGCTCGGTTGACTTTAAGTCCCGCCTATGTGATTTAACTTTCCCCAATCGTTATCTTTAAAGTCGTGGTTTCTCAGTTCATATTTCGGATATGGATGATTTTAGTACTAAACGAAGGATTTTCAAAAATCTACAGTATGTCATCAACAAATTAATTTTCGAAAAAAAAATGTTATATGTTCTTTTTTCACCAAACCTTTCATAATTTCTCAATTAAAAACATTTATTTTTCTGATTTTAGGATTCAAGTTTGAACTTATCTTTTGGTATCGGAATTGGGTACATTTATGTTATGCGCTACGTAGCGCGGAAATGAAAAACGCAGTCAACATATGTAGTTCATTTTTTCGTTCCGTTCGGCACCGTCCATCATAACGTTCCTTTGTTTGCATATTTTTCGACGCAAGTGCGAAAGTGCGCGGCGCGCGTTGTTTTGCATGCGTTGATGGGATTATTTAGCGAGATGAAAGCCGTCTTCTTCTCCTTATTTTGGTGCTGGCATAGAATGTGGCTGATGGCGATATGAAAGGCTAAAAGTGTTGTGTTGTTGATGTGCCTGGTGATAGGTGGTGTTATTGCTGGTTGATGCAGGATGTGAATCCTTCAAGCAATCAATACTTCAAACAGATTAAACAGATCAACGTTTTTTTTTTTTGAAATTGCATACAAATTTTTAAAATTTTAAATGTATTTGGGAATATTTTCACAGATAAATTGAATATTTTGGGAAGTGCATAGCAGGTTGTAACATTTTGTGTAATTTTGATGCAGATTTGCGGCATATTTTGGGAATGGAGAGAAATCCGACAGCTTGTGATACAAACTCCGTCTATGTCTGATTGACATACATATGTTAAGAATGTTTTAAGCTGCCTCGACCATGCCAAAACAAATTTCATAGATACTCGAGACAAGATTTCTGCCATTTTTCATGAATATTTCATGCATATTTCCGGCAAATACACAGATAATTGGAATATTTTGGGAAGTGTAAGCTCTAACATTTTGTGGAATTTTAATGGCAGATTCACGCCATATTTTGGGAATAGACAGAAAACAGACAGCTTTTAATAGAAATTTCGCCTTTGTCTGTTTGAAATATGTCGAGAAAATGTTTGTGAACTGCCTCGATCCTGCCAAAAATTTTGTCGGGGAATATGTTGAAAAAATACTTTAAACTGTCTCGACCCTGCCAAAAAAAAAAATTTCTGGGATTCCCGAGACAATATTTCTGGCAACTTTCAGGAATATTTCAGGCATATTTCAGGCATATTTCCGGCAAACACACAGATAAATGGAATATCTTGGAAGTGTATAGCAGGTTGTAATATTTTGTGGAATTTTAATGGCAGATACGCGGCATATTTTGGGAATGGGCAGAAAACATACAGCTTGTGATACAAACCACGCATATGTTTATTTAAAATATGTCCAAAAATTGTTTATAAACTACTTCGACCCTGCCAAAAATTTTTTCTGGTGGGTTATTATATTTCTTAAAATCGAATAAAGCTCTACATAAAAAAATAATACATAAAATAAACTAAAAAAAAATAATAAAAATACATAAAAACATTTAATAAATTCTAATAAAAAGAAACTACTTTGTATTTTAACAAATCGATTATTTTCACAGACTGTGTTGTTATTCTCAAAGTAATTTCTATTAAAAGCAAAAATATTGCCAAAGGCGCGGTTTAAAATTTTACTGCGTCCTCAATTCAGCTAATTAAATCGCAATAGAATTTTGTTGTATTTGAAATTGTTTTAAAATTATTTGGCTCGCATTATGCATTGTGATGGCGTGATTTTAATAGATGGTTTATTAAATGGTCCGCAAATTGTGTTGTGGGTTTGTTGCGATTGAAATGTTTGCCAAACATAATAAAAAAAAACATCAAGTTAAATTGAATTAAAGTACTTTGTCTTCAGTTTTACAATTATGGCAATACAAAGTGGTGAGGCCAAAAACAATTATCAGCTAAAGAAACTAGAAAATTATAAATAACTGAAATTAGTAATTATAAAATTGTATAGATAAAAGGAAAAGTGCATAAGTCCACAGTTGAAAATGATTGAGTTTATCAAAGGAAGATACCTAAAACCAACAGTCAAATATATTGTAATAAGTTTAATCAATATAGCTAAAATTGATATTTTTTAGAAGTTTGCTAATTTTAAAATATAAACTATGTAAGAATGAAATAATGAAATTGCGAAATTATGAATGATGAAATTATGAATTTACGAAATAATGAAAATGTGAAATAATATAAGAATGCAAATATGATATGGATATATTATAAAAGGATAAAATTTTAAAATGATGAAATTATGAAATGACGAAATTATGAAATGATGAAATTATGAAATATCGAAATTATGAAATGATAAAATTATGAAATTGTGCCATAATGAATTTCTAAAATTATAAAATTGTGAACTCATGAAATGATGAAATTATGTATTTACGAAAGTATGAAATTATGCATTTACGAAATTATGAAGTAATATCAAAACGAAAATATAAAATGACGATATTATGAAAGGATGAAATTTTGAAATGGTGAAATGTCGAAATTATGAAGTGACGAAATTATGAAATATCGAAATTATGAAATGATAAAATTATGAAATTGTGCCGTTATGAATTTCTAAAATTATAAAATTGTTAAATCATGAAATGATGTAATTTTGAATGATGAAATCATGTGTTTACGAAATTGTGAAATAATATAAGAACGAAAATATAAAATGAAGATATTATGAATGAATGAAATGATGAAATGGCGAAATTATGAAATGATAATATTATGAATTTTCGAAATAAGGAAATTATGAAATAATATAACAACGCAAGTATAAAATGACGATATTATGAAAGGATGAAATTTTGAAATGGCGAAATTATGAAATGTGAAAATTTGAAATTGTGCTATTATGATTTTTTGAAATTATAAAATTATGAAATCTTGATGAAATTATGAATAGTAAAATTATTTATTTACGAAATTTAAAAACTATGAAATTTTGTGATTATGAAATGATGTAATTATGAAATGACGAAATTATAAATTGATGATGAATTTCTGAAATTGTGATTTTATGAAAATTTCGAATAAAGCAATTATGAAAGGACGAAACAATTAGGAAATGATGTATTTATGTAATGTATGACTTATGAAATAAAGACATGATGAATTATTAAATGATGACATTTTTATATGATGAATTTATTCTAAAATTATGAAATAACAAAATGATAAAATTATGAAATGACGTAAAGATGAAATTGCATTGTGACGAAATGATGAAATTTTGAAAATTGAATTTCTGAAATTATGAGTCTATGAAATTATGAAATGATAAAATATAAAATTAAGTAATTATGAATTATTGCAATGATGAACCTATGAAATGTTATTATTAAATGGTGAGATTTTAATATTATGAAATTATAAAAATTTCTAATAATGTAAATATTGATAATTGCATCAATATTGTGAAATAATGTGACACGATGTAATGATGTTAAAATGAAATTATGAAATTTTAAAATTATAAAATGATAAAATGCTGACATGATAAAGATTTAATGTCATTTAATGTAATTATGATTTTATGAAATGATAAGATGACCAAATTATGAAATAGTAAATGACACGATGTAATGATGTAAGAATTAAATTATGAAATTATAAAATGATGAAATGATAATATAATGTTATAAAATAATGATGAAATTTTGAAATGATAAAATGTCAAAGTTATAATTTGGTGAAATTATGAATTTCTGGAATTATTAAATTTTCTAAGTATTCAACTATGCAATTATAAACTTATGAAATTTAAAAATATGAAATCATGAATCGCCGAAATGACAAAGATATTTCAGACCAGAATGTACTTCACCCAAATTCTTTAAACTCACCACACTGAAACTCACCACACTGAAACTCACCACACCTAAACTCACCACACCTAATCTCACCACACCTAAACTCACCACACCTAAACTCACCACATCGAAACTCACCACAAATAAATTCACCATCCGAAACTCACCACATCGAAACTCACCACATATAAATTCACCACTCCTTTACTCACCACATCGAAACTCACTACAACGAAACTCACCACATCAAAACTCACCACATCGAAATTCACCACATCGAAACTCACCACATATAAATTCACCACTCCGAAACTCACCACATCGAAACTCACCACATATAAATTCACAACTCCGGAACTAACCACTTCAAAACTCACCACATCGAAACTCACCTCATAGAAATTCACCACATCGAAATTCTAACGAAAAAGAACTCTACGGGGAAGAATTCTACAGGAAAGAACCGTCCGTGGAAGAATTGTCGTTGAGAAAAGTTGTTTTGGCTTAGAAGAATTATTTTTCTTTTGATAACTACATTTATAACACCAAAGCAAGTACGGGTCCCTGCTAGTTTTTAAATAAATCAGTTTTATTTACAAATTCATAAAATAGGAATACCATAAAATTGCGAAATTATTAAATTATTTTTTTTTTAAATTTGTTATTTTCTGCTGTATTTATAAAACCTTCCAATCAACATTATATGCAATTAACTGCAATTTTTGATGCACAGCACTCACTTTCAAATCAGGCGCATTTTTCCGCATGGTCACCCACAAGACGACATGTCGCCTATAAAATTGTCCCACTCTGTCAAAGGCTACCTCCGTCGACACCCAGACAACATAACGCAATTCAATTCAATGCAATGCAACACCAAGTAAAGAGTGTAATTTTCTGTTATGCACACTGAACAACATGAACAAAAACAAACGGTTTCTAATTTTAATTGCAAGTTGCTGCCGCCATATGCCAGCAACATATCTACGCATCTGCATGTTGCTTGCTGCATACAAAAACCATTCGACGCCCTAATGATGCAGTTGCCATACGCGAGTAGGAGGAGCACCTGCTCTCGATGGTGTTGAGCACCGCCTTCTCTTCTTAGGCAGTACATTGAACGCTCAAGTGTCGGAAGCGAAATCCTTTAAAATTAAAATCACGTAAAGTTATTGTTGCTGCTTGCTGTTGCTGATGAGATGTAGTTGATGCTGTTGTTGCTATTTTTATGTTTAACATGCATAGGCAACGCATAATACATACAGAAAGAGACACACATACACAGAGATATTCAGGCACATGTGCATCCTTGCTGCACTGAAGCATGTCCTTTTGCTCCAGATCAGTTGCCTGGAATTTGCAACTTCAGCGTTGTGTTGGCAACACCGGTTGGCACGCAAAAATGTTGTCAGTATGGTTTGGCTGACATTTTTCAGGAATTGGGAAAATTATGAAAAATGAGTTAATGACAAAAAACAGAAAATATGTAACATACTACACAACAAAATAAATATTTTTGCCATATAGAAATTATGTAGAGATGAAATATCGTCGTTGTAGAACGAAAAATCACCAAATACATTTTCAAATTGCCAAATATTCATTTACACAAATCTTTATATATCAGTCAATTTTTAATCTACTATCTCAATTTTTTTTACCACATGATAAGAACATGTAAATCTATCACCTGATATTTCAACTTTAAAAATGCATCAATTAATTTTTATAATATTAATCAACAAACTCGAAATTTAAGTTTTTCATAAAAATGTATTTGGTGATTTTTCGTTCTACAACGACGATATTAAAATGAAGAAATTATATAGAGATGAGATAATGAATAGCTGAAATTATGAAGATATGAAATGTGATGGCAACATACATTGATGAAATAATGAATTGATGATATTATGAAATTATTAAATCATAACGAATTAATCGAATGATGACATAAAGAAGTTATAAAATAATGAATTGTACATTGTCAAAAATTTGAAATACAAACGTGATTTGTTCGAAAAAGCATATTTTTCTATGTCGCATCTACACACAGAAAAATCTCCTTTTGGCATGAGGTTAGAAAAATAAAAAAGTTAGTTGTACCCACTAACTTCATTCGGTTAAATCGAATGGTTTACAAATTGGCTGACGGAACTGCCATATTAGCCTATACACATGCAATTTTAGTGTATACACACTCCTAAGGGTTCTAAATTTGTACTAAATTGTTCTAAAACGGTTCGAAATTGTTTGCAGAAAAAACTACAGTTCTTTTTATTTTGACAATAACTACCGACTAAGAGGTGGAGAGAACCGAATAAGTTGGTTGGGCAAGGAGTTGGTTGGCGCAACAAATCTCTATTCTGTGTGTAGAATTTCATCTCAATTTGGCTGAAGAGTTAAACGATCGTAAATTTTTGGTAAGAGTGAACATTTTTATTTAAATTGTATGCCATTCGTTTTGATAACGTTACCTAGGTCAATGCGAGAAGAACTCACATGAAATCGTACACTTTATTTTAGCGACATCGAACGTCAAATTGATCCTACATGGTAAATGCAAGAATTTTTCAGTACTGCAAATCGAAACTATTTATTCAATCCCAAAGGTTAAAGGTTTTCTGGATCATGTATAGTTTTTATAAAAAGATTATTTATAAAATTGAATGTGAAGAAAATAATAAATGTTAAAAATGCTCAAATTGTATAATTTGCAAAATTCTATAACTGCTGTGACAGGCAGTAGTTAAATAATGAAATAATTATGTTGAAGCATTTTACATCAATTGTAACAATTATGTATGTAATTGCGCCAAGTACATCAGAGACTCTCCTGGACCTGGTTGCGTGCAAATGTCGCTGAAATCCACTTACTGTAAATTATAAATGCGCCTCCTTTGCTGCGCATTCGTGTTGCTGTTGCAACCGCGTGGCTGATGTTGCAAGTAGTCTGTGTGTGTGTTGTAGCCGACAAAGATGTCGTTGCTATCTTTCTTAGTTCTTCCCACATTACGGTGCATTGCAAGCACTGAAAAAATACACGGAGAAAAAAAAGGAACCAAGAAATGATAAACAGCGCAACGTAAGCAAAATATTAACTAAGATCAATTAATCTTGATATGCAGAGTTTTATTTCTTGGATATCAGAAAATAAGTTAAGAGTATTTATTCTTGATATCCAGAAGTTAATTTCGCAGTCACATGATTCAACGGAAACAAAATACTAACTAAGATCAATTATTCTTGATGTGCCGCAGTTTATTTCTTGGCTATCAAAGAAGAAACTAAGAGTAATTATTCTTGATATGCAGAAATTAATTTCGCAGCCATATTCAAAATTAAAGCATACATAAAACAAGTAATTTCGTTTATATTAATTTTCATTTTAATTTTTTGAAATTTAAAAATCAAAGTATTTTATGCCAGCACATCTGCCAATCTTGTTGTGTGCTTTATATTGTTATACCCACTGCAACATTTTGGAGATACTATTACGCTGAACATGCGAAAAATGGCGTCACAAAACGGCGTTTTGCACACGTCTGCATTGGAGAGGTAGTTGGTGTAGTCGTGTAAACTGAGTTACGTATCACGTAAGTGCTATGTATTGTAGTCTTTGATGGCAGAAGTAAAAGAATATTTTACAAAAGGCGCAGAAAAGTCAACATCACATATTGCAGATCTTTTATGCAAAATATTGAGTTATTTTGTGAATAGATTTTTGTTATATTTGAAAGCTTTCTTTTAAATAGGTTTTTAATATTTTTAAAATATTTTTTATATTTTATATTATATTATTTAAATCTTTTGTATTTTATAAAGGTTTTTTCTAAAAAATTCTAAAAACCTTTTTTTTTATTTTTTTTTTTCATATTTTATAAAAAGATTTTATAGAATGTTCCTTTTGCATATCAAATGTTAAACTTACTTTGCATTAAATCTCATTCAAAACTGCATAAATAATGCGCATTCTGTTGGACAATTTTGTTGCCACTTTAAAGCTTTTGGCCGCCGCCTGACGCCAGCCGCCTGTGCTGCCCAACTAAATGACATCGCTTGAACTTTGTGTCCTGACCGCGTTGCACTCAGCAGAGCACTTGGCAACAAAGTCCTCACGAAGTAAACCGCACCAAGTGCTGCTGTGGGTGGCGTAGTGTTCTGCGGTGTGCTGTGCTGTATTGTTGGCGGTTTGGCAGTCAACCTGCAGCCACCGCCGTCTCTGCTACTGTTTAAATATTTTAATTTCAAATATACCTATTTTAATGTGTTCATTTCATTGAAAAACCTACGCACGTAAATAGTTTTTAGCTTTACAATTATGATTTACGGCAAACAAATAATCTTTTCACAGTTAATTGCTGCTTTTGTGACACTTAATTTCTTGATAGAATTTTGTAGAATTGCATCATTTTATAATATTCCTAATGTACGGGAGAAGAATTCTGTCGTGGTGAAATTTTCCGTAACCCGAGAAATCGAATTCGCAATAATTTGATTTGAAATTTTGAACAAAAGCGATTGAAATTTGATTGTAACCTGTAATATGTCCGATTATAATGTAACAAATAAAAATTACATTTTAATCAGATTTAAAACTTCTCAACAACAAGTTTTAAGAAGGTTAAGTAGTAGGGTCATTATCGGGAATAGGTATTTCATAATTGTAGGGTTAAAATTCGAAAAACGCGGGTGAATGCATCTTTTCATGATAAACAACTTTGTTCAAAACACTAAATACGTGTCTTTTGAAATTAACTACTCCCCAAAACCAACGGACTTCATATTCGAGATCAGCGACTCCACATAAACCTAAAATCGTTATCAAATCGGAAGATGAAAGACAAATTGCGTATTTCTTGAACTGTGTTTTAGTAATTCTTGAGAAGCTGAGAAACGTTGATGCACAATTCACTTTTTAGATGGCTCCCAATATTTCGTGACCACAGACTGATGGCAACTTTTGATTAAAACTTTGGGTGTAAATAAAACCCTAATATATAAATTAAATATTTTTTACCGATAAAGATATCTAATAATTGTTGGTCGATAAAAACAACTCAATGTTCGAAAACAACATATTCCATTAAAAAAGTTTATATGACAAAAACGACAAAATGGAAAATATTAAAATTTTTGTTGGGCTACAAAAATAACGCAATGTTCGAAATATTCATTTTTCCAAACAACAATGTTCGAAAAAAATTTTTTTTCAAATAAAATTTTGGACGACAAAACAACGCATTGTTAAAATCACCATTATCCAAAAAAAAAAAATATATATATATATTTGAAAAAAAACCAACAATGTTCGAAAAAATATCGAAAAATAATTTTTGTTTGGACAACAAAAACGTTGCGTGGACAAATTACAATTTTCGAAATAATTGACAAAAACAACAAAGTTCGAAATTTTTCAACGACAATAACAACGCAATGGTTGAAATCACCATTTAAAAAAAAATAAATTTCAACAAAAACAACAATATTCGAAAATTTTCGACAACACTTTTTAGACGACAATAAAAACTCAATGTTCGAAAACAACATATTCCATTAAAAAAAGTTTATATGACGCAATGTTAAAAAAAATTTAAATTTTTGTTGGGCTATAAAAATAACATTTTCCAAAAAAGTAATTTATTCGAAAAAACAACAATGTTTGAAAATTTTCAAAAAAAAATATTTTGGACGACAAAATAACGCATGTTAGAAATCACCATTTTACAAAAAAAAAAATATTTGGCAAAAAAAAAACAATAATGTTCGAAAAATATCGAAATATAATTTTTGTTACAAAAAAAAAAAATGTTTAGAAAACAAAAACGCTTGGTTCGAATTACAATTTTCAAAAAAAAATTGACAAAAACAACTAAGTTCGAAATTATTTTAACGACAATAAAAATACAATGGTTGAAATCACCATTTAAAAAATAATAATTTTCAACAAAAACAACAATGTTCGAAAATTTTCGACAACAATTTTTAGACGACAATAAAAACGCAATGTTCGAAAACAAAAAGTTAAAAAAAAAAGTTTCCATTAAAAAAAAGTTTATATGACAAAAACGACAATGTTCGATTTTTGTTAGGCTATAAAAATAACGCAATTTCGAAATCATCATTTACCAAAAAAAATGTATTCGAAAAAACAATAATGTTCGAAAATTTTCGAAAAAAAAAATTTTGGACGACAAATAACGCATTTTAGAAATCATAATTTTACAAAAAAATATATATTTGGCAAAAAAATAACAATGTTTGAAAATTATCGAAAAAAAAAATTTGTTACAAAAAAAAATATTTGGACAATAAAAAAGTTGCGTGGTTCGAATTACAATATTTGAATAGTCATAAACAACAGAGTTTGAAATTTTTTTTAACGACAATAAAAACGCAATGTTCGAAATCAACATTTTTCAACAAAACATGAGCCTAAAATGAGTCCAATTTTCTGTCTACCAACAACCATTCAAATAAATAAAGGTTTTCATATAACTTTTAACCAAAATAACTAAGAAGCACCCAGGAAATGACCTCATTGACGACAAGGTCATCAATGATGAATCGAGGACATTAGAAAATATATCAATGATGAATATGTCTTCAACTATTTCATAAATGACATTGCATAAAAGACGTAATACACCATATGTCATATAGACATATATCAATGTAATTGTGCAAATCTGTCATTGATGAAATGACGTCATTGATAAAAACTAACATTCACGTCACATGTCCCTAAAGGTATGCATCATTTTCGTTGTGAAATGCAATGTGTAATGCATACAACGTACGTCTAGGGGCAGCAATTACGCGTAAAACTTAAAATTTGTGTTCGATGTCAACATGCTATATAATTCATAGGCACAAATTTAGGGACCAATTTTTATAAAAGCGAGATAATAAACAGTAGTAATGTTGATATATGATGGCCGTTAGTTAAGTACTTTATTGACATTAGCAAGTACACATACCTTTCCAACCGAGAACAGAAGAAAATAATAAAATTGGTATAATAAATAAAATAAGATAAATAAAAAAAATAAAATAAATTAAAAAATATAAATTAAAAAATAAATAAAATAAAAAAAAAAAAAATTACAAGAAAAAAATATATATGTATGAAAATCATTTGTGCGTGCATGACATCGTTAATGCAATATCATGCATGAACAATGTCATCAATGCTTTGCAGGGCGAAAATGCTATCGATCATCGATGTTTCTGACCTGACACAGGGGAATCGTTGAGGAATCATTGGTGACATTTCCTGCTGGGACGTTATTGACATTAGCAAGTACACATACCATTCCAACCGTGAACAGAAGAAAATAGTAAAATTGAAATATTAAATAAAATAAATTAATAAAAAAATTAAAGAAAAATATAAATTAAAAAAATAAATATAATAATAAAAAATATAGTTTTTTACTCAAAAAAAAAAAAATAAATTATGTATAGCAATCATTTGTGACTTCCTTGATGAATGACGTGCATGACATCGTTAATGCTATATCATGCATGAATCGGAGGACATTTGTATGAAAATGTCATGAATGCTTTGCAGGGCGAAAATGCTATCGATCATCAATGTTTCTGACCTGACATAGGGGAATCGTTGAGGAATCATTGATGACATTTCCTGCTGGGTAATAAAAAATATATCTCAACCCCTTTATTTTTGAATATAAAATTATTTGTCACCCAAAGACTAATATTTATATCAAAAAAATCTCTCAACCAATTTTTTGAAAATTTTAATTTTTTTTTTGAAAAATAATAACTCTAAGTGAAATACCAAATGGAAATAAAGGTAGGTTAATAGTCATTTCTGATCCGTGATTCCTAAAGATCGGAATGTTAGTAAAAATTGTTTTTATTTGAATTTTTATTAAAAATTTAAATTTTTGCAAAAAAACAAAAAAAATAATAATTTACAATTTTCATAAAAATTTGAAATTTTATTAAATTTTTAGTTAACAAATTTAAGGCACATCTTTTAATCAGTGCTTAGTCGTCAAAAAGTCTTTAAATTTGAGTAAAAATTTTGAAAAAATGTAGTAAAAATATAAATTTTTATTTTGTAATAAAATTTAGTAAAAAAAAATTCTCAGTGTTTAGTGATCGCAATTTTTGTAAATTTTTTTTAAAATTTAATATTTTATTGAAAGTATTTTATACAATAAAATTATTGAAATTTTTCTAAAAATTTAAATGTTTTGTAAATATTTTTTTATTGAATTTTTTTTGAATAACATTTTTGAAAAAATATTGAAAATTAAATAAAAATCGATTTTTTTTTTAATAACATTTTTGAAAAAAAAAATTATTGAAAATTAAATAAAAATCGAAGAATTTTTCTCTGTGTATATTCATCAATAAGTCTTTAATGGTCATCATCAAACCAACAAAATGCAACAAAGTTTTGTAATGTGCACGAGTAACGGTTTCAATTACAAAGACCTGAAATGTGGGCTGAGCAAGAGTGTGTCGCATTGTGCAGGCAGCAAAAACAACAACAACAACAAATGCAGTATTCAAAATAACAACTACAACAAGTAGTAACAACAACACTAAAAATAATAACAGAAGAACAAGCAAACAATAAAGAAGAACAAGCGGCTGCAGCGACGTCTACTGCGTCAGTTTGTTTGGATTTCGGTTGTTTTGCGGTTCGTTATTTTGCGGTTCATTTGTCTTGTTGAATGTGGACGACGACGCCGCAGCAGCAGAAGCAGCAGCGACAGCAAACTTCACCAACACCACCTACATTTTGTATGCTGCTGCAATACAAAACACGAAATAAAACGAAATGAAAGCACGACAAAAACAACAACAACGAAAGCAGCAACATGCAAAAGGTTGATGGCGTGCAGTAGTCTTTGTTGCTCGTTGTGCTCGTACATCATGCATTCATTTCGCAAAGTAACGAGTGCAGCACGAACAGAGTTATTGTTGCTATTAACAAAAACAAACGAAAAGAAAAGCCGAACAGCACAATGCAACTCCGATGTGCATTACAACATGCGACAACAACAAAAACCTGAAAGTAAATTTGGTCGGGTTATTGTTGTTTGTTACTCATACGACCTGTGCACGTATGAGTCTGGTCAAATAATTCGTTTCTTTCTAGTCGTTGTAGTCGACGCAGTAGTAGTCGTCGTAAACGTTATCGTCGTCTCCAGTTGTTGTTTGTGTTGCAACGCGTTCGTACCCGAGCCAACGCCAACACACGGTGGCGGCGACGCATCGTTGCTGCTCCAGTGACCCATTTATTTTGTTTGTTTCCACTTTGTGTATGTTGAGTGTTGTTTCTGGTTGTTGTAACTACTAGTTATTATTGTTGTACTAACAGTTGTTGTTGTTGTTGTTTTTGACTTTATGCATTTTTGTTTGAAGCCAATGCAAAAATGCGCTGCGAAGACAGTAACAAAAGAGATGCCGAAAATGGCTGCCACTGCCATTGTCAAGCAACGGGGCTACACTATAGCTGGTTGAGTTTTTCCACGAAGAGCTGAACTCTCTATGGAGAGCGTAAAAGAAAGAGCACACAAATGCAATGAGTTTTTAAAGTAAATAAAGAGTAAGTTAATAAATAGAGTATTAAAAAGAGAGCGCGCATGTCAATCTCTGGTTACTGCATTTTAGTTCGAACAAATGGCGCCAGATGTCTGCACATTGAATGAAACTGAATGGAAAGCATAATAAGAATGCACAATAAGTAAATAGGTTTTGAATGAAGTGAATTAAAGAAATGCGCAAATATAACAGAATTCTAAAAATATATTTTTTTTAATTTTTTTAATATTCAAAGTTGTGAAAAAATTGAAAATGTTGAAATGTTTTAGTAGCGTGTGTACAAATGTGTATTTGTAATAATCGGCTTATTAATGATGACACCGTGTAAAAATTTTATGAATTTTCAATTTTTTTTTTAAAACTTTACAATCACTAAGCACAACTTTAAAATGGTTTTCTGTCTAAACTCATCAAATTATCTCACAATTTTGTTATTTTTAATAAATTTTTGAAAATATTAGAACAAAAAATAAGTTAACTATGCGATCCGTACGATATGTCGACAAAAAAAAATGTCGAAACCTAAAAATGTCGAATATTTAATAGTCTTACAACGCCGAAACAATATTTGGCCGAATCAAAACATGTCGAAAAATATTTGAATGCTAGAAAATCTTGAAAAATCTTTGAAATCTTGAAATACAAAAACATTTTTTTTTATAACATCAAAAAATGTCGAAAATTAAAATGCCGAAATATCAAAATGTTGAAATACAAATTTTAAATCGCATTCAAATCGCAATTTCACACCAAATCGCACAGGATTTGCAACTCACACTCTTCGATTTCTATGAAATTTTGGCATCGAGATCTGCATAGAACTTTTTTTTTACATTTTTCCGACCACTATTTTTATATATATCATTTTTTCCAGAGATACAGGCCAAAGTTAAAAACATTTTCATGATCACTTTTGTATCGTGGTTCATATTGAAATATTTCTTGATGCTAGAAACTCTGTTAATGTTTCGTTTTAAAATTACTAAAACTATCTTTTGGAAAATTTAAGTCTTCTTAACATGAACATAAGACCAATGGTCATTATCCTTGAACTTCAAATTTTATGTCCTTAAAAAAAAAGTAATTTAAAAAATTCAAAATTTGTTTTGATTTATTTTAAGTGTTCGAGCTAAATTCCTAGATGGTATTTTGAAGGCAGTATATAAATCTCCGCATGGATCCTAGAGTAAAATGCGAATTCGTAGCGGAGATTCTGATTTTCTCTACAATAGGACTCATAATTATGGTGTATATGTTGTTTTTTTTTTTTTAAACCTTTGCTTTTTTATATCTTATCTTCGAATTTTATTATATTTACTATATATATATATATATATATATATATTTTTTTTTTTTTTTTGTTACTCTGTTATGTTGCAGTTTTTTTGATATTTTCTATAATTTATCGGTAAAAAATGATTTCGCCATATTTAATTTCGACATTTTTAGTTTTCGACATTTTGTTTTTCAATTTATTTTAAAGGGTTTTTCAATAAGAGCGCTACAAAAGTTTTTTTCACGGGTTTTTCAACAGGGACGCTACAAAAGTAGAGCGACAGGGACAGCAAACGACGCCATATTTCTTGCCGTTCTTTTGACATTTCTCTTCAGTAAGGTTTGCCATTTCATGATGGAAAGATATACGAGCCAACAACGAGTTCAAATTATTAAAATTTACTACCAAAATTCGAATTCATATATCTCAGTGTATAGTAATCAAAAGTTTCATAACTTTCGGAATTTTAGTCACAATTTAAATATATTAAATTAATTTTGGTTAAAATTTGAATTATTTCAAAAATTTTTATTTTTTCTGTCTTCGTTCAGTGAAAATTCACTAAGTCCAAACATATTGTATTGAGATAAATGCTTTTAAAGACATAAATTAAAATAATAAATCAGATTATTATTGGATTCAAAAAGTGCTATGCTTGAAGGATAGAAAATAAATTACGCAACTTGTCACGGCCACTTTAAATAAAAAAATTAAAAATATAATTTTAAAAAATGTCGAGGGGTGACATTCCCTGGAACCCACCAAAAAAAAGAAATGAAGGAGACAGAACAGGGTTTTTTGTGTAATTCTCAGAACAAGTATCCACCACACAACAGTCACCCGCTTCCCCATAAAAATTTAAAAACTCACTTTTTAGAATAGGATATAGAATAGGATATAGCCGTGTGACAAAACTAATACCTTGAGTACCTTAATGACCAGATAAAAATCTAACAAAAATCTATGCTAACGACTTACAGCATATTTTGAGTTGAAGAAGGTGTGGGTGAGCGGTCTACGATCGGTTCACGGGGATTACATTAATTATAGATTCGAAAAGTGGGACAAATGCCTTGCAATACCTTTCTGAGTGAAAGTAGGGGCGGATGGTCAGCTATTCTAATTCTGCGTATATGGAATAAAGTTCCATATAAAGAGTAACAGTGCATCAGTGTATCCAAATAACGGTATTTGATTTTAGTTATAATTGGATATGAATGAACTGCATAATATCTATCATTTAATCCAAAAATCATTTAAATCCGAACATTTTTGTGGATTCAGCAATGTTTTATTCAGATATCGACGATTTTAGTTCAGTGAAAAATCATTAAGTCGCATATAAACAGTAACGATCGTTCAGCGTGTCCAAATAACGATATCTGATTTCAGTTTTTATTAGATATGAAAGAACTGCATAATATCTAGTATTAAATCCAAAAATTATTTATGTTCGACCATTTTTGTGGACACAGCACCGTTTTATTTAGATATCGACGATTGCCGTTCTCTGAAAAATCACTAAGTGCTATACAATTACGACTGATTTTTTACGCCACATTTATAGTAATATTGCATTATTTTTTTGATAACGAATGCTCATCTATATCTTCATCTTTAGCTTAAGTCCAAAATGTATATAATTGTACCCTTGGCAAGGTATAATTGTGGACTTGAGTACTTTTCACTGAACAGAATTTTATTAACATTTGTAGTTAGTGATTTTTCATTTTTAATATCTTCGGTTTGATAAGATGTAGTACTCCGACGACTTTTGCAACTTAAAGATGTTTTCATTTTTATTATAGTGGCATACTTACCTCAATTTTATCGAAAAATGGACTTAACGACTTTTCACTGAACAACACAGTTTTTCCTCAAGTATACTGTGCTAAAGTCGTGTGTGGTTTTGTTGGATATTGCTAGCCACAATAGACAAAACCAAGAGGGCGAATTTGAAAAATAGAAATCTTGTCATGCCAAAAGGGCGAATCTTTTCGTTTTTTCGTCATAAATTTTCATGGGTACAAAATAAAATAGTGGTGTAAAGGCAAGAATTGTTTGTCGTTAAAGCACATATCAATTGGCATCATTATTTAAAAATAATGTTCTTGCTAATAACAAAAATTTGAAAACTTAAATAATTCGAAAGTTTAAATAATGATGCCAATGGATAGGTGCTTTAAAAACAAACATTTAATTGCTCTACACTACAATTTTATCTTGTACCAATAAAGAGTTATGGCAAAAAAACAACAAGATTCGCCCTTTTGGCATGACAAGATTTTTAATTTTTCGAATTTTGCATTTGCAAGCGATAACGTTTTATTGGTACAAGATAAAATATTGGAGTAAAGGCATTAATTGTTTGTTTTTAATGCACCTAACATTTCGCATCATTATTTAAAAATAATTTACTAAATATTTTTCTAGCAAAAAACAAAAATTTCGTTAAATTATTTTTTAATAATAGTGCCAAACGATAGGTGTTTTAAAAAAGAACAATTAATGCTTTTACATAACTATTTGATCTTGTATCCATAAAAAGTTATGCCACAAAAAGAAAAAAATTGCGTTTTGGTCGGGGTATAGCCACACAAATTCCGTATTTATAATTCAGTAAGTTGTCCAAATCAAAAGAAATTTTAAAAACGTTATGCTAATTGATAAATAAACCAAAATAACAAAAAAAAAAATTTAAAAAATAATAATTTTTACTAATTTTTAAAGCCAGTCAAACTTTATAATTTGATTACACAACATTTTTAAAAATGCACATTCGTTCCATTAGCATGTCAGTGACCATATGTTCTCTAAAAAAAAAATAAAAAATGTATTCATGATCTTTTTTCAGTGTAGTTTTATCAATAAATTTTTATGTTTTAATTTATAAAATTATTTTTTTTTTTAATTTCTTCAAACATTTAAAGTTAATAACATCATTGCTCGACTTAAAGAGTTTCAAATTATATTACAAACTCTACTATGATTTTGGTATATATTTTGTGTCGTACAATTTATCGTTAAGACAATTCTTCCCCCGATAATTCTTCACTAAGACCATTCTTACCTCGAGACAATCTGTCCTCAGACAATTATTAAACGAAACAAGTTTTCTTCAGCATGAATCTTTAAACCAGCAAATTCTTCCCTGAAACAATTCGCTGTCAGACATTTTCTTCCGCCAGTCAATTTTTTCCCAGTTAACCAGTCCTCTGCGATACACTTTTCATCAGAAAATTATTCCGCGTGACAATTTTTCCATACAATTCTTCCCCAGAACACTTCTCCACAGACATTTCTTTTCGAGACAACTCTCTCCCAAGCACATTTTCTGCAAGATAACACTTCTTCAGACAATTCATCCCTAAGGTAAAATCTTCATCGAAAGAATTCGTTTCCAGAAAATTCCTCTGCAGGACACTTCTCCCCATGGAATTCTTCTGCAAGACATTTCTACCCAAACAATTCTTCTACGAGATATTTCTACCCAAACATTTTTTTTCAAACATAATTTTTTCCGGAATGTTCTTCCACTTTGGTTGCAGATAAAATCTTTGCCGAAACAATTCTTCAATCTATATATTACAAATGTCTGTCGGTCGGTCTGTCTGTCTGTTTGTTCCAGCATCACGTCTAAACCGCTGAACCGATTTAACTGAAATTTTGCCATGGGATACTAAGGAGTCCGGAGGGTGTCATAGGCTATATATGGGCGGGATTGGACAAAGGGGCGTGGTACCTCCCATACAACCTAAACTTTCAAAACGACATAACCCAGCACATACACAATCTAAAAAGATGAAACAAAAAACTGATATTCACCACACTAAAACTCACCACGATAAAACTCACCACACTAAAAATTCAGCATACTAAAACTCACCACACCAAAACTCACCACACTAAAACTCACCACACCAAAATTCACCACACTAAAACTCACCACACTAAAAATTCACCACACTAAAACTCACCACACTAAAACTCACCATACTAAAAACTCAATACACCGAAACTCACCACACTAAAACTCACCGCACTAAAACTCACCACAATAAAACTCACCACATTAAACACTACACTAAAAATTCACCACACTAAAACTCAACACATTAAAACTCACCACACTAAAACACACCACACTAAAACTCACCGTACTAAAAATTCACTAAACTAAAAATTCAACACACTAAAACTCACCACATTAAAACTAACTACACTAAAACTTCTACTGGGAAAAACTCTACGGAGAAGAAATCTACCGAGAAGAGTTCTACCGGGAAGAATTCTACGGTAAAGCGTTCTATGGGGAAGAATTTTACGGCGAAAATTTCTACGGGGAAGAATTCTACGGCGAAATATTCTACTGTCTGAATTGTTATTTGGAGAATTATTATTTGGTTACTACATTTATAAAACCAATAAAAACTTCCACAGCGAAGCACGGGCCCCTGATATAAAAAATAATAATAATGTTTTTTTATATTAATAAAATCGCATTATATCTATGAATTCACAAAATCTTGGCACGAGTTGTGCACGGGTCCAGCTAGTAGACAATAAAATAGTAATAAAATATTTCTCCTAAACTACAAAATTCAATACATAAAATCTGATTATTTCTACCTTACCCTCAAATTATGTAAATTGTATACTTCATTTAACTTTACTGTTGAATATTGCCAAATTTATAAGAACTACAACTAACAAAAAAATTGTAGAATGTTATTGCTAGCAAAATGATATCGATATTATTCATTTTAGATATGAGATTGCGTTGAACTTTGAGTTTTTTGATGAGTCTCCTTAAGGGTTTTCGGTATTTTATACTTCAGCTGTCACAATTCTCACCCCATCCAACCCATTAAAAAAGCAACTAATTTCGATTGCTATACCCATACGATGTACATCTAAAAATATTTGGTTTCTGAATGAATTTGTTTGCGAAAAATTCACTCAACGTCCGTTTCCGTTTTTCACATTCACAAAATACAACGAAGGATGAAGGACATTGCCGCAGCATTTTAATGGTCTATTGTTTCGTATTTCCCTCTTTGTCCATTCCCTTTACTTTTGCTACATTAAATGAGCCAAATGCAATGGACAGGAGGGGACGGTAGTCCATGCGAGCCGATGGTTCTCACAAAGATAAAGCTTTATAATAAAGCACAGGATATGCCTCAAGTCCTACTGTGCTGCTGCTTAGCTAAGGCTTTAAGACCAAACAGGCCGTCGCTATTTTAATGTTGCGCATTTTGCTTTTATTAGCGATGGTTTGTCAATGTCCTTGAAATGTCTGAAAGAATAAAAAACAAAAAAAATGTTTAGAATTTATGAAATTATTTTTTGCGGAATGTTTTCAGGATACTGTGTAACTATTTATTATTGATTAGTTTCGCTTTTTTTTAATTTTTTTTTTTTTTTGTTTTCTATAATTTATTTTTTTGTATGCTTTGGCAATTATACTACTTAGTGGCAAATATTTACATAGTACTTGTGTGGCTGTCATACGCTTAATTTGAGCGCATACCATTCCGAAGGTCCCTACCATTTTCAGCGCTACTTCTTCTGTTTACACGCAAAAAAAGTCACATGTTAAAATCTTAATTATGAAAAATAATTTCGAAATCAGTGAATTTTTAATTGTTATAAATAATAATAAAGAAAAATATTTTACTATGTATTTGGATAGGTGGAGCAAACATAGAAAAAAATGTACATCATATTGTTGAATTCCGTTCTTCAAACCTTGATTCATTGTATTGAAGGACCATTCATAATATTAATGACTAACGCCATCAATGTTATTAATGCTATCATAAATATGAAGAACGCTTGGTAACTGTCGAAAAAGTGTTCTTGAATATGATGAACTGTATGTGAAGAATACGTTTCATCATATTAATGAACCAAAATATAAAATACAACATATTAGTTCTTCATATTGAAGAACTCTGTTCATTAAAACAAATTTCTATCAAAATGTTTTATTTTTCGTTCAATGTTTGCGTTACTTCTTAGTTCTCAAGTAGTTCTTGTGTGTTATTTCTTATATAATGCTTGCTTGACATGCATAAATTAGTAAAATGTTTTATAATATATTTATTAAATTACAACTTTTTATTAATAAAAAGTTATATTTATAAAAAATATATTTTTGAAAAAAAATGTTTTTTCGAAAAAAAAAATGTTTCGAAAAAATTTTTTTTT
Source organism: Dryomyza anilis (assembly GCA_951804985.1). Lineage (NCBI taxonomy): Eukaryota > Metazoa > Arthropoda > Insecta > Diptera > Dryomyzidae > Dryomyza > Dryomyza anilis. Next base: position 101,218,303 of record OX638130.1, on the reverse strand, counting down.
CCAATTTCTTTTTTCGAAAAGGTTTTTTTTTTCGAAATATTTTTTTTTCGAATAAAACTTTTTTTTCGAACAAATTTTTTTTCGAAAAATTTATTTTTTCAAAAACATTTTTTTTTCTAAAAAAAAAAATATTTTCGGAACAATTTTGTTGTCCGAATTTTTTTTTTAATTTTTTTACTTTTATTTTTTAAATAAAAATTTTACAACATTTTTTTTTCGAATTATTTTATAATTCTTTTTTTTTTTTAATTATTATGAACAAATTCATAAATATGACAATTCAAATTCATTGTATTGAATATTTTGTTCATATATATAATGAATACATTCATTAATATGTCATTTAACGAACGGTGGTATCAATATGATGAATCTGGTAGTTGGTGAAAACATTCATAATATTTATGAATAAATTCATCATATTGAAGAATTTTTTTTTCTGTGTATAATCATGTACCAAATTATAGTATACTGCCCTCTTTTTCTGAGTGCATACATTCATTCATGGTAGCGTCGGTAGCTCAGAGGTTAGTGCGTTGGACTGCGATGATCAAACTTGGACTAGGGCTAAAAACATGTTTTCATAGGAAAACATTTTTCTATATCGCAATACCTCTCGGCAGTCAGTGGCAAACCTACGAGAGTAAAAAATTGCCTATGAAGAGCTTTCACCCCGCCGTTCAGAATCGGCATTAAATTGTAGGTCCCACCAACAGCTCGAGCTAAGTTCTTATAGGACTGTAGCTACAAACTGTTATATTATTATTACATTCATAATGTCCGCGGTAGCTCAGTGGTTAGTGCGTTGGACTGCAAGCCGAAAGGTCCCCGGTTCAAGCCTGGACTGGGGTTAACAACATCTTTTCATAGAAACATTTTTCTATACCGCGCTACCTCTCGGCAGTGAATGGAAGACCTACGAGAGTAAAACATTGCCTATGAAAAGCTCTCACCCGACGTTCGGATTCGGCAATAAACTGTAGGTCCCACCACTTTGAGTACAAATATAACACGCACAGCTCAAAATGGTGAGAGAGCTCCGTCTAAGTTCTTATAGGACTGTAGTGCCAAACTATTATAATGTCCAAACTATTATAATGTCCCAATTTGATTGACTATAAAATATAATAGTTTGGCGCTGATGCTCTGAAAAAAACTAGGCCGAGCGCTCCTACACTTTTTCAGCAGTGCGTCTTATATTTGTATCCCAATGACGGACATACAGTTTAATACCGACTCCGAGCGGCGTGGTATAAGCTTTGTCTGCAAAGAGAGAGGTAGCACGATAAAGAAAAAATATCTATTAAATGATATTGCAGACGTGGTGAGGCGAACCTGTGATGCTCGTAGTCGAACTAATCATCAGAGCCACCAACGCTACAATCAAATTGATTATTAATTGCTTAAATTACCGATTAACAAAAAACGCATGTTTGCCGTAATATCCAAACATATTAAAACATAAAAAACCCACCTTTGGCTGCTCTCAACAATGATATGCGCGTCATCTGCATTCAACATCATCTTGCAGACTTGAAGAAAGTGCATCAAAGGATAATTTCAGAATTATTCAACGTAACTTACCTGTATTACGCTGATTCTATAGAAGCACCAATTCTCCTAAAATATATCCACAAATATTAACAAAATATTTCTGACTTTTCTATTTTTTTGTTTTGATGTTTTGTACACTAAACCAAGCCTTGGCCGTCCAAGCTTGACACAGTTTTGGGCGAAGATTTATATACCGAGACTTTAAACGAGACTGAAACCCAATATTTGTTATGTCTTGGGTAAACAACGGTCAACCAAGTCTTGGCAGATCAAGGTTGGGCCCGTCGTGGGCGAGATCTAATTAACCAGCCCTTTCTGTGGCAGTTCTGGCTGAATCTTGGGCGAATGTTTTTTAACCAAGCATTGGTCTGCCAGTTCTGGTTGAGTCTTGAGCCTGTTCCTACATGGGCGTGCATAAATTAGTAAAATGTTTTGTAAAATATTTATTATTACGACTTTTTATTAATAAAAAGTTATATGTATATAAATAAATATATTTAAAAAAATTATTTTGTTGAACATTTTTTTTTTCGGATAATTATTTTTTTCAATAATTTTTTCTGTTATTTTTTAAATAAAATTTTTACAGCAGCACTTTTTTTTCGAATGATTTTCTAAAAAATATATTTTTTTGAAAATTTCGTAAAAAGGTATAATATTCATAAATAATATGAACAAATTCATCAATATGACGATTCAAATTCATTGTATTGTATATTTCGTTCTTTACTATGATGTTCGATAGTACGAATAATTTCATTTATATAATGAATGTATTCATCAATATGTGATTTAATGAACGGTGGTATCAATATGATGAATTTGTTTGTTGGCGAAAAAATTCATAATATTTATGAATAAATTCATCATATTTTGTAAAAATCTATGCTCTAATAAAAATGGTTTGTGTCAATGATAAAATAAAAACATCCAAAAATGGTTGGGACAAGGTAAAAACACAATGATCAGTTTACGATCATGGCTCTAGTCACTTAATATACTATAAAATATTAATTTTTATTTATAACTATAATACCCAACTTTATCTTAAAACAAAGAACAATGTTAAATATGTATTTCGAATTTAGTTCCGGAAAATATTTAAAGCCATAAAATCAATTTTTATTTTTATTTTATAACAAAAACCAAGAAATGAATTCTAAAATCAAGCAGTATATCTCTTGACCTTGAAATGACATACCAAATTAATTTTTTCAGAAATATTGAATTTTCATTTTTGACATAGTCTGGAATATGCATAAATACGAACAATACTTATGCATAAAAAATGTTTCAAATATATTTTTATGATAGACAAGAAATACATATTTGAAATTACGAAGATAATTTCTGTCCGTTTTTTTTGTATAGCAAAGAAAAAAATTGCTGGAATTAAAATATATTAATTAGTACTTTTTTAACCATTAATAAATAACAGTACTTAATTAATTAGCTTTTTTTTTAAATAAGAACATTTTGAAATAGTGTAACTATTAACTATTATAACTATTTCTAGATTCCTGAAATTTTAGTCGTTAATATTCCAAAATAGACAGAAACTCTAGTTTTGATTGCATATATAAGAAGTTCTGGAATTTAGACATATTTATGCTAAACCTCATCATTAAATTAAAAAAAAAATAAAAAATAAATTTATTGAATTTCAATTTCTAACAATTGAAATGAATTTTAGACATATTACCAAATGGTGTTGTTTAACATAAAACTTATTTTCGGTTTATCATTCAGTATACTTCTAGAATTTACTTTTTTAAATTCAGTTTATTAATTAATTAATTTCTAAAACGGTGTCTATATAATGCTTAAGAGTTTTATGCTAAACCAAGAAATATAGTTCTGAAAACAAGAAAATATTTCATTTCTCATCTTTGTAGTCTTTATTAGGTAAAAAAAACAACTATTTTTAATATCCAAGAAATCAATATTATAAAAATATTCTATTGTTAATTATTTAAATTAAGTTTTAAGTTAAATTAAGTTTTATGTTAAATTGTGTTTTAAGTTAAATTAAGTTTTAAGTTAAATTAAGTTTTAAGTTAAATTATGTTTTGAGTTAAATTAAGTTTGAAGTTAAATTAAGTTTTAAGTTGCAATCACCAAATGGTGGATTAATACTTTATTCAGAAAAAATACTTTTTAAATTGGTCACTACGACAGTTATTGTTTCAATAGTATACAAAAAATAAATATTTTCATATAAACACCAAAACAATTTAATAGTGTTTAATAGTATTTTGCAGTATTTAATGGTTAAAATAATAATTTATCCTATTTTTAATAGCAAAAAACCTATTGATTTTATAGTATTTTATTTTGCGATAAATGGATTTTTAGAACAATGCTGAATTATTCAAGACTCTTTTACGCATATCCAAGAACTAAAGTTCTGAAAACCTATTAAAATAATAATTTATCCTATTGACTATTTTTAATAGCAAAAAAACCTATTGATTTCATAGTATTTTATTTTGCGATAAATGGATTTTTAGAACAATGCTGAATTATTCAAGACTCTTTTACGCATATCCAAGAACTAAAGTTCTGAAAACCTATTAAAATAATAATTTATCCTATTGACTATTTTTAATAGCAAAAAAACCTATTGATTTCATAGTATTTTATTTTGCGATAAATGGATTTTTAGAACAATGCTGAATTATTCAAGACTCTTACGCATATCCAAGAACTAAAGTTCTGAAAAATTGTTAAAATAATAATTTATCCTATTGACTATTTTTAATAGCAAAAAACCTATTGATTTTATAGTATTTTATTTTGCAATAAATGGATTTTTAGAACAATGCTGAATTATTCAAGACTCTTTTACGCATATCCAAGAACTAAAGTTCTGAAAACCTGTTAAAATAATAATTTATCCTATTGACTATTTTTAATAGAAAAAAACCTATTGATTTCATAGTATTTTATTTTGCGATAAATGGATTTTTAGAACAATGCTGAATTATTCAAGACTCTTTTACGCATATCCAAGAACTAAAGTTCTAAAAACAAGAACTTTTAATTGCAACTCTTTATAAAATTCATTAAATCTTGAACATTTTATGATTATTTTTATAACTAAGAAATTAATTACTTCACTTAGAAAAAAATTGGTCAATAATTAAAATTGGTCAATAGGACAGTTATTGATTTAATAGTATACAGAAAATAAATATTTTCATATAAACACAAAAACAAATTAATAGTATGTTGTAGTATTTAATAGTATTTCCCCTTTAAAATAATAATTTATCCTATTGACTTATTTTAATCGCAAACAAACTATTGATTTTATAGTGTTGAAAATATATTTTCTAGTTATTTCATGCAAGTTTTGTTGACTTAAAATTCCAACTAATTTTTGTTTTACCATTCCGAATACTTCTTGAATTTTTTGCCGTGTAAGTTTCTCATCGTCATTTGGTTTGATTTAATTTGCTCAAATATTATTTCAAATATTAATGCACACAACTTAAGTTGATTGTATTTGTCTTCTATTATATAAGTATATGTGTATGTGTTTGGCTGTACTTCGGTATATTTGCCTCAAGTTATACCTCCGGCTCTTATGTTCGCAGGCGACACTACAAACGAAAGTCAAACATTCGCGAAATTCGATAGCAACGAATGCAACGCAATGAACAATACAAATGGTCGCCTGCGGCCACATATTTTCTGTTTGTTGTTTTAGTTATGAAAGCAGTTGAAGTTCAACAATATGTTTTCCATAGAACCGCTATCACTAAAATCAACATTTGCTTTTGTTAGAAATTTAAACAAGGTGGCAACGTTGTGCGAAATTTCAGTCAACCGTGAAACAGCTACAGAAACACAGTGTGACCGATCCTTATGTAAATAACCTTAAAATGTCTAAGTGTGAAGTGGGTTTCATGTATTTCTTTTTACACCTTTGGGGGGCATTCGTAACTCTACTCCTAACCAATGTTGGCTGATATTATCAATAATAATTATTTCGATATTTTAATAAATATTTCCATCATATTCCCGAAATTGTTTTTAAAAATGTTCGGTATTCATATTTTTTAAATTTGATAGGAATATAAAATGATAGTCTTATATTGTAGATAACTTTGCTTTAATACAAATAATTTTTCGGGTATTATAAAATGACTATAAATAAACACAGAGGTATACACAGAAAAAAAAACTTCAAGATGATGGTTTAATTCAAAAATATTATGAGTTTTTCACCATATTTAAGATGTCATTCATTGAATTGCAATTTAATGTTTTTAATGTTTAATATGATGTTTTTAATGTTCAATATGATGTTCTTAAACATCAAATTTACACATAAAAATGTGTCTTCATTTACATTGTATTTATAATTCCTATAATGTTTATATTATTTAATTGTTAAATACTGCTTCCTTGATTTATAAAATATTATTTTGAAAAAACTATGTTTTTTTAAATAAATTACTTGCTGCACATTTTTTTACGAATTAAAAAAAATGTTTTTCGAAAAAAAACGTACTTAAAAAATAAAAATCGAAGAAAAATTTTATCTTAATTTTTTTTATTTTTTTTAATTTTTTCGAAAAGAAAAAAAAATGTTTTTTCGAATAAAATGTTTTCGAAAAAACAAATCTTTCGAAATTTTTGTTTTATAAATTTTTTTATAACTTTTTATTATTAAAAAGTTGTAATTATAAATAATGGCAAAAATGAACGAAACATAAGTAATTTTATTAAAATTTGGTTTGATTAACGGGCAATTCCACACCAAATCGACCAAAAAAATTCAAATTTCAGAATTTACCTTTTCGATTTCAATAAAATTTAGGCAATTGATAAAGGGTACCCAGATATGTACTGACTATTTTTTTTTTATTATTTCGTCAACTACTTCCAGAGATACAGTGGCTCAAAGTGGCAAAAAATGGGACAGAAATCACTTTTCTATGGTTGTTTGATACCCTTTATCAGTTGCACAAATTTCATTGAAATCGAATAAGGTGAGTTCCAACCGTTGGTCGATTTGGTGTGGAATGGCCCAAACGGCATTCTTCAATATGATGTACATATGTATATGTTGTATTTTATGTGTTTGTTCATTAACACAGAAAAATAAAATCTTCAATATGATGAATTTATTCATAAATATTATGAATTTTTTCAGCAACTACCAGATTCATCATATTGATACCACCGTTCATTAAATAACATATTGATGAATACATTCATTATATATATGCAATTTTTCATACTATCGAACATCATAGTGTAGAATGAAATATTCAATACAATGAATTTGAATCGTCATATTGATGAATTTATTCATAATATTTATGAATAAAATGTTTTTACGAATTTATCAAAAAAAAAATATAGAAAATAAATCGAAAAAAACTGTTGTTTTTAAAATTTTATTTTAAAAAAATAACAAAAAAAAAATTTTTTCAAAAAAAAAATTATGCGAAAAAAAAAAATTCCGGAAAAAATTTTGTTTGAAAAAAATATGTATCGAAAAAAAAATATTTTGATTAAAATTTGGTTTAATGAACAGCATTCATCAATTTGATGTACATATATGTTGTATTTTATGTATTTGTTCATTAATATGATGAAACGTATTCTTCACATACAGTTCATCATATTGAAGAACACTTTTCGAAAGTTACCAAGCGTAGACATGATCTCGTTAGTCATTAATATTATGAACGGTTCTTTAATACAATGAATCATGGTTTGAGGAACGGAATTCATCAATATTATGTACATTTTTTTTTTCTGAGAATATGTTAAAAAGTATTCTTCACATACACTTTATCATATTGAAGAACACATTTTCGATCATTCATCAAATTTATAATGAATTCATAAGATTGATGTTGTGTAGTTATCAAAATTATAAAACGTTCTTCAATAAAATTAATCATGGTTTGAAGAACGAAATCAATCAATATGAAGATGATTTTTTGCTGTGTACCTAACATATTATTTATAGGCCGTATTTATTATTACCCTGATATACATTAGACTATAGCCAAATTTGTATGAAGAATCTGACCAGTTACATGCTCAATAAGATCACACCATTAGCATGTCTTCCCTAAGAATCCCTAATGTTCTATGAGTTTGTGAGAGATCTTGATGATCCGTTAACCGAGTACCAAGAGTCAATAGAACCTGACTCTTTCATAATAGTCACATATTTACCGATTTTTTATAAATTACGTAGTAACAGTAGGACTAAACGGCAAATGAGGTTTTACAGAGTATCTGATGTGCTTTCTGGGAAAAACAGACTTTATTTGGTAATAATTCATTTAATATAAGTATTTTTATTATAAAATATACTAACTAATTTGGACACAGACCACATGCCAGTCTTGATTTTAATCAAAAATACTTCAGAATATAGCTACATCTGTTGCATTCAGTTAGAGCTTTCAAGGTGATCATAGCTAATGATTTCTTATGATTTCCTAAAACACTCTCAACACAAATTGTAGTACTAGCACAAAAAAGTTTGAACCAAATCCGCAACATTTTCAAAATTGGGTGGCCTTTTTGACATGGAATTTCCCATATGTATTTTAAAATGAAAATCTGCTCCTATGAAATTAAATTGTATTCTGTCAAAAATATGATTTTTTTTCTAACTCATAAATTCTATTTTATCAATTTCAGAATGATTGAAATTTAAAACATCAAAACATCGGGTGATACATTTTTAAGGAATAAAATTCAAAATCTACAAAATAATATAATGCCAACTAATAAAGCGGTAAGTCGATTATATTTTTGTCTCAAACATTATTTGTGCCGTACTTATACATCAGATCATCAAAATGAATTTTAAAGTTTAATAAATGTTTCAATTTATAACTTGTATATTTCATCATTAACATAACATTTATATTTTTTACTAGAGGTTATAAGAACAAAAAAATTAGTAGAAACAACCGATTTTATTCGATTAAAACTAAATTTTTTACACATTAGTTGATGGAACTGCCATATTTAGTTGGCGCTTGAAATATTGTCATATACACCATACACCAAATTGTTTTAAAACTGGTCTAAATTGGTTCTTGTCCCAACTAAAACCCTTTTACATTCGGTTGTAACAATCGAAGTAACAGTTGAGAGAAGCGAATAAGTTGTTTGGATGAAGTAGTTTGTTTGGCGCAATATATTATTAATCTTTAATTTTTAATCTTTATTACAAATAAATTTTTAATTTTCAAACAAAAACAACATTTTTTGTTTCCACTGGGTACTACTTAGTTTGTGCAGTATCTTGCTTCATTAGTTTAAAAGTGGAAAATACAGAAAAATACAATACTTACAATAGAAAATGCGGTGCTAAACACGTTTTTGTCTGCACATAACACACCTAATGTAAAGTTCAATTTAAAAATGCAACAGACATGGGGTAAAAAATATAAAATGTAATATGCAACTTAGTGTGTTGTTCGAATGTTTATTTTATACAAAAAAAAAAAAAAAACTAATTGAAAATATAGTTAGAAATGTTTTCATTGTTTTTTTTTTATTATAATTGTGTTTGACGCGAAGACGTGACGTACACAAAATAAATAAAATTGTAAATTAAATTCGTAAAATTTGCAGCACTTGCATGGAAAACTTTTTGTTTAAGTGACAATGCAGCTGCTGCTGCCGTTGTTTCTGTGAATAAATAAGAAAATGTAAAAGTTTTTATTAAGTGTAAGACAAACTTAATTTATATGCAGTTAATGCAATTTGTCAACTGACAGAGAAACCAATTGCGTGGGCTGCTGTCACAAGAAACTAATTTGAATAAACACAAAATTTACAAGTAAAATTGTAAAATTAATAACAATTCCATAGTCCTGCCCGACTAATTTTAAATCTTAACTTTCTCCAATCGATTTTTGTTTTATTTGAAGTTTTCATTTGATTTTAAGGTTTTTTTTGTGGGTCTTTTTGTGATCAAATGCTACCGGAACATAACCAAATGCTAAGGATATTTACGTCCCGGTCATCTACGTTACGTTCATTATATGATGTAAGCATTTATCGAAACGTTACGTGCCGTATATTATAACTCCAGTTTTTGACATGATGGTGGAACAGACATGCCGACAGACGGACGAATTATTGATTTAATAGTATACAAAAAGTAAATCTTTTCATGTAAACTCAATGGCAATGTCGTGTTTTTTCAAGTATTTAATGGTATTTTCCGATTAAAATAATAATTTATCCTATTGACTATTAGTATTTTTTTTTTTTGATGAATATAGATCAACCGGTATTTAACAAAGAGTCACTATTTTAAATTTGGTCCAATTCGTTTCATAATAAGCTCCCTCTAGTGGTGAAATAATTTTCTACAAAAAGTCAAAAATTCCAAAAATTCCTTTAGATCTGATCTAAGGTTACGAAGATACGCATTTGTGAACTTTAAACCCTCTGGTGATAATATTTATAACTAATTTATAACAAATTGGTTAAGAGATTAAAGAGTTGTAAAAATTAGAGCTTTCTGGTGGCAAAATGCGGAACTTGTTTTTAGAATTTTTTTAACAGTCTTCTAAAGGGTTTTTCAATAAGAGTGCTACAAAAGTTTTTTTCAAGTGTTTTTCAACAGGAACGCTACAAAAGTAGAGCGACAGGGACAGCAAACGACACCATATTTCTTGCCGCTCTTTTGACATTTCTCTTCAGTAAGGTTTGCCAATTCATGATGGAAAGATATACGAGCCAACAAAGAGTCGAAATTTTTAAAATTTACTACCGAAATTCGAATTCGTATATCTTTCCATCATGAAATGACAATCCTTACTGAAGAGAAATGTCAAAAGAGCGGCAAGAAATATGGCGTCGTTTGCTGTCCCTGTCGCTCTACTTTTGTAGCGTCCTTGTTGAAAAACCCTTTACAAAGAGTCGCAGTGTTAAATTGTTTCTATATCGTTGATTACAGAGATACATAAATGTTTTATTTACGCTTCTTATCGTTGGAATTCGGAACTAAAATATTGCTTTTGTTTTTTTGTTTTGGCTTTTGTTCTTCTGTTTTTGATTTGTGTTTTTGCATTTGTTTTTGTGTTTTTGCTTATGTTTTTTCTTTTGCTGTTGCTTTTGCTTTGATTTATATTCTATTAATTTTTGGTTTTTATTTTTGTTTGTTGTGATTTTTTGTTTTTGCCTTTGTCTTTGTATTTTTGATTGTTCTTTTTAGTTTGTGTTTTAACTTTTTATTTTGTGTTTTTACTTCCGATTTTGTAATTTCGTTTTTGATTTGTGTTTTGCTTTTGTGATTTTGCTTTTATATTTTTTTGTTTGTTTTTTTGTTCTTTTGTTTTTGTTTTGGTTTTTGTTTTGTTTTTTTTTTGTTTCTGTTTTTATTTTTTTTTGCTGTTGATTTTGTTTTTTTTTTTATTACATTTTTTTATTTAATTATTGGTTTTTGGTGTTTTCTTTTGTTTCTGTTACTGTGCTTTTGCTTTTGTGATTTTGCTTTTACATTTTTTTTTTAATTGTTTTTGTTTTTTTTTGTTTTTGTTTTTCTTTTTTTTTTTCTGCTGTTGATTCTGATTTTGTTTTTTTTTTATTCAATATTTGTTTTTATACCCTACACCTATGAGGTACAGGGTATATTAACTTTGTGCATATATTGTAACGCCTCTTAGGAGGCGTGTCCGGTATGGAAAAGTATATATATTCTTGATCAGCATCACTACCCGAGTCCGTGTAGCCATGTCCGTCTGTCTGTCTGTCTGTCCGTCTTGCTGTCTTGCTGTCTTGCTGTCCGAATACAGAATAACTTGAGAAATACTGATCAGAATGCGATGAAATTTTCACTCAATATATTTTAGCCAAAAGTAGGAACTGAGTTTGAAAATGAGCCAAATCGGTCAACGGACACGCCCACCTCCCATACAAGTCACTTTTATATAACTCTTTCGGAACTAATAACTCGAAAAGTATTCAAGGTATAGTTATAAAATTTAAAAGGTATTGTTATAATTTACCTATAAATATGTGGTCCAAAAATGGGCGTGATCCGCCCACTTTTTTTTTTCATTATTTCCCGGGTTTTCATAGTGGAAATTTGATCCGTAAATTATTAAAATCAAATCTATGAAATATTAGCCTTTCAAAATTTTAAATATAGGCGTGGTCCGCCCAATTATATTTTTTAATTTTTTAATTTATGGGGAAAATTTATGGGGATATAAGACGTAAATTTCTGATTTTTGAATAATATTCTGAGGGTGGGGAGGTTCAGCATAATTAAAAACTTTAAAATTAAAGTATGCAATTAAATATCCCACATTAATATCCACGCCATAGGTGTAGGGTATTTCATAGTCGGGCCCGACCGACTATAAAAATCCGCCCCATGTGACCGAACTTACCCATGTGACCTAACTTTCCCAACTCGTTTTTTATTTGAATCTTTCAGCGACATTTCCTCGAGAATCGGCTGTATAAAATTCCTGCCCAGGTAGCTGAGAAAAGTCCGCTAAAACATAAGTTTCGTCGTCCATTATGCAGCAATCGAATTTTTTAAAAAAATCTTGGTTCAGCTTTTTAGCTCGTTAGTTTTTTTGTTATTTTGTGGTTTTTGATTTTATTGTTCCTATTTGTTTTTGCTTTTGTATTTGTGATTTTGTTTTTGTATTTTTGCTTTTATTTTATTCCTTTATTGTTTGTTTTGCGCTTTTGTATTTGTATCTGTGGTTTTGCTTTTGTTTTTGTGTTTGCATTTTTTATAAATTTTTTGTATTTGAATTATTTGTTTCATGTTGGTAACTGGTGTAAGTGCCAAGTTATATCGTTTTGAAAATTTAGGCTGTATTGGAGGTGTCACGCCCCTTTGTCCAATCACGCCCATTAATAGCCTATCATTCCTTCCAGATCATACCGCATCTGTGGTAAAAATTTCGTTTAGACGGAGATGCGGAAAAAACAAATAAACAGACCAACAAACGAATAGATTTATTATATTAATAGGAGGATAGGATAACCAGATCAGTTCATTCACAAATCTGATCTGGTCATAAACATGTTTTCGCTAATAGTGTAAAATTTTACTTGGGAAGAGTGTGTTTTCCGATATCAAAATCATATTCCCCAAACACAAAGCAATTTTTACAATTTCTATTTTTCACACACTACGATTTATGTTTATTTTAAAAGTTACGTCATTGCCATTAACTATTAGAGTAACTATAACCTGCACTTTCTCATAATATCCATTATTTGAGACGATTGCTTTTCATTAGGGCATCTCTTTTTTTTTTTGAAACAAAACAAAAATAAAATTTTAAAATTCACGCATAAGTTTGCAAAACAATCGTGCCCTTTTACCGCCGCCCACCAACCCAACATGAACCAAACATACTTTTTTTTTCGAATATATTTATGGCATCCTCATTTCAAAACCTTTTAAAGGGTCCTACGAACAAAACTCTCAACTATGGCGGGTCTTTTTGTCGGCGCAACAAAATGAGCGCAAAATTAATGATGACACAAAACTATTTATTGTCGCACGTTGCATGCCTCAGTGGCGGCGCGGCGGCTGTTTTCTTTTTTGCCAAGATGATGACGATGTTGCTCTGGCTGGTGCTGCTGCGCTGCGGTTGCTGCCAGCCATCAGTTTGTTGCCTGCAGCAAGCTGAAATTGCTTGTGGCGCGCAGTGTGGCACGTTGATGTTGCAGCCACTTTCTTAGCCATTATTTTATGTGATATGCGTCCGCGAAAATAGAAAGAAAATTCTATGCAGTCTCAGATGGCAGACAGAGAGACAGAGACTTTTGTCGCCACCTAGTCTGGAGTTGCCATCGTTTTGCAAACTTCAGCTCATTGTGCAAATAAGTTGCCTTAATAAATTGCATTAAAAACTCTTGCTTCTGAAGGATTCATGTTTTTCGTGTCAGAATTAAATCACTCTCGAGCGCCCTTTTTGACAGCACCTCATGAGCGCACTTGCTTCTTCTAATTATTACTTTTTTTTAACTTGGTCTAATTAATTGGCCATCATAGCGCTAATAATGCTGTTAATGATATAATTGTTGCTTTGGTGCGTTGTAGCAAATTTCGAAGAATTTATAAACAATAATTGTAATTTTAGTTAATAAGCTTTGGGCAGCTTAAAATCATTAGTCATTATTTGTATTAAAAATAAAATAAATTATTTGAAAACTTTTTTCACTTTCCTCAAAACATTTCAATAGTTTTTTTTTTAAATCTTTTGAATGGTCTATACCATTGTTCATAATCTAACTATTTGCATTAACAGAATACCATTTATATGTGCTATATTTGATTTTTGATCGATTTTTCAAAACAGCTCAATTTTAGACTTGTTGTGGTTAAGTGGGAAACATTTATTCCCAGTCAAAATATTCTGAGAGACAATAGAGACCGGCAAGTTCAAACATTTCCCAGTATACAGGCCGTTTGCAGATATTGCAAGGCACTGAATTTTGAAATTTAGTTTCTTTGGCACTTCATTTATGCCAATTGATCAAAATTGGTATTCTTCTCATGAATTTGTAGAATATTTACCAATATGAAATCAAAATGTTGCTTTTCATTGGTTTGTGGCCACGACTGAAGTTTTTCTTGTCGAAACCAATTAAATAATACATATAACACACTATTTTCACTAAAATTACAACAAAAATTGCTTTAATTAGGTTTCCCACTTTACCCTAGAAAATGTTTCCCACTATACCCCAGTGCAAAAACATGTCAAAAAATTACAATTTCCCTCTTTACCCCATTTCCCACTTTACGCCAGACTACCATACTTTTAAATATTTGAAGATATAAGATTTCAAAGAATGGAAAGAAATCGTAAGACCCAATGGGTCATTCGTTTCGATACCCTTACGAGATCAATCCGAGATGCAGGACAATTTACACGATATCGGATACTTTATTGTAACGATATCGAGCGGCAAATTGGACCTACATGGTAGGTAGATATCGGAACGTTCTGTCGGAGTTTTCTCGATACGAAAAAACTTTTGAAATCGGAACGATATCGAAGAAAAACATGATCAAAGTTCGAGATTGCTACGAAAAATATTACGATATCGATTTGATTAATGTTTAAATATCGTATCTTGTCAAAGAATTTGAATGTACGAAAATGTTTAAAAATTAGAATCGAGAATGTAACGATGTCGAACTATTTTATCGAAGTTATTCGAGAAAGCTTCGAGGTATCGAAGGTCTCCGAGACATGGCAGTCTGGGGAAGGTTAGATCACATTGACAAATTTGAAGTAGGAAATTTTGATTGTTGCTGTAATGAGGTTAGTAAGAATTGTAAAAGGTATAGCCGGTCGAAGCTAACCATAAATAGCGTACAATCGGATGTATCGAAATGTTTTACCATAGTTGTGATAGAACTCAAAAGTTACATAGTGCTGCTAGAGATTACCACAAAAAATGTGAGTGAAAATAAAAACAGTCCCGTGCTCGCGATGAGGTAAAAAAACACTTCATAAATCCATATTTTTACTTTATTTTATCATCTAAATTAAGTAGTTTTGGATCGGAATATGCTCAAAGTTTGAATATATTAAGGTAATCCTAAAATTTCATCAATTTTGAAACCAATCTTATGCTCGCGCATCATTCTTGATGTTTAAAAGCTATAAAAATTGACATTTTCTTTGATTAAACACGTCTCAAAACGACATGAGTTTATACTTTTATTTATATAACTAGCTGGACCCGTGCCCAGTTTAGTCCGTGCTAAGTTTTTGTTAATGCAAATGTATATCTTTTTAAAGTGTGAATATATTCACGCTTCTTTTTTCCTTTTTTAAGAGCATGCTTACCTTCCATTTTTTCCCGACCACATACCGCGGTCTTCTATGTGAAGATTGCAATGTTTAATATGATCTTGTGTTCGATTTTTACAGCTCTGCTCTTAGTAGATCTGGAGTTATAGCATTTTCAAAGTTTTAGTTATATGGTTGGTGTCACGCCCCATTGTCCAATCTCGCCCATATTCTACGTGACGATTACAATGTTTAATATAATCCTTTATTTCGATTTTTATAACTCTGTTCTTAGTAGGTGATGAGTTATAACAATTTTAAAGTTTTGGTTATACGGGAGGTACCACGCCCCGTTGTTCAATCCCCCCCAATCATTTTTCGTAACGATTGGAGTTTTTAAAATGAACATTCGTTTCGACTTTTAAAAACTCTACTCTTAGTATGTGAGGAGTTATAGCAATTTTAAAGTTTTGGTTATATGGGAAGTAACACGCCCCGTTGTCCAATCCCGCCCACATTATACGTGACGATCGGCATTTTAAATATGAACCTTTGTTTCCATTTTCATTACTTTACTATTAGTAGGTCAGGAGTTATAGTATATTTAAAGTTTGTGAGATGTCACTCCCCTTTCTCCAATCCCGGCCACATTTACCTAAAAAATAAACAATAACAATATACTTTACTAAACCAAATTTCATGACAGTGGATATCTTAAGTACACAGGTACCCTACATCACATCAAACTGGGGACTTTTGAAATTTCGAATTTTTGATTTCGTTGAAACTGTGCACTAATGTTTTTTGTTCAAAAATATTTTACACCTGTTTCTTGTTTAATAAAATGAAATACTAGAAGGTTTTTTCGAGGTACTCTTTTGGAAGAGAGCCGACAGCTAATTGACTGGTCATGGCTAAGTTCTATTGAAAGTTTTTGTAGAAACAACAGAAGAAACAAAGAAATACAATTTTTTGCCATATATTGAAAATTCCAATTGAAATTAATCTTTGCATATCAAGAATAATTCCACTTAGTTACTTTTTTTATCCATAAGAAATTAATATCTGCATATTAAGAATAATTCTACTTAGTTGCTTTTTTGACGCCAAACAAATAAATTTCTGCATAATAAGAATAATTTCACTTAGTTACTTTTTGACAAATAAGTATATCTGTTTCTTAAAATTAAGAATTTTCCGTTTTGCTGTATATCACTCCGTATACTTCTTGATTTATGCAGGATTTTAATGAATTTCAATGAAACTTCGTGGTTTCATTGATCTAGCTCTTCTGATTTTCCTGTAATCGTTAGTTCAACAAACAGAGACACAGACGAACAGGACCTATGTAAATCGACTTAGGAGGCCACGCTGATCAAGAATATATCAAAAATAATCAACAATATACCGCCGTAGTGTTATTTATTAATTTATAGTTTTCTACTACTGCAGGAATCATTTTGAATCATTGAAATTTATGTTTTACCACTAACATTTAATGTTATAATCATAATATTTGATAATTAATCGATTTGAAAAAAGGCAGAATTACTTTCGAAAATCGGAAATATGACATCTAAACAGCGTTATGTATTTTGTGTAGTTATTTTATTCTTGTTGCCACAATCATGCCATAATCATTTTTATACTCTGCGTGTTGAATTTAACTGAATGTTTAGATTTTCGAACCAAGCCCACCCCTTCGTAGTTCACTCGGCTCTCAATAGAACCACGCATTACCGTGAGAATTCGTTCTTCAGTCGCACGATACGTTTGTGGAACAATCTCGCTGCGTCTGTTTTTCCCGACATTTTTGATATTGGCAAGTTCAAAACAAACATTCACCGACACTACTCCATCTTTCCCCCTCCATTTAACCTATCATCCCTTCTTACGATCAACACTGTGCATTGCATGAATAGGGGGCATCCCCTGAGCGTTGGTTAATTTGTAAAAAAAAAAATATATATATTTATATAAATAAATATTTCTAAATCAAACTTGGAAAATATATAAAAATGTCTTTAAAATAAATATATATGTATTTGATTTACGTCCAAAAGCATATGTATTTGTTTTTACTAAATAGATGAGGTTGTTTTTATATGAGAAATAACTATGTAGTTATTTATATGCACATCAAGAATAATTCTACTAAGTTACTTTTTTGGTTCATAAGAAATAAATTTCTGCATAATAGAAATAATTCCACTTATTTACTTTTTGACAACTAAGTAGATCTGTTTCTTTAAATTAAATTTCTGTTTAGCTGTATATACTTCTTGATTTATTCAGGCTTTTAATGAATTTTACTGCATTTTTGTACAAAAATTGAACACATTTGTATTAAAAAAAACCTAAACTTTGTCTTTAGTTATGCGTCCTGAAATATATAGAAAAATTACTAAATATGCTTTTAAGTTTACTCTAATCTGTATTTATTTTTTATTGTTGTAATAATTAATTTTAAAAAATACTTTCTTTAGTATGTAGATAACGAATTTTCAATACATGGAGCAGTCTATTTAAGTCAAATATAATCAAATGTATTTAAAAACTAACAAAATGCAGTAGAACGGGTATAAAATAATATATTTTTTTTATTATCTGAGATACTCTGTGATATTCTGCAGTTGAATTAACGAATTTCCTAAAAATTAACAGGTATTTGTTAATTAGATATATTTGTAAAAATATTCTCTAAAAAATTCTTAAATTTTACACATATTGTCTATGAAATGTGCCTAAACAAAGTAATTATAGCCACATTATTTGAATTATTGGCGTCTTATAGTTATGGGTTTCATTGGTGGTACCATGTGTTTAATTGATTTTGCAATTGCACTAGTATTAAATACAAATATGTCACATACACATATAAACATATATATTGTGCGGTTATGCATCCTATTTGCATTGCAGGAACCCCATGGATATTTTACCTATATTGTATAAACGGTCAGTGGTTAGCAGCCAAGTCTAGCGACAATTTTAATTATAAAAGATAATTGTTTTTTTTTGTATTGCCTTTGATTGTATGGTATGTAACAAAATGTATTTATAGTTTTAGCAAAATAAGTAATTTTCTATAAATAGGTTTCTAAAAATGACTGTACGATTAAAGTGACAGCTGCAAATTGAACAGCATGTCAAACACATAATAACAACATTAATTTGTTTAACATATACATGGACAACATACACATGCACACATACGCATACATTGACACGCACACACACATATATACAATGATACATACACTTTAACACTTGTTTCTGCAATTTATGTTGCAAATAATTAAGCAGCCTACTTTCAGGCATTTGTTACAACTACTCAGGCACTGCTATACGCATTTATATACACTTTAAATAAAATTGAATACTATTCATTTTATAGTACATTTATGAAACAAAATGATTTTCCACAATATCACCTCAGTATACTTCAATCTAAAAATTTGCTTTGGTTTTGTACTTTTCTTTTTGAAAACATAAGCATTATATTTTATATTATACTCTAAATGCATTGAAGAGTATATTTAATAATATAATACTATTAATAATAAATGATTTAATAAAAAACGCGCTTGAATATAATGAAAATATACCATTTGTACTATTATTGTCTAATACCTTTAATAATACATGCCATCTGTACTATATTCATTGTATAGTATCTTCTGTAATACAGCAATATTCCATTAAGTATTCCAATCAATGCACTAAACCGCGTTATATATTAATACAAATCTGTCAGCTGTACTATTTATTTTATATTTCCTTCTGTCATATTTCTGTTATACTATTGATTTTATTATGTATTCTATTAAAACATCAGTATACCATCAAATAAATAGTTTTTCGATGCTTTAATTATTATCGCGCTCTAATTTAGTACAAATCTGGTATCTGTACTATTAATTTTATAGTATCTTTTGTTATAAATGCCATCTTTACTATTAATTTGCAAGTATTTTCTATTATATAGAAGTATTGCATTAAAGTAAAATGGTTTTTAGTGTTTTAATCATTGTGACACTCCAATTTAATACAAATATGATATATGCACCATTAATTTTATAGTATCTTCTGTCATACAAAGCATTGGAACTATTAATTTTATAGTTTCTTCTGTAATAACAGAGTACATACAAATACATGGTATTTGGTATCTTAATCAATGCCACGCTCTTGTTTAATATTAATCTGCCATCTGTACTATTAAATTTATAGTATTTTCTGTCATACTTGTCATTTGTACTATTAATTTTATAGTATCTTCTATTATATTGAAGTATTCCATCCAAATAAATGGTTTTTAGTGTTTTAATCCGTGTGGCACTCTAATTTAATACAAATATGTCGTCAGTACTATTAATTTTATATTTCATCTATTATACAAACCAGGTGAACTATTAATTTAAAGTATCTTCTGTAATAACAGAGTACACACAAATAAATGGTATTTGGTGTCTTAATCAATGCCACGCTCTTATTTAATACAAATCTACCATCTGTACTATTAAATTTATAGTATCATCTGTAATACTTGTCATTTCTACTATTAATTTTATAGTATCTTTTATTAAACAACAGTTATACAGATATTGTTTAAATAAATTTGTAAATAAAATAAAAAACAAAAAAAAAACAATTAAAAATATTTGTGAATCTAACAAATATTTTTTGTTGATTAGCAAAAATTTTGCTGTTTATTAAAATTAAAATGGGTGCTGCAAACATAAAAACTAAATTTATTAAATTAACAATGAACAAAAAGCAATTGTAATTATTTGTAAATCTAACAAAACTTTTTTGTTGACCGTAACAGTAACATATAATTTGTTATTTTAGCGTAAATGTTTGTTAATATCTATATATAATTTTTTTTTTGTGTAGGAGACATGCAATATTTCCACCTTCGTCAAGTAATACATCGTCTTATAGAGCTTCGTCTGTTCATAGTATGTGTTTATTTGTGTGTGTGATGTGTGCTTTTATATTGTCACAATTAATGTGCGAATAAAGTAGAAATATTGCCTGGTTCTAGGCGGAGGCAGCCGCCAACAATTCAAATGGCATCGTTTTTGTGTAAGTGTGCTTAAGTGTCTTTTTAGTGATAGAGCCTATGTAATATGTGTGTGTGTGTCTGTCTGTCTATATATAGATGGGGCTGTGTACCATGCATTACATATGCTGGTATTAATTACTTTGACGATTAATGCGACGATTAATTGAAATGTGAATTTTAAATAATGCTTTGGACACATTTCACATTCATTGTATAAATGGGAAAAATACTAATAATACTACTTAGATATAAATAATATTTCTTTAGAGTTGTTAAGTAATAAATGGCTAAATGTTCTTTTTCGAGATTTTCGACTATAATTGAAATTGGTAAATACTCTAAAAATATTAAAATAATATATAGGAAATGTTGAAAATAGAAAATACGCAGCAAAAATTAAAAACCATTTAAATCAATAGATTAAATTCCATTAATTCCATTGTAGTTCCGAAAGATTCATATTTCATAGAAAGAAAGAAGGAAAGAAAGAAACAAAAAAATAAAGAAAGGAACAAAAAAGAAAGAAAGTATGTAACAACTAATGACATGATTGGGAGCAATAAAAATCTATAACTATAGAAGTATAATAATAGAATTTGTACCTTTTTAATACATTCAGAAAAAATACTATAAAATCAATAGTTTGTTTTTCTTTTAAAATTAGTCAATAGTATACATTATTATTTTAATAGGTAAATCCCATTAAATACTACAAAATACTATTAAATACTATTAAATTGTTTTTGTGTTTATATGAAAATATTTATTTTTTGTATACTATTGATACAGTAGCTCTGTGGTTAGTGCGTTGGACTGCGATACGAAAGATCCCCGGTTCAAGCCTTGACTGTGGCTAACAACATCTTTTCATAGAAATATTTTTCTATACCACGCTACTTCTACGAGAGTAAAACATTGTCTATGAAAAGCTCTCACCCGGCAATAAACTGTAGGTACCACCACTTTGAGTACAAATATAACACGCACAGCTCAAAATGTTGAGAGAGCTCGGCCTAAGTTCTTATAGGACTGTAGAGCCAAACTATTATTATTATTTATTGAAACAAAACAGTCCTATTGAACAATTTTAATAGGATATTTTCTGAGTGTAGTAATAATTGCATTCAATAATTGCATGAGTCCTATATCACATCCTAATTGAATTGTATTATGAACATTATAAATGATTGTTGCAATCACATCGCCATTGTTGTGTGATGTCATAAATGGTTGTAATCAATGTGACGCTCTAATTTAATACAAGTCTGACATATGCACCATTAATTTTATAGTATCTTCTATCATACTTACCATTTGCATTATTAATTTTATAGTATCTTCTGTAATTACACAGTACATTCAAATAAATAGTTTTTGGTGTATTAATCAATGCCAAGATCTAATTTGATACAAATCTGCCATCTGTACTATTAATTTTATAGTATCTTGTGTCATATTTGTGATTTCTACCATTACTTTTAGAGTATTTTCTATTATACAGCAGTATTCATTTCGAAAATCGTCCAATTATGATTTTCAACTCAATCAATGTTCAAAAAATAATATAGAAATGAAAAGATTTGAGAGAATATGATTGAATATATTATATATCGCTATTGAAATTGTTGCCGCAATCATATTACACACTCAGAAAAAAATTCCCTCAAATCCCATTAACATTGGTCAATAGGACAATTATTGATTTAATAGTATACAAAAAATAAAAATGTTCATATAAACTCAATGGTAATGTCATGGTATTTTCTAGTATCTAATGGTATTTTCCGATTAAAATAATAATTTATCCTATTGACTATTTTTAATAGTAAAAAACTATTATTCATATAGTATTTTTTCTGGGTGCATAACGATGAATGGTCAGAATCATAAATTCCCTTAACAAAGTGACTATCAATCATTATTTTCTTTTGTATATCTACTATATAAAGGTGTCAAAACGACGGAACCAAATCGAACATTTTTTTGACACATTTTTTGATGCATGTTGGATCTATGCAGAGTATAGGCTATATCTGGACGAGATTGGTGTACTGGGGCACCTCTCGTATAACCCAAAAATTAAAAACACATTATATCAGCAATTGGGAAAGCAAATTTATTGAAATTTTGGTCTCCATTATATTTATCCATTCTAAACAGTCTCGCCGAAAGTGGGCGGTATTAGACCAATGGGCGTGGCACCCACCCATAGAAGATACATTTTCAAGATTGTGTATGTCGACAGTTGTTACAGTGATATCAAGATATTTCACACTAGGGTATACCAACCACCTCGAATTCTTTAAACTCACCACACCAAAATTCACCACACCAAAAGTCACCATACCAAAACTCACCACACCGAAACTCACCACACAAAAATTAACCACTCTCAAACTCACCACACTAAAACTCACCACACTAAAATTCACCACACTAAAACTCACCACAATATAACCTACCACACTAAAACTTCTACTGGGAAAAACTCTACGAGTAAAAACTCTACAAAGAATTCTACGATGATGAATTTTACCGGGAAAAATTCTACTGGTAAGAATTGTACGGGGAAATATTCTACGGGGAAGAATTCTACTGGACAAAATAATTCGAGGAAGAAAGCTGTTTTGGCGGAGAATTATTTTTGTTTTTGGTTACTACATTTATAACACCATTAAAAAAAACGTCCACAGCGAAGACGGGTCCCTGCAAGTAGAATATATAAGTAATAGAAATTCCGAAAATATTTGTTAATTTAGTTTTGATATTACTAAAAGATATATCAAATAATTTATAGAAAATTTATTTGAATATATATAAACAATTTTGACTTCTTATTATTATTTAGGAATTAATAATTATTAAAGTATTTTAATCGACGAATTTAAAAATTTGTATATACAGTTATTTTTCTATTATTTCCAATGTTTAAGGTCAAATTTAAAATAAATTCAAAATACAACACGTTTTGGCACAAATACCTATCACAATGTCCTGTTTTTGCATAACCCCTTTTGTAATCGATGTGCCTCATGTCAGTTGTTTTTTGTTTTTGGCATTGTGCTCCAGTTGCTTTTCTCTGTTGCGGTTTCGTTTAATTTTTATTTTCCATTTAAATTTTGCAAATTTTCACCTTCTTTGCATTTTAATTCGCATTAATTAAATAAAAAAACTAATCATCATGAGCATTATTAACAACGTCGTCATCATCATTATGATAATGTTGTTGGTATTTCAAAGAAAATAAAAAAAAAAACAAAACCGCTCTACACATTTTGTATACATTAAACTCTTTAGCACGTTCGCGCCATTCATTTTATTCAATTTTTTTTATTTAAAGGGTTTTATTTTAGGGGTTTTCCTTATTAAACATTGACCTATACAACAGAGTTGAGCATTTTTGTTTCTTTAAGTTTATGCAGGACCTTTATTAAAACCCAATATAAATTTGAGATGTTTTTAATAGCTACATTTTTTTCATAATTTAAATTTAAGGCGGATCAAATTTTATACGCAAAACAAAAACAACATTTGAGCTAGATAGATTTCTGATGTACTTAGTTATCCTCCAGTTCAATGTAAAACTTCAAACAATTACCAAAAGGAACAGGTTTGTGTATTGACTAAAAGTGCTAAATGTTGCTGACAATATTTAATAATATAAACGACAAAGACAGTTGTCATATGTTAGCAAAGACACAAACCTTGATGGATTGTTTTTGTAACTTGCTGAACATTGTTTTAAGTATTTAGAGAAAAACTTGATGTACTTGGTACTCTCAAATTATCTTATTCGATGTCTAGAAGTTTCCACAAACTTCTACACTTCTCTCTTATATATATTCATCTCTTTTACACTCATATAGAGCAAATAGCCAGATTATAGAAGTTTACACACTCTTCTACACTTAACGAGAATGTTAGCAAAGATATAAACTTTGATGGATTGATTTTGTAAATTGCTGAACATTGTTGTAAGTATATACAGAATAACTTGAAGTACTTGTGTACTGTCAAATTATCTTATTCGTTTTCTAGAAGTTTCAACAAACTTCTACACTTCACTCTTATATATATTTATCTCTTTTACACTCATATGGAGCAAATAGCCAGATTCTAGAAGATTCCACAAACTTCTATACTTAACGAGAATCCGTAATGCTCATACGTCGATTCTATCTCTTTCACATTCATGTACTTCAGTACACTAACTGCCTCAACTATTATGGAATAGATTCAGAAAACTAAAATAATTAATTAGGCTGTAGTTTCTGAAAGAGTTAAAGTAAGTTTAAGGATATATAATAATCGTTCTTCCTTTGTGCCTTAACTACGAGCTTGTTGCCCATAGGTTTGTGTACTCGACTTGCATTTCAAAGGTCTCGCTCGGGTTCGAATCTCGTCTCGTCTACAAAGCGGATACGAATAGTAATGAGAAAAATCCGAAAACTGCAAGAACAAGAACGAGAGTCTTGCATTCTTGCATTTCACCAGATACAAAATGAAAACCCTTTAATAATTTTTATATATCGTCGTTGTAGAACGAAAAGTCACAAAATACATTTCCAAAATTCCACATATTCATTTACAAAAATCTTAATAAATCTGTCAATTTTGAATCGATGATCTCAATTTTTTTTTACCACATGATAAGAAAATGTAAATCTATCAATTGATATTTCAACTTTAAAAAGGCATCAATACTTTATATAATATTAATCAACAAATTCGAAATTTAAGTTTTTCATAAAAATGTATTTGGTGACTTTTCGTTCTACAACGAGGATATGTAAAATATATTTAGCCATATCCCCAGTTTTACAATATTTTTATATATCTATTTGTTCCTTCCAAAAGTCGTTACAGATCGACTACACAATCCATACTTCTTACAGTGCTTTTAATTCAACATAAACCTTAAGAAATGTCAGTTCCGAATATCTTTTGTAGGTATTCTTTGTATGTATTCTTTGTAGGTATTCTGTTGTTATTCATGCTGATTTCGTTTGAGGTTTTCGCTGTTTTGTTTTAATTTATTATTTAAATAAATCCGTTTTTGTTGTTGTCCATTAACACTTTATTATTTTACGCATTCGCTCGCCTGCGCTATATAACGAAAATAACCCAATGATATGCTTAACCTTCGCAGGAGCCTCTTGTTTTTCATTTTCATGCAAAAGAAAAGTCCCCATGCCAAATTTACAACAAGTCATGTTTACACAATTATAACTGAAAATAATGACAAGAACCATGATACAAAAAAACTGTAGTAATTTCATTACCTTGTTTTGACGTCAGAAGTAATTAAAAAAAAAAACAAAAGTTGTGGTTTTTGAAAGAAACATGAGAAATCTTGATACATAAATTGTTTAAAATTATGTTTATGTTAAATAAGATGTAATTTGTTTTACGATAATTAAATTTTGTAATAGAAGAAGAGAGCTTGTAATAAAGTTGAAATCATTTAATCACATGGGATAATTTTTCAAATAGCCAATGAGATAAAAAACATGTAGGGCAATGCCAAAAGAAAATGGTAGAGCTGAGTAATATAAATGGAACAGTATTTGTTACATCTATCATTTCATTTGTTGTTTTTATCAAAGCAAACACGAATGCTAAATTTAGAGAAATATAAAAATGTTACATCCACTTTTATTTAACATGTAAAAATAAATGTTTTGTTAAGTTAGAATTTCGGAATATGGGCATTTTTTAACATTTTGTTATGTCTATTATACACTCAGAAAATAAAAATTACATAAAATTCCATTAAAATTGGTCAGTAGGCGAAATTAATGATAAAATAAGAACAACAAAATAAAAAATAGATGTATATCAAAAAACAAAAGCAAATACAAATAACAAAAGCATAACTACAAATACACAAAATCAAAAACACAACAAAAACTCAAAAACAAAGGAAAAACACAAATGCAAAAATACAAAAATAATAACTCAAATCAAAAGCAAAAATTAAAAACAAATTCAAAAACCCAAAATAAAAACACAAAAACAAAAGCAAATAACAAATTAAAAACGCAAAGTACAAAAACGAAATAAACAGAATAACAAAACGCAAAAAAAAACAAAAGCACATATAAAGTAAAAACACAAAAAGAAAGCGAAAACACAAAATCAAAATCAAAAACAAAAGAAAAACAAAAGCCACCATAGAAGGTACATTTTCAAGATGGTATGCAACAACCACCCCGAATTCCTTAAATTCACCATACCAAAATTCAACACAACAAAATTCACTACATTAAAACTCACCACAATGAAATTCACCACACCAAAATGCACCGCACTAAAATTCACCACACTAAAACTCACCACACTAAAACTCACCACAGTAATATTCACCACGCTAAAACTCACCACACTAAAACTTACCACACAAAAATTCACCACACCTAAACTCACCACATTAAAACTTCTACTGGGAAAAACTCTACGGGAAAGAATTCTATCGGGTATCGGTAAAGCGTTCTATGGGGAAGAATTTTACGTGGCAGATTTCTTTGGGAAGAATTCTAAGACGAAATATTCTACGGGGAAGCGCCGTCTGAGAAAGAATTGTCTTTGAAAAAAAGTTGTTTTGGTGGAGAATTATTATTTGGTTTCTACATTTATAAAACCAATAAAAAACTTCCACAACGAAGCACGGGTTTGTGGTATAAGTAATAAATATGTTTTTTATATTAATAAAATCGCTCCATATCCTTGAATTCACAAAATCTTGGCACGAGGCGTGCACGGGTTCAGCTAGTAATCCCTAAAACATTTTAAATTTGACAGTAATTTAAAAATGCATTCCCCTCGCTAATTAAACATCACATAAATCGCCGTATATGTATTTTCCCCCCATGTGTTTTCTGTCTTTTGTTGGTACATTGCACAAGTTCATGAGCATTATGTGTCTTTGACTTTTTCTCCAACAACTGTCAGTCATTTCACATGACTTCTGTCACTTCAAATTTGACGTAACTGTCTGTGAGAAAAAGCAAAACAAACACAAATTTGAAAAAAAAACAACTGTTCTTAATTTTAGCTGTTGTGTTTGTCGCGGTAAATAATGGTTTTTGTTTTTTTTTGTTTTCCTATGTTGTTTCATTACCAACTCAAAGGGCATGTAAAACAAAAAATAAAAATATAAAGCACCATTTCAAAACATACAAGCATCCATCCTCCAGTCTCAAGGTTTTGGAACTGCGCCTAATTGAAGTTTAAACAAAAGCTCTGAAGCATCTAACGAAAGGATTCACTTTCACATGATAATGAAAAACATGCCTCATGCTCCACCTACATCATGTTGCATGAAATATTTATGAAAAAGTAAACCTCATGCCTTTAATTTATATCATGTCGCTGCCCGCCGCCATAGATAGACAAAGAACAACAAGACCACGACGACGACGACGATGTCGACGAAGGCAAATTTTACAGAACAACTGAATTTTTAATGCGCTAAAACTTCTGACAGGATACTCGTTTGTTTTCGTAATGTCACACAGTGCCTATATATTTATGCAATTGAGTTTCAGTAGAAAAATAAAATATGTAAAATAATACAATATTTGTGGAAAATGTTGAAACTTTATTAAAATTTAGGTTTTGTTTTCAAGGAAACTCAATATATTTAAAAATAATATTAATAAAAAATAATATAAATGAAAAATCAAATAAAAAATTCAAAGTTTGACATTTTTCTAAATTTACATAAATCATATTAGTTACAAAATCAGTGTTTTATTATGTTTTTAGATTTGCACAAATGCATTTGAAACCCACTTCATTTTACTTCAAAACATTTACTGTCGTCGACTCCATGCTTGAAAATCAAATGAATGTGTTGCTCACAGCAACAAAGAACAAGCAGTGTCAAAACAAAACACTTAAACAAAACGTAGTTGTAGTGCAGAGGTCTATAACGCCGGGTTCGTCGGCAGTTGGCCTTCTGACTCGTTAATCGTTGCGCACACTTACTGCACTCACTGTATTCGTTGCATGTTCAGCGACAGTAGTGTCGTTTGCTCTTGTTTTTCAAAACATTGAATATCTTGAAAAAAAAAATGTCTTGACACTACTTGACACCAATGAAACAGATACTGCAGTGAAGTGAAGTCGCTGGAGATACTTTACAATAATACTGTCGACTGTCATTTGCAGTATGCACCCGATACTGTACACTCAAACAAGACGTAGTTGTAGTGAAGAGGTCTATAACGCCGAGTTCGTCGGCAGTTGGTCTTCTGACTCGTTAATCGTTGCGCACACTCACTGCACTTACTGTATTCGTTGCATGTTCAGCGACAGTAGTGTCGTTTGCTTTTGTTTTTCAAAACATTGAATGTCTTGAAAAAAAAATGTCTTGACACTACTTGACACCAATGAAAGAAATACTGCACTGAAGTGAAGTCGCTGAAGATACTTTACAATAATACTGTCGACTGTCATTTGCGGTATGCACCCGATACTGTACACTCAAACAAGACGTAGTTGTAGTGAAGAGGTCTATAACGCCGAGCTCGTCGGCAGTTGGTCTTCTGACTCGTTACTCGTTGCGCACATTCGCTGCACTTATTGTATTAGTTGCATGTTCAGCAACAGTAGTGTCGCTTGGTTTTGTTTTTCAAAACATTGAATTTCTTGAAAAATAAATGTCTTGACACTAGTTGACACCAATTAAACAAATACTGCAGTGAAGTGAAGTCGCTGGAGATACTTTACTATAATACTGTCGACTGTCATTGCAAAATGCACCCAATGCTGTAGAGTGTAGTGCATATTTTGTACAAGCATTTTAACTTTTATAATTTCATATTTTAACGGAATCTGTGTTGATAGTGCCATATTTTAAAAATTAGAAACGATGCAAAAATGTTAGTAATTTTGATCGTTAATTTAGACTACGCTCTATATAACAATAAATCATTTTTTATTTATCTTTCGATCCGGAATGTTAAAAAAATCATACAAAAATAGTCTAAAAAATATATATATATATATATTTATTTACATTCACATACATTAAAAACACATCAAAATATTAGACTTAATGGATATATTATTATTAGTCTTGGCAATTATAAAAAAAAATGCGTTTACAGTTTCTTTGAAAACTAGTTGAGTCCTTACTATATTTTATTTAGTAACAAAAAGTGGCAGAGAAGGTTCTAAAATATATATTGAATGCCTTTAGCATAAAAATTTTACATAATAGTTAAAAAAAAATGAGTACACAGTCAAAATTAGCACCCACGAGTTATATAGAATTGATATATGAGTTGTTCGTAACAACATTTTTTTTTCTCTTTTTGTTGAGTAGTTTTTTAATTATAGAATTTCGGAATTTTCAAAATGACGAATTTAATGAAAAGTTGAGAAGATAAAATTTGTACGATTTTAAGTACAACATACGAATAAAATTAAATTAACTAACGATAAAAATAAAAACATTATTTAGTTGTTTTTCAAATAATAAGCTGTCTTTAGTAGTTTTTCATTTCGAATACTTAATTCTAATATTTCAAACAAATTCCAAAATACCAAGCAAACCAAACCGATATCTTGACGATATGAAAACGTTATCGGTTATAGGTCAAAAATGACGTTTTCGATAATATATAATGATACAAAAACGATAGTGTTATCAAAAAAAATCTTTCCAGAATGATTATTTGTATTTCTTTTTTGTTATATATATTGACTTTTTTTTTACTTTTTCGGATTTCAAAATATTTTTAATTTTACATCGAAAATTCATCGAATTGAAAATTATCGTCAGATGGTTTGTAGGATACTTACTTATAAATCAATTATGTTTCAGTAATTTCTTTTTTTTTTTGTTTTAAGTTCTATTATTTATTTTGTGCAGTGTCTGTATCTCTTTTCTACTGGTTACTTTGCATTCTTAGACGAATGTGGGTGCCGGCATAACAGAGCTTATATTGTAAACTTAACAACCGTTAGGAATTTTTAATATCCGTTGCTTCTGCATTTACGACACATGTATTTGTGTGTGTGTGCGTGTTTTTTTATGTGTGCGTAATTGTGAAATTACACACACACACATGCCGGTAATTGAAGCTTTTAAAGCGGGTTAAAAACAAATTTTAAAACCGCTCTTATTTGTGGGCTTTGCAAGAAACTTTATTAGCCAAGCTAATTACAAAGTGTACCAGGAAACACACTTAGACCATGTTAATGACGCATGTGGCTGTGTTGTGTTGTATGGGTTGTTAATGTATAAAACGTGTTGCTTAATTTATAAGTAATAAAATATAATACAAATTTTTAATATAATTTAATTTAATTTAATTTAATTTAATTTAATTTAATTTAATTTAATTTAATTTAATTTAATTTGCATTTGCATTTGCATTTGCATTTGCATTTGCATTTGCATTTGCATTTGCATTTGCATTTGCATTTGCATTTGCATTTGCATTTGCATTTGCATTTGCATTTGCATTTGCATTTGCATTTGCATTTGCATTTGCATTTGCATTTGCATTTGCATTTGCATTTGCATTTGCATTTGCATTTGCATTTGCATTTGCATTTGCATTTGCATTTGCATTTGCATTTGCATTTGCATTTGCATTTGCATTTGCATTTGCATTTGCATTTGCATTTGCATTTGCATTTGCATTTGCATTTGCATTTGCATTTGCATTTGCATTTGCATTTGCATTTGCATTTGCATTTGCATTTGCATTTGCATTTGCATTTGCATTTGCATTTGCATTTGCATTTGCATTTGCATTTGCATTTGCATTTGCATTTGCATTTGCATTTGCATTTGCATTTGCATTTGCATTTGCATTTGCATTTGCATTTGCATTTGCATTTGCATTTGCATTTGCATTTGCATTTGCATTTGCATTTGCATTTGCATTTGCATTTGCATTTGCATTTGCATTTGCATTTGCATTTGCATTTGCATTTGCATTTGCATTTGCATTTGCATTTGCATTTGCATTTGCATTTGCATTTGCATTTGCATTTGCATTTGCATTTGCATTTGCATTTGCATTTGCATTTGCATTTGCATTTGCATTTGCATTTGCATTTGCATTTGCATTTGCATTTGCATTTGCATTTGCATTTGCATTTGCATTTGCATTTGCATTTGCATTTGCATTTGCATTTGCATTTGCATTTGTATTCGCATTAGCATTAGCATTAGCATTTGTATTTGCATTTGCATTTGCATTTGCATTTGCATTTGCATTTGCATTTGCATTTGCATTTGCATTTGCATTTGCATTTGCATTTGCATTTGCATTTGCATTTGCATTTGCATTTGCATTTGCATTTGCATTTGCATTTGCATTTGCATTTGCATTTGCATTTGCCGTTGCATTTGCCGTTGCATTTGCATTTGCCGCTGCATTTGCATTTGTATTTGCATTTGCATTTGTATTTGCATTTGTATTTGCATTTGTATTTGCATTTGTATTTGTATTTGCATTTGCATTTGTATTTGCATTTGAATTTGCATTCTTATAGAGCTGTAGTGATAAACTATTATTATTATTATATTTGCATTTGTATTTGCAGTTGTAATTGCATTTTCATTTGTATTTGTATTTGTATTTGTTTTTGCATTTGCTCTTGCATTGGCATTTGTATTTGCATTTAAGTTGAAATTGAATTCGAATTTGAATTTTAATTTGAATTTGAAATGGGAAATTGGACATGGAAAATTTTATATGGTAAATTTGAAATTATAAATTGAAAATTGGAAATGGGAAATTGTAAATGGGATTTTGGAAATTCTAAATTAGAAATAGAAAATGGGAAATTGAAAGTTAGAGGATGACAATTGGATTCTAAACTGGAAATTGGAGTTGGAGGTTTGGAATTAGAAATTGCAAATAAATTGGAAATTAAAAATTGGAAATTGAAAATTGCAAATTGGTCATTACAAATATGAATAGAAATTTAGAACTGTGAAATTGAAAAGGATAAATTTGAAATGGGAAATTTTAAATGGGTAATTGAAAATTATAAATTGAAAATTGGAAATTGTAAAATAGGAAATAGAAAATGGGCAATTGGAAGTTGGAAATTACAAATGGGAAATTAAAAATTGGATATGGGTTATTAGAAATTGGAAATTGAAATTTGTATTGAAATTGGAGTTTAAATTTAAAGTATAGATAAAATTAAAAGGCATTAACATTTTTATTTATTTAAGGAATTTTGAAGTTTAATTTTTTTTATTTAAATTTACTTTTCATATGAAAAACCCCTTTATCAAGGAAAACATCTATGTATAACAAACGCAACATATGAAGTGTTTCAACGTGTGTGAGTGCTAGGTAACAACAACAATAAAAACATTTCAGGCATCAGGCAAAAGTGTGCCTGATGCCTGAAGTAACCAATTGCTAAAAGTTCTATGAAATACACGCGAACAAAGCGATTCGGATGGAGGGAACGATGGACATAAGAGGCGTCAATTTATCTGTGCTGCCATTGAATAAAATGTTGTGGCACCAACTACCTATAGCATGTTGCAAGTGCCAGCGGCAATATTACAGTAGCAACAGCAACAACAACAAAAACAACAATAGTAACAACAACAACAGCAGCAACAGTAATAGCAGCAACACCAGCTGCTGTCATTTCATCGCATTGTTTTTGATGAGAAGCCCTTTTTTGTGTTTTTGGTGTGCAATTTTATTTTGTTTCTATTTTTGCCACACATTTATGCGAGCAAATAAAAATGAAAATAAAAATAACAACAAAAAATAGTTGCTTTTCACAGCTATAATTTTTAGCATTTTTTTATATTTTTTTTTTATTTGTCTATCTGTCTGTCCGCCTTTCTGTCTATTGGGCTCCAACTAAGCCGCCACATGGCTCTGATAATTGCTGCAATTGCCGTTATTGCTATTTATGTCTCCATTATCACAACAACAGCAACAATAACAATAAAAGCAACAACAAAATATACAAGAACACAATAACCATAACTCGAACAATGTGTGTTTGTTTTTAAATCTTTTTTTTTTTTGGATCGCATTTGGAACAATACGACTTGAGTCTTCTATTTTCGATGTATTTGCCACGTCATTTATTCATTTAATTGGTACTGGTTTCATACAGCAATAAATTTATCAGTTGGACTAAAAACTCAGCATATTTCGCAGAATTTAGCAATTTGTTTGCTATTAAAAAAAAAAAAAATTAAAAATGACAAAAAATTAAACGAATTTAGGAGTAACAAAAATGCATAAATTTTGAATTAAAATTCAAAACATTACACTAACCAACCCAATTTTTGCCAAGGATCATTTCTACATAGAAAAAAATAATCGACGTAAATATAGCAACCGATATTAATTGCATTCATTAATCAATCCTGCAATTAAATTCATTAATTAAATGAAAACATTTGCTATTCTTCGTTAAATAAGCAATTGCGTTCGCTTCTATGAATATTTGTACGTTTATAATTTCCGCAAATAATTTAGTCAGCGTAGTTTTAGCAATTGCTGCATCGACTAATTAATTTGCTCTATTGACGTACAAATATTCATATTAGAAAACGGAATTGCTGATTTAACGAAGAGTTGCAAATACTTACATTAAATTAGTGAAATTCATTGCTGGGTTATTTGATGTATTTCAGATGGGAATTGAACTTTTTAGTTTAAAGTGTTTCCGGTAGGCGAGACTGATGAAAATATAAAACGAAGGATGCCTGTTCAAATAATAACTGCTTCTTTTTATCCGATTTTTTTCATTTATGGTTTCTTGAAAAGCTAATAAAATATTTCAAAAGATGACATACCCACATTTTTAGTTTACTGCGTTTGAGAGACATCATTTCAATTCAATTTTGAAATTGTTGATTTAGGTACGAAAACGCCTACTTTGAGGTCCAGGCGGGTCCATTTCTCATATTCGGATTTCGCTAAAAATTCTCCACATCGATTTTTTCATTCAATAGAGCATTTCTAGTGGGTGACCTTCAAAATCAAACTCAATGATTTTTTTTTTCAGATAGTCATTGTCAGTCTAATGTACATATTACCCAAACAACAAATGTTTCCTTGCAAATAGAATATACTTACGTGATAATAAAATACATTCCTTAAATAAAATATTGTTTGGACGCAAATAAATCATATTTGTATGCACATATCACCCAAACAACATATGTTTCCATGCAAATAAAATATACTTACGTAATAATAAAATATATTCCTTAAATAAAATATTGTTTGGACGCAAATAAATGATATTTGCATGCACAGATTACCCAAACAACAAATGTTTTTCTGCAAATAGAATATACGCACGTATTAATAAAATATATTCCTTAAATAAAATATTGTTTGGACGCAAATAAATCATATTTGTATGCACATATTACCCAAACAACATATGTTTCCCTGCAAATAAAATATACTTACGTGATAATAAAATATATTTCTTAAATATAATATTGTTTGGTTGCAAATAAATCATATTTGCATGCAC
Organism: Dryomyza anilis; assembly: GCA_951804985.1. Classification (NCBI taxonomy): domain Eukaryota; kingdom Metazoa; phylum Arthropoda; class Insecta; order Diptera; family Dryomyzidae; genus Dryomyza; species Dryomyza anilis. The sequence continues at coordinate 101,183,395 of OX638130.1, read as the reverse complement.
ATATTACCCAAACAACAAATGTTTTCCTGCAAATAGAATTTACGCACGTATTAATAAAATATATTCCTTAAATAAAATATTGTTTGGACGCGAATAAATCATATTTGTATGCACATATTACCCAAACAACAAATGTTTCCTTGCAAATAGAATATACTTACGTGATAATAAAATACATTCCTTAAATAAAATATTGTCTGGACGCAAATAAATTATATTTGTATGCACATATTACCCAAACAACCAAGGTTTACCTGCAAATAGAATATACTTACGTGATAATAAAATACATTCCTTAAATAAAATATTGTTTGGACGCGAATAAATCATATTTGTATGCACATATTACCCAAACAACATATGTTTCCCTGCAAATAAAATATACTTACGTAATAATAAAATATATTCCTTAAACATAATATTGTTTGAACGCGAATAAATCATATTTGTATGCACATATTACCCAAACAACATATGTTTTCCTGCAAATAAAATATTACGTGATAATAAAATAAAGTTTCATAAATAAAATATTGTTTTGATTTGCATGAACTCATCACAATAGTGCTGAGTTTGACTGCATACTCAGTTTTTTCTTCTATTATGTAACGTTTTTGATAAAATTGTAAAAGTATTTTTAAGCCGATTTTAAGGATGTCCATGGCAAAATTTTGTTCGCGTTTTGTTGAGTATTGAATTTAAAGAATTTCGAAATTGTGAAAATGACGATTTTAATTCATAGCGCATAATTTGATTCATTGCAAGTCGTAAAAACTCATCGAATCGTCAATTTTTTGTGAAACAATGTTGAAATTTGCTCCAATACTTCCTCAACTAAATAGTAAAACCATGAAAACACAATTTTTGTAATTTATTTACTTGGAAGCATTATTTCTAAATAAAGTACATAACACATGTTATCAAACCAGCAATTATTTCAACGTGTTCAAACATCACACGACGTATTAAGAATGAAAAAAAGAAAATATATGAAAAACCACAAATTGTGGCAAAACAAAAATATTATTGTTTTTTTTTTTTTCTTAACCCTTAACTCAAGCGCGCCACCACAGAGTGAGACCAAATTCACTCACTCACTGACTGACTACTTGACTCATTCCCCCGCTCCAACCCAGTTCGTGTTTCATGTTATGGAATAAATTTATTTATTGCCACTGAATCTCTGATGCAAATGCAGCGCAGCAAGTGCGACGAAGACTAACGTGTACGAGGCAGTATATAAAATACCAACTGGGCCGAATTAGAACTCTCAGTATAGAATATATTCCGAACCGACCAGTTGAGGGCATAGCATACCGACCATATGTAGAACATGGTCTTTAGGAATTTATTACCAACGACGAACCACAGCAGCTTGCCGTCAGGACATAGTATTTTGTTAGTTTGTTGCCTTCGTTGTTGGTGCTCTGTTGGTGCCGCTGTCGACGTTCGAACCTCATGTTTGACACTTTATTATGCACCAACCAACAACAAATGAAAAGCAAAAACATACAAAATATATTACAAAGAATCCTTAAAATATTATAAATATTAAAGAATCATGGTAAAGCGATTTTGGGGTTTTTGTTTTGTGTGACGGAAATCTCTCAAAAACCTGCAATTAAAATGGTGCAGCAGCAGTTTTTGGCATTAGTGTTGCATATTCAGTGTTGTACACTGTGAACAATTCTATTGTGAAGTTATAAAATTTGAGAATTTTTAAATTTTTATATCTGACAAAAATTAACAATCACTTTTTTGAAGTAATTATAATAAACGTTTAGTTATTTGTTTACTATTTCGCTTTGTGGATGGAAATCACAATTTGATGGAAATCCCAATTTTACGAAAATATTTGTTACTGTTGCAAATATTTTTGCAAAATCTATTAATCATTTTATATTTTGCTGTATTCTTTATGCAAAGTTATAAATTTAACCAATGGTTTGTCAATATCTACATTAACAACAAATATTAATTCTTACAACAAACATGTTTGCTATATTAGCAAATAACATTAATTAATACAACAAACACCTTTGATATACAAGGTGCTTGGTTCATAGTTGTCGATAATTCAGGGGGTCATTTTATGACTCAAAAAAATAAGATAATGTCTAATTTTGCATCCAGTTAAAGATATAGGGTGTTTAAGAAATTCATATTACTGACATAATCTAGACATGAAAAATATTTATAAAGTTTCATTTGTTGATAAATGAATATCTTTTTTTTACTCATATTTTAGACAATTAAATTACCCTACCAATGGTATATCACATCTTTGAACTTCATGACTTCCTCCTTTTTAAAATGTTCGTAAAGTTGAAATTAAATACAAATTTTGATTTTGTCATTAATTTTCTCAAAATATTGTTATGGATCACCCCATTTTTTTAATTTATAATGATAGACCAGTTCCTTCTCAATATTTTCTCATCAATCAGAGTAATTTTAACTTGGTAAGAAATATTGCAGAAATATGATCAGAAAATATGTTCTGTGAAGTAACATGATAATTATTATAATTTTAATAAATATTTAAAATTATTTCTCGATAATTCCGATATTTTTTGAAAATTTCAACTACCAAATCACAACACCCGACACTGTTTAATTATTTCTGCAGCATTTCTGAGAAAATACTGGCAGCATTAAACTATAATAATATTAGCTATTTTAGCATATACAACAACCCTGAAAGGGTTTAATATATATTATTAAAAAAAGCGCGCATGCAATTAAATATTTTTATAGAATTAATTATTTTTAATTAAACTCAGTTGCTCTATTTACGTTCAATATTTTTTCTATGCAGTAGCCGCGGTAGCTCAGTGGTTAGTGCGTTGGACTGCGAGCCGAAAGGTCCCCGGTTCAAGCCTTGACTGGGGCTAACAACATCTTTTCATAGAAACATTTTTCTATACCGCGCTACCTCTAGTCATTAAATGGCAAACCTACGAGAGTAAAACCATTGCCTATGAAAAGCTCTCACCCGCCGTTCGGATTCGGCAATAAACTGTAGGTCCCACCACTTTGAGTACAAATATAACACGCACAGCTCAAAATGGTGAGAGAGCTCGGCCGAAGTTCTACACAGGACTGTAGCGCCAAACTATTATTATTATTAGTAATATAACAAATATTTTGTATTTAGTATTTCAATAAAATGTTTATTTGAACTCTGAGTTTATTAAAAACCTAAAATATTAATAACACAACACTGCAGCGGTCAAGACTATTTTTGTATTATGTAAAATGTCCCGCCGATTCCAAAAAAAGGTTTTTAATAATTGTCTATGGATTGAGTAAACAGAAAAAATAATCGACGTAAATATAGCAACCGATATTAATTGCATTCATTAATCAATCTAGCAATGCAATTCACTAATTTAATGAAAACATTTGCTATACAGCAATTCAGCAATTCTGTTTGCTAATATGAATATTTGTAAGTCAATGTCAATAATTTAGTCGGCGCGCTTTTAGCAAATATAATTGCTGAATTAACGAAGCAAATGTTTTTGTTGAATTATTTCATTGCTGGGTTGTTTAATGAATGCAATTAATGTCGGTTGCTATATTTACGTCGATTATTTTCTTCTGTGTAAGGTGATATCGTCCAATGAACTTATTACCGAGCGTTTAAAAAGTTTATCCCATATGTATTACTGATATGTCCAAGTGTTATATCGAATTAAAGGTAATTAAACATCCAGCTAATTTCTCTTACATCATTTTAAAATTAGTATTCTAGTTTAATTGAAATCGATAGAAGAATTAATCTAATAAATTTTGAATCAAAAAATCATTTAAAAAAATATTGGAAAAATCAAAAATGAATCAGTCCAGAAATGAAATTCAGTAATTTAATGAAATATTTTCTTTTCGTATTCAATTATTATCGGTTGCTATATTTACGTTGATTATGTTTTATTGTATCGTTTGTAATATTTCAAAATTAGCCTTCTTTTTTTCGAGGTGAACAATATACAGCGAACACTTTTTATATATGAAGTAATCAACAAACATTAATTGATACAACAAACGCCTTTGTTATATACACGAATATTTTCTTTTTAAACTGTAACTTTTTATGAAAACTGTTCTATTTTTTTATTTGAATATAAAATGTTAATTATTCTAATTCAATATTAAAAAAATATATATTTAAATGAAATATTATAGTAATTACATCTCTTTTTATGATTTTACACGAAACTCTTTTAATTCCTACAGTAAAAAATTATGTTTTGTATTGCTATGAAACTCCTAATATGTTTAAATTAACTCATACTTACAAAAAAATCAAATTTGTTGTAAACTTTAACGAAAAATTCGAATTATTAAATTATTTTGTTAATTTAACAAATGCAGTTATGTAGCGTCGATAGCTCGTCTGGTTAGTGCGTTGGACTACGAGCCGAAAGGTCCCCGGTTCGATCCCCAGCGATTGCCAACATCTTTTTCACAGAAAACATTTTTCTATGCGACGCTACCTCTAGTCAGTTATTTGTTATTTTCTGTATATACATTTCATATGGTTTAACAAAAATGCGTTTATTCCTTTAAATATTAATTATATAATAAAAATTTGTTTTAATATAAATAATAAATATAGCAAACCGATTTGTTGCATCAATTAAATTAAGCATTTCTTGAAAATTTTGTATAGATGAATATTACTCATGCCCTTAAAAAATGTACTTCGAAATTTAAAATAAAAATTAAAAATATAACCAAGATTAAGTTAATATAAAATAATAAAATCAAAATCATTTCTATAATATATTCTGGTTTAAAATTAAAATATTTCCAGTGTAAAATTCAACACATTGATTTTACATTCTTCTTAGTAATTACATGCATCGAGCTTAAACAACAAAGAAATAAATTATGTTTTGATTTTATTTGTCATTTTTATTGTTGACATTATTGTTATTTTTACAGACAATTTCCGCTTAGATTGACAAAAGAGTAACACAATAATATTTGAATATGTGTGAATTTAAAGTCCTACCATCAATCTTTATGATTCTCGAGACATTGAAAAATATGTTTGCGATTTCATGTTGTAGTTTTTGAATTTGAATATATTGCAGATTTTTCCAATTCTTTTTGTATATTACAATAGCATAATTTTGAATGTTCAGTGTAGATTTTAACAAACAATACAAAATACAATATACAAAAAGGTACTGTAAACTCTAGAACATGTTAGATCTATGCATGTGATAAACAATTTAAACCGCACAAATCACTGTGACATGACAGAAACTACAACAACAACTACAATAACTACACCAATCAACACCAACGACGACAATAGGACTAACGGCTACTAAATACAGGGTACTTTAAAAGTAGCCTGAGGTAAAGCGGGGCACGTTAGTACATAAGGTTGATTTTTTTTTTATTCTTTTGAAGGGACTATTTCATAGAATGGTTCATGATCTAACTTTTTGCTTTCACAGAATTCCATTTATATGATTTTTAATGGATTTTTGAGCGATTTTTCAAAACAGCTCAATTTCGGACTTGATGAAAAATGTTAGGTGTAAAGTGGGAAACTTCAAAATATTTACTACACCAATCAACACCAACGACGACAATAGGACAAACGACTACTAAAAACAGTGTACTTAAAAAGTAGGCTGGGGTTAAGTGGGACACGTTTTAATTTTCCTCAAAAAAGTAAAGTTGAATATTTTTTATTTTTTTGAAGGGTCTATTTCATAGAATGGTTCATGATTTAACTTTTTGCTTAAACATTGAGCGATTTTCAAAGAGCAATCTCGGACTTGTTGAGTAATGTTAGGGGTAAAGTGGGAAACTTTAAAAATATTTCTTTTCATGTTTTGATATTTTCATTACAAAAGTGAAATATATCACCGTACGACAAAAATCAACATTTGGCTGCACACATGAGAAAATCCTATATTCTCTTAAAGTACGCTAAAAATAAAATACACGTGTATCCCAGATTTTCTGAATCAATTCCTTACAGGGTTTTATTTGTATTTGAAAAGCAAGTGCATATCAAATTTCTGGTCTAACATTGGATGTATTTCTTAGCTGAGATATCACTTAGTATGAATATGAAAATGGTTGTCCGATATCAAGTCGATATTATTTGTATTTAATAAATTTAAATTGATTTTTCAAATGGTGATATGAGAATATTACCATTTCAAATAAGAATAAAACCTTTAAATGAATTAATATTACAAAAACAGAAAAATCATCCTTTGGCATGAGTTTGGAATAATGAAAAAGTTAGTTGCACCAACTAACTTCATTCGGTTAAATCGAATGGTTTACAAATTTGCTGGCGCAACTATCATATTAGCCTATACACATGAAATATTAGTCTATACACACTCCCAATTGTTCTAAATCTGTATAAAGTTTGACAATAACAAACGACTAAGCGGTTAAGAGAACCGAATTAGTTGATTGGGCAAATAGTTGGTTGGCGCAACAAATCTTTATTCTGAGTGCGTAAACGAATTGATTTGCCTTTCATTGGTTTATAGCCAAGATTCACATTTTTTCTGGGTTAAACCAATTAAATAATTCATATAACACGATATTTCCACTAAAATTACAACAAACATTGCTTATATTACGTTTCCCACTTTACCCTAGAAAATGTTTCCTATCGCAATTGGAACAAACTTTTTACCATTTAAGCAATTATTAAAAAAAAACGTTTTGTATTTCAATAGAAACGCGATTATTTTAAATATAAAGCTCTTAATTAGAAAATATAAAACTCTCACTTTTTGATGGCAAACACCAGCACTCTAAAAAAAAAATTTTCAAAAACCCTTTTATAAAGATCTTAATTTCATTATAAATATGGATGAAAAAGATGATGCCATTTGAAGAAGCTCTTGACAATTGTATTTAATATTTCTAAGTAGAAAAACATGTTCACAAATTGCAATTTCCCACATTACCCCATGTTTCACTTTACCAAAGGTACTTCTACCAAGTTAGTTAAAAAAATGAAAAGAATATTAAAAATTTAAATAAATATTATTCTATATATATTAAAGTAATCGTAAACGAAAAATCAACATAATTCAGGCGTTGATTTGTATTTCTAAATTTATTTTCAAAATGGTAATGCTACTTATTTTTTTAATATCTCGTGTTTTAGAATACACAATTTGCTAATAGAATTAGTAACAAATGTATATAATAAATTTGCTAAATTAGTTAGTAATAAAGATGAATTAAATCAATATTTGTGACAAATATTTTCAAAGTTATTATTATTAACACAAATTTTATTTCGCTTTAATTTAATCTATTATAAAACATTAAAATAAATGTACTCAAAATGAAGAACCCTGTGCCCCGTAACACACACAAACAACACGTATCAGACGAAAACGAGAAATATTTCATGCGACATGAACCAGGCTGCCAAACAAATGACTGTCTCTGGTTCTGTCCACTTGTTCTGCAGTGTGTCCTGTCGAATTTCTGGTTCCTGTTTTTCATCTCTCTAATATATTTTATAAATTATTAGGTTAGATTGTCTACCACCCAATAAAAGCATCCAACACCTCCCTTCATCCGTACCATTACAACGCATTCTTTTACCCCCTACTTTTAACTGTCTGTTGGCGTCCTTTTGGTGTCACAGTCTGTTCAGTTGAGTTCAGTTCGTTTGTGTCCAGAATTCTCTTCATAGATGTCGTCGTCCAGAGCATATTGTGTGTCCAGTCTTGGCAGCACCCAAAGGGGTACAACTGCTGCTGCCTGCCACATCAAACCCCCCCCCCCCCAATGTTCTTCTACTCTTCTATTGTCGTTTATTATAAGAAAAGTGTCAGTGCCAGCAGGAGTCATCTTTCGCTTCGTGCTATTTCTTCTTTTGTTTGTCGTTTGGTTTGTTTGTCTGACGGTGCCGTCATTCTGGGCACCGCTCCTTTGTCTTCGTTCTGCGTCACTTTTAAACCCATTTTGCTGTACGTTGCTCTCCTCTATGCTGCTGCTGCTGCTGACATCCTTCCCTTTGCCTTATTGTCGTCCTCATGTATTTTTAATTTTTAATTCATTCGCATGAAGTTGAAATTAATTCTGTAGCACAAGCAGCGAACAAACGCACCTAGCAAATGTCAAGCACTTCAAAACTGGCAAATAAAGGTAAACGGAAGGGGTTTGGGTAAGGGTTAGGAAGAGGTAGGGTTTGGCAAATGTTTTGTAACAGTCTTTAACTTGCGTATTAAATATGATTATGTTAATATTAGAGAACATGCTCTGGCTTAAGTACTGTGTCAATTATTGAAATTTACAAAAATTTTAATAACTTTAAATTGGATTTTAATGAAGCTCTTGCTTAAGAATTGTGTCAATTATTGAACTTTTTAAAATTTCAGTAATCTTTGATTACACAGTAAAAGTAGCTGTGTTATCTGAGGTATTTGAATATAAATGGTCAGGTCATAGGTTGCAATTTACTGATCATGTCCATTTTCAATAGAAGACAGCGTAGGTTTCTTTCCAAGCTAAGTTCGGAGTTTCATTATTTTAGCCCTTCTAGTTTTCTAGTAATCGTGATGTCAACAGACACACAGATCGACTCAAAGATATCTGTATCGGTTACGGTTTCGGCTGTGGTTTCAATTCATGCCATAATTTTGTGTCCTTTGTTTATGCTTATCTCAAATCCTTTGTGCAATCAGAAATATTGACATTCATGTTTTTTCGGCTTTACGAAATAAACTTCGATAGAAATAACAAAAGGGATCCATTTATTTAAAAGTACCACGAATTTTAAGTATTGTTTAAATTTTTGGTTTTCTCTCATTTTATGCTTTGGGTATTATCTACATATATAAAACTCTTGGTCCATCTGTCAGTCTGTTTGTTTCAGCATCACGTCTAAACTGCTAAACCGATTTACCACGAGAATACTATGCACGAGGTTACTCTGGATTCCGTAGGGTGACAGAGCGTGGTACCTCCCATAAAACCTAAACTTTCGAAACGATATAACTCGGCACTACACCAGCTACGGACATGAGACAAAAAACTCAAATACAAAAATATATTACGAACGCAAAAACAAAAAATCCAAACACAGATACGAAAGCAAAACCACAAAAACAATAAACAAATTTAAAACTCAAAAAATCAAAAGCAAATACAACAAATAAAAATACAAAACAAAGAAAATAGCAAAACCAAAAACAAACAAAAAAATTATACAAAAGCAAAAACATAAATGCAACCAAAATCAAAAACTCATAAACAACAGCGAAATCAAAAACAGAAAAATGAAAATGAAAAACAAAACCAAAAAAAAAAAAAATCAAAAACAAAATAAGAAAACGATAAACAAAACACAATAAACAAAAACACAATAAAAAATAAAAGAAAAAACACATAATCAAATCGCAAACACAAAAGCAAAAAAACGAAGATGCTTAGTAGAAAAGTACAAAATAAAACGGAAAAAAAATTAAACATAAAAATAAAACCAACGCAAAATCAAAACTAAAACACACAAAAAATACAAAAAAAATTCCAAAACAGTAAAACCAAAACACAAAACTTAAAGCACAAATCAAAACAAAAACACAATAAAATAAAAAAACAAAAGCAAAAACAAAAAATAAAAAATAAAAAAATTAAAATCAAAACCAAAAACAGAAACCGAAAAATAAAATCAAAAACAAAATAATAAAATGATAAACAAAAACACAATAACAATCAAAAACAAAAATCAAAAATTAAAAAAAAACAAAAATACAAAAAAAAAAGCAAAAACGCAAAATCAAAACCGAAACACGCCATAAACACAAATGAAAGACACGATCACAAAAAGTAGAGCAAAAAACAAAATTAAAAGCTCAAGCAAAAACAAAAATTTAAAAAAAAACACAATAAAACCAAAAACACTAAAGCAAAATCGCAAAAGCAAAAAACACGAAAATAATAACGCCAAATAGAGAAACACAAAAAAAAGCAAAAACAAAAATAGAAAAAACAAACAAAAAACACATAATCAAATCGCAAACACATAAGCAAAAACACAAATATGCTAAGTAGAAAAGAACAAAATAAAACACAAAAAAAATTAAATGTAAAAATAAAAATAAAACCAACACAGAAAAAACACAAAAAAATAATTAAAAAAAAAAGTAAAGCCAAAACACAAATTAAAAGCAACCGAAAATTAAAATCAAAAACAAAAAAATAAAAGGATAAACAAAAACACAATAAAAAACAAAAACAATAAAAATAAAAACAAAAACACAAAAAAAAGCAAAAACTAAAATTAAAAAAACAAACAAAATCACATCAACACACTCAAACAAATAAGCAAAAACACAAAGATGCTAAGTAGAAAAGAACAAAACAAAATCAATCACAAAAAAATTAAACGTAAAAATAAAAATAAAACCAACACACAAAAAAAATAAAAAATAATTACAAAAAAAGTAAAGCCAAAACACAAATTAAACGCACAAATCAAACGTAAGAAAAAAACAAAAATAATAGCAAAAACACAAAAAAAAACAAATGTAGAAACACAAAATACAAAAATTAAAATCAAAACCAAAAACAAAAACAGAAACCGAAAAATAAAATCAAAAACAAAAAAAGAAAATAATAAAAAGGTAAACAAAAACACAATAAATAAAAAAAAAAAAATAAAAAAATACAATCAAAACTCGAAAGCACAATTAAAACAAAAATAAAAATCCAAAGAAAATTAAAATCAAAAACAAAAAAATAAAAGGATAAACAAAAACACAATAAAAAACAAAAACAATAAAAATAAAAACAAAAACACAAAAAAAAGCAAAAACTAAAATAGAAAAAACAAACAAAATCACATCAACACACTCAAACAAATAAGCAAAAACACAAAGATGCTAAGTAGAAAAGAACAAAACAAATTCAATCACAAAAAAATTAAACGTAAAAATAAAAATAAAACCAACACACAAAAAAAATAAAAAATAATTACAAAAAAAGTAAAGCCAAAACACAAATTAAACGCACAAATCAAACGTAAGAAAAAAAACAAAAATAATAGCAAAAACACAAAAAAAAAACAAATGCAGAAACACAAAATACAAAAATTAAAATCAAAACCAAAAAACAAACACAGAAACCGAAAAATAAAATCAAAAACAAAATAAGAAAACAATAAAAAGATAAACAAAAACACAATAAATAAAAAAAAAATAAAAAAAATACAATCAAAACGCAAAAGCACAATAAAAACAAAAATAAAAATCCAAAGACACAAAAATAAAAGCAAAAACGCAAAATTAAAACACAAATAAAAGACAAAATCACAAAAAATAGCACAAATCAAAACACAAGCAAATACAAAAATTAAAGCAAAACACAATAAAACCAAAAATGCTTATGCAAAATCGCAAAAGCAAAAAACACAAAAATAATAACGCCAAATAGATAAATAAAAAAAAATCAAAAACAAAAATAGCAAAAACAAAAATAGCAAATGCAAAAATAGCAAAAACAATCAAAAAACACAAAAAAATCAAAAACACAAAAGCAAAAAATACAATTAAAAAAAGAAACAAAACCAAAAATACCTAAATAAAATCAACAACAAAATAACAAAAAGAAAAAAACAAAAATACAAAACACAAAAATAACCCAAAAAACCCCGATGCGCAGCCCGGTTACAAAATACTTACTAGTCTCATAATATAATAAGCCGCATTTAAATTTTGATTTATATTTTATTTTAATTTTACATAGAAAAAAAGTTCATAAATCTAATAAAAAAAGATTTAAAATTTATAAATTTTGTTATCATACAAAAAACGCAATTACTACGCCATTGTGATAATGGTTTTGATAAAATAGACCTGTGATTTTGATGAAATAAACCTCCTTGTTTAATGAAGTTTCCAAATATGAACGGATTCGGAACCATGACGTGACATCGCTTATGCAAGTTATATTTTAAGATACTCTTTATAGTGATATCAGTGACATTTCAGACAAGGATTTTTGTTAAACACCACAAAAATCTTTAAAATCAGCACACCGGAACACTCCAAAACTTACCACAAAATAAACTTACCATTGTGGTGCAAAAAAGAAAAAGTGAAATACATTCTTATTTCATGGGGTGCTCCTGTTTCGGGACAGTTAATTTTATTAAAAAAAAATATTATTATTTTTTGGAAAATATTATTTTTTAGGACTTTATTTTTCTGGTTAACATTTCCTTGAGTTGCAATTTTGTAATGCCGCTTTTTTTTGCAATGCACAAATAAAAAAACTTGAACTAGTGACCTGATCTTTGTCATCGAAAATACTCTACGGAAATCGTTCCGCTCTTTCCTACTAAAATGTATAACAAAAACTGAACTCCAGCCATTGCAGCATTAATTGCAATTTTTATCGCCTGTGGAAATTGTTGCTGCCCGCGAATTTCGGTCATTAACGGTAATTATTGTCAAATGCATTTGTTGTTTGTGTTCTCCGTGTGGTAGTAATATTTGGTATGGTCCTTGGCAAGGATTAAGCAGTAAATAGTTGAATGCCCTATAGTAGGTACGTTATCTTGTAACCATGGTGCTCATTAATACTTCTTCCTCTTCTTCTTCAATAATCCGCAATTGTTCTGTCTCCGTTGCTACACATGTTTGTAACTCATACCTCTTACTGGTTGGTATCTTATTTTGGATTTTTAATTTTCGAAATCTGGATTTTGCTGAATTTGGTATTTGGCTTTGTCGTTATGTGTTTTGGTCTGGCTGGAGTCAACTGATAATTTTGGTCAACCGCAGAGCAGACAGCAAAACGTGCTTACAAACAACGGTAGATAGTACATGCTCTTGGATACATTGAAAGTCGTGCCAAGTTCATGGCGAATGAGTTCTTGTTGGAACGTAATCTGCTCTATAGATGAGAACGGGGACTATATAGTCTATGTCTTTTTGAAAATATAGAATGATATGGTTGGCATTTTAACAGTTGTAACATAATTTTAAAGCAGTTATTACCAATTACCTATTTAAAATCAAATTTTTGGTTATGAACTTTTTTTTTTAGAAATAATAAAAATAACCATTTATATAAAAACTAATTACTCTACTCAATATAAGGACATCCCATACTGAGAAAAAAAAATAATCGACGTAAATATAGCAACCGATATTCATTGCATTCATTATTCACTCCTAGCAATGAAATTTACTAATTTAATGTAAACATTTGCTATTCTTCGTTAAGTCTGTAATTCCGTTTGCTAATATGAATATTTGTACATCAATACAGCAAATTAAATAATCGGCGCAGTTTCAGCAATTATATTTGCTAAAACTGCGCCGACTAAATTAAAGGGTTTTTTTAACAGGGACGCTACAAAAGTAGAGCGACAGGGTCAGCAAACGACGCCATATTTCTTGCCGCTCTTTTGACATTTCTCTTCAGTAAGGTTTGCCATTTCATGATGGAAAGATATACGAATTTGAAATTCGGTAGTAAATTTTAATAATTTCGACTCGTTGTTGGTTCGTATATCTTTTCATCATGAAATGGAAAACCTTACTGAAGAGAAATGTCAAAAGAGCGGCAAGAAATATGGCGCCGTTTGTCTCTTGAAAAAAACTTTTGTAGCGCTCTTATTGAAAAACGCTTTATTTGCTGTACTAGCTGGACCCGTGCACGACTCGTGCCAAGATGTTGTGAATTCATAGATACAAAGCGATTTTATTAATATAAAAAAACATTATTATTTTTTTTTTTAAGGGCCCGTGCTTCGCTGTGGAAGGTTTTATTGGTTTTATAAATGTAGTAACCAAATAATAATTCTCCGCCAAAACAACTTTTCTCAAAGACAATTCAGACAGTAGAATATTTGCCGTAGAACTCTTTCCGGTAGAATTCTTCCCCGTAGAGTTTTTTCCAGTAGAAGTTTTAGTGTAGTTTGTTTTAATGTGGTGACTTTAAGTGTGTTGAATTTTTAGTGTGGTGAGTTTTAGTGTGGTGTGTTTTAGTGTGTTGAGTTTTGGTGTGGTGAGTTTAGGTGTGGTGAGTTTTAGTGTGGTGAATTTTTAGTGTAGTGAGTTTTAGTGTGGTGAGTTTTATTATGGTGAGTTTTAGTGCAGTGAGTTTTAGTGTGGTGAGTTTTAGTGTGGTGAGTTTTAGTGTGGTGAGTTTTAGTGTGGTGAGTTTCGGTGTGGTGAGTTTTTAGTATGGTGAGTTTTAGTGTGGTGAGTTTTAGTGTGGTGAATTTTTAGTGTGGTGAGTTTTAGTGTGGTGAGCTTTATTGTGTTGAGTTTTAGTGTGGTGAGTTTTAGTGTGGTGAATTTTGGTGTGGTGAGTTTAAGTGTGGTGGGTTTTGGTGTGGTGAGTTTTAGTATGGTGAATTTTTAGTGTGGTGAGTTTTAGCGTGGTGAGTTTTATTGTGGTGAGTTTTAGTGTGGTGAGCTTTAGTGTGGTGAGTTCTAGTGTGGTGAATTTTAGTTTTTTTGTTTAATCTTTTTAGATTGTGTATGTGCTAAGTTATGTCGTTTTGAAAGTTTAGGTTGTATGAGAGGTACCACGCCCCTTTGTCCAATCGCGCCCATATATAGCCTATGACACCCTCCGGACTCCTTAGTATCCTGTGGCAAAATTTCAGTTAAATCGGTTCAGCGGTTTAGACGTGATGCTGAAACAAACAGACAGACAGACCGTCAGACTGACAGACGGACCAAGAGTTTTATATATATAGATTGACGTACAAATAATTATACTAACGAACGCAATCGCTTACACCCAGAAAAAAATTCCCTCAAATCTCATTAAAATTGGTCAATAGGACAATTATTGATTTAATAGTATACAAAAAATAAATCTTTTTCATATAAACTCATTGGCAATGTCTTGGTATTTTCTAGTATTTAATGGTATTTTCTGATTTAAAAAAAATTATCCTATTGACTATTTTTAATAGTAAAAAACTATTATTTAAATAGTCTTTTTTTTCTGGGTGTATATAACAATAGAAAATGTTTTCATTAAATTGCCGTTCTCAAAAAGAGTTTAACAAAAAAATTTAAACGCAATTTTTCTTTTAATTGTGTAAACTAATTTTAATAAACTAATGAATGCTAATATTCCCATACGTTTTTAAGATTATGGGGTCTATACTCGGAATACTTTAATTTTTTTTTTAGAGAATTTTGAGAATATATTAATTATTTTTTTTATCATTTTGGATCTAATCACAGACATCAAAATTATTTGCAGTTATTTAGAGCATAGTTCAACGTAAATATAAAAATAACAACTAACTTTTTTCTATTTGCTGTACTTTATGAAATATACACTGTAAAATCTAATTTTGGTACTCTTTTATACAGGGTGTTTGGTAAATCCATGTCAATAATTTTTGGGGTCATTCTATGACTCAAAAAAATAAGAAAATATTTAATAAATAAAAGTCTAAATTTGCACCCAGTTTGAGATACAGGGTGTTTAAGAAATGCATATTCTTGACATAGCCTAGACAAGAAAATTGGTTATAGTGTATAATCTGTGGATAAATGAATATCAAAGTTTTACTCATGTTTTAGACAATTAAATTACCTTTTCAATTTTTTATCACATCTTCGAACCGCATGATTAACTTCTTTTTAAAATATACGTAAAGTTGAATTTTCAAAAAAATCTAAGTTTTGACTTTGTCATTGATTTTCTCAAAATTTCGATACGCACCACTCCATTTTTTTATTTATAATGATAGCTCATTTCATACCCATAGACAAAGAAAAATCAATCAACAACCAGTATTCCTCATATTAATGATTTCATTTATTAAACTAAAAACGTATTTTTTCAATGTTTGTTATTTTCAATTTTATTATAACTTTTCAAACGAATTAAAAGTCTATGTCTAAAATGGTTTGATACATAATGAGGAATTTAGATAAATTTCCTTTTTTTAAATTTGCGATGTTTTTTTTTTTGGTGACTTATTGGCAAATTTTAAACTCGCTTCACTCTTAAATCTTTTTAGTCCTAACATCATGAAAATTTAGCAATTTTAAATGTTTATGAGAAAAATGCAAATTGTGATACAATAAAATAAACTTATTGAAATCAAGATATTGTCAAAAATATTTCAAAAATTTTGTCAATTAATCAAACAACATTAAATGACAGCAACATTGTAGCGTCTGTGTTTTCGGAATAATTCAACTAATTTTCTGACTGTCAGTCAAAATCACAGGATGAATGTATAAATGGATGCTAGATAGTGTTGGGGGTTTGAGCTAAAGTTCAATTATAACTGTTTATATTACGTAGTTGAATCGGCGAAGAGTTGGCGGCAGAGAAATAGGAATGAAGAATTATAGAAATCACAATAAAATTGCAACTCAAGTTTATTTGATTTTTGTAGAGTGCTGTCAATGTTGCGCGATAATTATTTGCACATTGCGTCAAAGTGGCGGAAAATGACAGCATGGAAAATGACATGAGAAAAAAAAAAAAAAAAAAATTATGCAAAAAAAAAAGAAATAAATGATAAACAACCAAAATGAAGCCATAAAGGCAGTGACAATTGCATGACACCAACGACAATTGCTGTACAAGGACAGCAGCAGCATCAGCAATAGCAACACAATTGACAGCAACGTTTGACACAACTGAAGGCACGCCTGGGAAAAATAGCGTTGAATCAACATGAATTGCAGAAAAGTCAGTGCTCATCATCGTACTCGGCTCGTCAGCGTTCTTCTCATCATGTGCTACAGCATGCTCTTCATAATCATCATTATCATCATCATCACCAGCTTGTTGTCATCGTCAGTCAGTAAATTTCCAGAAGCATTTCAAGTGATCAAGTTTCAATTTGGCGCAATGACAGCTAAGAACATTTATCGATTGATACATTTTAGAAGAAATAAATGAAAAAATATTTAAAGACCTTATAAAAGCTTGTAATTGAATCAAAAGAGATGTGCGCGCGCGAACACATCACATCGAAAAACATCCCCCAGCCATAAAATAATCGAGTAAAGGTTTTTTAAAAATCCCATCAACCAACGCTACTCCAATAACATCATCACCATCACCACCACCATCATTACCATTTGAAACCCTTTTAGTGGCACCGTATTTGAAATTCCTTTTTGCATTTCGTCCTTTGATATGCTTTTGATATTTGAACCGCCGAACTCCCGAACACAGTGGTAACAACAGCAACAGTGGTTGCAGAGCAATTTCCGCTGTCACTTAAAACGACCACATTTTGAGTTGACTTAACCAACAGTAGGTACACTTTAAGAAAAACACATATTTTAGATTTTATGTAATGTATATTTTTATTTTTTCCAATACGACATTACATTTATGTTTTCGAAAAAATTTGGATTTTTTTTAGGACTATATTTGGTTGATTTTTTAGCATTCTTATCTAATGATAAATAAAAAAAATGATTTATAATTATAAAGAGTAATGTTCAAACTATCGCTCAAAATTAGTAACTTTTTAACATCGGTTTTAATTTTTCAAATATGCCCTATCAAAATTGAGTTCGTCAAAAATGTTAAAACTTATAAAAGTTTAAAAGGATTGTATATTTTACATATACATTACAGAAAATAGCAGTTTTTAACAGAATTTTCTCTAAAAGGCTATGTATTTGGAAAATCTAAGTATAAATGTAAAAAAATGTTTTTTTTTAGTTCACATGTCGTCGTTGTAGAACTAAAACTCACCAAATACATTTTTATGAAAATCTCAAATTTCAACTTTGTTGGTAATTATAACAAAAAGTAATTGATACATTTTTAAAGTTGAAATACCAATTGTTATATTCACATTTTATTATTATTTGGTGCAAATATTGAGCTCATCGATCAAAAATTGAAAGATATATAAAGATTTTTGTAAATGAACAATTTGCAATTTGGAAATGTAGTTTTAAAGGGTTTTTCAATAAGAGCGCTACAAAAGTTTTTTTCAATGGTTTTTCAACAGGGACGCTACAAAAGTAGAGCGACAGGGACACCAAACGACGCCATATTTCTTGCCGCTCTTTCGACATTTCTCTTCAGTAAGGTTTGCCATTTCATGATGGAAAAATATACGAGCCAACAACGAGTCCAAATTATTAAAATTTACTACCGAAATTCGAATTCGTATATCTTTCCATCATGAAATGGCAAACCTTACTGAAGAGAAATGTCAAAAGAGCGGCAAGAAATATTTCGTTGTTTATTGTCCCTGTCGCTCTACTTTTGCAGCGTCCCTGTCAAAAAAACCTTTTACAACGACGATGTAAAAGTGTACCAAAATAATGCATATTTTAAAAAGTGTATCATAAAGAAAAAAGTTGGTGTGTGGTCTATGCTCTGGCTAACTTATTTTTATTGTAAATCTTTAGACTCTAAATGCTAAAAAAAGTAATTAGTGGAGCCTGTGGTAAAGTGGGACATGTTTTGATTTCTTTCCAAAAAAGTAAATTTGAATAATTTTTTAAAATTATATTGAAGGGTTTATTCCTTAGACAGGTTCATGATTTAATATTTTACATTAACAGAATACCATTTATTGCCTTTTAATTGATTTTTGAGTGATATTTCAAAACAGCTCAATTTCGGACTTGTTTAAAAATCCTGGGGTAAAGTGGGAAAGTTTAAAATTTTTACCAAAAATTTTTACCATAAAGACTAAAATAAATTTTATTTTCATGTTTTTTTTTCAAAACACAGTCAAATATATTAAGGATAAAAAAATATAATGAGGGTAAAGTGGAACACATTTTGGTTTTCCTACAAAAAAAAGTACATATTAATAATTTTTTTAATTCTTCTAACGGTTCTATTTCATAAACTGGTTCATGATTTTTCTTTTTGCATTAACAGAATACCATTTTTGAGTGATTTTCCAAAACAGCTCAATTTCGAACTTGTTCATAAATGTTAGGGTAAAGTGGGAAACTTCAAAATGTTTATCAAAATGCAATTTTAGTTTATCTTCTTCGTTTTTTGATTTTTTTTTTACTACAAAATACAATATACTAAAAAAAAAAAAATTATAATAAAATAAAAAATAAAAAAATTTATATTTATAAACATCTCAGTAGCTATATTATGAAAATCCCGTATAAAATTGTGCCTTTACTCATAGTCAGAACATTCTCATTGATAATGGCCACAGGTTTTGTTGCTGGTCGTCAAGTTCAAGTATACAGGACGTTTGCAGTTCACGGAATTGTTGAAATTTAATTTCTTCCGCATTTCATTCAAGCAAATTGTACAAAACTCTTCTTCTTCTTCTGATGAAGTTATAAAATATTTACCGATGTATTGCTTTGCTCTTGATAAAGGTTCTCTTCTCGGGTTGCTTCTGCCATTCAGATCTTATCTGAGTTGAAGTCAAAATGTTGCTTTTCATTGGTTTAAATTGAAGTTTGTCCTTGAATATTCGAATTAAATAATTCATATAACACAATATTTTCACTAAAATTAAAATAATCATTGCATAAATTATGTTTCCCACTTTAGCCCAGAAAGCCTTTCCCACTTTACACCAATAACGCAATTTGATCATACTTTGTACCATGAAAACAATGTTAAATTATTTACAAAACCCGTTTGTAATTATAAAGATATAGTATATGCGATTATTTTAAACATACCGTCTTAATTAAAAACGATAAATATTCTGACTTTTTGATAGCAAATACCAGCACTCTAAAAAAAAACTTTCAAAAACATATTTTTTCACATGTAATAAAATGGTATTAATTTGATTGTAAACATAGATGAAAAAGTTGATGCCATATTAAGAAGCACTTCATAATAGTTTTTAGTTGTCTAAAATATGTTCAAAAATTTTAATTTCCCACATTAGCCAATGTCCCACTTTACACCATATTACAAAATTGTCTAAAAATCAAAAAATTCGAGTTCATATGCAATTATCTTAAAAACAAAGTAATAGAATTCATTGGTATATTCAAATTAGTCTTGACAATTAAAAGAAAAAATACATTTAAAGTTTTTTGATAAAGTATTTTTAACAGTACCTAATATATTTTTTTATTCTAAATAGTGTAATGAAAAGGGTTTAAAATTGCGAATGCAATTTTCTTAAATTAATTGATATATTAAAAAATATATTATTTTTTGTATACGTATTAATCTGAAAATGGTTTTTATATATATCAATTTATTTAAAAGTTTTATTCTAATTTGAAATGCTATTATGAGAGAATCATGTAAAATTTATTTAATTAAAATTTCTTGATACTTGCTCATTTAAAATGCAAATAAAAGCCGTTCACGAATTGATATCGAAAAACCGTTTTCATATTCAAACTCAGAGATGTCTCAGCTATGAAATACATCCAACTTTTTTCAAATTTAAACAAATAATTTTTATAGTTATACCCTACACCTATGAGGTACAGTGTATACTAAGTTTGTGCAGATATTGTTACGCCCCTTAGGAGGCGTGTCCGGTATGGAAAAGTATATATATTCTTGATCAGCATCACTACCCAAATCCGTTTAGCCATGTCCGTCTGTCTGTCTTGCTGTCTGCAATGCAATGCTGAATGCAATGAAATTTGGTTTCAATACGTTTTTGCAAAAAAATGGTTCGGAGTTTGGATTTGAGCAAAATCGGTCAACGGACACGCCCACCCCCCATACAACTCACTTATATATTACTATTTAGGAACGAATAACTCGAAAAGTATTACATATATATTTATAAAATTTAAAACATATTGTTAGAATTCGCTTAAAAATATATGTTCCAAAAATGGGCGTGATCCGCCCAACTTTGAATTTTTTTATTTTCTACCGATTTTTTGTAGTGGAAATATTAGTCGTAAATTATTAAAAATTATCCCAATAAATTATACCATTAATATATTCACCAAGAGTGTAGGGTATTCCATAGTCAGGCCCGACCGACTATAAAAGTCCGCCCCATGTGACCGAACTTACCCATGTGATCTAACTTTCCAGACTCGTTTTCATTATTTTTGTGTTTTATATTTGTTTTTGTGTTTTTGCTGTTGTTTTTATGTTTTGGCTTTTTCTTTGGTTTTTGTATTTTTGCATTTTCTTTTGTTTTTGTATTTTTACATTTGGTTTTGTGTTTTGATTTTGTTTCCGTTTTTCCATTTGCTTTTTGTGTTTTTGTTTTGGTGTTTTTATGTCTGCTTCAGTGTTTTTGGTTTTGTTAAAGTCTTATTGCTTTTGTTTCTGTTTTTCGTTTTGTTTTGTTTTTGTTTTTGTTTTTATTTTTCTTTTTTGTTTTTTTTTTCTTTTTCCTTTTCCTTTTGGTTTCTGTTATTTAATTTTTCTGTTGTTCTTACTTCTGTTCTGCTTTAGTTTTTCTTTTTCTTTTTTACTTTTACTTTGGTTTTTGTTTTTGTGTTATTGCTTTTATTTTGTGTTTCGTGTTTTGCTTTTGTTTTGAGTTTTTGCTTTTGTGTTTTTTGATTTTTGTATTTGAGTTTTTTTGTTTCATCTTCTTAGCTGGTGTAAGTGCCGAGTTATATCGTTTTGAAAGTTAAATTGTATGGCAGGTAATCATTTTAATTTTTATTTTCAGTGTAAGTAAAAAAAAATGTATATATCTTTTGAAATACTTATCGCAAAAGCATTTAGCAGCAACAACAACAAAAATGACAGCTCTTAAACTGCTGTCATTTGTGTTATCGATGCCATTCATAGCAACGCCGCCAGTCCATCGACGCACCAAATCATGTTGTTTCCCTTGCACGCAGCGCATTCCCCACCAAACCCATTCACCATACTCACCACTGAGTAGTTTACTTGGATACTCAACAACAAAGTTGTCAATCGCAACGCGCAAACTTTGACTCTGTTCGATTTTAGACGCCTTTTTTTTGTTCTTTTTGTAAAAACATTCTACCATTAATACATTGTTCTGTTTGGTTTTATTTTTCCGCATGTCCTGCATCCTGCAACAATTGACTGTTTGACTGACTGACGACTCAATGCTTCGCAGTGACTTCAACCACAGCGTCGTGACGTTAGATGCTGCTGTTGCTGCTCTGGGGAGCTGTTAAAAGCGGATTTTGTTGCAAACATTTTTTACTTTTTCCCCAAACAAAAAGAAAAAAATCGTTTGATATTTCGTACATTTCACTTTTGTTTTCTTCGTATTATTTGATTTGATTTTAATTTTTCTATTACACCTAAAAGCAACACAAATTGATTTCGTTAAGGAGTTTCTTTTTTTTTTTTGAAGTATGTTTTCATTACAAAGAGAAAAGTGAAATAATTACTTCTTTGAAATCAATTTAGCGCAATTTAGTTCTATAATTTGTATGCCATTTATATACCTTTTTTCTGCCTTTCTATTGTTAACCCTACTAATTAAAAATATTCATTTTAATACATTTCTATTTATGCTACAAACACAAAATGCTTAACTCTACTATTCACGGTCATTGAGCTCTCCCTAGGTTCATTGATGTCTTGCCAGACAGTTTCAAATAATCGAACATTTAGAATTTAACATTGATATTTGCAGGGTATACTTTTTGAAATATGTTTTATTTCTTACTTATACTTGTCATGTGTATCAATGTGTCAATTATGTTATTTCTCTGAGGACGTACATGCTTTGCGGTGAGAATTTAATACTTGGCAGTTGGTTTCTTAAATATCACTTACTTGGTACTTAATATCTGTGATTTATTTGTTCTTTAGAGATTTATATTTGAAGCGCTTTATATTGTGTTCGGTTTACACTTTTCTGCTGTTTTTATTCGCGTTTTAATTTGTGTTTTTTTTTTTATTTATTATTCACGATTATCTGCTAAAGTTAAAATTACTTTCATTTAGTATTTAAAGCCTTTTATCCTATTACGTGCATCGTACTGTTTGAACAATTGAATGTCAAGTTTAGGAAAATTACTTAAAGTAAATTTTTAATGATTCTAATTGTTAGAAATTGGTGAAAATTGTAGTTGAGAAATTGTAGAAATTAGTGTTTTAAACAGAAACCTATTTCAATTAAAAAATCGTCTCTTTTTAAAAATATTTCTGATGATCAAACGAATGACAAATGTTGCTTTTCAGTTGTACCACATATGAATAATATGCCTGCCAATAACACACAATGACAGAATTATGTATCTTCTACAGATTGCAGAGTTGCCAACTTCTATTTTCGCGTTATTTTTCTCAAAAACCAACCAGATTCAGCGCGAAACTCAATTAGTTGGCATCACAATACAGTTTCTGCAATATATAGAAAACTAACTTTTTATACATGATGTAGCAAAATTAGGTCAAATAAATACAAATGTATTTAAAAATTTACAAAATGTAGTAGAACTACATTTTTTAAAAACAAATACATACATGTTCTGTGAGTTCGGTTCTTCAAACCATTCTATATTTATAAAAAATAACAATAATAGTTTGGAGCTTCACTCCTATATAACTTTGGCCGAGCTCTCTCACAATTTGAGCTGTGTGTGTTATATTTGTATTCAAAGTGGTGAGAGCTCTCTCACAATTTAAGCTGTGTGTGTTATATTTGTATTGTAAGTTGTGAGACCTACAGTTTAATGCCGAATCCGAACGGCGGGGTGAGAACTTTACATGGACAGTGTTTACTCTCGGAATTGTTAGTGTTTTACTTTGTAATATACACAATTAATAGTAAATAGACTAATAAGAATATTTTGTCTTTTTCTTTTCAGAACTACAAAATGTATTAAAACCTGGTGAGTTTAATTTAAATAGTTTCTTAAATATTTTGTAATTTTACATAAACATTAAACATTTTGTATTTACTATATATTGTAGTGAACAGTGGCTTTTTATATAAGCTATAGATTTTTAAATATTTTGGTTTTTGATTTTAACATGAAAGGGGTTTCAATAGTACATTTCGAATTTTTATTTAAGTCTTAATTTCAAAAAGGGGGCTACGAAGTAAATTTAAGAAAAATTTGATTTCAATTAAATCAATATATAAAGGGTTTTTCAATAAGAGCGCTACACAAGTTTTTTTCAAGGGTTTTTCAACAGGGACGCTACAAAAGAAGAGCGACAGGGACAGCAAACGACGCCATATTTCTGGTCGCTCTTTTGACATTTCTTTTCAGTAAGGTTTGGCTTATTAATGATGGAAAGATGGAAAGAAACCCTTTATTACTAGCAATGCATCATATACATAGATATATGCTTTACTTCGAAAAAGAGCTACGAAGTAAATTCAAACCAGTTAGGAAGCTTAGATCACATGGGAAATTTTAAATTTGGTGTTAATATGATTATCAAAATTATAGTCGGTCTAAGCCGACTATAAGTATTGGTCACCAGGGTATACGAATCTTGAAAATAATTACAAACTTTCAATCGCTGAAGAATTTCCATTCATTTTTTACGAATTTCGATTTTTTTTTTTGGAACCACATGTCGTACGGCGGACAAGATTATTTTCATGTATTTGAGCATGATTTCAATATATATTTGACCAAAAAAGTTTACCTAAGCATATGAGATATTTTTGAATATAAATAGTCAGATTACAGGTCACAATGGACCGATCTCGTCGATCTCGCACATACAGCGTAGGTAAAGGGTTTTCCAATAAGAGCGCTACAAAATAAAACAAAAACGGTTTTTGGATATCAATGAAATTCTTTATTCCTGTAAAAGTACGTTCGATGCCATTATGTATGGAACTCGATTTCTTTTGCATGACCACCACGGGCACGCTTGCAGAAGTCCAGACGCTGAACCCAATTTTCGACGATTTTCAAGCATAAATCGGCCGATACTGCTGTAATTTCACGTTCGATATTCGTACGAAGTTCATCAATCGTCGCTGGCTTGTTGGCATAGACCATAGACTTGACGTATCCCCACAGGAAATAGTCTAACAGCGTCAAATCGCACGACCGAGGCGGCCAATCGACTGGACCATTTCGTGAGATAACACGTTCACGTCCAAACTTTGTTTCCAATAAATTGATTGTGGCATTCGCTGTGTGGCTTGTGGCGCCGTCCTGTTGGAACCACATGTCCTCCAAGTCCATATCATCCAATTGGGGCCAAAAATATTCGGTTATCATTGAACGGTAGCGATTCCCATTCACAGTAACGTGCCGGTCTTGATCATCACGGAAGAAGTACGGCCCAATGACGCCGCCGGCCCATAAACCGCACCCAACCGTAAATTTTTCGGGATGCAATGATGACTCATGGAGTACGTGTGGATTGCTGTCTGACCAATAACGCATATTTTGTTTATTGACGAAGCCATTCAGCCAGAATGCCTCAGCCTCATCGATGATTTTTCGATGAAAATCCGAATCATTTTCAAGTTGTTGCTCAGCCCAATTCACGAACGAATTCATACGACGCTTCTGGTGATCAAGCGGCTTCAGTTCTTGCGTCAATTTGATTTTGTTAGGATGTAGGACAAGATCTTTTCGCAAAATTCGCCTTAAGGACGTCACAGAAATGCCCAACGCTTGAGAACGACGTGTGAGAGACACATATCGTTAATAAAGTTCGATCACGTTGCTTTATCGAGTGTAATCTTTTAAATTTCTCGTAAATTCAAATTGTTGGACAAGATACGATATTTAAACATTTATCAAATCGATATCACAATATTTTTCGAAGTGATATCGAACTTTGAAAACTCCGACAGAACGCACCGATATCTACCTATCCAATTTGACATTCAATATAGTTACGGGAACGGGTCCGATATCGTATGATTTCTTCTTCTACTCGCATTGATCTCATAATGATATTGAAACGAAAGGCATGTGGGTTGCTTCTCATTACAGGTTGTTTGTTTGACACAACCGAACATAATAATGTTCAGGCAAATATCAAACATAAATATTCTTGGTTTGCCGCAATTATTGATACATCCTTTCTACTATAATTCAGTAAAATTTTACATTGTAAAATATTTTATTTATTTTGCTTATATTATATACGTACTATGTATATTTTTATTATGTTCACATTTTTGATATATGTTACAACTACCATTTAATGATTAGTTTTGTTAGTTTTTATTTGAGTACTCAATGTTCTTTTTTTTTTTTGGTTTTACCTTCACATCAGATTTAGTGCAATATATTGGCCTAAAATTTATTGTTTTTTGCACAACAGGTGTTGGCCACACATATTGGTCAAATGAATTGTTTGGCATAGTCATAACCCGTACGAACAGCTGCAGCTGGAGCTGGAGCTGGATGGGATGACGTTCGAAAGCCGAAATTCGATTTTATTACCAATCAAATTGCAACACATTGCAGGGGGCTGCCACCGACAGCCTGCAGCAGCTGCAGGCAGCGACAACAACCAGAGCCGCATATCGAACCATTTCATCAAATCGCATCTTTTACGGTAAAGTTAATCAAAGCGGAAATTATTCATAGCACGGCTCAGTGGACACTGTGTGGTTCGGTATTGGGTGTGGATGATGATGAGGATGTGGATGACATTGTGGAGTCTCTGGCCGTCGGCTCTGATCGGTCGTTGGGTCTTTGGGTGGCTTTCGTATTGAAAATCGAATCATTGTCGGTCGCTCGATGCTTCAATTTTCAAGTACGGACGCGTTCATGTGTTGTTATTGGATATTAAATCATATGCGATTATATGCCATCCATGCAGCAGATCAATAATTCGATTGTGTTTATTAAATTTTCTTAAATTTCGAAGTATTTTGTTGTGTGTGGCTGTGTCTGGTTTTGTTGACGCCTCGTCATAATTTGGCATTAAACCCTGCCGTGTATTGAGATATTTTTGAATTTTAAATGCAGACATTTTTGATACACTTGCAGGATATTTCAATATTGTAAAACATTCTATTTTTAAAGAGTTAACTTCTGTTATGGTCCAACGATATTGTATGTACATTAGGCCGGGTCGGAAAAAAAATATTTAAAAGTCCGCCCCTAAAATGAAAGCATACCTCGTGAAAGTGTCAGAAACATTTTTTTTTTTTGGAGCCATCGATGTACGATGTTTATATATTTGGAAAGGTCTCGGCGGTTAATATATTTGACCCATAGGTTTAATTGTCCTGTGAGATCACATTTAACAAGTGTCGTTAGTTTTTTCAAGACTTCTATCTACTATAGTTTTTAATTTTTTAATTACTTTTGTATTTATTTGACTTTATTTTGCTACAAAATGTATTAGAAATTCGTTTCTACATATTGCGTTTTTATTTTTTGATTTTATTTTAATTATTTCAAGTTCGTGAACTCACGACAAACGTATTGCGAAAGTATATTCGCCATTTATCTACCAACGCAACGTATTGCTGTAATTTTTATGGTTTTTTTAATTATGTGAATATCGGGCTTACACACGACGGACGACTGCGAAAGTGTATTCGGAGCAGATCCAATCATCGTGCCGAAATGCGTTGATGGGATTAGACTAGTGATGCCAACTAACTGTATTTCCAGCTGAATTTGTTTTGTTTTGAATATAAAAACGCGAAAATAAAAGTGGAAACTCTGCTGTCTGCCGAAAACACATAATTTATGATTGCGCGTTATTGGCACGTATATTATTCACATGTGATACAACCGCAAAGCAACACTTACGTGATTGTCATTCCTTTGAGCCGTCAGAACTGATGATGCTTCATCTACATCATCATTAGTAATATTTATAAAAATAGCTTAAGGTTAAATAAATAAAAACAATCTCTTTTGAGAGAATAAATATTTTTGTATTTTTAAAAATACAAAATGTAGTAAATTAAAATGTGTAATATTTTTACATTTTCTTTTAAGTTTAAATGAATTCAAAATGCAGTAAAAATAAAAGCAGATGTAGTATTTTTTTTATATATTCCAGGACATATAAATAAAGACAAAATGTAGTCATTTAAGACAATTATATTTAAACTTTGTTTAGAAATACCGTAGAATTATATAGTTATTTTTCATACAAATATAAATACATTATTGTAGTAAAAATACATCTTACTTACTTACTTAAATGGCCCTTACAACCGTGGGTCGGTTTTGGCCGCTGAGATGAAGCCGCGCCAGTCGGATCTGCTTTGCGCGCGCTGACGGCAGTTAGAAATACCAAGCGTTGCCAGGTTGTCCTCAACTTGGTCTTTCCAACGCAGATTTGGACGCCCTCTTCTACGCTGTCCATCTTCGAGTTTTGATTCAATCACCTTCTTGGCTGGAGTGTTTTCATCCATTCGTTGGACATGACCTAGCCAGCGAAGCCGCTGGATCTTGATGCGCTTGACTATGTCAATGTCGTCGAATAACTCATACAGCTCGTGGTTCATCCTGATTCCATACTCGTTAGCAAAGCAGATAGGGCCAAAGATTTTACGGAGAATCTTTCTCTCGAACGCTCCCAGTACTCTCTCATCAGTGGAGGCCAGCGTCCATGTTTCTGCACCATAAAGTAGGACTTTTGTTGAGGATAGTGCCGCTTTGACGGAGTTCGGCAGCTCGAACTATTTTCTCCATCAATAAGTTAAAAAAGTCGCACGATAAGGAGTCACCCTGTCTGAAACCTCGTTCGGTATGAAATGGCTCGGAGAGGTCTTTTCCTATTCTCACTGAGCAACGTGTGTTGCTCAGGGTCATCCTGCAAAGCCTTATAAGTTTCGCAAGTATACCGAACTCAGACATTGCGGCGTATAATCGTTCCCTTATCGGAGTGTCGAAGGCGGCTTTATAGTCGACTAATAGGTGGTAGGTGTCGATCTGTTTTTCTAGGGTCTTTTCCTGGATTAGGCGCAATGTGAAAATCTGGTCTATGGTGGACTTTCCAGGTCTGAAGCCGCACTGATAAGGTCCAATCAGTCTGTTGACGATGGGCTTCAGTCTTTCACATAATACGCTCGATAGAACCTTGTATGCGATATTGAGTAGGCTGATCCCACGGTAGTTGGCGCAGATAGTGGGATCCCCTTTCTTAAGGATTGGGCAGAGTACACTGAGGTTCCAGTCACTTGGCATGCTTTCATCCGACCATATTCTGCTTACGAGCTCGTGCATGCTCTCTATTAGCTCTTCCCCTCCGGTCTTAAACAATTCAGCAGGAAGGCCATCAGCACCTGCGGCTTTGTTGTTTTTCAGCCGAGCAATGGCTGTTCTGACCTCGTCATGGTCGGGTAGCGGAATCTCAACGTCGTCATCAAGTACTGGGGTTGCCGGGTTTGCTTCTCTATCGGTGGAATTGATGTCATCATCACCGGTCAGCAGTTTAGAGAAGTGATCCCTTCATATTTTCAGTGTGCTCTGGATATTTGTCACTAGATTTCCGTTCTCATCTTTACAGAAAGAGGCTCCGGATTTTGAACCTCCGGCTAGGCGTCTTATTTTCTCGAAGAATTTTCGAGCCTCCTTCCTGTCCCCATGCATCTCAATCTCCTCACACTCACGTCTTTCTGCCTCGCTGAATAGACGTCTCTCTTCCCTCCTCTTCTCTTTGTATCGCTCCTTCGCAGCTCGCGTAGCTACTGACTGCAGGGTGGATTTGTACGCAGCGTCTTTCTCTGCAGTGGCCGTACGCGACACTCTTGGTCATACCACTGATTCCTCAGGGGGCGTTGGAATCCAAGCACCTCTTCGGCAGCCGTACGCATAGAGCAGGAGATATGATTCCACTGCGCGCTTATATCATCGAGAGGAGATATGATATGGAAATATTTAGCCTTGATGCGGATTGTTGCCAGCCTTTCGTCCACGGGCGTGAACTTAGAGACAAGGTGGCGGAGTCTCTTGCCGACCACAAATCCACATCCAAATTCGTGTCTCTCCGCATGGCAGCTGTAGTAGATATCACAGGACGCTTGTTTCCAACAGCCCTGTCCCGTCCATCGCATCTCCTGTATAGCGGTGATGTCAGCCTTATATTTTTCGAGGACATCTGCCAGCTGGAAAGAGGCACCTTCCCTATAAAGGGTCCGGACATTCCAGGTTCATATCCGTAAATCATGGTCCTTAAAAAGTTTGCGTGGGTCGTCATCGTTGTAATTGGTCGTTATCCGCGGCTTCTTTTTTGTTTTCATTGGGCGCACAGGTTTTTTTTTCCGTGGTGGGACCCAAACCCAACGCACGAACCCTCACTCTGAGGGAGATGCTCGCCACTCACTTTAGCCGACTTCTACACCGGGTGGTGTAGAGCGCCGTTTCCAGGGACTTCCACGAGGAGGACTTCCACCGAAGTGGAGGTGTCACCATTTGACAATTTGCCAATTCTGGTGACCAGTGAGTTGACTTGAGACGACACCGACAAGGATTGCGCTGGCTTCGCCATGTTGAAGCACTCAGACACGTTGCCTTGTGATAATCGCCCCCATAGTAAAAATACATCAAGGGACGTTAATCAAATATATATGTATTTATTTTAAATACATTTTTATTTATTTTTAATACAGTATTTTATTCGATTTTCGAATATTTATCAGACACAATAAATGCATGCCTATCTCCCATGTTCATATTTGTTATGGAAGTTCTTAATTGATACTTTGAAGCATGCAAAGCGAAGTATTTAACTCACTTTGCAATTCGAAGGACTCTTCGATGTTGGTTCTGTTCCATAGCGGCCTACGCTACACGTTTAACTAACCAAACCGCTATTCGTCTGTCTGGTCGTTCATCAACATCAACATCATCGTTACCGTTACTATTACCGCGTGTATGTCATTTGCCGGAAGTCGTTTGGCCAAGCGTTGCCACATTTGCAGCTGACCAAATGTGAGCGTGTGTGGGCGCAGAGTGCTGTCATTGGTCAACAGTTGGACGTTGAAGATGCCAATGCTGTTGCAGCTGCTGATAACGATGACGACAACGACGACGACGATGACAATTACAACGTTGCCGATGCGCAAGATAAGGACGATGAGGTAGAGGACATTTTTAAAACTGTTGATCATGATGGTGAGGATGTTGATGATGTTTATGCTGATATTGTTGATGATTATGACAATGATAAAGATGATGATAATGATGACGATGTTGTTGGATGCCGCCTGCAAACGTAACTTCAACTGGAAATGACGTTGCTCATACGTAATGCAATGAAATGCAAGAATGCAAAAAGTATAATAATTGCTGCAGGCGCATAATTTTTGGGTGCAAATTGAATTGCATGCATGCATGTGTGTGCAACAGATACTATCTACATTGGTGTGTGCGTGTGTGTGTGTATTTTTCGTTGATATGTCAAAAATAAATGGGGCGAAAGTAATTTGCGTAGCTATTGAGGACAGCAGTAGTAGCAGCTACACTGAAAACAGAATGACGTGCTGAAAATATAGAAAATCAAATAAATTTTTGGCTTGTGCTTTCAAAGAAGATTATGTAAATTATTTAGAGAAAAAAAATGATAAGATAGGATTATCTATTAATGTAGTAAATTTTAGTACTTTTTGTATTTGTTTTGAAACATGTAATTCTACATTTTTTCAAATTTTTAAATACATTTGCAGTAAAATAAAGACAGATTTAGTATTTTTTCTATATTTTTTAAGGCACTCAAATTAATACTAAATGTAGTAAAAATAAATGCATATGTAGTAATTTTGTTTTCATTTATCTTAAAGTTAAATAAATATAGAATCCAGTCAAAATAAATTCAGATGTAATAATTTAACTATGTAGAACCAACTACATTTTTAAAATGCCAATTGTTCATTTACAAAAATCTTTATATATCTTTCAATTATTGATCGATGATCTAAATATTTGTACCAAATGGTAAGAAAATACGAATTTATCGATTAATATTTCAAGTTTAAAAATGTATCATTTACTTTTTCGAATAACTAGCAACAAAGTTGAAATTTAAGTTTTTCATAAAAATGTATTTGACGACTTTTAGTTCTACACGATATATTAAATGAAAAATTGTGTTTAGCGTTTTTCTTTTTTTTTGAAACCAGTTGTATTGGAACTTATTTTATGTAACTAAGGGAAGTATTTTTTTTTTGTTCTAAATAGTTTTTTGAAAAAAATTCAATTTATCCAAATTCTTTATAATTAGTTTTTTTTTTTTTAATTTTTTGTTTCTGTTTCTATTATTGCTTTTGATTTGGTTTTTGATATTGACTTTTTGCTTTTGTTTTCACTTTTTTCTATTTCTTTGTTTTTGGCAGTTTTCTTTTTGCTTTTGTTTTTTTTTATTAAAATTTTTTGATTTTTTTTTTGGTTTTGATTTTTTTGTTTTTCTTTTGGTTTTAATTTTTATTTTCGTTATATTTGCTTTTGTTATTTCGTTTTCGTTTTTATTTTTGTGTTTTTAATTTTTTTATTATGATATTATTGTGTTTTTGCTTTTTTGTTTTTGAATTTGTGTCTGTGTTTGTGTCATTGCTTTTAATTTTAATTTTGTTTTTACTTTTGTTTTTGCGTTTTTATTTTTGTGTTTTTGCTCTTGTATTTGAGCTTTATAAAATTGAATTAATAAATAGTGTTTTTGCTTTTAATAAGTTTTCTATTTTTCTGGTTTTGCTTTTGTGTTTTTATAATGATTTTTTGATGTTTCTTTTTTTGGTTTTGATTTTGCTATTGCTTTTATTTTTATTTTTGTGTTGTTATTTTGTTTTTGCTTTTGTTTTTTATTATGATTATATTGTGTTTTTTGATTTTGTGTTTTTGGTTTTGTGTTTTTTCGATTTTATTTTTGTGGTTTGACCTTTGCATTTGAGCTTTATAGAGTTTTATAAATATATAGCGTTTTTGCTTTAGTTTTTACTGTTATCTATATCTTTGTTTTTGATTTTGTTTTGCTTTTTTGTTTTTATTATAATTTTTTCTTTAGTTTTTGTTTTTATTTTTGTGTTTTTTTATTATTTTTTTTTGTGTTTTTTATTTATTTTGTGTTTTTGAATTTTGTTTTTGTGTTTTATTTTTGAATCTTTGCTCTTAATTTTGATTTTTTGTTTTTTTTTAGTTTTTACTGTTGTCTATATCTTTGTTTTTGATTTTGTTTTTGCTATTGTGTTTTTTTTTAATTTTTTTCTTTAGTTTTTGTTTTTATTTTTGTGTTTTTTATTAATTTTTTTGGTTGTTTTCTATTTATTTTGTGTTTTTGGATTTTGTTTTTGTGTTTTCTTTTTGAATCTTTGCTCTTAATTTTGATTTTGTGTTTTTTTTTAGTTTTTACTGTTGTCTATATCTTCGTTTTTGATTTTGTTTTTGCTTTTGTGTTTTTATTATAATTTTTTCTTTAGTTTTTGATTTTTTTATTTATTTTGTGTTTTTGGATTTTGTTTTTGTGTTTTTTTTTTTGAATCTTTGCCCCTTATTTCGATTTTGTGTTTTTGCTTTTGTGTTTTTTTAAGTTTTTTTAGTTTTTACAGTTGTCTATATCTATATCTTTGTTTTTGATTTTTTTTTGCTTATGTGTTTTTATTATAATTTTTTCTTTAGTTTTTGTTTTTATTTTTGTGTTTTTTATTAATTTTTTTTGTGTTTTTTTATTTATTTTGTGTTTTTGGATTTTGTTTTTGTGTTTTCCTTTTGAATCTTTGCTCTTAATTTTGATTCTGTGTTTTTGCTTTTGTGTTTTTTCGTTTTTATTTACCCTTAATTTTGATTTTGTGTTTTTGCTTTTGTGTTTTTATTATGATTTTTTTTTAGGTTTTTTTGGTTTTGATTTTTCGTTCGCTTTTTTTTGTGTTTTTATTTTGTTTTTGCTTTTGTGCTTTTTATTATGATTATATTGTGTTTTTTTTTTTGGTGTTTTTTAGTTTTTGCTTTTGTGTTTTAGCGTTTTTATATTTATGTTTTTGTATTTGAGCTTTAAAGAGTTTTATAAATATATAGCATTTTTGCTTTAGTTTTTACTGTTTTCTATATCTTTGGAGTGTGTGTTTTTGATTTTGCTTTTGTGTTTTTATTATAATTTTTTCTTAAGTTTTTGTTTTTATTTTTGTGTTTTATTTTTGAATCTTTGCTCTTAATTTTGATTTTGTGTTTTTATATGTTTTTATAACTTTATAAATATATAGCGTTTTTGCTATAGTTTTTACTGTTTTGCACATCTTTGGTGTTTGTGTTTTTGATTTTGTTTTTTCGTTTGTGTTTTTTAATATAATATTTTCTTTCGTTTTTGTGTTTTTTATTATAATTTTTTATTGTGTTTTTGCTTTAATTTTTGGGGTTTAATTTTTATTATTCTTTTGTTTTTGCGTTTTTTTTTTTTTTTTTGATATTTGATTTTGAGATTGAGAGTTTCTTGCTTTAGTTTTTACTTTTTTCAATTTCTGTGGTTGTTGTGCTTTTTTATTTTCTTGTTTTTCGTTTATGCTTTTGTGTTTTTTATTATATATTATTTTTTTCATTTCTGGTTTTGCTACTGTTTTTGGGGTTTGATTTTGTATATGTTATTTTTTGCTTTTGTTTTTTCGTTTTTACTTTTCTCTTTTTTTATTTGTTTTAGATTTCGTTTTTGTGTCTTGGATTTAGATTTTTTGGTGTTATGTTTTTGCGTTTTTAATTTTGCATTTTCGGCTTTGTATTTGATTTTGAGTTTTGTTGAGTTTTCTAAAAAAAAAAATTGAGATAACCTGACATATAAAATATTTTTCCAAATTTATTAAATACCGAATTACCTAAAAAGTATTAACAAAAAATAAAATTTGTGTAAACTTTTTTTATGAAATAGTATTTTCTAAAATTCTTTTTTGCAGTGTTTTTCATTTTAAACACGTATCTCAGTTTGCATCAGCTTTTTCCGTCTGTTCCTATTAATTTTCATGCATCCAGAAACTCTCTGCTGCCTTTTCCACTAAATACCCCCCCAGTATACCTCCCACTAAACACCTCCTGTTTTTCTAGCAGAACTTTCCTTCCAACTGGCAACCCAAACGACGTCCGCAAAATGATCGATTTTTCTGTGATTTTATTTGCATTTCCTGGTTGGTTGGCTGAGTGCATGTGTGTCTGTCTGTCTTTCTGTGTATGTGAGTGAGTGTGTTTATGTCCGTCCATGTGGACTGTGTGATGTTTGCCTTAGTATTGCGCTGCACGTTGCAATGTAACGAATATTGCCGCAATTAGGAAATGATTTTTATTCATTTATGCATTCGCACCAAATTGAATATTCACTTGGCTGCCACCTCAAACTATCGCCCGTCGAATGTCGCCTGTCGCCTGCTGCACAGGCTGCAAATTTATTATATGTGTTTTATTTTTTTATTTCACATTTAATAATTTCAACATTTTTATATGCGTTTTACATCATTTATGCAACGTTGCATGCGAATTAAATTGAATTTCAATTTTTTCGGCGTCGCTGCCAAATGACATGTGAAATTAAATGATGCCAGGACATTGCAGGACACGTTTAATGCGGTCGCTTGTGGGCGCGATTGTGGTTTGTGGTTACGACTTGGCGCACATGCCAATGTGTGTGTAATAATAAAAATTATCAGAAAAACTCCAGATTAAACAAATATAATCACTGACGCATGGTTGCCAATCTCGCCAAATTGCATTTAAATTAGGTTATAATAAAATTATGTTATAATATATAGTCACTGCCATGTCAAAGGGGCGAATTTGCATTTTTGAAAATGTTGGGATATCAAATTTGAAAAATTTTAAAATCTTGCCATGCCAAAAGGACGAATCTTTTCGTTTTTTTTTGCCATTACTCTTTATCGGTGCAAGATAAAATATTAATGTGGAGGCATTGATTGTTTGATTTTAAAGCACCTGTCGATTGGCATCATCATTTAAAAATATTTCGCTAAACATTTTTCTTGCTAATGAAATAATGATGATGATAAATAGGTGCTTCAAAAACAAACAATTAATACCTTTACACCACTATTTTATCTTATACCAATCAAAAGTTATGGCTAAAAAACGCGAACATTCGTCCTTTTGGCATGGCAAGATTTTTAAAATTTTCAAATTTGATATCCCAACGAATATTTATATTAATGAACGTAACTGCTTATATAACGAACAATAGCAAATATTTTCATTAAATTAGTAAATTTAATTGCTGGATTGATTAATGAATGCAATTAATAACGGTTGCTATATTTATTTTAATAGCCGCGGTAGCTCAGTGGTTAGTGCGTTGGCCTGCGAGCCGAAAGATCCCCGGTTCAAGCCTGGACTGGGGCTAACAACATCTTTTCATAGAAACATTTTTCTATACCGCGCTACCTCTCGGCAGTAAATGGCAAACCTACGAGAGTAAAACATTACCTATGAAAAGCTCTCACCCGCCGTTCGGATTCGGCAATAAACTGTAGGTCCCACCACTTTGAGTACAAATATAACACGCACAGCTAAAATTGTGAGAGAGCTCGGCCGAAGTGCTATGCAGGACTGTAGCGCCAAACTATTATATATTATTATTATTATTTATAAATTCCTTTTTATAAAAATGATATCCTAAATAACCATATATGGTTTCTCTCTCAGTATAGTACTTGTGTGCGTATGTTTGTATTAGAT
The DNA here is from genome assembly GCA_951804985.1 of Dryomyza anilis. Taxonomy (NCBI): domain Eukaryota; kingdom Metazoa; phylum Arthropoda; class Insecta; order Diptera; family Dryomyzidae; genus Dryomyza; species Dryomyza anilis. The sequence continues at coordinate 101,146,943 of OX638130.1, read as the reverse complement.
ATTTTTGCTTCTTCATGCTTCTTTGAATTGGCGCCGGCGACGGTAATTACGATAAACAATCTTTGATCCAAGCGCAATATTTCCGCGCGATTTCCTCAAGTGCTGCAAACACAAATACAAAAGGAAAAATAAAAAAGATTTTACAGGGTTTCTCACTCGATGCTGGCGGCTGCTGCTGCTGTTTCAGTTGATACATCGTCATCCAGTGCGGCAAAAACTGCTATGGCTTCTTTTTGTTCCTCTAGATTGGCTCCTTGTTCTGTTTTTACTTCATTTATTGCACTTAGAAAACTAAAATTTAATAGTACATACTTCACAATATAATACTATTAAATTCATAATTTCAAAAGTCTTGTTTTTGTACAAACAATTTTAAAAATTTAAATCGATTTAACGTTGTCCGTCTGCCTATTGAAATCACGATTAGAGGAAAACTAGAGGAGCTAGATCAATGAAAATTTAACGTTGTCCGTCTGCCTATTGAAATCACGATTGCATGAAAACTAGAGGAGCTAGACGAATGAATCTTCGAAGTTAGATTACTCATTTACGTGTTCTGACTGATATTAAATATGGGCATGATATGTGGATTGTGACCTGTGAACCGAGCACTTATGTTTAAACACATCATGTAGCACTAACATCTAGGGGTGAATTTTAATTTATACCGGGCGAAGTGAAATTTTTTTATTGTAAACAATTCTTTGCTTTATTCTAAACCATAAAACGCGATTGATCACTTCATACCACGTAAAAAAATGGTTGATTCGAAATGGGGCCATGTATCTTCTTTTAATGATATGGTTAAAAAATTATAAATCTTTATTAGAAATGTTTATTTTTGTATATGACATATTTAAAAATATACATGGTACTGCACAAAAATGCATCAAATTCTTTTCACAAAGTAAAGTAAAATATTTTGTTTTGCTCTTGAAATCTCCAAGGCCTTTGACTAGGTTTGGCATGAGGACCTCGTTTCAAAACTAATTGCATATGGTGTCGGTAGTGCTTTTACTCGATGGATAACGAGTTTTCTACATGGTCATTCAATACGAGTAGCGTTGGTTCTTTCAGAACAACATTCTGGATTCCGTACTATCCCCGTCCCTATTACTGTCATTTAAAACTGAACTTCTGTCATTGTCCCAGAACCCAATTCATTCCATTGCAAATGACTGTAACATTTGTCATTCGTATTCATTCAACAAGCGCCCAAACTCTTTGGATATTGATAGAAAAAGTCACAATATAAATGACACACTCAATAATGCCCTTAAATCAATCTTAAAGTAACAAGCAAGACCCTATATTGTCTGTTATCACACAAAAGAATAGATTCACCACTCCGTACCCTCAATATGAGTGCTGTGGATACAACGCAGTCAGCTGCTCTTTACGTCCCTACGTCTGCCTTTCCCGAAATTTTTGATATTGGCAAGTCCAAAACAAATATCCACCGACAGTACTCTATATTTCCCACTCCCGTTAACCTTTCATTCCTTCTTACGATCAACACGGTACTTTGCATGTATGTATAATTTGTAAAAAAAAAATACAAAAGGTTGTCGATCAGAACAGCTCTGAAGAACATAGGTCGAGATCTCTCACGTTATATTTGTACTCAGAGTGGTGAGATCGAGAGCTTAATACCGAATCCGAACGACGGGGTAAGATATTTACTTATGCCCATAACTTCAACGAATAGGTATCTACTGGTGCTTAGTTCTATCTATCGATTTAGCAAAATTTCGTAATTTGAACGTATAGTTAAGGAGCAAAAACACCGGATAAGTAAGCGATATCTGTTAGGTACGAACACCCATAGATATCTACTCGTTGAAGTTACCGGCATTAGGCAATGTTATACTCTCGTAAGTTTGCGATTGACTACGTGAGGTGGCGTCGTTTGGAAAAATGTTTTATAAAAGTAGTTGATTGTCTATCCTATCCACAGATAAACGAGAGATACTGGCACTTACAGGTCAAGTACCTTGGAGTAATCCTGGATTCTAAACATAACTGGAAGGCACAAATAGCTAGCAGAGCCTCAAAAGCCGTTAGGGTTTGGGCAACCTGCAGAAGATGTATTGGTCCTACATGGGGACTTCGACCAAAAATGACCCACTGGATTTTCACCAGTGTTGTACGACCAATACTCACATATGCGTCACTTGTATGGTGGACAGCTTTGGGACGAAAATGTAACATCAAACCACTCGAGAAAGAGCAACGAGCGTGTTGTCTCGGCATTTCAGGTGCGATGTCTACCACTTCGACCAAAGCAATTGAGACTATTCTAAACATACGCCCAATACAAATTCAAGTTAAATATGAGGCCGCGGTCGCAGCGGCTCGACTAAACATCCTTGAGGGATGGCTCTATTCCGAGACATTAACCAATCACCAAACCATAATTAACTCAATTCCTAATACTGTTTCTACAGTTAATTGGAACTGCGACCGCATCCCGGAGGAAACCAATCATATCGCCGCAAAGTTCGCTTTCCCGACTAGGGAGTAATGGGACAACGGATCAAAACTAAACGGTCACACTGGTGCGGGCTTTTTCTGTGAAACCTTTTCTGCAAAAGAAAGCCTTCGTCTGCATGACTACAACACCGTCTTTCAGTTGGAAGTAGTGGCTATAACAGAAAGGGCTAAATATATACAAAGCACTCACTGTGTAGACAAGCGTATTAAAATTTTCTCAGACAGCCAAGCTGCCATTAGAGCTTTATCCACGGACAAGGTGAAATCCAGAGTTTTTCTACAATGTAAAGAGGCCCTTGCTGATCTCTTACTTGTTAACACTGTGGACATTATCTGGGTCCCAGGACACTGTAGCATTGAGGGGAACGAAATAGCCGACGAATTGGCGAGAAATGGATCAGAAATGAACACAATCTCAGTCATAACCGGCAGACCTTTCCAATTTCTAAAAAACGAGATGAGATCATGGGCTTATCGACTTCACAAAAAATCATGGGAAGAATCGAGCGTGGGCCAAGCAACTAAATGGCTGTGAGCCCCCCGAACAAATCCAAAACAAACAAAATTCTAATGCTTAATAAAAAGGAGTTAAAACAATACACAGGCATCCTCACGGGCCATTATGAGCTAAGAGGTCATCTTTTCAAATTGGGAAGAGTCGACTCTTACTTCTGCAAGGCCTGTGAGGAAGAGACAGAGACGCTTGAACACTACTTGTGTCACTGCCCGGCATTTACCAGACTTAGATTCATCCACTTGGAGCTCCGCTTGTTTCATCATTGAAACAACTGGGAAGCTTGGACTGGAATGTACTAAAAAATTTGTCAAATCCACGGAATTTCTAAACTCCACTGAGTAGCATGACAGCTACAACACATTACAGACGACTCATGATCCGAGGGGTCACAACGGGCCTACTTTATGGCCTAGGTGTACTCTGTGCGATGCACAGAGGGGGTTTTCCCCTCCTTCAATCAATCAATCAATCAATCATTTGATTGTCGCTGGGATAGAACCCGGGACCTTTCGGCTCGTAGTCCAACAAAACAGCGACTTTTGGCACGCAGGCCAACGCACCAACCAATAGAGCCAACGACGAAGGATTTTGTATACTGTATTTAAAATAAATGGTCGATTCCAAACCCAATTCTAGAATTTTTAGTTACTCTCTATATTTAGTAAAAGATCAGAAAACAATCACACTGCATGCTCATAAAATAGAAGTAATTAAATAGGATGACGTGTATGCAAAAAAGTAAACTTTTCTGTGGAAAAACACATATTTTAAAGTACTGTTAAAAGCAATATTTACAGTTCAATGGTATTCACATTATAAATAGCATCAATCAATGTAAATTTTTTAAAAGGAATATCATAAAATCAATAGTACGTCCTATATATTTATATTTATAGTTTTTCTTCTGAGTGTGCTTAGGCTTTCGGTTTGCGCTGTTCTTTGACTGCAATGCTTTGCTGCCTCGGATGCTGCTGCTTCTGAGTCAACTTCTTCAGTTCGTTTTGTGAGGAATCCTGCTGCTTATCTGCTGAATAAATAGATTCAAGTTCATTGAGTGTTTGTGTGCGTTTATCTACTACTTATGAGGGTGTGTGTGTGTGTATTTGAGAGAGTGTCTGTGTTTCGCTTGAAACGGAAGGAAGCGCAATCAGCGCGAAGCAACGTACACGCATACAGACATATATAAGGACAGACAGTTGGACGGACGGACGGATGTTTAGACAGACATACAGCCTGTGCTCTGTGTCTGAGTAGCAGTGCTGAAACTTTTGTGGCTGCTTCAAAAGCCTGCTCAAAGCAAGCAGCAGCTTAAGCGTAAATACGTTGCCTAACCGGCAGGCACTGCAACGCAACGCGGCAACTCAAATCAAATCCCTGCGAGACTTATAAAGTTTGTTACGAGTCTCCGTGTTGGTGTGTCTGTGTGCGTTTATGTTGGCTGCCAACTAAGCCTCAAAATATTTAATTGAGCTTCTAAATGCTGCCGCCATCTTCTCAACCGTCGCATAGCCTCGCGACTCGACGCCAAACAAACTTCAAAAGTGATGTGATGCAAAGAGAGTGAGTCAGTCAGTCAGTTAGCGACTGACTGACTGCCTAAATGGGTGAGTGAGAGTATAGCAAACGCGCCGCTGCTAAATTGCCACTAATTATTTTCAATTTCCGGCGTATCCTATGCGGCGCGACATTCCACCCATTCCATGCAATTGTCGCCCGCGACCTTTCGACTCGTAGTCCAACATCCTTCAGGATGTAGACTCTAACTCATCCTGTGCAACGTTTCAATATTATAACTCGTTGCTGCTTTTGTGTTTTGGTCGGTGCTTTCTTTAAAATGCTGTTAATGGCTTTAAATTGAAAATCTCTAATTAGTTGAAATTATTACAGATATGGGTTCAATTATTTTATATTTTCCGTTAATTTGGTGTATTTTATATTTTAATATATTATCATTTATTAATTCTTTTTTCATTGCCTCAATAAATAAATCTATTTCTTTGATATTTACAAAACAGACACAAGACATGGTAGTCTTGTTCTTGCTCCTACATGATCATTCTTGTGCTTGCATCAGCAGTTCGATCTTGTTCTCTCGATCTTTTTCTCTCGATCTTGTTCTCTCGATCTTGTTCTTGCAGCGTCAGACTTGTTCTTGCTGTAAGAGTAATAATCGAGGTATGTTCTGGCTATGTTTATGTTCTCCCTATTGGTGAACATTTCTACATAACAGGCACAAAACACCCACACCTGCTGCTTCAAATAACAGAGCCCCACTCCTACCTGCCCCTAAAAAGACGAACAAGTGAAAGGATTCTTTGAAGACTCGCAAACCCAAAATGGTAATCAATGCCGACCAGGGTTTAGAAAGGAAAATCTCTGTGGTATTAAAGACCGAAACCTCAGAGCTCGAGACCGGAAGCTAAGAGGCAAAGATCGGTGGAGGATCGCAGGGAGAAAATCCCGAAACGGACTAAAAAGTCTGCCAGTTTCGAGGCACCTCCATCGAATCTGAAAGTGGTCTTCAATAATGTATCTGATCCTTATGGTAGGATCAATTCGGAAAGGTGGCTACTTGTAAAAAATGAAATCCTCAAGGACACGATGTTGCGCATCGAAGGAAAATGCTTCGAAACCCAAAATGGCAACCAATGTTGACAGGAGTTTGGAAAGTTAATCTCTGTGGGATTGAAGCCCTGAACCAAGAGCTGTCTGCTAAGAGGTAAAAACCGAAAAAAAATAGCTGGGGGAAAACCCCGAAATGGCTAAAAAACGTCTGCCAGTTTCGAGACCACTTTAGCAAACCTTCAAGTGGCGATTATTGACAATCTGATCTTCATGGCAGGATCAATTCAGCAAAGTGACTACTAGTAGAAAACGATACCCTCAAGGAAATGATGGTGCGCATCGAAGCCGATAGTTAAGGATACTACAATTTCGAGGTGCGGGATGGCATAACGGGGTAAAGGTCATAGGTTGTGGCTTACTGGGATTACTGGAGTTTTTCACTAACTGACTTAAACTACCACACGCGTTCCACCAAGCACCTGCACCTATAAAAAACTAGTGTACCCCTAAAATGCCGAACAAGGAAAATTATTCTGGGAAAGGGAGGATGCTTCAAAGCCCAAAATGTCATCCAATGTCGACAAGAGCTTGAACAGAGATTGAAGTCCGGACCTCGGAGCTGTCAGCTAAGAGGCAAAGATCGGAGGAGGAAGGCAACCCCGACACGGACCAAAAAGTCTTCCAGTTTCGATGCCACTTTAGCTAATCTTTAAGTGGCCGTCATTGACGAATCTGATCCTAATGGCAGGATCAATTCAGAAAGGTGGCTACTTGTAGAAAACGAAATCCTCAAAGACATGATGATACGCATCGAAGCCGGTAATCAAGGGAACTACAATTTCATGGTAAAGGTAGGGAGGTTTCTTCCAAACACAAAATATAAGCCAATATAGACGAGGGTTTGGAAAGCAAAATCTTCGTGGGATTGAAGGCCGGACTCTAGGAGCTGTACGCTAAGTGGTAAAAGTCGTAGGATGATCGCAGGGTGAAAACCCTGAAACGAATCTGGTCCTAATGGCAGGATATTTTCAGAAAGGTCACTGCTTGTTGAAAACGAGATCCTAAAGGACATAATGGTGCGCATCGAAGCCGGTAGTTAGGGAACTATAATTGTGTTGTGGTATGGAATAACGTCTGCTTCAAGCACCTGCACCCAAAGAACCAGTCTATTTCGGAAATGACAAACAAACAGGGAAAATTATTCTGGGAAGAGGAAGGATGCTTCCAAGCCCAAAATGTCAGCCAATGTCGACAAGAGCTTGTACAGGGATTGAAGTCCGGAACCTCCTGCGATCCTCGATGAGAGAGACGGCATGTTGAATGTTGCTCATCGAGATCAACATTTGACATGCAGAGAAGAACGCATCGCCTCAAATCTTCAAAAATGTCTGAAACCTAAAAAAAATGTAAATTCAACATTTTATCTTTTGGGTTATCTCGAAAATTTAAAAACTGATAATATTCTCAATCTCCAAAAATATTTACGAGATTTTTAGTTTTTTTAGATTTAAAATTTTAAAAAATATTTGATACGCTCTAAATCACTAAAAACATTTAAATCTCCAAAAATATTTTCGAGATTTTGGATGTTTTTAGAGATTTCATAAAGTTAAAATTCTATTAAAACATAGGGTTTGTAGTGGATGGAGAAACAAAGGACAATCTTAGATGCCACGAAAATTAATTCCATAGTAATTCATCATAATATAATCAATTAAATATTAATAAAAATATGAAAACTATGTCCAACCTACAACATATATATATTGCAACATCAATATTTCATTGTCACTTGTAAAACATTTAAGATTTTTTTTGTCAATTTTTGCCAACATAGTTTATTTATCATTTCGAATATGTCATCTGATCAATCCATCATTTGATGTGATGTGCTATCAAACAAATGAACCGCACGCCAGCAAATTGTCGCCTCTTGGCAAATATTAAAAATTGAGTTGGTGGCCACACCCCCCACGATAAGGCCACCGCCCATCACCTGCGGCCAAATGTTGGGCATTCGGTTGAGAACATCGTGTAAAAAAAATGAAATTACAAATAAAGTTACCAGGCGGTGATGCCATTTTACTGCTGAACTTACTGAACCAAACAATTTGGTTGACATCGCCATATGGTCGCCATATAACCTACCAATCAACGAAACACCACCCATCACCATTGTTGGCGTGAAATTGACATGACGGACAACGATATTTCGTTCAATGGACAGTATTGCATCGAACCACATACAAACCAATACAATTTACTATATGTGTTAGTGTCTATATGTGTTGGTGGTCATTTATGGTAGATGGCAGGACATGCAGCCAAATTGCGAAATTCACACAACAATCGATTGCAAAATAATTATTTTGTCCAACGCAGCTGGAAACCGTATATTGACGACCATTAAGCAATTGGTCATCAACGACTGAACATATTACCCTATTTAGAAACTAATAAAATGAAGAATTTCGGGAGAAAACTTTTAGGAAACAGCGAAAAAATACTCAAATTTTAATAACTTTAAAGATTAAAAAGCAGTATAAGTATTTTTTGTATTAAAAAATGAAAGTTAATATAAATACCGGTTTGTTATCATTTGACACAGTCCATTTAAATGAAAATTGATAAAAGTTTTAAAATTGTTAAAAATAAATCACAAAAAATATGGTTTTTGAATAGTGATTAGCAAAAAATGTAAAATTCAGCTTGAACTGCAAGAACAAGATCGACTCTCCAATGCAAGAACAAGACTAAGAACAAGATCGATATGCCGATGTCAGTACTATAACGATCCTACAAGAGCAAAAAATACGATTTTTAAATAGTGATGAGCAAAAATTCAAAACCCTGCAAGAACAAGATTGACCTCCCGATGCAAGAACAAGACTGACCCTGCAAGAACAAGATCGACATGCCGATGCCAGTACAATAACGACACTACAAGAGCAAGAAATGCGATTTTTGAATAGTGGTGAGCAAAAATGCAAAATTCTGCTTGAACTGCAAGAACAAGATTGACCTTTCGATGCAAGAACAAGACTTACTCTTTAATACCAAGATCGAAATGGCGATTCCAGAACAATAACGACTCTACAAGAGCAAGAAATACGATTTTTGAATAGTGATGATCAAAAATTCAAAACTCTGCAAGAACAAGATTGACCTCCCGATGCAAGAACAAGATTGACTCCCGATGCCAGAACCATAACGACCCTACAAGAGCAAGAACTAGACTAGTTAAAGGTACAGTTTAATGTCCCATTAAGTACATAATGGTACGACCATTGATTTTATGGTTCATGTACTATTAATCGTTTTTTCATATTAATTCAAAAGTTTTCTAATGAATTTGACAGTGTTTGATAAATTCAGTTCCATTAATTTATAATTTCAATATTATCGAATATAACGGTATAAGTACTATTAGTTTAATGTTTTTTTTCCCTTTAAAAAATAAACGTCTCAGTATGTGGTATATAAAAATTTAAACACGAATAGAAACATGTTTTTCACAAAAATCATTCTAAACTACTTTGATCAATCCAAATTTTGTATATAATGCCCGAAACTATTATTATATCACAAGTAGGGTACTGAATAAGCAACAACGAAAAGTGTCGTATTTTCATTTTTAGTTGCTTCAATTTGAACTATTGTAGTTTATTTGGCGCAAATTCTCTGGTAAAACCCAAATTAGAGCGAATTACGAGCATGTTGTTGTCGTTAGATTGGTGACATTTAACATTTGCAATTTTACAAAATATGCACCAAACAACCACCTATAAAAATGCAACATGTTAATGTAAACAATATAAATGTATTCACAATTTTGAGGTATTATTTTTCGTTTTAAATTTAATTTTTTTTTACTAAATTAATCAATTACAAATATTGATTATTGATTACTAAACTAATCAATTCGTAATTTAACGTATCACACAAATTAACAACTATCCTAAAATAACTTAATTTCTTTAACTTTGTAAATTTGAACTTCCGGAAATTTTTTCTGAAATCCATAAAAAAATCCAATGTTTGTATGGGTTGTCGAACTGGCTGCCAGAACATAAGACGGCTGGTTTAGTCTTTTCTTAACATTGACGGATATTATTAAGGCAAATGGTATTTTTTAAAATTAAACTTTATTTAATATTAAAGTTCTTAATAGGGATCTTTCTAATATTTCACTATATATCGTCGTTGTAGAACGAAAAGTTCCCAAATAAAATTTTACAAAAAACTTAAATTTCGAGTTTGTTGATTAATATTATAAAAAATAATTGATAAATTTTTAAAGTTAAAATTTCAATTGATAAGTTTACATTTTCATATCATGTGGTAAAAAAAATTGAGATCATCGATTAAAAATTGACAGATATATAAATATTTTAGTAAATGATTTGGCATTTTGAATATGCATTTGTAAGTATTAGGGCTGTGCGATTAATCGATTTACTGGAAATTCTGATTAATCTTAATCAAGATTAATCAATTATTCGATTAATCGTATTTTTTAATTAACCGAAAATACGATTAATCGGTTAATCAGAAATATGATTAATTGAAATACGATTAAATGCTTTTGGAATTAGTATAAATAACGACATTCTACTTGCTAAACATCTAATTTGGCTTTTGTATATTAAATTAAATGTTTTTTTTAAAGAAAAACTAAATTTTTCTTTGTATATTTTTGTAGACAGCAATTTCTAAGTTCTCAAATAAAAATTATTTGAATTCTGATTAATTGAAAGTAATAATTAACCGATTAATGGCTTTTTCGGTTAATTGAAAAATACGATTAATCGAATTATTGATTAATAGTGATTGCGATTAATCAGAATATCCGGTAAGACGATTAATCGCATAGCCCTAGTAAGTTTTTATAAATATAGAAGATAAAAAAAACAACTTTGCTCTAAGTAAATTGTCCCGGATTATTCTTCTCCGAACTATTTCCGAACAATTCTTCTCTCCCGGAAAATATCTATCGATATACAGCATCATAAAATGTATCTTGCACGCCCGTAAGATTCTGTGGAAATTCTGCACCCTATACGTTGGCAAAATCTTGAGTTATGCAGTTTTAGCTTTTAGTTCTTTCTTCAATGCACATAATTCTTATTGTGTTCATTGGAAAAAGAAAACCTAAGCGAATTGAAATGTAGAATCTGCAGAGAAAGATCGCCGATGAAGGGGTTGGCTGCCTCTGAAAATGCTGTACGATCTGCCCCTCAACGCATTATGGAAAATGTTTTGTTGTTTATTTGTTGGTACAAAAGAGCCGATTGCAAATAATTTAGAAACTGATTCTTGGTTCATTTCATGAAAAAAATTGTTCTAAAATTAGGGTCTATTTGAAGCACCCAATGATATGTAGGGTGTTTTCAAAATTTACTTTACAACAATGTGTACAACCTCATACTTATTTGTAACTTCTACAATTTTAGCCTAAAACCAAAATATTAAATAATATAATAATAGTTTGGCACTACAGTCCAATAAGAACTTTGGCCGAGCTCTCTCACTATTTTGAGCTCACCATTTTTGTACTCAAAGTGGTGGGACCTACAGTTTATTGCCGAATCCGAACGGCGGGTGATTGCTTTGCATAGGCAATGTTTTACTCTCGTAGGTTTGCCATTTACTGACGAGAGGTAGTGCGGTATAGAAAAATGTTTATATGAAAAGAAAACAGTCCAGGCTTGAACCGGGACTTTTCGGCTCGCAGTCCCACGCACTAACCACGGAACTACCGCGGCTAAAACAAAAATACTACATTCATTTTAATGATAATCGATCATAGTTTCTAGTAAAATTTTAATATTGGCATTGTATGTAGTGCACTAGAAGATTTTTCTCATCAAAATAAAAAAATATATATTTTATTTCAATTTTTTTTTATAAAACTCAGTTTTTCTCAAAATTTGTGTCTATATATTTTTCCTTCATACACAATTTTTATCTCGCACTTATCGTTTTCATTGCGGATTACTTCGTGTGGTGCTCTCAAAATTCCTCAAATAGACCGTAACTCTAGAATAATTTTTGTATGGTATTAACCAAGGAATCTATATATATAAAACTCTTGGTCCGTCTGTCAGTCTGTCGGTCTGTCTGTCTGTTTGTTCCAGCATCACGTCTAAACCGCTGAACCGAATTAACTAAAATTTTGCCACAGGATACTAAGGAGTCCGGAGGGTGTCATAGGCTATATATGGGCGGGATTGGACAAAGGGGCGTGGTACCTCCCATACAACCTAAACTTTCCAAACGACATAATTCAGCACATACACAATCTAAAAAGACGAAACAAAAGACTAAAATTCACCACACTAAAACTCACCACACTAAAACTCACCACATTAAAACTCACCACACTACAATTCACCACACTAAAATTCACCACACTAAAACTCACCACACTAAAACTTACCACACTAAAACTCACCACAATAAAATTCACCACATTGAAACTCACCACAATAAAATTCACCACACTAAAATTCACCACTCTAAAACTAACCACACTAAAACTTACCACACTAAAACTTACCACACTAAAACTCACCACAATAAAATTCACCACATTGAAACTCACCACAATAAAATTCAGCACACTAAAACTCACCACACTAAAACTTACCACACTAAAACTCAACGCAATAAAATTCACCACATTGAAACTCACCACAATAAAATTCACCACACTAAAACTCACCACATTAAAACTCACCACACTAAAATTTCTACTGTGAAAAACTCTACGGGGAAGAATTCTACGGGAAAAAAATCTACCGGGAACAATTATACCGGGATGAATTACGGGAAGAATTCTTCCGGGAAGAATTCTACCGGGAAAGCGTTCTATGGGGAAGAATTTTACGGGGCAGTCTGAGAAAAAATTGTCTTTGAGAAAAATTGTTTTGGCGGAGAATTATTATTTCGCTACTACATTTATAAAACCAATAAAAAAACTTTCACAGCCAATAAAATCGCTCCATATCTTTTAATTCACAAAATCTTGGCACGAGTCGTGCACGGGTCCAGCTAGTCAGTCCCTAAAATGTTTGCACCTCAAAGCGGGCCACCGTATATACATTATCAAAAACATTGTGAAAATCTGTCATTGATGAAATGTTATTGTTGACGTCATTGATGAAAATAAACATACACGTGACATTTCATCATTTACGGTGTGAAATGCACTGTGAAATGCATACAACATTCGTCTAGGGCCAGCATTTACGCGTGATACTAAAATTTTTTTACCCTGTTACCCTATTTGAGGAACTCAATTGTATAAAATCTACGTAATAAGCAGTAGTAATGTTGAAGATAATAAATTTAAAATAATAAATAAAATTAAAATAAATAAAATAAAAAATATAAATTTAAAAAAATAAATAACAAAAATGTATTTTTTACAAAAAAAAAAATATATTTTTTAGAAAAAAAAAAAAAATGTATGACAAGACGTGCATGACAACGTCAATGCTACATCATGCATGAAGCGGAGGACATTTGTATGAAAATGTCATCAATTCTTTGCAGGGCGAATATTCTATCGGTCATCGATGTGTCTCACCTGACATAGGTGAATCATTGAGTAATTATTGATAACATTTCCTGCTGAGATATATATTTATTCAAAGGATATTTTTCTGTTTCTTTTTTACATTTTTCATTATTTAATTAATTTTTGAATTAAATATGTTTTAAGAATAATTGAAGTCGCATTTCATAAATTGACAAAAAATTACAATTTTTGTCATAAGCATTTAATACCTAATTATATTTTTTTCACTATGTTTTCACTTAATACATTTTAGAAACACAAATCCTTGGAGTGCTATCGTACTTTGTGTGCTCAAGCGTGCTTGTGAAATCTAACTTTTTATTGTTTCAATCAACTTTTTGTAAATCTCAAACCATTTCTATCTACAACGAAGACAAATTTTCTAACAAAAAAGTATATATATATATTTTTTTATTTTCACAGATATGTTAACACTCAAAAGTTAACGTCAACGATCAGACAATAACACCAAACACCGAAGTACCGTAAGTAAAACCTCTTAAACACAAAAGTAATTTTTAAGTTTAAAACTTTATTTTTTTTTCATCTTATTCTTCTGGCGCAGTTTTCTAACTTTTTGACGTGGTTTCTTTCTGGCAAAGAGGCAACAGACAGACATACACTTGTCAGCACGCACATTTCTTAAAGTCACACACATATGCGTGAATATGAACAAAGAAAATCAACAGACATGAAATTGTTGAAATAATTTAAAGTCTTAAATTGAAAGCTTATATTAAAAATTCTAAATGTTTGACTGGAATTAATTGATTTTTCAAATAATGATCTGAGTGGGCGGCGCTGCTATGTCTCTGCGTATGGAAGTGGTTGATTCCACAAAATGCAAATGAAACTCTTGCCAAAGCCACAAAATTTCAATCACTGAAGTTAATTGAGTGAAAAGATTTGCAGCAGCTGCTTCTGCTGCTACTGCAGTTTCAAGGAAATCACATCAAGCAGGACGAATGCAACGAATGACAGGCCACACACAGCACGATGATGTGCGATGGTTGCTCTTAAGGAGTGTGGATGGGGGGAGGGCGGGGTGTGCAACACATGATGTTGACGGTAAAACACATGCATGAAATTCAAACGAATGACTGGCTGTCACCAAACGCAATGACAACTAATTGCTTGCAAATCTCGACGAAAACCAGCGATTTCAATGCATCATCATTATCACCATCATCATCCTGAACTGTGCCACCAACAAATTCAAATATTCAACATTCAAATATAAAATAAAATGATGTTCATGATGTATAGAAATCAATCAACTATATCAACAATACCAACTGTGAGGATATCAAAGGTAAGTCCTACTTAATACTTATATATTTTATATATTAAATTATAAACCCTATGTTGTTTTCTCGATATCTTTTATTCGTTTTCCGTATTGCAACAACAAATTTTGATTTTAGATATAATGGGTTATTATAATCTCAAATAGCTTCGTGAAACCCTGGTCTCAAAAAAATATTTTTGTTCTTTCTATAAAGGCTCGAATACACGATAGAGAAATTAGCTGCACCCAGAAAAAAGTACTATATAAATAATAGTTTTTTACTATTAAAAATATTCAATAGGATAAATTATTATTTTAATCGGAAAATACCATTAAATACTAGAAAATACCATTAAATTTATATGAAAAGATTTATTTTTTGTATACTTTTAAGTCAATAATAGTCCTATTGACCAATTTTAATGGGATTTGAGTGAATTTTTTTTTGGGTGTAGAAATAGAAAATAAAATCTACCGTAGAGCTCCATACAGTGTTTACACAACTCTATGTGATTCTTTGCTCTATTTTGCTCTATCTCTAGCTATATTCTCTATCGTGTAAACTCGCCCTAAAACATAATATTTTCTGACAGAATAAAAATATCGTCAAAGATAGAAATCAGCGCCACAATGAGTTTATTAAAATAGTTCTAATTATACCCTACACTAAAAGTGAAAGGGTATATTCAGTTTGGTACGCCGTTTGTAACACCCTGAAAAAAGCATCTTCGGTAAGGAAAAGTATATATATTCTTGATCAGCATGACCTCCTGAGTTGATTTAGAGATGTCCGTCTGTTGAAATCACGATTACAGAAAAAGTTGAAGAGCTAGAGCATGATCGGTCTATTCTGACCTGAGAACCGACCACTTATGTTCAAATACCTCATATAAAATTTACATCTACAAATCAATTATACTGTATACGTGCTTAGGTAAACTTTTTTGGTCAAATATATATTGACATTATGCTCATTTATTTAAAAATATTTTTTTGAATTTTTATCATTTGTAAGAAAAATGTTTTGGCAAATTATTTTTAAATAATGATCCCAGTCAATAGGTGTTTTAAAATCAAACAATTAATGCCTTTACATCGCAAATAAGAAGTTATAACAAAAAAAACGAAGAAATTTGAAAAAATTTTAAATATGTCATGCCAAAAGAGCGAATCTTTTCATTTTTAGGCAAAAATTCTCTAATTGAGCAAGATAAAAAAAGTGATTTAAAGGTATTTGCTAGAACTCTTTATTGGTGCAAGATAAAATATTGGTGTAAAGGCATTAATTGTTTGTTTATAAAGCACCTATCGATTGGCATCATTACTTAAAAATATTTCGACAACCATTTTTCTTGCTAATAACAAATGACAAATTAATATTTGGCAAAATATTAGCAAAATATCGATAGGTACTTTAAAAACAAACAATTAATGCCTTTACATCACTATTTGATATTGCGCAAATAAAGAGTTATAGCATAAAAAACATAATTATTTGCGTTTTGATCTGGTTGTAGCCTCACAAAATCCGTTTTTATAATTCAGTAAGTTGTACCAATCCAAAGATATTTTATATCCGTTATAATAATTGATAAATAAACCAAAATACCAAAAAAAATACTAATTTTTAAAGCACTTTAAAATTTGACTTCCCAACATTTTTAAAAACGCACATTCGCTGCTTTGGCATGACAGTGGCGATATGTATTTTAATTGTTTGGTGACCCTAGTTAATTATGTTTATGAGAGATCCATAAAAAATTGCGGTCAAAGTCTATGATACAAACTTCAAGTGTTTAGTTGAAATCATCCCATGCAAGTCCCCTATAATTGCTCCTTAGACGTCAAACTCGGACAATGAACCTTTTTACCATAAAACAACATTGTATTGTTAATCCTCTAGGACCTTATATAGCCTAAACCAGACTTGTCGGGGTATAAGTTTATACTAAACTTTTTAGTTGTAAACTATATAGGAGCACAAAACAAACAACAAACATAAAAATGATGGTACTTTGCAAATATATCTTTTTTAAATCTATTTATATATGCAAGAATTAAAACAGTATACAGGTCTTTAAGGTTAGGTCACATGGAAAATTTTGAGGTACACGGAGGAAAAAAGTTTTAAAATCCAGATGGAATCAAGAAGTATACGGAGTGATATACAGCTAAACCGAAAAATACTTAATTTCAAGAAAAGGATTTACTTAGTCAAAACAGTAACTAAGTAGAATTATTCTTAAATTCAGTTATTATTTTCTTAGGTATCAAAAAAAGGAACTAAGTAGAATTAGTCTTGAATTCCGTTATTAATATCCTAATAATAATATAATGGTTTGGCACTACAGTCCTATAAGAACTTCGGCCGAGCTCTCTCACCATTTTGAGCTGTGCGTGTTATATTTGTACTCAAAGCGGTGGGACCTACAGTTTATTGCCGAATCCGAACGGCGGGTGAGAGCTTTTCATAGGCAATGTTTTACTCTCGTACGTTTGAACCGGGGACCTTTCGGCATGCAGTCCAACGCACTAACCACTGAGCTACCGCGGCTACGATATCTATCTACGAATATCTTAGGTATTAAAGAAGTAACTAAGTTGAGTTATTCTTGAATTCAGTTATTAATTTCTTAGGTATCACAAAAGTTGTTGCTGTTTTCGTCCCAATATTTAATGAACACGTGTTCGTGTAGTTGTTGTTTTTTCGATTTTGCTTTGTCGCTATTATGTTTTGTTTTGCGTTGTCCGTCTGTCAGCGCCATCTGCTTGTTCGTGTGTCTGTCTGTCGATATGGTGAAAAGCAATTATTTTTAAAGCTTAAATAAAACAAAATATATTGTAGGTAATTTATTGTTTATTTTGAATTTTATTACCTATATGAATTTTTGTATATTAAATGACTTCTTCGAATACTTAATTTAACTGAATTGTTTATTTTATTTTTATTGTTATTATTTTTATTATTTAACTAGCTGGACCCGTGCACAACTCGTGCCAAGATTTTGTGAATGAAAGGATATGTAGCGATTTTATTAATATAAAACACATTTTTATTATTTATATCACAGACCCGTGCTTCGCTGTGGAAGTTTTTTATTGGTTTTATAAACGTAGTAACCAATTAATAATTCTCCGCCAAAACAACTTTTCTCAAAGAAAATATTTTCTCAGACTGCGCTTCCCCGTAGAATATTTCGCCTTAGAATTCTTCCCTGTAGAAATGTTTCCCGTAAAATTCTTCCCCATTGAACGCTTTCCCGTAGAATTCTTCCCGTAGAACTCATCCCGGTAGACTTTTTCCCGGTAGAATTCTTTTCCGTAGAATTCTCCCCCGCAGAGTTTTTCCCAGTAGAAGTTTTAGTGTGGTGAGTTTTAATGTGGTGAGTTTCGGTGTGGTGAGTTTAGGTGAGGTGAATTTTGGTGTAGTGAGTTATAATGTGGTAAGTTTTAGTATGATGAATTTTAGTGTGGTGAGTTTTAGTGTGGTGAATTTTATTGCGGTGAGTTTTAGTGTGGTGAGTGTTAGTATAGTAAATCTTAGTGTGGTGAGTTTTAGTGTAGTTAATCTTAGTATGGTGAGTTTTAGTGTGGGGAATTTTAGTGTGGTGAGTTTTAGTGTGGTGATTTTTATTGTGGTGAGTTTTAGTGTGGTGAATTTTAGTGTGGTGAATTTTGGTGTGGTGAGTTTCATTGTGGTGAGTTTTAGTGTGGTGAATTTCTTTGTTGTGAATTTTGGTGTGGCGAGTTTAAAGAATTTGGGATGGTTGTTACCCCGTTGTGAAATTTCATGTTTTGCTTTTGTTTTTGATTTTGAATTTTGTTTTTATTTTTGTGTTTTTGCTTTTGTTTTTGTGTTTTTGCTTTTGTATATTTTTTATTGTATTTGAGTTTTTTGTTTCATCTTTTTAGCTTGTGTATATGCTGAGTTATGTCGTTTGGAATGTATAAGTTGTATGGGAGGTACCACGCCCCTTTGTCCAATCGCGCCCATATATAGCCTTTGACACCCTCCGGACTCCATAGTATCCTGTTACAAAATTTCAGTTAAATCGGTTCAGCGGTTTAGACGTGATGCTGGAACAAACAGACAGACAGACCGACAGACGGACCAAGAGTTTTATATATATAGATTTAATCTTTGCATATTATTCTGAAACTGTTTACTGACCTTTCTCCTCTTATGCTGCCTCTAAAGCGGGTTATGTATAAACCGCACGTTACCCTTAAGCATTGTATAGTGTATTTAGATAACAATGGAATGAAATCAATTTGGTATTTATGCGAAATTTCATCCCAAAAAATGTTTACGAACTGAAACCATACCAATATTCGTAGGAAAATTCGTGTTTTCTATTTTTTTATTTTAAACATTCATACATACACAGGCTTGTCTAACTGTGCTTTGTTGTTGTATTCCTGAAAACACACACTTGCAAACAATGTATATCATGCCATTTTTTGATACCTAAGAAAAAAAACCTCTTATCCAGACAAAGTTTACTTTGTTACTTTTTGATACCTAAGAACATAATGTCTGAATATCTAGAAAATTTGTCTTAGTTACTTTTCCTCGCAAAACAAAACATACGAGCAAATATTAAAGAGCAAAAAAATTGATGAAAACAACAGCAGATATATGAACTCGTGTTCCTTTTTCGAAAAATACAGTAGAATATAGTTTGTTTACTTTTTTTATAACTAAGTAATTGGCTTTCTTAATATTCAGATAATAAATTCTTGAGTTTTAGTAGTTCTTTTTGATATTAGTCAAATTTTACTATTTTTCATTTGAACCGAATTTTACTTGAGTTTTAGAATTTTATTTCTCTCCGTGTATATAGGCCTTAATTTCATTAATTTAAATTATTAAAATTATAATCGGTCTAAGTCGACTTTAATATCCTCAATATATGCGAACATGTGTGAAGAAATGATAATTAAACACGGTTTCAGTGTAAATTGGTCCAGAGATCACTAGGATGTATGTATTGTAAAAATAACTGCCAACTTTTTATCATGGGACAGTAAATTGTCATTAAAAAAAAATGCCTCAGTAGATTTTATAGGGTTTATTAGGTTTGTTTAAAATAGTAGGTGGGCACAATCGACCAATCACTCCCATGTTTTATAACAGCTTAGGTTTGCAAGATATCTATCCTTGTAAAGAGTTACATATTTTTTCGCAATTTCAGCAAACTGGCATATAGACAAAGAGATATACATCGCTGTATTATCTCATAGATGTCTATGAACTCACTTCAAGACATTCATTTTATTTCAAGACATGTACTGTCGCCGACTATATGCTTGAAAATCAAATGAATGTGTTCCCCACAACAACAAAGAACAAGTAGTGTCAAAACAAAACACAAACAAGACGTAGCTGTGGTCGTAGTTGATGTGCAATACAAATTCAAATACTGAAATGAACTGTGACACTTATGACCCAGTGTACTCAGTGCATTTCATTGAAATAATTTAGTACTCAGTGAATTTTGCATTTTTTTTTAATATTCTTACTCTAAAGATTTTTTTTAATGTTAATATAGAAAAAATTCAAAAGGTATAACGTATATTTTATATTATGTTTTTTTATTTATCGAACATAACATTTTTATTTTTTTTTTGATTATTTCATTTTTTTTTTTTCATAAAAACATTTTTTTAGCCCAGGTCTCCCCTATTTTTTTTTATAAAAACATAAATACCAACATCAACGTCGAACGCCGTGCGACAGATTTGTTGCTGTTTTCAATGTTCGTCTTCGCACTCGTTACTCGTTGCGCTCACTTGCTGCACTAATTGCATTCGTTGCATGTTCTGGACAGTAGTGTCGTTTGGTTTTGTTTTTCAAAACATTGAATGTCTTGAAAAAAATGGCACCAATGAAACATATACTTCAGTGAAGTGTAGTCGCTGCAGAGACTTCACTATTATGCTGTCGACTGTCATTGCAAAATGCACCCAGTACTGTAGAGTGCAGTAGTGCATATTTTGCAGAGGGAACTTCTAATACATTTGTGACGATGTCTATTGTCACAGGCGGTGATGCTGTTGAAGATAATATACTCTTCCATACTTGCCACACCTCCTTCTGTCTGTTACAAACGTATTGCAGATTTAAATTTTACTGTATGCTTTATTTATAGGTACCATTTCCATTAACCAATACCTCCCTTTTAAAATTCAAAAACAAAACGTAATTTGCACAACTAAATCAAGAACACTTTATGCAGTAACTTACACTAGGATCAGTCAGACGTCACCCAACATCAGGATATATAGCATTCAGCATTGTCATTATTACTCTCCACTGCAGTTGCAACTCATCAATGGCGATACCATCGCTGCTGCACCTCTTCAAATGAAGTGCTTTATAAATGTCGCTCGCTGGGGCAACCAGTTGATGTTGAAGGCGGACAGTGTGCTTTAGGGATTCAAAGGGGCGTTGTTCGATTGCCTGACAGAGGAGTGACTCACAATCTAACTGACGGGACTGGCTCACTGCCCGTTTTAAATTGTAAAAGTTTCTAATGAAGTCGCCTGAAAGAATGTACAAATGAAAAAGTCATTCTTGGCATTTCATGGTTTTCTTTTTAGTTTTCAGCTCTCTGTTCTGATTCTTGTGGATTCTACTTACTATTCACTTGAATTTTTTTGTTGTTGTCTTTTTGAATTCGGTGCGAATTACAAAGTTATTTTCATCATCAGCATTCAAAAGACAAGTCGATTTGTTCGGCGAATTACTTTTGCCCAGAGTCAAATGATGATTTTTTGGTATTTGTTTTCAAAGCATGTTCTTGCTTCGACGTATTTTAATTTAAGCTTTGAGACCAATAAAGCGATTTTTTATTGGCTCTGTTTTTAATTAATATTTGAGTATATTTGAGAATTGTACTTTGAAATATTTTTACTTTGACCTAATTGTTATTTGTTCTTTAAGCTACTAAAGCCAATCATTTGCTGTATTAAACTCTTTTTACTTTATCTTTACAACTTTATGTAAATGCAGAGTATCTAGGATAAAACTTGGTTTCATTCACACTTACTTTGTGCACCATTGTTTTAGGCAAAAGTCCTGCATTTCCTGTCATTAGCGCACACATGCCATCATCCACCACTCCTTGCTTGTCCTGGCGTCTGTCTATTTTATCGCACATTTGTCTGCCTCTTTGTGAGATTAATCCTTGCTGGAGTTGCATACGCATACAGCACTGTTCAGAGTCAGCCAAGAGTAACAAGTCTAATGCAAGTGCGCTGCTGCAAAGTAAGTGAAAGGATATTAAAGCCAGCGCAAATCCCAAAAATTAATTTTATGCATTGTACTCTATGCATTAGAGATGCGTTAGTTCAGAACTCTTTGGTAATCTCTTTTTATAAATTGTTACGAAAATTAAGTCTTTCGATTACTGTTCTATATATTCGTAAAACACACGTATGCAGAGATGGATTCTAGAAGTTTTCATAAACTTCTACATTTTATGAGAAAACGTATGCTATGTCCACCTCTATTAAACACGTTGTAGCAATTGCTCGGTTCTAGAATTTTCCATAAACTTCTACACTTAACGATAATCTTACACACTATTTGCATCTCTTTCACACTCATGTGTTTTTTGCACTGATATTTTATATCTTTCTCGCTCACATGCTTACAGCGCTTCTGTTTCTAACTAATTGCCAAAGTACACTGAATTATTTTATAGAATCTTATTATGTTTTACTCTAATAGAGAACTCAGTCTTTACATGAAAATATATTAGCCATGATTTAGTAATAAAGATTACTTAAATACTATTTCTGACTATTCCTGATATTGCACTGATCACTAAACCATATTTTCTTTAATTGGCTGAAAATGGTTATGCTTTTTATGAACTTAAATTCATTAATTACAATTAGGAAATTGTTTCTCTATGTTCACATGAAATTAAAATTTGTTATTATCGATTTCAGTTAATAAAAACACTAAAATATCACATGAAACAAGTCAATTTAAAAACTATTTTTCTAAGGAGAATAATATCGACTATATTCCTCAATATAATTGGTCCTCTGGTTGATCTAGTAGATTAGCTGGTTATCGCGATTGACCGCGAACCGCAACTTACCGTAGCTCTGGTTCAAATCGTAGAATTTCTCAAAAGAATTAAACCACTGTTTGAACTTTTAGATTAGTAGGTTATCGCGTTGAATCGCGAACCGCGAGGTACCGTAGCTCTGGTTCAAATCTTTGCTGGTGATGTGCAGAGGATGAGAATAATCTCGAACTTTTTTTATAATATTTTTTTAAACCATTCTAGAAATTCTCTAGACTAAAATTCTGACAGAGTCGTGGAAGTTGAGAAACATTTTATCAGTAGATTTTAGACTGGCTAAGTCGAGTTTGTATCAAAATTTGTTTTTTTTTTCTTCACCCCATGCCTAATATATTTCGGGAATCAGCCTTTATAATTCCATTAAATTTGACAACATGCCTTTTCCTCACCTTCCCTTTTCTCTTCCATTTTCCCCGCTTTTTCAAAATTTCCAATTACAAATGTATTTGTCGGAAATATGCCCGAAATATTCACAAACATTCCAGAAATTTCGGCTGATTGCTTATTTTCCATTGAATATTTGAATATTTTGTGCATCATAACCCGATCAGTATTATTTCTACCATAATTGGAAAAAGTAATTCTAGAGAAAAACACTTTTTTCTACCTCCGAGTCAAAATATTCGGCATGTTACTGATAGTATATCGACAGATTTCTGACAGATTTTAAAGAGAGTACAGTTTGTTTTTTTTTTTTTTAACAAAAACACTAGCATCTTACTGCAGGTATAACGCAGGCAATCCGGACAATATATTCGGCAGGTTACTGAAAGTATGTCGACAGATTTCTGGAAAAAGCTTAGTTTTCTGTAATATTTTACAAAGGCCATCATATGCTTCAACAAATAGTTCGTTTTTTTTATCAAAAACACCAGCCTTTTGACAACACATACACTTCTATTTATCACTAGGTTTGCAGAAATATGCGATTCAAAAAAGAATCTGACTTTAAAATTCCATAATATTTGACAATCTGCCATATGCTGCCAGAAATATGCCGCAAATATTCATAAAAAAATGATGTATTTTTTTCTCGGAATATATTGTGGGATAAAAATAGAGCCAGACTTTTTTTTTTTTTTTTGGAATATCTACTAAGATCCACAGCACTCAGACAGACTATATCCATTGTACTGTGAAATCTATTCCCTACAATTTTGTGGTTAATATCACCACGAGCGCCCATGCCCAAGCCGGGATTCGAACCCGAGACCTTCAGAATGCAAGTCCAGCGCGCTACCTCTGGACTGCTGAGGCCGACTCAGCACTCAGACAGGGTAGTATCCATTATGCTGTGACCCAGTTCCCTGGTTTTTAATGATATTTCTTAGATTCATTATGCTACTGTGTGATAAATAGTGAAGCTGATCCTCTCTCATCATGTCTGTGCCAAAGATGTGCCTTCGAAGGGTATCTCCAATAGACAGGTGTCTAATGGAGAGTCGAGTACAATGTCAGAGGTAATCCAAGAAACTTTAAACCACCAGAAACCACCTTGTTTTAGTCGCCAGCAGTCTTTCATGGCTTCGCCTTCAGCGCTGGACCAGTTGTAGTGGGAAAGGCATCCGTAACACCAGACTATCGATGCATATGTCTTATCACTTCCGTGAAAATCAAAAATGTGTTGCTCGGCGATAGTTCCCATGTCTTCCCAAAAATTCCTCTGCATTGCCAGAAGGCTTGCGGAATTTTATTTTCAACATGTTTGTCGAAAGTAGTTTACTATCTAAAATTAAACCCACTTCATTAGACAGAGAAATGGTGACACCCTTAAGTACTGGTAGAGATAATCCTGTCTTTTCTTAGTGAAGAGAACAAGCCCTGTTTTGTGAGAGTTGACGGAATGTCTGTTTGCAGTACACCAGCTGTTAATTCGGTTCAATGAGTTTTGTGTTTTAACACAGACCTCATTGAGGGAAAAGCCTGTGGCAAGAATAGCAACATCGTCTGCATAGGCCTCGGAATAGACTCCTAGAATATATTGGGTATATTTCAGGAAGATGTGCGGTAGGATATAACATTTAAAGGTAGATTTAATGTATATTTTGGAAATAGACAGAAAATAGTCAGCTTTTGATACTAACTCCAGTATTGGCTGCGAAAATCGTTCAAAAATGTTTTTCTGGTTTGAGCCTGCCAAAAAAGTTCTACTTTCTTTGTTAACATCAGGTATTACGTCTTGTCATCATGATGTCGATATCCCAATGATGTCGATATCATCAGCATACGAGAACAGCATGACATTCTTGTTCAAGTTAGTGCCATTAGTATGGAGATCGACAGTTCTTATTATTTTCTTCATTATCCTGTTGCAAAAGTCACTAGAGCCGGAGTCGCCCTTTCTGAAACCTCGTTCGGTATTCAACAAACGGAGAGGTTGTTTAGCTTTATTCTACAAAGCATTATAAGTTTCGCAGATATACCAAACTCTGACATGGTGGCGTATACATGATTCCTTATCAGACTGTCGAATACAGCTTTGTAGTCGACGAAAAGATGGCGGTTGTCGATCTGCCTCTCATTGGTCTTTTTCATGATTTGGCATAATGTGAAATTCTGATCTATGGTGGACTTATCAGGTCTGAAGTCGTACTGATCCAAATAATTGACTAACTACTTTTGGAAAAAGTAACATCCCTACCACGTGTACATGTTAATGCATGTGTAGCTGTTAGTCTGGCACTGTCTGCGTAACAATTGGGACTTTTAGCAAAGGATAATATTATACGAAATACTATATTTACACCTACAAACCACATAGAAAACTGTACAAAGACTAGGAGGTGTTTTAACACACACAACGTATAGAACAAACAGTGAGTTATTTTTGCTGATGTTGAACTGCAAAGGATCAGTGCAACAAAAACAAAAAAAAAAAGGATACACGACGCAGTGCTATAAAAATAGAAAAAAAAGTGAAATAAAGATAGAGGTGCGATTAAAAAAAGGCGTCATCGTTAGAACATGTAACAGAAACACATGGACTGAAAAAAAAATAAAAATAAAATAAAAGACTTTGAGCCAAGGCAACAACTGCCAACAACTGTCGTTGTTGGGGTAATTTTTACTATGCACTTTGCTGCCATTACCAGAGACCCAGAGACTGAGTCAGTGTCAGCAACGGCAAAAAGGTTGTCAAGGAAGTGGCAACCGTTTTGAGTGCAGCATGCGTTGCCTGGCAAAGTAGGTGTTGGATGGTGTTGGCAAACAGGAAACGGAACTGGACACCCGCATGTGCCACCTACACTGAACAAAAAAAAAACAAATGCAAAAGACGGACAGTCTAAGCACTCACATACACATATATCTATAACTCTTCGACGCGACGCGACGAGGACGCATCCTTGCATTCGGCGTCATGTCGTAAGCCAAGCTACTAAATGCAGGATTTGCGTTTCATCGCTCAATGCTCTACTCCCGATGCTGCTGGTGACATCATTGTTTGTGCAAAAATATACTATATATGCATTTGGCTGACCATCAGAGAGCAACGACAGGACGACGACTAGAAGAACGACCAACGACGACGCATTCTTCTTAATCCTTTTTATTTCAAATGCAAAACGGAAAGAATTGCAATTGGGAGGACTTTGCTCATATTTTATAGCTGCACACAGTTTTTGTTGCTACTTCCGTCGGTCTTTAGGTTTTTTTTTTTCATCTTTTATTTTTTATTTTCTTTTTTTTTCTCTTTTTTTTGTGCTATTTTCTATTTTTGCTACTGCTGCTGCTGATGTCCTTTTGATAAAAACAAAGCATCGTTTCCTCTTGGCTGACGCTGACAGGATGGGCGCAGCGAGTCGTAAAATCTGTTGGCAAGGACACAACGAGAAACAGGTGAAGGACCGCAAGTGCACCTTTTTTTTTAGTTTTATTTGATTTTTCTGTAAGATTATGCAATGCCATTCATTTACTATTTGATGTTTTGTTTGGAAATCTAAATTGAATAGTTGTATAAAGAAAATATTTAAAAAATTTAATAACATTTTTATCATTTATGTATTTTCTGTAATATAAGGAATCCGGACAAATCAACGCCTGAAAATTAAGATTTTTTTTAAATGCCATACACACAGTTCATGGTAGGAAAGTTTAAGGTTAACGTGTCGGTGAAAAGATAGAGTATTTAGTGTCGATATCGGAATTCAGTACAAGTATCGGTATTAATTAGGGGTGTTCGAATCAGTGGTTTGTAACTGTTAACGTACGGGGCCTATTGCATATTTTATTTAATGGGGAATATTTAATAATTTGGTGGTTATATTAAAGAATCGGAGACTTTTTATGATGGCACGTTTTCATCCATAATGTCAATGTCAACGTAGAGCTCATACACCTCATCCTTCCTTCTGATTCTGTACCCGTTTTCAACGCATATCGGGCTATCGACTTACCGAAAAATCTTTCTCGCGTCCATGCCTTAGCGCCATAGATGAACTCATTTTGTCCGCCAATTTTGGATCATAAATTGCCTACTTAGACCAAAGTAGCTCATATTTTGTTTGTATTATTCATCGGCCAATTTCTAGATTGACATTATTATTTTTATTGATACTGGTTCCTTGGTAGACGAAGCGTCTTCGAAATTTTGGGTGTTAATAAGGATGTACTGTTCAAGACGCCGGGAATCTTAGTTTGCTGTCACCAGGTACTTTGTTTTGTTCTCACCATAAGACCCATTCGAAGCGATTCCTTCTCTAAAGTGGAGAATACTGCTCGGATCGGATCAGGCGTCATTTTGGCAAAAATGTGGGACTTTTTGTTTGTAGACACCAAGTACTTCGTCTTGTTGTCATTGAGCGTAAGACCCATTCGACACGATTCCTTCTCTGCTACACTCTTGTTCGGCAGCTCTTAATATTTTCTTCATTATCAGGTTGAAGAAGACAGACGAGAGGGTGTCGCCCTGTCTGAACATAGTTCGATATAAAACGCATCGGAATGGTTGTTCCCAATTCTGCAAAGCCTATAAGTCTTATAAGTTTCGTAGGTATACAGAATGCAGACATGGTTGCAAAACAAGATGAGTTCTTATCTGACAGCCGAAGGTAGCTTTATAGACGAAGAAAAGGTGGTAGTTGTCGATCTGCTTCTCTATGGACTTCTTCAGGATCTGGCGTAATGTGAAAATCTGGTCTATGATGGACCCTGTCAGGTCTGAAGCCGTACTGATAAGGTTCAATCAGTCTGTTGACGTTGGGCTTCAGGTTTTCACATTATATAATAGAACTTTATAAGCGAACAATTTTGTGGATGTTTATCTCATGGTAGTTGGGGCATATTGTGGGATCCCATTTATTTAGGATTGAATAGGGTATAATGAAACACCATTTCTTAAGCATGCATTTTTCTGATCATATTCTCCAGATGGGCTTGTGCATGCTCGTTGTAAGCTTATTGTCACCTTTCTTAAACAGCTAGGCCGACAGACATTCGATCTTGCAGCTTTGTTGTTTTTCAGCCTCGAGATGGATGTGCAGACCTCAGGTCAAAGAAGAGGTTGTACTGGTCGATCTGCATTTCTTTGGACTTTTTCAGGATTTGGCGTAATGTGAAAATCTGAACTATGCTGGACACTGCCAGGTCTGAAATCGTACTGATAATGTTCAATCAATCAGTTTTCGATGGGCTTCATGCTTTCACCTAATAGAACTTTATAAACGAGATGAAGGAGGATAGTATGTCATGGTAGTTGGTGCATAAAGTGGGATCCCACTTTTTTAGGATTCGAAAGAGTACACTGAAATTCCATTCGCTGGGCATGTATTTTCCGGATCTTTTTTTGCGGATGAGCTTGTGAATGCTCGTTGTGAGCTCATCGCCACCGGTTTTAAGCAACTAGACAAACATATATGTGTCGGGCTTTGGTTGTTTTTCAGTCTAGAGATTGCTGAGTAAACTTCATCACGGTCAGGGAACGGTTTGTAAACGTATGTCATCAGCCACTGCTGTTGTTGGGCTTCGTGTCGGTCTTGTCTATCGGAGGAATTGTTATCGTCTTCGCTGGTTTATAATCTCAATGTATCATGGACATCTGTTACTAGATACCCGTCTTCGCTACATGACAACAATTCCGTCTTCTCGGCAGAATTGTTGTCGTCGTTTGTTCATAATCTCAATGTATAATGGACATCTGTTACTTTATTCCTACAGGAAGAGGCTCCGGTCATTCTGACAAAAATGTACAAACTTCATTTCAAATTCTCTTTTTTCCGTCTGAAAAGAATCTCTTTTCTCTCATCTTATCTCTGTATCGCTCATTCGCAACTGGCATAACTTCCGACGGCCTCGTCTCAGCAGTCCAGAGGCCTCAGCAGTCCAGAGGTAGCGCGCTGGACTTGCATTCTGAAGGTCTCGGGTTCGAATCCCGGTTTGGGCATGGACGCTCGTGGTGATATTAACCACAAAATTGTAGGGAATAGATTTCACAATACAATGGATATAGTCTGTCTGAGTGCTGTGGATCTTAGTAGATATAAAAAAAAAAAAAACTTCTGACTGCAGGGTGTATCTATATGCATCGTCTTTCTCTGCAGTGAATGCATTACACTCATGGTCATATGTCTGATTCTGTAGGGGGCGTTCAAATCCACGCATCTTTTCGGCAGCCACAGCACGGAGAAATGCTTCGTACATGATATCTTCATTGACATTTTCATCAGATACGAAGTCAATAAATGCTGCTGGAGATTAAACCGAAGTGGTTTCTGGATATCCCTGACATTGCACTCGACACTCCATTATACAATTGTCTACTGAAGTTGCCCTTTGATACAATGACTTAGTAATTTACCAAGACGAAATTGTCACGTTTGCTAACTTGACATACATGACTGGCTAACGCCTGACTCTGAGCTAGGTTGGGGATCAAACCGTATATTCCCGACGTCTCCAAAATCGATCAGTGATCTTCTGCTGGAGTGTTTGTGAAACCGGATAAACTCAGGCTTTACTTCGCCTTGGGTGACAATGACTAGGAATTCGAAGCTTAAGTTTATGTTATACTTATGGTCATGGACTACATTGCGGATAATAAATGGAGGAATGAGGATCATTTCTCTATTGTTAGATGTGATCCGCACCCACTGTTATAGGTGCCGGACCATAAATGAGTTCCGGCTAATAAGGCATCTGACGAACTAGCACGTGCTGGCTCTGAGGATAATCCAGGTGGACCAGAACCTGTACTTGGACTACCTGAATTTACGGAAAAACTCTCCATCATCTCATGGGTCGCCTCGGCATACAAGACCAGATGGCAGAACGAAACCAAATGACGATTCTCCAAGCTAAGAAATCGGCCGCCTTTCTACTGTCCTTAAGTAGGAATGAGTGCAGAATACTGACAGAACTTCTAGCGGGATTCAAGAAACTGGTACCACAGAGTACTACATCTATGATTGTTGATGTGCGAAATGCACTTTTAATTGTACTAGATTAATGATAAACTTAAAAGTTAGATGGCGCTTCTCGCTGTCTCCAAATTTATCTGTTCATTCATCTATTCTTTAAATTCATTCTTTTTAGTTTTCATTATTCGTAGCTTTAAGTTTTTGCGTTCACTTCTTGAACTACTCCAACCCAGAAAGGTAATAAAGAAAATCTATGAAAAATCTAAGGTTTTTTTTTTCTTATTTCTAAACCCATTCCTACTTCCATTTCCTGAGTGTCTTAAACTTTTGAAAAGTCAAGACACTTAAAATCATTGCAGATTTCTTAGGCTTCTTCATCATTAAAAAATCGGTTTGATTCTACAAATTCACATTGGTCCTCCACGAACCGGATCATTTCGGAGTTACAACAATAGTTCAGCAAACGATTTATAAAGAGAAGAAAAATTCAGACGAGAATTAATTATCTCATCAACGTAATCTACACTATAATCATCATCCACATTGTCCACATCAGCCTTCTATCCACATCATTATCCAGAGATCAAGTTCTTTATCCAGGTGCGTTTGCATTTATATCAGTAATTGTATATTAGTTCATGCTAAAACTTCGAGCACGCGGTCGTACGTTTAGTTGTCCGAAAAGTATTATAAAAAAAAAAAAGTCATTAAAGTTTCATAAGTTCGGTATTAAACTAAATTTCGTAGAAAAAAAAGTGATGTTTTAATACGTGTTCGTAACATTTTCACCTATATAAAAAAGTGGTTAATTTTTAGTTTAAATTAAAAGTTATAGAAGTTGAGTTAATAATAAAATTAACTATATACAAATTATAAAAGAAGCGAAACAAATTTGTTGTATTCAAATTGAGATGGAAAATATTAACATGAAAAGTGATACATTTTTTCAATAAAGGTAAATTTATAATAGCATATAAAAGATCATTAAGCATTCATCGCAAAATTTCGTAGAATTCATTTTTTTTAATAAGTTAAAATCTCTCATAAAATAATTTCTAAAAGTTCTCATAAAAAGTTGGTTCAATTAAAAGTAAATTTTAGCAAATTAAAAAACATTTTTTATTTTTTAAATAATCTAAAAATTTCTTGTTTGCATTTTGACCAAATATATTTATATGGTTAATTTTATTTAAAATTGCGCTAAAATCTTGAGTCCAGTTATAAAAACCGCTTGGAATTGCGACAAAAATATATTATGTGCCACAAGTTTTCGACCTATTTCCCTTCATATATATAGCTCCCCCCCGTTATAATTATATTTCTGTATAAACGATTTGTACATATTGAGTGAGTGAATCGGATTTTTGCTAAGTGACTCTCTTTTCGTTATTGAGATTCTGGCTGTATTTTTGAGTGATTATCTGGGATTTGTGGGAGAGAACTTCGATCGGTTTTCAACAATCCGAGAAGAGCATAACTTGGTCGATCAGTTTCAACGTTCGCAACATTACTCGAGAGTCGGAGAAGAGGAGAGCATAATAAGTCGGTCGGTTTTCAACAATTGCGTTCGCAACATTAGAAGAAGAGGAGAGCGATCAAACTTCGATCGATCGGTTTTTTGACAATCGGAGAAGAGCGTAACTTGGTCGATAAGTTCAACGTTCGCAACATTACTCGAGAATCGGAGAAGAGGAGAGCATAATAAGTCGATCGGTTTTCAACAATTACGTTCGCAACATTAGAAGAAGAGGAGAGCAGTTCAAACTACGATCGATTTTTTCTACAATTGTGATCTCAACATTTTATGAAAGCAGCGGAGAAAAGAGTGGTCAAAAAGACATTGGTGTATATTCGAATCACAAATCACTGAATAGCGCATATTCTACAGTCACTCGCAACATTATAGCGAATTTAATCACCACTCTCTTGTACAAACGAAAAATAAATCAAATTATCCATTTTAAGGTGACCATCCGCTCTGTTTTATCCGCCAATTTTCATAGCAATATTTTATTTGTATATCCTATACAATATTTTTAGTTTACAATTTTTCCTATTGAATTTTACACTCGAACAACTAAAATATTCGCGAATTAATTAAAAACAAATACAGTGAATTATAAATCATTCTTTTATAGTGATTCATTTTTTTGTCGAAATCATACAATTTTCATAATTATGCTTAGTTGTTCCAGTGTTAAATATTATTAGCGAACATAATAAATCCAATACAAAGTGTTAATTTGTATTTCCATTAAAAAAAAAAGAAAATAATAATATATCTATCGAAATTTCCCTAATTATCTGCGCAGCTTTGTCAGCCGTCTGTCAAACGCTAAGACTTTTTCGTAACAGCGATTTATTTTCCGATAAAAATCGCTACATTTATTATTAAAAAAGAAAATAAATATTAATATAAAAATAAAACAAAATAAAAATACCGAATCATTTCAGAAAACTAGAATAGATAGATGTGAACTTAATTTTCTTCAAATCTCAAATAAATTTCAAATCACTACTTTCTAATAACTTCCAAATAAATTTCAAAAGTAACTTTAAATAAATTTTAAATTCATTTCAAATAAATTTCAAATAAATTACAAATAAATTTCGAATAAATATAAATCATAAATATAAATTATTAAAACTATAAATTTGAAACAAATCAATTAGTTTCGAATCATTTCAAACCAAAATTAAATATATACATATAGACGTGTATTTGTATATTCGAATACATTGTTTATACTAATTTCTATAAAGAATCAATACTTTACATACATTCATCAGTTGTTGGT
This sequence comes from Dryomyza anilis, assembly GCA_951804985.1. NCBI lineage: Eukaryota > Metazoa > Arthropoda > Insecta > Diptera > Dryomyzidae > Dryomyza > Dryomyza anilis. The sequence goes on along the minus strand of OX638130.1, from coordinate 101,114,246 downwards.
TTATTATTTTTTTTTTTAAACCGATTAATTTCTTTTACGATTAATTACGATTTTCGATGGTACGATATTTAGCATCGTTTACGATTTAAAATTTTGCTGCTGCTTCTTATTTGCTTTAAAAGAAGCTTATCATTTTCCATTAAACGTTTTCGCTACTTTGAGGTTCGTTCTTCTACTTCCTTTGGTTTATTGTTTCTTACATCCACTACATCAACGTAAATGATGCCTTCCCTCGCTGGTTTTATTCGTCTGACTGACAGCCTGGTCGAGTTCGAGGCCGACTTCGGGGAAATATTGTTAACTGGATACACGACGCATTCCTTGGAAATTCACCGAGATGAGATGAAGTCCATATGGGCCAACGTGAAGAAATCTTACGAGACGTGTCTTGATGAACTACAAAAGGACGACGCAGCTGCCACTGACGACTTCGACATCGAATCGTTTAAATCACGATACCGCACTTCATACCAAACTTACGTTCGCTGCGTTGCAAAAATCGGTGAATACATCCAATCGTTGACGGTCGCGCCTGTAGTCAATGATCCAACTGCCAATATTCCAGGCATTTCTTCCAGCAGCTTCCGACTTCCCCCTTGTGATACTGAGGTTTTCGGCGGCGATTATTTATCGTGGCCATCGTTCCGTGATATGTTCACGGCAGTTTATATCAACAATTCCAGACTAACTTCGGTCGAAAAGCTATTTCATCTTAACAATAAAACACGAGGCGAGGCTCGTGAAATTGTTAAAAAATCGCCTTTGACGAACGATGGTTTTCCAATGGCTTGGAAGAATCTAACTAGTCGGTTTGAAAATAAACGCATTCTAGTAAATAGTCAGCTACGCATTTTATTCAATCTGCCTTCAGTCGCATCCGAATCTGGTAGTGAAATTAAAAAACTCCAGCGAGATATTCAAAATTGTATATCTGCGCTACAATTATATAAGGTTAACATCGATAATTGGGATTCGATACTAGTTTTTCTTTGCTCTTCCCGGCTGCCAGACGCCACATTATCCCTATGGGAGCAGTCCCTTGGAAATAAAACAGAACTTCCAGCTTGGGAAGATCTCGATTCATTCCTCACCAGTCGGTATCAGTCACTTGAAACAGTTTCAGATATCAAGTGTTCGTCTAATTTTAAATCTTTTCCTCACAAATTGGCTGCTTCAAATAATCGCAGTCATCCAAAGAAGGTTAATACCTACCATACAAATGTATTAAATCCTTCATGCAAGCTCTGCAAGAATGAGCAACATACTATTCGACAATGTCCAATATTTTTAAAAATGAATGTTAGCGATAGAATGGCTTGTGTGAAAAAACATAGCCTTTGTATCAACTGTTTTGCTAAAGTACACAACGTTAGGGATTGTAAGAGTCCTTTCAATTGTTTCAAATGTCGCAGGCGCCACCATACGCTGCTTCATGATGATTCTTTTCAATCCAAATTTACACCTGTGACTTCTAGTTCCAATTCTGGCAAAAATACTGGCATGCAACGTTCGCATGCCATCCAAATACAGTCCACTGACGATTCCACTCCTACAGATACATTACTATCATGCTTCGCTTCGGGGACAAAGGGCATTCTGCTGGGTACAGCAGTAGTCACAATTTGCCATCTAGGTACTACATATTCAGCCCGAGCTCTCATCGACTCAGGGTCGGAGGTAACATTTATTTCTAATAGACTTTTTAAAATATTAAAACTGCCAGCTCGTTCGGTACAGGCTCAGGTTTCAGGCTTAAATAATGCTATTTCAGCAAAAGCACATAATATATGCTCTTTCATTTTAAGTTCTACTGTTGATCCAAAAATTCATATTGAAGCCACAGCCTTGGTGCTTCCTCATCTCACTGGAAACCTCCACCGTTGATCATGCAACGTTTTCCAATCTGCCTAACGTGAGATTAGCAGATCCCCAATTTTTCAAGAGTTCGCACATCGATATTTTGATTGGTGGGGATCTTTTTCCATCAATATTACTTGATGGTATAAAACGAAATGTGTGTGGTTCACTAATTGCTCAGGAAACCATCTTTGGATGGATTCTGACGGGTCCAGTGGGACTTAAAGATACAAAATCCAGAACATATGTATCTTATTTCAACGAAATATCTCTTGATAAAGAAATTTCTCGATTTTGGGAGGTGAAGGATCTTCCTCAAAAACATTTTATGACTCCGTCTGATCATTTTTGCGAAAAAATATATGAACGCACTACAAAAAGAGATATTAATGGCAGATACATAGTTTCGCTGCCATTTAAAGAAAGTGTTTTCGATGACTTGAAACTTGGATATTCCCGCTCTATAGCTTGTGCGCAATTCATAAGAAATGAATCTCGTCTGTGCAAAAATCCACAGTTTAAAATTCAATATGATGAGGTAATAAAAGAATATCTTGATTTAGGTCACATGGAAATGGTTCCTGCACCTAAATTTACATTATTTCCGTCCAATTACTACTTACCTCATCACGCTGTGATTAAACCAGAAAGCACAACTACTAGGATTCGTGTAGTTTTTAATGCTTCAAGTCCCTCATCAAATAATATAAGCTTAAACGATATTCTCTATACTGGTCCAGTACTACAAGCTGACCTCACACTTCTAATTCTGAAATGGAGATTTTACAAATTTGTTTTCAACGGCGATATACAGAAGATGTATCGCCAAATTTTTGTGAATCCGAACCACACCCCTTTTCAAAGGATATTATTTCGTGATTCACCTCAAGGTGAAATCCAAGATTATGAATTAAAAACGGTGACATTTGGTGTCAATTGCGCACCATATCTTGCTATCCGAACACTACATCAATTGGCAAAAGATGTCGAAGAAGCATATCCTTTAGCGAGCAACATATTGCGTACATCGATGTATGTAGATGACGCTCTAGCTGGAACCCATGACATTTCCACGGCTCTTAACGCACGTGACCAGTTTATTTTGGCTCTCAGTTCAGCTGGTTTTTCAGTTAGAAAATGGACTTCCAATTCTCAAGCTATTTTGAAAGGACTTCCAAAAGAATATCTGCTTAATGAAGACTTCCTCGATTTCGATGATGCTAGCAATGCTAAAACATTAGGCGTGCATTGGAATGCGCGTAATGATGTGTTTTATTTTGCCACTAAGCCTTTGCAGAAAAAATCTTCAAGTACTAAACGTGAAGTTCTGTCTGAAATTTCAAAACTTTTCGATCCCGCTGGCTGGTTAGCGCCATATGTAGTTCTTGCTAAAATGCTCATGCAACAGATATGGTTAGAGCAAATAGGATGGGACGATAATCTACCAGCAAACTGCCTTCAAACCTGGCACTCCTTTCAAAGCAGTTCCAAATATATTAATGACATTCAAATTCCTAGATGGAATGATTATTATCCTGGCTGTGATTTACAATTTCATTGTTTCTGCGACGCTTCAGAAAAAGCGTACGCTGCAACCATCTACGTTCGTATCAAGACAGAATCAGGTCATATCTCTACTTATTTACTAGCTGCAAAAACTAAAGTAGCACCTGTTAAAACTATTTCTATTCCAAGATTAGAACTTTGTGGTGCTGTTCTTTTATCTGAGATGGTCGATTCTCTTATTCCACTGCTAAATGTGCAAAGAAGCAAAATATTTCTATGGACAGATTCCACAATTGTCCTTGCATGGCTGCGAAAGCAACCTTGTCAATGGAAAACATTTGTCGCAAATCGTGTTTCCAAAATTCTTCAATGTGTTGGACCGAATAATTGGTTTCATGTCGAGTCTCAGAGTAATCCTGCGGATCTAGCAAGCCGAGGGCTTTTAGCGCAAGACCTTAAAAATAATCATTTGTGGTGGAATGGGCCAGTTTGGTTAAGGTATCCACCATCGGAGTGGCCCAGTCTAGTGCATGATTGTAATCACGAGACCGAATTAGAAATGAAACCAATTCAATCAAATTTTATATTTTTCCAGAATTTCGAGGATATTTTGGAACGTTTTTCATCGTTTCCAAAGGCAGTACGCATCATTGCATATATTATGCGGTTTTTCAATCGCACTCATGCAACTCATCGGTCATCATTTTCATATAGTTCCACTCTTGTCACCTGTTCCGAAATTAAGTCTGTTAAAACTCGTCTTATTCTTATATGCCAAAAGGTGGCATTTCCTACTGAGTACCAGTTACTCTCACGTAAGGAGGCTGTTCCAACTTCTAGTAGCATCCTCAACCTCAATCCTTTTCTTGACAAATTTGGAATACTTCGAGTCTGTGGTAGGCTTGTGTGCTCTCCAATAATGTCATATGACGAGCGCCATCCAATAATCCTTCCCTACAACTGCCAGTTGTCGCGTTTACTGGTTCAGTTCACTCATGAAATTTCGCTCCATGGAGGTAACCAATTAGTTCTCCGCTTGATTCGTCTAGAATTTTGGATACCAAAAGCTAAAAATCTAATTAAGACTACGATACATAATTGCAAAACTTGCGTTATCTACAAACAAAGACTTCGAACCCAAATTATGGGGGCTCTTCCTCCTGAACGTACAATTTTGACACGCCCCTTTGCACATACTAGGTTAGATTTCGCAGGGCCTTTCGATATTAAAAATTATACTGGTAGGGCTTGCTTAATAACAAAAGGCTACGTCTGTGTCTTCGTTTGCTTCTCTACAAAAGCTATCCATTTAGAAGCCACCAGTACTCTGTCAACACCAGCATTTTTGGCGGCATTTAACCGTTTTACGTCCAGACGTGGTTGTCCTTTACATTTGTACTCGGACAACGGAAAAACATTTGTAGGTGCATCGAAAGAATTGACACGTGATTTTTATCAAACTGCTCGTTCAACTCTGGCTTCCAACTTCAGCCATCAACATTTATTGTGGCATTTTATTCCGCCTGGAGCACCTCACATGGGAGGATTATGGGAAGCGGGCGTAAAGAGCTTTAAAACTCATTTTCGTAAAGTAGCAGGTTCCTTCAGGTTCACTTTTGAAGAATTTTCAACGCTTTTGGCAAAAATTGAAGCCTGTCTGAATTCGCGTCCAATTTCAGCTATGTCAGAAGATCCTACTGACAATTCGGCACTTACTCCAGGACATTTTCTTATTGGTACTCCCCTATTAGCTCCCATTGAACCCACTATTTCTGAGCCATCTATCTCCATTATTAATCGTTGGCAGAGGCTTAAAGCGCTTCACCAACACTTTTGCGTTCGTTGGAAGAACGAGTACCTAAAGGAATTACATAAGAGAAACAAGTGGAAAACTCCTCAGGATGATGTTAAGGTAAATTCTATGGTAGTAATACGAGACGAGAATATTCCACCAAACGAATGGCGCTTGGGCCGTGTTACTAAAGTATATTTAGGAAATGATAAGAGGGTTCGTGTCGCGGATGTGTTAACTGAACGCGGTACCATCACTCGTCCCATTGTCAAACTTGTCATTCTTCCAATACATTAAATACCTAACATCAAATTCTCCTTGTCCTTACATACAGCGCACGATGTCGAACCATAACAGCACAAACAACCATCAAAATCACAACAACAATAATAATCTTGTCCGAAGAACCGCCAATTCAATATTCCGAACATTTCCATGTAGGATTTGCCGAAGTACACATGCATTAAGAAACTGCCATAGGTTCTTGGCCATGAATACCGAACAACGCATGCGATCCGTACTATTACACAGATATTGTTCAAATTGTCTTGCTCATCAGCATTCCAATGGATCTTGTCGCAGCAGATCGGGCTGTCACTATTGCCAGGAGGATCACCATACGCTTCTCCACCTCCACGAGCGGTTACGTACCAGCCGAAACACTGGCGTAGTACGAGCGTCGACACCACCTCCAATTACCATATCATCAATTATTTCTCAGCACGTTGTTACGCTTTTCCCAACTGTCCTAGTGAAAATTCAATTTGACGACAAACTTCATTATGCGCGAGCTCTAATTGACTCGTGTGTGGCAACGAGTTGCATATCAAAGCGGTTGGTTAACCAACTGAACATAAAAACATACAAAATTGGTGAAGATCAGCTTTGCTCTATTTTGATACGCGCATACTCCGACCAAAACGTTAAAATTGAAGGAAACCTGAAGGTAGACAATCGTATCAACTCAAAAATACCATCTAAATCCATAGATGCATCCATAAAATCCAAATTTTCCAACCTGGTTTTAGCCGACCCAAATTTTTACAAATCGGCTCCCATATCCTTGGTTCTGGCTGCAGATATGTTTCAAAAAATAATTAAATCTGGTATCCTCGCCAGCGATGGAGGGCTTCCCGTTGCCCAAAATACTGTCTTTGGATGGATCCTATCCGGATCTTGCGCAACATAATAACAATATATTTATGTTCTCTATTAAACTTACATAACATAAAAAAAAAAAACAATGAAATGAATTTTACCAATTATAAGGAAAATATTTAATTATTTTTTTTGTCAAATGAACTACAATACGCATTTTTGAATTATCGCATGAACTAGTATACAAGATAAATGCAATCGCGCATTACTATATTACTATATATTATAATAAGAATAAATTGTTAACATATGAATGAATTTAATAACTTTTAAATTTTATTAATTGTACACTTAAAATAATTATTTATAGGCTCTTTTTTTATGAATTATAGTTGCAGATATACTGCAAGGTGGCCGGCGATGTTGATGTGCGAAATGCACTTTTAATTGTACTAGATTAATGATAAACTTAAAAGTTAGATGGCGCTTCTCGCTGTCTCCAAATTTATCTGTTCATTCATCTATTCTTTAAATTCATTCTTTTTAGTTTTCATTATTCGTAGCTTTAAGTTTTTGCGTTCACTTCTTGAACTACTCCAACCCAGAAAGGTAATAAAGAAAATCTATGAAAAATCTAAGGTTTTTTTTTTCTTATTTCTAAACCCATTCCTACTTCCATTTCCTGAGTGTCTTAAACTTTTGAAAAGTCAAGACACTTAAAATCATTGCAGATTTCTTAGGCTTCTTCATCATTAAAAAATCGGTTTGATTCTACAAATTCACAATGATTGTCCAGTATATTCAAGAGTTAAAATATAGATCGTTGGTACAGATGTGATGAGAGAGTACTAGCTTCACTCTTTATTACAAAAAAAAAACCAATAAATCTAAGAAATTGCTTTAAAAACAAGGGTACTGCGAAACAAGGGTTGTCTAAGTATTGTGGCTCTATTTGTTAATACCACAAATGAAAAAAAGCTGGTGTGATAGTCGAGTGGCATAGGCTTATTTAATGGGACATATTACATTACTAAGTTTATTTAGTTACCATTAATGTTATTCCTAACCCTAATAGAAATTTACACTATTGAGGAAGACATGATTATTGTCAGATCGAATTGATTAGGAAAAGATAAAAAAAATCAAATGCTGAGTTCCGGCTCATTTTCCTAAAATTTCTACTAGGTAATTGTTATTTCTGCTTTAATATATATTTTTTAATCTTAAAATTGATTAATAAATCCCATCGTATCTGTTGCTATAAAATACCTATAATTAATGTTTTCAAACAACAACAGTACCTACGTTTAACATGTAATTAAATCCATTAATGTGTTCCATTCATTAACGTTATTTTTTTATTAATTATACGCCTTCGTTTATACACGACATGGTTATAAATACTAAAAAAAAATCGAAAGATAAAACTTTGCACTTTCATTAAAATTTAATGGATGCTGATTTTTCACGCAATTATTTTGGACAGATTTTATTTTTATTTTCATTTTTTATTTTTTTTTTATTATTTTTATTTGTTGTCTCCGAAATCCACGCTAATCGCTTGGGTGACATCTTTAGTGTCAACTTTGGACAAAACGAAACAATTTTCTGCCGTTTTCTGGCAACATTAATCATTGTGATTTTACTCCGGCAATATAATTTTCTTTTTACAGACACCACTTATAGTATTCAACTCCCTAGTAATTTTTTGGTTTTTTACAAGCCTCTCATATTTCGCTACACAATTCCAATGCTAAACACATTAATCAAAAACCTTGACTCTTTGTAATTTATTGTTGCTTTAATTTGGCAAATATCCTTGTTATATCCTGGCCGGATTTGTATTGCAAAGCGCCATGCCAAAAACCATGTCCGGCAAATGTTTGCCGTGTGAATTGTACTTTTTCATAGCAGGTTTAACATTTGTTACCGCAAATTGACCAGTGTAGGTTGCAAAATATTTGGAATTCCTTTTTGTGCGGTGTCTCGTTGACTTTGGTTGTAGCAAGTTAATTACAAACGAAATTTATGGATTTTACTGTTTTTAGTTTTGTGTGTTTGGGTGAGGTTCAAAAGTTAATAAGTCCTAAATGGGTGACATTTCTTAGGAAATCAAATGGCATCAAATGCTTTATTGAGTTTGAAATCACAGATGATGTTAATGACAGACTTGTGGATTCATTATAATTTTAATTGCTTAGAAAGCAAACAAAATTTTGTTAATTTAGTTGATAAGCAAAACTGTTCACATTTGCTTGGCTGAAAGAAACATAATTTTTTGTTTAACAATTAATATGAGCAGCAGTACTTGTTTGTCACGGAGAGAAATAAACTTCTGAAACTCGAAAAGAACGGACTACGCAAAACAACGCACAGTAGCGAATATTACAGACAAAGAAAGATCGAAAAATCAACAGCTGTACGAACTCGTGTTCATTAAATTTTGCGAAGAAGACAATAACAACTTGTTTTATACCTAAGAAAGTAATCTCTGCATAATAAGAATAATTTCACTTAAGTACTTTTTTGATATCAAAGAAAGAAATGTCTGCATAATACGAACAATTCCACTTAGTTACTTTTTTTTTGACAACTAAGTATATCTGTTTCTTAAAATTAAGAATTTTTCCGTTTAGCTGTATATCATTCCGTATACTTCTTGATTCCTTCTCAATTTCTGAAGTTTTTTCCCTCCGTGTAGTCATTAATTTGTTTTTCTAGAGCTTACTTCTGGTGAATTTTATTTTTTTATTAAGTTTAACACATATTAAATTTATGTATTTATTGTGAATTTTAAATAATTTGAATGTACCTAGTAATAATTAAAAAAAGGTATTGATTTTGTTAGAGTTCCATACGCATTTTACAAGGGTTTTGTAAGTGTTTGCTTTACTTTTTAAATGGTTAACTAATCACTCAACTATAAGCATTATTCGGTATATCTAATTAAAATTGAAATTATTTGTTTCTATGATGTTCAATTCGCAAGTTACAATAGTTTTGTTAGTGTTTGTTTTACTTTTTAAATGGTTAACTAATCATTCAACTTAAAGCATTATTCGGTATATCTAAATAAAATTGAAATTATTTGTTTCTATGATGTTAGGGATTGTCAGAGATGATTACGGAATTTGCAAAGAATTTATTTAAAAGTGTTTTATAAGTTTTTCATAAATATTTTATGTGTTTTATAAGTGTTTTATATATGTTTTATAAGTGTTTTAAAAATATTTTATAAGTGTTTTATAAGTGTTTTATAAATGTTTTATATGTGTTTTGTAAGTGTTTTAGTAGAAATTCATAAAAGTTTTCATAATTGAATTCATAAAAGTTTTGCGAGTGTTTTTACTACTTCAAGTAAAGATTTCCGCATTTCAATAAGAGTTTAATATGTTTTAATATGGGTTGTATGATGATTTCAATTTAGTTTTACAAGTATTTTATAATAACTTCACCACAATACGTAACGATTTGTTCAATAATAAGCAACTGTTTTACTAAAAATTCATAAATGTTTAATAAGTGTTTCATAATTAATTTCATAATTAATTTCATAAGAGAATTCGCAAATGTTTTATAAGCCTTTCAGAAAAGTTATTTGTTTCAATAAGAGCTTAATATGTTTGATTATCGCGTTTATGTAAATTTCTATTTCAGTTTCACAAGTTTTTATACCCTACACTAAGAGTGAAAAGGTATATTTAGTTTGGTACGCCATTTGTAACACCCAGAAGGAAGCATCTCCGGTAAGGAAAAGTATATATATTCTTGATCAGCATGACCTCCTGAGTCGATTTAGCGATGTCCGTCTGTCCGTCTGTCCGTCTGTCTGTCTGTCCGTATGTCTGTTGAAATCTCTACTGCCCGTAACTTCAACGAGTAGATTTCTATTGTTGTTCGTACCGAACATCTATCTCTTACTTCCGGTAAGAGATATCTTACTTCTGATAATTTTACTCCTTACCTATGCGTTAAAATTCAGAAATGCGTTAAAGTAGAGAAATACACGAAAGATTACTGGCACTAGTAGATATCTATTCGTTGAAGTTACGAACATAATTACTAGAAAATTATATATCTCATGTAGTAAAAATGTATAAGAGTTTAATGATTAATTTAAATTGATAGCTAATTATTTTGTATACGTTTTATAAGAGTTTCATAAGACATACAAACCCACCACTGTTTAATTATTTGTTCAAGAGAAGCTGCAGGTTAAAATCATTGAGATTGATAAGAAATTACTGGAAATGAACTGGTCTATAATAATAAATGAGAAATGGGTGAAATGGGTGATCCATTACGAAATTTTGAAAAAATCAATGACAAAATCAAAATTTGTATTTTTTTGTATGTATTAACTTTATGTAAATTTTAAAAAAGAAAGAAATCAAGGGGTTCTAGTTCTAATATACTATTGAAAAGATATTTTAAATGTCCCAAATATGAACGAAACTCATATATCAAAGGAATTTACTTTATAACCATTTTCTTAACTAGGTTATGTCAGTAATATGCATTTCTTAAACACCCTGTATCTTAAGGATGCAAAATTAGACATTTTTTATTTTATATTTTCTTATTTTATTGTAAATACATAAGAATTTTACTTGAGTGTCATAATAGTATATAAACTGTTTTAAAAAAGTTCCATGAGAGTATCAAAAATGTTCCATTAAGTTATGGATGAATGCTTTTTTTTTTGTTTTTTTTTTAAACATTTATTAGAATATTCAGCGTTACAACCCCAGATACATTGACCCAAACGCATCAAATACCTTCTACCTTTACAAATCACATAAACCAACAGGGTACATAAAATGCATCCTTGGGGTATTTCAAAACTACAGCAATGTATCCATAACCATTTTCTGCAAACACAATCTACACAACCACATTATATCTTGAATTACATACATAACTACAACGCAATCATCACCTGCAGCTGGCCTTCATTTACCTTTGCAAATTTCAGATATTTTACCTCTGTAAATATTTTAACGGCTTTATTACAACGCAACGCTCAGTCCGGTTGCTACGTCCAAGTCAATTTCATTCAGTATGAATGTAATTTACGTACGCAACTTGGGTCATAAACAAAATCATTATTATCATCATCATTATCATCAGATGAAGAAGAAAATAGGTATCGGACGCACTTAAAGTACACTCACATACTTAAACCTTTAGTTTCCTATTCTTGTTAGAAGTGAAAATTTAGCAAATATTTTACCAATTTGTGCTTTAGAATCTGCATCAATGTGGGGGGGGGGGAGGTGCTTTAAGCAACAACCAAAAATACATATATTGCACATGACTTCTATACGATTGCTTCGAGCTACATAGATACACGACAAACCATGCTTGATTTTGAAATATTTTGCATGCAAATGTTTGCAGCATAAATCCAGGAAAATTGAAAAGAGTTTTCTTTTTTTTTTAAGCAAAATAATTTGTGCAATTTTTGCAGCCACTTGTTGTTTGGCAGCGCGTAAAATGTTGCTGGCATTGCCACGGGACAACATTTTTGCATGCAGTGAAAATAAAATATGCTGTACACAAACATTTAATGTTTGCAAAAATTAGCAATTATATAGGCTAATATAATAAATTACATATACTCTGACAAATGTTTACATGTTTGGGTCAATAATGTATATTATTAGAAATTATTCAGTTGTTAGAGACAAACAATCTCAGTCATACCGTGATTATATTCAAATTTACAAACATTCACATTGTTGCCAAAAGCATTAACATAGTGTAAAATTCAATGCACAATGTACTAATCATTTAATTGTTTGTGTAAAAAAATTTGTTGGTACAATAAAGTACATTGTTGGGAATTATTAATTTGATAATTATAAACAATCTCATATTAAGGTTTTTTGATTATTCATATGATTGCCAAAAGCATTATCTTAGTAAGAATAATATTATCTATCGTTTGTACTAATATAATTTTTTTTTGAGGTAAACTGTTTGTTAGGACAATAATATACATTCACTTGATAGAGACAATCATTTCTAAGTCATTCTATAATATTTAATCTGACAATCATTTGCAAGGGAATATAAATAATGAGAACTATATAAGTACTTAATTGTTTGAGAGAAACGTTTTTGTTGAATTTACAATTATTTCATTATAATTTGATTATAATAAAAACAAATATATTCTTTTTATACAAATATAGATTTTACTTGTTTAGCACAATCAAAAATAGCATTATTTTTTTTTTTTTTTGATATTTTATATTAAAATTTTTAATCATTCACATTATTGTCAAAAGCATTAACAAATTGTAAAATACAGTGCACATCGGTACTAATCATTTAATTGTTTGTGTTAATCATTTTGCTCGGACAATAAAGTTTATTGTTGGGAATTATTAATTTAATAATGATAAATATTTATAATTTTTAAATTTTTAATTATTTATATAATTGCCAAAAGCATTAACTTAGTGTGATCAATATTATCTATCGTTTGTACTAATATCATTTTTTGAGATATACTGTTTGTTAGGACAATAGTATACATTCACTTGTTAGTCATTCTATAATTATATTTAATCTGACAATCATTTGAAAAGGGATGTTAATAGCAAGAACTATATTACATATCGTTAATAATCATTTAATTGTTTGAGAAAAACATTTTTGTTGAATTTATAATTATTTAAAGTATTTGATTATAATAAATATATTTTTTTGTACAAATATATAGTTTACTTCTTTATTACAATCAAAAATATCATTTATTATTGTAAATATTTAATGGTTACAGCAAATTGTTTAAGAACTTTAGTTCGGTCTATGGGTATATGTGATGTGTCTGTTGAATTCCTTTCTATGACAATGCAATGCTAAAGTAATCGGTTTGTTGCATATAAATGTGGCAGAATTAGGACTGTATATATAATTTTTCCGTAGGATAATTTTAACTTTGTGTTCAATCAATGTGTATGGTTGCCACAATGTAGCTACATGATTAAAAACTGCATTTTTAGTAATGGAGAAATAGCACAACCATAAACATTGTTAGTAAATAATTTGTACGTTGCAAAAACTGTTGAACTTTGGTCCATCTATATAATAATACTAATTTTTTGTGATTACAATCTATAATATTGTAATTGTAACAATTAACATTTGTTGCAATTAGTTGACCACATCAATTGACAGTTATGGACACTAATATGTATTTATATTCTCACTTGTTAGAGGTAATCGTTTTTCTTTCATAGTATAATCTTTAATCATTTGTATAAATGCCACATCCTTGACAATTATTTAATTGTTTGCGAAAATCATGTTAAATATATTTATATGCCATAGATGCTGCTATTGTAAATAAATACAATCCAATATAATCTTATTGTAGAAAGTTATTTTTTTACTAGTATGGTGTAATCATCAATTGCAGTAATTGTTATTTTATGATTGTAGCAAATAGTCAAAACAATTTATATGTTTAATAAAATTTACCTTTATGACCAAAACAAAATGCGAGAAAATAATAAACATTGTGACTAATTATTTACTGTTGTGAGACAAACTATATACTCTAAATACAATGTATAGTATTATGATTGTAACAACTAACATTTACATAAGAAAATATTGCCTGCAACTATATATAATTAAAATAAATTTGTGTTAAATATAAATTGACACACATTATAAAAAAAAAATTAATTGCAGCACAAATTTTAAGTACTATTCAAATTATTGCGACAAGCAACACTATGATTATAGCAAACATACTATGTATTATAATTACTGGAATCATATTTTTCGCTTTGTGTATTAACTATTCGTTGCTTGCTGCTATTGCTGCTCAAATTCAATTGAATGCTTGTTGCTGTTACCGTATTTGAAGCGCCCTAAAAATGGCGCCCTTTAGCAATATCTGTTTTCCATTATATTGCCCACTTTGCTCACATTTTAATTCTTTGAATTCTTTACCTTCGTTTGGGGTGTTGCTTTCTTGTGTCTGGTAGGTGGTTGGTTGATTTTGGCTGGCTGGCTGGGATGCTTGGTACCTGTTAGAACACTTTAAGATGTTGCAAAACTTATTTTACGCTCTAAATGCTGCAGAGATGTGGCTGATGTGGCTTTGATGATTGCTGCTATAAAAAAATACGACGAAGAAAAAAACCTGACATTTTGTCAGAAGTCAGTCAGCATGCTAAATGTTGTGATTTAATGCAGCCGACTTTAATGGATAGAATTAAGTTTTACGGCTCGAAACAGAGATGAGAAAATATGCTGTTTCATTTTCATTTTTTTATTTAATAATAGCACCAAGCATTTCCGTTCTATTAAATTTTTTAATTAATTAAAGATTTTTATAGAGGCTATATAGATTAATATAGATTAATAAAACTTTAAAATAGTTGCATACTTTTAAAAAATATTTTTGTTATATTCTTCAAAATAAGAGCAGAAAAAATATTCCCTGTCCGTTGTACTGTCTAGTAGGGTTTTTTAATTTAGATTTTTTTATTCAATTTTGAGGTCCGAGTCCACAGTAGAGATGGACGCGTGCCGTGCTTTTTTCGGGTCACGCCCGAAAATCTGAGTTTGTGCGTGCAAATCGCTGTGCGTGCTAGTTGTTGTCGTGCCCGTGCCTCTAAAAACAGACACGTGTCCATTAAAGATTTTTTTTGTTTCTACTCCAATTTAAAAACCTTTATTTCCAGCAGCAGGAAATACAAATTTCGTGGTATTTTAACCAACACATTTTTCAATAACGATTCCGGTAACAAAAAACGAAACGGTTCCAATTCCGGTTCTTTGCGGTCCCCGACAGGTTCCGATTCCGGAGACGTTCCGATTCAGAGTATAAATATAAAACATTACCAAAGTTAATTGTTGAATTATTTATAATAAGGGATCATAAAGAAATAGATTTAAAAAATGTTTGGAACCGAAATCGGAACCCATATATTCGGAACTGGAATCGGAAGCGCTATTTTTTAAGTCTCATTTTAAGTTTCATATAAAAAATGTGGGTCAAAAATCGACCACCTTTTGAGGGTCATGGACCATTCCAAATGGTACCATTAGACTTTAGAACGCTAGACTTTAGACCGCTATAGAATTCCGAAATTATTTAGTTTTTTTTTCACTTTATGCCCACTATTCAACATCTATCGGCCAAACGTCCATTCGTGTAAATGGCTTTCGGGCAAACATCTATTTCGGTAAATGAATTTCGGGAAAACATTCAATCGTCCAAATGATTGTCGGGCAAATGGCTTTCCGTCAAATGTTCATTGGGGCAAATGTCAATTCAGGCAAATGGCTTACGGGCAAACATATATTCGGTAAATGGCTTTCGGGCAAACATCTATACGGGTAAATGAATTTCGGACAAACATCTATTCGGGTAAATGAATTTCGGACAAACATCGAATCGGCCAAATGGTTTTCGGGCAAACGTACATTCTGGTAAAATGGCTTTCGGTCAAAAGTTCATTGGTGCAAATGTCCATTGGGGCAAATGGCTTTCGGCCAAACATCTATTTGGGTAAATGGCTTTCAAACAAACATCTATACGGGTAAATTAATTTTGGGCAGAAATCAAATCGGACAAATAGTTTTCGGACCAACGTCCATTCTGGAAAAATGGCTTTCGGTCAAAAGTTCATTGGTGCAAATGTCCATTGGGGCAAATGGCTTTCGGGCAAACATCTATTTGGGTAAATGGCTATTGAGCAAACATCTATTCGGGTAAATTAATTTTGGGCAAAAATCAAATCGGACAAATAGTTTTCGGACCAACGTACATTCGGGAAGATGGTTTTCGGTCAAATATTCATTGGGGCAAATGTCCATTCGTGCAAATGGCTTATGGGCAAACATCTATTCGGTAAATGGGTTTCGGGCAAACATCTATTCGGGCAAACATCGATTCGGCCAAATGGTTTTCGGGCAAACGTCCATTCTGGAAAAATGGCTTTCGTTCAAAAGTTCATTGGAGCAAATGTCCATTGGGGCAAATGGCTTTCGGGCAAACATCTATTTGGGTAAATGGCTTTCGAGCAAACATCTGTTTGGGTAAATTAATTTTGGACAAAAATCAAATCGGACAAATAGTTTTCGTACCAACGTACATTCGGGAAGATGGCTTTCGGTCAAATATTCATTGGGGCAAAAGTCCATTCGGGCAAATGGCTTTGGGAAAACTGTTCATTCGGGCAAACGTCTATTCGGGAAAACATCTATCTATTATGGTAAATGGCTTTCGGGCAAACATCTAATCAGGCAAATGGTTTTCGGACAAACGTTCATTCGGACAAATGTCTCTCGGTCAAATGTCCATTGGGCAAATGTTCGTTCGGGCAAATGGCTTTCTGCCAAATGTCCATTGGGGCAAATGTCCATTTTCCCAAATGGCTTTGGGGAAAAATGTTCATTCGGGAAAATGACGACAAACGTCCATTCGATATTTATAAATATAAAAATTAGGCTTTTAAGGGTTAAACTTTTCATTAAATTTGTCATTGTTTTCTTAATTATTTTAAAATGTTTTCTTAGATAGAAATTTGTTTTGATTTAACTGGTTTCCATAAATGTTCCATAAATGTTTTAAAATGTTTATATAATACAATTTAAAAATTAATTTATTTATATAAATTAATGGAAGCATATTTAAATCTAATGATTTGGTACAAAACGGAGCGTCCTAAAGGGGTCAAACATTGTATGGTAAAAAAAATCAAAACCAGGACTTGACAAATCGCACCTCAAAATTCATATGGCTCTGTAATATGTGCACTTTTTATAGTAACTTCAAATGATTGTAAAATCTAAAAGAAATGTCCTAGGGGAGTCACACTTTGCACATTTCATCGGATATAAAATATGATGATTTGGTATAAAAAATCATAAGAATTTACCTACTAGGACTAAAGAAATCACATTTTTAACTTCAAATGGCTGTAGATCTTTGCACTTTTATCGTAACTTCAAAAAGCTGTAACATTTGAACGGAAAGTCCTGAAGGTGTCAAACATTGCACATTTCAGCGCATATAAAATCTTATAATTTGGTAAACAAAATCAGAACCAGGACTGGAGAAATCTCATCTTTAACTTGAAATGAAATCTTTGCACTTTATCGCAACTTAAAATGGCTGTAAAATATGTGTCCTAGAGTGGTTTAAATTCTGCTCATTTCATCTGATATATAATCTCATGATTTGGTATAAGATATATAATCTCATGATTTGGTACAAATCAGAAGAATCACCTTACCAGGACTTGAAAAATCACATAAAAGCTGTAAAATCTAAACGGTCAAACTTTGCACATTTCACCTGTTATAGAATCTGATAATTTGGTTCAGAATTCTGAACTAGGACTACATAAATCATATCTTTAACTGCAAAAGAAATCGTTGCATTTTTTATCGCAAATTAAAAAGGATGTAAAATATAAACTAGAGGGGTCAATCTTTGCACATTTCATCGGTTATAAAAATCTCATGATTTGGTACAAAAATCCGAAAAATCGACCAACCAAGACTTGAGAAATCGCCTCTTTAACTTCAAATGGCTGTAGAACCTTTGCACTTTTTATTGTAAACTCAAATGACGTCTTTCATCGGATATGAAATCTCATGATTTGGTACAAAAACGGTAGCATCTCTTATATTTCAAAAAACACAGTGAGTTTAGCTAGCTAATGGTTTTAATAGGGCGTTAGGGGTTTTTTAATTCTTGTATTTTTTCTACATTTTACTTCCAATTAAATTGCAGCAACACGAATGAATAACAATGACGAGTTGGTTTGTTTAACATTTGAAACGTGGTCGCGCTGCTGTACAGCGCAAACGTTCTACATTTCAGAGCAAATATGTCGAGTTGACAAATTCAGGTAGTAACTGCAGCTACTGCTGCCGCTGGCATTGCGCCCAGATATATCTGCGTAGCTATAACTCTGCAACTGTTTCCTTAAATATGTATCTCTGGCTAAGTAATCAAATGCGGTTGACAGGTACTTTGTGTGTTTAACTCTTGTGCCGTCACTCATTACACCAGGTGCTGAGGTGCTTTAATCAACATTCAGACCCAATTTGCATCAACGTAGAGCTGGGTTTGTTTCACTTCTTCCTTTTTTATTGGCCTACAAAACGTATTTACATCGCAGACGGACGACTACTTGAAGGGACTAACGGATGCACTTATGTTGGAATAACAACCTCTGGAGGGCGCTAAAATCCTTGCTGAATCTCATGTGTTGCATTATTAATGTTTCAATCAGCTTTTAAGGGCAAATAGTTCAAAGTTAAATGGGGGGGACTCTTGGTGAGTTCTGACGCATATTTGTCAGTCAGCGTTGATCTATTTTGTTGGCACAATTTTAAAATTTCAACAAACGACCAATGCAAATACCTAAACAAATATCGCATGTAGTGCTTAGTGACCGCATAAGCGGTTTTAATTTGTCCAGCTAAACATTTTGACCAAATACATTGGTCAAACAATGCGGCTGGCATCAGCTAAAGCAACCAGTGAGTTAAATCTATACACAGTTTGAATGCGGCATCAACAAAATGCGCAAAATACAAATGAAAAACTGAAATAAAAAAATTTTACTTTAATAAAAAAATTAAATAAAAATTAATATTACAAAAATTCCGTATACAATTACCGTATAACATATAAAAGGGTTTTTCAATAAGAGCGCTACAAAAGTTTTTTTCAAGGGACGCTACAAAAGTAGAGCGACAGAGACAGCAAACGACGACATATTTCTTGCCGCTCTTTTGACATTTCTCTTCAGTAAGGTTTGCCATTTCATGGTGGAAAGATATACGAGCCAACAACGAGTCGAAATTATTAAAATTTACTACCGAAATTCGAATTCGTATATCTTTCCATCATGAAATGGCAAACCTTACTGAAGAGAAATGTCAAAAGAGCGGCAAGAAATATGGCGTCGTTAAAAATATCGTGATTTAAATCTTAAAGTTCATGGGAAAATTATACTACTTAAGATCGTGGATAATTTTGTAAATACAAAATATTTATGTATTCCAAATATTTTGTATATTTTTGAGTACATATCGTCACTGTCATGCCAAAGGGGCGAATGTGCATTTTTAAAAATGTTGGGAAATCAAATTTTAAAGTTTGAAGTGCTTTAAAAATTAGAAAAATTTAGTTTTTTTTCAATTTTTTCTGTTATTTTCGTTTATTCATGAATTATTATAACGTATATAAAATATCTTTGGATTCGGACAATTTACTGAATTATAAATACGAATTTTGTGAGGCCATATCCTGACCAAAACGCAAATATTTTTGTTTTTTATGCTATAACTTTTTATTAGCTCAGAAAAAAATAGTGATGTAAAAGAATTAATTGTTTGTTTTTAAAGCACCTATCTATTGGCATCATTATTTAAAAATATTTTAATTAATTTTAATTAATTAATTTGCCATTTGTTATTTGAAGGAACATTTTTTTGGCAAATTTAAATAATGATGCCAATCGATAGGTGCTTTAAAAACAGACAACTAATACCTTCTTGCACGAATAAAAAGCTATAGCAAAAAAACGAAGAAATTCGAAAAATTGAAAATCTTGTCATGCCAAAAGGGCGAATCTTTCCTTTTTCGCCATAACTATTTATTGGTACGAGATAAAATAGTAGTGTGAAGGCATTTATTGTTTGTTTTTAAAGCACCTATCGATCTGCATCATTACTTAAAAATATTTTGCCAAACTTTTTTTCCTTCAAATAACAAATGGCAAATTAATGTTTGACAAAATATTTTTAATTAATGATGCAGATCGATAGGTGCTTTAAAAACAAACAATAAATGCCTTCACACTACAATTTTATCTCGTACCAATAAATAATTATGGCGAAAAAGGAAAGATTCGCCCTTTTGGCATAAGATTTTTAATTTTTCAAATTCGCCCTTTTGGTTTTGACTTTTGTGGCTAGATATATCCAACAAAACGACACGCGATTTTAGCACAGTATACTTGAGGAAAAACTACATTCAAAAATGTAAAAAAACGCAAATGTCAAAAATTGCACATTCGCCCCTTTGGCATGATAGTGACGATATAATATAAATATAAATATGTTTATATGCAAACATTATTATATTTGAACTGATAGAACACTATATTTCTCTAGAAACATATTTTTATTTAGGCCATTCCAAAATATGTGTGCTTTTGAATATGTAAATTAATGTTCCGCTTCAAATAATGGATGTAATAATAACACTACCCACCAAGGTTTTTGCCATGGACATCCCACACATCAATTCTATATAATCCGTTTTTGAGCAAATTGCAAAAGTATTTTCAAGACGTTCTCATCCACTACTTAGAATAAAACAATTAGTTCTGTGGAGAAATAGTTTAACAAAAAAAAAACTGAAACGCAATTTTTCTTTGAATTGTCTAGACTAATTTTAATATATTAATGAATGCTGAAATTCCAATATCTCTTTAAGATAATTGTATCTAAACTCGGAAATGTTTGTTTTTTTTTTCGTATTTTTATCATTGAGGCTTTAATAATTAACAGAAAAAGTATTTATCTTCATCTAGAGCAGTGGATATTCAAATTAGATTTTTAAATAATTTAATTAAAAAAAATTAATAAATAAAATTTGAAATTTATCCATATGAAACATTAAATTGCAAAGGTATTAAAACTACTAATCTGATATTGTCGTTGTCGTAAATATATTTAGAAAAAAATTCAAGTACGATAAAGTTTGAAACATTTTTTTGAAAATTTGACAACAAAACATCGCGAACCTATATTTGAAGAAAATAAAGTAACAGATTAATTAAAGTGTTAAATTACGTTTGAAACACTTTTTAGGTGACATAAATTTCTTTTTGATTTTTTGCAATTATCTGGAAACAGATTTTTTGCCAATTATCCATAGAGTGTGGTTCATATTTTATTTTTTGATAAAGTTTGTATCTAAGACATGTCGAAATAAATACTGAGTACGCAGCAAGAATCAAAGAAGACCAAAATCTACCAGAAATTATAAGTTTCAATTCAGTGGAATCCAACAATGCTGAATATGTAGAACAATATAAACTAAAAATCACTATTTTATAATTTCAAAGGGGTCGCAGAAGATAAAGGGTTTTTCAATAAGAGCGCTACAAAAGTTTTTTCAACAGGGACACTACAAAAGTAGAGCGACAGGGACAGCAAACGACGCCATATTTCTTGCCGATCTTTTGACATTTCTCTTCAGAAAGGTTTGCCATTTCATGATGGTTCTTATAGAACTATAGTTCTTATAGAACTATTATTATTATTAAATTCTAAACAAAATCGTCCGAAAATAGTCTAAAAAATCAAAACTTTTCGAGTTCATATTCAAATACGTTAAAAAAAAACTATCGGAATAATAGTTATTGTCGGTACATTGTAATTAGTCTTTAAAATTAAAAGAAAAATTACGTGTAAGGGAGAACCAGCTGTGTAAGGGACTGTATATTTTTAATTCTAAAAAGTGGGCCTAATATTTAGAAATAATTTTTCTTTTCGTTACGTATTTGAAATAAACTGAGTATGCAGTCAAAATCAGCAACCGCGATTTATATAGAATTGATGTATGTAAGTGGAAACATCAACATGTTTCTGAGTGTTCGTTTACAAACATAATATTATTTAAGTCTCTTCACAACTCTGTTTATAACGGACATTTACAAACATGTTTACATAAATCTCCAAACATATATAGCTCCAAACCAAAATTATGTTTGGGAGAGTTTTTTATTTTGCATCATGTACATTGGCAAACAACCATACATTCAAAAATACATCCAGGCATACAAACAGGTAGCCTGTGAAACGTGATGCTTCTGTTGACATGACCATTAATTATTCTCATCTAATTTGGTTAGTTTTGTTGAAGACAGACGCACACCGCCTCCACCTATTCAACACTCTCACTCACTATTTCTTTCTCTCTCTCTATTTAGATTCTACCTCCCTGCGTACTGCGCTGCAATTAATGTAGATGGCGCTGCGTTACATCGGTTTATTCACACTGACATTTGCAGGTAGTACTAGTTGCGTTGAGTTGACTGTGTGCGACATAATAGTTGGCATGAAATCACCACTCACCCAAAGGTAAGTTAACCCATTAACGCCGTACCCTAAAAATGTAAAAAACCTTTTTCAAATTTCAATACAATGGGTTCCAATAGGTTAAGATCAGTTGATATGTGCAAATTAAGAAAGGAAGATGGGGTGGAGAGTGCATTTCAGTTAACAGTAAATTCGGTTTTGGTACAAATTAAGGAATTCTCTCGTGTTTGGTTTGTGGACTGTTCAGACTATGATCGTTTTAGGCTTCTGGATGACTGGTCAGCTGATAAATCCCTCACTCCAGCATTACATTCCACTCTTTACTTTAATATGTTCGTTATTAAGTTCTAGATTTTTTTAGATATTGATGTGCCAAGCCTTCACTGCAAATTTCATATAATTCGATCGGTCGGTTCTGGTGTAATCAGGTTTTGAAAAACATTTTCCTTTAAATGGTCATAACTCCTAAACGAAGCGTCATAGAGGTCCAAAGTGGGGCCATTTTATAGATATTGATGGCCCAATTATTCACTGCAAATTTCATACATGTTTTGAAAAACTTTTACCTTTAAATGGCCATAACTCGTAAACGAGGCGTCCTAGAGGGTCCAAAGTGGGGGCATTTTATATATATTGATGGCCCAACTATTCACTGCAAATGTCATATAATTCGATCGGTCGGTTCTGGTGTAATCAGGTTTTGAAACATATTTACTTTAAATGTCCATAACTCCTAAACGAAGCGTCGTAGAGGGTCCAAAGTGGGGGCATTTTATAGATATTGATGGCACAATTATTCACTGCAAATTTCATATAATTCGATCGGTCGGTGCTGGTGTAATCAGGTTATGAAAAACATTTTCCTTTAAATGGCCATAACTCCTAAACGAAGCGTCCTAGAGGGTCCAAAGTGGGGGCATTTTATAGATATCGAAGGCCCTATTATTCACTGCAAATTTCATATAATTCGATCGGTCGGTTCTGGTGTAATCAGGTTTTGAACAACATTTTTCTTTAAATGGCCATAACTCCTAAACGAAGCGTCCTAGAGGGTCCAAAGTGGAGGCATTTTATAGATATTGATGGCCCAATTATTCACTGCAAATTTCATATAATTCGATCGGTCGGTTCTGGTGTAATCAGGTTTTGAAAAACATTTTCCTTTAAATGGCAATAACTCCTAAACGAAGCGTCCTAGAGGGCCCAAAGTGGGGGCATTTTATAGACATCGAAGGCCCAATTATTATCTGCAAATTTCATATAATTCGATCGGTCGGTGCTGGTGTAATCAGGTTTTGAAAAACATTTTCCTTTAAATGGCCATAACTCTTAAAAGAAATGTCCTAGAGGGTCGAAAGTGGGGGCATTTTATAGATATTGACGGCCCAATTATTATCTGCAAATTTCATATAATTCGATCGGTCGGTGCTGGTGTAATCAGGTTTTGAAAAACATGTTCCTTTAAATGGCCATAACTCCTAAACGAAGCGTCCTAGGGGGTCCAAAGTGGGGGCATTTTATATATATTGATGGCCCAATTATTCACTGCAAATTTTATATAATTCGATCGGTCGGTTCTGGTGTAATCAGGTTTTGAAAAACATTTTCCTTTAAATGGCCATAACTCCTAAACGAAGCGTCCTAGAGGGTCCACAGTGGGGGCATTATATTGATGGCCCAATTATTCACTGCAAATTTCATATAATTCGATCAGTCGGTTCTGGTGTAATCAGGATTTGAAAAACATTTTCCTTTAAATGGCCATAACTCCTAAACGAAGCGTCCTAGAGGGTCTAAAGTGGGGGCATTTTATAGATATTGATGGCACAATTATTTACTGCATATTTCATACAGGTTTTGAAAAACATTTTACTTTAAATGGCCATAACTCGTAAACGAAGCGTCCTAGAGGATCCAAAGTGGGGGCATTTTATAGATATTGATGGCCCAATTATTCACTGCAAATTTCATATAATTCGATCGGTCGATTCTGGTGTAATCAGGTTTTGAAAAACATTTTCCTTTAAATGGCCATAACTCGTAAACGAAGCGTCCTAGAGGATCCAAAGTGGGGGCATTTTATAGATATTTATGGCCCAATTATTCACTGCAAATTTCATATAATTCGATCGGTCGGTTCTGGTGTAATTAGGTTTTGAAACACATTTTCCTTTAAATGGCCATAACTCCTAAACGAAGCGTCCTAGAGGGTCCAAAGTGGGGGCATTTTATAGATATTGACGGCCCAATTATTATCTGCAAATTTCATATAATTCGATCGGTCGATTCTGGTGTAATCAGGTTTTGAAAAACATTTTCCTTTAAATGGCCATAACTCCTAAACGAAACGTCCTAGAGTGTCCAAAGTGGGGGCATTTTATAGATATTGATGGCCCAATTATTCACTGCAAGTCCTAGATGGTCCAAAGTGGGGGCATTTTATAGATATTTATGGCCCAATTATTCACTGCAAATTTCATATAATTCAATAGATATTTATGGCCCAATTATTCACTGCAAATTTCATATAATTCGATCGGTCGGTGCTGGTGTAATCGGGTTTTGAAAAACGTTTTCCTTTAAATGGCCATAACTCCTAACCGAAGCGTTCTAGAGGGTCCAAAGTAGGGGGCATTTTATAGATATTGATGGCCCAATTATTCACTGCAAAATTCATATAATTCGATCGGTCGGCGCTGGTGTAATCGGGTTTTGAAAAACATTTTCCTTTAAATGGCCAAAACTTCTAAACGAAGCGTCCTAGAGGGTCCAAAGTGGGGGCATTTTATAGATATTGATGGCCCAATTATTTACTGCATATTTCATACATGTTTTGAAAAACATTTTCCTTTAAATGGCCATAACTCCTAAACGAAGCGTCCTAGAGGGTCCAAAGTGGGGGCATTTAATAGATATTGATGGCCCAATTATTCACTGCAAATTTCATATAATTCGATCGGTCGGTTCTGGTGTAATTAGGTTTTGAAAAACATTTTCCTTTAAATGGCCATAACTCCTAAACGAAGCGTCCTAGAGGGTCCAAAGTGGGGGCATTTTATAGATATCGAAGGCCCTATTATTCACTGCAAATTTCATATAATTCGATCGGTCGGTTCTGGTGTAATCAGGTTTTGAACAACATTTTTCTTTAAATGGCCATAACTCCTAAACGAAGCGTCCTAGAGGGTCCAAAGTGGAGGCATTTTATAGATATTGATGGCCCAATTATTCACTGCAAATTTCATATAATTCGATCGGTCGGTTCTGGTGTAATCAGGTTTTGAAAAACATTTTCCTTTAAATGGCAATAACTCCTAAACGAAGCGTCCTAGAGGGCCCAAAGTGGGGGCATTTTATAGACATCGAAGGCCCAATTATTATCTGCAAATTTCATATAATTCGATCGGTCGGTGCTGGTGTAATCAGGTTTTGAAAAACATTTTCCTTTAAATGGCCATAACTCTTAAAAGAAATGTCCTAGAGGGTCGAAAGTGGGGGCATTTTATAGATATTGACGGCCCAATTATTATCTGCAAATTTCATATAATTCGATCGGTCGGTGCTGGTGTAATCAGGTTTTGAAAAACATTTTCCTTTAAATGGCCATAACTCCTAAACGAAGCGTCCTAGAGGGTCCAAAGTGGGGGCATTTTATAGATATTGATGGCCCAATTATTCACTGCAAATTTCATATAATTCGATCGGTCGGTGCTGGTGTAATCAGGTTTTGAAAAACATGTTCCTTTAAATGGCCATAACTCCTAAACGAAGCGTCCTAGGGGGTCCAAAGTGGGGGCATTTTATATATATTGATGGCCCAATTATTCACTGCAAATTTTATATAATTCGATCGGTCGGTTCTGGTGTAATCAGGTTTTGAAAAACATTTTCCTTTAAATGGCCATAACTCCTAAACGAAGCGTCCTAGAGGGTCCAAAGTGGGGGCATTATATTGATGGCCCAATTATTCACTGCAAATTTCATATAATTCGATCAGTCGGTTCTGGTGTAATCAGGATTTGAAAAACATTTTCCTTTAAATGGCCATAACTCCTAAACGAAGCGTCCTAGAGGGTCTAAAGTGGGGGCATTTTATAGATATTGATGGCACAATTATTTACTGCATATTTCATACAGGTTTTGAAAAACATTTTACTTTAAATGGCCATAACTCGTAAACGAAGCGTCCTAGAGGATCCAAAGTGGGGGCATTTTATAGATATTGATGGCCCAATTATTCACTGCAAATTTCATATAATTCGATCGGTCGATTCTGGTGTAATCAGGTTTTGAAAAACATTTTCCTTTAAATGGCCATAACTCCTAAACGAAGCGTCCTAGAGGGTCCAAAGTGGGGGCATTTTATAGATATTGATGGCCCAATTATTTACTGCATATTTCATACAGGTTTTGAAAAACATTTTACTTTAAATGGCCATAACTCGTAAACGAAGCGTCCTAGAGGGTCCAAAGTGGGGGCATTTTATAGATATTGATGGCCCAATTATTCACTGCAAATTTCATATAATTCGATCGGTCGGCGCTGGTGTAATAGGGTTTTGAAAAACATTTTCCTTTAAATGGCCATAACTCCTAAACGAAGCGTCCTAGAGGGTCCAAAGTGGGGGCATTTTATAGATATTGATGGCCCAATTATTCACTGCAAATTTCATATAATTCGATCTGTCGGTGCTGGTGTAATCAGGTTTTGAAAAACATTTTCCTTTAAATGGCCATAACTCCTAAACGAAGCGTCCTAGAGGGTCCAAAGTGGGGGCATTTTATAGATATAGATGGCCCAATTATTTACTGCATATTTCATACAGGTTTTGAAAAACATTTTACTTTAAATGGCCATAACTCGTAAACGAAGCGTCCTAGAGGATCCAAAGTGGGGGCATTTTATAGATATTGATGGCCCAATTATTCACTGCAAATTTCATATAATTCGATCGGTCGATTCTGGTGTAATCAGGTTTTGAAAAACATTTTCCTTTAAATGGCCATAACTCCTAAACGAAGCGTCCTAGAGGGTCCAAAGTGGGGGCATTTTATAGATATTGATGGCACAATTATTTACTGCATATTTCATACAGGTTTTGAAAAACATTTTACTTTAAATGGCCATAACTCGTAAACGAAGCGTCCTAGAGGATCCAAAGTGGGGGCATTTTATAGATATTTATGGCCCAATTATTCACTGCAAATTTCATATAATTCGATCGGTCGGTTCTGGTGTAATTAGGTTTTGAAACACATTTTCCTTTAAATGGCCATAACTCCTAAACGAAGCGTCCTAGAGGGTCCAAAGTGGGGGCATTTTATAGATATTGACGGCCCAATTATTATCTGCAAATTTCATATAATTCGATCGGTCGATTCTGGTGTAATCAGGTTTTGAAAAACATTTTCCTTTAAATGGCCATAACTCCTAAACGAAACGTCCTAGAGTGTCCAAAGTGGGGGCATTTTATAGATATTGATGGCCCAATTATTCACTGCAAGTCCTAGATGGTCCAAAGTGGGGGCATTTTATAGATATTTATGGCCCAATTATTCACTGCAAATTTCATATAATTCAATAGATATTTATGGCCCAATTATTCACTGCAAATTTCATATAATTCGATCGGTCGGTGCTGGTGTAATCGGGTTTTGAAAAACGTTTTCCTTTAAATGGCCATAACTCCTAACCGAAGCGTTCTAGAGGGTCCAAAGTAGGGGGCATTTTATAGATATTGATGGCCCAATTATTCACTGCAAATTTCATATAATTCGATCGGTCGGCGCTGGTGTAATCGGGTTTTGAAAAACATTTTCCTTTAAATGGCCAAAACTTCTAAACGAAGCGTCCTAGAGGGTCCAAAGTGGGGGCATTTTATAGATATTGATGGCCCAATTATTTACTGCATATTTCATACATGTTTTGAAAAACATTTTCCTTTAAATGGCCATAACTCCTAAACGAAGCGTCCTAGAGGGTCCAAAGTGGGGGCATTTAATAGATATTGAGGGCCCAATTATTCACTGCAAATTTCATATAATTCGATCGGTCGGTTCTGGTGTAATTAGGTTTTGAAAAACATTTTCCTTTAAATGGCCATAACTCCTAATCGAAGCGTCCCAGAGCGTCCAAAGTGGGGGCATTTTATAGATATCGATGGCACAATTATTCACTGCAAATTTCATATAATTCGATCAGTCGGTTCTGGTGTAATTAGGTTTTGAATTACTTTTTTTCTTTAAATGGCCATAAGTGCTAAACAGAGCGTCGTAGAGGGTCCAAAGTGGGGGCCCAATTATTGACGTCAAATTGGATACAATTCGATCGGTCGGTTCTGGAGTAATCAGGTTTTGAAATATGAATTTCAAAAATTGTTAAATATGTTTAGAGAATCTTTTTGCTGCATTCCTGCGCTAAATCACTTAATAACATATCAGAATCATTAGTTGCCAATCGATAGGTCGGAGTGGACACAGCGTCAGCAACATATGCAATTCATCACTTTCCAAATGTCATCCTGCTGCACAATGTTTCAATATCACTGCACCCAAATATTCAAATGACAGATCGCAGTGCCATTAACATGCGTGCACAGGATATGCAAATCACATGTCGCACATCCTGCGGCGCATATTGTAGCCTACGGATGTCATATGTGACATATGTCATATGTCATATGTGACATATGTCATATGTCATATGTGACATATGTCATATGTCATATGTGACATATGTCATATGTCATATGTGACATATGTCATATGTCATATGTGACATATGTCATATGTCATATGTGACATATGTCATATGTCATATGTGACATATGTCATATGTCATATGTGACATATGTCATATGTCATATGTGACATATGTGACATATGTCATATGTCATATGTGACATATGTCATATGTCATATGTGACATATGTCATATGTCATATGTGACATATGTCATATGTCATATGTGACATATGTCATATGTCATATGTGACATATGTCATATGTCATATGTGACATATGTCATATGTCATATGTGACATATGTCATATGTCATATGTCATATGTGACATATGTCATATGTCATATGTGACATATGTCATATGTCATATGTGACATATGTCATATGTCATATGTGACATATGTCATATGTCATATGTGACATATGTCATATGTCATATGTGACATATGTCATATGTCATATGTGACATATGTCATATGTCATATGTGACATATGTCATATGTCATATGTGACATATGTCATATGTGACATATGTCATATGTGACATATGTCATATGTCATATGTGACATATGTCATATGTCATATGTCATATGTGACATATGTCATATGTGACATATGTCATATGTGACATATGTCATATGTCATATGTCATATGTGACATATGTCATATGTGACATATGTCATATGTGACATATGTCATATGTGACATATGTCATATGTGACATATGTCATATGTGACATATGTCATATGTGACATATGTCATATGTGACATATGTCATATGTCATATGTGACATATGTCATATGTCATATGTGACATATGTCATATGTCATATGTGACATATGTCATATGTCATATGTGACATATGTCATATGTGACATATGTCATATGTCATATGTGACATATGTCATATGTCATATGTGACATATGTCATATGTCATATGTGACATATGTCATATGTGACATATGTCATATGTGACATATGTCATATGTGACATATGTCATATGTGACATATGTCATATGTCATATGTGACATATGTCATGTGACATATGTCATATGTCATATGTGACATATGTCATATGTCATATGTGACATATGTCATATGTCATATGTGACATATGTCATATGTCATATGTGACATATGTCATATGTCATATGTGACATATGTCATATGTCATATGTGACATATGTCATATGTCATATGTCATATGTGACATATGTCATATGTCATATGTGACATATGTCATATGTCATATGTGACATATGTCATATGTCATATGTGACATATGTCATATGTCATATGTGACATATGTCATATGTCATATGTGACATATGTCATATGTCATATGTGACATATGTCATATGTCATATGTGACATATGTCATATGTCATATGTGACATATGTCATATGTCATATGTGACATATGTCATATGTCATATGTCATATGTCATTTGTGACATATGTCATATGTCATATGTCATATGTGACATATGTCATATGTCATATGTCATATGTCATATGTGACATATGTCATATGTCATATGTGACATATGTCATATGTCATATGTGACATATGTGACATATGTCATATGTCATATGTGACATATGTCATATGTCACATATGACATTTGACATATGTCACATATGACATTTGACATATATCACATATGACATATGTCACATATGACATATGACATATTTCACATATGACATATGACATATGTCACATATGACATATGACATATTTCACATATGACATATGACATATGTCACATATGACATATGTCACATATGACATATGTCACATATGACATATGTCACATATGACATATGTCACATATGACATATGTCACATATGACATATGTCACATATGACATATGACATATGACATATGTCACAAATGACATATGTCACATATGACATATGTCACATATGACATATGTCACATATGACATATGACATATGTCACATATGACATATGTCACATATGACATATGACATATGACATATGTCACATATGACATATGACATATGTCACATATGACATATGACATATGTCACATATGACATATGACATATGTCACATATGACATATGACATATGTCACATATGACATATGACATATGTCACATATGACATATGACATATGACATATGTCACATATGACATATGACATATGACATATGTCACATATGACATATGACATATGTCACATATGACATATGACATATGTCACATATGACATATGACATATGTCACATATGACATATGACATATGTCACATATGACATATGACATATGTCACATATGACATATGACATATGTCACATATGACATATGTCACATATGTCACATATGACATATGTCACATATGACATATGTCACATATGACATATGTCACATATGACATATGTCACATATGACATATGTCACATATGACATATGACATATGTCACATATGACATATGACATATGTCACATATGACATATGACATATATCACATATGCCATATGACATATGTCACATATGACATATGACATATGTCACATATGACATATGACATATGTCACATATGACATATGTCACATATGACATATGTCACATATGACATATGTCACATATGACATATGACATATGTCACATATGACATATGTCACATATGACATATGTCACATATGACATATGTCACATATGACATATGACATATGTCACATATGACATATGACATATGTCACATATGACATATGACATATGTCACATATGACATATGTCACATATGACATATTTCACATATGACATATGTCACATATGACATATGACATATGTCACATATGACATATGACACATATGACATATGACATATGACATATGACATATGACATATGTCAAATATGACATATGTCACATATGACATATGACATATGTCACATATGACATATGACATATGTCACATATGACATATGACATATGTCACATATGACATATGTCACATATGACATATGTCACATATGACATATGACATATGTCACATATGACATATGTCACATATGACATATGTCACATATGACATATGTCACATATGACATATGTCACATATGACATATGACATATGTCACATATGACATATGACATATATCACATATGCCATATGACATATGTCACATATGACATATGACATATGTCACATATGACATATGACATATGTCACATATGACATATGACATATGTCACATATGACATATGACATATGTCACATATGACATATGTCACATATGACATATGTCACATATGACATATGTCACATATGACATATGTCACATATGACATATGTCACATATGACATATGACATATGTCACATATGACATATGACATATGTCACATATGACATATGACATATGTCACATATGACATATGACATATGTCACATATGACATATGACATATATCACATATGCCATATGACATATGTCACATATGACATATGACATATGTCACATATGACATATGACATATGTCACATATGACATATGACATATGTCACATATGACATATGTCACATATGACATATGACATATGTCACATATGACATATGTCACATATGACATATGACATATGTCACATATGACATATGACATATGTCACATATGACATATGACATATGTCACATATGACATATGACATATGTCACATATGACATATGACATATGTCACATATGACATATGACATATGTCACATATGACATATGACATATGTCACATATGACATATGACATATGTCACATATGACATATGACATATGTCACATATGACATATGTCACATATGACATATGTCACATATTGACATATGTCACATATGACATATGTCACATATGACATATGTCACATATGACATATGTCACATATGACATATGTCACATATGACATATGTCACATATGACATATGTCACATATGACATATGTCACATATGACATATGTCACATATGACATATGTCACATATGACATATGTCACATATGACATATGTCACATATGACATATGTCACATATGACATATGTCACATATGACATATTTCACATATGACATATGTCACATATGACATATTTCACATATGACATATGTCACATATGACATATGTCACATATGACATATGTCACATATGACATATGTCACATATGACATATGTCACATATGACATATGTCACATATGACATATGTCACATATGACATATGTCACATATGGCATATGTCACATATGGCATATGTCACATATGACATATGTCACATATGACATATGTCACATATGACATATGGCATATGTCACATATGGCATATGTCACATATGACATATGTCACATATGACATATGTCACATATGACATATGTCACATATGACATATGACATATGTCACATATGACATATGACATATGTCACATATGACATATGTCACATATGACATATGTCACATATGACATATGTCACATATGACATATGTCACATATGACATATGTCACATATGACATATGACATATGTCACATATGACATATGACATATGTCACATATGACATATGACATATGTCACATATGACATATGACATATGTCACATATGACATATGACATATGTCACATATGACATATGACATATGTCACATATGACATATGACATATGTCACATATGACATATGACATATGTCACATATGACATATGACATATGTCACATATGACATATGACATATGTCACATATGACATATGACATATGTCACATATGACATATGACATATGTCACATATGACATATGACATATGTCACATATGACATATGACATATGTCACATATGACATATGACATATGTCACATATGACATATGACATATGTCACATATGACATATGACATATGTCACATATGACATATGACATATGTCACATATGACATATGACATATGTCACATATGACATATGACATATGTCACATATGACATATGACATATGTCACATATGACATATGTCACATATGACATATGACATATGTCACATATGACATATGACATATGTCACATATGACATATGACATATGTCACATATGACATATGACATATGTCACATATGACATATGACATATGTCACATATGACATATGACATATGTCACATATGACATATGACATATGTCACATATGACATATGACATATGTCACATATGACATATGACATATGTCACATATGACATATGACATATGTCACATATGACATATGACATATGTCACATATGACATATGACATATGTCACATATGACATATGACATATGACATATGTCACATATGACATATGACATATGTCACATATGACATATGACATATGTCACATATGACATATGACATATGTCACATATGACATATGACATGTGTCACATATGACATATGACATATGTCACATATGACATATGACATATGTCACATATGACATATGACATATGTCACATATGACATATGACATATGTCACATATGACATATGACATATGTCACATATGACATATGACATATGTCACATATGACATATGACATATGTCACATATGACATATGACATATGTCACATATGACATATGACATATGTCACATATGACATATGTGACATATGTCATATGTGACATATGTGACATATGTCATATGTGACATATGTGACATATGTCATATGTGACATATGTAACATATGTCATATGTGACATATGTGACATATGTCATATGTGACATATGTCATATGTGACATATGTCATATGTGACATATGTCATATGTGACATATGTCATATGTTACATATGTCATATGTCATATGTCATATGTCATATGTCATATGTCATATGTGACATATGTGACATATGTCATATGTGACATATGTGACATATGTCATATGTGACATATGTCATATGTGACATATGTGACATATGTCATATGTGACATATGTGACATATGTCATATGTGACATATGTGACATATGTCATATGTGACATATGTGACATATGTGACATATGTCATATGTGACATATGTGACATATGTCATATGTGACATATGTGACATATGTCATATGTGACATATGTGACATATGTCATATGTGACATATGTGACATATGTCATATGTGACATATGTGACATATGTCATATGTGACATATGTGACATATGTCATATGTGACATATGTGACATATGACTATGACATATGTCACATATGACATATGTCACATATGACATATGTCACATATGACATATGTCACATATGACATATGACATATGTCACATATGACATATGACATATGTCACATATGACATATGACATATGTCACATATGACATATGACATATGTCACATATGACATATGACATATGACATATGTCACATATGACATATGACATATGTCACATATGACATATGACATATGTCACATATGACATATGACATATGACATATGTCACATATGACATATGACATATGTCACATATGACATATGACATATGTCACATATGACATATGACATATGTCACATATGACATATGACATATGTCACATATGACATATGTCACATATGACATATGTCACATATGACATATGTCACATATGACATATGTCACATATGACATATGTCACATATGACATATGACATATGTCACATATGACATATGACATATGTCACATATGACATATGACATATGTCACATATGACATATGACATATGTCACATATGACATATGACATATGTCACATATGACATATGACATATGTCACATATGACATATGTCACATATGACATATGACATATGTCACATATGACATATGTCACATATGACATATGACATATGTCACATATGACATATGACATATGTCACATATGACATATGACATATGTCACATATGACATATGACATATGTCACATATGTCACATATGTCATATGTGACATATGTCATATGTGACATATGTCACATATGACATATGACATATGTCACATATGACATATGACATATGACATATGTCACATATGACATATGACATATGTCACATATATGACATATGTCACATATGACATATGTCACATATGACATATGTCACATATGACATATGTCACATATGACATATGTCACATATGACATATGTCACATATGACATATGTCACATATGACATATGTCACATATGACATATGACATATGTCACATATGACATATGTCACATATGACATATGTCACATATGACATATGACATATGACATATGTCACATATGACATATGTCACATATGACATATGACATATGTCACATATGACATATGACATATGTCACATATGACATATGACATATGTCACATATGACATATGACATATGTCACATATGACATATGACATATGTCACATATGACATATGACATATGTCACATATGACATATGACATATGTCACATATGACATATGTCACATATGACATATGACATATGTCACATATGACATATGACATATGTCACATATGACATATGACATATGTCACATATGACATATGTCACATATGACATATGACATATGTCACATATGACATATGACATATGTCACATATGACATCCGTAGGCTACAATATGCGCCGCAGGATGTGCGACATGTGATTTGCATATCCTGTGCACGCATGTTAATGGCACTGCGATCTGTCATTTGAATATTTGGGTCCAGTGATATTGAAACATTGTGCAGCAGGATGACATTTGGAAAGTGATGAATTGCATATGTTGCTGACGCTGTGTCCACTCCGACCTATCGATTGGCAACTAATGATTCTGATATGTTATTAAGTGATTTAGCGCAGGAATGCAGCAAAAAGATTCTCTAAACATATTTAACAATTTTTGAAATTCATATTTCAAAACCTGATTACTCCAGAACCGACCGATCGAATTGTATCCAATTTGACGTCAATAATTGGGCCCCCACTTTGGACCCTCTACGACGCTCTGTTTAGCACTTATGGCCATTGAAAGAAAAAAAGTAATTCAAAACCTAATTACACCAGAACCGACTGATCGAATTATATGAAATTTTCAGTGAATAATTGTGCCATCGATATCTATAAAACTTTGGACCCTCTAGGACGCTTCGTTTAGGAGTTATGGCCATTTAAAGGAAATGTTTTTCAAAACCTGATTTCACCAGAACCGACCGATCGAATTATATGAAATTTGCAATGAATAAATTTGCAATAGGGCCATCAATATCTATAAAATGCATCCACTTTGGACGCTCTGGGACGCTTCGATTAGGAGTTATGGCCATTTAAAGGAAAATGTTTTTCAAAACCTAATTACACCAGAACCGACCGATCGAATTATATGAAATTTGCAGTGAATAATTGGGCCATAAATATCTATAAAATGCCCCCACTTTGGACCCTCTAGGACGCTTCGTTTAGGAGTTATGGTCATTTAAAGGAAAATGTTTTTCAAAACCTGATTACCCCAGCACCGACCGATTGAATTATATGAAATTTGCAGTGAATAATTGGGCCATCAATATCTATAAAATGCCCCCACTTTGGACCCTCTAGGACGCTTCGTTTAGGAATTATGGCCATTTAAAGGAAAATGTTTTTCAAAACCTGATTACACCAGCACCGACAGATCGAATTATATGAAATTTGCAGTGAATAATTGGGCCATCAATATCTATAAAATGCCCCCACTTTGGACACTCTAGGACGTTTCGTTTAGAAGTTATAGCCATTAAAAGGAAAATGTTTTTCAAAACCTGATTACACCAGAACCGACCGATCGAATTATATGAAATTTGCAGTGAAAAATTGGGCCATCAATATCTACAAAATGCCCCCACTTTGGACCCTCTAGTACGCTTCGTTTAGGAGTTATGGCCATTTAAAGGAAAATGTTTTTCAAAACCTGATTACCCCAGCACCGACCGATTGAATTATATGAAATTTGCAGTGAATAATTGGGCCATCAATATATATAAAATGCCCCCACTTTGGACCCTCTAGGACGCTTCGTTTAGGAGTTATGGCCATTTAAAGGAAAATGTTTTTCAAAACCTGATTACACCAGCACCGACAGATCGAATTATATGAAATTTGCAGTGAATAATTGGGCCATCAATATCTATAAAATGCCCCCACTGTGGACCCTCTAGGACGCTTCGTTTAGGAGTTATGGCCATTTAAAGGAAAATGTTTTTCAAAACCCTATTACACCAGCGCCGACCGATCGAATTATGTCACATATGTCACATATGTCACATATGACATATGTCATATGTCATATGTGACATATGTCATATGTCATATGTGACATATGTCATATGTCATATGTCATATGTGACATATGTCATATGTCATATGTGACATATGTCATATGTCATATGTGACATATGTCATATGTCATATGTGACATATGTCATATGTCATATGTGACATATGTCATATGTCATATGTGACATATGTCATATGTGACATATGTCATATGAGAATCATTAGTTGCCAATCGATAGGTCGGAGTGGACACAGCGTCAGCAACATATGCAATTCATCACTTTCCAAATGTCATCCTGCTGCACAATGTTTCAATATCACTGGACTCATATGTGACATATGTCACATATGACATATGACATATGTCACATATGACATATGACATATGTCACATATGACATATGACATATGTCACATATGACATATGACATATGTCACATATGACATATGACATATGTCACATATGACATATGACATATGTCACATATGACATATGACATATGTCACATATGACATATGACATATGTCACATATGACATATGACATATGTCACATATGACATATGACATATGTCACATATGACATATGACATATGTCACATATGACATATGACATATGTCACATATGACATATGACATATGTCACATATGACATATGACATATGACATATGTCACATATGACATATGACATATGTCACATATGACATATGACATATGTCACATATGACATATGACATATGTCACATATGACATATGACATATGTCACATATGACATATGACATATGTCACATATGACATATGACATATGTCACATATGACATATGACATATGTCACATATGACATATGACATATGTCACATATGACATATGTCACATATGACATATGTCACATATGACATATGTCACATATGACATATGTCACATATGACATATGACATATGACATATGTCACATATGACATATGACATATGTCACATATGACATATGACATATGTCACATATGACATATGACATATGTCACATATGACATATGACATATGTCACATATGACATATGACATATGTCACATATGACATATGACATATGTCACATATGACATATGACATATGTCACATATGACATATGACATATGTCACATATGACATATGACATATGTCACATATGACATATGACATTTGTCACATATGACATATGACATATGTCACATATGACATATGACATATGTCACATATGACATATGACATATGTCACATATGACATATGACATATGTCACATATGACATATGACATATGTCACATATGACATATGACATATGTCACATATGACATATGACATATGTCACATATGACATATGACATATGTCACATATGACATATGACATATGTCACATATGACATATGTCACATATGACATATGTCACATATGACATATGTCACATATGACATATGTCACATATGACATATGACATATGTCACATATGACATATGACATATGTCACATATGACATATGACATATGTCACATATGACATATGACATATGTCACATATGACATATGACATATGTCACATATGACATATGACATATGACATATGACATATGACATATGACATATGACATATGACATATGACATATGACATATGACATATGACATATGACATATGACATATGTCACATATGACATATGACATATGAGATATGTCACATATGACATATGTCACATATGACATATGACATATGTCACATATGACATATGACATATGTCACATATGACATATGACATATGTCACATATGACATATGACATATGTCACATATGACATATGACATATGTCACATATGACATATGACATATGTCACATATGACATATGACATATGTCACATATGACATATGACATATGTCACATATGACATATGACATATGTCACATATGACATATGACATATGTCACATATGACATATGACATATGTCACATATGACATATGACATATGTCACATATGTCATATGTGACATATGTCATATGTCATATGTGACATATGTCATATGTGACATATGTCATATGTCATATGTGACATATGTCATATGTGACATATGTCATATGTCATATGTGACAGATGTCATATGTCATATGTCATATGTGACATATGTCATATGTCATATGTGACATATGTCATATGTCATATGTGACATATGTCATATGTCATATGTGACATATGTCATATGTCATATGTGACATATGTCATATGTCATATGTGACATATGTCATATATCATATGTGACATATGTCATATGTCATATGTGACATATGTCATATGTCATATGTGACATATGTCATATGTGACATATGTCATATGTCATATGTGACATATGTCATATGTCATATGTGACATATGTCATATGTCATATGTGACATATGTCATATGTCATATGTGACATATGTCATATGTCATATGTGACATATGTCATATGTCATATGTGACATATGTCATATGTCATATGTGACATATGTCATATGTCATATGTGACATATGTCACATATAACATGTGACATATGTCAAATGTCATATGACATTTGACATATGTCACATATGACATTTGACATATATCACATATGACATATGACATATGTCATATGACATATGTCACATATGACATATGACATATGACATATGACATATGTCACATATGACATATGACATATGTCACATATGACATATGACATATGTCACATATGACATATGACATATGTCACATATGACATATGACATTTGTCACATATGACATATGACATATGTCACATATGACATATGACATATGTCACATATGACATATGACATATGTCACATATGACATATGACATATGTCACATATGACATATGACATATGTCACATATGACATATGACATATGTCACATATGACATATGACATATGTCACATATGACATATGTCACATATGACATATGACATATGTCACATATGACATATGACATATGTCACATATGACATATGACATATGTCACATATGACATATGACATATGTCACATATGACATATGACATATGTCACATATGACATATGACATATGACATATGACATATGACATATGACATATGACATATGACATATGACATATGACATATGTCACATATGACATATGAGATATGTCACATATGACATATGTCACATATGACATATGACATATGTCACATATGACATATGACATATGTCACATATGACATATGACATATGTCACATATGACATATGACATATGTCACATATGACATATGACATATGTCACATATGACATATGACATATGTCACATATGACATATGACATATGTCACATATGACATATGTCACATATGACATATGACATATGTCACATATGACATATGACATATGTCACATATGACATATGACATATGTCACATATGACATATGACATATGTCACATATGACATATGACATATGTCACATATGACATATGACATATGTCACATATGACATATGACATATGTCACATATGACAGATGACATATGACATATGACATATGACATATGACATATGACATATGACATATGACATATGACATATGACATATGACATATGACATATGACATCACATATGACATATGACATATGTCACATATGACATATGTCACATATGACATATGACATAGGTCAAATATGACATATGTCAAATATGACATATGACATATGTCACATATGACATATGTCACATATGACATATGTCACATATGACATATGACATATGACATATGTCACATATGACATATGTCACATATGACATATGACATATGTCACATATGACATATGACATATGTCACATATGACATATGACATATGTCATATGTGACATATGTCATATGTGACATATGTCATATGTGACATATGACATATGTCATATGTCACATATGACATATGTCATATGTCACATATGACATATGTGACATATGACATATGTCACATATGACATATGACATATGTGACATATGTCATATGTCATATATGTCATATGTCACATATGTCATATAAAATAAGTCATATGTCCCATATGTCATATGTCACATATGTCATATGTCATATGTCACATATGTCATATGTCATATGTCACATATGTCATATGTCATATGTCACATATGTCATATGTCACATATGTCATATGTCACATATGTCATATGTCACATATGTCAAATGTCACATATGTCATATGTCACATATGTCATATGTCACATATGTCATATGTCACATATGTCATATGTCACATATGTCATATGTCACATATGTCATATGTCATATGTCACACATGTCATATGTCATATGTCACATATGTCATATGTCATATGTCATATGTCACATATGTCATATGTCACATATGTCATATGTCATATGTCACATATGTCATATGTCATATGTCACATATGTCATATGTCATATGTCATATGTCATATGTCACATATGTCATATGTCATATGTCACATATGTCATATGTCACATATGTCATATGTCATATGTCACATATGTCATATGTCATATGTCATATGTCACATATGTCATATGTCACATATGTCACATGTCACATATGTCATATGTCACATATGTCATATGTCACATATGTCATATGTCACATATGTCATATGTCACATATGTTATATGTCATATGTCACATATGTCATATGTCACATATGTCATATGTCACATATGTCATATGTCACATATGTCATATGTCACATACGTCATATGTCATAAGTCACATATGTCATATGTCATATGTCACATATGTCATTTGTCATATGTCACATATGTCATATGTCATATGTCACATATGTCATATGTCATATGTCACATATGTCATATGTCACATATGTCATATGTCACATATGTCATATGTCATATGTCACATATGTCATATGTCATATGTCACATATGTCATATGTCACATATGTCATATG
Source organism: Dryomyza anilis (assembly GCA_951804985.1). NCBI lineage: Eukaryota > Metazoa > Arthropoda > Insecta > Diptera > Dryomyzidae > Dryomyza > Dryomyza anilis. The sequence continues at coordinate 101,070,881 of OX638130.1, read as the reverse complement.
TCATATGTCACATATGTCATATGTCATATGTCACATATGTCATATGTCATATGTCACATATGTCATATGTCATATGTCACATATGTCATATGTCATATGTCACATATGTCATATGTCATATGTCACATATGTCATATGTCATATGTCACATACGTCATATGTCACATATGTCATATGTCACATATGTCATATGTCACATATGTCATATGTCACATATGTCATATGTCACATATGTCATATGTCACATATGTCATATGTCATATGTCACATATGTCATATGTCATATGTCACATATGTCATATGTCACAGAGTTCATATGTCACATATGTCATATATCACATATGTCATATGTCACATATGTTTTATGTCACATATGTCATATGTCACATATGTCATATGTCATATGTCACATATGTCATATGTCACATATGTCATATGTCATATGTCACATATGTCACATATGTCATATGTCACATATGTCATATGTCACATATGTCATATGTCACATATGTCATATGTCACATATGTCATATGTCACATATGTCATATGTCATATGTCACATATGTCATATGTCATATGTCATATGTCATATGTCATATGTCATATGTCATATGTCATAAGTCATATGTCATATGTCATATGTCATATGTCATATGTCATATGTCATATGTCATATGTCATATGTCACATATGTCATATGTCACATATGTCATATGTCACATATGTCATATGTCACATATGTCATATGTTATATGTCACATATGTCATATGTCACATATGTCATATGTCACATAAGTCATATGTCATATGTCACATATGTCACATATGTCATATGACATATGTGACATATGACATATGTGACATATGACATATGTGACATATGACATATGTCATATGTCACATATGTCATATGTCACATATGTCATATGTCACATATGTCATATGTCACATAAGTCATATGTCACATATGTCATATGTCACATATGTCATATGTCACATATGTCATATGTCACATATGTCATATGTCACATATGTCATATGTCACATATGTCATATGTCACATATGTCATATGTCACATATGTCATATGTCACATATGTCATATGTCACATATGTCATATGTCACATATGTCATATGTCATATGTCCCATATGTCATATGTCACATATGTCATATGTCATATGTCACATATGTCATATGTCACATATGTCATATGTCACATATGTCATATGTCACATATGTCATATGTCACATATGTCATATGTCACATATGTCATATGTCACATATGTCATATGTCACATATGTCATATGTCATATGTCTAGGACGCTTCGTTTAGGAGTTATGGCCATTTAAAGGAAAATGTTTTTCAAAACCTGATTACACCAGAACCGACCGATCGAATTATATGAAATTTGCAGTGAATAATTGGGCCATCAATAACTATAAAATGTCATATGTCACATATGTCATATGTCACATATGTCATATGTCACATATGTCATATGTCACATATGTCATATGTCACATATGTCATATGTCACATATGTCATATGTCACATATGTCATATGTCGCATATGTCATATGTCACATATGTCATATGTCACATATGTCATATGTCACATATGTCATATGTCACATATGTCATATGTCACATATGTCATATGTCACATATGTCATATGTCACATATGTCATATGTCACATATGTCATATGTCACATATGTCATATGTCACATATGTCATATGTCACATATGTCATATGTCACATATGTCATATGTCATATGTCACATATGTCATATGTCATATGTCACATATGTCATATGTCATATCTGGTATAATCAAGTTTTAAACAACATTTTCCTTTAAATGGCCATAACTCCTAAACGAAGTTCCTAGAGGGTCCAATGGGGGCATTTTATAGATATCGATGGCCCAATTATTCACTGCAAATTTCATATAATTCGATCGGTCGGTTCTGGTGTAATCAGGTTTTGAAAAACATTTTCCTTTAAATGGCCATAACTCCTAAACGAAGCGTCCTAGAGGGTCCAAAGTGGGGGCATTTTATAGTTATTGATGGCCCAATTATTCACTGCAAATTTCATATAATTCGATCGGTCGGTTCTGGTGTAATCAGGTTTTGAACAACATTTTTCTTTAAATGGCCATAACTCCTAAACGAAGCGTCCTAGAGGGTCCAAAGTGGAGGCATTTTATAGATATTGATGGCCCAATTATTCACTGCAAATTTCATATAATTCGATCGGTCGGTTCTGGTGTAATCAGGTTTTGAAAAACATTTTCCTTTAAATGGCAATAACTCCTAAACGAATCGTCCTGGAGGATCCAAAGTGGGGGCATTTTATAGATCTCGACGGCCCAATTATTCACTGCAAATTTCATATAATTCGATCGGTCGGTTCTGGTGTAGTCAGGTTTTGAAAAACATTTACTTTAAAATGGCCATAACTCTTAAACGAAGCGTCCTAGAGGGTCCAAAGTAGGGGAATTTTATAGATATCGATAGACATATGACATATGTGACATATGACATATGTGACATATGACATATGACATATGTGACATATGACATATGACATATGTGACATATGACATATGTGACATATGACATATGTGACATATGACATATGTGCCATATGACATATGTGACATATGACATATGTGACATACGACATATGTGACATATGACATATGTGACATATGACATATGAGACATATGACATATGTGACATATGACATATGTGACATATGACATATGTGAAATATGACATATGTGACATATGACATATGTGACATATGACATATGACATATGTGACATATGACATATGTGACATATGACATATGTGACATATGACATATGGGACATATGACATATGTGACATATGTGACATATGACATATGTGACATATGGCATATGTGACATATGACATATGTGACATATGACATATGTGACATATGACATATGTGACATATGTGACATATGACATATGACATATGACATATGACATATGACATATGACATATGACATATGACATATGACATATGTGACATATGACATATGTGACATATGACATATGTGACATATGACATATGGGACATATGACATATGTGACATATGTGACATATGTGACATATGACATATGTGACATATGGCATATGTGACATATGACATATGTGACATATGACATATGTGACATATGACATATGTGACATATGACATATGACATATGTGACATATGACATATGTGACATATGACATATGTGACATATGACATATGTGACATATGACATATGTGACATATGACATATGACATATGTGACATATGACATATGACATATGTGACATATGTGACATATGACATATGACATATGACATATGTGACATATGACATATGACATATGACATATGTGACATATGACATATGACATATGTGACATATGACATATGACATATGTGACATATGTGACATATGTGACATATGACATATGTGACATATGACATATGTGACATATGACATATGTGACATATGACATATGTGACATATGACATATGTGACATATGACATATGACATATGTGACATATGACATATGACATATGACATATGTGACATATGTGACATATGTCATATGTCATATGTCACATATGTCATATGTCACATATGTCACATATGTCATATGTCACATATGTCATATGTCACATATGTCATATGTCACAAATGTCATATGTCATATGTCACATATGTCACATATGTCACATATGTCATATGTCACATATGTCATATGTCACATATGTCATATGTCACATATGTCACATATGTCATATGTCACATATGCCATATGTCATATGTGACATATGTGACATATGACATATGTGACATATGACATATGTGACATATGACATATGTGACATATGACATATGTGACATATGACATATGTGACATATGACATATGTGACATATGACATATGACATATGACATATGTGACATATGTCATATGTCATATGTCACATATGTCATATGTCACATATGTCATATGTCACATATGTCATATGTCACATATGTCATATGTCACATATGTCATATGTCACAAATGTCATATGTCATATGTCACATATGTCACATATGTCACATATGTCACATATGTCACATATGTCATATGTCACATATGTCATATGTCACATATGTCATATGTCACATATGTCACATATGTCATATGTCACATATGTCATATGTCACATATGTCATATGTCATATGTCACATATGTCATATGTCATATGTCACATATGTAATATGTCATATGTCATATGTCACATATGTCATATGTCATATGTCACATATGTCATATGTCATATGTCATATGTCACATATGTAATATGTCATATGTCATATGTCATATGTCATATGTCACATATGTCATATGTCATATGTCATATGTCACATATGTCATATGTCATATGTCACATATGTCATATGTCACATATGTCATATGTCATATGTCACATATGTCATATGTCACATATGTCATATGTCATATGTCACATATGTCATATGTCACATATGTCATATGTCACATATGTCATATGTCATATGTCACATATGTCATATGTCATATGTCACATATGTCATATGTCATATGTCACATATGTCATATGTCATATGTCATATGTCACATATGTCATATGTCATATGTCACATATGTCATATGTCATATGTCATATGTCATATGTCATATGTCATATGTCACATATGTCATATGTCATATGTCATATGTCATATGTCATATGTCACATATGTCATATGTCATATGTCACATATGTCATATGTCACATATGTCATATGTCACATATGTCATATGTCACATATGTCATATGTCACATATGTCATATGTCATATGTCACATATGTCATATGTCATATGTCATATGTCACATATGTCATATGTCATATGTCACATATGTCATATGTCATATGTCATATGTCATATGTCATATGTCATATGTCATATGTCACATATGTCATATGTCATATATCATATGTCATATGTCATATGTCATATGTCATATGTCATATGTCATATGTCATATGTCATATGTCACATATGTCATATGTCATATGTCACATATGTCATATGTCATATGTCACATATGTCATATGTCATATGTCACATATGTCATATGTCATATGTCATATGTCACATATGTCATATGTCACATATGTCATATGTCATATGTCAAATATGTCATATGTCATATATCACATATGTCACATATGTCATATGTCACATATGTCATATGTCACATATGTCATATGTCATATGTCACATATGTCATATGTCATATGTCACATATGTCATATGTCATATGTCACATATGTCACATATGTCATATGTCATATGTCACATGTGTCATATGTCATATGTCACATATGTCATATGTCACATATGTCATATGTCACATATGTCATATGTCACATATGTCATATGTCATATGTCACATATGTCATATGTCACATGTCATATGTCACATATGTCATATGTCATATGTCACATATGTCATATGTCATATGTCACATATGTCATATGTCACATATGTCATATGTCACATATGTCACATATGTCATATGTCACACATGTCATATGTCACATATGTCATATGTCACATATATGTCATTGATCACATATGTCATATGTCACATATGTCATATGTCACATATGTCATATGTCACATATGTCATATGTCATATGTCACATATGTCATATGTCACATATGTCATATGTCACATATGTCATATGTGACATATGTCATATGTCACATATGTCATATGTCACATATGTCATATGTCACATATGTCATATGTCACATATGTCATATGTCATATATGCCTTATGTCACATATGTCATATGTCACATATGTCATATGTCACATATGTCATATGTCACATATGTCATATGTCACATATGTCATATGTCACATATGTCATATGTCACATATGTCATATGTCACATATGTCATATGTCACATATGTCATATGTCACATATGTCACATGTCACATATGTCATATGTCACATATGTCATATGTCACATATGTCATTTGTCACATATGTCATATGTCACATATGTCATATGTCACATATGTCATATGTCATATGTCACATATGTCATATGTCACATATGGCATATCTGGTATAATCAAGTTTTAAACAACATTTTCCTTTAAATGGCCATAACTCCTAAACGAAGTGTCCTAGAGGGTCCAATGGGGGCATTTTATAGATATTGATGGCTGGTGTAATCAGGTTTTGAAAAACATTTTCCTTTAAATGGCCATAACTCCTAAACGAAGCGTCCTAGAGGGTCCAAAGTGGGGGCATTTTATAGATATCGATGGCCCAATTATTCACTGCAAATTTCATATAATTCGATCGGTCGGTTCTGGTGTAATCAGGTTTCGAAAACCATTTACTTTAAAATGGCCATATCTCTTAAACGAAGCGTCCTAGAGGGTCCATATGTCACATATGTCATATGTCACATATGTCATATGTCATATATCACATATGTCATATGTCATATGTCACATATGTCATATGTCATATGTCACATATGTCATATGTCATATGTCACATATGTCATATGTCACATATGTCATATGTCATATGTCACATATGTCATATGTCACATATGTCATATATGTCATATGTCACATATGTCACATATGTCATATGTCACATATGTCATATCTCATATGTCATATGTCACATATGTCATATGTCACATATGTCATATGTCACATATGTCATATGTCACATACGTCATATGTCACATATGTCATATGTCACATATGTCATATGTCACATATGTCATATGTCACATATGTCATATGTCACATATGTCATATGTCATATGTCACATATGTCATATGTCATTTTCCTTTAAATGGCCATAACTCCTAAACGAGGCGTCCTAGAGGGTCCAAAGTGGGGGCATTTTATAGATATAGATGGCCCAATTATTCACTGCAAATGCCATATTATTCGATCGGTCGGTTCTGCTGTAATCAGGTTTTGTAAAACATTTCCCTTTAAATGGCCATAACTCTTAAAAGAAGCGTCCTAGAGGGTCCATATGTCACATATGTCATATGTCACATATGTCATATGTCACATATGTCATATGTCACATATGTCATATGTCACATATGTCATATGTCACATATGTCATATGTCATATATCACATATGTCATATGTCATATGTCACATATGTCATATGTCATATGTCACATATGTCATATGTCACATATGTCATATGTCATATGTCACATATGTCATATGTCACATATGTCATATGTCATATGTCACATATGTCATATGTCATATGTCACATATGTCATATGTCACATATGTCATATGTCACATATGTCATATGTCATATGTCACATATGTCATATGTCATATGTCACATATGTCATATGTCACATATGTTATATGTCACATATGTCATATGTCACATATGTCATATGTCACATATGTCATATGTCACATATGTCATATGTCATATATGTCATATGTCACATATGTCATATGTCATATGTCATATGTCACATATGTCATATGTCACATATGTCCTATGTCACATATGTCATATGTCACATATGTCATATGTCACATATGTCATATGTCACATATGTCATATGTCACATATGTCATATGTCACATATGTCATATGTCATATGTCACATATGTCATATGTCACATATGTCATATGTCATATGTCACATATGTCATATGTCACATATGTCATATGTCATATGTCACATATGTCATATGTCATATGTCACATGTCATATGTCACATATGTCATATGTCACATATGTCATATGTCACATATGTCATATGTCATATGTCACATATGTCATATGTCATATGTCATATGTCACATATGTCATATGTCACATATGTCATATGTCATGTGTCACATATGTCATATGTCATATGTCACATATGTCATATGTCACATATGTCATATGTCACATATGTCATATGTCACATATGTCATATGTCACATATGTCATATGTCACATATGTCATATGTCACATATGTCATATGTCACATATGTCATATGTCATATGTCACATATGTCATATGTCATATGTCACATATGTCATATGTCATATGTCACATATGTCATATGTCATATGTCACATATGTCATATGTCATATGTCATATGTCATATGTCACATATGTCATATGTCATATGTCACATATGTCATATGTCATATGTCACATATGTCATATGTCATATGTCACATATGTCATATGTCATATCTGGTATAATCAAGTTTTAAACAACATTTTCCTTTAAATGGCCATAACTCCTAAACGAAGTGTCCTAGAGGGTCCAATGTGGGGGCATTTTATAGATATTGATGGCCCAATTATTCACTGCAAATTTCATATAATTCGAACGGTCGGTTCTGGTGTAAAGGTTTTGAAAAACATTTTCCTTTAATTGGCCATAACTCTTAAACGAAGCGTTCTAGAGGGTCCAAAGTGGGGGCATTTTATTCACTGCAAATTTCATATAATTCGATCGGTCGGTTCTGGTATAATCAGGTTTTGAAAAACATTTTCTTTTAAATGGCCATAACTCGTAAACGAAGCGTCTAGAGGGTCCAAAGTGGGGGCATTTTATAGATATTGATGGCCCAATTATTCACTGCAAATTTCATATAATTCGAACGGTCGGTTCTGGTGTAAAGGTTTTGAAAAACATTTTCCTTTAATTGGCCATAACTCTTAAACGAAGCGTCATAGAGGGTCCAAAGTGGGGGCATTTTATTCACTGCAAATTTCATATAATTCGATCGGTCGGTTCTGGTGTAAAGGTTTTGAAAAACATTTTCCTTTAAATGGCCATAACTCCTAAACGAAGCGTCCTAGAGGGTCCAAAGTGGGGGAATTTTATAGATATTGATGGCCCAATTATTCACTGCAAATTTCATATAATTCGATCGGTCGGTTCTGGTGTAAAGGTTTTGAAAAACATTTTCATTTAATTTCATATAATTCGATCGGTCGGTTCTGGTGGAATCAGGTTTTGAAAAACATTTTCCTTTAAATGGCCATAACTCCTAAACGAAGCGTCCTAGAGGGTACAAAGTGGGGGCATTTTATAGATATTGATGGCCCAATTATTCACTGCAAATTTCATATAATTCGATCGGTCGGTTCTGGTGTAAAGGTTTTGAAAAACATTTTCCTTTAAGTGGCCATAACTCCTAAACGAAGCGTCCTAGAGGGTCCAAAGTGGGGGAATTTTATAGATATTGATTTCCCAATTATTCACTGCAAATTTCATATAATTCGATCGGTCGGTTCTGGTGTAATCAGATTTTGAAAAACATTTTCCTTTAAATGGCCATAACTCCTAAACGAAGCGTCCTAGAGGGTCCAAAGTGGGGGCATTTTATAGTTATTGATGGCCTAATTATTCACTGCAAATTTCATATAATTCGATCGGTCGGTTCTGGTGTAATCAGGTTTTGAAAAACATTTTCCTTTAAATGGCCATAACTCCTAAACGAAGCGTCCTAGAGGGTCCAAAGTGGGGGCATTTTATAGATATCGATGGCCAAATTATTCACTGAAATTTCATATAATTCGATCGGTCGGTTCTGGTGTAATCAGGTTTTGAAAATTATTCTCCTTTAAATGGCCATAACTCTTAAAAGAAACGTCCTAGAGGGTCCAAAGTGGGGCATTTTATAGATATTGATGCCCCAATTATTCACTGCAAATGCCATATTATTCGATCGGTCGGTTCTGGTGTAATCAGGTTTTGAAAAACATATTCCTTTAAATGGCCATAACTCCTAAACGAAGCGTCCTAGAGGGTCCAAAGTGGGGGCATTTTATAGATATTGATGGCCCAATTATTCACTGCAAATTTCATATAATTCGATCGGTCGGTTCTGGTGTAATAAGGCTTTGAAAAACATTTTCCTTTAAATGGCCATAACTCCTAAACAAAGCGTCCTAGAGGGTCCAAAGTGGGGGCATTTTATAGATATTGATGGCCCAATTATTCACTGCAAATTTCATATAATTCGATCGGTCGGTTCTGGTGTAATAAGGCTTTGAAAAACATTTTCCTTTAAATGGCCATAACTCCAAAAGGAAGCGTCCTAGAGGGCCCAAAGTGGAAGCATTTTATAGATATTCTATCGGTCGGTTCTGGTGTAATCAGGTTTTGAAAAACATTTTCCTTTAAATGGCCATAACTCTTAAAAGAAACGTCCTAGAGGGTCCAAAGTGGGGGCATTTTATAGATATTGATGGCCCAATTATTCACTGCAAATTTCATATAATTCGAATAGTCGGTTCTGGTGTAAAGGTTTTGAAAAACATTTTCCTTTAATTGGCCATAACTCTTAAACGAAGCGTCCTAGAGGGTCCAAAGTGGGGGCATTTTATTCACTGCAAATTTCATATAATTCGATCGGTCGGTTCTGGTGTAAAGGTTTTGAAAAACATTTTCCTTTAAATGGCCATAACTCCTAAACGAAGCGTCCTAGAGGGTCCAAAGTGGGGGCATTTTATAGATATTGATGGCCCAATTATTCACTGCGAATTTCATATAATTCGATCGGTCGGTTCTGGTGGAATCAGGTTTTGAAAAACATTTTCCTTTAAATGGCCATAACTCCTAAACGAAGCGTCCTAGAGGGTCCAAAGTGGGGGCATTTTATAGATATTGATGGCCCAATTATTCACTGCAAATTTCATATAATTCGATCGGTCGGTTCTGGTGTAATCAGGTTTTGAAAAACATTTTCCTTTAAATGGCCATAACTCTTAAAAGAAACGTCCTAGAGGGTCCAAAGTGGGGCATTTTATAGATATTGATGCCCCAATTATTCACTGCAAATGCCATATTATTCGATCGGTCGGTTCTGGTGTAATCAGGTTTTGAAAAACATATTCCTTTAAATGGCCATAACTCCTAAACGAAGCGTCCTAGAGGGTCCAAAGTGGGGGCATTTTATTCACTGCAAATTTCATATAATTCGATCGGTCGGTTCTGGTGTAATCAGGTTTTGAAAAACATTTTCCTTTAAATGGCCATAACTCTTAAAAGAAACGTCCTAGAGGGTCCAAAGTGGGGCATTTTATAGATATTGATGGCCCAATTATTCACTGCAAATTTCATATAATTCGATCGGTCGGTTCTGGTGGAATCAGGTTTTGAAAAACATTTTCCTTTAAATGGCCATAACTCTTAAAAGAAGCGTCCTAGAGGGTCCAAAGTGGGGGCATTTTATAGATATTGATGGCCCAATTATTCACTGCAAATTTCATTTAATTCGATCGGTCGGTTCTGGTGTAATCAGGTTCGATCGGTCGGTTCTGGTGTAAAGGTTTTGAAAAACATTTTCCTTTAAATGGCCATAACTCCTAAACGAAGCGTCCTTGAGGGTCCAAAGTGGGGGCATTTTATAGATATTGATGGCCCAATTATTCACTGCAAATTTCATATAATTCGATCGGTCGGTTCTGGTGTAAAGGTTTTGAAAAACATTTTCCTTTAAATGGCCATAACTCCTAAACGAAGCGTCCTAGAGGGTCCAAAGTGGGGGCATTTTATAGATATTGCTGGCCCAATTATTCACTGCAAATTTCATATAATTCGATCGGTCGGTTCTGGTGTAAAGGTTTTAAAAAACATTTTCCTTTAAATGGCCATAACTCTTAAAAGAAACGTCCTAGAGGGTCCAAAGTGGGGCATTTTATAGATATTGATGGCCCAATTATTCACTGCAAATTTCATATAATTCGATCGGTCGGTTCTTGTGTAATCAGGTTTTGAAAAACATTTTCCTTTAAATGGCCATATCTCTTAAAAGAAACGTCCTAGAGGGTCCAAAGTGGGGCATTTTATAGATATTGATGGCCCAATTATTCACTGCAAATTTCATATAATTCGATCGGTCGGCTCTGGTGTAAAGGTTTTGAAAAACATTTTCCTTTAAATGGCCATAACTCCTAAACGAAGCGTCCTTGAGGGTCCAAAGTGGGGGCATTTTATAGATATTGATGGCCCAATTATTCACTGCAAATTTCATATAATTCGATCGGTCGGTTCTGGTGTATAGCTTTTGAAAAACATTTTCCTTTAAATGGCCATAACTCCTAAACGAAGCGTCCTAGAGGGTCCAAAGTGGGGGCATTTTATAGATATTGCTGGCCCAATTATTCACTGCAAATTTCATATAATTCGATCGGTCGGTTCTGGTGTAAAGGTTTTAAAAAACATTTTCCTTTAAATGGCCATATCTCTTAAAAGAAACGTCCTAGAGGGTCCAAAGTGGGGCATTTTATAGATATTGATGGCCCAATTATTCAATGCAAATTTCATATAATTCGATCGGTCGGTTCTGGTGTAAAGGTTTTGAAAAACATTTTCCTTTAAATGGCCATAACTCTTAAAAGAAGCGTGCTAGAGGGTCCAAAGTGGGGGCATTTTATTCACTGCAAATTTCATATAATTCGATCGGTCGGTTCTGGTGTAATCAGGTTTTGTAAAACATTTTCCTTTAAATGGCCATAACTCCTAAACAAAGCGTCCTAGAGGGTCCAAAGTGGGGGCATTTTATAGATATTGATGGCCCAATTATTCACGGCAAATTTCATATAATTCGATCGGTCGGTTCTGGTGTAATCAGATTTTGAAAAACATTTTCGTTCAAATGGCCATAACTCTTAAAAGAAACGTCCTAGAGGGTCCTAAGTGGGGCATTTTATAGATATTGATGGCCCAATTATTCACTGCAAATTTCATATAATTCGATCGGTCGGTTCTGGTGTAATCAGATTTTGAAAAACATTTTCCTTTAAATGGCCATAACTCCTAAACGAAGCGTCCTAGAGGGTCCAAAGTGGGGGCATTTTATAGATATAGATGGCCCAAATATTCACTGCAAATGCCATATTATTCGATCGGTCGGTTCTGGTGTAATCAGGTTTTGAAAAACATTTTCCTTTAAATGGCCATAACTCCTAAACGAAGCGTCCTAGAGGGTCCAAAGTGGGGGCATTTTATAGATATTGATGGCCCAATTATTCACTGCAAATTTCATATAATTCGATCGGTCGGTTCTGGTGTAAAGGTTTTGAAAAACATTTTCCTTTAATTGGCCATAACTCTTAAACGAAGCGTCCTAGAGGGTCCAAAGTGGGGGCATTTTATTCACTGCAAATTTCATAGTGGGGGCATTTTATAGATATAGATGGCCCAATTATTCACGGCAAATTTCATATAATTCGATCGGTCGGTTCTGGTGTAATCAGATTTTGAAAAACATTTTCCTTTAAATGGCCATAACTCCTAAACGAAGCGTCCTAGAGGGTCCAAAGTGGGGGCATTTTATAGCAGAGTTGTTAAAGAATGCATTCTTTAATTCTTTTGTACTCAAATGAATGGGAATTCAAAATGAATGCATTCATTTTTGTCAAAAGAATGGGAATTCAAACGCTTGAATTCCCAATCAGATGGCCTTCAAAATGAATGCATTCATCAAAGAATGCATTCATTTCAGTCTGAATTCTTTTTTGGCAAAAAAGAATTCAAAAAACAATGAATGCATTCATTTTTTGGCATTCATTTGTTTTTGTAATTTGTCAGAAAAATACGGGTTACAATATTAATGCCGTAAAATCTCGCATTTTCCGGAATTTTTGTTGTTATTGACATTTTTATGAAAATATATCATTGCTATTGGAAAATTATAAGAGTATATTTTATTAAAATCTGCGTTTTCACAAATATGTGAACAATTACAATGAATTGTACAACTTTGTGGCAAACATTTTCGGGAATTATGGGATCGTGGGACTAGAAGCTCTTATTTGTCAGCGACACACATTCGGAAAATTCCGTGAAACTCAAATTTCGTATTTTGAAGCAGCGCAGCGTCAACAGTGTTGATGTTGCGCATTTTTGTTTAGTAGCGAAGTACTAAAAATTATTACTAACTACTAATTATGTATAAAGTAACATTTTGTTTTTGCGCAATTAATATATATATACATATACATATCGCCACTATCATGCTAAAGGGCATTACATTTTTTAATACAATTTCTCCCCAAGTATACTGTGTCATTTTTGGATATTTCTAGCAACAAAAGACATAAAGAAAACGGCGAATGTGATTTGTTGCAGGAAAATACTTTTCCGACTGAATCGACATTGCGTAAATTAACGATTATTGCAAAAATGTTAGGTCGCAACAATTCCACGAAATAAGTTCGTGGACTTCGCGCGCTGTACTTGAGCGCATAGCAATAGTCCGGCCGTGCGGTTGGCACGCGCCGAAAACATTGATGACAATTCCAGGAAACGCAAAGATCAAATCGTTGCGAAGAACGTTCGGAAAACGATAAGTTTGTACTTTTCGTTGCGCGTACCAATTAGTGATGTAAAATATCGCTATTTTCTCGTACTCGATACTTACCTTGTTTTCAAATGTTTAGTTCTTATGCTAAAATTAAACTATGTATGCAAATAAAATACACACACACATTTAGAAAAAAAAAAAAAAATTAAAATGCCGGACAAACTGAAAGGGGCATAATCTGTAAAATAATATAAAAATAATCCAAACCGATGTCAGAAATCTTTTTTGTATGTAAATAATATCTGTATTTTAATAAATATTATATTTTTTAATGTAATAAAATAGACACGGTGATGTGAAATGTTATCCAAAAACTAAAAAAAGAAAAACGTAGAAACGTAGGTTCGTACTTTTCGCCTTTTTGAACTACAAAGTACTATTTGTAAAACGCACATTTTTCATATTGAAAGTTCGACGAAATTGCTGATTAAACTAAATTGTACGGGTTTTAATTCGATCGCCATTCAGTAAGCGGTAATTGTTAAAGTCCCTAATAAAACGATTATCATATGTCTGTTTGATGTCTTCCAATTTAGTTTGCTCGAAAGTTAGCTAAATTGAAAAGTAAACGCTGCATTACCGACAAAGTTTAGCTTAGTCAGCTATTTTTTCGAACTCGCACACACCCTTAATAATTATTAAAATGTGTTAATTATTTGCCAATAAGAAATTAAAAAAAAAAGCCAGTAGACATGTAATTTAATTTGACAATTTTGTATTATTTTTCAAAGCACTATACGTACGCACAATTTTAGATTAATAAATACAATAAATAAATTTATTTAAATTGTTTATTAAATGCCATTATATACATAATTAGTATTATTAAGTACATTCTTTTTAGTACTTCGCTACTAAACAAAAATGCGCAACATCAACACTGTTGACGCTGCGCTGCTTCAAAATACGAAATTTGAGTTTCACGGAATTGCCGAATGTGTGTCGCTGACAAATAAGAGCTTCTAGTCCCACGATCCCATAATTCCCGAAAATGTTTGCCACAAAGTTGTCCAATTCATTGTAATTGTTCACATATTTATGAAAACGCAGATTTTAATAAAATATACTCTTATAATTTTCCAATAGCAATGATATATTCCGGAAAATGCGAGATTTTACGGCATTAATATTGTAACCCTTATTTTTCTGACAAATTACAAAAACAAATGAATGCCAAAAAATGAATGCATTCATTGTTTTTTGAATTCTTTTTTGCCAAAAAAGAATTCAGACTGAAATGAATGCATTCTTTGATGAATGCATTCATTTTGAAGGCCATCTGATTGGGAATTCAAGCGTTTGAATTCCCATTCTTTTGACAAAAATGAATGCATTCATTTTGAATTCCCATTCTTTTCAATTTTTTAGATGAATGCATTCCCAAAAGAATGCATTCTTTAACAACTCTGTTTTATAGATATAGATGGTTCAATTATTCACGGCAAATTTCATATAATTCGATCGGTCGGTTCTGGTGTAATCAGATTTTGAAAAACATTTTCCTTTAAATGGCCATAACTCCTAAACGAAGCGTCCTAGAGGGTCCAAAGTGGGGGCATTTTATAGATATTGGTGGCCCAATTATTCACTGCAAATTTCATATAATTCGATCGGTCGGTTCTGGTGTAAAGGTTTTGAAAAACATTTTCCTTTAAATGGCCATAACTTGTAAACGAAGCGTCCTAGAGGGTCCAAAGTGGGGGCATTTTATAGATATTGATGGCCCAATTATTCACTGCAAATTTCATATAATTTGATCATTCGGTTCTGGTGTAATCAGATTTTGAAAAACATTTTCCTTTAAATGTCCATAACTCCTAAACGAAGCGTCCTAGAGGGTCCAAAGTGGAGGCATTTTATAGATATTGATGGCCCAATTATTCACTGCAAATTTCATATAATTCGATCGGTCGGTTCTGGTGTAATCAGATTTTGAAAAACATTTTCCTTTAAATGGCCATAACTTGTAAACGAAGCGTCCTAGAGGGTCCAAAGTGGGGGCATTTTATAGATATTGATGGCCCAATTATTCACTGCAAATTTCATATAATTTGATCATTCGGTTCTGGTGTAATCAGATTTTGAAAAACATTTTCCTTTAAATGTCCATAACTCCTAAACGAAGCGTCCTAGAGGGTCCAAAGTGGAGGCATTTTATAGATATTGATGGCCCAATTATTCACTGCAAATTTCATATAATTCGATCGGTCGGTTCTGGTGTAATCAGATTTTGAAAAACATTTTCCTTTAAATGGCCATAACTCCTAAACGAAGCGTCCTAGAGGGTCCAAAGTGGGGGCATTTTATAGATATTGATGGCCCAATTATTCACTGCAAATTTCATATAATTCGATCGGTCGGTTCTGGTGTAAAGGTTTTGAAAAACATTTTCCTTTAATTGGCCATAACTCTTAAACGAAGCGTCCTAGAGGGTCCAAAGTGGGGGCATTTTATAGATATTGATGGCCCAATTATTCACTGCAAATTTCATATAATTCGATCGGTCGGTTCTGATGGAATCAGGTTTTGAAAAACATTTTCCTTTAAATGGCAATAACTCCTAAACGAAGCGTCCTAGAGGGTCCAAAGTGGGGGCATTTTATAGATATAGATGGCCCAATTATTCACGGCAAATTTCATATAATTCGATCGGTCGGTTCTGGTGTAATCAGATTTTGAAAAACATTTTCCTTTAAATGGCCATAACTCCTAAACGAAGCGTCCTAGAGGGTCCAAAGTGGGGGCATTTAATAGATATAGATGGCCCAATTATTCACGGCAAATTTCATATAATTCGATCGGTCGGTTCTGGTGTAATCAGATTTTGAAAAACATTTTCCTTTAAATGGCCATAACTCCTAAACGAAGCGTCCTAGAGGGTCCAAAGTGGGAGCATTTTATAGATATAGATGGCCTAATTATTCACTGCAAATTTCATATAATTCGATCGGTCGGTTCTGGTGTAATCAGATTTTGAAAAACATTTTCCTTTAAATGGCCATAACTCCTAAACGAAGCGTCCTAGAGGGTCCAAAGTGGGGGCATTTTATAGATATCGATGGCCCAATTATTCACTGCGAATTTCATATAATTTGATCGGTCGGTTCTGGTGTAAAGGTTTTGAAAAACATTTTCCTTTAAATGGCCATAAGTGGGGGCAAAGTGGGGGCATTTTATAGACATTGATGGCCCAATTATTCACTGCAAATTTCATATAATTCGATCGGTCGGTTCTGGTGTAATCAGATTTTGAAAAACATTTTCCTTTAAATGGCCATAACTCCTAAACGAAGCGTCCTAGAGGGTCCAAAGTGGGGGCATTTAATAGATATAGATGGCCCAATTATTCACGGCAAATTTCATATAATTCGATCGGTCGGTTCTGGTGTAATCAGATTTTGAAAAACATTTTCCTTTAAATGGCCATAACTCCTAAACGAAGCGTCCTAGAGGGTCCAAAGTGGGGGCATTTTATAGATATAGATGGCCCAATTATTCCCGGCAAATTTCATATAATTCGATCGGTCGGTTCTGGTGTAAAGGTTTTGAAAAACATTTTCCTTTAAATGGCCATAACTTGTAAACGAAGCGTCCTAGAGGGTCCAAAGTGGGGGCATTTTATAGATATTGATGGCCCAATTATTCACTGCAAATTTCATATAATTCGATCGGTCGGTTCTGGTGTAATCAGGTTTTGTAAAACATTTTCCTTTAAATGGCAATAACTCCTAAACGAAGCGTCCTAGAGGGTCCAAAGTGGGGGCATTTTATAGATATTGATGGCCCAATTATTCACTGCAAATTTCATATAATTCGATCGGTCGGTTCTGGTGTAAAGGTTTTGAAAAACATTTTCCTTTAAATGGCCATAAGTGGGGGCAAAGTGGGGGCATTTTATAGACATTGATGGCCCAATTATTCACTGCAAATTTCATGTAATTCGATCGGTCGGTTCTGGTGTAATCAGATTTTGAAAAACATTTTCCTTTAAATGGCCATAACTCCTAAACGAAGAGTCCTAGAGGGTCCAAAGTGGGGGCATTTTATAGATATTGATGGCCCAATTATTCACTGCAAATTTCATATAATTCGATCATTCGGTTCTGGTGTAATCAGGTTTTGAAAAACATTTTCCTTCAAATGGCCATAACTCTTAAAAGAAACGTCCTAGAGGGTCCTAAGTGGGGCATTTTATAGATATTGATGGCCCAATTATTCACTGCAAATTTCATATAATTCGATCGGTCGGTTCTGGTGTAATCAGGTTTTGAAAAACATTTTCCTTTAAATGGCCATAACTCTTAAAAGAAACGTCCTAGAGGGTCCAAAGTGGGGCATTTTATAGATATAGATGGCCCAATTATTCACTGCAAATTTCATATAATTCGATCGGTCGGTTCTGGTGTAAAGGTTTTGAAAAACATTTTCCTTTAAATGGCCATAAGTGGGGGCAAAGTGGGGGCATTTTATAGACATTGATGGCCCAATTATTCACTGCAAATTTCATATAATTCGATCGGTCGGTTCTGATGGAATCAGGTTTTGAAAAACATTTTCCTTTAAATGGCAATAACTCCTAAACGAAGCGTCCTAGAGGGTCCAAAGTGGGGGCATTTTATAGATATAGATGGCCCAATTATTCACGGCAAATTTCATATAATTCGATCGGTCGGTTCTGGTGTAAAGGTTTTGAAAAACATTTTCCTTTAAATGGCCATATGTGGGGGCAAAGTGGGGGCATTTTATAGATATCGATGGCCCAATTATTCACTGCAAATTTCATATAATTCGATCGGTCGGTTCTGATGGAATCAGGTTTTGAAAAACATTTTCCTTTAAATGGCAATAACTCCTAAACGAAGCGTCCTAGAGGGTCCAAAGTGGGGGCATTTTATAGATATAGATGGCCCAATTATTCACGGCAAATTTCATATAATTCGATCGGTCGGTTCTGGTGTAATCAGATTTTGAAAAACATTTTCCTTTAAATGGCCATAACTCCTAAACGAAGCGTCCTAGAGGGTCCAAAGTGGGGACATTTTATAGATATCGATGGCCCAATTATTCACTGCGAATTTCATATAATTCGATCGGTCGGTTCTGGTGTAAAGGTTTTGAAAAACATTTTCCTTTAAATGGCCATAAGTGGGGGCAAAGTGGGGGCATTTTATAGACATTGATGGCCCAATTATTCACTGCAAATTTCATATAATTCGATCGGTCGAATCTGGTGTAATCAGATTTTGAAAAACATTTTCCTTTAAATGGCCATAACTCCTAAACGAAGCGTCCTAGAGGGTCCAAAGTGGGGGCATTTAATAGATATAGATGGCCCAATTATTCACGGCAAATTTCATATAATTCGATCGGTCGGTTCTGATGGAATCAGGTTTTGAAAAACATTTTCCTTTAAATGGCCATAACTCCTAAACGAAGCGTCCTAGAGGGTCCAAAGTGGGGGCATTTTATAGATATAGATGGCCCAATTATTCCCGGCAAATTTCATATAATTCGATCGGTCGGTTCTGGTGTAAAGGTTTTGAAAAACATTTTCCTTTAAATGGCCATAACTTGTAAACGAAGCGTCCTAGAGGGTCCAAAGTGGGGGCATTTTATAGATATTGATGGCCCAATTATTCACTGCAAATTTCATATAATTCGATCGGTCGGTTCTGGTGTAATCAGGTTTTGTAAAACATTTTCCTTTAAATGGCAATAACTCCTAAACGAAGCGTCCTAGAGGGTCCAAAGTGGGGGCATTTTATAGATATTGATGGCCCAATTATTCACTGCAAATTTCATATAATTCGATCGGTCGGTTCTGGTGTAAAGGTTTTGAAAAACATTTTCCTTTAAATGGCCATAAGTGGGGGCAAAGTGGGGGCATTTTATAGACATTGATGGCCCAATTATTCACTGCAAATTTCATATAATTCGATCATTCGGTTCTGGTGTAATCAGGTTTTGAAAAACATTTTCCTTCAAATGGCCATAACTCTTAAAAGAAACGTCCTAGAGTGTCCTAAGTGGGGCATTTTATAGATATTGATGGCCCAATTATTCACTGCAAATTTCATATAATTCGATCGGTCGGTTCTGGTGTAATCAGGTTTTGAAAAACATTTTCCTTTAAATGGCCATAACTCTTAAAAGAAACGTCCTAGAGGGTCCAAAGTGGGGCATTTTATAGACATTGATGGCCCAATTATTCACTGCAAATTTCATATAATTCGATCATTCGGTTCTGGTGTAATCAGGTTTTGAAAAACATTTTCCTTCAAATGGCCATAACTCTTAAAAGAAACGTCCTAGAGTGTCCTAAGTGGGGCATTTTATAGATATTGATGGCCCAATTATTCACTGCAAATTTCATATAATTCGATCGGTCGGTTCTGGTGTAATCAGATTTTGAAAAACATTTTCCTTTAAATGGCCATAACTCCTAAACGAAGCGTCCTAGAGGGTCCAAAGTGGGGGCATTTTATAGATATTGATGGCCCAATTATTCACTGCAAATTTCATATAATTCGATCGGTCGGTTCTGGTGTAAAGGTTTTGAAAAACATTTTCCTTTAATTGGCCATAACTCTTAAACGAAGCGTCCTAGAGGGTCCAAAGTGGGGGCATTTTATTCACTGCAAATTTCATAGTGGGGGCATTTTATAGATATAGATGGCCCAATTATTCACGGCAAATTTCATATAATTCGATCGGTCGGTTCTGGTGTAATCAGATTTTGAAAAACATTTTCCTTTAAATGGCCATAACTCCTAAACGAAGCGTCCTAGAGGGTCCAAAGTGGGGGCATTTTATAGCAGAGTTGTTAAAGAATGCATTCTTTAATTCTTTTGTACTCAAATGAATGGGAATTCAAAATGAATGCATTCATTTTTGTCAAAAGAATGGGAATTCAAACGCTTGAATTCCCAATCAGATGGCCTTCAAAATGAATGCATTCATCAAAGAATGCATTCATTTCAGTCTGAATTCTTTTTTGGCAAAAAAGAATTCAAAAAACAATGAATGCATTCATTTTTTGGCATTCATTTGTTTTTGTAATTTGTCAGAAAAATACGGGTTACAATATTAATGCCGTAAAATCTCGCATTTTCCGGAATTTTTGTTGTTATTGACATTTTTATGAAAATATATCATTGCTATTGGAAAATTATAAGAGTATATTTTATTAAAATCTGCGTTTTCACAAATATGTGAACAATTACAATGAATTGTACAACTTTGTGGCAAACATTTTCGGGAATTATGGGATCGTGGGACTAGAAGCTCTTATTTGTCAGCGACACACATTCGGAAAATTCCGTGAAACTCAAATTTCGTATTTTGAAGCAGCGCAGCGTCAACAGTGTTGATGTTGCGCATTTTTGTTTAGTAGCGAAGTACTAAAAATTATTACTAACTACTAATTATGTATAAAGTAACATTTTGTTTTTGCGCAATTAATATATATATACATATACATATCGCCACTATCATGCTAAAGGGCATTACATTTTTTAATACAATTTCTCCCCAAGTATACTGTGTCATTTTTGGATATTTCTAGCAACAAAAGACATAAAGAAAACGGCGAATGTGATTTGTTGCAGGAAAATACTTTTCCGACTGAATCGACATTGCGTAAATTAACGATTATTGCAAAAATGTTAGGTCGCAACAATTCCACGAAATAAGTTCGTGGACTTCGCGCGCTGTACTTGAGCGCATAGCAATAGTCCGGCCGTGCGGTTGGCACGCGCCGAAAACATTGATGACAATTCCAGGAAACGCAAAGATCAAATCGTTGCGAAGAACGTTCGGAAAACGATAAGTTTGTACTTTTCGTTGCGCGTACCAATTAGTGATGTAAAATATCGCTATTTTCTCGTACTCGATACTTACCTTGTTTTCAAATGTTTAGTTCTTATGCTAAAATTAAACTATGTATGCAAATAAAATACACACACACATTTAGAAAAAAAAAAAAAAATTAAAATGCCGGACAAACTGAAAGGGGCATAATCTGTAAAATAATATAAAAATAATCCAAACCGATGTCAGAAATCTTTTTTGTATGTAAATAATATCTGTATTTTAATAAATATTATATTTTTTAATGTAATAAAATAGACACGGTGATGTGAAATGTTATCCAAAAACTAAAAAAAGAAAAACGTAGAAACGTAGGTTCGTACTTTTCGCCTTTTTGAACTACAAAGTACTATTTGTAAAACGCACATTTTTCATATTGTAAGTTCGACGAAATTGCTGATTAAACTAAATTGTACGGGTTTTAATTCGATCGCCATTCAGTAAGCGGTAATTGTTAAAGTCCCTAATAAAACGATTATCATATGTCTGTTTGATGTCTTCCAATTTAGTTTGCTCGAAAGTTAGCTAAATTGAAAAGTAAACGCTGCATTACCGACAAAGTTTAGCTTAGTCAGCTATTTTTTCGAACTCGCACACACCCTTAATAATTATTAAAATGTGTTAATTATTTGCCAATAAGAAATTAAAAAAAAAAGCCAGTAGACATGTAATTTAATTTGACAATTTTGTATTATTTTTCAAAGCACTATACGTACGCACAATTTTAGATTAATAAATACAATAAATAAATTTATTTAAATTGTTTATTAAATGCCATTATATACATAATTAGTATTATTAAGTACATTCTTTTTAGTACTTCGCTACTAAACAAAAATGCGCAACATCAACACTGTTGACGCTGCGCTGCTTCAAAATACGAAATTTGAGTTTCACGGAATTGCCGAATGTGTGTCGCTGACAAATAAGAGCTTCTAGTCCCACGATCCCATAATTCCCGAAAATGTTTGCCACAAAGTTGTCCAATTCATTGTAATTGTTCACATATTTATGAAAACGCAGATTTTAATAAAATATACTCTTATAATTTTCCAATAGCAATGATATATTCCGGAAAATGCGAGATTTTACGGCATTAATATTGTAACCCTTATTTTTCTGACAAATTACAAAAACAAATGAATGCCAAAAAATGAATGCATTCATTGTTTTTTGAATTCTTTTTTGCCAAAAAAGAATTCAGACTGAAATGAATGCATTCTTTGATGAATGCATTCATTTTGAAGGCCATCTGATTGGGAATTCAAGCGTTTGAATTCCCATTCTTTTGACAAAAATGAATGCATTCATTTTGAATTCCCATTCTTTTCAATTTTTTAGATGAATGCATTCCCAAAAGAATGCATTCTTTAACAACTCTGTTTTATAGATATAGATGGTTCAATTATTCACGGCAAATTTCATATAATTCGATCGGTCGGTTCTGGTGTAATCAGATTTTGAAAAACATTTTCCTTTAAATGGCCATAACTCCTAAACGAAGCGTCCTAGAGGGTCCAAAGTGGGGGCATTTTATAGATATTGGTGGCCCAATTATTCACTGCAAATTTCATATAATTCGATCGGTCGGTTCTGGTGTAAAGGTTTTGAAAAACATTTTCCTTTAAATGGCCATAACTTGTAAACGAAGCGTCCTAGAGGGTCCAAAGTGGGGGCATTTTATAGATATTGATGGCCCAATTATTCACTGCAAATTTCATATAATTTGATCATTCGGTTCTGGTGTAATCAGATTTTGAAAAACATTTTCCTTTAAATGTCCATAACTCCTAAACGAAGCGTCCTAGAGGGTCCAAAGTGGAGGCATTTTATAGATATTGATGGCCCAATTATTCACTGCAAATTTCATATAATTCGATCGGTCGGTTCTGGTGTAATCAGATTTTGAAAAACATTTTCCTTTAAATGGCCATAACTCCTAAACGAAGCGTCCTAGAGGGTCCAAAGTGGGGGCATTTTATAGATATTGATGGCCCAATTAATCACTGCAAATTTCATATAATTCGATCGGTCGGTTCTGGTGTAAAGGTTTTGAAAAACATTTTCCTTTAATTGGCCATAACTCTTAAACGAAGCGTCCTAGAGGGTCCAAAGTGGGGGCATTTTATAGATATTGATGGCCCAATTATTCACTGCAAATTTCATATAATTCGATCATTCGGTTCTGGTGTAATCAGGTTTTGAAAAACATTTACCTTTAAATGGCCATAACTCCTAAACGAAGCGTCCTAGAGGGTCCAAAGTGGGGGCATTTTATAGATATCGATGGCCCAATTATTCACTGCAAATTTCATATAATTCGATCGGTCGGTTCTGATGGAATCAGGTTTTGAAAAACATTTTCCTTTAAATGGCAATAACTCCTAAACGAAGCGTCCTAGAGGGTCCAAAGTGGGGGCATTTTATAGATATAGATGGCCCAATTCTTCACGGCAAATTTCATATAATTCGATCGGTCGGTTCTGGTGTAATCAGATTTTGAAAAACATTTTCCTTTAAATGGCCATAACTCCTAAACGAAGCGTCCTAGAGGGTCCAAAGTGGGGGCATTTAATAGATATAGATGGCCCAATTATTCACGGCAAATTTCATATAATTCGATCGGTCGGTTCTGGTGTAATCAGATTTTGAAAAACATTTTCCTTTAAATGGCCATAACTCCTAAACGAAGCGTCCTAGAGGGTCCAAAGTGGGGGCATTTTATAGATATGGATGGCCCAATTATTCACTGCAAATTTCATATAATTCGATCGGTCGGTTCTGGTGTAATCAGATTTTGAAAAACATTTTCCTTTAAATGGCCATAACTCCTAAACGAAGCGTCCTAGAGGGTCCAAAGTGGGAGCATTTTATAGATATAGATGGCCTAATTATTCACTGCAAATTTCATATAATTCGATCGGTCGGTTCTGGTGTAATCAGATTTTGAAAAACATTTTCCTTTAAATGGCCATAACTCCTAAACGAAGCGTCCTAGAGGGTCCAAAGTGGGGGCATTTTATAGATATCGATGGCCCAATTATTCACTGCGAATTTCATATAATTCGATCGGTCGGTTCTGGTGTAAAGGTTTTGAAAAACATTTTCCTTTAAATGGCCATAAGTGGGGGCAAAGTGGGGGCATTTTATAGACATTGATGGCCCAATTATTCACTGCAAATTTCATATAATTCGATCGGTCGGTTCTGGTGTAATCAGATTTTGAAAAACATTTTCCTTTAAATGGCCATAACTCCTAAACGAAGCGTCCTAGAGGGTCCAAAGTGGGGGCATTTAATAGATATAGATGGCCCAATTATTCACGGCAAATTTCATATAATTCGATCGGTCGGTTCTGGTGTAATCAGATTTTGAAAAACATTTTCCTTTAAATGGCCATAACTCCTAAACGAAGCGTCCTAGAGGGTCCAAAGTGGGGGCATTTTATAGATATAGATGGCCCAATTATTCCCGGCAAATTTCATATAATTCGATCGGTCGGTTCTGGTGTAAAGGTTTTGAAAAACATTTTCCTTTAAATGGCCATAACTTGTAAACGAAGCGTCCTAGAGGGTCCAAAGTGGGGGCATTTTATAGATATTGATGGCCCAATTATTCACTGCAAATTTCATATAATTCGATCGGTCGGTTCTGGTGTAATCAGGTTTTGTAAAACATTTTCCTTTAAATGGCAATAACTCCT
The DNA here is from genome assembly GCA_951804985.1 of Dryomyza anilis. NCBI lineage: Eukaryota > Metazoa > Arthropoda > Insecta > Diptera > Dryomyzidae > Dryomyza > Dryomyza anilis. The sequence goes on along the minus strand of OX638130.1, from coordinate 101,044,823 downwards.
AAACGAAGCGTCCTAGAGGGTCCAAAGTGGGGGCATTTTATAGATATTGATGGCCCAATTATTCACTGCAAATTTCATATAATTCGATCGGTCGGTTCTGGTGTAAAGGTTTTGAAAAACATTTTCCTTTAAATGGCCATAAGTGGGGGCAAAGTGGGGGCATTTTATAGACATTGATGGCCCAATTATTCACTGCAAATTTCATGTAATTCGATCGGTCGGTTCTGGTGTAATCAGATTTTGAAAAACATTTTCCTTTAAGTGGCCATAACTCCTAAACGAAGAGTCCTAGAGGGTCCAAAGTGGGGGCATTTTATAGATATTGATGGCCCAATTATTCACTGCAAATTTCATATAATTCGATCATTCGGTTCTGGTGTAATCAGGTTTTGAAAAACATTTTCCTTCAAATGGCCATAACTCTTAAAAGAAACGTCCTAGAGGGTCCTAAGTGGGGCATTTTATAGATATTGATGGCCCAATTATTCACTGCAAATTTCATATAATTCGATCGGTCGGTTCTGGTGTAATCAGGTTTTGAAAAACATTTTCCTTTAAATGGCCATAACTCTTAAAAGAAACGTCCTAGAGGGTCCAAAGTGGGGCATTTTATAGATATAGATGGCCCAATTATTCACTGCAAATTTCATATAATTCGATCGGTCGGTTCTGGTGTAAAGGTTTTGAAAAACATTTTCCTTTAAATGGCCATAAGTGGGGGCAAAGTGGGGGCATTTTATAGACATTGATGGCCCAATTATTCACTGCAAATTTCATATAATTCGATCGGTCGGTTCTGATGGAATCAGGTTTTGAAAAACATTTTCCTTTAAATGGCAATAACTCCTAAACGAAGCGTCCTAGAGGGTCCAAAGTGGGGGCATTTTATAGATATAGATGGCCCAATTATTCACGGCAAATTTCATATAATTCGATCGGTCGGTTCTGGTGTAAAGGTTTTGAAAAACATTTTCCTTTAAATGGCCATATGTGGGGGCAAAGTGGGGGCATTTTATAGATATCGATGGCCCAATTATTCACTGCAAATTTCATATAATTCGATCGGTCGGTTCTGATGGAATCAGGTTTTGAAAAACATTTTCCTTTAAATGGCAATAACTCCTAAACGAAGCGTCCTAGAGGGTCCAAAGTGGGGGCATTTTATAGATATAGATGGCCCAATTATTCACGGCAAATTTCATATAATTCGATCGGTCGGTTCTGGTGTAAAGGTTTTGAAAAACATTTTCCTTTAAATGGCCATATGTGGGGGCAAAGTGGGGGCATTTTATAGATATCGATGGCCCAATTATTCACTGCAAATTTCATATAATTCGATCGGTCGGTTCTGATGGAATCAGGTTTTGAAAAACATTTTCCTTTAAATGGCAATAACTCCTAAACGAAGCGTCCTAGAGGGTCCAAAGTGGGGGCATTTTATAGATATAGATGGCCCAATTATTCACGGCAAATTTCATATAATTCGATCGGTCGGTTCTGGTGTAATCAGATTTTGAAAAACATTTTCCTTTAAATGGCCATAACTCCTAAACGAAGCGTCCTAGAGGGTCCAAAGTGGGGACATTTTATAGATATCGATGGCCCAATTATTCACTGCGAATTTCATATAATTCGATCGGTCGGTTCTGGTGTAAAGGTTTTGAAAAACATTTTCCTTTAAATGGCCATAAGTGGGGGCAAAGTGGGGGCATTTTATAGACACTGATGGCCCAATTATTCACTGCAAATTTCATATAATTCGATCGGTCGGTTCTGGTGTAATCAGATTTTGAAAAACATTTTCCTTTAAATGGCCATAACTCCTAAACGAAGCGTCCTAGAGGGTCCAAAGTGGGGGCATTTAATAGATATAGATGGCCCAATTATTCACGGCAAATTTCATATAATTCGATCGGTCGGTTCTGATGGAATCAGGTTTTGAAAAACATTTTCCTTTAAATGGCCATAACTCCTAAACGAAGCGTCCTAGAGGGTCCAAAGTGGGGGCATTTTATAGATATAGATGGCCCAATTATTCCCGGCAAATTTCATATAATTCGATCGGTCGGTTCTGGTGTAAAGGTTTTGAAAAACATTTTCCTTTAAATGGCCATAACTTGTAAACGAAGCGTCCTAGAGGGTCCAAAGTGGGGGCATTTTATAGATATTGATGGCCCAATTATTCACTGCAAATTTCATATAATTCGATCGGTCGGTTCTGGTGTAATCAGGTTTTGTAAAACATTTTCCTTTAAATGGCAATAACTCCTAAACGAAGCGTCCTAGAGGGTCCAAAGTGGGGGCATTTTATAGATATTGATGGCCCAATTATTCACTGCAAATTTCATATAATTCGATCGGTCGGTTCTGGTGTAAAGGTTTTGAAAAACATTTTCCTTTAAATGGCCATAAGTGGGGGCAAAGTGGGGGCATTTTATAGACATTGATGGCCCAATTATTCACTGCAAATTTCATATAATTCGATCATTCGGTTCTGGTGTAATCAGGTTTTGAAAAACATTTTCCTTCAAATGGCCATAACTCTTAAAAGAAACGTCCTAGAGTGTCCTAAGTGGGGCATTTTATAGATATTGATGGCCCAATTATTCACTGCAAATTTCATATAATTCGATCGGTCGGTTCTGGTGTAATCAGGTTTTGAAAAACATTTTCCTTTAAATGGCCATAACTCTTAAAAGAAACGTCCTAGAGGGTCCAAAGTGGGGCATTTTATAGATATAGATGGCCCAATTATTCACTGCAAATTTCATATAATTCGATCGGTCGGTTCTGGTGTAAAGGTTTTGAAAAACATTTTCCTTTAAATGGCCATATGTGGGGGCAAAGTGGGGGCATTTTATAGATATGGATGGCCCAATTATTCACTGCAAATTTCATATAATTCGATCGGTCGGTTCTGATGGAATCAGGTTTTGAAAAACATTTTCCTTTAAATGGCAATAACTCCTAAACGAAGCGTCCTAGAGGGTCCAAAGTGGGGGCATTTTATAGATATAGATGGCCCAATTATTCACGGCAAATTTCATATAATTCGATCGGTCGGTTCTGGTGTAATCAGCTTTTGAAAAACATTTTCCTTTAAATGGCCATAACTCCTAAACGAAGCGTCCTAGAGGGTCCAAAGTGGGGGCATTTTATAGATATAGATGGCCCAATTATTCACGGCAAATTTCATATAATTCGATCGGTCGGTTCTGGTGTAATCAGATTTTGAAAAACATTTTCCTTTAAATGGCCATAACTCCTAAACGAAGCGTCCTAGAGGGTCCAAAGTGGGGGCATTTTATAGATATAGATGGCCCAATTATTCACGGCAAATTTCATATAATTCGATCGGTCGGTTCTGGTGTAAAGGTTTTGAAAAACATTTTCCTTTAAATGGCCATAACTTGTAAACGAAGCGTCCTAGAGGGTCCAAAGTGGGGGCATTTTATAGATATTGATGGCCCAATTATTCACTGCAAATTTCATATAATTCGATCATTCGGTTCTGGTGTAATCAGGTTTTGAAAAACATTTTCCTTCAAACTCTTAAAAGAAACGTCCTAGAGGGTCCTATGTGGGGCATTTTATAGATATTGATGGCCCAATTATTCACTGCAAATTTCATATAATTCGATCGGTCGGTTCTGGTGTAATCAGATTTTGAAAAACATTTTCCTTTCAATGGCCATAACTCCTAAACGAAGCGTCCTAGAGGGTCCAAAGTGGGGGCATTTTATAGATATAGATGGCCCAAATATTCACTGCAAATTTCATATAATTCGATCGGTTGGTTCTGGTGTAATCAGGTTTTGAAAAACATTTTCCTTTAAATGGCCATAACTCCTAAACGAAGCGTCCTAGAGGGTCCAAAGTGGGGGCATTTTATAGATATGGATGGCCCAATTATTCACGGCAAATTTCATATAATTCGATCGGTCGGTTCTGGTGTAATCAGGTTTTAAAAAACATTTTCCTTTAATTGGCCATAACTCTTAAACGAAGCGTCCTAGAGGGTCCAAAGTGGGGGCATTTTATTCACTGCAAATTTCATATAATTCGATCGGTCGGTTCTGGTGTAATCAGGTTTTGAAAAACATTTTCCTTTAAATGGCCATAACTCCTAAACGAAGCGTCCTAGAGGGTCCAAATTTTATAGATATTGATGGCCCAATTATTCACTGCAAATGCCATATTATTCGATCGGTCGGTCGGTTCTGGTGTAATCAGGTTTTGAAAAACATTTTCCTTTAAATGGCCATAACTCCTAAACGAGGCGTCCTAAAGGGTCCAAAGTGGGGGCATTTTATAGATATTGATGGCCCAATTATTCACTGCAAATTTCATATAATTCGATCGGTCGGTTCTTGTGTAATCAGGTTTTGAAAAACATTTTCCTTTAAATGGCCATAACTCTTAAACGAAGCGTCCTAGAGGGTCCAAAGTGGGGGGCATTTTATAGATATTGATGGCCCAAATATTCACTGCAAATTTCATATAATTCGATCGGTCGGTTCTTGTGTAATCAGGTTTTGAAAAACATTTTCCTTTAATTGGCCATAACTCTTAAACGAAGCGTCCTAGAGGGTCCAAAGTGGGGGCATTTTATTCACTGCAAATTTCATATAATTCGATCGGTCGGTTCTGGTGTAATCAGGTTTTGAAAAACATTTTCTTTAAAATGGCCATAACTCTTAAAGAGAGGGTCCAAAGTGGGGCACTTTATAGATATTGATTTCCCAATTATTCACTGCAAATTTCATATTATTCGATCGGTCGGTTCTGGTGTAATCAAGTTTTGTAAAACATTTTCCTTTAAATGGCCATAACTCCTAAACGAAGCGTCCTAGAGGGTCCAAAGTGGGGGCATTTTATAGATATTGATGGCCCAATTATGCACTGCAAATTTCATAAAATTCTATCGGTGGGGGCATTTTATAGATATTGATTTCCCAATTATTCACTGCAAATTTCATATTATTCGATCGGTCGGTTCTGGTGTAAAGGTTTTGAAAAACATGTTCCTTTAAATCGCCATAACTCCTAAACGAAGCGACCTAGAGGGTCCAAAGTGGGGGCATTTTATAGATATTGATGGCCCAATTATGCACTGCAAATTTCATAAAATTCTATCGGTGGGGGCATTTTATAGATATTGATGGCCCAATTATTCACTGCAAATTTCATATAATTCGATCGGTCGGTTCTGGTGTAATCAGGTTTTGTAAAACATTTTCCTTTAAATGGCCATAACTCCTAAACGAAGCGTCCTAGAGTGTCCAAAGTGGGGGTATTTTATAGATATTGATGGCCCAATTATTCACTGCAAATTTCATATAATTCGATCGGTTCTGGTGTAAAGGTTTTGAAAAACATTTTCCTTTAATTTCATGTAATTCGATCGGTCGGTTCTGGTGGAATCAGGTTTTGAAAAACATTTTCCTTTAAATGGCCATAACTCCTAAACGAAGCGTCCTAGAGGGTCCAAAGTGGGGGCATTTTATAGATATAGATGGCCCAATTATTCACGGCAAATTTCATATAATTCGATTGGTCGGTTCTGGTGTAATCAGATTTTGAAAAACATTTTCCTTTAAATGGCCATAACTCCTAAACGAAGCGTCCTAGAGGGTCCAAAGTGGGGGCATTTTATAGATATAGATGGCCCAATTATTCACGGCAAATTTCATATAATTCGATTTCGGTTCTGGTGTAATCAGATTTTGAAAAACATTTTCCTTTAAATGGCCATAACTCCTAAACGAAGCGTCCTAGAGGGTCCAAAGTGGGGGCATTTTATAGATATCGATGGCCCAATTATTCACTGCGAATTTCATATAATTCGATCGGTCGGTTCTGGTGTAAAGGTTTTGAAAAACATTTTCCTTTAAATGGCCATAACTTGTAAACGAAGCGTCCTAGAGGGTCCAAAGTGGGGGCATTTTATAGATATTGATGGCCCAATTATTCACTGCAAATTTCATATAATTCGATCGGTCGGTTCTGGTGTAATCAGGTTTTGTAAAACATTTTCCTTTAAATGGCAATAACTCCTAAACGAAGCGTCCTAGAGGGTCCAAAGTGGGGGCATTTTATAGATATTGATGGCCCAATTATTCACTGCAAATTTCATATAATTCGATCGGTCGGTTCTGGTGTAAAGGTTTTGAAAAAAATTGTCCTTTAAATGGCCATAAGTGGGGGCAAAGTGGGGGCAAAGTGGGGGCATTTTATAGACATTGATGGCCCAATTATTCACTGCAAATTTCATGTAATTCGATCGGTCGGTTCTGGTGTAATCAGATTTTGAAAAACATTTTCCTTTAAATGGCCATAACTCCTAAACGAAGCGTCCTAGAGGGTCCAAAGTGGGGGCATTTTATAGATATTGATGGCCCAATTATTCACTGCAAATTTCATATAATTCGATCGGTCGGTTCTGGTGTAATCAGGTTTTGAAAAACATTTTCCTTTAAATGGCCATAACTCTTAAAAGAAACGTCCTAGAGGGTCCTAAGTGGGGCATTTTATAGATATTGATGGCCCAATTATTCACTGCAAATTTCATATAATTCGATCGGTCGGTTCTGATGGAATCAGGTTTTGAAAAACATTTTCCTTTAAATGGCAATAACTCCTAAACGAAGCGTCCTAGAGGGTCCAAAGTGGGGGCATTTTATAGATATAGATGGCCCAATTATTCACTGCAAATTTCATATAATTCGATCGGTCGGTTCTGGTGTAAAGGTTTTGAAAAACATTTTCCTTTAAATGGCCATAAGTGGGGGCAAAGTGGGGGCATTTTATAGACATTGATGACCCAATTATTCACTGCAAATTTCATATAATTCGATCGGTCGGTTCTGATGGAATCAGGTTTTGAAAAACATTTTCCTTTAAATGGCAATAACTCCTAAACGAAGCGTCCTAGAGGGTCCAAAGTGGGGGCATTTTATAGATATAGATGGCCCAATTATTCACGGCAAATTTCATATAATTCGATCGGTCGGTTCTGGTGTAATCAGATTTTGAAAAACATTTTCCTTTAAATGGCCATAACTCCTAAACGAAGCGTCCTAGAGGGTCCAAAGTGGGGGCATTTTATAGATATAGATGGCCCAATTATTCACGGCAAATTTCATATAATTCGATCGGTCGGTTCTGGTGTAATCAGATTTTGAAAAACATTTTCCTTTAAATGGCCATAACTCCTAAACGAAGCGTCCTAGAGGGTCCAAAGTGGGGGCATTTTATAGATATAGATGGCCCAATTATTCACGGCAAATTTCATATAATTCGATCGGTCGGTTCTGGTGTAATCAGGTTTTGTAAAACATTTTCCTTTAAATGGCAATAACTCCTAAACGAAGCGTCCTAGAGGGTCCAAAGTGGGGGCATTTTATAGATATTGATGGCCCAATTATTCACTGCAAATTTCATATAATTCGATCGGTCGGTTCTGGTGTAAAGGTTTTGAAAAACATTTTCCTTTAAATGGCCATAAGTGGGGGCAAAGTGGGGGCATTTTATAGACATTGATGGCCCAATTATTCACTGCAAATTTCATGTAATTCGATCGGTCGGTTCTGGTGTAATCAGGTTTTGAAAAACATTTTCCTTCAAATGGCCATAACTCTTAAAAGAAACGTCCTAGAGGGTCCTAAGTGGGGCATTTTATAGATATTGATGGCCCAATTATTCACTGCAAATTTCATATAATTCGATCGGTCGGTTCTGGTGTAATCAGGTTTTGAAAAACATTTTCCTTTAAATGGCCATAACTCTTAAAAGAAACGTCCTAGAGGGTCCTAAGTGGGGCATTTTATAGATATTGATTGCCCAATTATTCACTGCAAATTTCATATAATTCGATCATTCGGTTCTGGTGTAATCAGGTTTTGAAAAACATTTTCCTTTAAATGGCCATAACTCCTAAACGAAGAGTCCTAGAGGGTCCAAAGTGGGGGCATTTTATAGATATTGATGGCCCAATTATTCACTGCAAATTTCATATAATTCGATCATTCGGTTCTGGTGTAATCAGGTTTTGAAAAACATTTTCCTTCAAATGGCCATAACTCTTAAAAGAAACGTCCTAGAGGGTCCTAAGTGGGGCATTTTATAGATATTGATGGCCCAATTATTCACTGCAAATTTCATATAATTCGATCGGTCGGTTCTGGTGTAATCAGGTTTTGAAAAACATTTTCCTTTAAATGGCCATAACTCTTAAAAGAAACGTCCTAGAGGGTCCAAAGTGGGGCATTTTATAGATATAGATGGCCCAATTATTCACGGCAAATTTCATATAATTCGATCGGTCGGTTCTGGTGTAATCAGATTTTGAAAAACATTTTCCTTTAAATGGCCATAACTCCTAAACGAAGCGTCCTAGAGGGTCCAAAGTGGGGGCATTTTATAGATATTGATGGCCCAATTATTCACTGCAAATTTCATATAATTCGATCATTCGGTTCTGGTGTAATCAGGTTTTGAAAAACATTTACCTTTAAATGGCCATAACTCCTAAACGAAGCGTCCTAGAGGGTCCAAAGTGGGGCCATTTTATAGATATCGATGGCCCAATTATTCACTGCAAATTTCATATAATTCGATCGGTCGGTTCTGGTGTAATCAGGTTTTGAAAAACATTTTCCTTTAAATGGCCATAACTCTTAAAGTGAAACGTCCTAGAGGGTCCAAAGTGGGGCATTTTATAGATATAGATGGCCCAATTATTCACGGCAAATTTCATATAATTCGATCGGTCGGTTCTGCTGGAATCAGGTTTTGAAAAACATTTTCCTTTAAATGGCAATAACTCCTAAACGAAGCGTCCTAGAGGGTCCAAAGTGGGGGCATTTTATAGATATAGATGGCCGAATATTCACGGCAAATTTCATATAATTCGATCGGTCGGTTCTGGTGTAAAGGTTTTGAAAAACATTTTCCTTTAAATGGCCATAACTTGTAAACGAAGCGTCCTATAGGGTCCAAAGTGGGGGCATTTTATAGATATTGATGGCCCAATTATTCACGGCAAATTTCATATAATTCGATCGGTCGGTTCTGGTGTAATCAGATTTTGAAAAACATTTTACTTTAAATGGCCATAACTCCTAAACGAAGCGTCCTAGAGGGTCCAAAGTGGGGGCATTTTATAGATATCGATGGCCCAATTATTCACTGCAAATTTCATATAATTCGATCGGTCGGTTCTGATGGAATCAGGTTTTGAAAAACATTTTCCTTTAAATGGCAATAACTCCTAAACGAAGCGTCCTAGAGGGTCCAAAGTGGGGGCATTTTATAGATATAGATGGCCCAATTATTCACGGCAAATTTCATATAATTCGATCGGTCGGTTCTGGTGTAATCAGATTTTGAAAAACATTTTCCTTTAAATGGCCATAACTCCTAAACGAAGCGTCCTAGAGGGTCCAAAGTGGGGGCATTTTATAGATATAGATGGCCCAATTATTCACGGCAAATTTCATATAATTCGATCGGTCGGTTCTGGTGTAATCAGATTTTGAAAAACATTTTCCTTTAAATGGCCATAACTCCTAAACGAAGCGTCCTAGAGGGTCCAAAGTGGGGGCATTTTATAGATATAGATGGCCCAAATATTCACTGCAAATGCCATATTATTCGATCGGTCGGTTCTGGTGTAATCAGGTTTTGAAAAACATTTTCCTTTAAATGGCCATAACTCCTAAACGAAGCGTCCTAGAGGGTCCAAAGTGGGGGCATTTTATAGATATTGATGGCCCAATTATTCACTGCAAATTTCATATAATTCGATCGGTTGGTTCTGGTGTAATCAGGTTTTAAAAAACATTTTCCTTTAATTGGCCATAACTCTTAAACGAAGCGTCCTAGAGGGTCCAAAGTGGGGGCATTTTATTCACTGCAAATTTCATATAATTCGATCGGTCGGTTCTGGTGTAATCAGGTTTTGTAAAACATGTTCCTTTAAATGGCCATAACTCTTAAAAGAAGCGTCCTAGAGGGTCCAAAGTGGGGGCATTTTATAGATATTGATGGCCCAATTATTCACTGCAAATTTCATATAATTCGATCGGTCGGTTCTTGTGTAATCAGGTTTTAAAAAACATTTTCCTTTAAATGGCCATAACTCTTAAAAGAAACGTCCTAGAGGGTCCAAAGTGGGGGCATTTTATAGATATTGATGGACCAATTATTCACTGCAAATTTCATATAATTCGTTCGGTCGGTTCTGGTGTAATCAGATTTTGAAAAACATTTTCCTTTAAATGGCCATAACTCCTAAACGAAGCGTCCTAGAGGGTCCAAAGTGGGGGCATTTTATAGATATAGATGGCCCAATTATTCACGGCAAATTTCATATAATTCGATCGGTCGGTTCTGGTGTAATCAGATTTTGAAAAACATTTTCCTTTAAATGGCCATAACTCCTAAACGAAGCGTCCTAGAGGGTCCAAAGTGGGGGCATTTTATAGATATCGATGGCCCAATTATTCACTGCGAATTTCATATAATTCGATCGGTCGGTTCTGGTGTTATCAGGTTTTGCAAAACATTTTCCTTTAAATGGCCATAACTCCTAAACGAAGCGTCCTAGAGGGTCCAAAGTGGGGGAATTTTATAGATATTGATGGCCCAATTATTCACGGCAAATTTCATATAATTCGATCGGTCGGTTCTGGTGTAATCAGATTTTGAAAAACATTTTCCTTTAAATGGCCATAACTCCTAAACGAAGCGTCCTAGAGGGTCCAAAGTGGGGGCATTTTATAGATATAGATGGCCCAATTATTCACGGCAAATTTCATATAATTCGATCGGTCGGTTCTGGTGTAATCAGATTTTGAAAAACATTTTCCTTCAAATGGCCATAACTCTTAAAAGAAACGTCCTAGAGGGTCCTATGTGGGGCACTTTATAGATATTGATGGCCCAATTATTCACTGCAAATTTCATATAATTCGATCGGTCGGTTCTGGTGTAATCAGATTTTGAAAAACATTTTCCTTTAAATGGCCATAACTCCTAAACGAAGCGTCCTAGAGGGTCCAAAGTGGGGGCATTTTATAGATATTGATGGCCCAATTATTCACTGCAAATTTCATATAATTCGATCGGTCGGTTCTGGTGTAATCAGATTTTGAAAAACATTTTCCTTTAAATGGCCATAACTCCTAAACGAAGCGTCCTAGAGGGTCCAAAGTGGGGGCATTTTATAGATATTGATGGCCCAATTATTCACTGCAAATTTCATATAATTCGATCGGTCGGTTCTTGTGTAATCAGGTTTTGAAAAACATTTTCCTTTAAATGGCCATAACTCTTAAAAAAAACGTCCTAGAGGGTCCAAAGTGGGGGCATTTTATAGATATTGATGGCCCAATTATTCACTGCAAATTTCATATAATTCGTTCGGTCGGTTCTGGTGTAATCAGGTTTTGAAAAACATTTTCCTTTAAATGGCCATAACTCTTAAAAGAAATGTCCTAGAGGGTCCAAAGTGGGGTCGGTCGGTTCTGGTGTAATCAGATTTTGAAAAACATTTTCCTTTAAATGCAAATTTCATATAATTCGATCGATCGGTTCTGGTGTAATCAGATTTTGAAAAACATTTTCCTTTAAATGGCTATAACTCCTAAACGAAGCGTCCTAGAGGGTCCAAAGTGGGGGCATTTTATAGATATAGATGGCCCAATTATTCACTGCAATTATTTTGAAAAACATTTTCCTTTAAATGGCTATAACTCCTAAACGAAGCGTCCTAGAGGGTCCAAAGAATCGAATTATATGAAATTTGCAGTGAATAATTGGGCCATCGATATCTATAAAATGCCCCCACTTTGGACCCTCTAGGACGCTTCGTTTAGGAGTTATGGCCATTTAAAGGAAAATGTTTTTCAAAACCTGATTACACCAGAACCGACCGATCGAATTATATGAAATTTGCAGTGAATAATTGGGCCATCAATATCTATCAGGTTTAAATGGCCATAACTCCTAAACGAAGCGTCCTAGAGGGTCCAAAGTGGAGGCATTTTATAGATATTGATGTCCCAATTATTCACTGCAAATTTCATATAATTCGATCGGTCGGTTCTGGTGTAATCAGATTTTGAAAAACATTTTCCTTTAAATGGCCATAACTCCTAAACGAAGCGTCCTAGAGGGTCCAAAGTGGGGGCATTTTATAGATATAGATGGCCCAAATATTCACTGCAAATGCCATATTATTCGATCGGTCGGTTCTGGTGTAATCAGGTTTAAATGGCCATAACTCCTAAACGAAGCGTCCTAGAGGGTCCAAAGTGGAGGCATTTTATAGATATTGATGTCCCAATTATTCACTACAAATTTCATATAATTCGATCGGTCGGTTCTGGTGTAATCAGGTTTTGAAAAACATTTTCCTTTAAATGGCCATAACTCTTAAACGAAGCGTCCTAGAGGGTCCAAAGTGGGGGCATTTTATAGATATAGATGGCCCAATTATTTACGGAAAATTTCATATAATTCGATCGGTCGGTTCTAGTGTAATCAGATTTTGAAAAACATTTTCCTTTAAATGGCCATAACTCCTAAACGAAGCGTCCTAGAGGGTCCAAAGTGGGTGCATTTTATAGATATAGATGGCCCAATTATTCACGGCAAATTTCATATAATTCGATCGGTCGGTTCTGGTGTAAAGGTTTTGAAAAACATTTTCCTTTAAATGGCCATAACTCCTAAACGAAGCGTCCTAGAGGGTTCAAAGTGGAGGCATTTTATAGATATTGATGGCCCAATTATTCACTGCAAATTTCATATAATTCGATCGGTTGGTTCTGGTGTAATCAGGTTTTGAAAAACATTTTCCTTTAAATGGCCATAACTCCTAAACGAAGCGTCCTAGAGGGTCCAAAGTGGGGGCATTTTATAGATATTGATGGCCCAATTATTCACTGCAAATTTCATATAATTCGATCGGTCGGTTCTGGTGTAAAGGTGTTGAAAAACATTTTCCTTTAATTGGCCATAACTCTTAAACGAAGCGTCCTAGAGGGTCCAAAGTGGGGGCATTTTATTCACTGCAAATTTCATATAATTCGATCGGTCGGTTCTGGTGTAATCAGGTTTTGAAAAACATTTTCCTTTAAATGGCCATAACTCCTAAACGAAGCGTCCTAGAGGGTCCAAATTTTATAGATATTGATGGCCCAATTATTCACTGCAAATGCCATATTATTCGATCGGTCGGTCGGTTCTGGTGTAATCAGGTTTTGAAAAACATTTTCCTTTAAATGGCCATAACTCCTAAACGAGGCGTCCTAAAGGGTCCAAAGTGGGGGCATTTTATAGATATTGATGGCCCAATTATTCACTGCAAATTTCATATTATTCGATCGGTCGGTTCTTGTGTAATCAGGTTTTGAAAAACATTTTCCTTTAATTGGCCATAACTCTTAAACGAAGCGTCCTAGAGGGTCCAAAGTGGGGGCATTTTATTCACTGCAAATTTTATATAATTCGATCGGTCGGTTCTGGTGTAATCAGGTTTTGAAAAACATTTTCCTTTAAATGGCCATAACTCCTAAACGAAGCGTCCTAGAGGGTTCAAAGTGGAGGCATTTTATAGATATTGATGGCCCAATTATTCACTGCAAATTTCATATAATTCGATCGGTCGGTTCTGGTGTAATCAGGTTTTGAAAAACATTTTCCTTTAAATGGCCATAACTCCTAAACGAAGCGTCCTAGAGGGTCCAAAGTGGGGGCATTTTATTCACTGCAAATTTCATATAATTCGATCGGTCAGTTCTGGTGTAATCAGGTTTTGAAAAACATTTTCTTTAAAATGGCCATAACTCTTAAACGAAGCGTCCTAGAGGGTCCAAAGTGGGGTATTTTATAGATATTGATTTCCCAATTATTCACTGCAAATTTCATATTATTCGATCGGTCGGTTCTGGTGTAATCAGGTTTTGAAAAACATTTTCCTTTAAATGGCAATAACTCCTAAACAAAGCGACCTAGAGGGTCCAAAGTGGGGGCATTTTATAGATATTGATGGCCCAATTATTCACTGCAAATTTCATATAATTCGATCGGTCGGTTCTTGTGTAATCAGGTTTTGAAAAACATTTTCCTTTAAATGGCCATAACTCTTAAAAGAAACGTCCTAGAGGGTCCAAAGTGGGGCATTTTATAGATATTGATGGCCCAATTATTCACTGCAAATTTCATATAATTCGATCGGTCGGTTCTTGTGTAATCAGGTTTTGAAAAACATTTTCCTTTAAATGGCCATAACTCTTAAAAGAAATGTCCTAGAGGGTCCAAAGTGGGGGCATTTTATAGATATCGATGGCCCAATTATTCACTGCAAATTTCATATAATTCGATCGGTCGGTTCTGATGGAATCAGGTTTTGAAAAACATTTTCCTTTAAATGGCCATAACTCCTAAACGAAGCGTCCTAGAGGGTCCAAAGTGGGGGCATTTTATAGATATAGATGGCCCAATTATTCACTGCAAATTTCATATAATTCGATCATTCGGTTCTGGTGTAATCAGGTTTTGAAAAACATTTTCCTTTAAATGGCCATAACTCTTAAAAGAAATGTCCTAGAGGGTCCTAAGTGGGGCATTTTATAGATATTGATGGCCCAATTATTCACTGCAAATTTCATATAAATCGATCGGTCGGTTCTGGTGTAATCAGGTTTTGAAAAACATTTTCCTTTAAATGGCCATAACTCCTAAACGAAGCGTCCTAGAGGGTCCAAAGTGGGGGCATTTTATAGATATCGATGGCCCAATTATTCACGGCAAATTTCATATAATTCGATCGGTCGGTTCTGGTGTAATCAGATTTTGAAAAACATTTTCCTTTAAATGGCCATAACTCCTAAACGAAGCGTCCTAGAGGGTCCAAAGTGGGGGCATTTTATAGATATAGATGGCCCAAATATTCACTGCAAATGCTATATTATTCGATCGGTCGGTTCTGGTGTAATCAGGTTTAAATGGCCATAACTCCTAAACGAAGCGTCCTAGAGGGTCCAAAGTGGAGGCATTTTATAGATATTGATGTCCCAATTATTCACTGCAAATTTCATATAATTCGATCGGTCGGTTCTGGTGTAATCAGGTTTTGAAAAACATTTTCCTTTAAATGGCCATAACTCCTAAACGAAGCGTCCTAGAGGGTCCAAAGTGGGGGCATTTTATAGATATCGATGGCCCAATTATTCACTGCAAATTTCATATAATTCGATCGGTCGGTTCTGGTGTAATCAGATTTTGAAAAACATTTTCCTTTAAATGCAAATTTCATATAATTCGATCGATCGGTTCTGGTGTAATCAGATTTTGAAAAACATTTTCCTTTAAATGGCTATAAATCCTAAACGAAGCGTCCTAGAGGGTCCAAAGTGGGGGCATTTTATAGATATAGATGGCCCAATTATTCACGGCAAATTTCATATAATTCGATCGGTCGGTTCTGGTGTAATCAGATTTTGAAAAACATTTTCCTTTAAATGGCCATAACTCCTAAACGAAGAGTCCTAGAGGGTCCAAAGTGGGGGCATTTTATAGATATTGATGGCCCAATTATTCACTGCAAATTTCATATAATTCGATCATTCGGTTCTGGTGTAATCAGGTTTTGAAAAACATTTTCCTTTAAATGGCCATAACTCCTAAACGAAGCGTCCTAGAGGGTCCAAAGTGGGGGCATTTTATAGATATCGATGGCCCAATTATTCACGGCAAATTTCATATAATTCGATCGGTCGGTTCTGGTGTAATCAGATTTTGAAAAACATTTTCCTTTAAATGGCCATAACTCCTAAACGAAGCGTCCTAGAGGGTCCAAAGTGGGGGCATTTTATAGATATAGATGGCCCAAATATTCACTGCAAATGCTATATTATTCGATCGGTCGGTTCTGGTGTAATCAGGTTTAAATGGCCATAACTCCTAAACGAAGCGTCCTAGAGGGTCCAAAGTGGAGGCATTTTATAGATATTGATGTCCCAATTATTCACTACAAATTTCATATAATTCGATCGGTCGGTTCTGGTGTAATCAGGTTTTGAAAAACATTTTCCTTTAAATGGCCATAACTCCTAAACGAAGCGTCCTAGAGGGTCCAAAGTGGGGGCATTTTATTCACTGCAAATTTCATATAATTCGATCGGTCGGTTCTGGTGTAATCAGGTTTTGAAAAACATTTTCTTTAAAATGGCCATAACTCTTAAACGAAGCGTCCTAGAGGGTCCAAAGTGGGGCACTTTATAGATATTGATGGCCCAATTATTCACTGCAAATTTCATATAATTCGATCGGTCGGTTCTGGTGTAAAGGTTTTGAAAAACATGTTCCTTTAAATCGCCATAACTCCTAAACGAAGCGACCTAGAGGGTCCAAAGTGGGGGCATTTTATAGATATTGATTTCCCAATTATTCACTCCAAATTTCATATTATTCGATCGGTCGGTTCTGGTGTAATCAGGTTTTGAAAAACAGTTTCCTTTAAATGGCCATAACTCCTAAACGAAGCGTCCTAGAGGGTCCAAAGTGGGGCACTTTATAGATATTGATGGCCCAATTATTCACTGCAAATTTCATATAATTCGATCGGTCGGTTCTGGTGTAATCAGGTTTTGTAAAACATTTTCCTTTAAATGGCCATAACTCTTAAAAGAAGCGTCCTAGAGGGTCCAAAGTGGGGGCATTTTATAGATATTGATGGCCCAATTATTCACTGCAAATTTCATATAATTCGATCGGTCGGTTCTGGTGTAATCAGGTTTTGAAAAACATTTTCCTTTAAATCGCCATAACTCCTAAACGAAGCGACCTAGAGGGTCCAAAGTGGGGTCATTTTATAGATATTGATTTCCCAATTATTCACTGCAAATTTCATATTATTCGATCGGTCGGTTCTGGTGTAAAGGTTTTGAAAAACATTTTCCTTTAAATGGCCATAACTCCTAAACGAAGCGTCCTAGAGGGTCCAAAGTGGGGGCATTTTATAGATATTGATTGCCCAATTATTCACTGCAAATTTCATATAATTCGATCGGTCGGTTCTGGTGTAATCAAGTTTTGTAAAACATTTTCCTTTAAATGGCCATAACTCTTAAAAGAAGCGTGCTAGAGGGTCCAAAGTGGGGGCATTTTATAGATATTGATTGCCCAATTATTCACTGCAAATTTCATTTAATTCGATCGGTCGGTTCTGATGGAATCAGGTTTTGAAAAGCATTTTGAAGGCATTTTATAGATATTGATGGCCCAATTATTCACTGCAAATTTCATATAATTCGAATGGTCGGTTCTGGTGTAAAGGTTTTAAAAAACATTTTCCTTTAAATGGCCATAACTCCTAAACGAAGCGTCCTAGAGGGTCCAAAGTGGGGGCATTTTATAGATATTGATGGCCCAATTATGCACTGCAAATTTCATAAAATTCTATCGGTGGGGGCATTTTATAGATATTGATGGCCCAATTATTCACTGCAAATTTCATATAATTCGATCGGTCGGTTCTGGTGTAAAGGTTTTGAAAAACATTTTCCTTTAAATGGCCATAACTCCTAAACGAAGCGTCCTAGAGGGTCCAAAGTGGGGGCATTTTATAGTTATTGTTGGCCCAATTATTCACTGCAAATTTCATATAATTCGATCGGTCGGTTCTGGTGAAATCAGGTTTTGAAAAACATTTCCTTTAAATGGCCATAACTCCTAAACGAAGCGTCCTAGAGGGTCCAAAGTTTTATAGATATTGATGGCCCAATTATGCACTGCAAATTTCATATAATTCGATCGGTGGGGGCATTTTATAGATATTGATGGCCCAATTATTCACTGCAAATTTCATATAATTCGATCGGTCGGTTCTGGTGTAAAGGTTTTGAAAAACATTTTCCTTTAAATGGCCATAACTCCTAAACGAAGCGTCCTAGAGGGTCCAAAGTTTTATAGATATTGATGGCCCAATTATGCACTGCAAATTTCATATAATTCGATCGGTCGGTTCTGGTGTAATCAGGTTTCGAAAAACATTTCGTTTAAATGGCCATAACTCCTAAACGAAGCGTCCTAGAGTGTCCAAAATGCCCCCATTTTATAGATATCGATGGCACAATTATTCACTGCAAATTTCATATAATTCGATCAGTCGGTTCTGGTGTAATTATGTTTTGAATTACTTTTTTTCTTTAAATGGCCATAAGTGATAAACAGAGCGTCGTAGAGGGTCCAAAGTGGGGGCCCAATTATTGACGTCAAATTGGATACAATTCGATCGGTCGGTTCTGGAGTAATCAGGTTTTGAAATATGAATTTCAAAAATTGTTAAATAAAAAAATAAAATTTGTTAAATTTTGAGAATCTTTTTGCTGCATTCCTGCACTAAATCACTTAAATATCATATCAGAATCATTAGTTGCCAATCGATAGGTCGGAGTGGACACAGCGTCAGCAACATATGCAATTCATCACTTTCAAAATGTCATCCTGCTGCACAATGTTTCAATAACACTGGACCCAAATATTCAAATGACAGATCGCAGTGCCATTAACATGCGTGCACAGGATATGCGAATCACATGTCGCACATCCTGCGGCGCATATTGTAGCCTACGGAAATGTTGAATATTTAGGCTGTTGCTGCTGCTGATGATGACGTCGTCATCGTCGTCATCCTCAATGTCGTCGCCATGTCAAAAAGGTGTCATTTGTCTAACTGTTTGGCAGTGTTTCCGAATGTATATATGTTTGTCTGTCTGTTTGATTGTACACGCAGAGAAAGATTCGATACCGCCAAATATTTGATGATAATCACTAATTGTTTGAGATGCGATTGTGATTAACTTGAATCGTTTAGTCCCTAAGTTCACTTGCTCTAAACGTACGTTGAATATATTTGTCACAACTATACATATGATTACAGTAAATATGTATTACATTATTTTGAATTTCCTTTTTATCACAAACATTTAGTTTCTTTGAAAACCTTTTATGATTAATCATAAATCGTTTTTACAGCTTGATTATAATTAAGACAAACAACAATCTGTGATTGTATTAAACACAATATGCCTGCTGCAAGCATAGTTTGTAGTATATAATATTTTTGGTTTGCGTGTACGTCTCTCTGACACACATATTCCATTCATATCCGTATACATCGAGTTTGAAAAACAGTCAAAGCCAAAAGCGCGCTCTAAAGCGGTTTTCCCTATGACTTGTCATTCGAAACGAACAACAGAAAATGCGCACAAAGTGGAAAACAAGGCGCACAAAAAACCAAAAAAGAAAAAAACAAGAAACATATTAGAAAAAAAGATGCCTAAAAACCTTGCCAGTGGAAACAATGACGCAAACAGTAGGCAGAATGAAAGGAACAACGTAATTTCCCCAGAGTTGACGAACGACCTTCATGCAAAAAATTGACAAAGTCTGCGAATGATGATGATTTCAGCAGGATATCCTAAAAGCTGCTTACGTTAGCAAAGGAGTACAGGAGACACTTGCATTTTATATATTTGAAATGGTTAATGTGTTCGCTGTTGTACCCATATTCCAGACCACATTCTATATCTGAGCAAAATAAACCCCTTTGAATGAATCCTTTTGATTGATAATTTTATTATTTACAAACTTTGGTTTTAGGTCAGTACACAATTAAGCTTTATTTTTAGTTCAAATTTTACTTTAAGAGAAGATCAAATGTTAATTTTGTGGTCAATATTCATTTTAAATTATTCTCATGTCAACTTTTGTGATACAGTATAGCAAATTATTGTATATGTTCCAATATGTTAACAAAATTCTTAAACGAAACTTATCACTGACCCTATCAGTCGTATTTTAAAATAGTTTTGACAAATTTATTTATAATATATTTATTTATTTTATTTAGAGTTCTCTACAGCATACCAGATAGTTGTGACAAGGGTTAGCTATCGATAGAAAGGAATTTAAGTATGAACATTTCTTATAAATAGTGTATAAGATGAAGTAGAAAAAGACCTTTTCAACCTTTTATTTTAATATAGTTTTTACATTTATAGCATCTATTGTATTTTAACTAAGTATTTAACCCATTAACACATAAAAGTTTCGCACAACGTTTATATTGCAATGTCAAAGCTGACAAAAGAAATGCCATTTCATACTTAGAAATATGACGCAAAATACATGATAAATCCTTCAATACAATAAATACACTAACAAATCGAAGATATTTGTCACAAGCATTAAACAAATTAAACACCAACAAATTTAAATTCAAGAAAAATTCGGCTCGATTGAAAAATAGTAGAATGTGACGAATATCGAATAACAAAAATCTAGAATTTATAATCTGAATATTAAGAAAGCAAATTACTTAGTTATCAAATAAATAAACAAGATTCTTCTGTATTTTGAGAAGTTAATTGATTATTAAAAATCAAAAACAACACGCAAAATGGTTGCTGTATTCTCCACAAAAAGAACACGTGTTCATGTATCTGTTGTTGTTTTCATCGATCTTTCATTGTCCGCAATATTCGCTCGTATGCTATTTTTTGCGAGGTCACCATCTGTTTGTTAGTTAAAATAAAAATAAAAGAAAATAAACACTCAAAAAAATATGGTATTAAAATTAATACCATTTATGCACTTGTTTCAAAAAAAATATAATACAATCAATTTTAATACATATCAATTACATTTGTATTTATTTTCTTACTTTTTAATGAAAAGTGTACTTGTTTTCTTTTTTCCTACAAAATACAAAATATGTAATTTGTGCTTGTTATTTGTATTTGTTTTTGCATTTTTTTTTTCTATTGTAATACAAAATGGAAAATTTATAATTAATGAAGTGCAATTAATTAATATTTGAAAACTAAACACTTTAAAAAAATGTCAATGGTCAAATGTTTTTTAAAAATTTCATTTATATCATTTTTGTGAAATATTATGGTTTTAAAACATGTGTAGAAGTTCTAAATGTGGTATTAATCTGACAATATATAATTGCTGAGGAAATATGTATTATCTTTTTATTGCTGTGGTAATTTGAAACTAAAAAATGATCGTATTGTAATATGAAATATCCCTGAAAACCCTATTTAGTATCAGTGTCAGGTTGAGTTTTTTTTTTACATTAGGAAACTTTATGCATTTTTGATCAGTGTTTTATAAGGATGTCTCTTAATAAAGCAACATAAAGTGTTTTTTCAACAGGGACGCTACAAAAGTAGAGCGACAGGGACAGCAAACGACGCCATATTTCTTGCCGCTCTTTTGACATTTCTCTTTAGTAAGGTTTGCCATTTCATGACGGAAAGATATACGAATTCGAATTTCGGTAGTTAATTTTAATAAGTTCGACTCGTTGTTGGCTCGTATGTCTTTCCATCATGAAATAGCAAACCTTACTGAAGAGAAATCTCAAAAGAGCGGCAAGAATATAGCGTCGTTTGCTGTCCCTGTCGCTCTACTTTTATAGCGTCCCTGTTGAAAAACCCTTGAAACAACTTTTGTAGCGCTCTTATTGAAAAACCCTTTAACTCACTTCGTATGTTTTTTTATTAATTAGTATGCGTCTTTATAAATTAAAAATATCATTAAACTGTCTAAAACTTCTTGATAATATTCTCCTATTTAATCTATAATCTACAATTTGTTCCGGTTCAAATTTAAATTATTGAAAAAACACAGCTAATATTGATATACATATTTAGTTTAAAAAAAAAAGAAATGTTTCTTCTGGGATTTGAACCCACACCTCCCGGGTACAAGACCTGAGTTCACACCGTTACGCTATCAACCTCATTTGCTACAGATCATTTATTCACAATCTTGAATCAAACGACTAAATTTGTGACGCATCGATAATAAATGAAAATGAATTGTATATATTTTTTTTTAATGTGACACTTTAAAAAATTGAACATTTCTCAAATTTTGTTTTTGAAGCAAAAATCTCAAACAAAAGGAGATGAATGTGTACACCCAGAAAAAAATCATGGTAAATTGATAGCATTTCCATAGAAAAACAATAATTTATACCATTAAAATTGGTCAATAGGATGCGTCTCATTACCCTAGTAGAAATTTGCCCGATGCGCCATCGCAGGGTTTACATTATCTAAACAGTCAATGTTCCCGATCATAGCTACATTATTTGTTCCTCATAACGAAATTAGTATCAGGCAATGATCGAGATTAATGAGAGAAACCCTATTATACTCGGGCTCATTGTCGGGTAAATATTAAAATGGGGAATTGCCCGATCAGTACATGATCATGGCCTGAGGTCAATACATGATCAGGACACTGCGTTACAAGGACATTATGGGCCTCGTCATATCCCGATCACCTCAAATAATGACATGATCACTTCATGACCATGGCCCTACCAAAATTTCTACTAGGGTAGTTCAGTAATATTGAAACTGTTAATACAATGTGTGGTTCTACTATAAATTTTATAATGTGATATATTAATTACAATAAGAAAAACCTATACAAATTAATGAATGATACGTATTATTAATTTTAAGGTATATCGAATTACATTTTCCTAATAATTTATTAAAACAAAAATGTATTTTAGTTAATTTATTGTATATATTATTTTATTTAAATGTCGAAATTGATGTACACTTTTACAACACACACATAAAAAGACACTTCTTGCTGCAAAAGGTTATAACACATTTAATGTTTGCTTTGGTTTCCAATAATTGATGGTAGTACTTGAGTCTGCAGTTTTTTCTGAGTCCGTTGCCATAATAGAAGTTCGATGTATTATTTATTTTCTGTAATAAATAAAAATATAAATAGAATTAAATATATAAAAATAATTTATTTACATTAAATACATTGATTCCTTACCAATGTCCCGTTTAATAATGTGGATTATTACAAAAAAATACATGCGACCATTTTGAGTAAACACGCAGAGTGACGTACAAAACGAACATGTTTGTATTCGTTTTTGTGTTTTTTTTATACCACATTTATTATTATATTAGGAAACCATTAAAACAACAGTATTTATACTATTTAAAGTAATAATATTGAAATATTTAAATTTATGGTACTGAATTTTTCAAATACTATTGAATTAATTAGAAAACTTTTGATTTTAAAAGAAAAAACTATTAATACATGAACCATAAGATCAATGGTCGTACCATAAAATACTTAATGGTACAATTTCTTCTGAGTGTAGCCTAACGGGTACAGTCCACTGCTCGGACTTTAACGTCAATTTGTAAATTTATATGAAGTAAATAAATAAAGAATGAAAGAAAGAAAGAAAGAAACGTTTTTAATACATTTTTTGTATTAAAAATACAAAAATGTATTTATTTGTCTATACTTTTCTGGACAGCGAAATAATTGCAAATTCAGTAATTTTAAAACAAATTTATTTAAAAATTGATCTGAAATTCAATAAAAAATATACTTATTTTTTATATTTTTCATACAAAAACAAATACATGAATTTATTTAAAACATAAGTAAATGTCTTTGAACGTAAAACTAATACAATTGTACTTATTTCAAAGATATTTTTATTTGTTTTTAATACATTATTTTTTTGAGTGAACAATTCAAATGAATAAAGTACTCAAACAACTCATTTAATGGTATAAATACTATTGTTTTAATGTGTTTTATCCTATAACAATAAACGTCTCACTATGTGGCATATAAAAACTTAAACACAAATAGAACCATTCAACTTCATTCTGCGAGTTTACATAAAATGTTCGATTGCATTTTTTTCTGATAATCCACATAATTAAACGCATCATTGTTAAGGAATCAATGTAAATATTTAATGCAAATTACACTACACAACAGCCATTCTGCGCAAAGACTCCCTGTTTCTTTGGATACGTTTACAAAATATCGGCCAATAACTTTAATAACAGAGCTTTCAAAAAGCTTTCACATGATCAATAGTTATATGAAATGAAAGGTATTTAAACATCCAATAAACATTTTTCACAACATTTTTAAATTCATTTACTAGTTTAAGAGAACTCGATAGAAGAACTTGAAAAAAGTATTTTTCGACAAAAATTTTAATTAAAAATTGCATTTAAAAAATTGAAACATTAAAAGTCTTTTTATATGTGTGTAACTAAAATCCATTTTTGTTATAATAAGACTATTTTTTTATATTATGTTTCAACAAAGTTTTAAATCAAAAATGCATTTAAATAATTGGAAAAAATCGATAAAGCAAGAAGGTACACAGTTTATAATATCTCAATATTAGTCCATAATCTTTCGAAGAAATTGAGCTATTAATGAAAAAAAATATATGTGTTACCCATGTGAGGATAAAAATAAAAGTAGGCGGATGTCTTACATTTTTTGATCACGTATTGTTAGATGATCGTTTATAACTAATTTTAAATTTTATAACGCTATCATGATTATTTTACGAGATATGTGATCCTACAGAGAGGCAAACAATTTCTACAATCCGGAAGAAATCAAGAAATATACAAAATAGAATACAGCTAAACGGAGACAGTCTGCATTTAAAGAAACAGATCCATTTAGTTTAAAAAAAGAAGAACTAAGTGCAATTATTCTTGATAATGCAGAGGTTAATGTCTTAGGTACACAGATAAAATTACTGTAGTCAGTTATATAAAATGTATGTCTTTGTTTTAAAAAATATAGGTCTACTACATGCTGTTGATTTTAAATACTTTAGTCTTTATGAAAAGTCGTTCATCGTTGGCTGTTTTTTTTTTTTTTTGCACAAGACGGATGACTGCAAAATATAGTTCTAAAAATAAACCCAAGCAGTCCCAAGCATATGACCGAAACGAGCTAATGAGAGAACTACATAGTGATGCCAACTAATTGAGTTTCCCGCTAAATCTTTTTGGTTTGAAATACAAATTCAAGAAAATAAATGTTGTAAACTCTGCAGTTTTTATGTGTTTGTTATCAGAAGTAATGATTGACAAAGAAAATATTTTTACAGTTTAGCATCAATAAAGAGTTATAACAAAAAAACGAAAACATTGAACATCTGGTCATGCCAAAAGGGCGAACCCCTTCGTTTTTTTGCTATAACTCTTGATTGATGAAAGATAAAATAGTGATGTAAAGGCATTAATTATTTGATTTTAAAGCATCTATCGATTGGTATCATTATTTTAAAATAATTGCCATACATTTTTCTTGCAAATGATAAAAATTCAAAAAAAATGTTTTTAAATAATGATGATGAGCGATAGCTACTTTAAAAAAAAACAATTAATGCCTTTACATCACTATTTTATCTTATACCAATAAAAGGTTATGGCAAAAAAAAACGAAAAGATTCGAAAAAACTACATTCAAAAATGTAAAAAAAAACCCAAATGTCAAAATTACACATTCGCCTCTTTGGCATGATAGTGACGATATTTATTTTAATGGATAGATCAAAATATTGGCACATTCTAACAGTTTTGACAACTCTTCCAATTTGTTCCATTCAAAAAACCCATTCTCAAAACAAACTTTATATTTCATAGTTTTTTTTTTAGTACTGTACCTTTCGATAATCTTAAAAATAATAATTTCTGATTTTATATTATTTTGCAGATACGATACAGCTTGTGTTACCCCCCTCTTTATGTAGTAAATTCCAGTTGCTATTTTGCTACGATGGCAACAACTGGCAGGTGCTACAACAACGACTTACTATACAACATGAATACAACAACATAAAGGATTTCTATAACAACAACAACAGTATTTTAAAGGATTCAATCAAGCGCACTGTGACGTACATCGTGCAGCAGTCAAATTGAAACCCTGCAGCATGAGACACGTTCAACCCCTTCGTTCGCAGCACGTCATGTATTTTGTAGTGGGAGAAATGTCCTGTAAAAAGGACAAAATATTTCTATATAAAGATGCATAAAATATTGAAAACAACATAAAAAAATGTACACAAAATCAATCAAAAGCCAATATGCTGCCGTTTACGTTGACGTACGTTGGCGTTTTCGCTGTCATCAGGAAACTTGCCACCGTACGTAGTATGTTGTATGTGCCATGATGTTGAAAGTAAAGCCTGAAGTCAATGCATTCCTCGAAATTTGAAAAATCTTTGAACGCAGCTGGGCGACTGTTATTCAATGAAAAATTTAAAATACCTCTCGATTGAATCATTGCCAGTGGCACTGACAATGACGATAACGTAAAGCAAGAAAAGAAGCATATTTTAAAATAGGTAGGTACAAAATATGTTATTTATTCTGCGTATAGAATGTCAAAAATATTTCAAAAATGCTCAAATAATTTCATTGCTATAAAACAGAACACATTACAATTTATACGCATGGGGAAAAGTTATGTTTTGCAGAAAACATATTTTTTTTTGTTATTTTTTAAATAAAATTTTTACAACACTTTTTTTTCGAATTTTTTTTTTTTCTGTATAGTACAAAAGTGCATATGAAGTACATTTCCCGGGGTTCCAGACGGGACATTCCTACGTTTAAAACTTTAATATCTCGAAGGAAAAGTAATGAATTTACTTTCTGTGCTAGTATTATTTAAATAGGTATTTAAATAGAACAAAATTAGAGAAATCTGTGTGGTAGATCAAAAGATATAAATTAAACAGTGTTCGATCCGGACGGGACAGAAAATGGAAGTGAATGTCGAGATTCATATGGAAAGTCCAAAAAGTCAACGAATTTTGTATACAACTAACTTGTTTTGAATTATTTCAAAAATAGCTGCGATAATGTGCTTTGTTTGTAAATTTACACTTTGTTTCTAAAATATATACTTTTTTCATAATAAATCACAGACAAATTCGGAATGGGACAATTTTTTTTTTTTTTCTAAAAATTGTTCTTGCATACAATTTTTTTTTTAAATTACTCTCTTTTTGTATATGTACACTTTCTTTCTAAAATTAATAGTTATTTCGTAATAAAGCGTAGAATAATTCCGGATAATACATTAAAATATGCATATAAAGCAAGAGTCTTGCTTTTCTTGCAGTATTCATTTTGTTCCAACTCTTGCACTTACGAAACACGACATTTTTGATCATCGTTTGTTCTGCGATGAAATCATATTTAAAGTTGTAATGAAAATGTACACCTCCGTGTACTTCTAAAGTACAGAAGGAATCAAGAAGTATACAGCTAAACGGAAAAAATCTTAATTTTAAGAAACAGATCTACTTAGTTGACAAAAAGTTCATAAGTGAAATTATTCTTATTATGCAGAAAGTTATTTCTTATTTATCAATAAAGTAATTAAGTGGAATAATTCTTGATATGCAGCGATTAGTTTAGTGGTTAGAGCGTTGGACTGCGAGCAGAAAGGTTCCCGGTTCAAGCCTGGACTGGGGCTAACAACATCTTTTCATAGAAACATTTTTCTATACCGCGCTACCTCTCGGCAGTAAATGGCAAACCTACGAGAGTAAAACATTGCCTACACAGAAAAAAAAATGTACATCATATTGATGAATTCCGTTCTTCAAACCATGATTCATTGTATTGAAGAACCATTCATAATATTAATGACTAACGCCATCAATGTTATGAATGCTATCATAAATATGAAGAACGCATGGTAACTGTCGAAAAAGTGTTCTTCAATATGATGACTGTATGTGAAGAATACGTTTCATCATATTAATGAACCAAAACATAAAATACAACATATGTTCATCATATTGAAGAACGCTGTTCATTAAGCCAAATTTCTACCAAAATATTTTTTTTCGTTCATTTTTTGCCGTACTTCTTAGTTCTCACGTAGTTCTTGTATGTTATTTCTTATATAATGCTTGCTCGACATGCATAAATCAGTAAAATGTTTTATAATATATTTATTATAATTAATAAAAAGTTATATTTATAAAAAATATATTTTTGAAAAAAATATTTTTTTCGAACAATTTTTTTTTCCGACATTTTTTTTTCGAACAAAATTTTTTTTTCGAACAATTTTTTTTTTCGAATTTTTTTTTTTCGAACCAATTTTTTTTTCGAACAATTTTTTTTTCGAACAAAAAATTTTTTTTTGAAAAAATGTTTTTTCGGAACTATTTTTCTTCCCTAAAATTTTTTTTTTCTGATAATTTTTATAAATTTTTTTTTCTGTTATTTTTTAAATAAAATTTTTAAAACACTTTTTTTGATTTATTTTATAAAAAAAAAAAATTTTTTTGAAAAAATATTATGAACAAATTCATCAATATGACAATTCAAATTCATTGTATTGAATATTTTGTTCATATATATAATGAATGCATTAATTAATATGTCATTTAATGAACGGTGGTATCAATATGATGAAAATGGTAGTTGGTGAAAAAATTCATAATATTTATGAATAAATTCATCATATTGAAGAATTTTTTTTTTCTGTGTATGAAAAGCTCTCACTCGCCGTTCGGATCCGGCAATAAACTGTAGGTCCCACCACTTTGAGTACAAATATAACACGCACAGCTCAAAATGGTGAGAGAGCTCGGCCGAAGTTCTATACAGGACTGTAGCGCCAAACTATTATATTATATTATATTTGTGAGTTATATATGCTAATATGCATTGTTTTGCGTAGTCCGTTGTCTGTTTGTTATTGCGTCTATTTATCGATATGTTGAAATTAACTAAAAGCTTTATAAAATATAACAAAAAAAATATTTAGATAGTTTATTTTTTACTTAGAATTGTATTACCTGTATGTATTTTTCAAATGACTTGTTTAAATATATTCTTCAATTGAATTTTTATTATTTTTTTAAATCTAAGTATATATTCTGAATATCAAGACTAAATGTACTCAGTTCTTTTTTTGGTATTTAAGAACATAATGTCTTAATATCTAGAAAATTGGTCTTAGTTACTTTCAACAGACAGGCAGGTACACTAACAAATAGATAGCGACCTCGACAAAGCATACGAGCGAATATTGCAAACAAAAAAGATCGATGAAAACAACAACAGATAAATGAACACGTGTTATTTTTGCGAAGAATACAGCAACAATATTACGTGTTGTTTTTGGTTTTTAATACTCAATAAATTAACTACTCGAAATCCAGAAGAATACATCTTGTTTACTTTTTTCATAACTTAAGTAATTTGCTTTCTTAGCATTCAGATAATATATTCTAGAATTTAAGTAGTATTTTATTGATATGAGTCAAATTCTACTATTTTTCATACGAGCCGAATTCTTCACGAGCTTAACAAATTTCCTTATAGGGAAATGCTCTTATTCTCGTTATTGCATTTCCGGTCGATCTTGTGCTTGCATGGTCAGTTTTGATCATGTTCTGGCTGCAATTTTTAGGATCCAAATTATCTAGTACGAAACAAATAAATGTATGTGAAACGAAATTAAACAAACAATTTTAATACATTTTAAAACTTAAATAAATGTAAAATTCGATATTTAAAAAATAAAGCTTAAACAAACAATTAGCACTGAGAAATTTGTTTACTGATGAATTATGAATAAGCCATTCATAAAACATATTTTTTATAATTTTTCTTATTTATGAGTTATATTCATGAATTATCTATTGTAATAAAAAAAAATCATAGTTCATGCATAAAAAACTGTAAATCGCTATGCATTTTTTATGATTAGAATTCAGAATTTTTACAAATTTTATTGTTAATCAATACAGGCGAAATTATGAATATTTATTCATAACATGTGTTTATTATTACATATTATTTTTTTTAATTCGCAATTCACGCCAGTTGTGAAAAAACACGGAGTTGCTGCATTATAAAAAACTTAGAAGTGAGTGAAAAAATAGAAAAATGTGTCATTTAAAAATAAACGTGATCTTTAACAGACAAATAAGTTGAAGTGATGTATTTTTCAATTGCTTTTATTTATGTTTGATTACTTCCTAATGTTCTTTTCCGTATTGACGTATTATATTTTTAAATGCGATATTTTTCACTTTATTCTGCATAACTAGAATCAGTTTTGTCATCTTCAGACACCTATATTTGGCACAATGTATGAAATTTGAATCATCAATTATGAATAATAAATCATAAAATGTATCCAAAAATCTATTCCAATTACGCATGACTTACGAATCTCTTATACATAAAAGACGAGTAAAATTAATATACCCTGTGCCTCATAGGTGTAGGGTATAAATACGCATGACTTTATTCAATTTATCATAAAATTGATGTTTACTTTAATCATGTATTATGAATAAAAAACAAATTATTATTATTATCATAATCTTGGTTGGCCATCATGATTAATTTTTGCTAAATTTATGCGTATAAAACTTGATTGATTTATGACAATATTTCTCTCCGCAAGGTTTTCTGCAAATTTCTTAAGATATCAAAAAATTAAATTAAAATTAATATTTTATTAAAAACAAAACAACATTTTCATTCTTACTTTCAGATTACTGCCGAGTCGCTCTACTGGATTTATAATTGTTTTCCAAACACACCCCCAAATGTCCAGTACAAATCTTTATCTAAGCAACGACACAAAAAATATCAACTGAGCTGACGTTATAGATATCCTGCAATCGCCATTTTCAATACTAATACTTGCTATCTATTTTTTAAATATATTCATTTTTATTTCTTCTCTAAAAATTCTTTATTATTTTTTATTAGCAGTTCATTTAATTGTATTTGTAAATATTATAATTTTGTAACTTTAAATATAATTTGTTCAAATATTTAGTACAATTATCACAATAAGTTTGTCTAATAAAAAATAAAATATTGTATATAATATGTTAATTTATATAAAAAAAAAAAACTATACATAAATTTTTAAATAAAATATGAAAATGAAATCCCGAAATGTCTCAGATGTTTCGTATATGTGAAATTGTTCATCAGGATGCAAAAGCTAAAACTTGCCTATTCCCGGTCTCCGTAGAGGTCCGCATCACTGTTTTTGATGGGGTCAAAAGGTCTTTAAACACAAAAAAATTGAATTAATAATAAAATATTTCTGTGCATATTATATACCATATGAAAGTGTGAAACGTGGGATTTCAATCCACATTTAAAGAATTTATGCATAGTTGAAACTTAGAAAGCTACATGCCGAAACAGCGAAATTTGTTTTGTTAAATTTCAACTTTCATTCCAATTTTTGAATTTTTTAAAATATATTATTTTTTATAATATTTTACAAGGAAACTACAATTTATTATGTTTGAAATAAGGGTTTAATCTTGAAAATCGATTAAAATTTGGTGGAGTTAAAAATGGTTATAAATGCGAACTTGCACAAAAGCCACTTCATGGAACGTGAATTTTCAAAAAAAGTCGAAAAATCAACCCCATCCCCTTTAGATGCTTTTGTTCCACTGATCACGAATCTGTAAACCATTTTGTCGTATCACGTTTGCTTTTCTCAAAATGTGTGTTTTAAAAAACATAGCAAGTCGAGTTACATTCATATTTTTAACTCGCTCAAATGTTATCTGAGAACTCTGCTTAATATCTTGTTTTACGCAGAATTAAATTCCGCTTCACTGTATAATATGAATAAAAATAGAATAGTGCAAAAAAATCATAAAATAGTTATAAAAGTTGAACATTAAATGACTTCTTTGTTATATTTTCGTATATAATTTTGTTCCTATCAGCCCCAGAGTCTAGTGAGATATCTTGATTGAAAGCCATTTACATTCTCTTTCAAATGATGTACAACACAATATATTTGAATAGGTAATGGCTGATATAAAAATAGATATTCAGACGCACCTTTATAAAAACGTATTTTTGCCCAAAAACAAAAATAAATTCAGATTTTTTTGTAAATTTGTATTATTTTTTTAAATACCTTTAAAATGATATACAATTTATAGGTGTCAGACAAAATTTAATTTTTTTTGCGTTTTTCAGTAAAATAAAATCAAGTGTATAACCCACGTTTTATTTAAAAATTTCGATAAAAATTAAATTTCTTAGATTTTAATTTTTGATATGTAGAATTGTTAATTAGGACAGATAAATGAAAATTTGTCTTTTCCCGACCTCCAAAGAGGTCAGCATCACCATTTTTGATGGGGTCAAAATGCAAAATATCAACTTTGTTTTTAAATTCGAAAAATTGATTTTATAATAAAATATATCCAAACATATCATATATCATTCGAAAGTGGAAAACGTGGGCTTTCAATCCACATTTAAAGAATTTGTGCACAGTTGAAACTTAGAAAGCTACATGCCGAAACAGCGAAATTTGTTTTGTTAAATTTCACCTTTCACTCAAATTTTTGAATTTTTTAACATATATTATTTTTTATAATATTTTACAAGGAAACTACAATTTATTATGTTTGAAATAAGGGTTTAATCTTGAAAATCGATTGAAATTTGGTGGAGTTAAAAATGGTTATAAATGCGAACTTGCACAAAAGCCACTTCATGGAACGTGAATTTTCAAAAAAAGTCGAAAAATCAACCCCATCCCCTTTAGATGCTTTTGTTCCACTGATCACGAATCTGTAAACCATTTTGTCGTATCACGTTTGCTTTTCTCAAAATGTGTGTTTTAAAAAACATAGCAAGTCGAGTTACATTCATATTTTTAACTCGCTCAAATGTTATCTGAGAACTCTGCTTAATATCTTGTTTTACGCAGAATTAAATTCCGCTTCACTGTATAATATGAATAAAAATAGAATAGTGCAAAAAAATCATAAAATAGTTATAAAAGTTGAACATTAAATGACTTCTTTGTTATATTTTCGTATATAATTTTGTTCCTATCAGCCCCAGAGTCTAGTGAGATATCTTGATTGAAAGCCATTTACATTCTCTTTCAAATGATGTACAACACAATATATTTGAATAGGTAATGGCTGATATAAAAATAGATATTCAGACGCACCTTTATAAAAACGTATTTTTGCCCAAAAACAAAAATAAATTCAGATTTTTTTGTAAATTTGTATTATTTTTTTAAATACCTTTAAAATGATATACAATTTATAGGTGTCAGACAAAATTTATTTTTTTTTGCGTTTTTCAGTAAAATAAAATCAAGTGTAAAATCACGTTTTATTTAAAAATTTCGATAAAAATTAAATTTCTTAGATTTTAATTTTTGATATGTAGAATTGTTAATTAGGACAGATAAATGAAAATTTGTCTTTTCCCGAACTCCAAAGAGGTCAGCATCACCATTTTTGATGGGGTCAAAATGCAAAATATCAACTTTGTTTTTAAATTCGAAAAATTGAATTTATAAAAAAATATATCCAAACATATCATATATCATTCGAAAGTGGAAAACGTGGGCTTTCAATCCACATTTAAAGAATTTGTGCACAGTTGAAACTTAGAAAGCTACATGCCGAAACAGCGAAATTTGTTTTGTTAAATTTCACCTTTCACTCAAATTTTTGAATTTTTTAACATATATTATTTTTTATAATATTTTACAAGGAAACTACAATTTATTATGTTTGACATAAGGGTTTAATCTTGAAAATCGATTGAAATTTGGTGGAGTTAAAAATGGTTATAAATGCGAACTTGCACAAAAGCCACTTCATGGAACGTGAATTTTCAAAAAAAGTCGAAAAATCAACCCCATCCCCTTTAGATGCTTTTGTTCCACTGATCACGAATCTGTAAACCATTTTGTCGTATCACGTTTGCTTTTCTCAAAATGTGTGTTATAAAAAACATAGCAAGTCGAGTTACATTCATATTTTTAACTCGCTCAAATGTTATCTGAGAACTCTGCTTAATATCTTGTTTTACGCAGAATTAAATTCCGCTTCACTGTATAATATGAATAAAAATAGAATAGTGCAAAAAAATCATAAAATAGTTATAAAAGTTGAACATTAAATGACTTCTTTGTTATATTTTCGTATATAATTTTGTTCCTATCAGCCCCAGAGTCTAGTGAGATATCTTGATTGAAAGCCATTTACATTCTCTTTCAAATGATGTACAACACAATATATTTGAATAGGTAATGGCTGATATAAAAATAGATATTCAGACGCACCTTTATAAAAACGTATTTTTGCCCAAAAACAAAAATAAATTCAGATTTTTTTGTAAATTTGTATTATTTTTTTAAATACCTTTAAAATGATATACAATTTATAGGTGTCAGACAAAATTTAATTTTTTTTGCGTTTTTCAGTAAAATAAAATCAAGTGTATAACCCACGTTTTATTTAAAAATTTCGATAAAAATTAAATTTCTTAGATTTTAATTTTTGATATGTAGAATTGTTAATTAGGACAGATAAATGAAAATTTGTCTTTTCCCGACCTCCAAAGAGGTCAGCATCACCATTTTTGATGGGGTCAAAATGCAAAATATCAACTTTGTTTTTAAATTCGAAAAATTGATTTTATAATAAAATATATCCAAACATATCATATATCATTCGAAAGTGGAAAACGTGGGCTTTCAATCCACATTTAAAGAATTTGTGCACAGTTGAAACTTAGAAAGCTACATGCCGAAACAGCGAAATTTGTTTTGTTAAATTTCACCTTTCACTCAAATTTTTGAATTTTTTAACATATATTATTTTTTATAATATTTTACAAGGAAACTACAATTTATTATGTTTGAAATAAGGGTTTAATCTTGAAAATCGATTGAAATTTGGTGGAGTTAAAAATGGTTATAAATGCGAACTTGCACAAAAGCCACTTCATGGAACGTGAATTTTCAAAAAAAGTCGAAAAATCAACCCCATCCCCTTTAGATGCTTTTGTTCCACTGATCACGAATCTGTAAACCATTTTGTCGTATCACGTTTGCTTTTCTCAAAATGTGTGTTTTAAAAAACATAGCAAGTCGAGTTACATTCATATTTTTAACTCGCTCAAATGTTATCTGAGAACTCTGCTTAATATCTTGTTTTACGCAGAATTAAATTCCGCTTCACTGTATAATATGAATAAAAATAGAATAGTGCAAAAAATCATAAAATAGTTATAAAAGTTGAACATTAAATGACTTCTTTGTTATATTTTCGTATATAATTTTGTTCCTATCAGCCCCAGAGTCTAGTGAGATATCTTGATTGAAAGCCATTTACATTCTCTTTCAAATGATGTACAACACAATATATTTGAATAGGTAATGGCTGATATAAAAATAGATATTCAGACGCACCTTTATAAAAACGTATTTTTGCCCAAAAACAAAAATAAATTCAGATTTTTTTGTAAATTTGTATTATTTTTTTAAATACCTTTAAAATGATATACAATTTATAGGTGTCAGACAAAATTTAATTTTTTTTGCGTTTTTCAGTAAAATAAAATCAAGTGTATAACCCACGTTTTATTTAAAAATTTCGATAAAAATTAAATTTCTTAGATTTTGATTTTTGATATGTAGAATTGTTAATTAGGACAGATAAATGAAAATTTGTCTTTTCCCGACCTCCAAAGAGGTCAGCATCACCATTTTTGATGGGGTCAAAATGCAAAATATCAACTTTGTTTTTAAATTCGAAAAATTGATTTTATAATAAAATATATCCAAACATATCATATATCATTCGAAAGTGGAAAACGTGGGCTTTCAATCCACATTTAAAGAATTTGTGCACAGTTGAAACTTAGAAAGCTACATGCCGAAACAGCGAAATTTGTTTTGTTAAATTTCACCTTTCACTCAAATTTTTGAATTTTTTA
This sequence comes from Dryomyza anilis, assembly GCA_951804985.1. Taxonomy (NCBI): domain Eukaryota; kingdom Metazoa; phylum Arthropoda; class Insecta; order Diptera; family Dryomyzidae; genus Dryomyza; species Dryomyza anilis. The sequence goes on along the minus strand of OX638130.1, from coordinate 101,009,127 downwards.
ACATATATTATTTTTTATAATATTTTACAAGGAAACTACAATTTATTATGTTTGAAATAAGGGTTTAATCTTGAAAATCGATTGAAATTTGGTGGAGTTAAAAATAGTTATAAATGCGAACTTGCACAAAAGCCACTTCATGGAACGTGAATTTTCAAAAAAAGTCGAAAAATCAACCCCATCCCCTTTAGATGCTTTTGTTCCACTGATCACGAATCTGTAAACCATTTTGTCGTATCACGTTTGCTTTTCTCAAAATGTGTGTTATAAAAAACATAGCAAGTCGAGTTACATTCATATTTTTAACTCGCTCAAATGTTATCTGAGAACTCTGCTTAATATCTTGTTTTACGCAGAATTAAATTCCGCTTCACTGTATAATATGAATAAAAATAGAATAGTGCAAAAAAATCATAAAATAGTTATAAAAGTTGAACATTAAATGACTTCTTTGTTATATTTTCGTATATAATTTTGTTCCTATCAGCCCCAGAGTCTAGTGAGATATCTTGATTGAAAGCCATTTACATTCTCTTTCAAATGATGTACAACACAATATATTTGAATAGGTAATGGCTGATATAAAAATAGATATTCAGACGCACCTTTATAAAAACGTATTTTTGCCCAAAAACAAAAATAAATTCAGATTTTTTTGTAAATTTGTATTATTTTTTTAAATACCTTTAAAATGATATACAATTTATAGGTGTCAGACAAAATTTAATTTTTTTTGCGTTTTTCAGTAAAATAAAATCAAGTGTATAACCCACGTTTTATTTAAAAATTTCGATAAAAATTAAATTTCTTAGATTTTAATTTTTGATATGTAGAATTGTTAATTAGGACAGATAAATGAAAATTTGTCTTTTCCCGACCTCCAAAGAGGTCAGCATCACCATTTTTGATGGGGTCAAAATGCAAAATATCAACTTTGTTTTTAAATTCGAAAAATTGATTTTATAATAAAATATATCCAAACATATCATATATCATTCGAAAGTGGAAAACGTGGGCTTTCAATCCACATTTAAAGAATTTGTGCACAGTTGAAACTTAGAAAGCTACATGCCGAAACAGCGAAATTTGTTTTGTTAAATTTCACCTTTCACTCAAATTTTTGAATTTTTTAACATATATTATTTTTTATAATATTTTACAAGGAAACTACAATTTATTATGTTTGAAATAAGGGTTTAATCTTGAAAATCGATTGAAATTTGGTGGAGTTAAAAATGGTTATAAATGCGAACTTGCACAAAAGCCACTTCATGGAACGTGAATTTTCAAAAAAAGTCGAAAAATCAACCCCATCCCCTTTAGATGCTTTTGTTCCACTGATCACGAATCTGTAAACCATTTTGTCGTATCACGTTTGCTTTTCTCAAAATGTGTGTTTTAAAAAACATAGCAAGTCGAGTTACATTCATATTTTTAACTCGCTCAAATGTTATCTGAGAACTCTGCTTAATATCTTGTTTTACGCAGAATTAAATTCCGCTTCACTGTATAATATGAATAAAAATAGAATAGTGCAAAAAATCATAAAATAGTTATAAAAGTTGAACATTAAATGACTTCTTTGTTATATTTTCGTATATAATTTTGTTCCTATCAGCCCCAGAGTCTAGTGAGATATCTTGATTGAAAGCCATTTACATTCTCTTTCAAATGATGTACAACACAATATATTTGAATAGGTAATGGCTAATATAAAAATAGATATTCAGACGCACCTTTATAAAAACGTATTTTTGCCCAAAAACAAAAATAAATTCAGATTTTTTTGTAAATTTGTATTATTTTTTTAAATACCTTTAAAATGATATACAATTTATAGGTGTCAGACAAAATTTAATTTTTTTTGCGTTTTTCAGTAAAATAAAATCAAGTGTATAACCCACGTTTTATTTAAAAATTTCGATAAAAATTAAATTTCTTAGATTTTGATTTTTGATATGTAGAATTGTTAATTAGGACAGATAAATGAAAATTTGTCTTTTCCCGACCTCCAAAGAGGTCAGCATCACCATTTTTGATGGGGTCAAAATGCAAAATATCAACTTTGTTTTTAAATTCGAAAAATTGAATTTATAATAAAATATATCCAAACATATCATATATCATTCGAAAGTGGAAAACGTGGGCTTTCAATCCACATTTAAAGAATTTGTGCACAGTTGAAACTTAGAAAGCTACATGCCGAAACAGCGAAATTTGTTTTGTTAAATTTCACCTTTCACTCAAATTTTTGAATTTTTTAACATATATTAATTTTTATAATATTTTACAAGGAAACTACAATTTATTATGTTTGAAATAAGGGTTTAATCTTGAAAATCGATTGAAATTTGGTGGAGTTAAAAATGGTTATAAATGCGAACTTGCACAAAAGCCACTTCATGGAACGTGAATTTTCAAAAAAAGTCGAAAAATCAACCCCATCCCCTTTAGATGCTTTTGTTCCACTGATCACGAATCTGTAAACCATTTTGTCGTATCACGTTTGCTTTTCTCAAAATGTGTGTTTTAAAAAACATAGCAAGTCGAGTTACATTCATATTTTTAACTCGCTCAAATGTTATCTGAGAACTCTGCTTAATATCTTGTTTTACGCAGAATTAAATTCCGCTTCACTGTATAATATGAATAAAAATAGAATAGTGCAAAAAATCATAAAATAGTTATAAAAGTTGAACATTAAATGACTTCTTTGTTATATTTTCGTATATAATTTTGTTCCTATCAGCCCCAGAGTCTAGTGAGATATCTTGATTGAAAGCCATTTACATTCTCTTTCAAATGATGTACAACACAATATATTTGAATAGGTAATGGCTGATATAAAAATAGATATTCAGACGCACCTTTATAAAAACGTATTTTTGCCCAAAAACAAAAATAAATTCAGATTTTTTTGTAAATTTGTATTATTTTTTTAAATACCTTTAAAATGATATACAATTTATAGGTGTCAGACAAAATTTAATTTTTTTTGCGTTTTTCAGTAAAATAAAATCAAGTGTATAACCCACGTTTTATTTAAAAATTTCGATAAAAATTAAATTTCTTAGATTTTGATTTTTGATATGTAGAATTGTTAATTAGGACAGATAAATGAAAATTTGTCTTTTCCCGACCTCCAAAGAGGTCAGCATCACCATTTTTGATGGGGTCAAAATGCAAAATATCAACTTTGTTTTTAAATTCGAAAAATTGAATTTATAATAAAATATATCCAAACATATCATATATCATTCGAAAGTGGAAAACGTGGGCTTTCAATCCACATTTAAAGAATTTGTGCACAGTTGAAACTTAGAAAGCTACATGCCGAAACAGCGAAATTTGTTTTGTTAAATTTCACCTTTCACTCAAATTTTTGAATTTTTTAACATATATTATTTTTGATAATATTTTACAAGGAAACTACAATTTATTATGTTTGAAATAAGGGTTTAATCTTGAAAATCGATTGAAATTTGGTGGAGTTAAAAATGGTTATAAATGCGAACTTGCACAAAAGCCACTTCATGGAACGTGAATTTTCAAAAAAAGTCGAAAAATCAACCCCATCCCCTTTAGATGCTTTTGTTCCACTGATCACGAATCTGTAAACCATTTTGTCGTATCACGTTTGCTTTTCTCAAAATGAGTGTTTTAAAAAACATAGCAAGTCGAGTTACATTCATATTTTTAACTCGCTCAAATGTTATCTGAGAACTCTGCTTAATATCTTGTTTTACGCAGAATTAAATTCCGCTTCACTGTATAATATGAATAAAAATAGAATAGTGCAAAAAAATCATAAAATAGTTATAAAAGTTGAACATTAAATGACTTCTTTGTTATATTTTCGTATATAATTTTGTTCCTATCAGCCCCAGAGTCTAGTGAGATATCTTGATTGAAAGCCATTTACATTCTCTTTCAAATGATGTACAACACAATATATTTGAATAGGTAATGGCTGATATAAAAATAGATATTCAGACGCACCTTTATAAAAACGTATTTTTGCCCAAAAACAAAAATAAATTCAGATTTTTTTGTAAATTTGTATTATTTTTTTAAATACCTTTAAAATGATATACAATTTATAGGTGTCAGACAAAATTTAATTTTTTTTGCGTTTTTCAGTAAAATAAAATCAAGTGTATAACCCACGTTTTATTTAAAAATTTCGATAAAAATTAAATTTCTTAGATTTTGATTTTTGATATGTAGAATTGTTAATTAGGACAGATAAATGAAAATTTGTCTTTTCCCGACCTCCAAAGAGGTCAGCATCACCATTTTTGATGGGGTCAAAATGCAAAATATCAACTTTGTTTTTAAATTCGAAAAATTGAATTTATAATAAAATATATCCAAACATATCATATATCATTCGAAAGTGGAAAACGTGGGCTTTCAATCCACATTTAAAGAATTTGTGCACAGTTGAAACTTAGAAAGCTACATGCCGAAACAGCGAAATTTGTTTTGTTAAATTTCACCTTTCACTCAAATTTTTGAATTTTTTAACATATATTATTTTTGATAATATTTTACAAGGAAACTACAATTTATTATGTTTGAAATAAGGGTTTAATCTTGAAAATCGATTGAAATTTGGTGGAGTTAAAAATGGTTATAAATGCGAACTTGCACAAAAGCCACTTCATGGAACGTGAATTTTCAAAAAAAGTCGAAAAATCAACCCCATCCCCTTTAGATGCTTTTGTTCCACTGATCACGAATCTGTAAACCATTTTGTCGTATCACGTTTGCTTTTCTCAAAATGAGTGTTTTAAAAAACATAGCAAGTCGAGTTACATTCATATTTTTAACTCGCTCAAATGTTATCTGAGAACTCTGCTTAATATCTTGTTTTACGCAGAATTAAATTCCGCTTCACTGTATAATATGAATAAAAATAGAATAGTGCAAAAAAATCATAAAATAGTTATAAAAGTTGAACATTAAATGACTTCTTTGTTATATTTTCGTATATAATTTTGTTCCTATCAGCCCCAGAGTCTAGTGAGATATCTTGATTGAAAGCCATTTACATTCTCTTTCAAATGATGTACAACACAATATATTTGAATAGGTAATGGCTGATATAAAAATAGATATTCAGACGCACCTTTATAAAAACGTATTTTTGCCCAAAAACAAAAATAAATTCAGATTTTTTTGTAAATTTGTATTATTTTTTTAAATACCTTAAAAATGATATACAATTTATAGGTGTCAGACAAAATTTAATTTTTTTTGCGTTTTTCAGTAAAATAAAATCAAGTGTATAACCCACGTTTTATTTAAAAATTTCGATAAAAATTAAATTTCTTAGATTTTGATTTTTGATATGTAGAATTGTTAATTAGGACAGATAAATGAAAATTTGTCTTTTCCCGACCTCCAAAGAGGTCAGCATCACCATTTTTGATGGGGTCAAAATGCAAAATATCAACTTTGTTTTTAAATTCGAAAAACTGAATTTATAAAAAAATATATCCATACATATCATATATCATTCGAAAGTGGAAAACGTGGGCTTTCAATTCACATTTAAAGAATTTGTGCACAGTTGAAACTTAGAAAGCTACATGCCGAAACAGCGAAATTTGTTTTGTTAAATTTCACCTTTCACTCAAATTTTTGAATTTTTTAACATATATTATTTTTTATAATATTTTACAAGGAAACTACAATTTATTATGTTTGAAATAAGGGTTTAATCTTGAAAATCGATTGAAATTTGGTGGAGTTAAAAATGGTTATAAATGCGAACTTGCACAAAAGCCACTTCATGGAACGTGAATTTTCAAAAAAAGTCGAAAAATCAACCCCATCCCCTTTAGATGCTTTTGTTCCACTGATCACGAATCTGTAAACCATTTTGTCGTATCACGTTTGCTTTTCTCAAAATGTGTGTTTTAAAAAACATAGCAAGTCGAGTAACATTGATTTTTGATATGTAGAATTGTTAATTAGGACAGATAAATGAAAATTTGTCTTTTCCCGACCTCCAAAGAGGTCAGCATCACCATTTTTGATGGGGTCAAAATGCAAAATATCAACTTTGTTTTTAAATTCGAAAAATTGATTTTATAATAAAATATATCCAAACATATCATATATCATTCGAAAGTGGAAAACGTGGGCTTTCAATCCACATTTAAAGAATTTGTGCACAGTTGAAACTTAGAAAGCTACATGCCGAAACAGCGAAATTTGTTTTGTTAAATTTCACCTTTCACTCAAATTTTTGAATTTTTTAACATATATTATTTTTTATAATATTTTACAAGGAAACTACAATTTATTATGTTTGAAATAAGGGTTTAATCTTGAAAATCGATTGAAATTTGGTGGAGTTAAAAATGGTTATAAATGCGAACTTGCACAAAAGCCACTTCATGGAACGTGAATTTTCAAAAAAAGTCGAAAAATCAACCCCATCCCCTTTAGATGCTTTTGTTCCACTGATCACGAATCTGTAAACCATTTTGTCGTATCACGTTTGCTTTTCTCAAAATGTGTGTTTTAAAAAACATAGCAAGTCGACTTACATTCATATTTTTAACTCGCTCAAATGTTATCTGAGAACTCTGCTTAATATCTTGTTTTACGCAGAATTAAATTCCGCTTCACTGTATAATATGAATAAAAATAGAATAGTGCAAAAAAATCATAAAATAGTTATAAAAGTTGAACATTAAATGACTTCTTTGTTATATTTTCGTATATAATTTTGTTCCTATCAGCCACAGAGACTAGTGAGATATCTTGATTGAAAGCCATTTACATTCTCTTTCAAATGATGTACAACACAATATATTTGAATAGGTAATGGCTGATATAAAAATAGATATTCAGACGCACCTTTATAAAAACGTATTTTTGCCCAAAAACAAAAATAAATTCAGATTTTTTTGTAAATTTGTATTATTTTTTTAAATACCTTTAAAATGATATACAATTTATAGGTGTCAGACAAAATTTAATTTTTTTTGCGTTTTTCAGTAAAATAAAATCAAGTGTATAACCCACGTTTTATTTAAAAATTTCGATAAAAATTAAATTTCTTAGATTTTGATTTTTGATATGTAGAATTGTTAATTAGGACAGATAAATGAAAATTTGTCTTTTCCCGACCTCCAAAGAGGTCAGCATCACCATTTTTGATGGGGTCAAAATGCAAAATATCAACTTTGTTTTTAAATTCGAAAAATTGAATTTATAATAAAATATATCCAAACATATCATATATCATTCGAAAGTGGAAAACGTGGGCTTTCAATCCACATTTAAAGAATTTGTGCACAGTTGAAACTTAGAAAGCTACATGCCGAAACAGCGAAATTTGTTTTGTTAAATTTCACCTTTCACTCAAATTTTTGAATTTTTTAACATATATTATTTTTGATAATATTTTACAAGGAAACTACAATTTATTATGTTTGAAATAAGGGTTTAATCTTGAAAATCGATTGAAATTTGGTGGAGTTAAAAATGGTTATAAATGCGAACTTGCACAAAAGCCACTTCATGGAACGTGAATTTTCAAAAAAAGTCGAAAAATCAACCCCATCCCCTTTAGATGCTTTTGTTCCACTGATCACGAATCTGTAAACCATTTTGTCGTATCACGTTTGCTTTTCTCAAAATGAGTGTTTTAAAAAACATAGCAAGTCGAGTTACATTCATATTTTTAACTCGCTCAAATGTTATCTGAGAACTCTGCTTAATATCTTGTTTTACGCAGAATTAAATTCCGCTTCACTGTATAATATGAATAAAAATAGAATAGTGCAAAAAAATCATAAAATAGTTATAAAAGTTGAACATTAAATGACTTCTTTGTTATATTTTCGTATATAATTTTGTTCCTATCAGCCCCAGAGTCTAGTGAGATATCTTGATTGAAAGCCATTTACATTCTCTTTCAAATGATGTACAACACAATATATTTGAATAGGTAATGGCTGATATAAAAATAGATATTCAGACGCACCTTTATAAAAACGTATTTTTGCCCAAAAACAAAAATAAATTCAGATTTTTTTGTAAATTTGTATTATTTTTTTAAATACCTTAAAAATGATATACAATTTATAGGTGTCAGACAAAATTTAATTTTTTTTGCGTTTTTCAGTAAAATAAAATCAAGTGTATAACCCACGTTTTATTTAAAAATTTCGATAAAAATTAAATTTCTTAGATTTTGATTTTTGATATGTAGAATTGTTAATTAGGACAGATAAATGAAAATTTGTCTTTTCCCGACCTCCAAAGAGGTCAGCATCACCATTTTTGATGGGGTCAAAATGCAAAATATCAACTTTGTTTTTAAATTCGAAAAACTGAATTTATAAAAAAATATATCCATACATATCATATATCATTCGAAAGTGGAAAACGTGGGCTTTCAATTCACATTTAAAGAATTTGTGCACAGTTGAAACTTAGAAAGCTACATGCCGAAACAGCGAAATTTGTTTTGTTAAATTTCACCTTTCACTCAAATTTTTGAATTTTTTAACATATATTATTTTTTATAATATTTTACAAGGAAACTACAATTTATTATGTTTGAAATAAGGGTTTAATCTTGAAAATCGATTGAAATTTGGTGGAGTTAAAAATGGTTATAAATGCGAACTTGCACAAAAGCCACTTCATGGAACGTGAATTTTCAAAAAAAGTCGAAAAATCAACCCCATCCCCTTTAGATGCTTTTGTTCCACTGATCACGAATCTGTAAACCATTTTGTCGTATCACGTTTGCTTTTCTCAAAATGTGTGTTTTAAAAAACATAGCAAGTCGAGTAACATTGATTTTTGATATGTAGAATTGTTAATTAGGACAGATAAATGAAAATTTGTCTTTTCCCGACCTCCAAAGAGGTCAGCATCACCATTTTTGATGGGGTCAAAATGCAAAATATCAACTTTGTTTTTAAATTCGAAAAATTGATTTTATAATAAAATATATCCAAACATATCATATATCATTCGAAAGTGGAAAACGTGGGCTTTCAATCCACATTTAAAGAATTTGTGCACAGTTGAAACTTAGAAAGCTACATGCCGAAACAGCGAAATTTGTTTTGTTAAATTTCACCTTTCACTCAAATTTTTGAATTTTTTAACATATATTATTTTTTATAATATTTTACAAGGAAACTACAATTTATTATGTTTGAAATAAGGGTTTAATCTTGAAAATCGATTGAAATTTGGTGGAGTTAAAAATGGTTATAAATGCGAACTTGCACAAAAGCCACTTCATGGAACGTGAATTTTCAAAAAAAGTCGAAAAATCAACCCCATCCCCTTTAGATGCTTTTGTTCCACTGATCACGAATCTGTAAACCATTTTGTCGTATCACGTTTGCTTTTCTCAAAATGTGTGTTTTAAAAAACATAGCAAGTCGAGTAACATTGATTTTTGATATGTAGAATTGTTAATTAGGACAGATAAATGAAAATTTGTCTTTTCCCGACCTCCAAAGAGGTCAGCATCACCATTTTTGATGGGGTCAAAATGCAAAATATCAACTTTGTTTTTAAATTCGAAAAATTGATTTTATAATAAAATATATCCAAACATATCATATATCATTCGAAAGTGGAAAACGTGGGCTTTCAATCCACATTTAAAGAATTTGTGCACAGTTGAAACTTAGAAAGCTACATGCCGAAACAGCGAAATTTGTTTTGTTAAATTTCACCTTTCACTCAAATTTTTGAATTTTTTAACATATATTATTTTTTATAATATTTTACAAGGAAACTACAATTTATTATGTTTGAAATAAGGGTTTAATCTTGAAAATCGATTGAAATTTGGTGGAGTTAAAAATGGTTATAAATGCGAACTTGCACAAAAGCCACTTCATGGAACGTGAATTTTCAAAAAAAGTCGAAAAATCAACCCCATCCCCTTTAGATGCTTTTGTTCCACTGATCACGAATCTGTAAACCATTTTGTCGTATCACGTTTGCTTTTCTCAAAATGTGTGTTTTAAAAAACATAGCAAGTCGACTTACATTCATATTTTTAACTCGCTCAAATGTTATCTGAGAACTCTGCTTAATATCTTGTTTTACGCAGAATTAAATTCCGCTTCACTGTATAATATGAATAAAAATAGAATAGTGCAAAAAAATCATAAAATAGTTATAAAAGTTGAACATTAAATGACTTCTTTGTTATATTTTCGTATATAATTTTGTTCCTATCAGCCACAGAGACTAGTGAGATATCTTGATTGAAAGCCATTTACATTCTCTTTCAAATGATGTACAACACAATATATTTGAATAGGTAATGGCTGATATAAAAATAGATATTCAGACGCACCTTTATAAAAACGTATTTTTGCCCAAAAACAAAAATAAATTCAGATTTTTTTGTAAATTTGTATTATTTTTTTAAATACCTTTAAAATGATATACAATTTATAGGTGTCAGACAAAATTTAATTTTTTTTGCGTTTTTCAGTAAAATAAAATCAAGTGTATAACCCACGTTTTATTTAAAAATTTCGATAAAAATTAAATTTCTTAGATTTTGATTTTTGATATGTAGAATTGTTAATTAGGACAGATAAATGAAAATTTGTCTTTTCCCGACCTCCAAAGAGGTCAGCATCACCATTTTTGATGGGGTCAAAATGCAAAATATCAACTTTGTTTTTAAATTCGAAAAATTGAATTTATAATAAAATATATCCAAACATATCATATATCATTCGAAAGTGGAAAACGTGGGCTTTCAATCCACATTTAAAGAATTTGTGCACAGTTGAAACTTAGAAAGCTACATGCCGAAACAGCGAAATTTGTTTTGTTAAATTTCACCTTTCACTCAAATTTTTGAATTTTTTAACATATATTATTTTTGATAATATTTTACAAGGAAACTACAATTTATTATGTTTGAAATAAGGGTTTAATCTTGAAAATCGATTGAAATTTGGTGGAGTTAAAAATGGTTATAAATGCGAACTTGCACAAAAGCCACTTCATGGAACGTGAATTTTCAAAAAAAGTCGAAAAATCAACCCCATCCCCTTTAGATGCTTTTGTTCCACTGATCACGAATCTGTAAACCATTTTGTCGTATCACGTTTGCTTTTCTCAAAATGAGTGTTTTAAAAAACATAGCAAGTCGAGTTACATTCATATTTTTAACTCGCTCAAATGTTATCTGAGAACTCTGCTTAATATCTTGTTTTACGCAGAATTAAATTCCGCTTCACTGTATAATATGAATAAAAATAGAATAGTGCAAAAAAATCATAAAATAGTTATAAAAGTTGAACATTAAATGACTTCTTTGTTATATTTTCGTATATAATTTTGTTCCTATCAGCCCCAGAGTCTAGTGAGATATCTTGATTGAAAGCCATTTACATTCTCTTTCAAATGATGTACAACACAATATATTTGAATAGGTAATGGCTGATATAAAAATAGATATTCAGACGCACCTTTATAAAAACGTATTTTTGCCCAAAAACAAAAATAAATTCAGATTTTTTTGTAAATTTGTATTATTTTTTTAAATACCTTTAAAATGATATACAATTTATAGGTGTCAGACAAAATTTAATTTTTTTTGCGTTTTTCAGTAAAATAAAATCAAGTGTATAACCCACGTTTTATTTAAAAATTTCGATAAAAATTAAATTTCTTAGATTTTGATTTTTGATATGTAGAATTGTTAATTAGGACAGATAAATGAAAATTTGTCTTTTCCCGACCTCCAAAGAGGTCAGCATCACCATTTTTGATGGGGTCAAAATGCAAAATATCAACTTTGTTTTTAAATTCGAAAAATTGAATTTATAATAAAATATATCCAAACATATCATATATCATTCGAAAGTGGAAAACGTGGGCTTTCAATCCACATTTAAAGAATTTGTGCACAGTTGAAACTTAGAAAGCTACATGCCGAAACAGCGAAATTTGTTTTGTTAAATTTCACCTTTCACTCAAATTTTTGAATTTTTTAACATATATTATTTTTGATAATATTTTACAAGGAAACTACAATTTATTATGTTTGAAATAAGGGTTTAATCTTGAAAATCGATTGAAATTTGGTGGAGTTAAAAATGGTTATAAATGCGAACTTGCACAAAAGCCACTTCATGGAACGTGAATTTTCAAAAAAAGTCGAAAAATCAACCCCATCCCCTTTAGATGCTTTTGTTCCACTGATCACGAATCTGTAAACCATTTTGTCGTATCACGTTTGCTTTTCTCAAAATGAGTGTTTTAAAAAACATAGCAAGTCGAGTTACATTCATATTTTTAACTCGCTCAAATGTTATCTGAGAACTCTGCTTAATATCTTGTTTTACGCAGAATTAAATTCCGCTTCACTGTATAATATGAATAAAAATAGAATAGTGCAAAAAAATCATAAAATAGTTATAAAAGTTGAACATTAAATGACTTCTTTGTTATATTTTCGTATATAATTTTGTTCCTATCAGCCCCAGAGTCTAGTGAGATATCTTGATTGAAAGCCATTTACATTCTCTTTCAAATGATGTACAACACAATATATTTGAATAGGTAATGGCTGATATAAAAATAGATATTCAGACGCACCTTTATAAAAACGTATTTTTGCCCAAAAACAAAAATAAATTCAGATTTTTTTGTAAATTTGTATTATTTTTTTAAATACCTTAAAAATGATATACAATTTATAGGTGTCAGACAAAATTTAATTTTTTTTGCGTTTTTCAGTAAAATAAAATCAAGTGTATAACCCACGTTTTATTTAAAAATTTCGATAAAAATTAAATTTCTTAGATTTTGATTTTTGATATGTAGAATTGTTAATTAGGACAGATAAATGAAAATTTGTCTTTTCCCGACCTCCAAAGAGGTCAGCATCACCATTTTTGATGGGGTCAAAATGCAAAATATCAACTTTGTTTTTAAATTCGAAAAACTGAATTTATAAAAAAATATATCCATACATATCATATATCATTCGAAAGTGGAAAACGTGGGCTTTCAATTCACATTTAAAGAATTTGTGCACAGTTGAAACTTAGAAAGCTACATGCCGAAACAGCGAAATTTGTTTTGTTAAATTTCACCTTTCACTCAAATTTTTGAATTTTTTAACATATATTATTTTTTATAATATTTTACAAGGAAACTACAATTTATTATGTTTGAAATAAGGGTTTAATCTTGAAAATCGATTGAAATTTGGTGGAGTTAAAAATGGTTATAAATGCGAACTTGCACAAAAGCCACTTCATGGAACGTGAATTTTCAAAAAAAGTCGAAAAATCAACCCCATCCCCTTTAGATGCTTTTGTTCCACTGATCACGAATCTGTAAACCATTTTGTCGTATCACGTTTGCTTTTCTCAAAATGTGTGTTTTAAAAAACATAGCAAGTCGAGTAACATTGATTTTTGATATGTAGAATTGTTAATTAGGACAGATAAATGAAAATTTGTCTTTTCCCGACCTCCAAAGAGGTCAGCATCACCATTTTTGATGGGGTCAAAATGCAAAATATCAACTTTGTTTTTAAATTCGAAAAATTGATTTTATAATAAAATATATCCAAACATATCATATATCATTCGAAAGTGGAAAACGTGGGCTTTCAATCCACATTTAAAGAATTTGTGCACAGTTGAAACTTAGAAAGCTACATGCCGAAACAGCGAAATTTGTTTTGTTAAATTTCACCTTTCACTCAAATTTTTGAATTTTTTAACATATATTATTTTTTATAATATTTTACAAGGAAACTACAATTTATTATGTTTGAAATAAGGGTTTAATCTTGAAAATCGATTGAAATTTGGTGGAGTTAAAAATGGTTATAAATGCGAACTTGCACAAAAGCCACTTCATGGAACGTGAATTTTCAAAAAAAGTCGAAAAATCAACCCCATCCCCTTTAGATGCTTTTGTTCCACTGATCACGAATCTGTAAACCATTTTGTCGTATCACGTTTGCTTTTCTCAAAATGTGTGTTTTAAAAAACATAGCAAGTCGACTTACATTCATATTTTTAACTCGCTCAAATGTTATCTGAGAACTCTGCTTAATATCTTGTTTTACGCAGAATTAAATTCCGCTTCACTGTATAATATGAATAAAAATAGAATAGTGCAAAAAAATCATAAAATAGTTATAAAAGTTGAACATTAAATGACTTCTTTGTTATATTTTCGTATATAATTTTGTTCCTATCAGCCACAGAGACTAGTGAGATATCTTGATTGAAAGCCATTTACATTCTCTTTCAAATGATGTACAACACAATATATTTGAATAGGTAATGGCTGATATAAAAATAGATATTCAGACGCACCTTTATAAAAACGTATTTTTGCCCAAAAACAAAAATAAATTCAGATTTTTTTGTAAATTTGTATTATTTTTTTAAATACCTTTAAAATGATATACAATTTATAGGTGTCAGACAAAATTTAATTTTTTTTGCGTTTTTCAGTAAAATAAAATCAAGTGTATAACCCACGTTTTATTTAAAAATTTCGATAAAAATTAAATTTCTTAGATTTTGATTTTTGATATGTAGAATTGTTAATTAGGACAGATAAATGAAAATTTGTCTTTTCCCGACCTCCAAAGAGGTCAGCATCACCATTTTTGATGGGGTCAAAATGCAAAATATCAACTTTGTTTTTAAATTCGAAAAACTGAATTTATAAAAAAATATATCCATACATATCATATATCATTCGAAAGTGGAAAACGTGGGCTTTCAATCCACATTTAAAGAATTTGTGCACAGTTGAAACTTAGAAAGCTACATGCCGAAACAGCGAAATTTGTTTTGTTAAATTTCACCTTTCACTCAAATTTTTGAATTTTTTAACATATATTATTTTTTATAATATTTTACAAGGAAACTACAATTTATTATGTTTGAAATAAGGGTTTAATCTTGAAAATCGATTGAAATTTGGTGGAGTTAAAAATGGTTATAAATGCGAACTTGCACAAAAGCCACTTCATGGAACGTGAATTTTCAAAAAAAGTCGAAAAATCAACCCCATCCCCTTTAGATGCTTTTGTTCCACTGATCACGAATCTGTAAACCATTTTGTCGTATCACGTTTGCTTTTCTCAAAATGTGTGTTTTAAAAAACATAGCAAGTCGAGTTACATTCATATTTTTAACTCGCTCAAATGTTATCTGAGAACTCTGCTTAATATCTTGTTTTACGCAGAATTAAATTCCGCTTCACTGTATAATATGAATAAAAATAGAATAGTGCAAAAAAATCATAAAATAGTTATAAAAATTGAACATTAAATGACTTCTTTGTTATATTTTCGTATATAATTTTGTTCCTATCAGCCCCAGAGTCTAGTGAGATATCTTGATTGAAAGCCATTTACATTCTCTTTCAAATGATGTACAACACAATATATTTGAATAGGTAATGGCTGATATAAAAATAGATATTCAGACGCACCTTTATAAAAACGTATTTTTGCCCAAAAACAAAAATAAATTCAGATTTTTTTGTAAATTTGTATTATTTTTTTAAATACCTTTAAAATGATATACAATTTATAGGTGTCAGACAAAATTTAATTTTTTTTGCGTTTTTCAGTAAAATAAAATCAAGTGTATAACCCACGTTTTATTTAAAAATTTCGATAAAAATTAAATTTCTTAGATTTTTATTTTTGATATGTAGAATTGTTAATTAGGACAGATAAATGAAAATTTGTCTTTTCCCGACCTCCAAAGAGGTCAGCATCACCATTTTTGATGGGGTCAAAATGCAAAATATCAACTTTGTTTTTAAATTCGAAAAATTGATTTTATAATAAAATATATCCAAACATATCATATATCATTCGAAAGTGGAAAACGTGGGCTTTCAATCCACATTTAAAGAATTTGTGCACAGTTGAAACTTAGAAAGCTACATGCCGAAACAGCGAAATTTGTTTTGTTAAATTTCACCTTTCACTCAAATTTTTGAATTTTTTAACATATATTATTTTTTATAATATTTTACAAGGAAACTACAATTTATTATGTTTGAAATAAGGGTTTAATCTTGAAAATCGATTGAAATTTGGTGGAGTTAAAAATGGTTATAAATGCGAACTTGCACAAAAGCCACTTCATGGAACGTGAATTTTCAAAAAAAGTCGAAAAATCAACCCCATCCCCTTTAGATGCTTTTGTTCCACTGATCACGAATCTGTAAACCATTTTGTCGTATCACGTTTGCTTTTCTCAAAATGTGTGTTTTAAAAAACATAGCAAGTCGAGTTACATTCATATTTTTAACTCGCTCAAATGTTATCTGAGAACTCTGCTTAATATCTTGTTTTACGCAGAATTAAATTCCGCTTCACTGTATAATATGAATAAAAATAGAATAGTGCAAAAAAATCATAAAATAGTTATAAAAGTTGAACATTAAATGACTTCTTTGTTATATTTTCGTATATAATTTTGTTCCTATCAGCCCCAGAGTCTAGTGAGATATCTTGATTGAAAGCCATTTACATTCTCTTTCAAATGATGTACAACACAATATATTTGAATAGGTAATGGCTGATATAAAAATAGATATTCAGACGCACCTTTATAAAAACGTATTTTTGCCCAAAAACAAAAATAAATTCAGATTTTTTTGTAAATTTGTATTATTTTTTTAAATACCTTTAAAATGATATACAATTTATAGGTGTCAGACAAAATTTAATTTTTTTTGCGTTTTTCAGTAAAATAAAATCAAGTGTATAACCCACGTTTTATTTAAAAATTTCGATAAAAATTAAATTTCTTAGATTTTAATTTTTGATATGTAGAATTGTTAATTAGGACAGATAAATGAAAATTTGTCTTTTCCCGACCTCCAAAGAGGTCAGCATCACCATTTTTGATGGGGTCAAAATGCAAAATATCAACTTTGTTTTTAAATTCGAAAAATTGATTTTATAATAAAATATATCCAAACATATCATATATCATTCGAAAGTGGAAAACGTGGGCTTTCAATCCACATTTAAAGAATTTGTGCACAGTTGAAACTTAGAAAGCTACATGCCGAAACAGCGAAATTTGTTTTGTTAAATTTCACCTTTCACTCAAATTTTTGAATTTTTTAACATATATTATTTTTTATAATATTTTACAAGGAAACTACAATTTATTATGTTTGAAATAAGGGTTTAATCTTGAAAATCGATTGAAATTTGGTGGAGTTAAAAATGGTTATAAATGCGAACTTGCACAAAAGCCACTTCATGGAACGTGAATTTTCAAAAAAAGTCGAAAAATCAACCCCATCCCCTTTAGATGCTTTTGTTCTACTGATCACGAATCTGTAAACCATTTTGTCGTATCACGTTTGCTTTTCTCAAAATGTGTGTTTTAAAAAACATAGCAAGTCGAGTTACATTCATATTTTTAACTCGCTCAAATGTTATCTGAGAACTCTGCTTAATATCTTGTTTTACGCAGAATTAAATTCCGCTTCACTGTATAATATGAATAAAAATAGAATAGTGCAAAAAAATCATAAAATAGTTATAAAAGTTGAACATTAAATGACTTCTTTGTTATATTTTCGTATATAATTTTGTTCCTATCAGCCCCAGAGTCTAGTGAGATATCTTGATTGAAAGCCATTTACATTCTCTTTCAAATGATGTACAACACAATATATTTGAATAGGTAATGGCTGATATAAAAATAGATATTCAGACGCACCTTTATAAAAACGTATTTTTGCCCAAAAACAAAAATAAATTCAGATTTTTTTGTAAATTTGTATTATTTTTTTAAATACCTTTAAAATGATATACAATTTATAGGTGTCAGACAAAATTTAATTTTTTTTGCGTTTTTCAGTAAAATAAAATCAAGTGTAACCCACGTTTTATTTAAAAATTTCGATAAAAATTAAATTTCTTAGATTTTAATTTTTGATATGTAGAATTGTTAATTAGGACAGATAAATGAAAATTTGTCTTTTCCCGACCTCCAAAGAGGTCAGCATCACCATTTTTGATGGGGTCAAAATGCAAAATATCAACTTTGTTTTTAAATTCGAAAAATTGAATTTATAATAAAATATATCCAAACATATCATATATCATTCGAAAGTGGAAAACGTGGGCTTTCAATCCACATTTAAAGAATTTGTGCACAGTTGAAACTTAGAAAGCTACATGCCGAAACAGCGAAATTTGTTTTGTTAAATTTCACCTTTCACTCAAATTTTTGAATTTTTTAACATATATTATTTTTTATAATATTTTACAAGGAAACTACAATTTATTATGTTTGAAATAAGGGTTTAATCTTGAAAATCGATTGAAATTTGGTGGAGTTAAAAATGGTTATATATGCGAACTTGCACAAAAGCCACTTCATGGAACGTGAATTTTCAAAAAAAGTCGAAAAATCAACCCCATCCCCTTTAGATGCTTTTGTTCCACTGATCACGAATCTGTAAACCATTTTGTCGTATCACGTTTGCTTTTCTCAAAATGTGTGTTTTAAAAAACATAGCAAGTCGAGTTACATTCATATTTTTAACTCGCTCAAATGTTATCTGAGAACTCTGCTTAATATCTTGTTTTACGCAGAATTAAATTCCGCTTCACTGTATAATATGAATAAAAATAGAATAGTGCAAAAAATCATAAAATAGTTATAAAAGTTGAACATTAAATGACTTCTTTGTTATATTTTCGTATATAATTTTGTTCCTATCAGCCCCAGAGTCTAGTGAGATATCTTGATTGAAAGCCATTTACATTCTCTTTCAAATGATGTACAACACAATATATTTGAATAGGTAATGGCTGCCCACGTTTTCCACTTTCGAATGATATATGATATGTTTGGATATATTTTATTATAAATTCAATTTTTCGAATTTAAAAACAAAGTTGATATTTTGCATTTTGACCCCATCAAAAATGGTGATGCTGACCTCTTTGGAGGTCGGGAAAAGACAAATTTTCATTTATCTGTCCTAATTAACAATTCTACATATCAAAAATTAAAATCTAAGAAATTTAATTTTTATCGAAATTTTTAAATAAAACGTGGGTTATACACTTGATTTTATTTTACTGAAAAACGCAAAAAAAATTAAATTTTGTCTGACACCTATAAATTGTATATCATTTTAAAGGTATTTAAAAAAATAATACAAATTTACAAAAAAATCTGAATTTATTTTTGTTTTTGGGCAAAAATACGTTTTTATAAAGGTGCGTCTGAATATCTATTTTTATATTAGCCATTACCTATTCAAATATATTGTGTTGTACATCATTTGAAAGAGAATGTAAATGGCTTTCAATCAAGATATCTCACTAGACTCTGGGGCTGATAGGAACAAAATTATATACGAAAATATAACAAAGAAGTCATTTAATGTTCAACTTTTATAACTATTTTATGATTTTTTTGCACTATTCTATTTTTATTCATATTATACAGTGAAGCGGAATTTAATTCTGCGTAAAACAAGATATTAAGCAGAGTTCTCAGATAACATTTGAGCGAGTTAAAAATATGAATGTAACTCGACTTGCTATGTTTTTTAAAACACACATTTTGAGAAAAGCAAACGTGATACGACAAAATGGTTTACAGATTCGTGATCAGTGGAACAAAAGCATCTAAAGGGGATGGGGTTGATTTTTCGACTTTTTTTGAAAATTCACGTTCCATGAAGTGGCTTTTGTGCAAGTTCGCATTTATAACCATTTTTAACTCCACCAAATTTCAATCGATTTTCAAGATTAAACCCTTATTTCAAACATAATAAATTGTAGTTTCCTTGTAAAATATTATAAAAAATAATATATGTTAAAAAATTCAAAAATTTGAGTGAAAGGTGAAATTTAACAAAACAAATTTCGCTGTTTCGGCATGTAGCTTTCTAAGTTTCAAATGTGCACAAATTCTTTAAATGTGGATTGAAAGCCCACGTTTTCCACTTTCGAATGATATATGATATGTTTGGATATATTTTATTATAAAATCAATTTTTCGAATTTAAAAACAAAGTTGATATTTTGCATTTTGACCCCATCAAAAATGGTGATGCTGACCTCTTTGGAGGTCGGGAAAAGACAAATTTTCATTTATCTGTCCTAATTAACAATTCTACATATCAAAAATTAAAATCTAAGAAATTTAATTTTTATCGAAATTTTTAAATAAAACGTGGGTTATACACTTGATTTTATTTTACTGAAAAACGCAAAAAAAATTAAATTTTGTCTGACACCTATAAATTGTATATCATTTTAAAGGTATTTAAAAAAATAATACAAATTTACAAAAAAATCTGAATTTATTTTTGTTTTTGGGAAAAAATACGTTTTTATAAAGGTGCGTCTGAATATCTATTTTTATATCAGCCATTACCTATTCAAATATATTGTGTTGTACATCATTTGAAAGAGAATGTAAATGGCTTTCAATCAAGATATCTCACTAGACTCTGGGGCTGATAGGAACAAAATTATATACGAAAATATAACAAAGAAGTCATTTAATGTTCAACTTTTATAACTATTTTATGATTTTTTTGCACTATTCTATTTTTATTCATATTATACAGTGAAGCGGAATTTAATTCTGCGTAAAACAAGATATTAAGCAGAGTTCTCAGATAACATTTGAGCGAGTTAAAAATATGAATGTAACTCGACTTGCTATGTTTTTTAAAACACACATTTTGAGAAAAGCAAACGTGATACGACAAAATGGTTTACAGATTCGTGATCAGTGGAACAAAAGCATCTAAAGGGGATGGGGTTGATTTTTCGACTTTTTTTGAAAATTCACGTTCCATGAAGTGGCTTTTGTGCAAGTTCGCATTTATAACCATTTTTAACTCCACCAAATTTCAATCGATTTTCAAGATTAAACCCTTATTTCAAACATAATAAATTGTAGTTTCCTTGTAAAATATTATAAAAAATAATATATGTTAAAAAATTCAAAAATTTGAGTGAAAGGTGAAATTTAACAAAACAAATTTCGCTGTTTCGGCATGTAGCTTTCTAAGTTTCAAATGTGCACAAATTCTTTAAATGTGGATTGAAAGCCCACGTTTTCCACTTTCGAATGATATATGATATGTTTGGATATATTTTATTATAAAATCAATTTTTCGAATTTAAAAACAAAGTTGATATTTTGCATTTTGACCCCATCAAAAATGGTGATGCTGACCTCTTTGGAGGTCGGGAAAAGACAAATTTTCATTTATCTGTCCTAATTAACAATTCTACATATCAAAAATTAAAATCTAAGAAATTTAATTTTTATCGAAATTTTTAAATAAAACGTGGGTTATACACTTGATTTTATTTTACTGAAAAACGCAAAAAAAATTAAATTTTGTCTGACACCTATAAATTGTATATCATTTTAAAGGTATTTAAAAAAATAATACAAATTTACAAAAAAATCTGAATTTATTTTTGTTTTTGGGAAAAAATACGTTTTTATAAAGGTGCGTCTGAATATCTATTTTTATATCAGCCATTACCTATTCAAATATATTGTGTTGTACATCATTTGAAAGAGAATGTAAATGGCTTTCAATCAAGATATCTCACTAGACTCTGGGGCTGATAGGAACAAAATTATATACGAAAATATAACAAAGAAGTCATTTAATGTTCAACTTTTATAACTATTTTATGATTTTTTTGCACTATTCTATTTTTATTCATATTATACAGTGAAGCGGAATTTAATTCTGCGTAAAACAAGATATTAAGCAGAGTTCTCAGATAACATTTGAGCGAGTTAAAAATATGAATGTAACTCGACTTGCTATGTTTTTTAAAACACACATTTTGAGAAAAGCAAACGTGATACGACAAAATGGTTTACAGATTCGTGATCAGTGGAACAAAAGCATCTAAAGGGGATGGGGTTGATTTTTCGACTTTTTTTGAAAATTCACGTTCCATGAAGTGGCTTTTGTGCAAGTTCGCATTTATAACCATTTTTAACTCCACCAAATTTCAATCGATTTTCAAGATTAAACCCTTATTTCAAACATAATAAATTGTAGTTTCCTTGTAAAATATTATAAAAAATAATATATGTTAAAAAATTCAAAAATTTGAGTGAAAGGTGAAATTTAACAAAACAAATTTCGCTGTTTCGGCATGTAGCTTTCTAAGTTTCAAATGTGCACAAATTCTTTAAATGTGGATTGAAAGCCCACGTTTTCCACTTTCGAATGATATATGATATGTTTGGATATATTTTATTATAAAATCAATTTTTCGAATTTAAAAACAAAGTTGATATTTTGCATTTTGACCCCATCAAAAATGGTGATGCTGACCTCTTTGGAGGTCGGGAAAAGACAAATTTTCATTTATCTGTCCTAATTAACAATTCTACATATCAAAAATTAAAATCTAAGAAATTTAATTTTTATCGAAATTTTTAAATAAAACGTGGGTTATACACTTGATTTTATTTTACTGAAAAACGCAAAAAAAATTAAATTTTGTCTGACACCTATAAATTGTATATCATTTTAAAGGTATTTAAAAAAATAATACAAATTTACAAAAAAATCTGAATTTATTTTTGTTTTTGGGAAAAAATACGTTTTTATAAAGGTGCGTCTGAATATCTATTTTTATATCAGCCATTACCTATTCAAATATATTGTGTTGTACATCATTTGAAAGAGAATGTAAATGGCTTTCAATCAAGATATCTCACTAGACTCTGGGGCTGATAGGAACAAAATTATATACGAAAATATAACAAAGAAGTCATTTAATGTTCAACTTTTATAACTATTTTATGATTTTTTTGCACTATTCTATTTTTATTCATATTATACAGTGAAGCGGAATTTAATTCTGCGTAAAACAAGATATTAAGCAGAGTTCTCAGATAACATTTGAGCGAGTTAAAAATATGAATGTAACTCGACTTGCTATGTTTTTTAAAACACACATTTTGAGAAAAGCAAACGTGATACGACAAAATGGTTTACAGATTCGTGATCAGTGGAACAAAAGCATCTAAAGGGGATGGGGTTGATTTTTCGACTTTTTTTGAAAATTCACGTTCCATGAAGTGGCTTTTGTGCAAGTTCGCATTTATAACCATTTTTAACTCCACCAAATTTCAATCGATTTTCAAGATTAAACCCTTATTTCAAACATAATAAATTGTAGTTTCCTTGTAAAATATTATAAAAAATAATATATGTTAAAAAATTCAAAAATTTGAGTGAAAGGTGAAATTTAACAAAACAAATTTCGCTGTTTCGGCATGTAGCTTTCTAAGTTTCAAATGTGCACAAATTCTTTAAATGTGGATTGAAAGCCCACGTTTTCCACTTTCGAATGATATATGATATGTTTGGATATATTTTATTATAAAATCAATTTTTCGAATTTAAAAACAAAGTTGATATTTTGCATTTTGACCCCATCAAAAATGGTGATGCTGACCTCTTTGGAGGTCGGGAAAAGACAAATTTTCATTTATCTGTCCTAATTAACAATTCTACATATCAAAAATTAAAATCTAAGAAATTTAATTTTTATCGAAATTTTTAAATAAAACGTGGGTTATACACTTGATTTTATTTTACTGAAAAACGCAAAAAAAATTAAATTTTGTCTGACACCTATAAATTGTATATCATTTTAAAGGTATTTAAAAAAATAATACAAATTTACAAAAAAATCTGAATTTATTTTTGTTTTTGGGAAAAAATACGTTTTTATAAAGGTGCGTCTGAATATCTATTTTTATATCAGCCATTACCTATTCAAATATATTGTGTTGTACATCATTTGAAAGAGAATGTAAATGGCTTTCAATCAAGATATCTCACTAGACTCTGGGGCTGATAGGAACAAAATTATATACGAAAATATAACAAAGAAGTCATTTAATGTTCAACTTTTATAACTATTTTATGATTTTTTTGCACTATTCTATTTTTATTCATATTATACAGTGAAGCGGAATTTAATTCTGCGTAAAACAAGATATTAAGCAGAGTTCTCAGATAACATTTGAGCGAGTTAAAAATATGAATGTAACTCGACTTGCTATGTTTTTTAAAACACACATTTTGAGAAAAGCAAACGTGATACGACAAAATGGTTTACAGATTCGTGATCAGTGGAACAAAAGCATCTAAAGGGGATGGGGTTGATTTTTCGACTTTTTTTGAAAATTCACGTTCCATGAAGTGGCTTTTGTGCAAGTTCGCATTTATAACCATTTTTAACTCCACCAAATTTCAATCGATTTTCAAGATTAAACCCTTATTTCAAACATAATAAATTGTAGTTTCCTTGTAAAATATTATAAAAAATAATATATGTTAAAAAATTCAAAAATTTGAGTGAAAGGTGAAATTTAACAAAACAAATTTCGCTGTTTCGGCATGTAGCTTTCTAAGTTTCAACTGTGCACAAATTCTTTAAATGTGGATTGAAAGCCCACGTTTTCCACTTTCGAATGATATATGATATGTTTGGATATATTTTATTATAAATTCAATTTTTCGAATTTAAAAACAAAGTTGATATTTTGCATTTTGACCCCATCAAAAATGGTGATGCTGACCTCTTTGGAGGTCGGGAAAAGACAAATTTTCATTTATCTGTCCTAATTAACAATTCTACATATCAAAAATTAAAATCTAAGAAATTTAATTTTTATCGAAATTTTTAAATAAAACGTGGGTTATACACTTGATTTTATTTTACTGAAAAACGCAAAAAAAATTAAATTTTGTCTGACACCTATAAATTGTATATCATTTTAAAGGTATTTAAAAAAATAATACAAATTTACAAAAAAATCTGAATTTATTTTTGTTTTTGGGCAAAAATACGTTTTTATAAAGGTGCGTCTGAATATCTATTTTTATATCAGCCATTACCTATTCAAATATATTGTGTTGTACATCATTTGAAAGAGAATGTAAATGGCTTTCAATCAAGATATCTCACTAGTCTCTGTGGCTGATAGGAACAAAATTATATACGAAAATATAACAAAGAAGTCATTTAATGTTCAACTTTTATAACTATTTTATGATTTTTTTGCACTATTCTATTTTTATTCATATTATACAGTGAAGCGGAATTTAATTCTGCGTAAAACCAGATATTACGCAGAGTTCTCAGATAACATTTGAGCGAGTTAAAAATATGAATGTAACTCGACTTGCTATGTTTTTTAAAACACACATTTTGAGAAAAGCAAACGTGATACGACAAAATGGTTTACAGATTCGTGATCAGTGGAACAAAAGCATCTAAAGGGGATGGGGTTGATTTTTCGACTTTTTTTGAAAATTCACGTTCCATGAAGTGGCTTTTGTGCAAGTTCGCATTTATAACCATTTTTAACTCCACCAAATTTCAATCGATTTTCAAGATTAAACCCTTATTTCAAACATAATAAATTGTAGTTTCCTTGTAAAATATTATAAAAAATAATATATGTTAAAAAATTCAAAAATTTGAGTGAAAGGTGAAATTTAACAAAACAAATTTCGCAGTTTCGGCATGTAGCTTTCTAAGTTTCAACTGTGCACAAATTCTTTAAATGTGGATTGAAAGCCCACGTTTTCCACTTTCGAATGATATATGATATGTTTGGATATATTTTATTATAAATTCAATTTTTCGAATTTAAAAACAAAGTTGATATTTTGCATTTTGACCCCATCAAAAATGGTGATGCTGACCTCTTTGGAGGTCGGGAAAAGACAAATTTTCATTTATCTGTCCTAATTAACAATTCTACATATCAAAAATTAAAATCTAAGAAATTTAATTTTTATCGAAATTTTTAAATAAAACGTGGGTTATACACTTGATTTTATTTTACTGAAAAACGCAAAAAAAATTAAATTTTGTCTGACACCTATAAATTGTATATCATTTTAAAGGTATTTAAAAAAATAATACAAATTTACAAAAAAATCTGAATTTATTTTTGTTTTTGGGCAAAAATACGTTTTTATAAAGGTGCGTCTGAATATCTATTTTTATATCAGCCATTACCTATTCAAATATATTGTGTTGTACATCATTTGAAAGAGAATGTAAATGGCTTTCAATCAAGATATCTCACTAGACTCTGGGGCTGATAGGAACAAAATTATATACGAAAATATAACAAAGAAGTCATTTAATGTTCAACTTTTATAACTATTTTATGATTTTTTTGCACTATTCTATTTTTATTCATATTATACAGTGAAGCGGAATTTAATTCTGCGTAAAACAAGATATTAAGCAGAGTTCTCAGATAACATTTGAGCGAGTTAAAAATATGAATGTAACTCGACTTGCTATGTTTTTTAAAACACACATTTTGAGAAAAGCAAACGTGATACGACAAAATGGTTTACAGATTCGTGATCAGTGGAACAAAAGCATCTAAAGGGGATGGGGTTGATTTTTCGACTTTTTTTGAAAATTCACGTTCCATGAAGTGGCTTTTGTGCAAGTTCGCATTTATAACCATTTTTAACTCCACCAAATTTCAATCGATTTTCAAGATTAAACCCTTATTTCAAACATAATAAATTGTAGTTTCCTTGTAAAATATTATAAAAAATAATATATGTTAAAAAATTCAAAAATTTGAGTGAAAGGTGAAATTTAACAAAACAAATTTCGCTGTTTCGGCATGTAGCTTTCTAAGTTTCAACTGTGCACAAATTCTTTAAATGTGGATTGAAAGCCCACGTTTTCCACTTTCGAATGATATATGATATGTTTGGATATATTTTATTATAAATTCAATTTTTCGAATTTAAAAACAAAGTTGATATTTTGCATTTTGACCCCATCAAAAATGGTGATGCTGACCTCTTTGGAGGTCGGGAAAAGACAAATTTTCATTTATCTGTCCTAATTAACAATTCTACATATCAAAAATTAAAATCTAAGAAATTTAATTTTTATCGAAATTTTTAAATAAAACGTGGGTTATATATACACTTGATTTTATTTTACTGAAAAACGCAAAAAAAATTAAATTTTGTCTGACACCTATAAATTGTATATCATTTTAAAGGTATTTAAAAAAATAATACAATTTTACAAAAAAATCTGAATTTATTTTTGTTTTTGGGCAAAAATACGTTTTTATAAAGGTGCGTCTGAATATCTATTTTTATATCAGCCATTACCTATTCAAATATATTGTGTTGTACATCATTTGAAAGAGAATGTAAATGGCTTTCAATCAAGATATCTCACTAGACTCTGGGGCTGATAGGAACAAAATTATATACGAAAATATAACAAAGAAGTCATTTAATGTTCAACTTTTATAACTATTTTATGATTTTTTGCACTATTCTATTTTTATTCATATTATACAGTGAAGCGGAATTTAATTCTGCGTAAAACAAGATATTAAGCAGAGTTCTCAGATAACATTTGAGCGAGTTAAAAATATGAATGTAACTCGACTTGCTATGTTTTTTAAAACACACATTTTGAGAAAAGCAAACGTGATACGACAAAATGGTTTACAGATTCGTGATCAGTGGAACAAAAGCATCTAAAGGGGATGGGGTTGATTTTTCGACTTTTTTTGAAAATTCACGTTCCATGAAGTGGCTTTTGTGCAAGTTCGCATTTATAACCATTTTTAACTCCACCAAATTTCAATCGATTTTCAAGATTAAACCCTTATTTCAAACATAATAAATTGTAGTTTCCTTGTAAAATATTATAAAAAATAATATATGTTAAAAAATTCAAAAATTTGAGTGAAAGGTGAAATTTAACAAAACAAATTTCGCTGTTTCGGCATGTAGCTTTCTAAGTTTCAACTGTGCACAAATTCTTTAAATGTGGATTGAAAGCCCACGTTTTCCACTTTCGAATGATATATGATATGTTTGGATATATTTTATTATAAAATCAATTTTTCGAATTTAAAAACAAAGTTGATATTTTGCATTTTGACCCCATCAAAAATGGTGATGCTGACCTCTTTGGAGGTCGGGAAAAGACAAATTTTCATTTATCTGTCCTAATTAACAATTCTACATATCAAAAATTAAAATCTAAGAAATTTAATTTTTATCGAAATTTTTAAATAAAACGTGGGTTATACACTTGATTTTATTTTACTGAAAAACGCAAAAAAAATTAAATTTTGTCTGACACCTATAAATTGTATATCATTTTAAAGGTATTTAAAAAAATAATACAAATTTACAAAAAAATCTGAATTTATTTTTGTTTTTGGGCAAAAATACGTTTTTATAAAGGTGCGTCTGAATATCTATTTTTATATCAGCCATTACCTATTCAAATATATTGTGTTGTACATCATTTGAAAGAGAATGTAAATGGCTTTCAATCAAGATATCTCACTAGACTCTGGGGCTGATAGGAACAAAATTATATACGAAAATATAACAAAGAAGTCATTTAATGTTCAACTTTTATAACTATTTTATGATTTTTTTGCACTATTCTATTTTTATTCATATTATACAGTGAAGCGGAATTTAATTCTGCGTAAAACAAGATATTAAGCAGAGTTCTCAGATAACATTTGAGCGAGTTAAAAATATGAATGTAACTCGACTTGCTATGTTTTTTAAAACACACATTTTGAGAAAAGCAAACGTGATACGACAAAATGGTTTACAGATTCGTGATCAGTGGAACAAAAGCATCTAAAGGGGATGGGGTTGATTTTTCGACTTTTTTTGAAAATTCACGTTCCATGAAGTGGCTTTTGTGCAAGTTCGCATTTATAACCATTTTTAACTCCACCAAATTTCAATCGATTTTCAAGATTAAACCCTTATTTCAAACATAATAAATTGTAGTTTCCTTGTAAAATATTATAAAAAATAATATATGTTAAAAAATTCAAAAATTTGAGTGAAAGGTGAAATTTAACAAAACAAATTTCGCTGTTTCGGCATGTAGCTTTCTAAGTTTCAACTGTGCACAAATTCTTTAAATGTGGATTGAAAGCCCACGTTTTCCACTTTCGAATGATATATGATATGTTTGGATATATTTTATTATAAATTCAATTTTTCGAATTTAAAAACAAAGTTGATATTTTGCATTTTGACCCCATCAAAAATGGTGATGCTGACCTCTTTGGTGGTCGGGAAAAGACAAATTTTCATTTATCTGTCCTAATTAACAATTCTACATATCAAAAATTAAAATCTAAGAAATTTAATTTTTATCGAAATTTTTAAATAAAACGTGGGTTATACACTTGATTTTATTTTACTGAAAAACGCAAAAAAAATTAAATTTTGTCTGACACCTATAAATTGTATATCATTTTAAAGGTATTTAAAAAAATAATACAAATTTACAAAAAAATCTGAATTTATTTTTGTTTTTGGGCAAAAATACGTTTTTATAAAGGTGCGTCTGAATATCTATTTTTATATCAGCCATTACCTATTCAAATATATTGTGTTGTACATCATTTGAAAGAGAATGTAAATGGCTTTCAATCAAGATATCTCACTAGACTCTGGGACTGATAGGAACAAAATTATATACGAAAATATAACAAAGAAGTCATTTAATGTTCAACTTTTATAACTATTTTATGATTTTTTTGCACTATTCTATTTTTATTCATATTATACAGTGAAGCGGAATTTAATTCTGCGTAAAACAAGATATTAAGCAGAGTTCTCAGATAACATTTGAGCGAGTTAAAAATATGAATGTAACTCGACTTGCTATGTTTTTTAAAACACACATTTTGAGAAAAGCAAACGTGATACGACAAAATGGTTTACAGATTCGTGATCAGTGGAACAAAAGCATCTAAAGGGGATGGGGTTGATTTTTCGACTTTTTTTGAAAATTCACGTTCCATGAAGTGGCTTTTGTGCAAGTTCGCATTTATAACCATTTTTAACTCCACCAAATTTCAATCGATTTTCAAGATTAAACCCTTATTTCAAACATAATAAATTGTAGTTTCCTTGTAAAATATTATAAAAAATAATATATGTTAAAAAATTCAAAAATTTGAGTGAAAGGTGAAATTTAACAAAACAAATTTCGCTGTTTCGGCATGTAGCTTTCTAAGTTTCAACTGTGCAAAAATTCTTTAAATGTGGATTGAAAGCCCACGTTTTCCACTTTCGAATGATATATGATATGTTTGGATATATTTTATTATAAATTCAATTTTTCGAATTTAAAAACAAAGTTGATATTTTGCATTTTGACCCCATCAAAAATGGTGATGCTGACCTCTTTGGAGGTCGGGAAAAGACAAATTTTCATTTATCTGTCCTAATTAACAATTCTACATATCAAAAATTAAAATCTAAGAAATTTAATTTTTATCGAAATTTTTAAATAAAACGTGGGTTATACACTTGATTTTATTTTACTGAAAAATGCAAAAAAAAATAAATTTTGTCTGACACCTATAAATTGTATATCATTTTAAAGGTATTTAAAAAAATAATACAAATTTACAAAAAAATCTGAATTTATTTTTGTTTTTGGGCAAAAATACGTTTTTATAAAGGTGCGTCTGAATATCTATTTTTATATCAGCCATTACCTATTCAAATATATTGTGTTGTACATCATTTGAAAGAGAATGTAAATGGCTTTCAATCAAGATATCTCACTAGACTCTGGGACTGATAGGAACAAAATTATATACGAAAATATAACAAAGAAGTCATTTAATGTTCAACTTTTATAACTATTTTATGATTTTTTTGCACTATTCTATTTTTATTCATATTATACAGTGAAGCGGAATTTAATTCTGCGTAAAACAAGATATTAAGCAGAGTTCTCAGATAACATTTGAGCGAGTTAAAAATATGAATGTAACTCGACTTGCTATGTTTTTTAAAACACACATTTTGAGAAAAGCAAACGTGATACGACAAAATGGTTTACAGATTCGTGATCAGTGGAACAAAAGCATCTAAAGGGGATGGGGTTGATTTTTCGACTTTTTTTGAAAATTCACGTTCCATGAAGTGGCTTTTGTGCAAGTTCGCATTTATAACCATTTTTAACTCCACCAAATTTCAATCGATTTTCAAGATTAAACCCTTATTTCAAACATAATAAATTGTAGTTTCCTTGTAAAATATTATAAAAAATAATATATGTTAAAAAATTCAAAAATTTGAGTGAAAGGTGAAATTTAACAAAACAAATTTCGCTGTTTCGGCATGTAGCTTTCTAAGTTTCAACTGTGCACAAATTCTTTAAATGTGGATTGAAAGCCCACGTTTTCCACTTTCGAATGATATATGATATGTTTGGATATATTTTATTATAAATTCAATTTTTCGAATTTAAAAACAAAGTTGATATTTTGCATTTTGACCCCATCAAAAATGGTGATGCTGACCTCTTTGGAGGTCGGGAAAAGACAAATTTTCATTTATCTGTCCTAATTAACAATTCTACATATCAAAAATTAAAATCTAAGAAATTTAATTTTTATCGAAATTTTTAAATAAAACGTGGGTTATACACTTGATTTTATTTTACTGAAAAACGCAAAAAAAATTAAATTTTGTCTGACACCTATAAATTGTATATCATTTTAAAGGTATTTAAAAAAATAATACAAATTTACAAAAAAATCTGAATTTATTTTTGTTTTTGGGCAAAAATACGTTTTTATAAAGGTGCGTCTGAATATCTATTTTTATATCAGCCATTACCTATTCAAATATATTGTGTTGTACATCATTTGAAAGAGAATGTAAATGGCTTTCAATCAAGATATCTCACTAGTCTCTGTGGCTGATAGGAACAAAATTATATACGAAAATATAACAAAGAAGTCATTTAATGTTCAACTTTTATAACTATTTTATGATTTTTTTGCACTATTCTATTTTTATTCATATTATACAGTGAAGCGGAATTTAATTCTGCGTAAAACAAGATATTAAGCAGAGTTCTCAGATAACATTTGAGCGAGTTAAAAATATGAATGTAACTCGACTTGCTATGTTTTTTAAAACACACATTTTGAGAAAAGCAAACGTGATACGACAAAATGGTTTACAGATTCGTGATCAGTGGAACAAAAGCATCTAAAGGGGATGGGGTTGATTTTTCGACTTTTTTTGAAAATTCACGTTCCATGAAGTGGCTTTTGTGCAAGTTCGCATTTATAACCATTTTTAACTCCACCAAATTTCAATCGATTTTCAAGATTAAACCCTTATTTCAAACATAATAAATTGTAGTTTCCTTGTAAAATATTATAAAAAATAATATATGTTAAAAAATTCAAAAATTTGAGTGAAAGGTGAAATTTAACAAAACAAATTTCGCAGTTTCGGCATGTAGCTTTCTAAGTTTCAACTGTGCACAAATTCTTTAAATGTGGATTGAAAGCCCACGTTTTCCACTTTCGAATGATATATGATATGTTTGGATATATTTTATTATAAATTCAATTTTTCGAATTTAAAAACAAAGTTGATATTTTGCATTTTGACCCCATCAAAAATGGTGATGCTGACCTCTTTGGAGGTCGGGAAAAGACAAATTTTCATTTATCTGTCCTAATTAACAATTCTACATATCAAAAATTAAAATCTAAGAAATTTAATTTTTATCGAAATTTTTAAATAAAACGTGGGTTATACACTTGATTTTATTTTACTGAAAAACGCAAAAAAAATTAAATTTTGTCTGACACCTATAAATTGTATATCATTTTAAAGGTATTTAAAAAAATAATACAAATTTACAAAAAAATCTGAATTTATTTTTGTTTTTGGGCAAAAATACGTTTTTATAAAGGTGCGTCTGAATATCTATTTTTATATCAGCCATTACCTATTCAAATATATTGTGTTGTACATCATTTGAAAGAGAATGTAAATGGCTTTCAATCAAGATATCTCACTAGACTCTGGGGCTGATAGGAACAAAATTATATACGAAAATATAACAAAGAAGTCATTTAATGTTCAACTTTTATAACTATTTTATGATTTTTTTGCACTATTCTATTTTTATTCATATTATACAGTGAAGCGGAATTTAATTCTGCGTAAAACAAGATATTAAGCAGAGTTCTCAGATAACATTTGAGCGAGTTAAAAATATGAATGTAACTCGACTTGCTATGTTTTTTAAAACACACATTTTGAGAAAAGCAAACGTGATACGACAAAATGGTTTACAGATTCGTGATCAGTGGAACAAAAGCATCTAAAAGGGATGGGGTTGATTTTTCGACTTTTTTTTGAAAATTCACGTTCCATGAAGTGGCTTTTGTGCAAGTTCGCATTTATAACCATTTTTAACTCCACCAAATTTCAATCGATTTTCAAGATTAAACCCTTATTTCAAACATAATAAATTGTAGTTTCCTTGTAAAATATTATAAAAAATAATATATGTTAAAAAATTCAAAAATTTGAGTGAAAGGTGAAATTTAACAAAACAAATTTCGCTGTTTCGGCATGTAGCTTTCTAAGTTTCAACTGTGCACAAATTCTTTAAATGTGGATTGAAAGCCCACGTTTTCCACTTTCGAATGATATATGATATGTTTGGATATATTTTATTATAAATTCAAATTTTCGAATTTAAAAACAAAGTTGATATTTTGCATTTTGACCCCATCAAAAATGGTGATGCTGACCTCTTTGGAGGTCGGGAAAAGACAAATTTTCATTTATCTGTCCTAATTAACAATTCTACATATCAAAAATTAAAATCTAAGAAATTTAATTTTTATCGAAATTTTTAAATAAAACGTGGGTTATACACTTGATTTTATTTTACTGAAAAACGCAAAAAAAATTAAATTTTGTCTGACACCTATAAATTGTATATCATTTTAAAGGTATTTAAAAAAATAATACAAATTTACAAAAAAATCTGAATTTATTTTTGTTTTTGGGCAAAAATACGTTTTTATAAAGGTGCGTCTGAATATCTATTTTTATATCAGCCATTACCTATTCAAATATATTGTGTTGTACATCATTTGAAAGAGAATGTAAATGGCTTTCAATCAAGATATCTCACTAGACTCTGGGACTGATAGGAACAAAATTATATACGAAAATATAACAAAGAAGTCATTTAATGTTCAACTTTTATAACTATTTTATGATTTTTTTGCACTATTCTATTTTTATTCATATTATACAGTGAAGCGGAATTTAATTCTGCGTAAAACAAGATATTAAGCAGAGTTCTCAGATAACATTTGAGCGAGTTAAAAATATGAATGTAACTCGACTTGCTATGTTTTTTAAAACACACATTTTGAGAAAAGCAAACGTGATACGACAAAATGGTTTACAGATTCGTGATCAGTGGAACAAAAGCATCTAAAGGGGATGGGGTTGATTTTTCGACTTTTTTTGAAAATTCACGTTCCATGAAGTGGCTTTTGTGCAAGTTCGCATTTATAACCATTTTTAACTCCACCAAATTTCAATCGATTTTCAAGATTAAACCCTTATTTCAAACATAATAAATTGTAGTTTCCTTGTAAAATATTATAAAAAATAATATATGTTAAAAAATTCAAAAATTTGAGTGAAAGGTGAAATTTAACAAAACAAATTTCGCTGTTTCGGCATGTAGCTTTCTAAGTTTCAACTGTGCACAAATTCTTTAAATGTGGATTGAAAGCCCACGTTTTCCACTTTCGAATGATATATGATATGTTTGGATATATTTTATTATAAAATCAATTTTTCGAATTTAAAAACAAAGTTGATATTTTGCATTTTGACCCCATCAAAAATGGTGATGCTGACCTCTTTGTAGGTCGGGAAAAGACAAATTTTCATTTATCTGTCCTAATTAACAATTCTACATATCTAAAATTAAAATCTAAGAAATTTAATTTTTATCGAAATTTTTAAATAAAACGTGGGTTATACACTTGATTTTATTTTACTGAAAAACGCAAAAAAAATTAAATTTTGTCTGACACCTATAAATTGTATATCATTTTAAGGGTAATCTTAAAAATAATGAAAAATGACAAACAGAATTTAATTTTTTGTTGTTTTATACATTTTATGGCCATAAAACCGTTTTTAGTAAAATCGATACATTAAACCATTTTTATCTCAGAAATTTTAGCAGAATTCCAACCGGTGAGATGAATCAAACCGATGAGATGAACAAGAAGATCTGAATGATCGTGTCTACCTTAAAGAGGAATGAATAATTTCTATGATGGCACATTAGCCAATTACTTACCTTCTGAAAATTCAAATATAATACAAAAAATAAAACAATTTTTATAGATTTATTTTTTTAAATCAAATACTTTTTATTGAACATACTTTCTTTTGCTGGTTGTGTCCATTATTTGCTTGTTGCCCCAAGCATTACACTTTGTATTGTATGCATTATTAATATTTAACTTAATCGTTAATCATATTAATATTAATTATAATATATATTAATTCATAGAATATTTATTAATAATAATAATAATATTTAAATATTTGTTATTCTTCTTTACTGTTTTTGCTGCATTATTATTTTATTACTATTTTTGTGTAAAGTTTTTTGTTTTGTTTTTTTTTGCATTTAATTTAGCTCAAATTTTAGTAAATATTTTAATTTTATTTGCAATTTCTAATGCTATGTTGTGTAGCAATAATAATTGTTCATATTTTCAGTATCAGTATTTTTATGACTTTTGTGTTAAAAAAATGTTTTGCATTTTTTCGGTTTTAATTATTATTTTTTTTAATTAAATTTTAAGTTTTTCATAGCATTATGCATAATTTGAAGCGGCTGGCTTTTGAATTTAGTTTGGTTTTGTTATATTTAGCTGATAATTTACTTTCATTTTAAATTTTTATGCAAATATTTAACATTATTGACAAAATATATTATTTGATAATATTTATATTTAGCTACAAATATTTTTTTTTACTATTTCTTTTAATTTTTATTAAAAATTTAATTTTTTTTTTTGTTTTAATTTTTTTTTATTTTGCAAAATGTGCCATGTAGCTATGTGTCTATGTGTTTGGGGAGTTGCCGTGTGTGTGTGTTGTGTGTTTGTATGTGACTGTGTGAATGCCTCGGTGACTGTGTACCCAACGGGAAAAAGTGCAGCTGAAAAACTAAGTTTTCTGTTTTCTGTTTTTAATTTTTCATTTTTTTTTTCTCGTGTAGTTAAATTGTTTTTGCATAAATTTACTTTTAACTATGAATTTTTATTTTAAAGTGCTTTTAATTTAAAAATTAAATTGAAAATGTAGCAAAATTAAAAATTCTTAAAATATGTTGATGCTTAGCAAAAATTTTATAATTTATATTAATTTTCTTTTGTTTTTTTTTTTGTGTTACTTAAACTTAAATAGACTTTGTTAGTTTGCAAAATTGCGCAAACAAAACACAAAGTATTCAAAAAGAAAACACATTTTCGGCTTAAAACTACTACAGCTTAAAAGTTTTGCATATTTTTTTTTTTTTTTTTTTCATTTATAGATTTTATTTTAAAAAACATTTTTTGCTTAGTTTTGGCGCTTGGCATTATTTAAAATTGCTTTAAACATTATTTACAAATACTTTTTATTTAATTTTTTGTATATTTTTATATTTAAAATTAAAAACAAAATCATTAAAGTCAAAAATATGAATGAAGCCAAAAATAATTAGTATATCTTATACACACACAAAACAAAAATATTTTTATAATAACCCGACACCTAATTTAAATTACTTTTTTAATTAATTATGCATTTTTAATTATCTTTTTATATTTTTAAATTATTTACACACAACGCGTACAGCTTGTTTTGAAGCTTTACATTAATATTTATTTTTTTTTATTTGTTTTTTAATTTTTTTAATTATGTAGTATTTAGTTTATAAACAATCGCAAATATCTGGACAGAATAGTTTTTTTAATTTATATATTATATAAATATGCATAAATTTATATAGTAGATAATACATAATAATTGGATTTTTTCGTATTGTTTGTATTTGCATTTTTTAAATACAAATACTACATAGGTTTTAGCACACATGCACAATTAATTTTTTACGCATACAACGAGTACTTAAGACATAGAATACATATTAAATAAAAACAAAAATTTATAACAGGATTTAACTAATGAATGAAGTCAAATAGTTTGTTAATTAATATAGTATACGTTTTATAAAATACTCATGATGATGTACAATTTGACAGTGTAGAGTAGTATGTGGTTTTATTTGAAATACTGTGGTTCAAAACTCTGTCAACTTAAAGCAGTAACAATATACATAATATATGCCTATTAACTGGTAGAATACTTCTAGATCTTAAGAAGTTAAGTCTCACCATGATGCTAATAACATTCTACTACTCATTTACTATGTTCAGATTGAAAAAGCTTATTAGATACTATGTATTTTTATTTGAAATACTGTGATTCAGAACCCTATCAACTCAAAGCAGTAACAATATACCTATTTTCTTAAATAACTGGAAGAATACTTCTAGATTTTAAGAAGTTAAGTCTTACAAATGGCGTCAATAACACTGCACTTCTTGTTTAGTGTATACTGATTGACAAGGCTGACTAGCTACTATATGATTTTATTTGAAATATTGTAGTTCAAAACCATGTCAACCCTTAGCGGTAACAATATACATATTTTGTCTAATAACAAGCAGAATACTTCTAGATCTTAAGAAGTTAATTCTCACCATGATGCCAATAACATTCTACTAACCTTTTGAGATTGATAAAACTTATTGGGTACTATATATTTTTATTTGAAATACTGTTGTTCAGAACACTATCAATTCAAAGCAGCAATAATATACCTATATTTGCCTAATAACTGGTAGAATACTTCTAGATCTTAAGAAGTAAAGTCTTACAAAGGGCGTCAATAACATTGTACTACATATTTAGTATATACTGATTGACAAAGCTTACTAGCTACTATATGATTTTAGTTGAAATATTGTAGTTCAAAACCATTTCAACTTAAAGCAGTAATAATATAATATATTTGTCTAATAACTGAAAGAATACTTCCAGACTTTAAGTAGTTAAGTCTTGCAAATGGCGTCAACAACATTGTACTTCTTATGTAGTATATACTGATTGACATAGCTGACAAGCTACTATATGATTTTATTTGAAATATTTTGGTTCAAAATCCTGTCAACTTAAAGCAGTAACAAAATACCTATTTTGCCAAATAACTGGAAGAATACTTCTAGATTTTAAGAAGTTATTTCTCACCATGCCGCCAAATTTATTCTACTACTCATGTTCAGATTGATAAAACTTATTAGGTACTATATATTTTTATTTGAAATTCATAACTCATAGCAACAAATATATAAATATTTTGTATAATAACTGGTAGAATACTTCTAGATCTTAAGAAGTTAAGTCTTAAAAATTGTTATCAGTACATTGTACTAATCAGCAAAAATGGTTTGGACCTCAGTTTATTAACACAGTGCTATATCTTTCGATTTGGTATAGAAATTTACAAATTTGCAAGTAAATTACAATTTGCAAGTACCCCAATTAAAATTATTATGGGGCAATGATCGGAAAGTCAACCCGATCATGATTAAGTCTACCATAATAGGATCAATTTGTACCAGGACAATAGAGATATGGTTGAGAAAACGGGCGCCATATTCAAGATCAGTGATCCCGATTAATACAAAAGCGATTAAAGAGCCATGATCGGAAAATGATCACGGATCTAGCGTAATAATGTAAATTTCTACTAGAATAACAGAGGCGAAGTTGTGTAAAACGGTCTTTATATTTCAGATCAGTGGTCCAGATTTATACAAAATACAAAAGCGATTAAAGAGCCATGATCGGAAAATGATCACGGATCTAGCGTAATAATGTAAATTTCTACTAGAATAACACAGGCGAAGTTGTGTAAAACGGTCTTTATATTTCAGATCAGTGATCCAGATTTATACAAAAACGGTTATTACTACATACTGTAATCAGACATTTTAAGTACATTTTGTTACTGACGGGGATTTTTTTGATTTCTCGAACTTTGCAGGGCTATTTTATGTATATGTCTCATATTCTTATGTTAGTCAATTTGAAGGGGACCTAGTAAAAATTATAATAGGATCGTGATTGAAATGTGATCATGGACAGCACCCGATCAAAGCAACATTATCTGTTCAGGATGTCTACCCCAGAAAATAGGATCAATTTCTAGGATTCCATATTCGAGATCAGTGATCGTGATTTATACAAAAGCGCTTATTTTTTTTTTTGATTGGACTCAGACAATTTTAGTATATTTTGTAATTTAAGAGGCGTCTTAAAACTGAATCCTTTCGAAAGAAACTAATTGTTAAAATACCTTTTTTACAAGATTTGTCGATACCTACTAATGAGATAGGGCGTATAGGCGATTTTACATTAAAACTAGAGTAATTCAGTTAGTTTTAGTATTTAAGACAGTATTCAAAATATAATACCACATACGTTTTTAAACCACATTGTACAAACTGTAACAATTTTTAAGAGCATTATATAAAAAAAAAATCAATCTATATATTTGTGACTGAATTTGAAAAGTAAAACTTTAGGAATGTTAAAATCTATAAAATGTATTTATATTAAAAATTTTCTTTAATTTTATTTAAATTTTGTTTGTATTTTATAATGTTCGATTAAATTGATACTTTATGCATTTAAAATTCTTGTTGGGTTTGTGTATGTTTATTTGCAATGATTGTTGCGTAGCTATTAACAAGTCATAATATATATTTTTTTTATAAATTTTAGTACTCTTTTTTTTGTTATTAGTTTTTTACTACTTTAATGCGCAATTAAATATAAGAATAAAAGCGGCAAACTTAATAGAAAAAGAACAACAGCTATGGATGGAGAATACTTGCAGTCTTTGAGACCGTCGCAAAAAGTCAACGAAACAACTAAGAATTAAAAAAAAGTAGTAGATTTGGACGCAATTGCGATTTTAACAAAATCTTTTGTTGATATTACAAATTGGACGCAATAGAAAAAACATTTTACACTTAATAAACACATCACACAATATTTACGTTAAAAAATCTATTTAAATGAAAAAAAAAAAAAAAAAATCCTAATTTTTTATCAGTTGCATAACATACTACTATTTTATTTAAGTAATACTGTGACTGTCTTTTGCGTCTACTATTATGTTTAACATATTAAATAAAAAAAAAACAAAAAATAAATACTTTATTTTAAACATTAGTTCAGCAATTATTTATGTGTTTTACTAAATTCAAATTTTAGTTTTTTTTTTCACGTAATACTTTTTCACATAGTTGGTTTTTTGTCTACAGTTTGTTATTTTTTAAAAAATTACTATATATTTTTTAAGTACTTTTTGGCCGCTTAGTTTTGTATATTTTCTTTCAATTTTTTTTTTTTTTTGTTTAGTTTAAACTATTTTATGTAACTTTCCTACTACTATTTTTAAACCGCGTTATTATTTGTGTTTTTTTTTGTCTATCTGTATGCATAGTTGCATGAATAGTATCTAAATTCAAAAAGTATGCAAACTTTAAGTTTTAATTATTTTCTTTTTGTCAACTCAAAGAAGTAACTCTGCCAAATTGATATCTATGTGTTTAGCGTAAAAGGAATCCTCGTTTAGTCATAAAAATTGTATGATTTTTAGTATTTTTTTTTCAAGTTTTTAAGTATTGCAACATACGAAAAATGTGTAGCAGAAATTAAAATTTTAATTCTTACTACAATATTTATATTAAAACTTTAGATTAAATGTTTGTGACGTAGTTGTTAGTTTTATCATGTTTGTTTTGTCATTTGCTAGGTTTGTGTATTGGCTAATTTTAGAAATATCCGGTATATTGTTAATTTTTTTCTTCTTTCTTTTACGAATTGTGAATTTCTTTAACACTTTTTAGTATTTACCTTTTTCGTTCTTTTGTTAAGTAATAATAAAATATTTGTTATTGCAGTACAGCATTTTTGTTGTTCGAAACAGCTGTTGGGAATTGATGTTGGTTTGTGTCAAGGCTTAGGTTTGTGCTGGAGATTTGTTGGTCTAATAGCGCTGTTGGTACTCGTGATGCCAACGATTGAAATCTATGTGGAAAACGATTATGGAGCCAGTGGAGAGACCAGCAAGCAGATATCTGAAATTGAGAAAAGTAATATTAAGTAAAGAGATGGGAAGAATGACTTAATTCATATATATATATTAAGGATACTAAGACCCTCATAATTAGACTTTCTTACACACAGAAAA
The DNA here is from genome assembly GCA_951804985.1 of Dryomyza anilis. NCBI lineage: Eukaryota > Metazoa > Arthropoda > Insecta > Diptera > Dryomyzidae > Dryomyza > Dryomyza anilis. Next base: position 100,967,810 of record OX638130.1, on the reverse strand, counting down.
TCCTCAATTTGGCATGTGGTTAGAAGAATGAAAAAGTTAGTTGTACCAACTAACTTCATTCGGTAAAATCGAATGGTTTATAAATTAGCTGGCGGAACTGTCATTTTAGCCTATACACATGAAGAATTAGTCTATACTCACTCCTAATGGTTCTAAATATGTACTAAATTGTTCTAAAACAGTTCGAAATTGGTTGCAGTACAAACTACAACTCTTTTCATTTAGACAATAACAACCGACTAAGCGCTTGAGAGAACCGAATAAGTTGGTTGGACAAAGAGTTAGTTGGCGCAATAAATCTCTATTCTGTGTGTATATACGATACTCCTCCGAGATGTGTATAATATGGCTATAGATTTTTTTGATCAATCCACTTTTTGCGATATCGGTTACTTATCGTAGGTTTATGAATCGACGATAAATGTTGGAATCCTCTGATTTGTGTGTATATGCTTAGGTACCATTTCGACATTGTCTGTTTTACACAATATTGGTCACTAATCGGAGGTACTGAATCAATGATAAATGTTTTAATCCTCCGATTTATGATTTCGACTTTCACGACTTTTTATGATACCGTTTATTAATTAAAGTGTTAATAATCGATGAGAACTATTTTAACCTTCCGATTCGTAAGAAGATTTCATGAAATCTTTTCGACCATGTAACTTTTTATGATGTCCGTTACTAATCGAAGTGTAAGGAATAGATAATAAATGTTTCAACCTTCCGATTCGTGATAGATGGGAAGAATTTACCCAAAACTTAATTCATACATATTAAGTGTAATAAGACCCTCATATTTAGACTTTCATCTACGATACTCCTTGGAGATTTTAACATTCCGATTCGTATGAAGATTTCAAGTCTTCAAATCTTTTCGACCTTGTAACTTTTTATGATGTCCGTTACTTATCGAAGTGTAAGGAATAGATAATAAATGTTTTAACCGCCCGATTCGTTAGAATATTACAAGGAATCTTTTCGACCTTGTCCATTTTTTGCGATACCCGTTATTAAACGGATAGTCATGAATCGATGATAAATGCTTAACCCTCCGATTTGTTGGCCAGAGGACCTTTTCGATCTATTTTTACAATAACGATTAGTATCGAAGGATTATGAATAGATGATACTTTTTTAACCCTCTGTTATGTGATAATATTCCAATGGATTTTGTTATTATGTATGCGTTATGTAGCGTCGATAGATCAGAGGTAAGTCCATTGGATTGCGATCAGAAAGGTCTCAGGTTTAAATTTCGGCTCGGGCTAACAACATCTTTTCATAGAAAAACGTTTTCGACAGGTAATGGCAAACCACCGAGAGTAAACACTGCCCATGAAAAGCTCCCCTCCCGCCGTTCGGATTCGGAATTAAACTGTAGGTCACACCAATTTGAGTATAAATATAGTACGCACAGCTGAAATGTTGAGAGAGCTCGGTCTAAGTTCGTCAGGACTGTATCGAAAATTATTACTATTCTTGCAAATACTTTACGATACCGGTTACAAGAAATCGGAGAGTTATAATCGATGGGAAAATTCCTACGATTGTTGAGAAGATTCCTAGGAATCCAGGATTATATATCAAAAATAAATGCGTTTAATTTTCGATTTGTGAGAAGAGCCATTGGGACATTGCATTCTAGTCATTTTTTACGATACCTGCTACTGCTAGGAGAGTAATTAATCGATAATAAATCGATTATATTTTAGTACTCCGATTTGTTAAAAGATTCATAGAAATCTTTTCTACATTTCCACTTTTTTATGATCGGAGTATTTTTAATAGATGATAGATGTTTTAACACTCCGTTTTTTTGAAGATTCCTATTGAAATACTTCCTATTGCGAGAAGATACCCAGAGACCTTTTTACCTTGGGCAACTTTTTTACAATACCGAATATTAATCGGAGAGTTATAAATCGATAAAGATTATTTGAACCCTCCGATTTGTGAGGAGATCCTTCCTATTATGAGTATTATAATCGTTGGGAAATGTAAAACCCCCAATTTTGTAAGAAGATCCACGAAAATATGTTTGCCATATCGCTTACTAATCGGATGGTTATAATACTTATAATAAATTTAAGAAAATTAAAGACAAAAACTTACTTTTGATCATGTGTCAGCGCCAGAGAACGAATAGCTGCATTACAGGCAGGGAAAGCATACAGTGGCGCCAAATTGAAGGTACGCCAGACCTCGACAATGCCGCGTTCGCCAGCGGTCATCAGATATTCACCATCACGTGATAATAGCATGCACTATGAAGATAAAAAAATAGACGAAATGAAAAGAATAGTGTTAAATATGTAAAATAGAAAATGATTAAGAAATAAACTTTTACTAAATGATGTTTTGAAAACCGTAACATACCTGTAAATTGTCGTTATGCGTCTCGTGGCGTAACTTCTTGCCGTTGATAGTATATGCCGCTACATTACCCTTATCGTAATTGACAACAATAAATCCTTCACGCGACATGGCAATCAATTCCGGCGAATAGAAATCCATGGGCGGATCCAGCGAACGCAGCAGATCTCCGAAGGTGGTGTGAATCAGAACGGGACCATCTAGCAAGGAAAGGAGAAAATTTAAAATACGAAAATTAGAACATTGTATTAAATAATTAAATAATTTTGGATTCATTTTAAATAAAACAAGAAATAACTTACTCGTGGAACCCGAAACGACCAAACCCAATTCGGCGCTTATCACAACCGAGGTCACAGCCTGTTCATGTCCGGTAAGAGTAGCACGTGGCGTGGGCACATCGCCCTCACCAACGATGCTCTGTGTGCGCGCATTCCAATGCCACAGCAGGACGGTGCAATCCGCCGAACCGGAAGCGATGTAACAGTCTGAGGTAATGTTGCACTCGGAACGCGAGAGGCACGTGACGACGCCAAAGTGGCCAAACACAATTTGCACAATTTTAGCTGAGAGCACGAATGCAATAAATAGAGAAAGAAATAGAAGGTGATTTAGAGTGGAAGAGAGAAGTGGTATAAAACAAAGTGTTAAAACCACAGCCTAAATAATTGCGCACTTAACGCAGTGCAACGTAACGTTACCTGTTTCGGTGGCAAACACCCGGAAGCTATTATCCCAGAAACCACACGCAATCAAGAAACGACTGTCGACGGTGGTGACGAAGCAATTGGAGCGTATTTTTAGCATCTGACTGAAATTATCGCCCAGGTGACGACGATTCATTGGATTATTGTGACCGGCATTTTGAGTAGCTGTTCGAAAAAGAGAAACAACGAAAGTGTAAGGAATGAGCAATGTTAAATACTTTTATAGCCTAAACAGTCAAGGATAGTCAAGAATTATGTACTTACACAATACAGGGTCCATGGTGAGTGGCGCATTAGAACCGGGCGATTGAGGTGACTCCGCATAACTCGGACTCTGGACGGATGCTGTGTAATTGCAGTTCCAGCGATTTACCGCAAATTGATGTCCAGCCGTTACAGTTACCACCGATGGCAACGAAAGTTGTGGATACGTATTGGCCGATATATGAATGATGGGCGAATTCAGGTGGAACTTCATGTTCATGCACAGATCTTCGGGCATGGCGCTGAACATCATCGGTGATAGATGCATTGCCGAACTGCGCGGCGGATGTGGTTCCATCAACAGTTGACTGGGCGTTTGACCGAAGTTACGTATTTGATTTTCTATCGCCTCGCGCATAACCGGATCGGCAATACCATCCAGATCGACGCTGCCCTCGTAGGTCAAGTAGTAGAAGACGTTGGTGGCGCGCACTGCTTCGGGTCCCCGTTGCTTGTAGCCAAAAATAAGATCGATCCACTGATGCAGCTGGCATGATACGAATTCCGATTCGAGTGCCATACGATTAATGCGCACAAATTCCTCCGATGTTTTGGCCCATGGTGGCAATTCGACGTCGTTGACAAGTTCGCCGTCCTCACGATGACCTAGACGATAACCCGAAGAGTTGTAGAACATCTCTGGTAGGAAATACCATTCAGGAATAAGTTCCTTTACATCAGAGGTATCGCGCTGACAGTTTTTCCAGGATAACGCTACTGAAGAGAACAGTCGATCGGGATAGTCAAACTTGCCACCTTGCAGTGCGAGGAACATAGTGGTGAAGGGCTCGACGCGCACCAGCCAGTTGAGCGTAAATGTCGAGGTGGAGTAGTGGGTGCCATAATGGAAGGGAGGAATAGTGTCATTCTCCCAGCTCTCGTAGCGCTCTTCAAAGTAGGCGCGACGTGAGGGATTTAGTGCACCGATTGGTTTAGATAAATCGCGATAGTTCGAAGGTTGACTCAGATCGAGTTCCTTGGTTTCATAGTTTGTGAGTACCCATGGGAAGATTGGATACTGATTGAGGTCGTTGTAGGTGCGGCCAGCGATTGTGTTCAGGAACATCAGATACTCGAAGTTTGAGATCTCGCGCCGTTGCCACTTCTGTGTCATGTTGGAGTTGCGCATCAGTTGACGTGGTGACATCATGGAGGCGCGACGTGTCTGTGGAATACCGTACTTGATGCCAACACCTACACGTGGCAAAGCTTTGATGACTTTCTTTACAGTGTGCTGATCTGGGAATGCGAAAAGTATGGAGGTGCGACTAGCTAAGAATATTTCTAGTGCTACATTTTGCAACAAGTAACGACGTGAGAAGATAGCGCGCACTTCGGAGAAGTACCACTTGCCGTGTAGATGATCGCAGTATTTGAGCACCTCTGCGTCAATTTTTTGGAATTCCGGATGATCTTCATCGACCTCAAAGAACATTTCGGTGCTGGTGATGGAAACCGTGCCAGGAGCAACCAAACCGGGTGCCACCAGTTTAGCCTTTGTGCTAATATTAACGGGGCCGGTCAGATCCAGATCGAGTTCGCGATCTTCAATCAGCAACTCAGCATCGTCCAGCAAATCGGCTGTGTGCTGTGTCGACTGATGTGATCGCGAGACTGCAATCTGTGTATGGAACTCGTCGCGTGTCTGCATGATGGCATCTTCGGGACCGCCGTTTTCGAGGGCGGCCTTCAATGTCGCCTGCGGATGCGACGAGCCCCGCGGATTCTGCACCATGCGTTTACGTCGGCGAGCATCATCCTCCCAGGCGTCCAGTTTCCAGAAGGTCTGTTTCTGCACGGCGCCGCTGGCATCGCCCCAGGCACCATGACGATTGCACATGATGTTGCGCACCTTCTCCAACAGACGGCTGGCAATGACGTTGTCGCGACGACGCGCCGCTGTTATCAAATGATCGCACATGCGCTCCTCCTCACGGCGCTCCAACAGCGTTTGTGCACACTGCGACTCAAAATCAGCGTGCTTAAGAACATCATCGGCGCGCATACGATTTAATATGAATTCCGCTTCATTTGCTACGCGCACAATGTGATCCTTCATGGCGTGCGACAGCAAACGACCTTCGTTGATCAGTTCGATGAAGGCGAGACCAGCGTGTTTTTGAAGACTGTTCTGCCATTCCTGAGAGCACAGCAACATGACCAGCTCAACGACGGAGTGACTATTCTTGAAGGTAGTCAAACCTTTACCCTCCATCAAAAGCTCCTGACCATGCGAGCCGACGAGTGTTTTCGACAGGAAGGGGGCAAAGTCGACCATAATTTCACGCAACAGTGGGCAGACGGGTCCAAGGGCCACCTCCAGCTTTTGTGTAAGACTTGCCTCACGCGATGGCGTCGTCATTGGTAATTGGCCAACTAGTGGTGGTTTCATTGGTAGTTCGTCAGGACGCGAACGCGTCGTGTTGACGGCACCACCTGCAGCATTGGCACCGGCAGCCACACTGGCGGCATAATTATCTGGCACACGTACAACGGAAATTTCAGAATCTGGCTTGTCGCCACGTTCACCGGACATGACGCCATGATGCGACTGCTGTTGCTGTTGTTGATGCTGCTGCTGCTGCTGTTGGCCGTGATCCATGTCAGGGCGCAATTTGCCATCCATACCGACGATGCCACCGGCAACCGCCGACATGCCGGCATCTTCATTTAGATTGACGTCCGTCCAGCTTTCGTCGTTCGAGTTCGACGGCTTATTGTCCATGTCGACCATGATTTCGCTTGATGATTCCACTTCGGGTACCTCATTTTCGGTTGAGTTCATATTCAATGAGGCGACATCGGAGTCAACACTCTACGATTCGTAGATAGAGTAGAAGAAGAAGGCGATGACATATTTATGGAATGTCAGGATGTTAACATTGTTCGCATGATGTTGGCGTTGAGTGTTGACGTTGAGATTGGTGTCAACGTGGCGCAGAATGGTTAAAATAGCGCGGCAGCAACGTATGTTGAATGAGTGAAAAAGAAGAAGAAGAAATGTATAGCAATTAAAGTAAATGTCTGTTGAAATGATGTGCGCTGCCTTGCTGTAGCGTTTGGCGTCACTGAAGTGCCAGCGGATGATGGCACAGCATTTGTGTGGCTTTTGAAGTTTGCAAATCTAGTTAGGAGTTTGCAAAGTTCATGATACCGTTAGAGATGCACAGGAGGAGAGATATGTTTTGAGAGATTTCAGATTTGAGTACGAGAGTCGTTATTTGGAATGAAGTACTTTAGCATCGAAGAGCTTTCGACGTTCAAATCTGATTGCAGATTTTTCATTAGATCGAGATTTGTTTAACAGGCTCAAATGTCTGGTTATTCTCTGTAATTAGTTGCGAAATTGTATTTACTAAAGCTCATTGAAACGTATTATAACGCAGTATGCCATTCGGACTGATATCGTTACGAGATCATTGCGAGTAGATGAAGAAATCACACGATATCGGACCCGTTCTCGCAACGATAACGAGCGTCAAATTGGACCTAGGTGGTAGGTAGATATCGGAACGTTCTGTCGGAGTTTTCTCATTACGAGAAAATTTTCGAAATCGGAACGATATCGCAGAAAAAAATCATCAAAGTTCGAGATTGCTGCGAAAAATATTGTGATATCCATTTGATAAATGTTTAAATATCGTATCTTGTCAAAGAATTTGAATACTCGAACATTTTTAAAAATTAGAATCGAGAAAGCAACGAGATCGAACTTTTTTATCGAAGTTATTCGAGAAAGCTTCGAGATATCGAAGGTCTCCGAGACATGGCAAACTGGGAAGGTCGAATTACTCAAATATTGATATTGATATTAAAAGGTCAAACCAACATCGAAAAGCGAGACCTATGAATTCCTAAATCCTCTCTCTCGTGTGCATCACTAAGCATGCTCCATTATCCAATGGCATTCGTTTTGGTGACACAAATCGCACAGTAATCACAGCTCTAAAACAAGAAGGCGTGGTGGTGCATGGTGAGTGCGACGTAGTGGAAATGTCAATTCGTCTTGTGTCGCAAATGTTGAAATGACATTTTGGATGACGACGACAACAACAACGACGACGACGACTATGACGCCGGACACAAATGCTACAAAGTGCATGGATAACATTTTAGAGACAAACATACAAATACAGAGACTAAACTAGGCGATTGTCAACGGTGTTGAAAGGTGTGTGACATGTGTGTGACTGATTGACACACACAAACACGTTCTGGACAATCATACAAAACATACAAATAGCATAAGCCAAGCCGAACGTGTACGTGTTCCGTTTCCGCGCGTTCGTGATGTGACAGCGTGACCGGTGTACAGGAGACAACGCGCTAAGGACGAAGCCACAAATGTGCGTATTATAAGTGTTAGTGAGTAGGTATGCGAGTGTGTGTGTGTGATAGTGAAATGTGTGTGTGTGTGACAGTGAAATATGTGTGGTAGTGTGTTTGACTGAGTGCGTGCCTTTCATATTAATTGTATCAATAATTGTGAGCTTATGTGTGCGTTTGTCGTGATCTGATTAAGCCTAGTGGTTGCAATTAAACCTGTGTGTGTGTGTGCGCTAAAATTAATGACATTGTGTGTTCGTTTAGGCCAATTAGTGTGTGTCAAACTAATATTTTGGCCAACATAAGTTTGGTTTGGTTCAAGCATAACCTAAAGATAAATTGACAATTTAACTTTTAAGGATTATTGGGTTTTGCTAGTAAAACCAACTTGGTTGAAAGTTTATATTTTTATTTAAAGACCACTCAATATTGATAAAAATAAGTGCAAATTTATAACTTCATAAGTTTTTTTTTTTAAGTACCCATATCTGGTATTTCAAAAAAAAGTTTTCAAAAAAAAAAAGACGTTGATTAATAGAAAAAAACATAATATGTTTATTAATTTGCATTAAGAAGATTTTGACATAAAGAATTTGACTCTTACATTTGAAAGAAATGAAAGACTCTTGCAGTAAACTCAGAACAAGTCTGTCCCTGCCAGACCATTACCAAGATTGAACTGTCGATGCAAGAATAAGATCAACCCAACCAGGGTAAAGAACAAGACTAGCTTGTTTTATTCTTGCATTTGCTCATCACTACTTCAGATTGACCTATAACGTCCAATTTCAATACTCAACAATTAATCTAAGTTATGCGTAACATTGTTCTATATCTTATGGTATTTCTATAAATGATGATTACACAGAGACGATGGACAAATGGATAAATAAACGAAGACCGATAAAGCCAATTAAAAAGTGAATTTCAGAATTGAATCCATACACAGAAAAAATGTACATCCTATTGATGAATTCCGTTCTTTAATCCATGATTCAGTGTATTGAACAGCCATTCATAATATTAATGACTAACGACAACAATGTTATGAATGCGATCATAAATATGATGAACGCTTGGTAACTGTCAAAAAAGTGTTCTTCAATATGATGAACTCTGTACGCGAAGAATACGTTTCATCATATTAATGAACAAGAATATAATATACAACACATTTTACTTCATATAGAAGAATGCTGTTCATCAAAAAAAATTTCAATCAAAATATTTATTTTTCGATATGTTATGGTATTTTATGATATGGTATGTATCTGGTATAGATAGATGTACCAAGTTCCCAAAAAAAAAAGTACATAATATTTTTATAAATTTGCATTAAGAAGATTTTGGACTGAGGAATTTGACTCTTACATTTGAAAGAAATGAAAGACTCTTGCAGATAAACAAGAACAAGTCTGACCCGCGATGCAAGAACAAGAACGACCTAACCAGGGCAAGAACAAGACTCCGTTGTTTTGTTAATGTATTTGCTCATCACTACTTCAGATTGACCTATAACGTCCAATACTCAACCACGGAGCTGTTAATTAATCTAAATTCTGCGTTTCATTGTTCTATATATTCTGGTGTGTTGATTACCACAGAGACGACGCACAGATGGAAGGATAAACGAAGACCGATAAAGCGAATAAAAAGGTTAATTTCAGGTTTAAATCCATAGTTATAATCAGGGACTAAAACCCTTTGAAATAAAGGTTCCGGTCCGGTTCCATGATTTAAAAAATAGCGATTTCGGTTACGAATCCGGTTCCAGCCCAAAAAAATTGTAACCCCAGCAACACATTTCAAAACTTAGTCTGGATCTGTAGATTAACATGTAACGAATATGTATCGATACGTAGAATTAAATCGGTTCTTGGCTAAGAATGGAAATCTATGTGGAAATCTGTATAGAAACTCGAAAATTTCTATTCAAACTTTAAAAAAAATATTGAAAATCGATATATAGAAAAACTATGTCATAGAACAGGGAATTCTCTAAATTTTTCCATTTAAATTTCTAAATATTTACCTACCAAACTAAGAAAAATATCTAGAATTCGTGACGAAATCTGTTCTTTGTGTTACTTGGGAAGAGTTTCGGTTCTTTACGGTCGCTGGTTATAATGTATTTGCTTGGTTTGAACCTTACCATAATGTTAATCTTAAACTACATTAAGAGTTTGCATTTTTGCAGCATGTTAAATTTGATATACGCTATGGTGATGTTGTACTTTAAACTATGGTGAATCTTGTAAAGTGTAATAATAAATAATAAGTTTAAGCAAATAAAAAAATAACCAAAAATGCAAAAAAAAAAAACTAAAATAAATAAAACAACAGAAGTCATTAAAAATATTTATTAGCACTATTTTAAATATAAATTAAAGTCATAACAACTTTTAGCTATTATTTATTAGTGATTTATAGTTATTATTTTAAGAATTTAAATTTACAAACTCATAGAAATACAGTTAACTGTTAATATTGTGCATCTTATAAAATAAATCAAAATTCCTAGTCTTGTATCTAGTGTTTCAGTTGCTTTAATCTAAACTTTCTTTCACTATGTATCTAAGCAACTACTTAGTAAGTATGTCCTTCGGAATGTTATCAAGCACTTCAGACAACTGCTAACAGGTGACGGCACCACTCAACTTTTGTCTCTGATTTCTCACAACAGCACTTAATAATAATTATCACAATGACGTAAATACGAATACAGAAAAGAACGTGAGCGAAGGAATAAAGCAGCATACACAGAGAAAATTCAAAAAAAAATTATCGTGACAATTATGCATATAATTAAAGCAATCATTTAGAGAGAGAAGCATAATTGCCTCAATTATCTTTCGTCTAGTTTTCTATTATTTTTTTTTGTTGATTCTCTCATTTCTTTATTCATTTATTCACTTTTTATTTCGTTGTTTCAATTTCTTTTTTTTTTTTGATCATTCTTTGATTCTATCATTTTTGATACTACACCCAGAAAAAAATTCCCTCAAATCCCATTAAAATTGGTCAATAGGACAATTATTGATTTAATAGTATACAAAAAAATAAATCTTTTCATATAAACTCAATGGCAATGTCATGGTATTGTCTAATATTTAATGGTATTTTCCGATTAAAATAATAATTTATCCTATTGACTATTTTTAATAGTAAAAAACTATTATTTATATAGTATTTTTTTCTGGGTGTATCTTTTTTGATGCTAACTTTTTGTGATTCTACGTTTCTTTGATTTTATCATTCTTTAATTCTACCTAGCTTTGATTCTATCATTTTTGAATTTTTATATCCATCGATTTTTTCTTTCTTCCTTCCATTGTCTTTATTTATTTTTTTATATCTTTCTTTCTTTCTTTTTCTTTCTTTATTTCTTCTTTTTCTTCTTTTTTTATTTCTTTTATTTCGTTAATTCTTTCAATTAGTTATTCTGCCATTATTTGATTCTATCTCTCTTTTTTAATTATAATTTTCTTTGAATGTATATTTTTTAGTCCCATTTCTTTAATACTATCTTTCATTCTATCTATTTTTATCTTTGATTACATCTATTTTTGATTCTATCTATCTTTGGTTCAATCATTCTTTATATCGTCGTTGTAGAACGAGAAGTCACCAAATACATTTTCAAAATGCCAAATATTCATTTACAAAAATCTTTATATATTTGTCAATTTTTAATCGATGGTCTCAATTTCTTTATTACATGCTAAGAAAATGTAAATATATCAATTGATATTTGAAGTTTTAAAATGCATAAATTACTTTTTATAATATTAATCAACAAACTCGAAATTTAAGTTTTTCATAAAAATGTATTTGGTGACTTTTCGTTCTATAACGACGATATATTCTCTCTCTCTCATTTTCTTTATTTAATTATTTTTTTAAACTTTCTTCTATACTTTATTTTATACTTTATTTTTATATTTTTTTCTTACATTATATTAAATTTAATTCCTTGCATTTTTCAGTTTATTGATTTATTGATCATTGACATAATCAAAACCAAATAACAAACGAGCACATAGCAAATCCATGATTGCAGCAATCATAGTAATGCTATCAATCATAAGTTTTATTGGCACAACCATCAACTATTCAAATCATAAAATTCATACAAAAAACAATTGTCGAAAACATTCTATGAACAATACAATCATTTACACGATAAAAAAATGCTTACCCCAACAACCATAAACTATCACAACTATTCTCAGAATCATTAATTTCTCTGCGTGCATTAGGGAGAACGTACGCGTGAGTAAGGTGCCTAAATGGGCACTCTCGACGAATGCAAAATCATTGGCATGTGGAAAACTTGTTGATTTATGTTGCCATGCAGCACAGCAGCAGCACAGATAAATGAAACTAATTATTTACATGCTCAATGTGGTGGTGGCGGCTGGCTTTTAGTTAATTAATTGCAGATGATGTGTTTGCTCTAGAGATGGATGTGATAAGTTAGACCAACATTTAAATGTCAGAAATTAGATTATTATGGAGTAGCTAAGGGGCTACACTTGAGTTGAGTTGAGCCGAAAAGTTCGGACAAAAGTTAACATATAACAAAAAGTCCTTTTTCTATGTTGCTCTAATTGGCAGCAGTAGAATCTGTCTTTAGTTTATCTACTAGTTATGGTAATAAAAAAAAGTCAAAAGTTTCTAAATTAATTACGAGAAAAGACTAAACCACTTTTCCATTAGTTTGCCAAGCAAAAATTATCTAAAGAAATTTTTGAGTTCTATATTCAAAAAAATAAATAACTATTTCTATTTTCATTTATTGTCCCCAAACACCGAAATTCTTATGAATTGCTCAACACAAATGCCCCAAGTTACAGGTAGAAAATAATAAAATTGCTCAAATTCAGGGATGCAGAACGAAAACTGTCAGTATATATTTCGAACACACGCACACAAAATGCAAATGCCAAATTGTCGAAAATGTATATAATATTTTTGACAGTTGCAATAACTTCTGATTGAAAAAGTTTTTTCGTTTCGTACTACAAAAGAACACTGTGACACAAAGGACACACGTGTGTCGTATGTCAAATAGTTGGTCGACAGAAAAGTTGACAAAGAAATTTTTTCTCGTTAAAATTACCAGAATTGGCTTCATTTGAATATTTTACAATTAAATTTAAATTGTATATTTTTTGCTTATTGTTTAACAAATAATAAATCAATTTTTTAGAATATTTTAGGCTAAAACAAATTTGTAACAATTAAATTGAACAAAAACATTTCCTTCCGTTGAAAATTGTGCGCATGGTTTTATTTAGCAACGCTGTTTGTGTTTTTAATAGAAGCAGTATTTAGAGCGGATGTCCTATTGCAAAATATGCATTTCCGGTAGCGTATTCGCTTCCGCCTGTACGGTAGGCGACTGGACATTTGCGCGGTATTTAGTTATGAAATAAAATTAATAGTTTTTTCCATGGAAATGTAAGTGAAAAATACGATTATTTCAACGAAATCATTTAATGTTTGAAATTTATGTTGATTATTTGGTGAACAAACATATTATAGAATATTTTAAAGTTTAATATTTAATAAATAGAATAATGAAGTTTTAATAGAATTACTATGACACTAATTGTATATTTTTTTTTATCTCAAAAATAGGCTAAAAATAGCAGATTCATAATATCGATTTAAATATTTTCAAAAAAAGATTATGTGATTCGGTAAACCTGAGTATACAATCAAAATAAGTACTAAACATCTGCATAATTGTATTCGATTCATCACTTATACTAGTGCACACTACCTCAGTGCACACTACCTCAGTGCACACTACTTCAGTGCACACTTCTTCAGTGCACATTAATTTAGTGTACACTACTTCAGTGCACACTACTTAAGTGCACACTAATTCAATGCACACTACTTCAGTGTAGATTACTTCAGTGTACATTATTTCAATGCACATTGCTTGATCGACTCATGTAATTGAATTATAGTATAATAGAATAAAGTCCGGAAACAAAACGAATATTGCACTGTACTCGTTTGCATAAAAAAATAACATGTGAACTGCTTGATGTGTGTACATTCAAAATAAGTACTAAACATCTGCATAAATGCATTCGTTTCATCACTTAAACTAGTGCACACTAATTAAGTGCAGACTACCTCAGTGCACACTACTACAGTTAAGAGCATACTATTTAAGTGCACATTATTTGATCGACTCATGTAATTGAATTATAGTATAATAGAATAAAGTCAAGAGACAAAACGAATATTGCACAGTACTCGTTTGCATCAAAACAAAACATGTGCACTGCCTAATGTATATAGATTCGAAATAAGTACTAAACATCTGTATACATGTATTCGTTTCATCACTTAAACTAGTGCACACTTCTTCAGTGCACACTACCTCAGTGCACACTACCTCAGTGCATACTTCTTCAGTGCACACTACTTCAGTGTACACTACTTAAGTGCACACTACTTAAATGCACAATACGTCAATGAACACTCTTTCAGTGCACACTACTTCAGTGCACACTAATTCAGTGTACACTATTTCAGTGAATACTGCTTGATCGACGTATGTAACTGAATGATAGTATAATAGAATAAACTCAAGAGACAAAACCAATATTACACTGTACTCGTTTGCTTCAAAACAAAAAACCGGTGCACTGCTTGATGTTATAGAATATATGTGTTGGCTTGAAACGCTTTTCTCATTTATAAAAAATGCCCGTCACAACATTTAATAAATGATAGAAAACCACATATGTTATATAAAACCATTTATTATGCACAATAAATAAAAAACATATCATCATTAAAAAATAAGTAAATAATTCATATATTTTGCATTTTATTAAATTAATAATAAATGCAAATTATAGAAAAATCTATGTTAATAAAATGATTTTTATAACAAAGCACAACATAACATAATTGAATATGAAATACAATAATGCGACTAAAATTGCAAAATAATTTTAATGAAAACAAAACAACAAACAAAAACGAACAAAACACAGTATGCACACATAGAATATTATATGTGGACACATTATTTTTAATAAATTGAGTACAAAAACACATAAAAAGCATTAACATACATATGAAACAAAACAAAAAAAAAAAATTTAAATTAAATTGAAATGTGTTGTTTATTTATTAAAAAATGAAAACAAAATTTAAAAACTAATTAGTGTTGATTTTGTGTGGGTTTGTGTTAATTAAAAATTGTCATGTATTGCGTTTATTTTTTTTGCTTTTGTTACCTTTGGTAGTTTTTGTGGCAACACTGGTTTTGGTGGCGATAATGGTTGTGGTTGTAATTTGCTACTGTTAGCATTATTTGTTGTTGTTGTAATTTTTGTACTACTACTATTTGTTGTAACAGTGGTTGTTGTAGCAGTTATTGTTGCTATGCTTTGGGACGACGTCTGTGGTACACTTGTATTTGTTTTATTCTAATCCATAGAATTTTTTTTTGGGTTAGTTTTAGATTAATATTTTTTTTTTTAGATACATAAGGGTTATAGAAAATTTATTAGTTTATTTTAAGTTAATTTGTTTTATATACTAAACAGAAATTATAGGTAATATTACTACGCAGAGGATTAATTTAGTTTATAAATCCTATCGTCACTATAATGCCAAAGGGGTAATATTAGAGGTTTATATGTGTAATTTTTGATATTTGCGTTTTATTTACATTTTTTAATGTAATTTTTCCTCAAGTATACTGTGCCAAAATGATGTGTGATTTTATTGGATATTTCTAGCCACAAAAGACAAACCAAAAAAGGGCGAATCTTGTCCTTTTTTGCCATAACTTCTTATAGGTATAAGTTAAAATAGGGGTATTAAGGCATTAATTGTTTGTTTTTAAAGCACCTATCGATTGGCATCATTATATTTTTAATTTTTATTACTTGCAAGAAAATTTTTTGGCAAATTATTTTTAAATAATGGTGCCAATCAAAAGGTGCTTTGAAAACAAACAATTAATTCATTTGAATCACTATTTTATCTTGCACCAATAAAGAGTTATAGCAAAAAAACGAAAAGATTCGCCCTTTTGGCATGACAAGATTTTCAAATTATCAAATTTTTTAATTTTTTTACTATAACTCTTTATTGGTACAAGATAAAATAGTGGTGTAAAGGCATTAATTGTTTGTTTTCAAAGCACCTATCGATTGGCATCATTATTTAAAAATATTTTGCCAAATATTTTTCCTGCAAATAACAAATTGCAAATTAATGTTTGGAAAAATATTTTTAAATAATGATGCCAATAGATAGGTGCTTTAAAAACAAACAATTAATGGCTTTACATTACTATTTTATCTTGCGCTAATAAAAAGTTATAGCATAAAAAACAAAAATATTTGCGTTTTGGTCGAATATAGCCACACAAAATCCGTACTTATAATTCAGTAAGTTGTCCAAATTCAATGATATTTTATATACGTTATGCTAATTGATGAATAAACCAAAATAACAAAAAAAAAAAAAAATTAAAAATTGAAAATAACTTTTAAAGCACTTCAAACTTTAAAATTTAATTTCCCAATAATTTTAAAAATGCACATGGCCCCTTTGGCATGACAGTGACGATATGTAAAATTGTAAAAGTATATTATAGACCACTAAACACAAAAATGCTTATAGGTGTGAAATTATATACTTTTTTTTGTTTTATAATAAAAAAAAACCTCAATTGAAGGTATCAAATTTTACAATTTCTATCACATTTCCAAGTGTAATTAAAAACAGTAGGTTAGTTCCCATAAGAAATTTTGATATATGGAAATTTTTATAGTTTCCGTAATGAAGTTAGTAAGAACTATGAAAGTTACAATCGATCTAAGACGTCATCGCTAAAGAAATTCATTTAATTTGAAAGCTGTACCGAATTTCGATTTCTTTTTCGGCATCACAAGTCGATTCCCAAGAAGAACATTATATATAATGCAATATTTGATCATAAAGTGAAGGGGGTTTTATAAAAAAATAATATTAATAATGGCTAAGATATTATTCACTTGTAGATGTTAGTTTTATAAGTGGTATTTCAATATAAATGTTCGGGTCACAAGGTCAAAATAGACCGACCATGCCCATTTTCAATAGCAGATAGCGTAGGTGTATAAGTAACCTAACTGCGTAGTTTCATAGATCTAGCTCTTCTAGTTTTTCTGTAATCGTGATTTCAACAGACGTACATCGAAATAGACAGACGGACAAATGGAAAGTTATGAATTTCATATGATATAATTTCAAATGGAAAGTTGTATGTATTTTGAAAAACAAATAGAAAATATTAATTCCAATTTCAATTTATATATATTGAATTTTAAATTGAATTTATGAATTTCATATATTTACTGTATTTCAAATGGAAAATTATGAATACCACTTGATGAATTTGGAAAATCAAATAGAAAAAATAAATTACATATATTTTCAAAAAGATTAACAAAATTTGAATTCTTGCTTTAACCTACTTGAATATCCTGCAATACCTTTAAAACCCATTTCTGAACAGTCCTGCCCATATAAGTATTTTTTAAATTTAAAAATGTAACTAAAAACTGTATTTCCTTTTACAAATAAACCTCAAATACTACTTTAAAAACCTAAATCTGAACTACCGAAAACATAGCAAGCTATCAAAACCTTTAGAACCCATTTATGACATTTAATAACAATTCAGTGCACACTAATTCACTGGACACTTTAGTGCACACTACTTCAGTGTACACTACTTCAGAACATACTACCTCAGTGTTTTTATTTTAGAAAATCAAATAGAAAATATAAATTACATGTGTTTTGAATTTAAACTGGAATTTCTGAATTTCAATTAATCTTTTTGAATAGCAATTGTATATTTCTGAATTACACTTGGAAATAGTGTACACAAATTGAGAGAATCGAGTTATTTATTATTTGACGCATTTTGAGAATAACAATAAAATATAAGAATTGTCTCACGTCAGCCTAAAAAAAGTATCAATAATACAAAAAACAAAAATACCTTTATCAAATGGGAATTATACCTAAAAGTAATTGAAATGTAGTTTTACTGTTTAGACGTCACATACGATTTAGTTAAACTTCTATTTTTACAGAATATACAATGTACGTAGCATTCCAGCAAACTAGAAACCAAACAATACCCAACCCTCTATGAAATACACAACTAAAAAGAATATAAAAACTCCCCCGAGTATGTACAACACAATTCACTTACCTTGATTGAAGGTGGTCCACTTGAATGCGAATCGTTATCGGCGAGTACCGATGGATTATTTTCATCGACAACGATTATTTCATAGTCGCCATCTTGTATTGTACGAGCACCACCAACTATTTGTGTGCCAAACGATGTTAATATTGTGAATCCAATGTAATTTGCGAAATGATTTTATGATGATAGTATTGAGAATCAGGCAAATTGTTGTTTGAGAGGCAGAACAGAAATCCACGCATAGTAATACAAAATTCCAGCGATTAGTAGTAAGTAGAATAATGAAAATAAATATATAGAAAAATAAATAAATTATTATTTGTTTTAAAAAAATTGGAATAAACTGAAAATAATACTAATTACTACATATGTAATAGACTCGCTCTTTATTTTAATGTATTACATTAATTATGTACGAAAATTAAATAATTATAAAAAAAATAAAATAAAAATTTTTGTTGACATCAACGTTTTTTGTTTTACAAAGTACAAGATTTGTCTGTGTTTTTGTTAAATTTCTGTAGAGTCGACTAGAAAACTTGTAACAAAAAAAACTTGAAGCAGTTGTTCATTTTGCAAATAAATTTTATAAATTTTAAAATTTCTATTAAATAAAATATAAAATTCAACTTTCAATACTTAAGCTCAAGTCTAACAATTAATAAATCAAATAAACAATAAACACTTTTAACAAAAATAAATATTAAAAAAATATATATATTTTGTAAAATGGCAGCAATAAAATATGCAAAATTTCTTAAATATATTTACAAAAAACTTAAAAATAATAAATTAATTTAAAATATAGTTGTACCATAAAGTGCTTTCAAGCTGTTTGGCAAATTAAATATAATTAATGTTCTACAGCTAGGCGTTCAACTACTTACGTTCCATTAAATTTTAAGTACTTAACAACTAAGTGAAATGTTTAAATTACAAAATTATTTCATTATATGATGTAGTTGATTATTTTGATTATTGTTTTAAAATAACTAAATTGTGGTTTAAATAATAATAGTCATATAAAAAATAGTTCTTAAAAACTTTAAAAACCTCCACCGGGACTACCGTAAACATAGCAAGCTATCCGAACCTTTAGAACCTATTTATGACCTTTAATAACTATTCAATGCACACTACTTCAGTGCACACTAATTTAGTGCACACTACTTCAGTGCACACTACTTCAGTGCACACTACTTCAGTGCACACTACTTTAGTGCACCCTACTTTAGTGCACACTACTTTAGTGCACACTAATTTAGTGCACACTACTTCAGTGCACACTACTTCAGTGCACACTACTTTAGTGCACACTACTTCAGTGCACACTACTTTAGTACACACTACTACAGTGCACACTACACTACTTCACTGTACACTACTTCAGTGTTTTAATTTTAGGGGCGGACTTTCAAACATATTTTTACATATAAATTACCTTTAAATTTGAGAAAAACAACTCAATTGTGGAATTTTTAAAAGAAATATATAAGTAAAAAACTCTTTAAAATTTGAAATGTATCAAAACACTCGTCTACCAATCAAGAATTTTTCAGAATTCTTTATATTAAAGTTTATACACATTAGTTTATTACATATGATATAAAAAAAACCCTTTTAATAAACTTGCTGACCAATCTAGAATATAAAAGAAGTCTTTAAAATTCACACAATGCTCGCCAGCAAAATTACTAGCCTTGTACCCTATATGCATTCTACTCAAAAACATCAGAATTGCAAGTGGCGGTATCAGAATTAATGCATTTTTCTCAACCTAAGAGTGAAATATCAGGAACCACCCCCGCACAGCTGTTACACATACATATAGACCTACAAATAATACTGTTATATATAAGCACACATTAATATGTCTGAACACGTCTGTCTATTGTTCTACGTTCTCAACATCATCCTTAGAATAAACAGAAGCAGCACCCATCAAAATTGTGTTACATCCACTATATAGACATGTGTAATTTGCATTTTATAAATATTAATTATTTTAATAATATAATTTTCACTTTAATTATACAAATGCGTACATGTATCTGTCTTATACTCTCTTTAAATACACTGTCAAAAACAGACATGATTTCTACACATAGAAACTGTACCATATGGCCAGTTAGAAAGCTGTGCACATAGAGATCTAAACATTTGTATTATATTTGCTCTGAAGCGGCATTCCATAGTGGTTGAAAATGCAAATGATGTTTAACGTAAGTATGTTCTGCTGCAAATACCATGTAGGAAATAAATACCATGTGGGAAATATTTAGAAAATAAATCGTTTTAAAGTAAAACTAAACAAATATGGTATTTTTATAATATAAAAACATGTTGAACAATATTAAAACTTCGAATTTCTATTTTAGTAACTTCGAATTGTAGTATTTTGAACTGACTTTATGTATGTTATATGTTTCCCTGTTAGGGCTAGTTTTTCAGTTATTTACACTGAGTTTAAACTTTTCATATTTTTAAACGTCTATAGTTCCTAATCAAAACGAAAGAATGTCTTTAAATTTTTCAGACAGTTGGATAATTAATAATAAAATAAAATTACATTTTAAATATTTATTAAATGTTGATTACAAACGATATTTTTTCAGTGGTAGTTTAAACTGAGTTTAAACTTTTCATATTTTTAACCGTTCCTAATCAAAACGAAAGAATGACTTTAAATTTTTCAGACAGTTGGACAATTAGTAATAAAATAAAATTAAATTTTAAATATTTATTAAATGTTGATTACAAACTATATTAAATATAGTTTAAACTACGTTTAATTTGAAAATTGGACTGAAAAACTGGGCCTTAGAGGAATAACTTATATTCGGTTAAAGTTAGTATTTAAATAATTTGTTATTAAAATAAAACCTCATTTTAAATCAGTCTATAACAATACTAATGCAGTTTCAGATGTGAAAATAGAAATCTCAATTTTCGTTTGTATATTACGAAAAGTTAAAGTTAATAGTGAAAAGATAAAGTTAATAGATTTATGGTATTACAATTTTTTTTTAGTATAAAACATAACAAAAAATTTCTTAAAGATATCGAAATATTAACGCAAATAACAGTTCAACTTCAATGATACGAGTTTAAGATGTTTTTCGAAAATTCAACCTTTATAGAATGATATAACAATTTAAGTTGTTATATGTTATGTTAACCTCGTCAGGTATTAATTGTTTGTTTTTAATTATTTAAAAATATTTTGCCAAACATTCTTTCCTGCAAATAACAAATGGCAAATTAATGTTTGCCAAAATATTTTTAATTAATGATGCAGATCGATAGCTGCTTTGAAAACAAATAATAAATGCCGCTACACCACTATTTTATTTAATACCAATAAAAAGTTATGGCGAAAAAACGAAATGATTCGCCCCTTTGGCATGACAACATTTTCAATTTTTCAAATTCGCCCTTTTGTGACTATAAATATCCAACAAAATGACACGCGATTTTGGCACAGCATACTTGAGGATAAACTACATTCAAAAATGTAAAAAAACGAAAATGTCAAAAATTGCACATTCGCCGCATTGGCATGATAGTGACGATATCTTCCCTAATATGGTAAATTTCTACTAGTGGGTGCGAAAAAAGTCTTAACTTTGAATAACATATACATAAGTCATATGTACAAAACATAAAAAAGATATCTTAAAGATATCGCAATATTAACTCAAATAACAGTTCATCTGCAATGATACGAGTCTGAGACGTTTTTCGAAAATTCAACCTTTATAGAATGATATAACAATTTAAGTTGTTATAAGTTATGTTTAACATATCATAACGAGACCAGTTAGATGACAAAGCCTATTAGACAAAAGTGACGTAATTTTAAATAAATTTCAATGTTTTAGAAGTCAAATAACATGAAATAAAAAAAAAGAAATTTTGACGTCAAATTTTCGTTTCGTCGTTCGCTTCGAAATACATAAAGTGGGTATAAGATATCTTTCTGTATTTTGAACGAACGAATGACTTGAAAACTACTTCAATAGTATAGGAATTTCATGATTTTGGACTTTTTAAATTCAGAATTGTTGAAATGATGGCACTTTCGTCAACTACACAACTTTTTCCAACTGAAATTGTGAGAATACAAACTAAATTTTTAGATATTTACATTTGAAATTGATAAACTTCTAAATGAAATTGAAAATTTTCATTATAAATTGTAAAAAATTCTAAATGAATTTGAGATTTTCAAAATATCAAAATGAGAAAATACTAATGCAAATTGTGATTTTCCATTTCAAATTGGGAATATTCCAAATGAAATTGAGAGATTACATTTTAAATTTGTGGATAATTATAAATAATATAAAAATTATTAACTTTTTTCTAATTAATCTATTTTTAAAACTATGCACTGTGAACATAGTTTTGGTAGTCTTTTATGTAATCAATTTTCAATAATAAAAAAATATATATATGCCTCTAACCTGAAATTATCATTACTTCATATTTAAAGTAAGCCCTTTCTTATTGCGTATCATAAATGAGAACCGATGGAAAAAAGTTAGTAATTTAAATAGTTAGTTTGAACTATGCTTTACATAACCATAAATCAATTTCATAGTTATCATCAGCTCCAACATGCTAAAAAAATGATCCCAAAATAGCATAAACAAAAACACAAATTTTACAGTTTAGATTTAAATATCTTAAAAAAATATCGGAATATTAATATTTGTTGATATATTGTAATTAGTCTTGACAATTCAAAGAAATATTACGTTTACAGTTTTTTGGAAAACTAATTATGTAAGCGATTGAATTTTTTTTTATTCGAAACGAAGGCAGAAAAGAGACTAAAATTTAAAATAGAGTAAGCAGTCAAAATCAGCAACCGCGAAGGATGTAGCGTTGATGTATGTGATGGTAATGACAAAAATTTATTTTCATTTTGTTGAGTAATACAATTAAAAATGTTTTTACTATAGCACAAAATTTAGGTAGATGTTTCAAATGTGTCAAATCTAAAAATGATATTTTTTTGATTTGTAAAATGGTTAAGGTAATATTAAAAATGTATTTCATCGAGTATTCAAATATTTTATGACTATAATTTTTTTAAAACAGAATTTTATTCGACACTTGCATGAATTCTTCGTTTAATTTCTACAGGGATCAATTTAATATAAATAGTTGATGTGGTATATGGCATATGCAATATAATTTCACAGGGCTAGCGCTGCTTCAGATGTACGTTTATGGAGCATGTGTCGGAGATTGTGTTGCCACATTAGATAATAGTTTTCAAGTTAATGAGGCAGCTTAATTTCAAATTGCATATCAAACTCAGCACGCTTAAATTATGAAATAAGTTTAATTTAATGGAATTTTGTGTGTGTCATGCAATGACTGAAATAAATAATAAAAAGTTTACAAATTGCACGCAAGATTACGCGTGCACGCAGCAGCAGCATCAACAACATAAATCGGTTGCAGCAACATGAAGTTGCATTAATGTTGCAGTTGCCAAAAAAATAAATAACAACGAGAGACAGAAAACACAAAAAAATAAAATAAATAAATAAAAAAAAAACAACCAAAGCAATAAAGAAAGCAAAAATGATTTATGACATTGTACGGGGTTGGCGGAGCGTGACTGGTGTCGTCGTGCCAAGGAAATGTTGCATATAGCAAGGCGCTGAATAAATTGACAGGCAACGAATTTTAAACGAAAAATATGCTGCTTCATATGTTGCTATTGCTGCTGGTGCTGATTGCGCGCATTGCGAATGCAACCAGCGTGGCAAATATTTCAATTTATTTTATAAAAAGTTTTTTTTTTATTTTTTTATATTCTGTTTTTTATTTGTGCAACGCCATATTTCAATATATATATATATATATACATATTTCTGCTTATTTGCGTTAACGCAGTCAAGTTGCCATATGATTCAACTTTTTGCTTTATTAAATTTGAATTTATTAATGTTTTGTTTTAATAAATAACAGACCGTGTGGCCAGGCAGGCAGCAATTATAATGTATTTCAGATATATTTTTTATTATTATTGTCAGAAATAAATTAAATAAAATATATTTGTGCGCATTGTTCACTGCATGTGTGCGAAATGCACCATGTACAGCATAATTTAATTTGAAGATATTAAAAATCAACGAAATGCTAATTATGTGTTTAATTTTGTGCTGGAAATTATTGCAAATCTTTTATGGGTCACATAATAGTTTAATACAAGCATCAGCTCTATTTAACTGAATGTCTCTAAAAGTATGCAATACTTTTTTAAAGCATGTTTTTAATATTACTTTAATAGTAAAGGGTTTTTCAACAGGGACGCTACAAAAGTAGCGCAACAGGGCCAGCAAACGACGACATATATCTTGCCGCTCTTTTGACATTTCTCTTCAGTAAGGTTTGCCAATTCATGATGAAAAGATATACGAATTCGAATTTTGGAAGTAAATTTTAATAATTTCGACTCGTTGTTGGCTCGTCTCCATCCATCAAACCTTACTGAAGAGTAATATCAAAAGAGCGGCAAGAAATATGGCGTCGTTTGCTGGCCCTGTCGCGCTACTTTTGTAGCGTCCCTGTTGAAAAACCCTTGAAAAATTTTTTGTAGCGCTCTTATTGAAAAACCCTTTATTTTAACATGTGGAAATTTTTAAATTTTCTGTAGATCAAATTAATTAATGACGTTGACAAACATGTGACAAACTTTAGATTTTCTTTATATAAGTAGATTAAATTGATGAATGGAAATTATATCGAACATTAGTTAAAAAGCTCTTTAAATGTGGGAAACCACTTTTTTTTAATGTGTACCTTAAAGTATGCAACATAACTTTGCGATATCTAAAAGTATGCAACATATTTTTGAAATATCTGAAACTATGCAACATATTTTTGTGTTATTCGAAAGTATGCAATTTTTTATAAACAATTACACTACACAACAGCCATTCTGCGCAGCAGTCAAGGTTATTTTTGTATTATGTAAAATGACGCCCTTATTCCGAAAATATGGTTTAATAATGTTTCTTTGGATAGGTTTACAAAATATGGGCCAATAAATTTTGGACCAAGCTTTCATAAAGGTTGTCACATATATTTGCAAATATCTATTCTAAATAACACATATGATGAAATGTTATATCGAATGAAAGTTAATTGAATAACGAAGAAACATTTCTAAGAACATTTTTAAATTGGTTCATTAGTTTAAGAGAATTCGAAAGGAGAACTAGAAAAAAACATTTTTTTTCAACAAAAATTTAAGAAAAAATTCATTTAAAAAATGGAAAAAAATCGAGAAAGTAAGATGATACACAAATTTTAATTTTTCAAAATTAGTTCACACTCTTTCTAAGAAATTCAGCTATAAATGACATATGTGTAACATTTGAGGATAAAAAAAGTTATGTGAAAGCAATATAATTGAGTGCTATACAAATAGGCATAAAAATAAAAAATGTAAGCGGATCACGATTATTTTTTGAGCACCTATTGATAGATGATTGCTTGTAATTAATTTTAAATTTTATAACTTTATCTTTAATACTTAACGAGATATGTGATCCTAAAAAGAAAACCCATACTTCGTAGTGGATGTAGTAGATTACGTTGACTAAATCGACTCATTTTCGAATAAAATATATTGAAAATAAATTTCACATCATTCGGAATAATAATAATAATAGTTTGGCGCTACAGTCCTGTACTTCGGCCGAGCTCTTTCACCACTTTGAGCTGTGCGTGTTATATTTGTACTCAAAGTGGTGGGACCAACAGTTTATTGCCGAATCCGAACGGCGGGTGAGAGCTTTTCATAGGCAATGGTTTTACGTAGGTTTGCCATTTACTGACGAGAGGTAGCGCGGTATAGAAAAATGTTTCTATGAAAAGATGTTGTAAGCCCCAGTCCAGGCTTGAACCGGGGACCTTTCGGCTCGCAGTCCAACGCACTAACCACTGAGCTACCGCGGCTACTGAAGTAGTGTGCACTAAAGTAGTGTGCACTAAAGTAGTGTGCACTAAAGTAATGTGCACTGAAGTAGTGTGCACTGAAGCAGTGTGCACTGAAGTAGTGTGCACTAAAGTAGTGTGCACTATAGTAGTGTGCACTAAAGTAGTGTGCACTGAAGTAGTGTGCACTGAAGTAGTGTGCACTAAATTAGTGTGCACTGAGTAGTGTGCATTGAATAGTTATTAAAGGTCATAAATGGGTTCTAAAGATATGTGATCCTAAAAAGTAAGCCCATATCTCGTAGAAGACGTAGTAGATTACGTTGGCTAATTCGACTCATTTTCGAACTTTGAATTACTATTCTACTAAAATATATTGAAAATAAATTTCACATCATTCGGAATAGCAGTTTTAAAGTTATCGTGTATAGGCGGACAGACAGACGGTCATATCTAAATCGACTCGGGAAGTGATGTTGACCAAGAAAATATATACTTTTTCATACCAGTCACGCCTACTAAGAGGCGCTAAAATATCCTCACATATATTTTAAAACTCGTAACCCATGGGTATATGGTATAAACATATTATGCCATTTATTTTAGTTAATACCCAATTGTAATGCTTTCACATCATTTTTTTCTGTTCTTAAAAATTATCCATAGATTTCTTTTATTTTTACATCATTTTCTTTAAAAATGTACAGGTTAATTTTGCAATATTACAATCTTGCGTTTTAAATTTTTCGCCATTTTTTAAATGCATTTTTTAAGAAAATTTTGGTCGACAAAATTTACATTTTTTGAGTTCTTCTATAGAGTTTTCTTGAACCAGTAAACCAAGTCCAAATTATTGTAAGAAATGTTTATTGAATATTTAATTATCTTTCATTTGATATAACAATTGAGTTTATGGGTTCTATTAAACGCGAAATATTTACAAATATATGTGACCACCTTTTTGAAAGCTCAGTAAAAAAGTTATTGCCCGAGATCTCGTAATCCTATAAGTAGAAAATTTTTTAATTCATATATTCAAATTCTGCGAGTCATTTCTAATAATACAAAAATAATGGAATTTACTGCGCAATCTTTTTTTCATATATTGTTGTGTAGTGATATTAAACCAATCGGTGAATCCTATTAAATGCTATAAAATTTATTTGAGTTTATATGAAAATATTTATTATTTGTATACTATGAAATCAATAACTGTCCTATTAACGATTTATTAATTTTAATAGGATTTTATGAGTTTTTTTTTCTGAGTGTATACAAAAAATATTTTTTTTCATATAAACTAAAAAATAATGTATTAGTATTTTTTAGTATTCAATGGTATTTACCGATTAAAATAATAATGTATACTATTGACTAATTCTAATAGGAAAAAACTATTAATTTCATAGTTTAGACTTTTTCAGACACTTTTATATGAAATCATACGGCAATTTTAACATGATGTCTGAAGGTATCTCTGTTTATTGTTTATAAAATTTCCCTGTTGAATAATAATACCACTAGTCTCGCTATATATACAATTATTTAAAGAAAGACTAGATTTACAGATCTTTTTGAATAATTGGTTCTAAAACTAGTAATGGAGATACAATTTTAGCATTTTGAATGTCGAAGACACCATACGGAGGTCAATAAGTTTCGCAATATGTTTTTTTTAGTTATATAAACTTCATGCCTAATATAAGAAAATAAATAAAATAATAAAGTAGTGCCATTTGGTGCGTTGGTGATGAGAGCCTCAAGTAGGTGACCTGGTGAGAGGTGCATTAATAGCGGTGAGGTGCTAGAGGTAGCCGTTTTTTGGAAACTAGAAAAACAATGGCAAGAGCTACAGAAACTGAAGAAAATTATAAAAATAAAAAAGAAAATGTATAATAAGAAATATTTCTTACAAAAAAAAAATTAAATAAAAAATGGATGCAATAAAAAACTAAAAATGCCCGTACATATAAAAATCCTAGAGTAAAACAAAAACAAATAAAAAAAAGAACAACAACAAGTCTAACACTGAAACACAAGAGCACTAAAACTATGCGTATTTATAAAATGAGAATAATACAGAGAGAGAGAGAGAGAGAGAGAGAGAGAGAGAGAAAGAGAGCGAGCGAACAAACGAACGAACGAAAGATAGCCGCCACTTGAGC
This sequence comes from Dryomyza anilis, assembly GCA_951804985.1. Taxonomy (NCBI): domain Eukaryota; kingdom Metazoa; phylum Arthropoda; class Insecta; order Diptera; family Dryomyzidae; genus Dryomyza; species Dryomyza anilis. The sequence goes on along the minus strand of OX638130.1, from coordinate 100,939,755 downwards.
AACGACGAAGGAGCCGCCCTGGCGCTCAACAATACCTGCATCGCTGCTGCTGCGTACGCCATTATATCGGTAATTATTATTAATGCCGTTATTCTTGTAGCCACCACCACCAACAACAGCAGCACCGCCTGCAGCCACCACACCGCTGCCGCTGCCATTTCGGATGTTCCGCATATTGTTCAACATGGCGGCGCCGTTATGATTGCCACCGACGCCTCCGCCGATGCCATTATCCATGCCATGATGATGATGATGATAGGCGTCGCCATTAATGCCGTTCACTGTTGCTGCTGCTGCATTGCCATTCATCATGTTGTTGCTGCTGGCACCGTGCATGTATTGGTAGCCGATGCCGTTACAATCATCGCCGCCATTAATGTCGTTGATATAATTCGCATTTCCGGTTGCGGTTGCTTGTGGCAGATAATGTTGCTGATGATGCGCATGCTGCTGACTATGCGTTGTTGTTGCTGCAGTTGTTTTGCCATTCATCAGATGATGATGTTGTTGCTGCTGCTGATGATAGTGATGTTTTTGTCCATGTCTATGTTGTTGCTGCTGCTGCTGTTGATGATGATGCGGCTGCGATGCCAAACTCGACAGCGACGATGTTGATGCCGGCTGCGATGTTGCCGATGATGCAGATGAAGAGCTGGATGATGGCGCTGTGAGTGGCGGCGATGTGTTGCCCGCATAATTGTTAGCAATATGATTGTGTTGCTGATAGTATTGTTGTTGTTGCTGCTGCTGTTGGTTGTAGGTGTGATGCGTTGCATGATGTTGTTGCTGTTGATGATGTTGTTGCTGCTGCTGTTGGTGATGCGTTGGCGCTGCCATTTGCTGCTGTTGTTGTTGTTGCTGATAATAATACTGTTGTTGCTGCTGCAATTGTTGATGTTGCTGCTGCTGTTGCTGACTCATGTTTGTAGTGGCAACATGATTATTTTGCTGTGAACCCGGCAGAAATTGCGGATACACGTGATGTGACCACTGCGGGAAGAGGGGACGAGCTGTGGGTTCTAAGGGGGGTCGATTGGAATAGGCGGACGGCGTTAAGTCAAAAAAAAATTGTAGAGAAATTAAGGTTATAGTTGAAATAAGGGTAACAAAATAAATAGAATTCAAATAAAATTAAAGCCAATAGCAGAAGTAAGAAAAAAAAGAGAAATAATACAAAAATCAAATACGAAATTATTAAAAATAAGTTTGATGTGATTTAATTTAAGCATGAGAATATATTTAAAAGGTATAAAAGATGTAAATTTTCAAAAGAAACAAGCAGAGATCACAAATAGGCGTGAATAAAATTTAGAAATTTAACAAATTGTGAAAGAAACGGAAGAAAATATAAAAATAAATAAAAATCAATAAATTGTTGGTTTAAAATCAAGAATGAAATAAATAAATAAACCAAATTTTATAAGCAATAAGAAATTATTGTTTAAATTAAGTAACAATAGCGGTAAATAAAATAAATTTAAAAAAATCACATCGAATATTAAGCCAAAAATAAAAAATGATAGCAAAATCAAGAAAAATATGTTTAAATATCAAGAAATTATGATGTGAAAGAAATACATTTAAATATAAAAACCGAGTATATGGATAATGGACAGGGTAGTTGTGGTAAAACATCACGGGTGTAATCATTTCGAAACAAAACACAGTGAGACGCATAGTTTTTACATGGAGCACATAATAAATGTTGTGCATTTTTGATGTTTTTTTTGCAGTTATACACAGTGATGATTAATTAAAAACCAAAATATTTACACATAATATTGTAATTTACAAAGATTACGATGAAGATATATTGATGGGTTTGTATTGATTGATTTGTTTCATTTGATTTATTATAAAAATAGGTTTGTTTTTTTTTTGTATTAATTTACAAGTCCGAACAAAGCAGCGTGACAATTAAAAAAGAAAAAAGAGAAAAATATGGGAAAATGATTAGCAATACGTATTATTTGATAAATATGGGAGATAAAGTGGTTTGGAGGTGGTAACATAAATACAAATACGGATTATTTGAGGAAAATGGGATCCAGTGGTTTGAAAATTGAAGAAAATGAAATAAAAATGTGGTAGAGTTAGGGGAAAATACAAATAAGAACAAATAAGGAATAGGTTATTTATGGAAAATCCAAAAAAAATAAAAAATAACAAAAAAGGATTGGGAAAAAACAAAACAAAAGGGGAAGAATATAAAATATGTAAATGGCTTATGATGTTGGTAACAAAAGAAGGCAGTACTGAAACAAGTCGGTAACAAAAAGAGGCGGAATGAAAGGAGTAATGAAAGGAGTCGGTAACAAAAGTACACTGTAACATAAGAAGCCGGTAATAAAGAGTCGGTAGCATAAGAAGTCGTTAACATAAGAATGCGTTAATGTAAAGAGTCGGTATCAAAAGAACTCGGTAACATCCGACGAAAACGGGAGATGTCAATAACATAATGTATTGAAAACATAGACGGTCGGTAATATAATGAAGCATAACATATGGGAAAAAACATATATGATAAGATAATGAGGTATAAGAATTCGGTAACATAAGAAATAGGTTAAATAAAATGTCGGTAACATAAGAAGTCGTTAACATAAGAATGAGGTAGTAAGAAGTGGTAACATAAAAATACGATAACGAAAGAAGTCGGTAACGTAAAGAATCGATGTCAAATGCAGTCAGTAATATAAGGAAATAATAACATTAGGATAACACTGACACAATATGTAAAAAAACCGCATGTTAGGATGAGATATATGATGTCAGTACCATAAGAAATCAGTAATATGATAATGCGGTAATAAAACAGGTCGGTAACTAGAAATCGGTAACCTAAGAAGACGGTAATAAAAGGAGTCTTTAACATAAGAATGAAAAAGTTGGAAACATAAGAAATTGGTAACACAATAAGCCGGTAATATAAGAAGTCGTTAACATAAGAATAATTTAATGTAAAAAGTCGATAACATTAGAATTCGTTTACATAAGAATGCGTCAATGTAAAGAGTCGGTAACATAAAAACTCGGTAACATAAGACGATACCGGAAGTAGTTAGTAACATAAAGATTGGATAACATATTCTATCGGTAGTATTAAAAAACAATAACATATTAATAACTGTAACATGATATTGAAAAACAGGTAGCATAAGAAGTCGGTAACATTAGTCGTCGGTAACACATAAGTTGGGAACATAACAAGTCGTTAACATAAGAATGCGAAAATAAAAATAGTCGGTAACATAGAACGATAAAGGGAGGTGTCAGCAACATAGAGAATCGATAAAATAGGCAGTTGGTATAATAATGAAACATTAACATAAGGTAACTCTAATACAATATTGAAAAAAAAAAAACAGTATATTCTAATGATATATAGGAAGTCGGTAACATAGGAAACGGTAACATAAGAAATTAGAAACATAAGAAATAGGTAACATAAAATGTCGGTAATACAAGAAGTCGTAAACATAAGGATGAGGTAATTTAAGAATCGGTAACATAAAAAACCAATAACGAAAAGAATCGGTAAAGTAAAGAATCGTACCATATGCAGTCGGTAATGTAAGGAAACAATAACATATGGGTAACACTGACACAATATGGAAAAAACCGCATATTAGGATGAGGTATAAGAAGTCAGTAACATAAAAATCGGTAACAGAAGAATGCGATAATGTAAAGAGTCGGTAACATAAGGATGCGGTAATTTAAAGATTCGGTAAAACAAAAAGTCGGTAACATCAGAAAACGATAACGAAAGAGGTCGGTAAAATAAAGAATCGATAACGTAAGAGGTTGGAAATAATATTATATGGGTAACTGTGTAAAAAATAACATATTATGATGAGGTATACGAAGTCGGTAACATATAAAATCGGTAACATAAGAAATCAGTAACATAAGAAATAGGTTACATAAATTGTCGGTAACATAAGAAACCGTTAACATAAGAATGAGGTAATTTAAGAATCGGTAACATAAAAAGACAAAACAAAAGAAGTCGGTAACGAAAAGAATCGATGTCATATGCAGTCAGTAATATAAGGAAATAATAACACATGGGTAACACAATATGGAAAAAACCACAATTATGATGAGTTATAAGAAGTCAGTAACAAAAGAAATCGGTAACATAATAATATGGTAATGTAAAGAGTCGGTAACATAAGGATGCGGTAATTTAAAGATTCGGCAAAACAAAAAGTCGGTAACATGAGAAAACGATAGCAAAAGGGGTCGGTAACATAAAGAATCGATAACATAAGCGATCGGTGACATAAGGAAACAATAATATATGGGTAACTCTAACACAATATTGAAAAAACCACATATTGGGATGAGGTATTTTACAGGAGTAGTAAAAAGGTTACATGGATAATAACATATTAAATAAATATATATTTAAAAAATATAAAAACGCTGATTTTAATTAAAACTAAAACTAGCCGAAGAACTCATAGCTATTTCGACGTGTTTTTTTTATAATTTTTATAATTCGAAAATAAAAATTAACTTTAAACTCATTAAATAATACAAAACTTATAAATAAAATATATTGAGCTACCCCCACAAAATGAAAAGTACATAATAATTGGTGTTATTTTACTAAAATTCACTAACTACGAATAATTTTTCAGTTGAATTGTTTTATGATTTTTTTTTCTTTTGCATTATGTTAAAAAAAAATTAATATAATTTTTATCTTAAAATTAAATTTTGCTAAAAAAATTGTTTGTGAATTGAAGGTGCTTTTAAAAAATTTTGAAACTTAATGTAAAATGAAAAAAAAAAATGCAAAACAAAAAAGTATAAATATTTGCAATGGCAACACTTACCGGCTGCGGCGCGCTGCATAACCGGCGACTGTCTCTGTATTTGCGGCTCTGCGGGTGGCTCCAGAATGTCGCGATATTTCGAGACCATTAGCACGGAGATGAAATAGACGATGGCGAGTGACAGGAATTGCGCTTGTTTGGTTTCCTCCTGCAATGCAAAGAATTGAAAGGGAGAAAACAAAAATGCAAGAGTTTAATAAGGTTGACACAATTGAGTTAATTAAAAAATCTTGCCCACTTTAGAGCAAAACGTGATAACAGTTTGGCTAAGTAAGGTTAATAGGGGCACTTACCACATCGCGGTAAATAACCGCACGTAAACGATTTACATCCATGTCCTGCAACAGCTTCTCAGGATCCTTGACTGGCGATAATTGACCCGTTATTGACTCGACAATGTTCTGTGTGCAATGAAAAACAAGAAAAAAAGTTCAATTTGAGGAATTCTCTATGATGTTTGATGCGCAGACTTTCAGCAGCAGGAAGAAGACAATTTTCTGAGGGGGTCTTTGGTGAATGTGGTGCTTTTAGTGATGCTGTGGCTTCAATTATAATGGCTGCGCTAAGTGCCATCGAGCAAGAACACTTTACACAAGCACAAAAACATCTCCTCGTCGTCGTTGTAACTACTCGTTGCTTTTGTCAAGTAACCAGTAGACAACCAACCAGCCATCCAGCCAACCCAATGACATGACAGACAACAGACCCTCTTCAAAATGTCAAAAAACCCTTCATACTTCACTCCATGTTCACACTTACCTTGGGCGATGCTTGTGCACCGCGTATGAGCGCCTGCAGATGCGCTGCTCCGGGCACATCGCGCGCCATTGCGCCCACATTATAACGTGTACGCTCCTTGCACTCCAGACAGTTGCGCACGGCACACGTGCAGACCAGACGCAGGCACTGACGCAATATGCCGCCGCTGGACATGTTCTTCTCTGCCTCCAGTTCGCCAAAGTTCAGCGAGGTGGCGAATATCAGCACGTCAGCCATGTTGACGAGACGTTGCAAAAAGGAGACGGCTACCTCGAGCGGCATGCCTTGCGTGGGCTCAAGGACATCGAGTTCGGACTTTGTTGGGAAAACAATGAAAAATTGTTGGTGAGAAAGTCAATTTAAGCAATTTAAATACTTGCATTACAGCGAAATTACGCTGGCATTACATTTTAATTACATTGCAGTAATTCAAGCATTATTCGCTGAAAAACTTAATTAAGCTATATTTAAATAATTTTATATGCAGTAAACAATACTTTAAAATTAATCCAAGTAATTGCAATGTAATTACAGAGTAATTAAGCACTAATGACTGCAAATTTCCGGTACTTACATTTGGCGATGTGGCACTGGCCAACAGTGGCAACAAACCACCACATGCAATTATCAAATTATCCGCCAATTGCGATATCAGATGCACTGTATTCACCACGAATATCGCATTTTCGCTGGAGTTGACAAAATCGAGTACACTCTTTGTCGAATGACTGCGCCACACTTGTATGTCCGTCTCCAGTGAGAAGAGCACATCGGAGAGTAGGCGCTGATGAATGTAGGACCATTTAAATTCGGGTATGCGGAAGGGTGGACGTGTCGGACCCGGACTAAACATGGGACGCGTAGAGCCAGATTTTGAGCGCTGCTGTTGCGGCTGTTGTTGCTGCTGCTGAGGCTGTTGCTGCTGCTGTTGTTGGGGTTGTTTATTATCTAAACAAAAGAAAAGTAAAAGAGAAAAATAAATAAAGAAGTCGGCAAAAAGTGAATGAAGTGTAATTGAGGCTAAAAAAATAATAAAATGAAATAAGAATCCATTGCTTAATGAGAGACGCTTAAAGTAATGCATGTAATGAGCAGTAAATGAGACATAACAACGAGTACGTGAGTGCTTTCTACGATGTACAAATAGAATTGCATTTATCTATGTGGAACTGCCCTCAATATAAGGGTAGCATCTTTCATTTGGTCAACCATTGTTGAGACATTTATTATGTTCGACAATGGCACCATCTGTTTTTATGTCGTCGGGGTGTAAATACAATTCTAATTGTTGCCGCACTTAAATCTTGCTCATCAAACAACACTTGAATGCAACAAAATATTGTCGATTATACAGTGTTTGTCTATGTATTTTGTTGACATTATTTGAATAGTGGCAGAGATTTAGTAGCAACTCGATAGAAATAATGTCGGGGGAACCATCATAAATTGCGGTATGTCAATAAAACACACAAGTGACACTTCAGAGGGTAGAGCGTCTACATTGGTTGACTGGTGGTTGCTACCGATTTATACGCATGACCTCCGCCCGTGGAGTAAGCTCCATGGCAATGTCATTTAATTGCAAGAGTTGTAAAAAGTTTTTACGATTGCTGTCGTCATTAAAAACCAAAAAGAAAAAAGACAAATTGCTCTGCATTTGCAACAGAGATTTTATGCGAAAAGCGAGGAGCATATAATGAGGAAGTACGCAATTTATGGTTGCAGTTTAATTTAGATTTTAGGTTTTTATTACGTCTCCAAGAGACTAATATCGAACGTGATTTACGTAGTTGCACAATAAACAGACATTTGCAATTATTTTGGTCGTAGACATTTAAAATGTTTTGTAATTGTAGAAATTAATGTCTAGTTAAGCTTTAGAAGCATTGCAAACGACTGCATTTAAGAGTATTTCGCACAAATACTTGAAATAATCGTTATGAATTATCAAATTCGCATAGTCGATAACTTACAATGTCACCAATGGCAACTCAAGGAACCCATTACACCATTACAATAAGATTTAGTTGGTCATACATCTGATTATCGTTGATGTATGCTCATTTCTCGAAGTCCCACTTACTAAACTATATAAACCACATACTTACCGAAGTGATTGTTCTCCACCTGCGTACTTGTGCTTTGCTGTAGTCTACGCGGTACATGTTCCTCAGCCGACAAAGACTCATCATCGTTGGCAGTCACTAATTCTGCAGTCTCTTCGCTATCCTCTAATTTGATAGCACTCGTCTCTAGTTCCTTGATATTCCGTAGATTCTCGGGTGTGGTTTGAGTTGTAGAGTCCATTTCCTGCACGTGCGCAGAACGATCGATGATAACAACAGACGGTACTGTCTCCGTCGATACTTCTTCGGTATTAGTTGCCACTTCAATTGCATTGCCATTATGATTATCAGCAGCATTATAATCAGTAACTATTTCATTAGTGACGACGTCATCAAGCACAATTTTATCCGTGCCTATTTCATCAGTGACAATTTCATTACTGACAACAACCTCATTAGTGACAACCTCATTAGTGACAACATCATCTGTGACAGCATCATCAGTTACAATTAAATCTGTGGCATCTGTATCTTTAACAGCATCTTCGGTGACGGCAACATCTTCGGTGATGACAACATCCTCCACCGCATTAACTGTTTGTTCAACTAACTCGGTGACCACAGATTGCACAATCTTGTCCACTGTTGTAGTTGTCTCTTCTATAATTTCCTGTTTATCTTCAGATTTGTTGCTTGTTTCTGCAGTTTCTTCAGTTATTGCTGTCGGCAGAATTTCTGTAATTACCTCTATTTGTGAGGCTTCTCCGGTAACTGTCTCATCCACCTCTGAATTGGCACGATCCAGCGCAATCTTCAGCACACCTTCCACCACATTCTGCGCAGTTTCTTTGACAGTTTCTGCGTTTTCCTCTGCAATGTCTTCCGTTTGATTGGTTGTTTCCGCAGTCGTCACTTCATTATTGTTGGTCTCTTTGCTATGTGACTCTGTAGCATCGATCACCTGCTCGATCAGCTGATCGACGACATCTTTCACGATTGTTTCCACCTTTTCTGCGTTTTCTGCTTCGTCTGCTTCGAGCTGCTCCTCGGGTAAGGAGGCACTAGAATTGGTAGTTTCTGGACTCATTGAAGTTATCTCTTCGGAGGTGGTTATTGGTGAGATTGTTGAGCTGACATCCATGTCATCCGTTTCGGTTGTTATAATCGGTGTGGTTGTGATTGTTGCTGGTGGTGGTGGTAGTGTTGTTGCTTGTAGCTCGTTAGTCTCATTGTTGTTGGCTTTGTTTTCTTCACTAGTTATTATTAAAGTAGCCGTTGTTGCTATTGTAAGTAGGTTATCATCAGTCTTTTGATTGTCAATCGCTGACTCTATAGTTGTTGATGCAGATATTTGTGACTCTTGAGTGGGAGCTGCTATAATTTCTGTTGCTGCAACATCATCTGTGATTGCTACAACATTTTCATTATTGTTATTCAACAGATTTTTGCTGTTCAACAGAGTTACGTTGTTCTCTGTGTCAACAGTTTGTTTGTTGTCGTTACACGTCGTGCTCACATTAGTTTCCGTTGTGGGTTCTTTTGTTTCTGAGAGGTTTTCCTTTACCTCTGTAAGTTGCTCCTCCGTTTCTGTCAGTATCTCTTTGATTTCAGCGTTTATGGACGGTATCGTTGATTCCGATTGCTGCTGTTGTTGCTGTTGTTTCTGCTCGTTCTTTAGCACGACGCCCTGCACCACTTCGTTGACCGCCAATTCGATTTCTTCATCCTTGATGACCGTAGATGTTTCTTGCAACTCATCAGCGACAAGTTTGCATTGTTGCAATGTCTGTTCGGCACTCTCGAGTACCTCTTTAACGTGTTGCTCCACATCGAGACTGTCCTTGGCAGTAGCCAATTCCAACTCTTCGAGATCTTCGCTCTCAATGTTCAACGTCTGACGAAGCGCATCCTGTGCGCTAACCGGAGCAGCAATCTTTGACGGTGTGTTGCAATTGCTGGTTGCTGTAGATGTCGAAGATGCATTGCCATTGCAATGAGCCGCCGTAACGATCACCTCCGACTGAATTTGCGCATTGTAGACGTCGCTTATGTGTGAAATGCCACCCTGAGGCGCTGGACGCGGCTCATGATTGGCCACAGGTGTTTCCAATGATTCTGCAGATTTTTTCGCTTCATGTTCGCAGGCACACTTGAGTTGCTCCGCTTCAGTTGGCGCATCCAGCTCCTTCTGCAGTACCACAGGACTATGGTGTTGCGCCAAAATCTCGTCATCATCATCCTCATCTTCCTCATCCTCGACATCGGCATCAGTCTCCTCGATGGGCTCTTCTTCGTCTTCTTCCTCCTCGACCTGTGGCACATCTTCCAGCGAGGCTATGCTGCCTGTGGAGGCATCGATGGCCGGCTTATCTGCTATATGTTGCTGCTGATGGTGATGATGATGTTGTTGCTGTACTTGCGCCTGTGCATCATCACGATCCCAGCCGCTGATCGTGCTGATTGGACGTGCCGAACGTAAAGCAGGATCGGTAATGTTATCAGTGCGTTGTCGTTCATAGTGTTCGTACATTTGAGCGAACTGTAGCTTGAACTCTTCGTAGGAGACCTTTGAGTGCACAATAGCGAGTGTGTCCACCCAAACGCGCCAACCGCCGTACTCATGTTTGATGGCATGATGCAACAACATGCGGAATAGCGAGTAAACCATATCGGAGATCTTTTGCTCCTCCGAGTTTTTCGGATGTATATAGGCCATGGCGATGAGCCACTCTTGCCACACGGACATCTGGAGAACGGTGCGGCGATTTTCGCGATTGCTATTGCAAAGCAACGTCATGTCCGAGAGGAAGAGTTTCTTGACCTCGATGAGGGATTCGGTTTGTTTGGATTGACGAATGAGCGTAGCGACGACCTTGAGAATCACTGTGGGAGGGAGGGAAGTGGTTTTTTTTTATTTAAAGGGAGGAAGAAGAATAAATATTGAATTTTGTAAGTGTTTTACTTAATTTCCATCGTTTATAGATTAAAAGTGTTATAAAAAGTAAACTGTTATACGTATTAGTGTGTTATACGAATAACTGTTATACAATATACGGACATCAAAACATAAATTTTAAACGTATACCAAATAATACATTTTACGAACAAATGCAAGAACAAAACATGGTAGATTTTTCTACCAGGGTCGTTCTTATTCTTGTTCTTGCATTCACAGGTCGATATTGTGCTTGTTCTTGCAGGTTTTGTTCTTGTATTTTTAGTCGATATTGAGCTTGTTCTTGCATTATCAGTCTTGTTCTTGCATTAACTGGTCGAAATTGTTGCAGAGTCAGTCTTGTTCTTGCATTCAAAACTCTATCTTGTACATATTCTCGCAAAAAGTGCAAGAATAAGAGTCGAGAATACAAAATGAATGTGTTTTTGTACTGGTAGGTCGATATTGGTAGGTCGATATTGAGCTTGTTCTTCCACAATCAGTCTTGTTCTTGCATTATCTGGTCGAAATTGCTGCAGAGTCAGTCTTGTTCTTGCATGCGAAACTCTATCTTATACATAATCTCGCCAAAACTGCCAGAATAAGAGTCGAGAATTTTGTTGATCATCAATACACGTATAACAAATTAACCATTTTACCATATACTAACGAAATTGTCATATATAACAGTCTACGTCTAAACATATAACAGTTACACTATACAGCAGTAATTTACTTTTATTCTACGTCGTGTTGTTTTATAGCACATTCCGCCATAAAGAAACATAACGTAATCATCATAATTTTTGGCAAAAATACCTTTCATTCATAAAACACCCAACTTACTTGGATTCTCGAGACGATAATGACTCTCGGGCTCGGGATGCCGCGTGTAGACGATTTGCTGTGATATATGTTCGGTCATAATTTCATAGAGGACATTGTATGTTGGCAGCGACAGGGATTCTTCATAGAGCAGCAGGCGCTCAGCCAGCAACGTGTATAAATTGTGCGGCGACATAACATCGTATTTACGTCTTAACATGAAAGAACAGTAACAAGAAAAGCGACAAAAATAAATAATAATAGTACGGCAAAAATGGGACCAGGATACGTGCGCTAAAATATGAGGTACATAAAAGGGGTAGAAGACTTGGTCGGTCTTGGGACTCACTTGTGTGTGCTGCGGGACAAAAAGAAACCAAGCAATTTTAGTGCTTGCAGACGAATCAATTGACTCTCGGCTGCGAGCAGTTTAAAAATACTTCTAACACCGTGTTTAACATCGAAAGCAGGTACCATTGAGCTGGGATGCTCGGACATGAGGGAAATCAGCATTTGCAGGACATCGTGCAGATTCTCATCCTAGAGAAAATAGAGAAAATGAAGCAAATTGTAAAAATAATGCAAATTAAAAATAAATTTTTATTTATTTGCAAACAAATTTGCTACAACAATTGTTATATTTAGTTTAAGTATAAATATGATTGCAATAAATATGCGAAAATATGTTTTTTTGTATATATAATAAACTTGTAAATATTTTTTAAACAGAAAAACATGTTTAATTCACCAATCTAATTATAATACTTGGCATTAATAAATGCTTGCGACAATTATTTCGAACAAATAATGTGCTTATGAAAAGTAAAAAAAGGTACAAACAGATGTTTGTTAAAAAAAAGCTTGTGAAATACAGTAATTAAATTTTAAACATATTTATAATCTCAGCCATGAATTCATGATTATTTTGAACTATAGTTATACATTTAATAACAACAAACATAATTATGTTTATCAGCTATATTTTAAAATACACATTTCTTCAATGTGTTAATAATTGCTAAAGACTGTTTTAAATTTTTTTTAAATTTGAACTGCAAGCATATTTATATTAAATAAACTATAAGCATATTTGTGTTAGCACACAGCTTATTTTCCAGACTTACCTCATGCATAGTCGTCAAATAGTTAAGGATGCTCTGCAATTCATCCTCCTTGACGCCATTGCCAATCATAATCAATTGTTTGAGGAACAAAAGGATGTAGGCGCGTATCGCCAGTATATCCTTTTGTGCGGGACGTGGACCATCTAGAAATAAAATAAATTTCTCTTTTTCCCGTTCTTTTTTTTTTGCGCCCGCTCTCAGTGAGCACTTACCCAGCCCCTTTGGTATGATGCCGCTCTTTGCGCGCGGATTCACAACCCAGTAGTAATATTTGAGCGTATGCACGGTCTGCAGCACGGTGCTCACACGACGCACATTGCTGTAGATCTGTGTGTCGCTCAGAAATTCAGTGGCCAAGTAGGAGTACAGACGTGCCTGTACATTGGCCGGCGTATAGATCCAGAGCGCTGGATTGAAGAGCACGTGATCGAGCAGCTGCCAGGTTAGAAACGAGAAACAAAACAACTGCGCAAAATTAGTTAAGTAACGGTGCTGTCCTCGTATAATGTTTTTAGTGTTAATTTAAATTTTCAATTTATTTTTTTTGTTAATTTTTTTACAAAGTTTTTCTATTAAAATGAGCAATTATTTATACATACATGTTTAATGTTCAATGAATGTTCAACAATCAACAATCAACGGCATTGTGCGATTTCGCAATAACTCGCACAAACAAATCAACAAAACGTTGCATGCAGCAAATAGAGCAATCAATCAAAATCATCATCAAAATTTGTTACACAAAAAATAAACAAAGAAAAGGGCAATGCAAAAATATGGTTTAAACAATGTCAATAGGTATAGTATATGATGTAGATACTATATTAATATAGAGTAAGTTATAAGATTAAAGATATAAAAACTAAATGGTATACTAGGTAGAGTTACTAGGTAAAAGTGTTGGTAAACGATTTTTTTGAAATTTTATTAAATAATAAATCTACATTTCTGTTTTATTTATGTTTAAATTTTTAAAAAATTTAAAAAAAAAATGTTTCTTGACTTTTAGAATATTTAAATTTTGCAAATAATTGGTTTAATAAGTTTGCTAATTTTAAATATTTACTACGAACATAGTTACATCAACTTCTCACTATGGTAATAATAAACATTACAATTTATTTGTATTCACTACAAAAATTGTTAAATATTGGTAAAAATATGTAAATTTACTACGGAAATAGTCAAATTTGCTATAAACTATATTAAATTTACAAAATTCATAGTAAAACTCAGTACGAACATAGTTACATTTACTACGAACATAAAAAAAAACATAAATAAATAAAATAAATTAAATTAAACTTTGTTCGTGACTTTTAGATAAATTATGCGACTTTTTATGGCAATTAATTAAAATATAATATTATATAAATTTTGTTCACTTCAAAAAACATAAAATATTAAAACTTAACTGTATATGAACTATTTACCATATTAATAATTAAATTATAATAAAAATAGTAAGGTTCACTACGAACATGTTTTAATAATGATTGTCAATATGTAAAATTAAAATGGGAATAGTTCAATTTACTACAAACTTTATGTAATACGATCAAAGTAAAAATTCTTGTAAACATAGTTGAATCTACTACAACTATAGATTAATTTACTATGAACATAGTAAAATTTACTACGAACATAGTTACATTTACTGCAAACATAGTTAATTTTACTACGTACTGAAATATATTTAACATTTTTAAATAAAATACATTTTCAACAAATTAAAAAATTAAAATAAAAACAAAATAAAAACAAAATAAAATAAAATAAATTTTGACTTTTAATTGTTTTAATTCTGATTGAAAATTGTCAATATTTTAGTCATAATGTTCAAGCTAAAACTTCACTACGAACAGAGCTAAATTTACTACGAACAAAGTTAAATTTACTACGAACAAAGTTAAATTTACTATGAAAATAGTTAAATGTACTACGAACATAGTTAAATTTACTATAAATATAGTTAATTTTACCACGTACTTAAATATATTTACTACGGACATAGTAAAATTTAAACAACATACGAAAATTTTTAAATAAACCAACTTTTCTAAAAATAAAAATATAAAATAAAAACGAAATAAAAATTAATAAATATTGTCTTTTAAATTATTTTAATTCTGATTTATTCATAATGTTAAAGCTAAAACTTTACTACGCACACAGCTAAATTTACTACGAACAAAGTTAAATTAACTACGAATAAAGTTAAATTTACTATGCAAATAGTTAAATTTACTACGAACATAGTTAAATTTACTATAAATATAGTTAATTTTACCACGTACTTAAATATATTTACTACGGAAATAGTAAAATTTGAACAACATACGAAAATTTTTAAATAAACTACATTTTCAAAAAATTAAAAAAAACGAAATAAAAATTAATAAATATTGACTTTTAAATTATTTTAATTCTGATTTATTCATATTGTTAAAACTAAAACTTTACTACGAACACAGCTATATTTACTATGAACATAGTTCAATATACTAAGAACATAGTTGCAATGATATAATTGATTTTTGATTTTAATTTTTCTAAAATAAAACTATGAATTAATCAACTGAATCCACAACAAATTTTAAATAGTTTAATTAAATTTGGTTGAACGTTTAATATATGAAAAATGTGACATAGTAAAAAAAGCACAAATTACACAAATTCTTTTTACAAAATATTAATTTTCCATAGGAATAAATTATAAATATTTATAAAATGGTTTTCAAAATTACTTGAAATTTAATAAAATTTATAATAGAAAATATCTATTTACCAACACTGCCTTAAAACATAGAATATCGTATAAAAAATAAATAAATAACAATACTCTTAAAGATTAATGCATGACATGATAGGTTAGGTTAGAAATATACAAAATACCTAAAAATATATTATCTACTTTTTATATTATAAACCTAAATAAAGTTTTTACTTCGACAATTACGAAAACTTTCAAAAATCATTCAATAAAAAAGCATTTTTATAATAATTCGCATATTTTTCGATCATTTAAATGAATAAATATACGTTAAATTTGAATATTTATTAAAATATTTTTATTTGTATGAAAAATATTGAAAATGTATACCAATTTGTTGCTGGCGGCAGCAGCAGTAGCTCAACAGTGGCAGCAACAAATATTGCATTAATTAACATGTGCGAGAAAGTTTTAAAACAATTGTATGACAGCGCCTAAAAGCAGGCAACTGTTTTTGCAATCGTGAAGTTTTTTGTACACGTACGTGTGCGTATTTGTGTAATGTGTTGGTGTAAATGCACATATATAATTACAACAATAACAACAACAAAAAAAGTATAGCTTGTTACTCATTAACTCTGTGAGCGATAAAAAATAAACGCGAAAACAGACAAAGCCCTGAAACTGTAAACTTTTGCAATTAAAATGCGTTAAGCTGCAAGCCGCAAATGTTACAACGAAATCATTTTTTATTTTCAGTTTTTTATATTTTTTTTTTAATTTTTCTTTATGCCTTTTGGCACCTACGGCAGTCAGAAACAATGCTGTGCATTTATGCAATTTATACCACAAAATGAAAAACGACGTAGTAAATATGAAAAAAAACTTTATTGTTTTATTATGCTGATGAAGCTCATACGGTTCGCTGAATGATTGACAATTCGTGTAGAAGCAATGAGTAGCATTTAAGTCGGGCATTTAAGTACACACACTTTAACAATACAATCAAGTCATTATTTGTAATAAAATTACTGAACTATATGGTTTTTAATTATTAAACTATTTTTCATTTTAATTTTATTATATTTATTATTTAAATATTACCCGAAAAATAGTTTATCAAACGGTTTACTACAAAAATAGTAAAATTTACAAAAAACATAGTTAAATGGAGTACGGAAAGAGTTAAATTTACTACGGAAGTAGTTCAATTTACTGTGGAAGTAATTAAATTTACTACGAAAATAGTTCAATTTACTATGGAAATAATTAAATTTACTACGGAAATAGATAAACAATATAAAATGTTCAATTTATTTCGGAAATTTAGGACGAAAATAGTTAAATGCAATACGAAAATAGTCAAACTTTTTATGGAAACAACCAAAGTCATAACAGACATAGTTTAACTTACTATAAAAAAGTAAGCTTTACTACGAATATAGTAAAACAAGTATGGTGTGATAAGTTCAAATTTAAAATTTTAATAATGAAGATACCGAAGACAAAAATGTAAAAACATAATTTTCTGAAACCTAAAAGATATGCAAAATTGTCGAAAAAGAAAACGTTGACAGGTGCGGTTCACGTACATTCTAAACAACTACACTCACTAGAATTTTCTATACAACTCTTCAAACGATTAATTTTTCATTGTTAATCGACATTCAAAATTTGTCTTTAGTTTAAATAAAATAAAAAAGGTTTTCGAGATATTTCTTTTGTTATGATCAAAAATCGTATTGGCGTTCTAAGGCATTTCAAATTTTGACATTTGTATATTTCGAAATATTGCACGAATCTCAGTAAAACTTATTACAAGATAGTTACATCTACTACGTACACATTTAAACGATTATCTCAAATAAACAACATTTAAATAAATCAAACTAAAATAAACTACATTTAAAAACCCAACGAAAAAAAACTAAAATTTACAACGAACATAGTTCAATTCAATAAGAAAATAGTTATATTGACTACAGAAATAGTGAAATTTAACAAACACATTGTTATATTTACTACGGTCATCGTAAAACTTACTACGAACACAGTTACATCTGTATCGAACATAGTTAAATTAAAAACAAACAAAGTTATATTTACTACGAACATAGTTAATTTTACTACGAACATAGTTAAATTTACTACGCACACACTTAACTAATGATGTAAAATAAAAATATAATTTAAGTGGAACAAATTATAATGGAATAAATTTAAATGAAACAAATTTATATGTACTACATTTAAAAACACTAAATTTTAATAGTTTAAACATTTAAACAGCAATTAAAACACTTATTATTTCATTAATTTCACCTGATAGAACTTTGGGTGTTTTGTTTTTATGTTTTTTCATTTTTTGGTTTTTTTTTTATTTATCATATTTTTTTATCACAATGCAATGCACACAAAGGTAGAGAGTGTTGGTTGATTGGTGGTTGCATTAGAATTAGTAGTAGAATTTGTTGTAGTGATGGTGTTAAGATTATTATTATTATTTTTAGTTTTGGTTTCAAAGTGGTTGCAGTATCGATAGCAGTTGTGGATGCAGAATTTTGAGGAATGACAGCAGAGAAGAAGACAAAGAAGTAGAATTTGCATTAAATAATTTTTCCAAACGAAAAATATAAATATTTTGCTAAAAAGTATTTCTATTTAAATGTGGGCCGTTGGGGTAGATAAGAAGAAATTTATTCACAACATATGGAATACAACACACGTCGAACATAACATGCGGTGGACGAGGGTTAATGAAGCTGATTTCAAATATTAATGAAATTGAAAGCAGAATGTTTTGAAATTGAAAAGTAATGATGATGAATGAACGATGAATGCGCATCAGTGGTTTGGCGAGATTTTGGTTGCAAAAATGTATGAATTGAGGTATATGAGTGAAACCTTTAGAAAAGTGCAATAAATTCAAAATTTTAATAAATAATTAATTCATTTTGTTTTATGATTTGGCTATAAATTCATAATTAATCCGGAGGAGTATACGTTAAACAAAACAAAATTCTAAAAATTAGTTTTAATTTTTAAAGTAATGCTTTATGATTAAATCATATTTTATGAGTAAAATTCACAGTTTATGAGTAAAGTTCATAGTTTATGAGTAAAATTCATAGTTTATGAGTAAAATGCATAAGTTAGGTTTTATAGTCAAAGATTAAACTTGTGAATATAATTCATACTTTATGCGTAAAATGCAAGGATTATGAGTTAAAATTAAAACTTATGTCTTCGAAGTAATAAAAATAAAATCAGCTAAACATAACAATATTTCTAAGCTAAGTAAATTCTAAAATAGAAAAATACACATTTTTCTTAAAGTTTAAATACATTGAAAATATAACGTAGAGAAATAGATAAAATAATTAAAGTAAACATTTACTTTTTTATACTCAAATCGCAAGCCTTTGTTCAACTGCATTCACGAAGTTATTATTAATCAAAAAAAGACAGAAATAAGAGAAAATGCAAAAGTAAACGAGAGAAATTACTTAAAAATACTTTATGTCATGCATTTCATTTAATATAATTGAATATGCGTCTAAATAAAATAACAATACAACATTTTTTTATATATAGTAGACATAGAAGAAATATTTATTATACATGCTAATTTATTAAAAAAAATGGATTTTATATTTTAAATAATTTTAAAATTGAAATATCAAATTTAGCTAGCTTTAGTCAAGCATTTTTTTGGCATTATATATTTTAAACTTAAAAATTAAGCTAAGTAATTGTTTGTATAATATGCAAATTTGAAATATTAAAACACTAACCTGCTTCAGCAGCAAATCGCTATTGGCCGACAGGCAGGTAACCAAATATTTGGTTAGATTCAAAAATGAACCCAATACCTCCAGCGTCAGATGCTCGCGCGATGAACGTTGCAGCATGAATGAAATCACGAGGAAGCCACGATTCTGTATCATATGCTGCTGCACAGTTTGCGATGTTTCGACGAGTTCGCAAATGAAGCCGAGCAG
The DNA here is from genome assembly GCA_951804985.1 of Dryomyza anilis. Lineage (NCBI taxonomy): Eukaryota > Metazoa > Arthropoda > Insecta > Diptera > Dryomyzidae > Dryomyza > Dryomyza anilis. The sequence continues at coordinate 100,920,485 of OX638130.1, read as the reverse complement.
TTTAGAGCTGTGTGTGTGAAAAGAGTACCGGAAAAAGAGTAATTAGAAAAATTGTATTTTAAAAAAGGAGTAACAAAAATTATTGCTCAGAAAACATAAATATAAATTATAAAAACATAGAGGCGAAATTTAGTTAAAAAAGAGTATTAAAAAGTGTAGTAAAAAAAGAGTAGTAAAAAGAGTACTAAAAAGTGTAGTAAAAAGAGTAGTAAAAAGAATACTAAAAAGAGTAGTAAAAAGAGTACTAAAAAGAGTAGTAAAAAGAGTACTAAAAAGAGTAGTAAAAAAGAGTACTAAAAAGAGTAGTTAAAAGAGTAGTTAAAAAGAGTAGTAAGAATTTATTATTAAAAAAGAGTAGTAAAAAAAATAATTATAAAAGGAAAATGGGAAAAAATAATAGAATGAAAAAGGAAGTTAAATAATAAGGAAAAACGTAGTAAAAAATGTAGTGAAAATATACTATACATTTTAGTAAAATAGTTACAATTTGTAAATAGAAAAAAAAGGTTAATGTAATAAGATATAAATAAAATTGTAGTAAAAAAGTATTAAAAATTGGCATAAGACGATTAGTCAAATATTAAAATAAAAGTTTGTAAAAAATGGAGTGAATAAGTAAAAAAAAGTGGTAAAAAAATTGACAATTTTAATCAAATAGATACTATTTATAAATAGAAATTAAAAAAGGAATGAAAACGGGAATAAAATAAGTAAAAAAGTAAAAATAAGTTTCAAAAAAGAAAAACTAAATTGTTGCTAAAAAGAAGTATCTAAAAAGTAGTTTGAAATAATAGTTAAAAACAGTAGTAAAAATAGTTGTAAATATACTACTATTATTTACTATTAATAAATTAGTAGAAAAAATTTTATAAAAGAAGCAACATAATAAAATTAAAGAGGTAGTCAACCACAAAAAATGACTGAAAATATATATATTAAGAAAAAAAAGTAGTAAATAGCAAAAAGTCCACATTAAAAGTATCATTAAACTGCAGTGTACGTGAGTGCGTTGTACTAAAATAAAACTGCATTAGATCACGTAAGTTAAACTTAGTTGAAGTGGCAAACTTTAGCATTACTTTGCGCCTTTTCGTTTCTACTACTCTTTATTTACAGCATCAGAGGTACCGTTGTAGTGAATAAAATAAGTATTTTACAAGCACGTTGCCAGTGAGTAAGGAAAAAGTGTAAATGAAGCGAAACATATTATTTGAGACAAATGTTTTGCAGTAAGTTGTGCTGTACACTGCTCAAAAAATTACAAAACAATATGGTCAAATTGATTTATATAATATGTCCATTTTATTAACCAAAAATATAAATCAATAATGTAGCGTATTTTAAAAATTCTTTGAATATTTCAAAAAGATTTTAAAAATCTAATAATTTGTGTAAAGAAAATAATTTTTTTTCAGTGCTGCCGCACGAAATGGCGCGCTCAGCTCATAAATTTAAAAAGAACTAATGCAATTTTGTCAGTACTCCCAGGTCAGTAAGTAAGTAATACGCAGTAGTTTGTTGTCTTCTGACAGTTGTGAAACAATATTGTAAAAATTAAAAATATATTATATAGTAAAATAAAATATTTACCACAAAGTTGGATCACGTTTGATATCGCTGATTCCCTCGTGCGCCATGTCCAGCTGTGAGAATAACGGGAAAAGCACTTGTATGCCGCCGATCGAATTCAGGGTGCAGTGTATGGAGTGCGTGACGACAGCTTTGACATCCTGCGAAGAAAATACATTTGAGTTAAAATTAGAGAACATATAAAAAAACTAATTTAAAATTAGTAAAAAAAAAAACTTAAATAAGAAACATTTTTTTATTTGCACTTTCTAAAATTATAGATTTATCTTTGTTATATTTTAATTTCTTTTCTTTATCGCTTAATATATAAAAAAGCAAAAAAAAATCAAATAAATTGCATTAAAAACAAAAAATAGCGAGGAATAATGAACACAAATATAAACGTATTGAAATTAATAATAAAAGTATTATAAATAAATATAAAAGTAGTATAAATAAATGTAAATGTAGCAAAAATAAATAAAAATGTAGTAAAATTAAATACAATTATTTTATAATTAAATTCAATTATTTTAAAATTAAATTTAAATACTGTAAAAATTATTACATCTAAATATAATTGTATTAAACATAAATATGAATGTAGTATAAATAAATGAAAATGTGGTAAATTAAAATAAAGAACATAAATGTAGTAGAAATTAATATAAACGCAATTCAAATGAAAGAAAGCCCACTGAAGCAGTGAGCGAGAAACACATGACTGTGAAAGAGATGGAAATAGCGTGGAAGCACCACGTTGAGTATAGAAGTTTGTAGAATCTTCTAGAAATAAATACTAACCAAATGATATTTTCTATATTTATGGCTTCATATTCAAATAAACAATTTATACATATGCAAGTATTATACATAGCTTGTATAGTATTTGATAAATTATTAAATATTCGAACAATAAGTAACAATTCTGGTCACAATTATTAGAATGTTTTAATAGGTGGTAATATTTCGAATATATATTAATATTCCAACTTTTAAATTTGTTTTTATAATATGATTAAACAACAAACTTAGAGAAAATGTATTTGTTTAGATTTACTTCTACAACGATGATACATAAAAACTATATTATCGATACCTTTTATATATTTGAATTGTTATTATTCCTAACAACATAATTTAAAAATGGAAATAAACGAAACAAACTAAAAATATAAATTAATAAAAGATAATTGTTTCCATAATAAACTCAAACAAAATAAATAGATTTGTAGTAATAGAATAAATAGAAACATAATAAAAATTATAATTCTTACTACAAATAAATTAAATAGAAACGTAGTAAAAATAGAATATTATCTATTAAAATGACAATTTATATAAAGAAAATAAATGTTTGTAAAATAAGTTAATTTGCAATAATATAAATAAGTATAATCGAAAAAAACTAAAAATATAAACTAACATAAAATACTTGTTTCCATTATAAACTCAAACAAAACAATTAGATTTGTAGTAATAGAATAATAGAATAAATAAAAACACAATAAAAATTATAATTATAACAACTAATTAAATAGAAACGTAGTAAAAATAGAATATTATCTATTAAAATGACAATTTCTATAAAGAAAATAAATGTTTGTAAAATAAATTAATTTGCAATAATATAAATAAGTAGAAACGTAGTAAAAAGTACAACATACTAATACAAATACTGCAGCCTAATACATTTTTAATTATTTTAATTATGTACAAAATTGACAATAAATTTAATATTTATTATTAAGATACCCGTTAAAATAAATAGAAAAATATTAAAAATATTGCCAAAATCAATTAATAATAACAAAACGTAATGTAGCAAAGTAAAAAATACGAATAAATGGTACAAAAGAGACTAGAACCTAAGTATTTAAACTATAAATTAAAAAGGTTTGAATAATTTAAAAATAAGATTTATTTAAATTTATTAAAATTAATAAAAAGGTCGTTTTTATTAAGAAACAAAAACATACTTTGAAATTATTAATAGACCCCATTATGTTATCCGTTTTGATATTATTACAAAATCAATTGAGATCGAAACCGATCGCAAAGTTTGACCAGCATGGTAAGTAGATATCGATATGAACTGTGGAAGTTTTCTTGGTAAGATAAATTATTTGAATTCGGACCGATATTGAAAAACAAAACAATTAAAGTTTAAGATGGTTGCGAAAAATATGCAATATGTATGCGATAAATGTTTAAATATTCGAGGAATTTAAAGGAATTTGAAATAAAAAAAAAATGGAATCAAAAAATCAACGAGATCGAACTTTTTTTATCGAAGTTATTCGTGAAACCTTCAAGACATTGGAGGTCTGCGAGACATGGCAGTCTGGAATGTAGTAAAAATAAATAGTAAAATACTAACAATATCTACAAAAACCATGAAATTTAAAACATTTAAATATTAATTTTAAAAAGTAAAAGTTATTAAAACGTTATAAAAGAATCACCTAACTATTTAAACACTGTGCTGAGAGTATAAAGAAAAATGCATAAAACTAAACACAAAATAAAAGCAAAAAACGTAGTAAAAATAAATAGCCAACTAATCAAAGTAAATTGCACAAATATTTATGCGAAAATTGTTGTATTTTTTTTGTTTGTGAAATTTACTGAAATTTCTATGGACAGACAAAGGAGTCACTATTGTGCGACGACACATAACTTGAGCACAAAAATGTGTGTAATAAGCGAATACATGATTTTTTTTATAGTATTTTGTATTAAATTTTTGTGCTTTTTTATTATTTTTTTTTTGTTGTATTTTATTATTACTTGTTGTTGTTACTCACCTGTAACATAAGTGCATGCGGTGTATGTACAAAATATGAAACATTTCCTTTGGGCGATGACTGCAGACACAGCTGGCCATCGGTAGCCACTGGATTGTACATAAAGACGATGGCATTCGAGAGTTTGCCATCGTAAAGGACCTATAAAAAAAATACGAAGAAAAACAGAAATATTAGAAAAATGTTATAGAAAAAAAATATATATGAAAATGTATTAAGTTTTTATGAGAGACGTTGGTTTGTTCGAGTGCAAGCGGTCAGGTCGCATAGGTTGGCACTAAACAAAATACGAACAACATGTTGCCAATGACGATTATTATTATGATGATGACGACGTTAATGTTGATGATGAAATATTTACCAGTAAGAAATGCGAGAACAAGAACAATTTACACAAACACACACACACAAGATGAACAACACGTACGATACACATACAAAATGTGTAGAGTAACTATGCAGTTACAAAGTATAATATATAGAGATATGTGTGTTTGTGTTGGTATTCGTATAAAAGTGAGTTTTATGTGTGAGAGAAATTATTGTGATTTTTTTAAAATGATTTTCATTTTTTTTTATAACTTTTTTTTTAATATTTTACTAAATGCTTAAAATTTATATACAGTGCTTTTTTTACTAAACATATTAGAATATCTTTATTAACTAGTAATACATATTATTTTATAACATCACTAATCAACAAAATCGCGAAAAATGGTTTAGGACCTTTTCAGCCACTTCTTATAAAATAACAGCATCTTAAAAACTAGTTGAACAAAAACTTTAAACGTAGTTTTTAATTTAATGCTCAAGACTAATTTTAATATACAAATGAATGCTAATATTCCGATAAGGTTTCATGATATTTTAATTTAAACTCAAAAATTTAATAATTTTTTTTTGACTATTTTTGGATGATTTTTTTAGCATTTCAAATCTAATGATAAATAAGAAAATAATTTATATTTATAATTAGCATAGTTTAAACTAACTATCGAAATTTTTAACTTTTTTCCATCGGTTCTTTTTTACAAAATACGTATATTTGTCTGTTGAAATTACGAACAATTCAGATTCTGGTTAAGTATCGAAGTTTATGGAAACTTCTAGAAGAAGTTATACGCAGTTCATGAGTATAAAAGAAAAGGAGATAGTTTACGAACAATTCGGACTCTCATCAAGTGTATTAGTTTATGGAAACTTCTAGAATCCAGCTATGCGCAGTACATGAGTATAAAAGAGATGGCGATAGTTTTCGAACAATTCGGATTCTCATCAACTGTAGACAGTTATGGAAACTTCTAGAGGAACCTATACGCAGTTCATGAGTATAAAAGAGATGGAGATAGTTTTCAAAGAGTTCGAATTCTCATCAACTGTAGACATTTATGGAAACTTGTAGAATACAGCTAGGCACAGTTGCAGTTGACAAGTAATTTGGATACTGAACAATTTTATTTTATACATAGCATAGTTTAAACTAACTATCGAAATTACTAACTTTTTTCCATCGATTTTTTTTTTCAAAATACGTATATCTGTCTGTTGAAATCACGAAAAATTAAGATTCTGGTAAGTGTCGAAGTTTATGGAAACTTCTAGAATCTAGTTATGCGCTGTACATGAGTATTAAGGAGGTGGAGATAGTTTACGAACCATTCGGACTTTCATCAAGAGTAGAAGTTTATGGAAACTTCAGGAATCCATCTATGCGCAGTACATGAGTATAAAAGAGATAGCGATAGTTTTTGAACTATTCGGATTCTCATCAAATGTAGAAGTTTATGGAAACTTCTAGAAGAAGCTATACGCAGTTCATGAGTATAAAAGAGATGACGATTGTTTTTAAACAATACGGATTCTCTTCAACTGTAGAAATATATGGAAACTTTTAGAACTTCTAGACATTGCACACGAGTTTTGGAGGGATGGAGATAGTTGACAAGTAATTTGGATTGTGAACAAGTTAACAAGTTTATGGAAACTTCTACAAAACATCTATCTAGTATATATCTATGCCGTATACAAATACAAGAACTTTAGAGATATTTAAACGTAAAGCAGTACGTCAGCGAACAATATCAAGTTAAATTATAGACGAAAAGCAGTGTTTTGAATGTATACATAGTAAAGTGATTTGATCAATTGAATTTAATTAGAAGTATTAAAATTTTAAATACTTGTATATTTTGATAAATTATCGAAAACTTTAATCATTAGCAGATTTATTGATTTTTTTCTAATTATTACTGCGAACAATACAAATCGTATTATGCAAAATTTCAGCTTATTTTGGGCAGTCTGTCAGTAGTAAATTAAAAATATACAACAATCTACTAAATATATATTTAACTACTAAGCAGGAATTGCGTTCCCTGCAGAAAATGCGATTAGTATTAAACTGCTTTTTTAGTCAACGTTAATATTCACCTCGCATAGCGAAACCATTGGAGAATTTATTATGTCAATTTCCACTGGGTATATTTTTATTTTTCAGAGTTATTTCATAAAGTTCTTCCAACCTGATGCAATGTTGACATCAAAGCTGCTTATAATCTCGTTTCTCGTCATCAAAAATGCATAACATAAGCAGCTTAGGGGCAAAAGCATATTTTTCATATTTATATTATGAACATTTTTAAACTATTTGTTAGAGTAAAAAAAAATAACAAAAATACCTTCAAGGTAAAAATATCAATTTTAGTATTTTTACACATTTTTTATACATTTTAGGTCTTGCAATGAATGCATAATATGTAAGTGTGATATTTATTTGCGTAATATGTGCATTTTGTTGACTTTGTATAAAAGAATTAGTTGTAACTCTATTCAGAGAATACTTTTAAAAATAAGTTTACAGCATTACTTGTATTTACAGCAAATACATTGTGTTTGTATTCAGAAATTGTTCTTGAATATTGTCTAATTTATAAAACTGACTAATTTGTAATTTATGACTTATAAATTATGAATTATAATATAATTGCAACTCATTTTGAGACATTTAATTACTTCTAATGGTTACCATAAATATTAATACGTTCAAAATATGATTAATAGCAACCATAATGATATTAACAATCATGATATTAACATTCAGTTATAATATTGTAATTTCATAAATTAGGCAATATTCTATTCATCAAATTTATGATAACAATCACAATATGATTGCTGCAAAATATAATGGTCACGATAAATATTGCTATTATCAAAATATAGTTAATACCAACCATCGATATTAACAATAATACATTATAATTTTATATTTGCAATTATATAATACTCGCCTAAAGGAATTTAGGTATATGTTAGATCATATTATGGTAATTTGTGAATCATATTATGGTTATCATATTATGAAATGATTATCATATTGTGAAACATTATAATTATCTCTGATAATGTGTGAATCACATTATAATTATGTATGATTATGTAGAAAACATATTGTTATTGTATGGTATTAAAATTTGGTCACTGAGAATCATTTAATGATTGTGTGGGTATCATAATATAATCACTGAGTATCATAATTAAACGATTTTTCTCATGTATGCAACCAAAAGTTGAAAAAGAATTTAATAAATGAATGAAAATTAAAAAAACATTTTTTAATTTTAATTATATTTTTTTTATTCTTTTTCAACTTTTGGTTGCACACCTCCACATGAAGGAATATGTAAAATACGAAATTCACTAACCCAAAAAATATGTTTACAATTAAAACTTATTACAAGTTATTTCTTATATTTCAAAATTTAGACTGAAAATATTATTTTTTAAACCCTTCACTTTATTTTCATCTCTCGAATGAAGCTCTAAAAATTCTTCATAATTGAAACAGCCAACAAATACAAATAGTAGCTTTCAAGGATAAGCATACTTGCTAAAGGATTTACTATAGAGCAGCAACAAAAGTGTGTTCAATTCTAAAAGGGAAGTCGTCGAAGCCGCTGTATATAAAACTGGTATAAAAAAAAACAATTGAAAGCCATAAAACTGAAAAAAGTACCAAAAATACGAAATCAAAACGAAATGAATTAAATTGAAAGACTTTTTTAATTGATTGAAATATTAAAAACTAAAAATAATAACCAACTTTTGTGCCTCAGTTAAACTGGAAACCGTTCAATTAGCGCACAAACACCCCCCCCCTCCATTAACACTTCGGTGGCAGCAAAGCAAAAGTTTGAAAACATGTTTTTCTGAATCGATTTTTTTTGCAATTCATTGAATTTGAACAGAAAATTTACACTCTAATAATTTGAAATATGGCTAATTGCTGATTTCTTTTTTCGAATCACTGCATTGCTAAGTGTTGCTGTGGTAGCAGTAACAGCAACAACATCGTGCAATGCAATCTATTTGTATGGCAACATGAGTGGTGTTCACTATTGCTGTACGCAATTTTTGAAATATTAAATTTCAAGCAGTTTCTTTTATGCAAAATTTATGCAGAACTTTGCTTTTGTTTTATGTGAAAATCTATGATTTATTTGATATTAACTAAACTAGTAAAACTTAATTTATTGTTTTTTTTTTTTAGTAAATAAGTAGTTTACAAGTAAAAAAAAACAATGTTCGAAAAATTTCGAATATTATATTTTTGAATTTAGCCGGTATAAATATTAACTAAAGTAAAGAGCAAAAGTTTTTGAAAGAAAAATGAATGTTCGAAAATACTTCGAATTTTCGAACATTTTTTTTTTTATAATTTTTAAGAAAAAAAATGATTCTTCATCCGAACATCAAGATTGAAAGAAGAATTTAATGTTCGAAAAATATTTAAAATTTTCTAACATAATATTTTCGAATTTTGAAGTACCAAATATGAAATAGAATTCGTTTTCACAGAAAAATTATTATTCGAAATATTCGAACACAGTTTTTTGTGTAATTTTTATTGAGAAAGAATATTTTTATAAAAAAAAATATTTAATGTTCGAAAACTATGTAACATTTTAGAACATACTATTCACAAAACAAAAAAATTAGAATCAATGATGTTGACTAAAATTTACTTATAAATTCATTTTTTAATTAATATTTCAAACCTCTACTGAAAAATCTAATTGTCAAAATTCTAAATTAGAAAAAAATGATATAGGTATTTGCAATATATTTACAGCTGTCTCTGTGAGACTAAAATTAAATGCTTTTTGGAATTAGTGGAATTGTGATAATTCATAGAACTGTGATGGTGTTGGGCACAACTAATTAACCGCTCTAAAACATGAAAGAAATTGATTTGAAATCCAATGAAAAACCACTTAAAACCCCAAAAACGCAAAATAATGAAATTTAAATGAACTTCATAAGAAACAAAATAATGTAAAATAAAAGTAAAATAAAATAAAAATAATTAAAATGAAACATAAAAATGCTTACGACTTTCAACTGATTAATTTCTTCAGAATCCTCAGCATAGGCGGCAGCGTTGGCCAATGTGTCCTGTGCGGAGGCGGTGGAGGACATGCGGCGTAGTTTGCCTGTGTGTTGTAATTAGCAACAACAGCAAAAATAAAATAAAATAAAAAAAGAAAAACGAATGCAAAACGAATTAATGAAATACAATAAAGAAGTCAACGAAAATATACAAAGTAAACAAAAAGAAAAATGTGAGATAGTGAAAAATATAAAAATAAAAATAAAGAATTGAAAGAGAAAATAAATTGAAAAGAAATCAAAAATAAAAGATGAAAAAAATGAATTAAAAAAGAGAAGTAAAATAAATGAAATGTTTGAAATAAAAATCCTATTAATATAATAAATCTGTTTGTTCGTTTGTACGTTTGTACGTTTGTACGTTTGTTCCGCTTCTCCGTCTAAACGGCTGATCCGATTTCCTTGAAATTTTTACCACAGATGCGGTATGGTCTGGAAGGAATGATAGGCTATATATGGGCGGGATTGGACAAAGAGGCGTGGCACCTCCCATACAACCTAAACTTTCAATACGATATAACTCGGCACTTTCACCAGCTACGAACATGAAACAAAAAACTCAAATACACAAAAAAAATTAAAAACAAAAAACCAAAAGCACAAAACAAAACAAAAGCAAAAATACAAAAACAAAAGCAATCACGTTTGTTCCGCTTCTCCGTCTAAACGGCTGATCCGATTGTCTTGAAATTTTTACCACAGATGCGGTATGGTCTGGAAGGAATGATAGGCTATATATGGGCGGGATTGGGCGAAGAGGCGTGGCACCTCCCATGCAACCTAAACACGATATAACTCGGCACTTTCACCAGCAACGAACATGAAACAAAAAACTCAAATACAAAAAAAAAAAAATAAAAACAAAAAAGCAAAAGCACAACACAAAACAAAACAAAAGCAAAAATACAAAAACAAAACCAATCACATAAAAACACAATCCAAACTAAATGAAAAACAAAAAAAGGAAAGAAAAAGAAAAACAAACTCACCACACTAAAACTGACCAAACTAAAACTCACCACACTAAAATTCACCCTTAAATTAACCACACTAAAACCCACCACACTATAATTCACCTCACTAAAACTCACCACACTAAAATTCACCACACTAAAACTCACCACACTAAAACTCACCACACTAAAACTCACCACATAAAAACTCACCACACTAAAACTCACCACACTAAAACTCACCACACAAAAACTCACCACACTAAAACTCACCACACTAAAACTCACCACACTAAAACTCACCACACTTAAACTCACCACACTAAAACCCACCACACTAAAATTTCACCACACTAAAACTCACCACACAAAAATTCACCACACTAAAACTCACCACACTAAAATTTCTCCACATTAAAACTCATCACACTAAAACTCACCACACTAAAACTCACTATACCCAAAAGTCGCCACACTCAAACTCACCGCACTAAAATTCACAACACTAAAACTCACCACATTTAAACTCACCATACCAAAACTCACCACACTAAAACTTACCACACTAAAACTCACCACACTTAAACTCACCACACTAAAACTCACCACACAAAAATTCAACACACTAAAATTGAACACACTAAAACTCACCACACTAAAATTTCACCACACTAAAACTCACCACACTATAATTAACCACACTAAAACTCACCACCCTAAAATTCACTACACTAAAACTCACCACAATAAAATTCATCACATTAAAATTCACCACTTTTAAACTCACCACATTAAAACTCACTACACTCAAATTTCTATACAATAAAACTTACCACACTAAAACTCACCGCACTAAAATTCACCACACTAAAACCCACCACACTATAATTAACCACACTAAAACTCACCACCCTAAAATTCACTACACTAAAACTCACCACAATAAAATTCATCACATTAAAATTCATCACACTAAAACTCACCACAATAAAATTCACCACACTAAAACTCGCTACACTAAAACACGCCACACTAAAACACGCCACATTAAAATTCACCACACTAAAACCCACCACACTATAATTGACCACACTAAAACTCACCACACTTAAAAACACCACACTTAAACTCACCACACTCAAATTCACCACACTAAAACTCACCACACTAAAACTCACCACACCAAAACTAACCACAATTAAACTCACCACTCCAAAATTCACCACATCTAAACTCACTACACCGAAACTTACTACATTAAAACCCACCACTCTAAAACTTCTACTGGGAAAAACTCTACGGGGAAGAATTCTACGGGAAAGAATTCTACCGGGAACAATTCTACCGGGATGAATTCTACGTTGAGAATTCTACGGGAAAGCGTTCTATGTGGATTTTACGGGAAGATTTCTACTGGGAATAATTCTGCGGAGAAGCGCAGTCTGAGAAAAAATTGTCTTTGAGAAAAGTTGTTTTGGCGGAGAATTATTTGGTTACCACATTTATAAAACGAATAAAAAAATTTCAACAGCTAAGCACGGGCCCCTCATATCAATAATAAAAAAATGTTTTTTATATTAATAAAATCGCTCCATATCTTTGAATTCAGAAAATCTTGGCACGAGTCGTGCACGGGTCCAGCTAGTACATAATAAATGTAAAAAGAACAGAAAAAAGAAATAAGTGGTAAAATTAATATGCAAAATAAAGTAAAAATAAATGAAAGAAATAAAAGTAAAGCAACATAAAGACAAATAAAGAAAATAAAAGAATAAAAAAGAAAAAGTAAATAAAAGAAAATAAAAGAAAATAAAACAAATGAAATAACAAATTAAAGATAATAAAAAATAACAGAAGTCAAAAATAAGGAAAAAATAAAATAATAAATGAAAAGGGAGTGGAAAACTACAAAAAGAGAAAATAAATAAAAAGAAAAAAGAAACAAAATGAAATAAAACGTATAGAAAAAATGTAAGAAAAAAAAATAGAAATGAAAAGTCATGAAAACAAAAGAAGATAAAAGAAATGAAATGAAGAGAAAAGAAAAGAAGAAAACAATATCAAAAGAAAACCAGTTGGGAAGGTTAGATCACATGGGAAATTTTAAAGTAGGTGTAATTCTGATAGTTCGGATTATCAAAATTATAGTCGGTCTAAGCCGACTATAAATACCCTACACATATGTGTGGTTACCATTCAAAGTGATATATAGGTCACCAGGGTATACGAATCCTGAAAATAACTACAAACATTCAATCGCTGAAGAATTTCCATTCATTTGATACCCATATTTACATATGGGTAGGTGTACCGAATATCGATTTCTTTTTTGGTGAACCACAAGTCTTTTCGCCGGAAAACATTATTATCATGTATTTGAGCATGATGTCAATACATATTTGACCAAAAAAGTTTACCTAAGCACGTATACAGTAAAATTGATCTGTATATGTAAATTTTATATGAGGTATTTGAACATAAGTGGTCGGATCATAGGTCACAATGGACCGATCTCGCCACATACAGCGTAGGTATATTAGTAATCTAAGTTATAAGTTTCATTTATCTAGCTCTTCAATTTTAAAAGTCTTAGGGATTTCAACAGACGGACAGACGGACATCGCTAAATCGACTCAGGAGGTCATGCTGATCAAGAATATATATACTTTTCCATACCGGAGATGCTTCCTTCTGGGTGTTACAAACGGCGTACCAAACTGAATATACCCTTTCACTCTTAGTGTAGGGTATAATTACAGAAAAAAATTGAAAAAAATTAGAAAAAGAAAAGAAAAAAAAAGAATCTTTGCTTATTCTTTTTTTTCTCAAAGAAAACAGAAGAGACGAAGAGAAACGAAATAAAAGAAAAGGAAATTAAAAATGAAATAAAAAGAAATTTTATGAAAATAAAAAATAAGAAATAAATAAAAAAAATAAAAGAATAAAAAAAACAAACAAAAAAATCAATGAAATAAAAAGAAATTTAATATAAAAAAGAAATAAATAAAAAAAGAATAAAAAAAGAATAAAAAAGCCAAGAAAAGAACAGAAAATAAATAAAAATAAAAAAGGAAAAAAATAATAAAAAAAGAATAAAAAAGCCAAGAAAAGAACAGAAAAGAAATAAAAAGAAAAAAGGAAAGGAAAAACAAAAAGCAAAAATAAGAAATGAATAAAAAAATAATAACAGTAATAGAAGAAAAAAAAAAAGAAATTAAGAAAAAGAAATAAAACAAAAAACAAGAAAAGACACGAAAAGACAAGCAGGGAAAATAAAAGAAAAAAAAAGAGAAGAAAGGAAAGGAAAGGATAAAATAAAATAAATGAAAAAAAAAATTGAATAAAAAGAAAAACAATAATAAAAGTAAAAAACAGAAAAGAAAAGGAAAAAAATAAAATAAAAAATTAAATAAAACAAACAGAAAAAGTAATAAATTAATAAAAAAAAGAATAAAAGTAATAGATAAAATATGTAAATAAATAATAAATAACAGAAAACAAAAAAATATAATAAATTAAAAAAGTACACTGAAAGTAAAGAATTAAAGAAAATAAGAAAAATGTAAAAAAAAACATTTAACAAAAGAAAAAGAATTCAAATATAAAAAATATATTAATGATAAAAAAATAATAAAAACAGACAAAAAAAATTGCAAATGAAATCATAATAAATACCAATGGACGAACTTCCGCTGGGAATTAAGCTTAAAGGATCATTCGTGCTCTCATTAGCGGAAGCTGCAAGTGTTGTTGCCGTAGCGGTGTTTGTAGTTGTTGTAGATGTGTGTGTTTGTTGTTGTTGTTGTTGTTCACCAGCAACACTACCAGTGATTGCTGTTGCTCCTACTGTTGTAGTTGTTGTTGCTGCCTCATTGGACGACAACGCATTGCGAGCCGCCAAAACGGCGCGAATTTTCGCAAATGTTAAATTTAAATCCAATTTTTCATCCTCCCAATCAATGGCGCCAGCCTCCTGTTCGGCTAGCATCAGCGTCAAGGAGGCGGCGGCATTCGTGGTGTTGTTGTTGTCGTAACTCACCCGTTTATGATTGTCCGGCAGGTTCAAATAGCATTCGTTGTCGAAACGAAATTGTGACTGTGTTGGTAGGTCGTTGTTGTTGTTGTATTTTATGATAATATTGTTGGCAGTGATGCGGCAGATGCAGCAGCAACGTGTTCGAAATTTACACCGTAACAAAAATATGCAGTTGACAAAAATATTGGGTGTGGCAGACAAAACGCAGGACAAACACAAACATTTATAGATTTTTAGTCATATTATGTTTTTTTTTAATTTTCATTTTTTAATTTTTTTATATTATTTTTGCAGTGTAATTAGCAAAAAAACGTGATGTTGTGCGTTGCGTGAAAAGAGAGAAGAATAAAAACAAATGAAGAAGTTGAATAACATGGAGAAAATATTGTATCTTTTGTTGTTGTCTTTAAAAAAATATTAATACATTAAATACATATAAAATAAATATATAAAGTTACAGATAAATACACAGACAACACTTAAAATACATAGTCGTTAATGTAAGAGTTGACATAAATATTGCGATATTTAATTTAAGCGGTTTAAATAATAAAATAAAGTAAGCTTTATACATTTTTGTATGTGCATTCAAATGTAAAATTAAAGTTCGAAAATGTGTCACATAAAATTTATAAATTTAATTGAATATTTTTTAATGTTTTTAATGCCTTAAGATCAACATAATCAAATATATAATTTAGACAAGAAAAAGGAATGTTCGAAAATAATTTCATAATTTCGAACATTGCAATTTAGTTATTATGTATTTTTAATTTAAGCTATAACAGCATTTCTTTTACAAAAATTAATGTTCGAAAATTTATTTCGAATTTTCGAAGCTTGCATTTTTTATATTTTGTAAGTAAAATTTTGCCTTTGCTTAGAGCACACATTAGCTCTAAGCAAAAGCACATTTTTAGGCAACAAATAGTAATGTTTGAATAATATTTTAAATTTTCGAACATTGCATTTTGCCTATATTTTAGATATTTTTATATAGAATGTACGCTGTAACATACAACAATTAAATACAACAAATAGTAATGTTTGAAAAATATTTTCAATTTTCGAACATTGAATTTTAGAATGATATTAAAAATATGTATTTCCAAATAACTTGGAATTTACGAACATTGATTTTTTATTCATGAATTTGTAATGATAGCATTATTTTCATAATATAAACATTATTTTAAATATAAAATTAATAAATATTTAAAAATCAATATAAAAAATACATTAATTTTGGTTATATTTGTTAATATTTTTTGAATATTGCTGTCGGTTGCATAAAAATGAATAAATAATTTAAATAGTATGTTCGAAAATAATTTAGAATTATCGAACATTTTTTTTTTTGAATAATATTAAAATGTAATATTTATTTGATTATAATAAAAAGATTTTTTGTGTAACGTTTAAAATTTTAACAGCAAAAATTAACAAATATCGAATAAATAAAAGTAAAAAGTTTTTGAATAAAATTTTGCGTATATTTTTTAATAATTTTTTAAAATTTTATTGTCTCTTGCAAAAAAGTATATAATAAAACAATAAAACGTATGTTCGAAAATAATTTCGAATTTTCGAACATTGATTATTTTCATAATTTTGAAATGTAAGCATTATTTTACATTATAAAAAATATATTTTCTTATATAAATTATAAATTACAACAATTAACAAATTTCAAACGTTAAACTTGTAATGATATTTTATTTTTTTAATTAAATTTCTTTATACTTTTTAAGAAATTTTTAAGTTATTGTTAACAATGACATAGAAATAAATAATAAAACAATAAAAACTTATGTTCGAAAATAACTTCGAATTTTCGAACATTGATTTTTTTGTATAATATTGAACTAATAATAATAGTGAACTAAAAGATTTCTGTTTATATAAAAATAATAAAAATATAAAATTTAAACCACAAAAATCAACAAATATCGAACATGTTTAAAGCATTTTAAATTTAAATGCAGCACAGCTATGTTATTATTATAAATCATAAATGCAAAAATATAGAATTGCTAAACATATTGCACAAAATTGTACTCACCTTGTAGCCGGGCCCCAGACGATGCATGGCGCATATTTGTTGCGTGGTTAAGGCTTCGCTGAACAAATAAATCGCCGACATTTGGCCGCAGAAAACGCGCTCCTCATCCAGCTCCGGTGTTGCACCGATATAGCATTTATCGAATGGCTAAATAATAATAATAATAATAAAAAGTAAAAATATAATTATAGGTGTAAAAATTACTGCTAATCATCCATCGTTTTACAAAGCTGTTTCACACAAAGAATATACAACATTTCGATAGTACTTACATCGTTTGTTGAAACGAACCACGCCATTTCCGTACTAGACGCTAATTGTCCATTCACGAGGCACTTTATTTCGCTTTTAGTCCAACGATTGTATATATACACTATGGCAATCATGTACCACTATATAGATGATGATGATGGAGATGGTGGAGAAAAACAGAAGTAGAAATAAAGAAAAATATGTTAAAAGGATATGTTTCAAACATGAAAAAGTGCTAAAATTATAAATAATTGCAATGCAAGTAGCAAAATGCCAACATGTACAGTGACATCATTTCAAATATTTTAAAAGTTTTTTAGTTTTATTTATTGAAGTTTTATAAAGAAAGTTTATAATAATTTTACACTTAAAAAACAATGTTCTCATTATAAGGAAATTTATCTTGAAATAGTGTGTAGAAAAAAGTTTCCCTTTAATAAGAAAAAAATTATCTTATTTTAAGGAAACTCTTTTCTTATAAAAGGGAACATTTTTTTTAATCTATTAAGGAAAACTTCATTTAAAATAAGTCAAATTGAACTTGACGCTATTTCTAGTAATTTTTTTTAATATTAGAAACCATCGAGATATCTTCGGTATCAAGATGTGATAACTGAAGAAGTCCTTAGTTAGGAAATAAATCACTGAATTCTAAAATTGAAGACCATTTAGTGATAGGACAAAAGGTTTGCATAAGAAGTTTGGAAAAATAGTACTCAAAATTAAAAGAATAATCTAATATCCGAGAATTTTTATGAAGTGTCTTAATTCATTGTCATGGATTTGATTTTAATTTCAATCAGGAAAATAGTCTTGAATTAAGAAGAAAACCTCTTAGAAATTGAATAGTTAGAGAGTTTGACCGGAGACTCTTCACACAGAAAAAAATTCTTCAACATGATGAATATAATATGAATTTTATTTTCGAAAAAAAAATATTTTGGAAAAAAAAAATTAAAAAAAAAAAATAAAAAATAAAATTCAAAAACAAAAAAAAAAAATTCAAAATAATTTTTTTTTTTTAATATATTTTTATATTATATATTTTTTATATTATATATTTTTTATATTATATATTTTTTATATTACATATTTTTTTATTATATATTTTTATATTATATATTTTTTATATTATATATTTTTTATTAATAAAAAATTGTAATTATAAATAAATGAATTAAAAAACATTTTACTAATTTATGCACAAAAAAAAAAAAAAAAAATTTGATTGAAATTTGGTTTGATGAATACCATTCTTCAATATGAAGTAAAATATGTTGTATTTTATGTTCTTGTTCATTAATATGATGAAACGTATTCTTCACATACAATTCATCATACTGAAGAACACTTTTTCGACAGTTACCAAGCGTTCATCATATTTATGATCGCATTCATAACATTGATGTCGTTAGTCATTAATATTATAAATGGTTCTTCAATAGAATGAATTATGGTTTGAAGAACGGAATTCATCAATATGATGTACATTTTTTCTGTGCAGTTTGAAATCGTTTAATTTTAAAATAATTTACAAATAATTTTTTGAATGCCATTGTAGTATATAGAATAATTAATAATGGAAGATTCATTAGAAAATCGCGATCGGGCAATTTTAAAGTATGTGCCTTTCATACGAATTCCTGTATTTGGACTTTGGACAAATGGGTAAGTAATAAAATATTTAATATAAATCAAGATATTTTAAACGAGTTGGGAAAGTTAGGTCACATGGGTAAGTTCGGTCATATGGGACGGACTGTTATAGTCGATCGGGCCCGACTATGGAATACCCTACACCTTAATGTGAGATATTTAATTGTATACCTCATAATATTATTCACATATCAGAAATTTATGTCTCATATAATTTAAAAAATTGATATAAAAGTATAAAATATCTAATAAAAAAATTTTAAAAATAAAAGTGGGCGGACCACGCCTATATTTAATATTTTGTAAGGCAAATATTTCACAGATTTTATTTTAATAATTTACGGATCAAACTTCCACTATGAAAACACGGGAAATAATGTAAAAAAAAAGTTGGCGTATCACGCCCCTTTTTGGACCACATATTTTTAGGTGAATTCTAACAATACGTTTTAAATTTTATAACTATACCTTGAATACTTTTCGAGTTATTAGTTCCGAAAGAGTTATATAAAAGTGACTTGTATGGGAGGTGGGCGTGTCCGTTGACCGATTTGGCTCATTTTCAAACTTAGTTCCTACTTTTGGCTAAAATATATTGAGACGAAATTTCATCGTATTCTGATCAGTATTTCTCAAGATTTTCTGTATTCGGACAGCAAGACAGCAAGACGGACAGACAGACGGACATGGCTAAACGGACTCGGGTAGTGATGCTGATCAAGAATATATATACTTTTCCATACCGGACACGCCTCCTAAGGGGCGTTACAATATATGCACAAAGTTAATATACCCTGTACCTCATAGGTGTAGGGTATAAAAATAGCATAGGCAAGTAACGAAGATTCGTAATGAAAAGTTGTACTGATACATAAAACTAAAGTCTTTAAAATTACGAATAGTCAGGGCATTTAAATGAAAGAGTTTTTAATTCTAAATCGGAAATTTGAACTTAATACTATTCGCAAAGTAAAATAGTCTGGAATTTAAAATAGCACTCTTTTGAAAGAGAATTAAAATGAAATAGTTTTTAAATCAAATTCATGTTTTTGGACTTTATACTATACGAAAAGTACGACAATAAAACAGATATTCTCCAATTGCAGCAATATCTTCTCTAATGAAGGAATACGTCAAAGTCAAAAGAATTTACTTAAAAAATAAAGAATATACTTCTAATAAATTAAAGACTGTACAACAGACAATAATTTTGTAATATATAATTTGAGATAAAGCTACTATTCCTTCTCTAAAATCCAGTAAAACAAATGCTTGTTAATATTTTTAAATTCATAGAATGTAAATTTCATTTATTGGTATCACTGTAATCAACTGCTTTCCCCAAAAGAACCCCCACAGTTTCTCGCCACTTACCTTTCGCGGTTGGAACTCATATTTAACACAGTGTTGAAAACCTTTGCCTTTGACTTTCATCGACGTCAGAACGAGGCAGTTGCCAACAAAGTGGGCGGTATAACCAACCCCTTTCGATGTTTTAAAACTGCAAGAAGAAGATGAGGGGGAATATAATAAATAATACAAAATTAATGACCCGCAAATGTAGCTACTAATAAAGTGCAAATTAATAAAGAAATTAATTAAGTAGCTACTTAAGCACCTTGTCTGTTAATTAAGCTGTACTCACCAGTAGAGGTAGGGCTTCTCACGTTCGATATTCACAGAATTAATTGGATCTAAACGAAACCATGTTGTAAATGTAAAACCATTTTCGTATGGCCATTTAGCTAATGGCGGCAGCACCATCGCCTATAATAAAAAAAAATACAAGTTAAAAATATATCAAAAAATTGCCATTAATTATAATAAAAGTTTCCAAAGGACCTGACTGGATCAGAACGGGGGGCTATAGGGGGCTATTGCTATTGTGAGCTTTATTGTGTGTGTCACTGACAGGCATAACATGTTAATGACAGTTAATTAATATAATTGTTGTTGTTGTGCGTCATAATTATTATTTGACGCGTGTGTCCTTTTAATCCTTTTTGATAAAGAGGCTGCCTGCGTGCGCTGTAAAATATGGCAACAGCATATGTCAAAGTGTTGTCGGTCACTAAGAAAAATCATCAAGGCTTGCGCTATAATTACGGCTAACAATAAAGTACATAATATTGTGTTGAACTGAATTAAAGAGGTCCTTTGACAGCGCATATCATATGTCAACGCGCGTTTGTTAAAATGTCAAAACACAAAAAAAAATACAAACAAAAGGTTCTGAATGTGATGAGCTTGATGTTGGATAATGATGTTGGTAATGAGTTTGGCGTCTCTGTTGTTGGCATTTATGATAAACAACCGCAGCAACTGTTCAGAGAGAGAGAGAGAGAGAGCGAGCTGTCAAAACCGCGTGTCAGGGTCACGCGCTATGTCATTAATTAATAAAGGATAACGGCGATTATGAAGGATGTTTGCAGCGAGTAAGTGTATACAAGCACAGAGTAGCGGTCAGTTAACCAAAATCCATTAAACAAATATATCATTTAAAGACATTATCAGCCTTATAATGACCGCAAATGATACGACTTAATGTCCGGCAGAGACTGATGACTTTGATGGCGAGGATTATCGGATAAAGATGATGGTAAATTAGAGCAGAATACAAAATGGAAGTCATTATTTTAATAATAGCACGTATTATAGTAAAAACCACGATAGAAAGTGGGAAACTGGGAACTTAAAAGGAAACCACAGCAATAGACAGGACAAAAAATTCATCAATATGATGAATTTATTCATAAATATTATGAATTTTTTCATAAATATTATGAATTTTTTCATAAATATTATGAATTTTTCTATCAACTAACAGATTTAACTTATTGATACCACTGTTCATTAAATGACATATTGATGAATGCTTTCATTATATATAAGAACTTATTCATACTATCACAATGAAGAACGAAATATTCATCAATATGATGAATTTATTCATAAGAATTTTTTCTTTTAAAACAAGCTTTTAAAAAAATGTGTACTAAAAAATTAAAAATAAATTTGCTAAAAATATAAAATATTTTTAAAGTAGGTACGCTATTATTTTTGTATTTGCAAACCTCTTCGTAAATTTTAAAATTTATTGCTTAATTTTGAATAAAATTTAATTTATTTCGTATACTAATATGTATTTATTATAAATGTACATAGCTACTTTAAAACTATTTTATATTATTAGTAAATTTATTTTTAATTGTTAAGTATAATTTTTTTTAAAAGCTTGTTTTTTAAAAAGTTTTTTGTTTTTATTAGTTTTTAATTTTACTTTTTATTCATTATATGGTAATTAAAATTGTTTAATGAAAAAAATATATCTATTTTGATAAAGCTGTTCCAATGACCATAGAATAGCATGTTCCATGTTCCAATAATACAAAAGTGATTTTTGGCCCATTTTTTGTAATTTTGAGCCACTGTAGATGCCCTCTGATGCAATGATAACAGAAATATTACCAAGACGAAATTTTGAGGTCTGCCAACCTGACATTCAAGACTGGCTAACGCCTGACTGTGAGCCAGGTAGAGGGTCACTCCGCATTTTCGCAGACGGCTCCAGAACCGATCAGGGATCTGGTGCTGGAGTGTTTGTGGAACCGGATGACCGCAGACTTCACTTTTTCACCTTAGGCGACAATGCCTCGGTATTTCAAGCCGAAGTCTATGCTATACTTATGGCTATGGACTACATTGCGGATAATAGATGGCAGAACAGGGCTATATCAGTTTGCAGCGATAGTCAGGCTGCTCTTATGGCTTTGAACAACCCGGTCATCACATCCAAAATTGGCCTGGCCGAAAGCGCCTTATGTTCTGCCTGCTACGAAGAAACTGGCACCACAGAGCACTATCTCTGTGACTGTCCAGCATTTTCTAGAATTAGAAGGCAGATCTTTGGCACAGACGTGATGAGAGAGGATCAGCTTCACTCTTTATCACACAATAGCCTTCTTAGATTCAATAATGAATCTAAGAAGTATCATTAAAATCCAGGGAACTGGGTCACAGCACAATGGATATAACCCTGTCTGAGTGCTGTGGCTCTATTTTTATCCCACATTAAAAAAAAGAGCGACTGTATCTCTGGAAGTAGTGGACGAACAAAATTGTTCAGTACATATCAGTTGCCCAAATTTTATTGAAATCGAAAAGGTAAAATCTCAAATTTGACTATATTTGGTCGATTTGGTGTAGAAATTAACGACGTTCATTCCATTTATGAATAAAATTTTTTCTGTGTACGAAAGTCCCACCCAGAACCCCAGGAAATACCCATATAATAACAAAATAAAACTCGATTTTCCATTATATATATATTGATAATATCGATCTTTTCACTCGGTTGTGTGTTTTCATTTTGTATTTCAATTTTATTCATTGTATTGAAAATATACATTAACTGTAACAAGTATTGTGTTTTTTATTCCAAAGCTCAAACCTAGCAGATATTCTCCGACTGGCATTGGTAGAGTGAATTTGTATTGATTTGGATCATACTTATCTAAAATCATATCACCCTAGAAAACAAATAATATTACAATTAATATAGATAGCAAAATATTCAAAGATAAATATTAAATTTTACTTTACTTTTATCAACGTTATTTTGTTTTATTTTGAATAAGTTAACTTTTAATGAATACTTGTTGGTCATATCTTTAGTAGAAATTTGCCATATTAGGGAATACCAAATCATGTTTGTCATATAACTGGTTAATTTATGACAATAGCTGCGTTCCCGTGGTTTTTGATCCTGATCCGTAGATCATTTTCATATACAAAACAAAAACATACAATTACAACCAGGTTCGTTTTTGGATCAATTACTGATCTGGTACTATATAATAATAGTTTGGCACTACAGTTCTATAAGAACTTAGGCCGAGCTCTCTCAACATTTTTGAGTTGTGCGTGTTATATTTGTACTCAAAGTGGTGGGACATACAGTTTATTGCCGAATCCGAACCGCGGGTGAGGAGAGCTTTTCATAGGCAATGTTTTTACTGTCGGAGGTTTGCCATTTACTGCCGAGAGGTAGCGCGGTATAGAAAAATGATTCTATGACAAGATGTTGTTAGCCCCAGTCCAGGCTTGAACCGGGGACCTTTCGGCTCGCAGTCCAACGCACTAACCACTGAGCTACCGCGGCTGATCTAGTACTGTACATATCAAAAGTACATTTGTTTGTGGTGATGTTATGCTATTGTGAATAGCACTTAATAAGAAGAAGAATTTGTGTTGAAAAAGAAGGCGCAGAAGAAAACAGTGCTGCCAAATTTATTAAAATAGAACCGATGACGTTTCCGTGAAACAGTTCTGGTTCAAGTACCACGGGAACGCAGCTAATGTTATATTATAAAATTAATAAAAAATATATATATAGGGTTTTTTAACAGGGACGCTACAAAAGTAGAGGGACAGGGACAGCAAACGATGCCATATTTCTTACCGCTCTTTTGACATTTCTCTTCAGTAAAGTTTGCCATTTCATGATGGAAAGATATACGAATTCGAATTTCGGTGGTCAATTTTAATAATTTTAACTCGTTGTTGGCTCTTATATCCTTCCATCATGAAATGGCAAACCTTACTGAAGAGAAATGTCAAAAGAGCGGCAAGAAACATGGCGTCGTTTGCGGTCCCTGTCGCTCTACTTTTGTAGCGTCCCTGTTGAAAAACCCTTGACAAAAAACTTTTGTAGCGCTTTTATTGAAAAACCCTTTACCTGATAAGGACATGTATGATTGATATTAGTGAAAGGCTTAATCTGTTCAATAACGATATTTACAGCTGGATGTTTTCGATTCTTCATAAACTCGCAAAAATTGATTGTGTAATTGATCGGAAATATTCTGTAGCCATTTGCTTTCTTGTACACAACAGCATTTAACTAAACATATGTTGAATATACAATATTGAATATTGAATTGTATATTGTATTTGGACCAACCTGTATGTTGTTGATGGAATATTTTAGAATTGCTTTAAAATTAAATACAGTTAAATCGCGCTTCAGCGCACGTAATTTACAATATTCGATTACAACTATACTTTCGTTTAGAGATTTACACTTAACATTTGTCATTTTGAAGACAGCAAAAATCTATGGAATATATTTAAATTAGAATTATATATATATTTTTGAATGTTTAATGTTTCAATATAAGTACAATACAACCTGAGTAGTAAAAATAACCACAAATAACACATATTTGGTTATAGGAAACATTTTTATTTGATGTTTGATTTCTACGAAGTTAAAAAACCAACTGATGATCGAATTTGTTTACTCACAATTTTATAATAATATAATTAACGGATTTAAAAACAATTTAAATGATATTTTATTTATCATTAAAAATACATCAGCAATTTTGTTATATTATTACGTTCTGGACCCGTGCACAAAATCGTCCGTGCTAATGTTTTGTAAATTCAAAAGTATATCTATTTAAAGTGTGAATACATTCACGCCCCTTTTTTTCTCGCCCACATGCCACGCCTTTTTTCCAATCCCGCACACATTCTACGTGAAGATTACAATGTAAAATATGATCCTTTGTTTCGAATGAAATATACGAAATACGAACATTTGATTCGATTTTAGTTTTCCAATTTTAATGTTTTAATTATATGAGATGTGCCACGCCCCGTTGTACAATCTCGTCCACATTCTATGTGACGATTGAAGCTTTATATAATAACCTTCATTCGATTTTTATAAATATACTTTTAATATGTCAGCAGTTACAGCATTTTTTTTTTCAAAATAAATTAATTGATGGTAACTTTATTTACGAATTTTTCAAAAAAAAATTGTTTTTAGAAAATAATTTAAAAAAAAATGTTGTTGAAAAAAAATGTTGTTCAAAATACAAAATATTAAAAAAAAAACAAAAAAAAAAATTAAAAAAAATATATATATATTTTGCGCAAAATAAAATTCCGAAAAAAAATGTCGAAAACAAAATTTTCGAATTTTTTTTTTTTTTATTAATTTTTTTTTTAATATTACAAAACATTTTACTAATCAATCATTATATATATATATATATATATATATATATATATATATATATATATATATATATATATATATATATATATAATATATATATATATATATAATATATATATATATATATATATATATATATATATATATATATATATATATATATAAGAACTACAGCAATAGACAGAACAAAAAATTCATCAATATGATGAATTTATTCATAAATATTATGAATTTATTCTTATATATTAAAATTTTGTTCATAAATATTATGAATTTTTCTACCAACTAACAGATTCATCTTATTGATACCACTGTTCATTAAATGACATATTGATGAATGCTTTCATTATATATAAGAACTTATTCATACTATCACAATGAAGAACGAAATATTCATCAATATGATGAATTTATTCATAAGGATTTTTTTTTAACAAGCTTTTAAAAAATATGTTAATATTACAAAACATTTTACTAATCAATCATTATTATATATATATATATATATATATATATATATATATATATATATATATATAAGAACTACTGAGAAGTATGGCAAAAAATGAACGAAAAATACATATTTTTATTAAACTTTGGTTTGATGAACATTTTTCGACATTTACCAAGCGTTCATCATATTTATAATCGTATTCATAACATTGATGTCGTTAGTCATTAATATTATGAAGGGTACTTCAATGCAATGAATCACGGTTTGAAGAACGGATTTCATCAATGTGATGTAAATTTTTGTCTGTGTATATTTAAATAGAAATTCTTCTGAACCTCACTATTCAAATTGTTTGCGAAAGCTTTTTCCCAGACAGAACTATCCGATACCATAATAAGAAATATACTCTATAAACTGAACTCAAAATTCATGTTCTAATCACAATTAGTAAACAATTCTAAAACCTCAATTAGAAACCGTAGAAACCAACCAAAATCTTTATCAAATACCACAACTAGAAACTCTTTCAGAAACTTGAACTATTTATAAACTCAACCCGAAACTCATAATTACAACTAGTAAGCAATTCTGAAACCTCAATTAGAAACCCCTCACAGAACTGATTTCATAACCAATATTTTATTGAAGAAACGTATCATCTTTTTAATTACAATCAATGATTTAACATAAATTCACATTGAAATGGCAGAGTTACAGATAGAGATGATGATGATAAATATTTAAAGAGGCCCAAAAAGAAACTATTATTTCAATTAAAATACGCACCTCAGTAAAAACCACAAAATAGAATTCTATCGGTATCTTGAATAGAAACTCATTCCAAAAACCTCAACTAGTAATTTTAACAGCAACCATAATAAGAAATATACTCAACTCAAAACTCATTCTATAACCTCGACTGGAAACTCTTTCTATAACCTCAACTCAAAACTCATTCAATAACCTCAACTCAAAAATCATACTATAAGCCCAACTAAAAACTCATGCTATAGCCTCAACTAGAAATTCATTCAAGAACCTCAACTCATACCGGAACCTCAACTAACATCTAAACTAGAGGTTGAGGTCACATCCGTATAACACTCTTTGCCAACTCATCGTTTTCATTTGGCAATTTCCTGCACAAATGCGCCTCAAAACGAGACAACGACGAATACTAACTAAAGCCAAAGTTTATCTTTTATACATTTTTGCCCACAATTTGTGAAAAATATAGCTATGCAAAATATTACAACTCTAAACAAAAACGAAATACGTCGACCGGTGGTTTTCGTATTGAAAACGAGAAAATGCAAAAACAAAGCCGATCAAAACGACGACGTCGACGCCGACGACGAGCACTAGAGAATCATAAATCATTTGTATGGTTTTTCTTTATGAATTTCTCTAGCTCAAGAATGAACATTGGCACAATACTGTGTGTGCTCTGTGCCTCTGCACTGGTCGAGCTTAAAAGGGAAATGAGAAAAATTGATTTATTGTAGAGGTATGCTTTCGGGGGAATTTGACTCCTAAATACTTTGCAAACACATTCCAACGTTTTGTTATATGTATACTTGAGAAGGGGTCGTAAAGGTCGCAGACTTGATGATACCCATACCAAAAGTAGTAACTATTGTATAAAGAGTTATGCTGTGATTTTGTAAAATTATCCAATACAAGACGACTGTCTGTTTGACAATTGTTCACAGTTTCTAAATATTTCCGTGAATTATTCTCGGGGGTCTGCAACATTTGCAAAATTTCACAAAATATTCAAATCTATCTTAAATGTGGCAATTTCAGCAAATATTACGCGAAATGTTGTCAAGTTTTAGTTGGCCAATTTCATTTGTGCCTTTTGGGAATTGAATATTTGAATTTCCGCTTGTGGCCAATTTATATTGAAAGTCTGTAATGAGAAATTTCCAAAGGAAATAAGTTCTTGGTAGAGAATATTTTATAATCTAAATAAAAAAAAAAGATAAAAAAAAAATCGCATTCTTCAGACTGTCAGAATAATTTGATCGTTTTGGAGAACTGATACCAGTGCCAAATACAAATTTTAACTTTAGATTGCATGCTATATTAGGTTTTCAAAAAACAATTCCATAATTCAATATCGACTGTCAGCTATACTATAGAAGCTGGTAAACTTGCAGAAGAGTTATAATTTCTGAATTCTCGATTCGTTCTTTAGAAAACTACACAGAAAAAAAAAAAACTTCAATATGATGAATTTATTCATAAATATTATGAATTTTTTTCACCAACTACCACATTAAATGACATTTTAATGAATGCATTCATTATATATATGAACAAAATATTCAATACAATGAATTTGAATTGTCATATTGATGAATTTGTTCATAATATTTATGAAAAAAAAAAAAAATTATAAAATAATTCGAAAAAAAAGTGTTGTAAAAAGTTGATTTAAAATATAACAGTAAAAAAAAAATATCAAAAAAAAAATGTTCTAACAAATAAAAATTTCTGAAAAAAAAAATTTTTTTTGACAAAATTGTTTGAAAAAAAAATATTTCGTAAAAAAAAATCAGAAAAAATAATTTCTCAAACAAAAAAAAAATCGAAAAAAAGATTTTTAAGAAATAAAAATTTCTTCGAAAAAAATGAATTCGAAAAAAAATATATTTTTTATAAATATAACTTTTTATTAATATAAAATTGTAATTATAATAAATATATTATAAAACATTTTACTAATTTATGCCTGTTGAACAAGTATTATATAAGAAATAACACACAAGAACTACTTGAGAACTGAGAAGTACGGCAAAAATTAACGAAAAAAAAATATTTTTATAGAAATTTGTTTTAATGAACAGCGTTCTTCAATATGATGAACATATATGTTGTATTTTATATTTTGTTTCATTAATATGATGAAACGTATTCTTCACATACAGTTCATCATATTGAAGAACACTTTTTTTCGGCAGTTACCAAGCGTTCTTCATATTTATGATAGCATTCATAACATTGATGGCGTTAGTCATTAATATTATGAATGGTTCTTCAATACAATGAATCATGGTTTGAAGAACGGAATTCATCAATATGATGTACATTTTTTTTCTGTGTGGTTTTCTAAGGAACAAATCCCCAATGCTGAAACTTAAACTCTTCAGTATCACTTGATACCTAATAGCCGGTCAAATCTTTTGTGCCGATTCATAATAATAATAATAGTTTGGCACTACAGTTCTATAAGAACTTAGGCCGAGCTCTCTCACCATTTTGAGCTGTGCGTGTTATATTTGTACTCAAAGTGGTGGGACCTACAGTTTATTGCCGAATCCGAACGGCGGGTGAGAGCTTTTCATAGGCAATGTTTTTACTCTCGGAGGTTTGCCATTTACTGCCGAGAGGTAGCGCGGTATAGAAAAATGTTTCTATGAAAAGATGTTGTTAGCCCCAGTCCAGGCTTGAACCGGGGACCTTTCGGCTCGCAGTCCAACGCACTAACCACTGAGCTACCGCGGCGATTCATCCCATAGAAAATTTGATCACCAAAGTCTGTAGTATTCCTGGGAGCCGGAATATTCATTCTTGATATACACACAAATAAAAAATATCACCAACTACCAGTATTCATCATATTGATGATTTCATTCATTGAACTAAAATCGTATTTTTCAGTGATTTTCATTTTTTAATATTTTTTATATCAAGAAATTTCAAACAAAAATTGGTCTAGATTTGCATATTTATAATTCTTATATGATTTATGATATTTAAATTAATATGGTTTCCCGGAGACAATTCTTCCCAGATACAACAACACAATTCTATCCCACAGCTTGTTCTTCCAGAAATATAGCTACTATTTCAATGCCTGATCAAAATCAATGAAAATAATTTAAAGAAATGAAAAGACATAAAAAAAGATCAGAAAATATTTTACCTGGAGACAATTCTTGCCAGATACCTCGAGACAATTGTATCATGGACACCGCATTTACAGAAAATTTTTCACCAAGGAGACCATTTCGATGTCTGATTAAAATAAATGAAAGCGATAAAATTTTTTCCCTGACATTTTTCACAGACAACACTTTCCCAAGAATACGATTTCAATCCCTAATTAAAATTAAATAAATGAAAAAAGAAAAAATAGAAGAAAATATTCTTCTCGAAGATAATTCCACTCAGAAAACCGTTACAATTCTTTTCCGGACATTTTTTGCCAGACTATTCTTCCCCAAGAATACGATTTCAACGAACCAAAACCATATATAGAACAAAAGTCACAAAATATTTTTCACGTTCGCAATTCTTTCACAGACAATTATTCTCCAAGAAGGTAGTATCAATTATTGGTCTAAATCAGTGAAAATTAAAAATAGAAGTGAAAAGCAAAATCAGAAAATATGTTTCAAAGGGATAGAAAAGCCATGAGTGATAGAGGAGCCTTGGAAGGCATATCCAGAAAAGCAAATCAAGGCAGAAAGATTTAGCAAAAGACAAGCGGTTTCAGAAAATATATCGTAATACGATTCAATAAGAACAAAAATAATTGCTAAATGAGCTATTTTCTGTTTCCGATCAAACGAATTCAATGGAATTTTATGTTTTAAAAACTGAATGGCAAAAGCGAGATTTTCGAGTCATGATCTCGAATCTCGTTTCGAATTTTTAAAGTATTACAAAGTAATATAGCTCTCAATTTCGAATTTCACTCGTAGTTCATGTTTCGATCTAGAAGTTTCTCGTTTAATGCACATCCCGAAACTTCACTTAAAAAAAACAGCTAAACTAATTTAATACGATTTTTATTTTGAAATTTAGATCGAAGGTAAATTTGAGACCATGCTCAATCGATTTGAGGTTTTTATGTTGCGCAATACAGCATTTGTATATAAATCAAAGTGCTTTACAGATATTGTAAAATCTTAGTACTCAGCAAAAAAAAAAAAAAGGTAAAGTCATTAAAATGAGAAAAATAACCCAATAAAATCTAGCATTTTTATAAACTAAAGGGGTTCAAAGTAAGTAGCAGAAAATTGCTGATGTGTGGTCAGTCGGTGCGAGGTCCATGAACTTTATAAGCATCGTTTTTTTTTTCTTACACTTTTCTCCAACTTTTAACGACTGCAACCCTTGCGGGCAAAAATTAGATATTCTTAAAACGTGCAGTAAAAACGTTAATAAATAATTTTATTGCGCATCGAAAGGAATACAATTTCTGTTATAGGGTGCAGAGTAGCTGCCGCTATGGCTTAATATGTATTTGGAGTTTTTATTATTATAGAGTTCAATTTTATTTTATTGAGTGCATTCGAAATTCGATTTGCGCGCAATCTCACGCACGCCCGCACACGAATACAAACACACATCGACTCACAGACAGACAGACAGATAGCACTAACACATGCCTAATAAAATACTAATAAAATGTTGTAGCAATAAAATCGCACAAAAACACATCAATAAAATCAAAACCTACAAGAACAGACAGAGAGACCATCAGACATGTGTCTTCTATATGCCCTCGATGTAAATGTATTTTAATAATGCAATACAACACGTTTATGTTATAAAAAAAAATTGTACAACAGAATTATATTTCACAAAAACATGTTTGATTTTATTACATTTTTAGTTGATTATTCAGTGTTTGTTTGGCGCAACAAACACATCATTAACGAGTTGGGAAAGTTAGGTCACATGGGTAAGTTCGGTCACATGGGGCGGATTTTTATAGTCGGTCGGGCCCGACTATGGAATACCCTACACCTTTGGTGGGGATATTAACCCTCAGAATATCATTCATATACCAGGTTTACGTCTTATATCCCCATAAATTAAAAAATTATATAAAGTATAAAAACAAAAAAAATGTTTTAAATGTAATTGGGCGGACCACGCCTATATTTAAAATTTAATATTTAAAATTTCATAGATTTGATTTTAATAATTTACGGATCAAATTTCCACTATGAAAACCCGGGAAATAATGAAAAAAAAATGTGGGCGGATCACGCCCATTTTTGGGCCACATATTTTTAGGTGAATTCTAACAATACCTTTTAAATTTTATAACTATACATTGAATACTTTTCGAGTTATTAGTCCCGAAAGAGTTATATAAAATTGACTTGTATGGGAGGTGGGCGTGTCCGTTGACCGATTTGGCTCATTTTCAAACTCGGTTCCTACTTTTGGCTAAAATATATTGAGACGAAATTTCATCGCATTCTGATCAGTATTTCTCAAGTTATTCTGTATTCGGACAGCAAGACAGCAAGACAGCAAGACAGCAAGACAGCAAGACGGACAGACAGACAGACAGACAGACAGACAGACAGACAGACAGACGGACATGGCTAAACGGACTCGGGTAGTGATGCTGATCAATAATATATATACTTTTCCATACCGGACACGCCTCCTAAGGGGCGTTACAATATATGCACAAACTTAATATACCCTGTACCTCATAGGTGTAGGGTATAAAAATGGTACGTGGTTGAAATTTTAATAATTTAGCAAATAGAAATTTAAAAAATAAATCACTTACCGATCCTTTTCGTCCTGGAAAACTGAAAAACACATCGGGTCCATTGCGATGCGGCATTTGACGCAGGACATTTAAAAGCTTGGCTGAATGTCGTGGCTGTAATTTAAAAATACAATAAAAATATATATTTTATTTAGTATTTTGAGTAAATAATCAAATCAAGAAATATTATTCTTATTTTGTAGAATAATTTTATTTCAAAGTTTTGTGCCCTTTACGTTATGCTTAGAAAAAACAATAATGTTGTTCAAGCAACAATAAGAACTACTAACAATAAATCGCAGCACTGCGAACTCGCATTTCTTAGGTAGCATGTGTTTTGTTATTGCATACTTCGATCACTTGTGTAGCGGTCAAGCAAACACACGACTTCTTCTGAGTTTAATTCATGCATATTGCATGTGCATCGACAAACGCAGGCAAATACAACGACACATCGATCGAGTTTTCGCGAAAAATTACTGAATACGAGCTGCGAACTCGCATTTTATAGGTCAGCATGTGTTTTGTTATTGCATACTTCGATCACTTGTGTAGCGGTCAAGCAAACACAATCCCAAACACGACTTCTTCTGAGTCCACTTCATGCATATTGCATGTGCATCAACAAACGCATGCAAATACAACGACACATCGATCAAGTTTAAAAAAAAACAGATATAACTATTAACCATTACTTTATTTGGTTTTTCACTGAGAGATATATTAAAAAAAAATATATAAAAAGGTCTTTGATTGAGAGATATTTTTTAATTCAATAAATAAAGGTCATTGGTTCAGAATTATATTAAAACCTTTATTTTAAAGAGTTTTGGTTAATGCTTGTTAGTAGACTGAAAACTCAATTGGTCTTATTAAAAGGGAGTTTATAGAAAAAGATAGAACAGCAAAATATGGATTTTGGCATCCAGGCGAGATTATTAGATGTATAGAGAAGAGATGAGCAGAATTAAATTTATTCCAATAAAAACTAACTAACATCAATAGTTTATTGCAAAATACAAGTGCTTCATTTGACCTTTTTTTGGGTGGACCATCTCGAATTCATGAGGTAGCATTTTAAATTTAATTTTTTTTTGTGGGAAGTTTTTTTTTCGAAAATTGCATCGTTTCATCCAACATTTTTTGTCGAGTTTTTTTCGTAATTTTTCGAATTTTTTGTTTTTTTTCGAATATTTTTATATTAGAAAATTGCGATTCGATCATTGCGTTGTTATTGCCATCCAACATTTTTTCCAAATTTGTCGAACGTTGTTGTTTTTTCCGAATATTTTTTTTGTAAAATGGTGATTTCGACCTTTGGGTTTGTTTTGTAGTCCAAAAATTTGAATATATTTTTTTCGAAAATTTTCGAACATTGTTGTTTTTGTCGAATATTTTTTTTTTTTTGTAATGTGATGTTTTTGACCATTGAGTTGTTTTTGTGGTCAAACATTTTTTTTCGAAAAATTTCGAACATTGTTGTTTTTGTCGAACATTTTTTTTTAAATGGTGATTTCGACTTTTTTTTTATTCGTATACATTTTTTTAACAAATTTTATTTTTTGAAAATTTTCGAACATTGTGGGTTTGGTCGATTTTTTTTTTGAAAACGGCGATATCGAACAATGCGTTGTTTTTTCGTCCAAAAATTAGTTTAACAACATTTTTTTCGAAAATTTTCGAACAATGTTATTATGTCGAATACATATTATTTTGTTTATTATGTTTATCAGTGTTTAAAAAAAAAAAAAAAAATTTTTTTTCTTTAATTTTTCATTTCTCCCTGATTTCTTTAATGTTATTTAGTGAGAATTATTCAGGAGCCTTCGAAAAGATTAAGTTTTATCTCTGGACTCAGCTATTAAATAATTTTAAAGTTTTTATGAAATTATATATTTTTTATATTTTTATATTAACCATTATTTGTAGTGTTCAAAAAAATTATATAACCATTGACAATTTATCTAAATTAAATCTTCCACTCACCCATTTGCCATTCACCGCTTTCATGGTGCCGAAGAGCAGTTTCAGTTCTTTGACTGTGATGCTGTAGGATGCGAGAACGCCCAGCATTTCGATGAGCAGATCTGAAAAAGTTATATAAAAAAATATGTAATAAGTATACCTAAAAAATTAAATTCAAAATAAAAAGAAAATACAAATAAAAAAATGTGCATATTTTTCAAATTTTATAATTTAAACTTCACAAAAATTGAGATATTAAAAAAAAATCATCTTAATCAACAAATTTTTATTCGGAAACCTCTCGATGGATTTTAATGATTTCGGTCTTAAATGGTTTGTATTGAAAATATTATAAAGTGCTGTTACTTTCAAACATCTACGAATTTCGGTTGCAGAGTTATAAATTCGAAAATTTCTATAATGTAGAACTTGCGCGTCGAAGACTGTTTTCTCTAGAACCACTTTGAAAAATAACATGTTTATAAATAATATCGATTAAAATAACTTTAATACCAATAAAATAACTTATTTCCAAAACAACTTTATAATAAATTTTAAAAAATAAATGAAACGAAAAAAACTCAATCACCTGGGAAGTGAAAATCGCATTATACGATATCCTGCAGAAAACTACAAAAAATCTTAAAATCAACTGCAAAAGTACAGCAAGAACAATAAGTGCATTCAACTGAATGCGCAGGTAAAACTATTGCACAATCATTATAGTCATCGACATCATCATCAACAAAAACAACAACATCAAGATAATAGTTTTCGTCATATATCGACGTCATATATAAGTATGTTGGCTAATACGTCTCTTTGTCTTCTGCGTCTGTGCCTCATCCTAATGATCGACAGTTGAAAATTGCATTTTAAAGTTTTGCTCACAGTTCGCTGCCCATTAGAGCTCGAAGAAGTATTGACTTTAGGAGTAGAAGTTTTTTTTATTGCAACACAGCACAAAAACTAAAAGGAAGACAAACTAAAAATAAAAAAAATAAAACTAAAGAAACACAAACTAAAGGAACACAAACTAAAAGAACAAGGACTATACGTTATAGATGAGGTTGCATAGCAAAATTATAGAGGCAACTCTGGTAGAAATAATATTTCGAGGGTAGAGTGCAATCGTGTGTAAGCGAATGTGCTGCTGCAGCGAAAGGATATTGCAAGAATAACTGCAGGATGCACAAATAAGACGTATCAACCCGATAGGTAATTGAAAATGTAACTATGCCGGAAGTTTTCAGTACAGATTTAGTAATTTGTTACAATAACTATTGCGTATAGTTTTAGTAATATTTCAGTAACAATTATGTAACTTTTTAGTAACTTTTTAGTAACTATTCAGTATGTTTTCAGTACATATTTAGTAATTTGTTACTAAAACTATTGCGTATAGTTTCAGTAATTTTTAAGTATCTTTTAAGTAACTTTTTGGTAACTTTATGACAACCATTCAGTGACCTTTTAGTAACTTTTGAGTAATTTTTTTAGAAAAATTACTTTTGTTAAAACTTAGATGTTTGTATCATTGTTTCAATTCTCAAATATAAAACTCAATCTAGCTCCATTAACCTTTATCACTTTTTAGTAATCTTTCAATGACTTTTTAGTAACTTTTAGGTAACTTTTCGGCAACTTCTAAGCAACTGCATTTAGCTTTTTAGTAAAATGAAAAAGAAATAGCCCTGAAATTAAAGTAGCATATTTCTGATTCGTTTTTTAAACATTTTATACACCTTTCATTGAACATATATTTAAAAATTTAAAGAATACATATTTTCCAAATAATATTCCTACCAAGTTAGCTTGTAAAATTTCCACATTTGTTGCTGGACCAACCTGACTACAAATATTCATTCATATACCTGCTGAGGCAGTATTTGTTTTACTACTGTTTATTCTATTTTTTTGTTTTTTTGGTTGCGCAAATATTTATGTGGTCATCAATAATTTGTTGTGGTGCGTTACACAAAAAAGCACATACACAAGGGCAAATATCAGAATGTAATGGATTGGAATGGGCCACAAAACAAGGTAAAAACAACAACAACAAAAACCTACAACAAAATAGAAAATTGCAAATTCGAATTTCGTATAAATTTCATTGTACGACAGAGTTTTTGTTGCCGATTGTATGACCATCTACCACCTGACGACATTGAAGGGGTGGTCGTGGGTTTCGGAATGAAGTTTTACGGTGAATTCATTTCAGTCACGTCACGTAACGTTGACCGTCAAATGAGCGAAAGAACGAACGACACAATTATTGAACGTTATGCTGTGCCTGGATCTGGACCTTACACACGAATGCAATCGATGGCCGATTGGAATATGCGACGAGTTGTGTGCAGACCAGACCAGTTCGACGATGTATGCGGCATAAGTAATGAATTTAAATACGAACGTGGTACATTTATGCATACAAATCGTTGCAACGTTGATGTCTATGATGTAAGTAAAATGGGAATGAGACGTAACAAAATTTCTGTTATTTTTTCTGTATATTTTGGGACATATTTCCGGTAAACATATAATAACTTATGTGAGCGTTAAAAAAGATTTTGAGAATCGTATGGCAGGTTAATAACCCTAGATAATAAATTTCTGTCAAAGCAGCTTAGATACATGATTTCGAAATATTTTAAGCAGACACAGGCGGTTCCAAAATGTGTCGGGGACCCGAGACAAATTATTTTGGGAACGGGCAGAAAACAGACAGCATGTGATACAAACTCCGCCTTTGTCTAATTTTGTCTGCTTTTAAAATTCCATAACATTTTATAATCTATCATAAGCTTCCCATAAACATCCATTTATCTGTATGTTTACCGGACCAATACCGGAAGAATTCCTGTAAAATGCCAGACATTTTGTATCGGGACCCCAGCCAAAATTTTTGGCAGGGTCAAAGTATGCCCTAAATCCGCGATTAAAATACCACAAAATTTTACAGCTATACACTTCCCAAAATATTCCCTTTATCTGTGTGTTTGCCAGAAATATGCCAGATTTATTCCTCAAAAATACCAGACATTTTGTCTCGGGGAGGTTATAATATTGTACTGAATTTTGCGGCAGATTTTCGGCATATTTTAGATACGGACAGAAAATACGAAGCTTTTGATATAAACTCTGCCTTTGTCTGCATAAAATCATCTAATAAACTGTCTTCGACGTGACTTGAGTATGCCAAAAATACTGACTACGGTAACTAAGACCAAATTTCTGGTATTTTCTGTAATATTTGAGGCATATTTCCGAAAACCACAAAAGTACATCGAAAATGTTGGGAAGCGCGTAATCTGAGACAAAATTTTTTGCACTTTTCAGGAATATTTTCGGCATATTTCGGGCAAACAAACAGATAAATGGAAGTGTATAGCAGGTTGTAAAATGTTGTCGAATTTTATTGGCAAATTCGTGGAATATTTTGGGAACCGCTTGTGATACAAAGTTCGCCTTTCTCTGTTTCAAATATGTCGAATAAGTGTTTCTAAACTGCCTGGGGAAGGCAGGTTATCAAATTTTGTGGAATTCTAAAAGCAGATTTCCGGAATATGTTGGGTAAAAGCAGACAATGGAAGCTTTTTGTAAAAACTCCGCACTTTTAAAATCTAAAAAAAGATTCCTTGACTCGGTCAAAAATAGGGTTTAGATTGAAGAATATTTAAAACAATTGAGCAAAACATTTTTAGGAATACTTTCGACATATTTCCGACAAAAACACAGATTTGTGTACCCAATATACGAATAGGTAGGTAGGTGTACCGAATTTAGATTTTATTTTTTTCTAGGAACCACAAATAGGTTCGCGGGATAACAAAACAGTTCACTTTGGCCAGTATAAAGTAAAATACGCAGTTAGATGTTTGTGTTATATGAGATTTTTTAACATAAGTGATCGGGTAACTGGCACAATCTACCGATCACGACCATTTTTAAACCCACACAGCGTAGATGTTTAGGTAATCTAACTTTGGCGTTTTATTAAACTAACTCATCTAGATTTCCTGTAAATATGATTTCAACAGACAGAACTTCTGTGTGTTCCAAACGGTCTACCAAACTGAATATGCCCCTTAATATACCCATAGTGTAGGGTATACAAATATTTCAACAATGGCTTAAAAAATACTTTTTAATAACACATATTAGAATTCCCAAAACTATGCTATACTTTTATAGTAATAAGCAACACATCACATCAAATTTTACATCCCTAAAACTATGCTATACTCTAGCTTTTTGTTTTGTTATTTCATGTATTGTGTGCGTATGCTGTGTAGCCACTAATCGTTCTCATTCACATACAATATATAGTAGATTCGTCCGTCGCTCATGTTTAATTTTCTGCTTTCTCGTTGGCCAAATTGACTTTCTGCCAATTTCGCACGTACAAACACTTGAAATGTTTGTGCAGCTGTATGTTTATTAGTCAACTATGGTATACGAAAACTATTCCAAATACAGCTAGCTACCAACACTATTCGCAGTCAATATTAAACATTGCGAAATAGCTCCACCACCAACTATAATCGCTAAAATTGTATTAAAGCCAAACGTGTTGGCCGTTATACATTCCCAGTGCAACGCATTGTCGGTACAATATATAGTAACTACGTTTTGGTTCCATTATTAAAGGGGAAAAATAGATTTATTTAATTGCACAAAGTTTTACTCAAATACTTTGTAGCATTTCAATGTTCACTGGGTTACATTGTGTGTGTTGGGCTCTTGTGGGACTTTTTCTTTTTGTTTTTTTTTTTTTGTTTTTTTTTTTTGATTAAAGTCAGTTAATAAATTGGCTGCTAAACTTTTATCAGCTAATGAGCAGCACAAGATTAGTGGCAATTGCCATTTGGCCGCAAGCATATACATATTAAGACATAGCAATCGAATTAATACAAAAACCAAAAATTGCTCCATTTTATATGTATGGTGTAGTGTAGGATGATCAATTTATTGATGGTGAAATGTGGTTTGAAATGACAGGGGTTGAATTACATTAGCAGTAAATGATGTGCATATTAAAGAGATTTATAATAGGCATAGCTTATATTACGTACGTGCCTATAAATATGCAATATAAATTGCTGCATGCAATTTTCTGGTTAATGCCATCAATTATGCAAATCCTTCAGTAGCATATGTTTTTATGTTTTTGTTTTTAATAATTTACTTTAATTGGTTGTGGTGAATTTCCTTTTTTTTGTGTGTTTTTTTTTAATATCAGTTCAAAAGTGTACTGAGTTTTATTTTAGAGTGGTGAGTTTAAATAGGATAACTTAAAATGTGGTAAGTTTTAAGAACGTTTATTTAAGATGTGGTGAGTTTTAAAAGTGACAAGTTTTTGATGTAGTGAGTTTTTTATGTGATGAATTTTTGATGTGGTGAGTTTTTGATGTGGTTAATTTTTATTCTGGTGAGTTTTTGAAGTGGTGAGTTTTTGATGTGGTGAGTTTTTAATGTGTTGAGTTTTTGATGTGGTGAGTTTATGTTTAGTTTGAGAGTTGAGAGTTACGGTGCGGTCCATTTGCGTCTGGTGAGTTTAAAGTAGATTAATTTTTAATGTCGTGAAAACCAATTTAAATAAAAATAATATATAATAATTACTGTTTTTATTAAACGCAAATTGTTTCCAATTAATTCTTTGAGTAGTGTTGATTAAATACTAAAACAAGACATGGTGTCTTTTTCATGTATTTGTAGTGTCTTGTTCTTGCGTCGGCGGGTCGATTTGATTCATGTTCTTGCATCGAACGCAGTTAGTCTTTCTTGCAGGGTTAGTCTTACATGGAAAAGTCGATCTCATTCTTGCATCGTCGATCTTTTTAATGCAGGATCAGTCTTTTTGTTGCTGCAAAGTTCTTGCGTTTCTTATTTTTTTTATTCAAATTGTGTAGCCACTTATGCAATTTATTAATTTGAGTACTTGAATTTAAGTACTTGAAGGTCATAATACATATAGAATTTTTAAAAATGAAAGAATTGCTAGACACTTGTTCTTGCGCATTTATTGCATGAAGGCACTTCTTGTTCTTACATCGAAAGTGAGATATTCTTCTTGCATCGGATGATGGAGGTACTTCTTGTTCTTGCATTGGAAGGCAAATCTTGTTCTTGCATCGAAAGAGAGATATTCTTCTTGCATCGGATGATCGAGGCACTTCTTGTTATTGCTTTGGAAGGCAGATATTGTTCTTGCATCGAAAGAGAGATATTCTTCTTGCATCGGATGATCGAGGCACTTCTTGTTATTGCTTTAAAAGGCAGATCTTGTTCTTGCATCGAAAGAGAGATAATATTCTTGCATCGGATGATCGAGGCACTTCTTGTTCTTGCATTGGCAGGCAGATCTTGTTCTTGCATCGAAAGAGAGATATTCTTCTTGCATCGGATGCTCGATCTTGTTTTTAAGCATTACTAACAGAGTTAGTCTTTTTCTTGAATCGGAGAGTCGATCTTTAACTTGTTCTTGCAACGGAAGATCGATCTCTTCTGTCTTGCAACGGAAGACAGTTCTTTTTCCCAATAATTTCTTGCAGTGTTAGTCTTATTCCTGATTGATCTCGTCTTTCTATTACATAGAAATGTCGATCTGGTTCTTGTTCTTGCACTTTTCGTATAGCGTACGTCTTTTTCTTGGACTTGTTCTTGCAGAGTAGTTCATGTTCTTGTTCTTGCATCGGAAAATCGATTTTGTTCATGCAAGAACAAGAGTCTTGCTCTTTTGCTCATCATTACCTATGAGTCAAGTTCGTTTCTTCTTTTACTAAACCCCCAATTATATGCTGCATACCTTCAGGCTCTTTTTTTAATTAGATAATTTGTTCTGTTCTACACTTGATTATAATTTGTTGTAGCATAAATTAAAAAAAAAATGCTTCTCAGCACTATTACAACTTCAATTAAGCTACACAAATTTGCTTCCACTTTGCTGAACTGAACCCACGTCAGAAATATTTTTACAAAGTCCTGCTCTGCATCATCATCAGCAGCAGCAGTTGTTGAGTATTTGCTCTGTTATTACCTGCTGCTGAAAAGCCACCACACAAATTTAACAAATTAAATCAAATTAGCGTAATCTTAAGTTAGGCATACGTTTTGCCGTGCGCCACGCATCAAAAACCACCAAAGACAGTCAATCAACGATGGCGGCAAACCATCCAGCCACCCATACAACTCTCACTTGAACTTTTAATCAACTTTTTAGCCACATGTCACAAGTCTTTGGTAGGTCTTTGTGTCATTTTCGTTTTCTACTTATCATCTACTCGTCCTTGTCGACTCTGGTGATGTCGTCATGGTGACGCAGTTAATTACGACGAATTTCACGCGCACCAGGCCACCGTAGCATCAGACCACACATCCAGTTACCACAATCGAATTCCAAATCTACATATATCCTAAAAGCATTTCAACATTCTAGGGTCATGTCAACGTTCAAATATGTGTGGGGAGGGTGGTGGTGGGGGTGTTATCCTTTGCGAATTTGAGTATGTCCTTATTTATGCGTATCACGTGTATGTCATGCGACGTTCTTTACTAACGACTCTATGTCCCTCTGTCTCTTCACGTGTGTAATAAGAAAATAGTCTTCCGAGTTCACTTTTTATAATTTACATGCGTAGCTTTTGTTCGCAATTAATAGCCGTGCGTTTTGTAAAGTCACGACAACCAGTTGACAATCCAAGAAATCAAGTTTGAAATGATGTGTAGAAAAAAGTGTAGATTAAGTTGGAGAAAAGGGCGGACAATAAGGTAGTGAATGAGGTGAAGGTGTAGAATAATGTGGAGAATAAGTTAGAGAATTAGGTGAAAAATATGGTAGAGTCTAAGTAGAGAAAAAGTAGTGAATAAGGTAAAAAATAGGAAGAGAATACGGTGGATAATAACAGAATAAGCTGAAAATAAAGTACAGAATAAGTAAAGAATAAGGTGGAGAATAAGGTAGAGAATACAGTGAAGAATAAAGTAGAGAATAAGTGGAGGATATTGTGAATGCTGTGGTAAATATGAAACAGAATAAGGTAAAGAATAAGATGGAGGAGAAGGTAGAGAATAAGGAAGAGAATAAGGTAGAGAATAAGGTGAAGGTGTAGAATAATGTGGAGAATAAGTTAGAGAATTAGGTGAAAAATATGTTAGAGTTTAGGTAGAGAAAAAGTAGTGAATAAGGTAAAGAATAGGAAGAGAATACGGTGGATAATAACAGAATATGCTGAAAATAAAGTAAAGAATAAGGTGGAGAATAAGGTAGAGAATACAGTGAAGAATAAAGTAAAGAATAAGTGGAGGATATTGTAAATGGCGTGGTAAATATGAAACAGAATAAAGAATAAGATGGAGGAGAAGGTAGACAATAAGGTAAAGTATAAGGTGGAATATAAGGTAAAGAATACGGTGGAGAATAACGTAAAGAATAAGATAGATTATAAGGTATAAAATAAGGAAAAGAATAAGATGGAAAATAAGGTTTAGAGTAAGGTAAGATGGAGTACAAGGTAGAAAATAAGGTAGTGAATAACATAATAAGGTAGAGAATAATTTGAATAATAATGTGGACAATAATGTAGGAAACAAGGTGAAGGTATAGAAAAATGTGGAGAATAAGTTAGGAATAAGGTAGAGAATAAGGTTTGATAATGAGATGTATAACAAGATGAATAATAAGGTAGATAATAAGAAATATAAAAAGGTGTAGAAAAATGTAGAGAATAAGTAAGATAATAAGGTGAAAAATAACTTAGAGTATAAGGAAGATAATCAGGTAATGAATAAGGTAAAGAATAGGGTAAAGAATAAGGTAGAGAATAAATCGAAGAATAAGCTGGAGAATATATTGGAGAGGAGGATATATTGGAGAAAAAGGTTTAGAGTATAACGTGCAAAATAAGGTGGTGAATAAAGTGAAGAATAAAATGGAGAATATGGTGAAGAGTAAGATAGATAATAAGGTCCACAATAAGATAGAAAATAAGGTGGTGAATAACAGAATAAGGTAGCGAATAAAATGAAGAATAAGATGGAGAATAAGGTAGAGAATACGGTGGTAAATAAGGTGGAGAATAAGGTAATGAATACGGAACAGAATAAGGGACCGAATAAGGTAGAGAATAAGGTGGAGAATAAGAGTAGAGACGCTTTTCTGATTGGGGCATTTTTTTGGTATCACTTTAAATTGAAGTTTCTGAATTTAAGCTTCGAATATATTTTAAGCTTCGAATATATTTTAAGCTTCGAATATATTTTAAGCTTGTAGTACATTTTTAAGCAACCGCTAGTCCACTAACACTCTACACGTGTAAATAGAATTTCGATAACAGAAAAAATATAAAATAAAATAAATCAATTCCACTGACACATATGGCCTCAGCGCAGCTGTCAACGAGTCTCTGACGCATGTTTCTATTTTTCGATTCGTTACACTTGAACACGTGATTTAGTTGTTTGCTTTTATTTTGTATTTTGTTCATTTTTTCATCTATTTTACAAAGAAATTCTAGAGCAATAGTTGTAATATAGAAGAAAAAAAATTGGAAAAACAGAATTTCACATACCTGCCACAACTGTTTCGGAACGTTGCAGACGCACGAGAACGTGCTCGATTAGGCCAACATCCGTGCATGCCTGAAGATTGCGAACGCTCTTTCGCAGGATTGCAATGAAGACACTCCAGAT
This sequence comes from Dryomyza anilis, assembly GCA_951804985.1. Classification (NCBI taxonomy): domain Eukaryota; kingdom Metazoa; phylum Arthropoda; class Insecta; order Diptera; family Dryomyzidae; genus Dryomyza; species Dryomyza anilis. Next base: position 100,876,034 of record OX638130.1, on the reverse strand, counting down.
CTCAGCCTGAAATGGAACAAAAAAAAAAAAGAGAAAGAGTGAGTGAGTGAATAAGAAAGAAAATAAGTAATAAAATCATGTGGTGAGACAGAGTCGACTGCGCGATAAAACAGTGTAAACAATGTTGTTAATACCTTAGACATGCAGGAAAAAAAAATATTAAAATAAAATTCTATAAAGTTTCCACCTGCTTTTTTCATGTGTAAATATAGAGTAAAATACGAAATTGAAGTTTGCTTTAAATTAATATCTAAAGAGTTTTAGAGTTGCAGCACTGAGTTTTCTATTATTTTCAAGTTTGTGAAAAAAAAAAAAAATATTTATAAAAATTAAAGTATTTAATAGACCTATTAGGTACATATAAATTTTTTAATATATTGAAAAACCTTACTCAATATAGAATGATTTAAATAGTTAACCAACAAATTAATAATTATAAAAGAAAAAAAATAATGAAATTAAGTAAAAATCAACAAAAAAATCAACTCATTGTAATAATTAAAAAAAAAATCGAATAAAAATTTGAAATAATTAGGTATTTAAATAATCCCATAATCAGATAAACAAATACTGAAATATTAAAAAAAATATAATAAAATAAAATAAATAAATAAATAATAAAATAAATTAAATAAATACTCAATACTTTAAATAACAATCAGTAAATAAATTAAATTATATTCAAACAATAGAAAAGCACATAATCAAATAACCAAATACTCAAATAATCAAATATTCAAAAAATAAAATGATCAAACATTCAAATAATTAAATAAACCAATAACAAAATAATCAAATAACCAACTACTCAAATAATCAAACATTCAAATAATTAAATAAACCAATAATCAAATAACCAAATAATCAAATGACATTCTAATCAAATAAAGAAATTATCAAATAACCAAGTATTCAATTAATCAAAAATTTATATAATAATTATTCAAATAATGAAATAATAAAATATTCGAATATTAAAATAATCCAATAATCATGTCAATGATGACGGTATTCTGGAATAATCATATAATCAAATATTCAAATAATCAAATATTCAAATAACCAAATAATCAAATAATCAAATAATCAAATAATCAAATAATCAAATAATCAAATAATCAAATAATCAAATAATCAAATAATCAAATAATCAAATAATCAAATAATCAAATAATCAAATAATCAAATAATCAAATAATCAAATAATCAAATAATCAAATAATCAAATAATCAAATAATCAAATCATCAAATAATCAAATAATTAAATAGTCAAAGAATCAAATAATCAAATAATGAAATAATTAAATAATCAAATAATCAAATAATCAAATAATTAAATAATCAAATAATCAAATAATCAAATAATCAAATAATCAAATAATCAAATAATCAAATAATCAAATAATCAAATAATCAAATAATCAAATAATCAAATAATCAAATAATCAAATAATCAAATAATCAAATAATCAAATAATCAAATAATCAAATAATCAAATAATCAAATAATCAAATAATCAAATAATCAAATAATCAAATAATCAAATAATCAAATAATCAAATAATCAAATAATCAAATAATCAAATAATCAAATAATCAAATAATTAAATAATTAAATACTCAAATAATCAAATAATCAAATAATCAAATCATCAAATAATTAAATAGTCAAAGAATCAAATAATGAAATAATGAAATAATCAAATAATTAAATAATCAAATAATTAAATAATTAAATAATCAAATAATCAAATAATCAATTAATCAAATAACCAAATAATCAAATGATCAAATAATCAAATAATCAAATAATCAAATAATCAAATAATCAAATAATCAAATAATCAAATAATCAAATAATCAAATAATCAAATAATCAAATAATCAAATAATCAAATAATCAAATAATCAAATAATCAAATAATCAAATAATCAAATAATCAAATAATCAAATAATCAAATAATCAAATAATCAAATAATCAAATAATCAAATAATCAAATAATCAAATAATCAAATAATCAAATAATCAAATAATCAAATAATCAAATAATCAAATAATCAAATAATCAAATAATCAAATAATCAAATAATCAAATAATCAAATAATCAAATAATCAAATAATCAAATAATCAAATAATCAAATAATCAAATAATCAAATAATCAAATAATCAAATAATCAAATAATCAAATAATCAAATAATCAAATAATCAAATAATCAAATAGTCAAATAATCAAATAACCAAATGATCATACATTCAAATAATAAAAAGAAAACAATAATCAAAAAACCAATAATCAAAAAATCAAATAATGAAACAATCAAATAATCAAAAAATCAAATAATCGAGTAATCAAATAATCAAACATTCAAATAATCAAATTATGAAATAATCAAATATTCAAAAAATCAAGTAATAAAACAATCAAATAATCAAAAAATCAAATAATCAAAAATCAAATAATCAAATAATCAAAAATCAAATAATCAAATAATTAAATAATTAAATAATCAAATAATCAAATAATCAATTAATCAAATAACCAAATAATCAAATGATCAAATAATCAAATAATCAAATAATCAAATAATCAAATAATCAAATAATCAAATAATCAAATAATCAAATAATCAAATAATCAAATAATCAAATAATCAAATAATCAAATAATCAAATAATCAAATAATCAAATAATCAAATAATCAAATAATCAAATAATCAAATAATCAAATAATCAAATAATCAAATAATCAAATAATCAAATAATCAAATAATCAAATAATCAAATAATCAAATAATCAAATAATCAAATAATCAAATAATCAAATAATCAAATAATCAAATAATCAAATAATCAAATAATCAAATAATCAAATAATCAAATAATCAAATAATCAAATAATCAAATAATCAAATAATCAAATAATCAAATAATCAAATAATCAAATAATCAAATAATCAAATAATCAAATAATCAAATAATCAAATAATCAAATAATCAAATAATCAAATAATCAAATAATCAAATAATCAAATAATCAAATAATCAAATAATCAAATAATCAAATAGTCAAATAATCAAATAACCAAATGATCATACATTCAAATAATAAAAAGAAAACAATAATCAAAAAACCAATAATCAAAAAATCAAATAATGAAACAATCAAATAATCAAAAAATCAAATAATCGAGTAATCAAATAATCAAACATTCAAATAATCAAATTATGAAATAATCAAATATTCAAAAAATCAAGTAATAAAACAATCAAATAATCAAAAAATCAAATAATCAAAAATCAAATAATCAAATAATCAAATAATCAAATAATCAAATAATCAAATTATCAAATAATCAAATAATCAAATAATTAAATAATCAAATAGTCAAATAATCAAATAACCAAATGATCACACATTCAAATAATAAAAAAAAAACAATAATGAAAAAATCAAATAATCAAACAATCAAATAATAAATAATCAAATAATCAAATAATCAAACAATCAAATAATCAAATAATAATGTAATCAAATATTCAAAAATTCAAATTCAATACTATTAAACTATATAATTGAAAGAAATAACTAAAAAAATAAAGAATTAAATAAAAAAATAGTAATACTATTCATTAATTCCGCGACTTTTCAATTTAATTGCCAGCAATTAGCAAAGTTGTTGCGCAAAAATACCACAAAATAAATTTGCGAAACATTTCTTTTTAATAATAACACTAAAAAAGAAACGAAATCGTTTGCAACAACGCGCACAAATTAAAGAAAATATAAAGAATTATAAAAAATACTTTGATGTTGTCAACAATTTCTTGTTGCTGCTGCAATTATTCAACCAACTCTTTTGTCTTGTTAGCCTCCCATACCAATTATTTCTTGTCGCTTGTTTGCTACCTAACTACACCGCGTAGAATTTAACTTATTCTACATTTCCCTATTTATTCAACTGCGTTGTGTTATATTTTGTTTGCATTTTAATTAAATTTCACTTAAAGTGAATTTCACTAATCCTCAAGTAATTAGTTTGAACGTTGTGGAAATAATTTTGTTTTACATGGTAAGGCGAAAACAACAACAACAATGAAAAAGCTAAAAACTTTTCTTAAATGATAAAAAAATTATAGAAGTCAGCAAATTAGACATCAGAGTAATGTTTTAATTAAGCAAGAAATAATTGAAGAAGAATAAAATATTAAAAAATAAATAAATATATATTTTTAGTTAGTTTAGTTTCAAATATCTGAAAGATTAACCAGAATAAAGAATTGCGTTGTAAAATGTCTTTAATTTAGTAATATTCATAATTCATGAGTAATATTCATAATTCATGAGATATATTCATAATTCATGAGTAATATTCATAATTTATCTTAAGACAATAAATAAAATATTTACACAACTTTTTATTTTAAAATTAGCATTGAGAATTTCAACAAAAATTAAGTTGAAAGTTTTTTTGCAAACTATTTTTACAGAGTTCTATAATTTTTTAAATCTAAAAATGTGTTTTAAGAGTCATGAAATTATGAATTATTTTTTTTTCAACATAGAAACGTTATAAAAAAAAAACTAAGTATGCAATCAAAATTAGCACCCTTGAATTATATTGAAACAATGAAGGCGTGACAATAGCGAAGTAATAATTTAGGTCTTGAGTAATAATTGAGGTCTTCTATATAGTATTACTCATGAATCATGTAGTTTATTCAAAATTTTAAAATTTTATTTAAATGAAAAAATAGATTTAAATATAATAGGAATATAAAAGGAATTTTAAGGATCTGTTCGTAAACAATTCAAGAGAGCTAAGTAACGGGGAACAGCGAAACAAGAGACAGCAAAAAAATAAAATGCCATCTAATGAAATACGACATAACAACGCCAGAGACAGATGCAAGGGCATAAAATTAATTTCAAAATAAATTAAAGTTTGAATACATTTGTAATGTAAAGCGTTGGTCTGCTCTAAAGCCGCTGTGCACCGTGCCGCGTCTCATAGTCCTTTTAAAAGTCGACACCATCGCGCGCGCGCCCTTTTTGAACTTTTCAGATATTATTTTATTGCCAGTGAGCGAGGAGTGAGTGAGTGAATGAATGAGTGCTTCGCATATCTATGCCATATAAATTGCAACGAATCGAATTCAAATCGAATTTCAATAAAATTTATTTCCAACGACTTTATTTTTGCAGCATGTTTTTCAACTATGCTTTTTTTCTATATTATTTTCTCATTTTACTTATTTTCTATTTGTGGCAGCATTAATCCTTGGGTCTTCTGTTTGTCTGCCTTTACTTTACTGCTTCATCTTCAGCCTTGCATCGCCATCATTTGCGCCTTAGGCGAGGCGAGGTCCTTACGCTGTAAGCATTTAAATGCGATTTGCTCCTTCTTCGTTGTTGCTCCTACTAGCAAACCAGCAAAAAAAAAAGGAACTGCTTTAACTAAAAGCGGAAATTTACTATTTAAAGCGTTGCATGATACGCAATGCAATGCGGACTGTTTTATGGTTTCCACGATGAACTGTCGGTAGACGTAAACAAGAAATAGCAAATAAACATTCTGAGCAAATTTTATTGAATTCAAAATAATTGAAAAATATGCATACAAAATCACTTACTGTGCAAGTTTTATGCATTCCCTAAAATATGCAATTGAATTTTCAAGTTTAAAATATATTTGCAATAAACATTAATACAATTATTGTATTTATAAATATATATTATGATTTTATAATTGTTCTAAGGCTCTGTTCTTTGTTGTTTATAAGTACATGATTTAAATAAAAATGCTTTAATTAATTTTAGCCGAAACATAAATATATTTTGGTATTTGCTACAAGCATTTTAATGTTTAAATGCCCTAAAATATGCCATTGAATTTTCAAGTTTAACATATATTGTTTATTGTATATCATTTAAATAAAAATATTTTAATTAAATTTAGCCGAAACATAAATATATTTTGGTATTTGCTACAAGCATTTTAATGTTTAAAACCTGTTTTTGTTTTAAATATTTATTTTTAATTTTCTATGATTTAAAATAAATTGGTGTAAAATAAATTAGTTTTATAATAATTAATTTTATTTTATACATTTAAATGGTAATACTTAAATTTGAAAAATTGTTTAATAAACATATTATGCTTGCTAGTATTATGTTTACTTTCAGAAGATTACAGATATTTTAAGCAATTTATCAAAAAGCTTTATTAAAAAATATTAAATGAGCACTTAACAATATTAAAAGAACTATATTTTTATATTTGCTCTAATCATTTAAATAAACAAAAAATGTTTGTGTATCAAATAAAATTGAAAACAAACATATTTAAGCAATTTATCCAAAGCTTTATCTAACGAAACATCTAATGAAACCTTTTACAATATTAAAAGAACTTTAATTTTATATTTTCTTTAATCATTTACATATTTAAAAGTTTTTAGTGTATAAAATAAAATCTAAAAACAAACACATAAAATGTTAATTGTCATTATTTTACTTTAATTATATATAAAAATTTGCAACAAACATACTTATGGTTTATTAACCAAAAGATCATATATTTCAAACATTTTATCGATTTATTTCAAGTATCTGCTTTTTAAATGATTAGGAATTGATTATTAAAAATATTTTTATATAGTGAAAAATTGATTGTTTTTATTTTTGACAACCACTATATTTTAGTACTTTTACTTTGTTGTAAACATTATTATGTTTAATTAACGCGAATATTATTTTAACTGTTTAAACAATGAATATATATTTCTTTTTTTTTAAATAATATTTATTTCTGTCACAACTATATATTAAAATTTAAACATATTTAGGATTTATGCCAAAAGATTTTACATATTTCCAAAATTACCAACAACATTTTCATAATGCCAATTATTCATTTACAAAAATATATATATATCTGTCAATATCTGATCGATGTTCTCAATATTTATACCAACTGATAAGTAAATGTGAATCTATTCTATGATATTTAAACTTTAAAATGTATCAATTACTTTTTATAATAATAATCAACAAACTGAATATTTAAGATGTTCATAAAAATATTTTTTGTGACTTTTAGTTTTAGAACGACAAGGTCTTTCTCATAATTAAAAAAATAACATTTATTTTCCTTTAAATATTTCTGATTACTTTTATTGGACAACAATTCTATTTTTGCTGCAAACATAATAAGATTTTTCTCACTAGTTTCAAGTATCCATTTTGTTAAGCTAATTAAACAGATGAAACATTTATTAATGATAAATAAATTTCTTATTCATTTTATTTTCCACAAATATATTTATATAATAATATATTTATATTAAATATATTTATGTTATACTTTAATTTTGCTGCAAACATATTAATGATTTAAAACAAACAAAAGCATATATTTAAAATTGTCTTCTACATAATTGAAGTTTCTATTTTGTTTTGCTAATTGGAGTAATAACTCATTTATTAATGTCAAATATATTTCTGTTTTATTTTATTTAGCCACAACTATATTTATGTTTTTTAATTTAACAGCAAATATATTAAAGATTTATTACTATAGTCTTTTATATTTGAAGTATTAATTGAAAGTATTTGTGTAAGAAATTTTGTAAACCAGCATTAAATACGTAAAGTATTTGTTTGAAAACATAAAATTAAATATTTTTAATGGAATTTTTTTAACATTGCAAAAATTTTAAATTATTACATACAAAAATTGTTTAAACACGCAGAAAAACCAACGCAAGAAATGCGCCACGTTCATTAAAACAAAATAAATAAAGTCACGCGAGTGAAAAATGCATAAAATACATATAAAAAAATGCGAAAAATCCGACGAAATGGTTGCTCTTGGTTTTATGCAAGCTTTTTAGCTAATGACAACGAGCTCTACTCATGTGCGGCAAGTGCTCAACACAAATTTGAACTGCCACGTGCAGCAACAAAATGCATAAAACAACAAAAGCAAAAAAATACTAAGGACACTAACAACCAGCAGCATACTTTGAGCACATCGTCTGGCAGCACTGACTGACTGAGTTGCCACTTTTTTACACACTGATAACTCAGCAACCAGCAGCAGCACATATTGCTGACTTTCGCACGAAAACAGCACAGCACACACAGAGTGTTCGTGAGCCAGTAAGTCAGGTAGGCAGTCGTCAGTGAGTCTGTCTGCCAGTTGGTGAGGCAGTCAGTCAGTCAGTCAGTCAGGAGTCGTTCAATGTGCGTAGATGCAGACAAAGTCGTCAAAGGTTAAAATGTTGCAAAGATGTAAAAAATTATTACAGAAATATAAAAATTTCAAAAAATTAAAAAAAATTTTTACTATTAAAATAATTTAGAAAATGTACTCGGTATTTGCAAAAAGAAAATTAAAAAACCATGATAAATTTAAAAAGTTATCATAGAGTTATGAGTAAATAATTCTGTGAAAGTTTAAGGCCACATGTTGACGCACAGTTTTTCATAAAGAGAAAAGAGTTAAAATTTAAAGTGCATAGTTCAGAAAAGAAAAAATAAATATTTTTTTAATTTAAACACCTGAATGAAATCCCTTTAATTCATGGATAACGCAACAGAAAAGGAAATATATTGGAAAAAATTATAATGTAGAAAAAAGATTAAATACAAAAGAACAAAAAATAAATACATATGTATTTGATTAACACCCAAAAGCAAATGTATTTGTTTTTAACTATAATGATGTAGTTTTATTTTTATATGTAAATAACTACATAAAGTTACATCATTTCTGTACAAAATTTTAGTACATTTGCTTAGGTTCATCGGAAAAAATACCTTTTTACAAAAACATAGCAAAATATCTTGAAAATAAATTGTATTTGTTTTTACTATATTGATGTAGTTGTCTGAATTTATTTTATTTAATGCAAAATGTACAAAATTTGCTACATATGCATTTATTTTTACTACTTTCAGTATTCATTTCCATTTTATAAATATGTAGTAAAAAATATTACATCTCAATTAATTTATAATACATTGTGTAGTAAAAGCGAGTCAAATATATATAAATGTCTGCATTTTTGTACAACATTTTACTACATATTTTTTTATTTATTTAAATGTTCAGATATAAGTAAAAAATTAATACATCTGATATTTTTTACTATATTCTGCATTTATTTAACTTAATGCAAAATGTACAAAATTTGCTACATATGCATTTATTTTTACTACTTTCAGTGTTTATTAACATTTTATAAATATGTAGTAACAAATACTAAGACTCAATTAATTTATAATACATTGTGTAGTAAAAGCAAGTCAAATATATATAAATGTCTGCATTTTTGTACAACATTTTACTACATATTTTTCATTAATTAAATGTTCAGAAATATGTAAAAAAATAATACATCTGATATTTTTTTACTATATTTTCTATTTATTTAACTTAATGCAAAATGTACAAAATTTCCTACATTTATTTTTACTACTTTCAGTATTTATTTACATTTTATAAATAAGTAGTAAAAAATACTAAATCTCAAAGAATTTATAATACATTGTGTAGTAAAAGCAAGTCAAGTATATATAATTTTCTGCATTTTTGTACAACATTTTACTACATATTTTTAATTTATTTCAATGTTCAGAAATTTGTAAAAAAAAGATTAATACATCTGATATTTTTTTACTACATTTTGTATTTATTTTACTTAATGCAAAATGTACAAAATTTGCTACATTTGTTTTTACTACTTTCAATGTTTATTTACATTTTATAAATAAGTAGTAAAAAAATACTAAATCTCAAAGAATTTATAATACATTGTGTAGTAAAGTTAAATATATACAAATGCACTTAAAACAAAATTAAATAAATAAAAAAAAAGAAATGTCAAAGCATTTTTAAAACTTTTGGTCACATATTTCTAAAGTTTCTCCTATATACGACAAGTCTTTCTCATTTTTTGGAATAACACTACTTAACAAATCGAAAAAAAATTCTATATACATTCCATACCTCAATTCTATATAATTCTTGGGTGCTAAATTTAATTGCATACTCAGTTTTATTCTATTGCATAACATGTTTAAGATAATTACATTCCAATTTTAATTTTAAGACCTTTTCAACCATTTCACTACTTATGATAAAAAAAATACAGTACTTTAGAATACTGGTTATCCATAAAACATTACAAGCAATTTTTCGTTTAATTGTCAAGGCTAATTTTAATATACAAACATTCGCTAATATTCCAATATGGTTTTAAGATATTTAAATCTAAACTTGAACACTTTTTAGACTATTTTTGGATGATTTTTTATCATCAAAATTCCTATTATCGGAAATGCACAATTTTTATGGTTTGAAAAGGATACAACAATTATTAGGACTAATACAATTTTTTTTTTGACATATCTACTAAGATCCACAGTACTCAGACAGACAATATCCATTGTACTGTGAAATCTATTCCCGACGTGTTTGTGATAAATATCACCACGAGCGTCCATGCTCAAGCTGGGATTCGAACTCGAGATCTTTAGAATGTAAATTCAGTGCGCAGACCTCTTGACTGCTGAGGCCGACTAATACAAAGACTAATTAGCAGTTAAAAGTGGCTAAATTATCACAAAACATGGACGACTTAGACTTAATCAGTATTTTTTAGGTATTAACTGAAAATTTGCAAAAATTTAAGTTTCCGACATAAAACTATTCATACAAATTTTTGTAAACTATATGGCATACACTAGAATATTAAAACAAGACCACAACAAAAAATGTTGCATATTTTTAGGCATACAATTTAAATCGTAGCACATGGCAACACAAGTAAACTTTTGCGACTTGCAGCAAAAGCTAAAAGGAAGAACAAAAATATATTTATAAAATAAATGCAAAAATCGTTACATGCTTCTAGGCATAAAACTAAAAAGTTGCAAAATCATTGCCGACTTTATGGCATAAAAGTAAAACATAAATAAAAGAGATAATATTTTGCAAACTGCTCCTGCTATAAACAGCATAGTAAAAAATTAAATAAAAAATTGCAAAAAAAATTGTTGCCTACCGCTAGGCATAAAATACAAATTGTTGCCAATGGCAATGCCGCAAGTTGTGCACAAAACTATGCTAAACTTTGCAAGTCAATTAAAAATGCAAGTTATGTACAAAAACAACAAAAAAAAAGAAGAAGAACAAGAAGAGTATCAGCAGTATATAATTTGCATTGCGCCTAAAAGCAGACTCAACTCAATTTCTATTTTATTTGCCACAGATTCAGCGACGTAGCCGCTAATTAGCTTTCAATTATGCAAATTCAATTAAGCAGCATGAGCAGCAGCAACAGCAACGCAAAGCAACCGCAGCAACAATTTTGCTATTGTTGTTGTTGTTGTTGCAGGCGCCAGCGGCCAATGGCAACTAACTTTACGCAGCAACAACTTTCGAAATTGCGCTGAGAAAGTTTATAAAGTTTTTTTTTGTTTGTTTTTTGTGCAACATTTTTTGAAACTTTGTAGCAACAAAAAAATTAGAATAAAAAATAGAATAAAAAATATTTTTTTTTAAACTCTTATTTCATTAGCAGCGGCGCCATTTTGACCGCTGTCACTCATGTTGCTAGCAGCAACAACATATTTTATAGCTTGAGGTGTTGCTGCAACCGGACAAGCTTACATCCGGGGCCAACACAACAACATCAGCGGCAGCAACAAATGTTGACTTAATTTACCATGCTTAGCAATGAGTTGACGTTGTTGACATAGTTTTTTTTTTGCGAGCAACATTTTTGAAATTCGCTTCGTTGACAGACTGGCTGCAGCAGTTGCAGAGTATATAAAAGTTTTTATATTTTATTTAATTACTTACATTTTTTTTTTTGCAATTTGCAATATAAGTTAAATACACATTTTTGAAAACAAAAATTGTTATTTTTAGAAATTGTTCAGATTTGAGAAATTTTTCACTTTATTGAAAAATAAATCAAATAAAAAATAATAAATAATTTAAAATAGAATTATAGTTTTGTATACAAATTAGTGCGCATTCATGCAACAAATTCAAATATAATCAAAAAAAAAATTGTCATTACAGCACTGGATGCGGCATTGAATATCACAATTTATTTTAGAATGTTCATGAATTTTGCCGAATTGTATATCTATACTATAAACAGCTAAATAAAACAGCTAAATGCACTCGAGTTACTGTTGAAATTATTAATATTAGATACATATTTGTCATATGATTAACAGACAAAGGCAAATATAATTGAATTTCATAAATTCTATTTGATAATTGCAAATATATTTTTTTGCTTAATATTTAATATATTTGTGTAATTTTGTGCACTGCCGCAATACTTCAACTAATTCACTTTAAACTAATAAAATCCGAATTACCAGAAATTAATGAATAGTAAATATTTAAAAAATATAAATATAAAAATGAAAATATTAAATAAAAACAATAAAATATTTTAAAAATAATACTTTGTTTGTGAAAAACACATTATAGTTGTAAATAACATATTAAATACAAAATATAATTGTAAAAATCATAAAATGATTAAGAATAGCATGTAATATTTATTACTTCATTCATTGCAGACCTGACAGTGTCTAGCTTCGAATATTTTGTGAAAACTATTAAATGATTCTTTAAAACAATCTATATTTGCGGTAATTAAAGTTCAAGTAAAGTACAAAGTACAAGAAAATATAAAACAGGAAAAAAATAAAAAAAGAAAATAATAAAAAGAGAATTTTTTAAAACAATGTTATGATTGTGAAAAACACATTTTTTTTTTATACCCTACACTAAGAGTGAAAGGGTATATTCAGTTTGGTACGCCGTTTGTAACACCCAGAAGGAAGCATCTCCGGTATGGAAAAGTATATATATTCTTGATCAGCATGACCTCCTGAGTCGATTTAACGATGTCCGTCTGTCCGTCTGTCTGTCCGTCTGTCTGTCTGTCTGTCCGTCTGTCTGTTGAAATCCCTACTACTTTTAAAATTGAAGAGCTAGATAAATGAACTTAGATTACTAATATACCTACGCTATATGTGCGAAAAAATTGGCGAGATCGGTCCATTGTGACCTATGGTCCGACCACTTATGTTCAAATACCTCATATAAAATGTACATATAAAGATCAATTTTTATGTATACGTGCTTAGGTAAACTTTTTTGGTCAAATATATATTGATATCATGCTCAAATACATGATAATAATGTTTTCCGGCGAAAAGACTTGTGGTTCACAAAAAAAAAATCGAAATTCGGTACACCTACCCATTTGTAAATATGGGTATCAAATGAATGGAAATTCTTCAGCGATTGAATGTTTGTAGTTATTTTCAGGATTCGTATACCCTGGTGACCTATATATCACTTTGAATGGTAACCACACATATGTGTAGGGTATTTATAGTCGGCTTAGACCGACTATAATTTTGATAATCCTAACTATCATAATTACACCTACTTTAAAATTTCCCATGTGATCTAACCTTCCCAACTGGTTAAACATTAAATTCATAATATAATTGTAAAAAACATATAATGATTAAGAAGATCATGTTACATTTGGGATAGTTGTTGTATGATGCATTGCAGGCATGACTGCGTGTATGAAAATCGTGGTATGTATATTTTGGGATAATCATTAAATGATTATTGAAAACAATCTGTATTTGAGGTAATCAAAGAACAAGTATAAAAACAGTTTATTACCCCGAGTACTTTTATTGTTTACATAATATATAATAATCTATCATAATGATGGTCAATCACATAGTATATTTTTAGCAATTAATGTAGCCGAGGTAGCTCAGTGGTTAGTGCGTTGGACTGCGAGTCGAAAGGTCCCCGGTTCAAGCCTGGACTGGGGCTAACAAGATCTTTTCATAGAAACATTCGCGCTACCTCTCGTCAGTAAATCATAGTGAAATTTTGCAATTCATAAATAAATTCTGTCCAATAAAAGTATACTTTTGGTAGTCATCGTATGTTTAGGTCAAACATTGTTTACTACTTAAAATTAAAATATGCTTCTTGTAATTATATAATGCATGTGACAAAACAAAATTATACTTGCAGCATTGAATTTTTTTCTTTGTGTATAGTTGATACAATTTTGTGATACAATTTCAATTAAGCTCACTTTTGTTGTGCATTGCCACAGCAAAGTTTTAATTGAAAATAATTGTCTATTCAATTATCATGCAAAATATATAAATGTTCAACATAAAACACACACAACAAAGAAAATAGCCACACTCCACATAATTTTCCACAACAATAGCGACATTATAAACTACACATAATATTTGACACAATAGAAATATCATTCATGTGGAATAATAAAATAATCGCGACAACAATAAATTATGCATCTACGATTATTTCTATTTATATTAAAATTTAATATTTTAGAAATGCAGAAAATTAGCATTTAATGCATTATTATTATTTCGGATGATTGTTTTGTATGTGGTATTGTTTGGCAGAAATTAGAGCATGGTAAAGTGTGGTTTTTCGAAGCCTTAAATCATTGGAGCGTCCAACCAGACGCTATTGCTTTCAATTGTGCTGCATGGAAGACAGTCAGTCTAAAAGTGTAGCCTGCTATAATGGGGAATTGAAAGTGCGAAGGGTGATTTTTTTAGCGAACACAAAGTTTTTCATTGTCACATGTTTCGAGGAGGCGCATGTTAAGGAATGGTTGCGGTGTAGCTGGTTAAGAATATGATGTTCAAATTGTGGTTGTGGTTTGAATTAATGATTTCGAAATAAGTTGGTATTGTGCGTGAGGCGCGCAAGTTGAGGTTAAAGGACAGTGTCAGCCACTGCGCTTGGCATGTCGTTGATTAAAAGGACTACAAATAGGACGTATTTTGGCGAAAGTTTTTCTTTTTTGAATTTTAAACAAATGAAAAATATTTTTTTTCGAACCAAGACTGTATGGCTGTTTTCAATTTTATGCTCAAAATTGATTTGCATTTAAATTGCATTTTATACAAATTTAAATTTATATTTTTGACTTTTTATATTTTCTATTAAAATCGAAAATAATTTTTTTCACTAATTGTATTCCTGATATAATATGTTTGCCAAACAAAAATAGAAAAGGTGATTAACATTTTTTGTTGGACCAAGCAAAGTGCGATTGTCACAATCATATTATGGTAATCATAGTGAAATGATACAAGACAAAACATTTGTCAAATTAAGTATAGTTTTAAAAGTGTTTGTATGTTTATGGCAAATATTGCATGCTTGTGATAATAATATGACGCTTGTTGTAATAATATTATGCTTGCGGTAAGAACATTACACATATAACTTATTTTTAACAATCTTTTAATGTTTGTGGCAAACATTTTATGCTTGTGAAAATTATATGTTAATGATATTATGCTTGCAGCTTTGAACATATTATTTTTTCATAAATTTTTAATTAAATTTCGATTTGTTTGCAAATTCAAAACTACGAAAAATGATTTAAAAATAAACAAAAATACAACAGAAAATTGAAAAAAAAAACAATACGTAAAAGCGCAAAAAATAATGACACGTCAAAAATTAATACAAAATATAAACGTGCTACAAAAACTTGCAACAAATTAACATTTATAGTGAATTTTTCGGTCATACAATGCTAAAAGCACAATATTCAATTATTTGAGCAAAACCTCAATTTGTTTCGTAGTATTTCTTAGAAAAGATTAAATCAGTTATTAACAAGTAGCAGTGCAAATAGATTTTACGCCTTTTGTTTCTGCACAAAATGTTCTACGTAGTACGGCGAACTAATTATTGTCGTACAAAGCAGCTTATTTTGTGTGCGCGCGTCTAAAATGCCACAAATTTCTAGAGAAAATATTTAAGCACACAAGACAAACGTCATTTTATGACAACAAATAAATAGACAAACATACAGACTAATAGAAAACCAGACAGACATACAGAAAAATGTTAAAACAAATAAATAAGAGACAAAACATTGTATAGAGAAATACATGAGCATCAGAATCCGACAACATATTGACGCATATTGACGCAAGCATTGTTGCTGCATTTGTGGCCAACGTTCATGGGGATGGGATCTAAGTGTGGGGTGCTGGTACGACCTTAATGTCAATTTACATAGCATAGTTTTAGGCGGCCACTGTGATTGGTTGCTATGCCGCATGATGTGGCGTACATTTCATGTGACGCAGTGATTTATTTGTTTACATTGCCATTTAATCAGTGCGTGGAATGTTTGTAGGTGCCATAAGTAACACAGAACTCAATTGAAATGTTTCGCAAGTTTTAAATGCCTGATGGACGCTTAAATTGAGTGAGAAATTTGCATTCCATTTAATGAAATTTGTGATTTATATGAAAACTCAACACACTTGCACGCACCATACTGAAATTCACCGCACATAAACTCACCACACTGAAATTCACCATACTAAAAATTCACAACACTGAAATTCAACACACTGAATTCACCACAATAAAAATTCACCACACTAAAATTCACCACACAAAAAATTCAACACACAAAAAATTCGCCACACTAAAAATTCGCTACACTAAAAATTCAAGACACTGAAAACTCACCACATAGAAAACTTTGTTAAATTTAAAATATATATATAGAAAACATACGAATTTTATTACCACATTTTATATAATTTTAGCAAAATTAATGCCATATCACATTTCATTTAAATGCCATATTACGAAAGCACTAAAACTGAAAGTATTTTTATGCAAATGTTTTTTTTTTATGCTGAAGTCCATTTTTAAACATATGCATCTCAGCCAGCACAAGTGCTAGCCGTGCGCGCTACTTAACGCACAATTAACCCAGATGTGTTGGAACCTAATTTTAAGAGTTGGTGTGAAATTACAAGCAGCAGCCGCAGCAGCACCTACTTCCCTCTGCTGTAATTATTATGCAGCATTGCCAAAGAATGCTGCTGCTTTACATTATAAATGCATTTTACCCACTTCTTTTATTTTACAAGCCCCGCACACAAAGAGGGAACTCTTTTGCATTTTATAAAAAGGTTTTAGCGGTTGGTAGGAAGGCTTTTAAAATTTTTATAGCACATGCGCTTGGCTGATGATATATTAAGGAAAACATAAAGTTTTTATTTAACAAAATATCCACTGCAATGAGAGCAGCAACATTTAGAGATTTATAAAGAAAAACTAAAAGCCTGAAATAAGAGCAACATTTAAATGCATTTTAATGTTTTCAGAAATAAATACATTTTAATGTAGTTATTATTTTAGTTGCCGTTTTTTTCTATTTAACATTTTTAATGTGTACATTTTTGTCATGTTTATTTAGCATTTTTTTAAATATTTTGATCTTTTGCGTACATTTTCAAGTATATGCAAATATATCGCATAATTTTAATATTTTGTAATTTTATGACATATATTGAAATATTTTGCATATTTAGTAATATTTTGCATATTTTGAAATATTTTGCATATTTTCAAATACTTTGCATATTTTGAAATATTTGCATATTTTGTAATATTTCCATATTTTGTATTTTGTAATATTAACATATTTTGTAATATTTTGCATATTTTGTAATATTTTGCATATTTTCAAATACTTTGCATATTTTGTAATATTTGCATATTTTGTAATACTTGAATATTTTGTTATATTTTGTAATATTTTGCATATTTTGTAATATTTGCAATTTTATAATATTTAGCTAATCTTCAAATATTTTGTTTATTTTGCAATATTTTGCATATTTTATAATATTTTGTAATATTTTGCATATTTTGTAATATTTTGCAATATTTTGCAATATTTTGCATATATTGTCATATTTAGCATATTTTCAAATACTTTGCATATTTTTGCATATGTTGTAATATTTTGCATATTTTGTCATATTTGCATATTTTGCATATTTTGTAATATTTTGCATATTTTGCATATTTTGTCATATTTAGCATATTTTCATATACTTTGCATATTTTTGCATATGTTGTAATATTTTGCATATTTTGTAATATTTGGCATATTTTGTAATTTTTTGCATATTTTGTAATATTTGGCATATTTTGCATAGTTTGTCATATTTTCTGTTTCTATATTTTGCATATTTTATAAAATTTTGCATATCTTCAAATATTATCATATTTTGTGATAACTTGTAATATTTTGCATATTTTGTCATATTTGCATATTTTGTATTATTTTGCATATTTTGTCATATTTTCATATTTTGCATATTTTGTCATATTTTGCATATTTTGTAATATTTTGCATATTTTCAAATACTTTGCATATTTTTGCATATGTAGTAATATTTTGCATATTTTATAATATTTGGCATATTTTGTTATATTTTGCATATTTTGTAATATTTTGTCATATTTTGTATATTTTTTGCATATTTTGTAGTATATGCATATGTGGCATATCAAATACTTTTGACATATCATATTCAAATATTTTGCATATTTTGTAATATTTTGCATATTTTGTAATATTTGGCATATTTTGACATATTTTGCCATATTTTCTGTTTTTATATTTTGCATATTTTATAAAATTTTGCATATCTTCAAATATTATCATATTTTGTGATATCTTGTAATATTTTGCATATTTCGTCATATTTGCATATTTTGTAAAATTTTGCATATTTTGTAATATTTTCCTTTCATTGCAATTTTTCGATTAAAATTTATATTTGTATTACTGCGCATAAAATTAACATATTTAGGAATATATGTATAATTTTTTTGATTTTTTTCAACAATTTTTTTTATTTTTAAACCAAACTGATTTACATGAGTGCTTTTCGGCAAATGTTACGCAAACTGTGGTTTTATTTAAAAATGTAGATGACATGTTGCTGATAGATATGAGCGAAACAAAAAAAAAGGACCAACACAACAACTACAACAAAATCCAATAAATATTCAAATTCACTTTGACAACTTTTGACAAAACGTAGAAATACCGTAGAACCTAAAGTTTCAATGTGAAATGAGAAAATTTCAAATGTCATGAAATACATATCATGTGTATGTGTAAAAGTAGAAATGTGTGTGTGTTGGACACATTCCAGCATAAACTTTGCACTGCCAAAGACACAAATACATAAACACGTGTGTTGAAAGAAAAAAAGAGAAAAAAAAAAACACTTTTTTAAATAAAATAAACAATTCAAAGTCGTGACATGTTTGCTAATACAAGACGGCCTATTATTTCACTTTAAGAAGTTTTTCTCGAACTTATTATAAAATTTTCGCACGCACACAAATCCAATATGAATAAATACATTTTTCAACACGCACAACACACACAGCCACGTCTTCAAACGCATACATTGACAATAGAAGTAGTAGTTACTGCGCCTTCAGTGGCAACGTCATTCGCTGTGTCTCTCCCTGGAGTACGACGACGAGGACATTTCCAGCTATTTATACGTTCATCTATTTATCAATCTATCTGGCATATGTCTGTCTATATACAATATGTATTGCCTGGTGTTGCCATCATTAAGTGAGCGTTGATGATGAACATTTTTTTATTCATCTGGTTGTGGCCCGGTGGGAGTTTATCTCCCTTTCACTGTTTTCTACATGAAAGAAAAACTATTTGCATATCTCGTAGTAAAGGGCATTGAAGTTATGGGTTCAAAACTAAGTTTTATAAAATAAAATTAATTTAAAATGATTTACATTATTAGAAATTGCTTGAAATACATAAGAAATAATTGATATTTATTAAATGAAGTTTTGTTGAAAGTGGTTGAAAATGATTGAAACTAGGGTTTATTACTTCGATTAGTTGAAAATGATATAAACGTATTAAAGTGCTTTAATTTGTTATAATTAGCTAGAAATTCCTAAGAAATAATTGATATTTATTAAATTGAGTTTAGTTGAACGTGGTTGAAACTGATTGAAACTAACATTTATCACTTTGATTAGTTGAAAATGATATAAATTAATTTAAAAGTGCTTTATTTTGTTAAAAAATTATAGAAACACATAAAAAAGAATTTATATTTACTGAATTTAGTTTAATTGAAAGTGGTTGAAAGTGATTGAAAGTGAATGAAAGTCAATTCTATTAGTTGAAAATGATATCAATGCATTAAAAGTGCTTTATTTTGTTAAAAATTTATAGAAACAATTAATATTTACTGAACTTAGTTTAATTGAAAGTGGTTGAAAGTGATTAAAAGTCAATGCCTTTAGTTGAAAATGATATGAATGCACTAAAAGTGCTTTAATTTTATTAAAATTGCCAGAAACGCATAAACGAGAAGTGATATCTATGAATTCATTTTAATTATACCCTACACTAAGAGTGAAAGGGTATATTCAGTTTGGTACGCCGTTTGTAACACCCAGAAGGAAGCATCTCCGGTATGGAAAAGTATATATATTCTTGATCAGCATGACCTCCTGAGTCGATTTAGCGATGTCCGCCTGTCCGTCTGTCTGTCTGTCTGTTGAAATCCCTACTACTTTTAAAATTGAAGAGCTAGATAAATGAAACTTATAACTTTGATTACTAATATACCTACGCTGTATGTGCGAAAAAATTGGCGAGATCGGTTCATTGTGACCTATGATCCGACCACTTATGTTCAAATACCTCATATAAAATGTACATATAAAGATCAATTTTTATGTATACGTGCTTAGGTAAACTTTTTTGGTCAAATATATATTGACATCATGCTCAAGTACGTGATAATAATGTTTTCCGTCGAAAAGACCTGTGGTTCATTAAAAAAAAAATCGAAATTCGGTACACCTACCCATTTGTAAATATGGGTATCAAATGAATGGAAATTCTTCAGCGATTGAATGTCTGTAGTTATTTTCAGGATTCGTATACCCTGGTGACCTATATATCACTTTGAATGGTAACCACACATATGTGTAGGGTATTTATAGTCGGCTTAGACCGACTATAATTTTGATAATCCTAACTATCATAATTACACCTACTTTAAAATTTCCCATGTGATCTAACCTTCCCAACTGGTTGAAAGTTGCTGAAAGTGATTGAAAGTCAATTTTATAACTTTGATTTGTTAAAAATTATAAAAATGCATTAAAAATACTTTAATTTCATAAAATTGACAGAAACTCTCAAAAGACAATTTATATCTATGAACTTATTTTAATTGAAAGTGGTTGAAAGTGATTGAAACTAAATTCAATCAAATCTATTAGTTAAAAATGATATAAACGTATAAAAATTAAATGATATTTATTAAATTTAGTTTAATTGAAAGTGGTTGAAAGGTATATAAATTGATTGAAAGTGATTGAAATTAAATACTTCTTTCTTTTCTATTAATTTAACACCACATAATCATATTAGAGGTACATTTAATTTGATTTAAATTGAGAATTATTACTTTTTTAATCGAAAAATGTATTTAAATGTGATTGAAATGCATTGAAAGTGATTGCAATATATTGAATATAATTGAAATACTTTGAATGTGATTAAAATACATTGAATGTCATTGAAATAGAAGGAATGTGTTTCAAAAAACATGTTTAAGTTAGTAAAAATTATACAAATTAGTTAACAATGCAGCTATGTTTCAAACAAACACTACAACGTAATTTAAACTAATTAAAAATGATTGAATCTATGCTGAGTGTAATATAAATGTATTGAAGGTGATATACTCTTTGTCTTTGATATTACATTAAATAAAAATAGTTAAAAAGAATTGAAATTTCGTGCATTAAAATTGATTACAATTAATTGAAAATCATTTAGGCTAATTGAAAATGATTAAATCTAAAAATAAAATTGTACATATAATGAAATTTTTTAAATGCAAGGATTGAAAGCAAAGCACAAACTCATTTTTTTATTGCTCTGCTGTTGAACCGAAGCAAGAGTTAGAAAACATTATGCAGCTATGCTTCGAAAGAAAGCAACATTTGTATTTACTTCAGAGGAATACTTTCAAAGAAGTTATATTTATTTTATTATCAGCAAAGATTTTAAATATTAAATAGCAAAGAGCGATAGGTTTTCAATTGAAACAGCATTTTAAATACAAAGAGTTAGAGTTATGCAATTGAAAAATCATTTAAAAAGCAAGGAGTGAGAGTTTTGGGATCGAAAGACTATTTAAAAAGCCAGCAGTAAGAATTTTCGACTCGAAGCAGCATTAAAACGGCAAAGAGCGAGAGTTTTGAGATCGACAGACTATTTAAAAAGCCAGCAGTAAGATTTTCAATTCGAAGCAGCATTAACAAGGCAAAGAGCGAGAGTTTTGGGATCGAAAGACTATTTAAAAAGCCAGCAGTAAGAGTTTTCGATTCGAAGCAGCATTAACAAGGCAAAGAGCGAGAGTTTTGGGATCGAAGTAATATTTAAAAAGCAATAACTGGGAGTTTTCGATTCGAAGAAGCATTTACAAAACAAAGAGTGTATCTAAATAGCATTAAAAGGGCAATGAGTGCGAGTTTTTAATTTGAAGCACAAGTTTTTAATTTGAAGCACAACAGCAGGGAGTCAGAGTTTTGGAATCGAAACAGCATTTACAAAACAAAGCAAGAAATACATTTTAAGCAATAACTGGGAGTTTTCGATTCGAAGCAGCATTTACAAAACAAAGAGTGTATCTAAATAGCATTAAAAAGGCAATGAGTGAGAGTTTTTGATTTGAAGCACTATTTACAAAGCAGGGAGTCAGAGTTTTGGAACGAAGCAGCATTTACAAAACAAAGAGTGAAAAATTTGAAATCTAAACAGCATTAAAAAGGCACAGAGTAAAAGCAAGAAATGCATTTTTTTTTAAATCGAAGCTGCATTTAAATATCAAAGAGCAAGAGTTTTGGAATCGAAGCAGCATTTAATAAGTAAAGAGTGAGCATTTTAAGGCAGAGAGTGAGAGTTTTGCAATTGAAGTATAATTTAAAAGGCATAGATTAGTTTATTTTGGAATCGAAACAGCATTTTAAAAGAAAGAAGTGAAAGCATTTAAACGCAAAAAGCGAGAGTTTTGAAATCGAAACAACATTTAATAAGCAATGAGTGGGAGTTTTTCAATTGAAGCATCATTTAAAAATCAAATATTGAGAGTTTTGGAATCGAAGCAGTATTTAGTATATATTGAGATCTTTGGATTCGAAGCATCATTTAATAAACAAAAAGTGAAAGTTTTTCAATTTTAAGTGGTGCTCCAAAGCAAGGAGTGAGAGTTTTGGAATCGAAGCAATATTTAAAAAGCAAAGAGTGAGAGTCTTTCAATTTATGGATCACGCTTAAAACATGGCATATTTTAGACTCGAAGCTGCATTTAAAAAGCAAAAATTAAATTTTTGGAACCGAAGCAACATTTAAAAAGCTAAGTGTGAGAGTTTTGCAATTGAAGAATAATTTAAAGAGCAAGAAGTGAGTATTTTGGAATCAAAGCAGCATTTAATAGGCAAAGAGTGAGATTTTTTCAATTGAAGCAAAAATACAATGCAATAAATAACACAAAAATATACTACTTTCATCAGAAGCACCATAATATTAATATTTTATGTATATAATGCAACTTTGCCCATCTATAAAATGTTCATTAACTTTTACGTTTTATTAACAAAACTTTCATTAGCGAAAATATGTAGCAAAATTATGAATATTTCTGTAATTAAAGCAGCTGTGCTACAAATGACAAACACACATATACATAGACAGACACACATATGTTGAAAGCAGTTGAAAACCTCTAAATATTATGCAAATATTATGTGTGCCACTGTGTGTGTAAATTTGGGCCAAATGAAACTTTTCGCATAACTAAAACATGTATGTGTTTTAATAATTAAGCATCGTAAAAGTTCTTCATAACGTACACATTTACACCAACTAGAAAATGAACATATTACGAGAATAAAAAACATTTAAGAGTTGCCTGTGATACTTTTATACACTAGTCTTATAAAGTTTATTTTTTCTATTAGAGCCGCTTAAGTTTTATTCGCTTTTTTTTAGTTTTTATTAGGTATTTGCACAAAAGTTGTGTAAGTTTTCATTAAATGTTGTATGTTTCGCATTTGGTTGGCGTGCTGTGCACAGTTTGGCTGGTTAGTTGACAGTTGATAGTTTCGAGGTTTTTATTTTTTTGGTTTAGAAGTTGGAATTGTTAACAGAAGACTTTATAAAATGGTGATATTGACGAAGAAATACAATTAAAACAGAAGAGTGCATACATTAGATACAATATTTAATTTAATTTTTTTTTTTGTTGTATGTAATAGGTGTAAAATTGTTAAAAACAACTAATTGAAAGTGATTGAAAGTGGTTGAAAGTGATTGAAAGTGGTTGAAAGTGATTGAAAATGACTGAAAGTTAGTCTGAATATATGCAGCCAGCTAAAGGAATTCAAAAATAGTAAAAATGGTAAAAAGTGATTTTAAAATTGATAAAAACAACTAATTGAAAGTGATTGAAAGTGATTGAAAGTGGTTGAAAGTGATTGAAAGTGATTTAAAGTGATTGAAAGTGATTGAAAATGAAGTTAGTCTGAATATATGCAGCCAGCTAAAGGAATTCGAAAATACTACAACGTGGTTGAAAAATACTAAACATGATTAAAAATAATAAAATGTGATTCCGAAGTTGATAAAAACAACTGATTGAATGCGATTGAAACTGATTGAAAGTGGTTTAAAGTGATTGAAAGTAATTGTAAATAATTGAAAGTATATTAAAATAGTTAAAGGTGATTGAAAATAATTGAAAGTTATTTTAAATATATGCAACTAGTTGAAAGTATTCGAAAATAGTACAACGTGGTTACAAAAAAAACTAAACATTATTAAAAATGTTACAATAGGATTCCAAAATTGATAAAAACAACTGATTGAAAGGGATTGAAATTGGTTGAAAGTGATTGAAAGTATTCGAAAATAGTACAACGTGGTTGAAAAATACTAAACATGATTAAAAATGTTACAATAGGATTCCAGAATTGATAAAAGCACCTGATTGAATGTGATTGAAATTGATTGAAATTGGTTGAAAATAATTGAAGGTTGTTTAAAGTTATTAAAAGAGATTTTAAATAATTGAAAGTATATTAAAATAGTTAAAGGTGTTTGAAAATGATTGAAAGTTATTCTAAATATATGCAACTAGTTGAAAGTATTCGAAAATAGTACAACGTGGTTAAAAAAAACTAAACATTATTAAAAATGTTAAAATGTGATTCCAAAATTGATAAAAACAACTGATTGAAAGTGATTGAAATTAATTGAAAGTGGTTGAAAGTAATTGAAAATTGTTTAAGTTATTAAAAGTGATTTTATATAGTTGAAAGTATATTCAAATAGTTAAAGGTGATTGAAAATGATTGAAAGTTATTGTAAATATATGCAACTATTTTAAAGTATTCAAAAATAGTACAACGTGGTTGAAAAATACCAAACATGATTAAAAATGTTAAAATAGGATTCCAAAATTGAT
This sequence comes from Dryomyza anilis, assembly GCA_951804985.1. Classification (NCBI taxonomy): domain Eukaryota; kingdom Metazoa; phylum Arthropoda; class Insecta; order Diptera; family Dryomyzidae; genus Dryomyza; species Dryomyza anilis. The sequence goes on along the minus strand of OX638130.1, from coordinate 100,850,529 downwards.
AAAATCACCTGATTGAAAGTGATTGAAATTGATTGAAATTGGTTGAAAGTGATTGAAGATTGTTTAAGTTATTAAAAGTGATTTTATATAATTGAAAGTAGTTAAAGGTGATTGAAACTGATTGAAAGTTATTCTAAATATATGCAACTATTTGAAAGTATTCGAAAATAGTACAACGTGGTTGAAAAATACTAAACATGATTAAAAATGTTAAAATAGGATTCCAGAATTGATAAAAACACTTGATTGAATGTGATTGAAATTGATTGAAATTGGTTGAAAGTAATTGAAGGTTGTTTAAAGTTATTAAAAGAGATTTTAAATAATTGAAAGTATATTAAAATAGTTAAAGGTGCTTGAAAATGATTGAAAGTTATTCAAAATATATGCAGCCAGTTGAAAGTAATCGAAAATAGTACAAAGTGATTGAAAAATACTAAACATGATTAAAAATATTAAATTGTGATTTCAAAATTAATAAAAACCACTGATTTAAAGCGACTGAAATTAAATGAAGATGGTTGTGAATAAAAGTGATAGAAATTGTTTCAAAAAGTTTAAAAGTAATTGTAATTAGTTCGAAGTATATTAAAATAGTTAAAGGTAATTGAAAGTGATTGAAAATGATTGAAAGTTATTCTAAATATATGCAGCTAGTTGAAAGTAATCGAAAATAGTTCAAAGTGATTAAAACAGACTTAAAATGATTAAATGTGATCTTAACTGATTCAATTTGTTGGTTATATGTGTAAAATATATAAATAAAACATATTGAAAGTTATTGAAAATGGTGGAAGTTGATTGAATATAGTTGAAAGTATTTAAAAGTGCTTGCAAATGGTTGAATTAGTAGATTTATAGTTTCCAAAACGAGAAAATATATCAATCCTTATTTATACATCAACTTGACATTTTTAATTAAAACTTAATCTAAAAAGTGCAACCTTGAGCTCAAATTTCTCTCACAATTTCACAACACAATTTCAGCAACGTTCAACACATTTTAGTGCTCATTCAACTTCAAGCTCAAAGCGCACATTATCGCCATTTATCTGGGGAAATCGCTAAAGTTTAGCAGAGATTTATTTGCTGACTTATTTTTTTTTTTTTTAATAGTTCTATCAGAATCAGTAGTTGTAGCAGCTGCAAAAATACGCTGCAATTTTGCGCTTAACATTCATAATAATCATCTGCGCGCTGATCTCTAGAGTATTTCATGGTTTTGTTAGATTTTGCTCATTCATTTTGTATATAGTCCTCGTTGATTTGTCGAAAGCAACACTCGCCGCGAAAATCATGAAATTTTCGCGTAAATGAAAAAAAATAAAAAAATAAAACAGAATACTCGACACAAGTTGCGCAGAAAAGAGTTTGTTCATAAAGGACATGTCTCAAGGATTAGCTGCAAATGCAGTTGAAGATGATGAGTTGCGTGTTTTATTTTTCTTTTATCATTGAGATGAATCTCAGAGATTAGCTAATATTTCTGCTTTGCACAAAGTATAAATATAGCTACAAGAGCACGTAGCACAAGATAGGTGCTTGATAGAACCTTCAAAAGAAAATTCGAAAACTTTCAATGACGTTAATTTGAGTGTACAACTTCCGGCACAATTTATGCTAAACTAATTTGCATAAATTATTTAAATAACAATATTTAATAGTGCTTATGAAAAGTAAAAAGTTAAAAAAAATATTTTACATGCATCGCATTAATTCAGAAATATTGAAAGGAGTTGAAACTGATTGAAAATAATTGAAATTTATCAAATATTATTAATGCTTATAAATAATTTATTTATTTAAAAAAGCAGAGTGAATAGTATAAATTTAAATGCGTCAGCACATTAGTTAGAATGTAAAAATATTGAAATTCGTTGAATGTTCTTGAAAATGACTGAAAGTAATTAAAAATAGTTGAGAATCATACAAAAGCTGATACTAAAACTTTGCAAACATATATTAAAATTATTGAAAGTCATTGAAAGTGATTGAAACAGATTAAAACAGATTGAAACTAGTTGAAAAAGTATTTTAAACCAATTTATGTACTAAAAAAATGGAAAATTATTGGAAACCATAACAAAGTTGAAATTTAAACTAAATAGGAATGAATTGAAAAAGTTTGAAAGTGATTGAAAGTGATAGAACATGATTAAAAAATGTTGAAAGTGATGGAAAATGGTTGAGCGTGATTGAAACAAAATGATAATAGTTGAAAAATAATAAAATTAAAATATGTTCAACTAGTTAAAAGTAATAAAAAATAAAATGAAAAAAAATTAAATAATTGAACACTGTTTATTAAAATTTTTGGAATATTGAAAATGTGAAAATATATAAAAATGTTTAAAAGCAATTAAAACAAATTTAAACTAGTTGAAAAGTCATAAAATGAATTGGAATATTTAAAATTAGTTTAAAGTAAAAAAAAAAAAAACGAACAAAATGAGAAAAAGTTAAATAATTGAATACTGTTTAAAGCAATTTGAAGCTTATGAAATATATATACAAAAACGAAAAGTGATTAAAATAGTTGAAAAACATAAAAACCGGAAATTTTAACTAAATACGAATGAATTGAAAACGGTTGAAAGTGATTGAAACTCGTTGAAGGAGCGCATAAAGCTCAATAATAATAATAGTTTAAACTATTTAAAAAAATATATATATATATTATAAAAAAGCTTATTGAAAGAAAAAAATGCTTATTAAAAATGTAAAAATAAATCGAAAAATAAAAACTGTTGAAAAAAAATACAAAACTTGGAATTTTAAGTGAAAAAGCAATAACTGAAAATTGCTGAAAATTATTTAAAATGGTTGTAAGTGGTGGAAACCAGTTGAATGTGCATCCAACTGTCTACAAAAGCATTAATTGAAAAAGGTTGAAAGAAATAAAAGATGGTTGAAAGTGATTGAAACTTGTTGAAAGTGCATAAAACATACAAAGTTCAAATTATAAGTGAAAAATCATAATTGAAAATTGTTGAAAATTATTTAAAATGGTTGTAAGTGGTGGAAACCAGTTGAATGTGCATCCAACTGACTATAAAATCATTAATTGAAAAAGGTTGAAAGAAATAAAAAATGGTTGAAAGTGATTGAAACTTGTTGAAAGAGCATAAAACATACAAAAGTTCAAATTATAAGTGAAAAATCATAATTGAAAATTGTTGAAAATTATTTAAAATGGTTGTAAGTGGTGGAAACCAGTTGAATGTGCATCCAACTGACTATAAAATCATTAATTGAAAAAGGTTGAAAGAAATAAAAGATGGTTGAAAGTGATTGAAACTTGTTGAAAGTGCATAAAACATACAAAAGTTCAATTTTAAGTGAAAAATCATAATTGAAGTTGTTGAAAATTATTTAAAATGGTTGTAAGTGGTGGAAACCAGTTGAATGTGCATCCAACTGACAATAAAATCGTTAATTGAAAAAGGTTGAAAGAAATAAAAGATGGTTGAAAGTGATTGAAACTTGTTGAAAGTGCATAAAGCATACAAAAGTTCAAATTATAAGTGAAAAATCATAATTGAAAATTGCTGAAAATTATTTAAAATAGTTTAAACCTAAAAATCATTAATTGAAAAGGAATCAAAGGAATTGAAAATGGTTGAAAATAATTGAAACATGTTGAAAGTGCATAAATGTTGCAAAAGTTGACATTGTTAGTGATAAAAGCCTAATTGAATGAGGTTAAAAGTGATTTAAAATTATTGAAAGTGATTGAAACTAGTTGAAAGTGCATAAATCTTACAAAATTTGAAATTTTAAATGATAAAAGCAGTAATTGAATGAGGTTGAAAGTGATTTAAAATGATTGAAAGTGGCTGAAAACAGCATGTAGTGTGTAGCATACAACTGACTACAAATAATGAATTGAAAATTTTTCAAAGTAATTGAAAATGATTGATAGTGATTGCAACTAGTTCAAGCTGCATAGCACATACAAAATTTGGAATGTTAAGTGATAAAGTAATAATTGGAATTGCTTAAAAGCGGTTTCAAATGGTTGGAACTAAAAACTCATTAATTGAAAAAGATTGAAAGTAATTGAAAATGTTTGAAAGAAATTAAAACAAGTTGAAAGTGCCTTAAACTGACTAATAATATTTTAAGTTAATTTAAATAATATTGTTAAAAAAATGTCTCTAAGCAATTTGAAGCCTATTGAAATTAAAAAATAAATCGCAAAGTGATATAAGTATTAAAAATAGTTGAAAAACATAAAAAAAGTTTATATTTTAACTAAAACAAGTATCATTTGAAAATGGTTGAAAGTGATTGAATGTGGTTGAAAGTAATTGAAACTAGTTGAAAGTACAAAAAATTTTAAAAAATGTTAAACAAGTTAAATAAAAAAAAAAAAAAAATGTAAAATTGAAAAGTACATAAATCAATTAAAACATAGAAAATGTATAAAAAATAACTTTGCAGCTACTTAACTGAAATTTATGCTACAAACTGAAAAACAAAAACCAGTTTACAACAGGGCAAAAATTTCGATTGTCAAAATGTATTCAGCGTTAAGCAAATGCGCCCACAACAAGCTATTTAAAAAAAAGCACTTTTACACAAGAACCAAACTTATGCCAAGCCCATCAATAGGTCTTCTTTCCCACAACATAATACTTAACCCTTTTGCACTAAACGTCTAATGGCTTCACTTAGATTTAGCGCCAACAACAGCAATCAACTGAAAAAACAACAACCAAACCACAATAAAAAAATGGTGGCCAAAATTAACTTAAAGCTGCACTTAAAGTTTAAAAGCTAATGTGAGTTGAGAGGGGGGGGGGCCGTTATAGTCAAATTGAGCAACAAACGAAAGTAAAAAATAAAAATAAAAAAAACAAAAAGTCAAGTGGAAATCCTTTCAATTTAAATAAATAACTTGAGCACAGGTAACAGAGGCGCTGGCGATAATCCTTTGACTTTGAAGGATTTGCCGAAGACTACGATGTAGATGTTCAAATGTTGTTGCCATCATTGCCGCTGCTGCTGCTGCATACAGATAAAGAAAAATGTTCTACACAAGTGCCAAACAACAAGGAGAAGAGGAAAAAAATGAAAATTCCAACAAAAAAATAACAAAATCACGAAAAAGTTATGGCCCAACATTTTGTACTTGCGGCACACGCAACAACGGGTTAAGTATACGGTGTGACATTACGTCGCCGCCGTAACTAAGTTGGCAACAACAATTGTGAAATATAAAAAAAAAAATACATAAAATGTGCAGAAAGTGTAATAAATCCTTTTTATGGCTACGCAATGGTAAACGAATTGAACTTTCCTGCGAAAGCGTGCTAAAAGGGCACAAATTTAACAGTCACTCACCTGACTGGCATATTAAATAAGAGTTAAATAGAAAAAAGAGTGAACAAAAAAAAAAAAACTTAAAAATGCTCGAAAGAAAAATCTCGAGGTTTAGAAAATTTAGTCATCAGGTGAGCAGGGGCGGTGTGCCATTTGTAGTGTTTTGTAGAAGAGTCGGCACGTGTAGCTTTAAGTGTTTGAAATATATATAAATAAAAAAAAAATAAGTGAGAAAAAGCTATAAGAAGCTTTTTGTATTCAACGCAAGTTTTAGCATGACGTGTACGTTGAATGACAGATCGGTCATGTTTTAAATTTCTTTTTTTTTTGTGGACAGTTAAGTGCGGGTTGAAATCATGGCTGAAATGTTAAGCAATAGATCAATTTAACCTTTCGATGATTGATGGTGGATTTTAAAATGCTTAATGCATCAGTAGGCTTTATGCAATGCTGAAAGGTGGTGTCATCGAAGAGAATATTTAAGAGGAAAATGCAAACAAAAGAAAGGTATGAAAAAAATATAAGAAAAAATATATAATAAATAAAACGGTGTGGTATAAATGTGACAAACTGATTGTACATTGATAAATTATGTTAAAAACTATTTGGAAATGATTTAAAATAATCAAAAAAAAAAAAATATAATTGAAATTGGTTGAACAGTTGAAATCGATTGGAAAAAAGTTGAACGTAGTTAAAAATGGTTGAAGATAGTTGAAAGTGGTTCAAAAATATAGCGGAAAATTGTAATGAATTAAAATACATGAATTTCTAATAAAAATGAATAATTGAAAGTGGTTGAACATAGTTGAAAGTAATTGGAAAAAGTTGAACGTAATTTTAAATTCGTTGAATATAATTGAAAGTAATAAAATATAGTTGTAAGTGGTTCAACATTGTTGGTGTTGGTTAAAAACTAGTTGCAACTGGTTGCAACTACTAAATGAGTTTTTAGTTGCAACCAAACGGTTGAAGATAGTTGCGAGTGATTGAATCTAGTTGACGTTGGTTGAAAGTTGTAAATGAATTAAAATACATGAATTTCTTATAAAACTGCATAATTGAAAGTGGTTGAACATAGTTGATAGTGATTGGAGAAAAGTTTAATTTAGTTTAAAGTGGCCGGTATAGTTGAAAGTGGTTGAACATAGTTAAAAGTGGTTGAACATAGTTGAAAGTGGTTCAAATATATAGCGGAAAGTTGTAATGAATTAAAATACATGAATTTCTAATAAAATTGAATAATTGAAAGTGGTTGACATAGTTGAAAGTAATTGGAAAAAGTTGAACGTAATTTTAAATTGGTTGAATATAATTGAAAGTAATTAAATATAGTTGAAAGTGGTTCAACCTAAATGAGGTTGGTTAAAAAATAGTTGCAACTGGTTGCAACTAATTAATGAGTTTTTAGTTGCAACCAAATGGTTGAAGGTAGTTGCGAGTGATTGAATCTAGTTGATTGAATCCACTTTGAACATAGTTAAAAGTGGTTGAACATAGTTGAAAGTGGTTGAAAAATATAGTGGAAAGTTGTATGAATTAAAATACATGAATTTGTAATAAAATTGAATAATTGAAAGTCGTTGAACATAATTGAAAGTAATTGGAAAAAGTTGAACGTAATTTTAAATTGGTTGAATAGATTTGAAAGTAATTAAATATAGTTGAAAGTGGTTCAACCTAGTTGAGGTTGGTTAAAAAATAGATGCAACTGGTTGAACACAGTTGAATGTAGTTGAGCATAGTTGAAAATGGCTGAAAATAGTTGATTGTGATTATACGTAACTGAAGATGAAAGTGGAAAATGGTAAACATTATTGATAAATCTTATTTGAAACTTACAGACAAAGTTTGACACATGTTAAAAATGGTTGAAAAAAGTCTAAATTAGTTGAATTAGATTGAACCAAGTTGAAAATGCTTCTACATTCTTAAAAGTAATCAAATGCAAGTAGAAGAAGTTGAAACTAGCAAATATTCTTTCAAACTTACAACAAAAATCAGTAAAAATAGAAAATTGTTGATCATAATGGATTGAATAGCGGAAATTAAACTATAAATTGAAACTGAAAGAGATTGAATAGTGTTTGAGTCAAATTAAAAAGGTTAGAATTCGTTTAAATTACTTTAAGGTTGTAAAATGTTATGAAATTGACTGAAACTTGTGGAAAGTGATTGAACATAGTTGAAACTATTAAAAATTTGTCAAAACCTAATCGTATATAAATTAAAATACAGAAATTATAATCAAAATTGAATAATTTCAGGTCGTTGAGCATTGAAATTGGTTTAAACTAATTGACAATGGTTGAATATATTTAAAAGTAGTTCAACAACGTTAATAGTGGTTGAAAAGGGTTGAAAGTTGTTGAAAATACCTTGAAGTGGTTGAAAACAGTTGAAAGTGATTGAACACAGTTTAAAGTGATTGAATATAGCCGAAAGTGTGTAAACAAAGGTTGAAACAAGTAAATATTGTGCAAAATGGGTAAAACTGGCAAAAAAAAGTGTAACTGAAACTACTTGAAATGATTCAACTTAGTTGAAAGCAATTGAAAGTATGCGAAAACATTTTTTTAGTTGAAACGGTGAAACCGGAAAATACTATTTGAAGCTATGTAAAAATGGTTTAAAATCGTGGAAAAAATTATGTTGAAGAAACTAGTGAAAGAGCCAGAAAGTGGTTGAAAGTGATTGAACGAGGTAAAAATCAATTGAAACTAATTGAAAATTGCAAATGAATTAATAAAAACCATTCAAACTATTTAAAAAAAGGTTAAAATGATTAAACACAGTTGTAAGCGATTCAAAGTATTTGAAAGTGAACAAATTTATTGAAATTGAATAAATTTATTGAAAGTGCAATCATTTTAAAAAATAAATAATTGTAAAATGGTTTAAACTCATTGAAAACACTTAAGTGTCGAAAACCAATGAAAATAACTGAAATTCATACAAGGTGATTGAACATAATTGAAATTGTAGTATAAAATAATAATTGATAATGGTTAAAAACTATTTAAATGAGTTTAAAATTATTTTATAATATTTCATACCAATTAAATTTTTTTAAAATTTAATTCAAAATTTAAAAAAGTCGTAATAGAATTGATGAAACCAGTTAGAATTTTATGTTGAAAGTGGTTGAAATGGTTTGGAAGTGATTGAAAGTAGTAAAATGTGTTTAAAAGTATTTGAAAGTAACTGAAATTGGCTAAAGTTGATTGAAACCGTGTAAATATATCAAATATCGAATGTTCGAATAAGACTGAATATGAAAAATTAAATATTGAAAATTGTAATTTTAATTGTGATCGTAAATAATTGGTTAGTAATTGGAAATAGTGGCATATTAATAAATATTATAATTAAAATAAGATGCATTTCTCAGCAGTTGAACCTATTTTAAGTTTGTTCAAAATGTTTAAATTCAATGGAGAGCATGTTGAAAAACAGTTTTATAATTGTTTAAACGATATAAGCTATAAAAGCAACTCAAAATAGTTAAAAATTGATTAACTATTAATATTGAAATTGATTGTAACCTAACTAAAACTATTTTAATTTTTAATAAATTAAATTCTAATAATTGATATAATTTTTTTTTTAAATACTTTTCAACAAATTAATAGTCTCAATATTACCCACTTTTTAAACATTTAAATTAAAATGAAATAAATCAATTATTTAATAACTTTAACAAATATATTAAAACTTTGCCAACTCTTTCAAATGTAATTTGTGATAACCTTTTTAACAACTCATTGTGCTGATTGTGCTGACAAAATGTATAAGCAAATTAAATACAACAAATGATAAACTTAAAGTCAAAAACCTTGCATTGCGGTTAGCAATCAAGAAGGCAAAACGCTACACAATAAACCACAACCCGCTTCGGCTAAGACATATCAAAAGGAAGGCTTTTCGAGAAAAGCAAAACTTAGACAGTGTCAACCGCTGCCGCACGCACAGAACATACCTGCGGATAAACATGGTTCATGGTGCTTTACATGGTTCAAGTCGAAAAGGTAAAACTGTCGCATAACTCGTGTGCGATAAGCCCAGCACGTCAGTGGTTGTTTCTTCAACCAACACCATCCTTGTTGTCATCGTCGTCTACGCCTACTTCCCACTGAAGTCACACGGAAAAGGATGTGTCCCCATTGTCTAGTAGTGGTGCAGATGATGTTGCCTTAACGTAACGTTAACGTAACGTTAACCCATCTAAGTGCCATAAAATGCGGCAACACGTACGCATTTGGTAAAGGGACAAAAAGTATACAAAAACTGAAATGGGGGCTGCATAAACTATATATAATGAAGAAAAATGCTCAAATCATAGTGTTGCTGTATATACTGCTTTTGGCAGGTATTTTTATGGCATTTTTACAATTTAAAAATGTAGTTATTTTATGTTTAATTTGCATTAAAACATTTCTTTGTAGAGTTTTTCCAATATTAAATAACAAAAACAATAGTATTACTGTTTGTACTGCTTTTGGCATGTATTGTACTGCTTTTTTTATTACAACAGCATACACGCATATTGTCTGATTTTTATAATTCTAAATAAATTGAAACTCTTTCGAAGAAGATCTACTTTTTTAAAATAAAGTATTAGAAAACAAGAATATTACACAAAGTACAGATTTTGTCCTGCTTTTAGTGGTGCTGATTTTAGCAGATTTTTGATTTTTTTTTTTTTTTTTTAAATATTCATAAAATCAAAAAAAAAACATAAAATGAAAATAGTTGTAGTAAAAATATTTTGGCCAACAAAATTTTCATAACTAGGCAAATATTGTTAGTATTCAAAATGAATTAAGAGCAATTTTAAGAGCAATTTCTGCTAAAAGCACAAATAAATACAACACTAATGTACTGTATTTTGTAAAATTTAAATTATTTATATTTTAAGTATACATCTTATCAAAATTAGCATAATTCAGAACTTGTTGTTAGTGTTTCTAACGATGTAAGAGCAATTTTAAGAGCAACAATTTAAGAACAATAATTTTCTGTATAAATTCTGTGCAAATTACAATATAAACATTTCAAGTATAAAATGTATAAAATTGTTAATAATTTAAATATATTCATAGTGCACAAAATAATTAAAGAGCAATTTCAGCTAAAAGCACAAATGACAAAAACAATGTACTACTTTTTCAGAAAATTACAAAAATTAATAATTTTAATATAAATTTTAACAAATTTAGATAATTTAAAATATGTTTATATTGCTCAAAACTATTAAAGAGTAATTTCAAGAGCAATTGCAATGACAAATGACTAGAATTTTGTGCAGACGTGCCTTAATGAAATTTGGTTTGTTAAATTTTCTACCTCGGGTGGCTGCTGGTTGCCGTGCGTATGTGGCATATGTTTTTAATAACACATGATGTGTCGACGACAATTTTGCGCATCAGTTAAGACAAGTTTCGTCGTCGCTTTGAATTGCGTCGTATAGTTTTATGTTGTTGCCGAAAGTTTACTAATTTAAGTGTATTCAGCGGAGACTTGGCATGTTGTCATGCTAATAATTTTAATGTTGGCAACACCAGCCAAAGTAGCAGCAGCAGGTGCAATAGCAACCAGTCAGCAGCATCTTGACTGAATATGCAAATTGCTGCTGATGTGGATGTTGTTGCTCTTGCCGTTGAAAGCAAATTCGTGTCATGCATTCGTCGTGCAGCAAATGAAGCAGCAAAAAGTTGTTGTGATTTTAAATTTTAATAGCACAAAAATACAAAATACAAAAATAAATTTAACTAAAGATATAAAAAAAGAAAACTAAAAGACATTAGCAAGTTTGGTATAATATGAAAAGTGTTTGCAACATGTTTTTCGCAGATTAAGTTGAGGTGAAATTGTACACAATTTTTCGGAAAACTTTTATCTAAATTTATATTTTATCGAAATTTATATTTTATCTAAATTTATATTTTGTGCAAGTTTATATTTTATCCACATATATATTTTATCCAAATTTATACTTTATTCAAATTTATATTTTATCCAAACTTGTAAAGGGTTTTTTAACAGGGACGCTACAAAAGTAGAGCGATAGGGACAGCAAACGACGCCATATTTCTTGCTGCTCTTTTGACATTTATACAAATGTATATTTTATCCAAATTTATATTCTATCCAAATTTATATTTTATACAAATTTTTATCCAAATTTATATTTTATCAAAATTTCTATTTTATCCAAATTTATATTTTATCCAAATTTATATTTTGTCCATATTTATATTTTATTCAAATTCACATTTATCCAAATTTATAATTAATCCAAATTTACATTTTATCCAAATTTACATTTTATCCAAATTAATATTTTATACAAATTTATATTTTATACAAATTTTTATCCAAATTTATATTTTATCAAAATTTATATTTTATCCAAATTTATATTTTGTCCAAATTCATATATTATCCAAATTTAAATTTTATCCAAATTTATATTCTATCCAAATTTATATTTTATCTAAATTTATATATTATCTAAATTTATATTTTATCCAAATTTATATTTTATACAAATTTTTATTTTATCCAAATTTATTTTCTATCCAAATTTATACTTTATCTAAATTTATATTTTATTCAAATTTATATTTTATACAAATTTTTATTTTATTCAAATTTATATTTTATCGAAATTTCTATTTTATCGAAATTTCTATTTTATCCAAATTAACATTTTATCCAAATTTATATTTTGTACAAATTTATATTTTATCCAAATTTATATTTTATCCATATTTTCATTTTATATAAATTAATATTTTATCCAAATTTATATTTTATCCAAATTTATATTTTGTCCATATTTATATTTTATTCAAATTCGCATTTATCCAAATTTATAATTAATCCAAATTTACATTTTATCCAAATTTACATTTTATCCAAATTAATATTTTATACAAATTTATATTTTATCCAAATTTATATTTTATCCAAATTCACATTTTATCCAAATTTATATTTTGTCCAAATTTACATTTTATCTAAATTTAAATCAAATTATTGTTTTATCCAAATATGTATTTTATTCAAATATATATTCTATCCAAATTTAAAATTTATGTAAATTTATATTTTATCCAAATTTATATTATATCCAAATTTTTATTTTATCAAAATTTATATTTTATACAAATTTATATATTATCCAAATTTTCATTTTATCTAAATTAATATTTTATCCAAATTTACATTTTATCCAAATTTATATTTTGTCTAAATTTATATTTTATCCTAATTCACATTTTATCCAAATTTATAATTTATCCAAATATACATTTTATCCAAATTCACATTTTATCCAAATTTTCATTTTATCTAAATTTATATTTTGTCCTCATTTTTAACCATGTCACTTCTTTATTGATATATGCAAATTATTGCCATTTTTAAGTAAATTCGAAAAATTCGAATAAACTGTTTGAACTCAAATTAGTTGTCGTATATATGTAAATGATAGCTTGTTTTAAATAACATCACCTAATAACTAGGAATTATGTTTTAAACCAATAAAGCACATTTTTGGAAAAATAGTTTCCATTGATGCTCATATGAATTCAATTTTATTTGATTTTCGCAAATATACAATATCAATTAAATTATTCAGAATATTAAAAATAATATGCTATATTATAATTCAATTTACTGCGAGTTCGACAAACAACATAATAATCTCCTGACTGCTTTTGCAAATTGGGTATTAGAATGCAAATCAATTAATTCATGAAATTTTGTGCAACATACCTGCAGATTGGGCGGACAGTGATCCAACAGTTCCAGCATGTGTTTGATATTTTGTGCATCCTGTATCACAAAATTTAATTCCATATCGAATTCGCCGCCAACGAGCTAAAAATACAAAAAATAATTCATCAGTATGTTTTTTTTTCTATTAAAATATAATATTTTGACATTTCTTTACAAAATAATTTAACAAATTAAAAATATGATATATAAATTGTAATGTAACAAATTCTTAAATTTATATGGGATATATAAATTGTAATGTAACAAATTCTTAAATTTAACTTGAAAATGCTTTCAAAGTCTGTTAAAATGTAAAATTATAAAAAATTAAAAATGCGTTCAGAAATTTAATTTCGATCGAAATTCAAATATTTTAATACAATAATCGAATAGAATTAAAGGAATGGAATTCAATTGATACGCCATACAAAAATTGTGGCACTTTTAAACATATTTTCGACATATTTCAAACAGACAAAGGCAAACAAACAGCTGTTTGTTTTCTACCCGTTCCCCTAATATAACATGAATCTGCTATTAAAATTCCATAAAAATTTACAATCTGCAATACACTTCCCAAAATATTCCATTTATCTGTGTGTTCCCGGAAATATGAGCGAAATATTACTGAAACTGTCAAAAATTTTGTCTGGGGTACTTTTATTTTGTATTTAAAAATTGTATTCTAGAACAGCAAAAAAAAAAATAGTTTCTGAATCAGAAATTCTATTTTTATAGAAATTCAAAAATTTTACAACAAAAACTTATTTTAATTCGTTGCACAGCATTTGAAAGTATTAAATTCGATTGAAATGCACATTTATCAAATTCTGAAACAGCATAAAACAAATTAAATAAATTAATGAACGTTTTTAAAAAGTGGAAAATGAATTTAGAAAACCATTTTCGAATAAAATTCAATTGTAAAATGAACATACAATTCTAATTGAATCCCTCATAGTACATTTAAAATGATGAGATTCGAAAGAAATACGTTTATTTCCTATAAAACATTGAATTCTGGAAAATAATATTCGAGCGAAAAAAAAGTAAAATTATAAAAAGTCCTAAAATTCGCACTGAAATTAATTTTTGATTGAGTTTAAATCATTGGACAAGAGCGAAAAAGCGAAAGCTGTCGGATAATTTAATTTTAACTTTTTTCATAAAAATTATTTGCGCGAAATTTTAGTCTCAATGAATGAGCGCAGCCTAAAAGTCACGTTTCGTTCAAAATAAAATCAAAATATAATTTGATTGACGTAGAAAGAGCGAAAAATCCGAAAACAGTAGCGCCCAAAAAATGTCATAATTGAATATGTAGCATGCGACATAGGATGCCAACCAGCAGCAGCAGTAGCTTCAGACACAAACAAAAGTTCCAAATATATAGAACCACAGGCGCCCACTGTCTGTGTTGCGTTTGTGTATGTGTGTGTAGGTGTAACGCATAACCACAAACAGCAAAAAGAGCAGCACAACCGCACAACACAAACAGCACGATACGCGCACAAGGATAACAAGGATAATCAAAAAGCATATTTACACAATGCAGCTACCGTAGCAGTAGCATTACAAGTAGTAGCTGGTAGCCAACATCAACAGCAGGTGGTCATGAAATTTTTGATTAAAATCTAATTTTGGAAATTTTCTAAAATAGTAAAAAATAAAATCATACATCGCATGTTTGTTACTTATAGCAATGTCGTGAAACAGCTAATAACACGGCTTGTATTCGCATGAGTTCGTTTGTTTGACTGCATTGATTGCTGTTTCATTACGAAACCCTGGGGCTGCAAAATCAATGGTATCTGTTCGTGCTATTATGTTCGTGCTATCAATTATGTTCGTGCTATTATTTGAGCAAAGTACTTGAAATATACATAATTAACAAAAATGTATGTTATTAATTTTGACTCGACTTTTTTAACAAACTGTTTTTTTTTAATTTCTGTTTTTTTTTTTTAATTTAGTTTTTCTTTGCTTTTTATTTTATCTTCTGTTTTTGTTTTTCTCTTTCTTTTCATTTGGTTTTTCTTTTTTTTATTAAATTTTATTTTCAGTTTATTTATTTTTTTTAAATTTAATTTTGACTCGACTTTTTCAACAAACTGTTTTTTTCTTAATTTTTGTTTTTTTTTTTAATTTAGTTTTCATTGCTTTTTATTTTGTCTTCTGTTTTTGTTTTTCTCTTTCTTTTCATTTGGTTTTTCTTTTTTTTATTAAATTTTATTTTCAGTTTGTTTCTGCATTTTTTTTTTGTTCTTTTGCGTTTTGCTTTTGTTTTTTTTTCTTTTGTATTGTTTTGTTTGCGCTTTTGTTTTGCTTTTTTTCTTTTGGTTTTTTGTAATTATGCTTTTGTTTTTGCACTTTTGGGTTTTGTTTTTTTCCTTATGTTTTTACGTTTTTGCATATTGCTTTTGTTTTTGCTTTTATGTTCACTTTTGTTTTTCTGGTTTTGCATTTGTTTTTACATATTTTTCATTGCTTTTGCGTTTAGTTTTTGTTTTTCGTATTTTCCGTTGCTTTTATGTTTTTGCATTTGTTTTGCTTTTATGATTTTTCGTTTTATAATTATTTTTGGCTTATTTTTTTTTTTGTTTTTTGGATTTTGCCTTTGTTTTTGAGTTTCCCCTTTTGTTTTATGTTTTTGTCTTTGTTTTTGCATTGGTTATGTTTTGATTTTTTTTTTTATTTTAAATTTTTTTTATTTACAATGTTTTTTATCCTTTCTGTTTTTGCCTTTCTTTTTTCTTTTTGTTTGAGCTTTTGTGCTTTTGCTTTTTGTTTTTTGTATTTATGCTTTTGTTTTCTGTTATTTTGGGTTTAGTTTTTTTTTTTCTTTTGTTTTTACGTTTTTGAATTTGCGTTTTGCTTTTGTTTTTGCCTTTATGCTCTAGCTTTTGCGTTGTTGCTTTTGTTTTTCTGGTTTTGCAATTGTTTTGTTGCTTTTGCGTTTTGATTTTGATTTTGTTTTTCGTTTTTTTTTTTGCTTTTTTTTATTTTATTTACAATATTTTTTATCCTTTCTGTTTTTGCATTTTTTTCTTTTTGTTTGAGCTTTTGTGCTTTTGCTTTTTGTTTTTTGTATTTATGCTTTTGTTTGATTTTGTTTTCTTTGATTTTGGGTTTAGTTTTTTTTTGTTGCTTTTGTTTTTACGTTTTTGAATTTGCGTTTTGCTTTTGTTTTTACCTTTATGTTCTAGCTTTTGCGTTTTTGCTTTTGTTTTTCTGGTTTTGCAATTGTTTTGTTGCTTTTGCGTTTTGATTTTGATTTTGTTTTTCGTTTTTTTTTTTTGCTTTTGTGTTTTTACATTTGTTTTGTTTTGCTTTTATACTTTTAATTTTGTTTTTATGCGTTTCGTTATTGTGTTTTTGCTTTAATTATTGTTTTTTTATTTTGTTCTTGTTTTAGTGTCTGTGTTTTTTGATTTTGAAAAATATACACATATATATTTTTTGTATTTAAGTGTTTTATTTTATGTGTGTAGCTGGTGCAAGTGCCGAGTTATATCATTTTGAAAGTTTAGATTGTATGGGAGAAGACACTCCCATTTGTTCTATTCCGCCTATATATAGCCTCTGTCACTCTCCGAACTTCATAGTATCCTCGTGTAATTTCAGCCAAATGGGTTCAGCTGTTTCGACGTTACTCTAGAACAAGCAGGCAGACAGACTGACGGACGAAGAATTTATAAATACAGTTTAATAGTTTAAACATTATTGCAATAAAAGTATCTGGTTTCGTATTATATTTACTTGTGTTCCTATAAAAACCATATGTTACAGAATTTAATTGAATTTAATGTTTTATGTTTAAATTTTTACAATTTATGCGATTTATTTTTTAAATATTATAGATTTCATTAAAATTCTTATCGAATTAATCACATTGTTTAAGTGCAATTAAATTATAAATAAAGTTGTCATAAGTTCTATAATTATTAATATTTGTATATTTATTAAATTTATCATAATTCAATTTATAGTATTTTGTTGTCATATTTAATAGTATATCAAATATTAAATACTATGAAAGCAGTTGCATTTTTTATTATTATTTCAAATTTTGTATTTCAAAACTATCATCTCTGTGTGACGGTAATATACCATTTAATACTTTTGAGTATCAAAATAATAGTATTTATACTATTAATTTGTATGTAAAAGCAAAATTAGTTATCAGGCGTTTTCAAACAATGTTTAAATAAAGTAAAATACAAATTTCATATATATTTTATAATTCAAGTATAAAATAAATACTACTCACAAGAATATTCGTACATATCTAAAATTATGAAATAACATTTTTAAAGCATTACATTTTTAAAACTAACTTTTGAAATACTAGAAAGGTAAAAAAAAACAGAACGCATTTAATTAACAGTTGCCGCAACTAATGGCAGATCATTTCGCAAGTCCTCGCAAAGGACGAGCAGTCATCATTTGTCTGCAACAACAAATTAAACGCAAAGAGCAACATATATAGTGTTGTACAAAAAACAAAAACAAAAAAAGACATACAGATTACAGATAAAAGCATCGGGGTAAACTATACATAAAAAAAAGAAATATGAGTGGAGCTCAGCACAAACACAAACTTTCAGCCGGGCACCACTACATACTACATAATGTGTCATGAAGGACATAAAGATGATGAAGAGTTTGTTGATATGTTGCGATAGCAAAGGATAAAATAACAGAGAAATACTGAAAGGGTGGAGGAGGCGACAAAAATAAGAAAAATGTGAGCAGCAAGTGAGTATTGCAGGCTTGCATGTTGCTGCTGTTGTAACAGAAGAAGCATCTAGCATCATGATTGACGACATTATTGCATGTTAGAAACATATTAATAAGAGATGAACGAACGGACGAACAGTGAAATATTACAATGCCAACAAAGTCAGTTGCTAGTAACAGCGGCGGCAACAGCTGAAGTGGACAATAAACGCATGTTGTTAATCAGAGAAAAAAAAATATTCTACTAAACATATAAACGATTGTCACAGACATTATTAATGCTTGCAGCAAACAGTTTATTTAAAATAATTTATAAACTATTTGTGTCAATTATTTATATAATTACTGAAAAACTAAATGATAAATTTATTTATTTATATCAAAATGTATTTGTACCAATTATATATATAATTACTGCATATTTGTACCAATTATATGTATAAATACTGCATAATTACATAAATGATTAATTTGATTGTTTATATATAAAATCATTGGAAATAACTAACTAATATGGTTGTAACAAATATAAAGTATATAAATTTATATTGTTGTCAAAAGCGAATTTTTATTTCTTTTTACGAAACATTGTTTTTCATTAAATGTTTTTCATAAATAGCATTAATGTTTGCAGCAACAATATTATTATTTATAATATATTGGACTTTATAAAATATTTACAACAAAATATTAACAAAATCTTTTATTTTTTGCATACATAAAATGATTTAATAATTATATAGTTACTATAATTGTATTAAAAATAAAACAATGTAGATATTTGTTAACAGCTAATAACTTAAAAATTTTCACAGTTTTTAAAATATCAATTAATATTTAATGCTTCCAAAAATGCATTCTTTTTGTTTATAGTGACATGTTGTTTGTCATATCTTGCAATATGTTTGCTGCAGAAATATGTATTTAATATAAATTGAAATATTTACTTTCTTTAATAATATACCACAATTATAAATACAATAATCAACATAAATATTCTAACCAAAACAAGTGAAAATTTAAGCGATATATTGTGCAATTTTAACACAAGCATTTTATAAAAATTAATTTATGCCATTTGATAACAGCAAAACGGTAACTAAACAAATATAAATATAAAGAAGAATTATGAATAATAAATATGTTTAAAAACTATTTAACATAGCTAATATACGATTAGAATGTAATTAAAAATATAATTAATTGACACAAATATTTGTATTGTTTGGACCAACAAAAATTCCCAAAAATGTCTACAATTTGTTTATAATATTTATACTTGCATTGTGTTTAATAAACAAAGCATTAATACAAACAGGTATTAATATGTTTAAAAAGTATTTAACATAATTAATAAACAATTAGAATGTAATTAAAAAAATAAATAACTGACACAAATATTTAAATTGTTTGGACCAATATAAATGCTCACAAATGTCTAAAATTTGTTTATCATATTTATACTTGCATTGTGTTAAATATGAAACCATATTTTATATATATAATTACTAGACACAAACATAAATACTCACTACATAGCATAGCATTGCCGCAAGCATTAAAACGTTTGTTTTATAAAAATATAAGAACAGTTTTGATTCTTAGATTGAATAATGCTTATTTGACAGAAATTTACCTTATTTTTGATAACACTTATATTTGCACCAATTATAAATATGACTGTAGCAAATATTAATTAAACAATTAAGCTTAATTTTTATATTGTAACATTTTAAATATTATTTGGAAATATAAGTAACAAAGAAATAAATGCATTTCAATATGAGAGTGTTCAAATTTTAATTGGATAATGTTCAATTAAAATATGATAACATTTCCTGCAAACATAAACATATTTGGGACACCATATTTAAAACTAAACCCAAATTTTTTATTATAAATTCAAAAACTGTATGCTCTGATGGACATGTTGGTAAAAACTGCTATGAACAAAAAAAGAAAGCCTGAGATAACCAGAAAATATTTTCTGAATACTCAAACGAGTGCATTACAGTCCCAACCATAGAACTATTATAGTCATCAACAAATAACTGTCAGTCAGTTGGGTAAAGTTTTTAATGCAACTTTTGTTTGTTTTCTTTTGGCTTTGACTCTTGAAGATTTCACTCATTTTGTTTTCAGATGGTGCCAGCTGTCAGCTGCCGCCTGGACAGGATGCGCTTTTAGTTGCAGTTTTGCGCTTCGATACCCTTTTTGTATGCTATGCGTCGTCGCAGCGAGGAATTTAGAAATGCAGGCAGGCAGGCAGGCGGCGGCGGGAAACTTTTCTATAAAATGCGAATACTTTCAAAAGTCTCGTTTGCCTGCTTAAGGATAATAAAAGTTCTGATGATCTTATGTTGTTATGATGCTGCGAATAGAGTGGGTAAGTGGTTGGATAGGTGGATAGTTGAATGAATGAGTGAGTGAATGGCAGAATATATGTCCTTTGGCTGCAATGTTACTTAAATCCTCTTTTGCAATATTTTTGTTTTTGTTATTCTCTGTTTGTTGTCGTCCATGTCGTTCGCATGTCCTCTCTTCGTCCGTCGTCGTTTGCAACAGTCGAAACGAAGACAAAAATATGTTCGCTGTGCAAAAGTTTAAAGAAAATTTTGTTATGAAAAACGAGTGCATTGAAGTGTATAAAGTGTAGTAGTTCGTTCAAGTGGGAGTAGATAAAAAAAAGTGGAGTGAATCAAGTGCAGTAGATTTTTGCCGGAAAGCAATACACGTCGCGCAGTAATATTATTTTTTCGTTTTATTTATTTTAAAATGAGTTTGATTGAAAAGTATCCACTTTGCGAATATGTTGTTTTGCGCTCAATGGATTTGTTCAAATTGCATTGATGCACAATTAATTGAAAGCCATTGAATAAAATTGAATGAAAAATGCAAAAAACAAAAATAATCGATACTTTAAATAGTACTCAGAATTCTAAAGATAATTACAAAGCATTGAATAGTTTCTAAAAGAGTAAAAATTTTAATTTTAAAAAAAGTATCTTTTCTAGTTTTGCGTATATTACTAAAGTAAAACTAATCAAATATTGTTAAATATATTAAATATGTAAAATTTACTATTTACGATATTTATTAAAAAAAAAGTTGAAAGCAATTAAAAGTGTTTGAAAGCTATTTAAAGTGTTTAAAAATTATAAAATGTCTATGAAATGTCATGTTGAGATGTAAACAAAATTATGTTTCATTTATAAATAAGTAAAAATGATTGAAGATGATTAAAATATGTAATTTTTTAATATATATGAAATATTTTGAATATGGTTGAAATTAGTTGAACGTGATTGAAAGCAATTAAAAGTAATTGAATGATATTTAAAAAAGCTGAAAACAATTTAATATGTTTTAAAACTAAACAATTTCTATTAAACATATTCGAAATTGTTAAAAATGTAAAATATAAATATTTTTGATATTTATTGAAAATGGCTGAAAGCAATTGAAAGTGGTTGAAAGCTATTTAATGTGTTAAAAAGCAATAATATTTATTTGAAATGTGAAATTGAATTGTTTGAATTTCAATAATAATTAAGTTTCTTGTATAAAACATTAAATATTATTGAAAATGATTAAATTTTGAATAATTTAAATGGTTGAAATTAGTTGAAAGTGATTGAAAGCAATTCAAAGCGATTGAATGATATTTTAAGAGGAGGAAAACAATTTAATATGTTTTAGAAATATACAATTTATATTAACATATTCGAAATACGTAAATATGTCAAATTTAAATAGTTGAGAAATTCATTGAAAATGGCTGAAATCAATTGAAAGTAGTTGAAAGCTATTTAATGTGTTTAAAAGCTATACTATAAGCTATGTAAGAAATTGAATATTTTGAAAGCTATGCAAATTATGTTTCTTGATCTTAGAAATTTATTGAAAGTGGTTGAAATTGGTTGAAATAAATGATAATATATTTGATTAAATTTGATTGATCTAAATCGTGCGTCATTATTTTAAAATAATTGTTTTCTTTGAACTGTTATTTATATAGTCTGCCATTAAAAAGACACAACACAAACATTTATTTGAACACAAATCAATTGATTATTCAAATTTCATTAGGTAGAGTCTTAAATCAAAAAAACACATAAAACCCTGCGTGGCTGCCACACACACACAAAAGTAGAAATCATTAAACAAATCATGAAATTTTCAACGCAGCAGCATCATAAAATAAAACATCGTTGAGTTGATACTGTCGGCAATGCTGGCGGCTGCTGCTAGTCTCGATGCCAGTGAATATGCTTGTGAAATGTGCGTCTATAGGAGAGATTTAGGCAAATGTGTGCATTTTTGATAAATGATGTCGCCATTGGATGCGCCACAAAGCCTAAAAGCAGGCAACAGCAGAAGTAAAACAAGCTAAAAACAGGCAGACAATCGTCGACACAGGAACAGAGAGCAGGGTAGACAAGCAGACAGACAGATCGATAGTTAAACAGGACGATGGCAAACCATAGTCTAGTCGGTTAATCATATTTTGTAGCTTTTCAGGGTGCTCAATGAATTATGCGGCATTAGTGGGGAATAGCAGAGAGAGGCAGCATTTTAGGCGCACACAAAAAAAAATAGAAGAAAGAGTTTAATGTGCAATGGAAACGTGAGGTTGTCATGATTTAGTGTGGGTTTTAATTATACACTTAATCTATGAATTAAGGGCTTGAATTAGAATTTATAGAAAAATTCTTTTAAATTGGAAAAATACACAAATTTAACAGAAAATATATATACAAAATTTAGATAATTTTTATAAATTGAAGATTTTATATAATTTTACAATTTGCACACCAAAAAAAAAAAAAAAAATTGAAAAATAATAAATAAAAAAAAAAATAATAAAAAAATTGAAAAAATAATAAAAATATTTAGCTGTCTATGAAACGCAAATATATTTTATGAAAATCACATTTTTACATGCATGCTTGGCATTTTTATAGCCACTTGATGGCAGTTTTGATAGTCACATCGAATCATTGAGATAATCAATAAATGTAAATGTGATTTGGTGTATGGGATGAATGGGGTGGGTGGGGTGAATAGTGGAATGATGCTGAAGCATGGGGAGGAGTTGTATTGAAGCTTAGAAGAAGTTAGACGCCGCCATTCAAGTTAATGTTGATGATGATGTTGCTGGTGATGATGCTTACAACAACGATGGACATCGTAAAATTTTATGATTGCTTCATTTTTAGCAGGACATGTAATGACTGCCTGATAACATGCTCGCTGGCTGGCTGAGTTGGCGTCACCAGGCAGCCAAGGACAATAAAGAAAGGAAGAGCCAAGTAGGACATTAAAGGAGGTGCCGGCGACTAATAAATGCATGAGTGGAATTTTAAACACACACACATTGAGACATCGATATGGAGTGAATAAAGCGATTCAATGAATAGATAGCGTTTCAATAGAAAGCTGCAGTGAATAGTCAAAAATATTAATGAGCTATAGAAATTCTAGGAAAATGTGAATAGAAATGTCAAATTATATAGTGGGTAATGTGAAGTTGAAATTTATTGAAAATTGTGGAATTGAACAGTTTGAAAGCTAAAAAAATTATTTGTAAAGTAAAAAGAAATAAGAAATGTTTTAAATTTGTAAAATTTAAATTTTTTGAAAATTATTGAAAGCGGTTGAAAGTAATTGAAACTGGTTGAAAGCATTTGAAACTGATTGAAAACAATTGAAACTGTTTAAAAGCACTTGAATCTGATTGAAAGAAATTGAAACGGGTTGAAAGCAATTGAAACCGGTTAAAAGCATTTGAAACTGATTGAAAACAATTGAAACTGTTTAAAAGCACTTGAATCTGGTTGAAAGAAACTGGTTGAAAGCAATTGAAACAGATTGAAGGCAATTGAAACGGGTTGAAATCAATTTAAACTGGTTAAAAGAAAAAACTAGTTGAAAGCAATTTAAATTCGTTCAAAGGAATTGAAATAAGTTCAAATATATATAATGTTTTTAAAAACTTTAATAATTCATTAAAAATTTAAAATTGAATAAGAAATAATTTGAAATTGAACAGTTTTAAAGCTACAAAAAATTGATATAAATAAATAAAAATACTAGAAGCTCTTAAAATATGTAAAATATATCGTATGATTAAAAGTTGAATACAATTGAAAGTGATTGAAAGTAATTGAAAGTATTTGAAAACCATACAATTTGGTTGAAAATTATTTAATGTGTTTACAATTTTATTAAAAATGTGAAATTAATTAATTTTAAACCCAATATTGTTTTATATAAATAAGTATAAAAGATTAGAAATAACTAAAATATGTCAAATTTTAACATATAAGCAATATATTTAAATTGGTTGAAATTACTGGAAAGTAATTGAAACAAATTGAAAGTTATTTAAAGAAACGAAACTGATCGATACAATTGAAGTCGGTTGAAAATAATTTTATGTGTTCAGAATGTAAAAGATTTATTTTTTATTTTTGGTATTAGTTTAACTTGGTTTAAAGCATTTTATAATGGTTGAAATTAGTTGAAAGTGTTTGGTAGCAATTAAAAGAGAAAGAAGTAGTCGAATATGTTTTAAACTAACTACTAAACTATTTAAATTTTGGTAAACTGTTAATACTCGATAAATAAAAATGATTGAAAGCAATTCAAATTAGTTGAATATGAATGAAATTGTAAAAATGAATATACTAAATAAACCACAAAACAATCAAAACTATTTCAAAAAGTTTGAAAAAGTCTAAAATCGATTCAAAATTGTTTCACTCTATTGAGACTTACTGAAATTTTAAAAAAAGAAAATGGTTGAAAAGACTTTGCGGTTTAAAGTAATCAAAACTAATTAAAAGTGGTTGAAAGTACTTGTTAGTAATTGAAAACGATTGAAAGTAGTTCAAAGTGATTTAAAATATATCAATTTAGTTTTTTTTAATGTAAAATTTAAAGAATATAATAAAATTTTTAAATTTAAATTTCAACCAAATTTATGCCCAAAAACTATTTTCAATTTCTTCTTTTGCTTTCAAACAAAACCAACGAGACGTTGAAAATTTTGTTTCTTTTTTTTTTAGTTTTTTTTTATTATTTTTGTGCTTGTGGTTCTGGCTTTCGTGCCCCCACTTAACGCGGTCATGTAGTAAAAAGTTTTGCAACGAGCGCCTGATGAACTCTCCGAGTTGACAGCAGGCGTGGAAAAACGTTAAACAATGTTGTAGAAAAGAAGTAATAAAATACACTTTCATAGTTTTTTTTGTGAAACGTTTTTTTTTTTTTGTTGTGAAGAGTTCTGTAGAAAACTGACTAAACTAATACGAAGTATGCAAAACGTCCCTATTTGGGGTGGTTGAATGGTTCGGTTCTTGAGTAGAGTGAGTACCTAACAATGTAATTAACATAAAGTAATTAAGCAATGGCGTTTCTTTTTTCAACGATTTTCTATATAGACAAAAAACAATGAGGAATAATTTGCAACAGGATGTTGAGCCAAAGTTCGATATGTTGTTTTTAAGGACAGCACTAAAGTTGAAGTAGTTGATGATTAAAAAAAGAAAAAAAAACCAAAAACGAAAAACAAAAACAAAAAACAAAAGAAAAAGAAAAAAAACTAAACCAACAAATTCAACAACTGAAACAACACAGCAAAGAAAAATAAAATAAAGACAAAGTTATGCCGAGTATTTAGCAAAGTGCTTTAGTTGTTACAGCTCCTGGCTCTGAAGCCAACGAAGCAAAATTACAGCCAAAGTGCCAACGGCACTGAGATTGTAGTCGGATGTGCTGCTGCTAACTTGGCCTAAACCAAAAGCATGCCATTTATAGTTGGGGTGTGGAGAACATAATAAATATTTTAAAAATCTTTCAAAATGCGAAATATTTTAACAATTAAACGAAAAACTAACAAAAAATAAGAGAGAAGAATAGACAAAGTTAGAACAGAAAAAAAAACTAAAGAAATAATAATACAAACTTACAAAAAAAATATATATACAAAAAAAATAAAAAAAGACTAAAAAAAAATTAAATAAAAAAAAAATAAAAATAATAAAAAAGCCTAAAAAAATAAAAATAAAACAATAATAACGTCATTTGATAAAAAGTCACCAAGTACATTTTGCGTAAGTGAGATACAAAAAAATTTTACTAAAAATTGTTGACATTTATTTAATTAGACGCAAATGTTAACAAGTAACATGAGTTAAAGTGCCAAAAATAATTGTGTCAAACAAGAAAAATTGTGGAAAATTAAAACAAAAGTATCAAATAACAAATAAGAAAAAAAAATTAAATAACACAAAAACAAAAAACAATTTGCAACCCTAAAAACGCATTTCCCTGGCGAGCCATTAACACACGAAAGCTGGCTAAATAGCGCAGTAAACAAACGCGAAAAGAATCGTAGCGCTCTTTTAGGCGTTGCGGGAAAAAAATATTCAAAAAAACAACAAAAGCACAGAGGTAGCGCGAGCTTTTATTTGTCAAGCACTTAAAGTGCAAAAAGCGGAAATATTTTACACAGCTGATGAGAAACTCTAGAAGCCAAAAATAAAAAATAAAATAAAAAACAAAAAAAATTAAATTTAAAAATTCTAGGAAATAATAACGTAATTATTAAATAACAAAAAATTAAAATAAAAAAATTGGAATAAAAAGATTAAAAAACAATTAAAAAAAAATAATTATTAAAAAAAAAATAATAAAAAAAAATTAAATAACTAAAATTAAAGAATAAAAAAAAGTAAAAACACAAAATTAAAAATTATGAATTCAAATAATAGAAAACTAAAAATAAATATAGATAAAAAATAATACACACAAAAGCTAAAAACAAATTAATATAGAAAATAATTGAAATTGAATTTAAATATAAATTGAAAAAAATTTTAAATGTTATTGAAATAAAATTGAAATTGAAATGAAATTGAACTGAAATTGAACTGAAATTGAACTGAAATTGAAATGAAATTGAAATGAAATTGAAATGAAATGAAGTTGAAATGAAATTGAAATGAAATTGAAATGAAATTGAAATGAAATTGAAATTGAAATGAAATTGAAATGAAATTGAAATGAAATTGAAATGAAATTGAAATGAAATTGAAATGAAATTGAAATGAAATTGAAATGAAATTGAAATGAAATTGAAATTGAAATTGAAATGAAATTGAAATGAAATTGAAATGAAATTGAAATGAAATTGAAATGAAATTGAAATGAAATTGAAATGAAATTGAAATGAAATTGAAATGAAATTGAAATGAAATTGAAATGAAATTGAAATGAAATTGAAATGAAATTGAAATTGAAATGAAATTGAAATGAAATTGAAATTGAAATGAAATTGAAATTAAATTGAAATTGAAATTGAAATGAAATTGAAATGAAATCGAAATGAAATTGAAATGAAATTGAAATTGAAATGAAATTGAAATGAAATTGAAATTGAAATGAAATTGAAATGAAATTGAAATTGAAATGAAATTGAAATGAAATTGAAATGAAATTGAAATGAAATTGAAATGAAATTGAAATGAAATTGAAATGAAATTGAAATGAAATTGAAATGAAATTGAAATGAAATTGAAATGAAATTGAAATGAAATTGAAATTAAATTGAAATTAAATTGAAATAAAATTGAAAGAAAATTGAAATGAAATTAATATGAAATTAAAATGAAATTGAAATTGATATGAAATTGAAATGAAATTGAAACGAAATTGAAGTGAAATTGAAATTAAATTGAAATAAAATTGAAAGAAAATTGAAATTGAAATTGAAATGAAATTGAAATTGAAATGAAATTGAAATGAAATTGAAATGAAATTGAAATGAAATTGAAATTGAAATGAAATTGAAATGAAATTGAAATGAAATTGAAATGAAATTGAAATGAAATTGAAATGAAATTGAAATGAAATTGAAATGAAATTGAAATGAAATGAAATTGAAATGAAATTGAAACGAAATTGAAGTGAAATTGAAACGAAATTGAAGTGAAATTGAAATTAAATTGAAATAAAATTGAAAGAAAATTGAAATGAAATTGAAATGAAATTAAAATGAAATTGAAATGAAATTGATATGAAATTGAAATTAAATTGAAATAAAATTGAAAGAAAATTGAAATGAAATTAATATGAAATTAAAATGAAATTGAAATTGATATGAAATTGAAATGAAATTGAAACGAAATTGAAGTGAAATTGAAATTAAATTGAAATAAAATTGAAAGAAAATTGAAATTGAAATTGAAATGAAATTGAAATTGAAATGAAATTGAAATGAAATTGAAATGAAATTGAAATGAAATTGAAATGAAATTGAAATGAAATTGAAATGAAATTGAAATGAAATTGAAATTGAAATGAAATTGAAATGAAATTGAAATGAAATTGAAATGAAATTGAAATGAAATTGAAATTGAAATGAAATTGAAATAAAATTGAAATGAAATTAAAATTGAAATTAAATTGAAATGAAATTGAAATTAAAATGAAATTGAAATGAAATTGAAATGAAATTGAAATGAAATTGAAATGAAATTGAAATGAAATTGAAATGAAATTGAAATGAAATTGAAATGAAATTGAAATGAAATTGAAACGAAATTGAAGTGAAATTGAAACGAAATTGAAGTGAAATTGAAATTAAATTGAAATAAAATTGAAAGAAAATTGAAATGAAATTGAAATGAAATTAAAATGAAATTGAAATGAAATTGATATGAAATTGAAATGAAATGAAATTGAAATAAAATTGAAATGAAAGTGCAATGAAATTGAAATGAAATTGATATGAAATTGAAATGAAATTGAAATTGAAATGAAATTGAAATGAAATTGGAATTGAAATTGAAATTGAAATGAAATTGAAATGAAATTGAAATGAAATTGAAATGAAATTGATATGAAATTGAAATGAAATTGAAATGAAATTGAAATGAAATTGAAATGAAATTGAAATGAAATTGAAATGAAATTGAAATAAAATTGAAATGAAATTGAATTGAAATGAATTAAAAATTAAATTGAAATTTAAATGAAATAAAATTAAAATAAAATGAAAATAAATTGAAAAAAAATTTAATAAAATGAAATTAAAATAAAATTGAAAAAAAAATGGAAATTTAAAAGATAACTTAATAAAATAAAATTGAAATGGAATGGCATAATAATGAAGTTATAATGAAATTAAAAGAAAATCAAATTAAAAATAATATGAAAAATCAAACAAAAAAAGAAAATAAACAATGAAATTGTTGAAATAAAAAATTAAGAATAAATTAAATTAAATATTTAAAAAGATGTTATATTATATATTATATTGTTAAACAAAATTATATATAAAATATTATAAAAATTGTGTATTTTTGGAGCTTAACGCGCGCAACTATGTTAGGGGTGACACAATAAAAAAAAACAAAAATCCCCAACTACAAAAAAATGTCATTTGCAATTTAGCGACGCCAAAAGTTAAAAAAAACACAACAGAGACCAAAAAGGACCCTTACAAAATATAAAGACAAACAACAAAAGTCAAGTTTACATTTTTTTTTTCAATTTGTAAATTTCGCACCTTGAGACCTGCTTTAATAAAAGTAAAGTTTTAATGCGTAACGCGCATATTTTAATGAAGGACGGGGATGAAATTGAAGAAAAAGATATTACGAAAATTTTAACTTTCTTTGCAATTGATAAGAATTATAAATAAAACAAAAAAAAAAGGAAACTGCAAAGTCAAAAGCAAATGAGTAAATAAGAATCTAATTTAAGCGATGTTTTCTAGGGCAGCAGGAGGGGGGGGGGGGAGGTGGGGTTGGATATGTTCAGTCTGTGAGGCGCGCTAGAGAAGAAGCAGACAAAACTTTTACAGAAAAGATAAAATAAAAAGAAAAAAACTAAAAAAAAAAAAAATTTAAGGGAAAAAAAGGTAAATTAGTGAAACGCAAAAGTTTGTCACGCTGGCACGTTGCAAAGTGCGAAGTAAAGAAATAAAGTGCGAATATAGTGAAAATTTAAAAAGAAGAATCGAAGTATGGCAGTTCAGAAGAATATAAATAAAAAAAAATGCACACGAGCTACACAACTAACTTGTAAATTGGCAGCAAATAAAGTTAAATAACTTTTGTGTGCAATTTAATTGAAAATGAATTGACAGTTCTTAAATGAAGTGGTGTGGAGGGAGGGTGTGCAGTTGAAAGGTAGAGCGAAGCACTTAATAAAGGGCAGACTCAAAAGAAAAGATAATTTAAGAATTTGTAATGAAGAGAAATTATTTTTAAAGCATTTGCAGGAAGTTGAAAGTGGTAGAAAATGATTGAAAGAGATTTTAAAAGGTTATATATAATAAAAAACTAGTTAAAAATCATTTATTTTATATAGTAAACTATATAAATAAATTGGCAGTATTTATGTCTGTATAGTTGTGCAATTGAAAGGCTATGCGAAGCACTTAATAAGGGGAGGACAAAAAAGAAATGATGTATTAAGATTTTATAATGAAAATAAAATTGTTCAGAAGTCATTTGCATGAAATTGGCGTAAAGTTGAAAGTAGTTCAATGTGATTGAAAGTGGTTAAATGTTATTAAAAGTGATTGATAGTGGTTGAATGTGCTTAAAAGTGATTGAAAGTGATTGAAAATTACTGAAATATTATAAATTAGAATTGCAAAACCATTTGACAAATGAAAAACAATTCAAAAATTGAATAACAATTTGAAGAATTTAAAAATATTTCATTGGAAACCAATCTGAAAGCATTTGTTGAAATTCTCGTTAATTCAGAGTAATTAAAATACTTTAAATAATTATAAAATTTTGTAAAGCATGAATTAGGGTAAAGTTGAAAGTGATTAAATGTGATTAAAAGTGATTAAATCTAATTGAAAGTGATTGAAAGTGATTGACTGAAAATTTTAAAATTATAAATAAGAATTGCGAAGCCATTTAAAAGCAAAGGAAAACCAAAGAAAAAAAAATTAAAAAACAATTTGAAAAATTGATGGTATTCTCGATAATTCAAAGTAATTAAAATTATTTAAATAAATATTAAAAAATCATTAAAATTTAAAAAAAAAACTTTAATTTAATTCTTACTATTAAATTTTAGAGCAAATACTAAAAAAAATTGCCACATTTCAGTTGCAGTCAATATTAGTTTTTCCCTGCATTGTTGTGCCATATTTTCAACAGATTAAATAACTCGAGTTATTTCACAAAATATATGAAGCATTTTATAAAACAATTCCAAACCATTTTTCTCAATGTTATCATTTAATAATGGATTTATGACGTAAACCACACACAACAATCTCGGAAAAGCTCAAGGATACATTGAAAATTATTAAATTAAAAAAGACAGAACTCAGAGATAAATGCAAAATTTACAGACAATTTTTTTTAAATTTTTAACATAATCTATAACAAAAATTATTCTAGGAATTTTAATATTAGCAAATAAATTTTATTTATTTAAGCTTTTATTAAAAAAAAAATGCATTCAATATCAATATATTCCTTGATATGGAAATATAAAATTATGATTGTAATTTGCTTTCATTTCCCAATCTGCTTTTGCTTTAATTCTGGAGAATACGCTGTAAAACATATCAGCAATTTCTTTGAAATACTACGAAGTACTTTTCATGGAATAATAAATGGGAAATGTATATGAAAATTCTCAGTATTATTGATATTTTCATATAATTAAATTAGAAAGAACTCACTGCAAATAAAACAAACAAGATGAACGACTATAAAGTGTATGTTTTATGATGCTCAGTAAAAAAAATTAAAAGAAAATGTGTAAGACAAAAATTTAAAAAGAGTTATAAACATTTTTAAACATATTAGTTCAAACATAAAAGAAACTAACACGTTTTGGTACACATTTAAAAATATTGAAGGTATTAAAAAATATTCTAAATAATGGATAGACATTAAGTATTTTCAACATTATAAAATTTCAGCAAATTGAAAATGGTTGAAAATGAAAAAGTGATTTCTTTTTATGCGAAAAATTCAAATTAAAATGAAAAATATATAATTTTTAATAATATATATGATTTAAAGTGATTTTTGTATGGCTCATTTATAAAGAATGTAATAAGTATTGATTTTTAATTTAATCAAAATAATTGAAAGTAATTGAAACAAATTGAAAGCAATTGAATACAGTTGAAAGCACAAAAAAACGTGATATTTTAACATTTTAAATAATGGATAGACATTAGATTGTTAATATTATTAAATATCAGAAAATTGAAATTGGTTGAAAGAGAAAAAGTTATTTTTTCATGCGGAAAATTCAAATTAATATGAAAAATTTAAAATTTTTAATAAAATTCATACTGTTGAATACGATTGAAGGTGATTTTTGTATGGCTAATTTATAAAGAATGAATAATTGAAAGTAATTGAATGTGCAATGCGATACACAAAACTATAAATTATACCAAATTTAAAATTATTTAGACATTTCAAATTGTTGAAAAATAATTGAAAGCAATTGAAAGTGCTTGAAAGCGAAAAAAAAGTGATTTAATGAGTGTAATATAAATAAATAATGTACGAAGTATAATTTTTGTACATATGGAAGTAAGTAATTGAAGATGATTGAAAGTGGTTGAAAGCGAAAATAATTATTTTTACGCATGTGACTTGCATACATAATACAAAAAAATATTATTTTGGAAATAAAAATCAAATTGGTTGAAAGTAGTTGTTTCAACTTTGTTTTTTAAAAAAGGATTGAAAGTAGTTTGCACAAATTCAAAATGGTTGAAACTAAATGAAGTAAATTAACACCGATTGAAAGTGAGTCAAAGCAAAAAAGTGATTTTATGTGAGTGAGTGAGAGACATTAAAAAATCAATAGGTATAAATTTTGAACAAGGTTAAAAGTTTAAAAAATCATTTCAAGTGATATAAGCTATGTGAAAAGTAAACATTTTTTAACAAATTCTAAATGATTTAAATCGGATTAAAGTTGCTGAAAGCAAAAAGTAAATATATGACGAAAAAATGTGAAATTAATAAAATTTGCTAAACTAATTTTAATTGGAAAAATATAAAAATTTGGAATTCAATAAAATAAACATATTTTAAATAAATAATAAAATAAACATATCGTCGTTATTGAACGAAATGTCACCAAATACATTTTTATTAAAAACTTAAATTTCGAGTTAATTGATTAATATTATAAAAACTAATTGTTGCATTTTTAAAGTTGAACTATCAATTGATAGATTTACATTTTCTTATCATGTAGTAAATGAATATTTGGCATTTTGAAAATGTATTTGGTGACTTTTTATTCTACAACGACGGTATTTCAAATAATATAATTTTTTTTTTTAAATGAATGAAATGGATTTTATGTAAATGGTTGGACATTTTTTTTTAAAGTGTGTAATTAAAATTCAAATAACATTGTGATATTTTTAACAATTTAAAATACCTAAAATTCAAATTAGTAATTTTAAATTGCTTTGAAATACAAATAGTTGAAAGCGTTTAAACGTAGAAACGTTATTTAAGGTTTTGAAAAGATGTAAATTTGTATTATATATAATGTTTTGTTTTAAGAAATTGGTTGAAAGTAATTTAAAGTGGTTGAAAGTGATTGAAAGTGGTTGAAAGTAATTAAAAGTGAAAAAAATAATATTTACACTAATTTCATTTTAAATACATCAACTAATATCTTTCAATAAACTATTCTCTATAATCTTGACTAATTTCAAATAAATACCAAATATGATGGGTAGTTTTAGCATTACATATAATGTTTTTCCTTAAGAAAATTGTGAATTAGTTGAAAGTAATTGAAAATGGTTGAAAGTTATTGAAAAAGGTTGATAGTAATTGAAAGTGGTTGAAACTAATTGAAAGCGAAAAACATTGATTTTGCTATAAAATTGATTTAATTTACATAAACATTTTTAATACCTTTCAATAAACACTTCTAGATAAGCTTGACTCATTTTCAAATAAATATCAAAAATGTTGGGTAGTTTTATTTTCTAACGAAAAGTTGTTCAAATACAAAAATAACACTCGAAACAACTCTCACTTGTTCACATCGCACTTCTTTTACTTATTTGCATTATAACCTACAATCGACACAGAGATTTAAAATTCTATTTCAAAGGATTTCTTTTTTTTTTTTTGTGTATATATCCTGTTCAATTTTGCTATGCAAATAGAAAAAGGGGGCGAGCAGTATGTGAGCTGCATGTAAACTAAGCTATCTGCTTGATGTGAGTATGTGTTTGATTTTTTTTTTGTTGTATTATTTTTCATTTACTTTTAAGAAACTCGCAGATTTCAATTTTTCTACGCACTTGAGCCGCATCAGCAGCACGTTTAGCGCAACATTTTTTACAGACAAGGTTACGTGAAGTATGTATTTTTTATATATTTGGTATTTCGCCTTCGATAACATAATCTTAAAAACGTTTGTGTGCTTTTCATTACTTTCTAAAGCTTGAAAAGCTGAAAGCAGGCGTTGAAAAACGCAGATTTCTCAAAGGATTTGTATTAAATAAAAAGTACTTTTATAAGTATTATTTAAAATTGCTATAAAGATTAAAATTTCTTATTTGAGTTTAATATAATTTTGTGATATTCATTGTTTTTCTTTTTTCTTTTTTTTTTTTTGGTATTATTTCTTAATTGCTTTTTATAGCTTTATAGACTATCGTTTCACTTCAAATATTTAATCTACATCTTCAAGCACTAAATGAAGCAACTCATAAATAACTGCTTCGAATCTCTTAAGACCTTGAATGGCATGACATGCAAAAAGCTTTGCTACTGCTGCCTTAGATTAGCAAAAATAATTGAGGGGTTTTAGCAAAAGAAAACGGCAACAAAGCCAGATCTTCCATTTAATGCCAGGGATATTGCATAATTAAAACTAAAGCAAAATACGTAATAAAGCAGAAGTTAAGCAGTGAAACAAAAGAAAATAAAAATACATAATCATTACATTGCATAAATCTTTGTCGTATAGGTTCTGGAAGATGACGTTAAATAGTAAAATTTAAAAAGTATTTTCTTCAATAAAATTTATTACTTTCTTAAAGAAAAACATTTTTTTTATTATGCAAAAAATGGCGCTTATATTGTTGACTGCTGCTTCATGTTGCACAAATTTATATTTTATAAATTTTGTATTTACTTTCTTAATATTCGCGCAAGTTGTTTCCATGTTTTGGCGTATTTTAATTTCTTATAAAAACACATGCGATGCTGCTGCATATGTGCACTGCAAAAAACACTAAGATATGCATAATACACAAACACACACACACATGTATATTGTGCATACATGCAGACAGACACAACATGTTATCCACAAACTAAAAGAATTTCTTATGAAAAATGTAAGCAATTTCATGATTGCCCTGCTATTGTTATAGTTGTTGGTTACTTCGTAGTTTGTTTGGTGTGTTGTTGCGCCACAAAAGCAAAAACTGCACAAAATTCTACGAAAAGTGCACACACACATACAAAAGTTAATAGAAAGTATGCACATGCATGTGGCTTAAGGATATAAGAAATATGTTGCATGACGGTGCTCAACAATGTTGAAGGATATAAGTTTAATATTATTTTTTTTTTATTTTTGGTACATAAAATTGAGAAATATAAAGAAATTGTAAAAAGTTGAAAGTGGTTGAAAGACATTGAAGAGGATTGAAAGTGATTGAAAGTGAATTTATGTAGTTGAAAGTGATTTAAACTGTTTAAAAGTTAAATTTAAGTGTTTTTTTTTTTGTAAGATGAGCGATAAACATTCTCCTTAATGTGCTTTAATTGCATAGGGTTGAAAGTGATTGAAAGCGATTGGGTGTGACTAAAAGTTGTCATAATTGATACTAGCGTCAAACAGTTAAAAACTGTGGAAAATTTAAAAAGCAAAAAAATTAATCAAAAAACATTGAAAGTGATTGAAAGTAGTTAAAAGTAAAATATAGTGTTTAAAGACATAGATAAATGATTTTGTCAAATCATTATGATAAATTAGCAAGCGCCTGCAAGTAGTTCAAGGTGCTTGAAGTTATTTTGGGTCATAAAATATGTGATTGAATGTAGTTGAAAGCAGTTGAAAGCAGTTGAAAGTGAAATTTAATTGTTGTACGGTAAAATAATACAATTTGTTTTAATGTTATAATTTCAGCATAATCTAGAAAGTGATTGAAAGTGGTTGAAGGTGTTTGAAACTCGTTTAAAACGGTTGAAACAAGTTGAATAGGTTAAAGTGAAATTAAATGTTTTAAGGAGAAAAATTAAAATTTGAATTAATGTTTTGCAAAATACATGGAAGGCGTTTAAAACGCATTGAAAAGGCTTCAAAGAAGTTGAAAGCTTACCACAAATAATAAATAATACAAACCGAGCATGGTTGAAAAGAATTGAAAGTGGATGAAAAAGATTTAAAGTGATTGAAATTTGTTGAAAACGATTAAAAGTTTAAGAAAAATATTAAAAATAAATAAGTTAATAATATTTGTAAATATCGTCATTATAGAACGAAAAGTCATCAAATACATTTTCAAAATGCCAAATATTAATTTACAAAAATCTTTTTAAATCTGTCGATTTGATGATTTGATGTCGATTTGATAATCTCAATTTTTAACACATGATAACAAAATGTAAGTCCATTAATTGATTTTTCAACTTTAAAAATTCATCAATTACTTTTTATAATATTAACCAACAAACTTGAAAATTAAGTTTTTCATAAAATTGTATTTGATGACTTTTCGTTCTAGTTTTTTTTTAAATTTTAAAATAAAATTAAAATTGCAATTTTATAAAAGAAATTGAGTCTGATTGAATGCGATTACACTATACAACAAATAGAGGCCTACAATAACTAATAGGTACACTTTAAAATTAAAATTTTTCGCCTTTGACTGGTCATAACCTTGGTGAAATCAATCCGAATTTCCTGTGGTTTATTTTAAAATTAAAGGTTTTTCAACAGGGACGCTTCAAAAGTAGAGCGACAGGAACAGCAAACGACGCCATATTTCTAGCCGCTCTTTTGACATTTCTCTTCAGTAAGGTTTGCCATTTCATGATGGAAAGATACACGAATTCGAATTTCGGTAGTAAATTTTAATAATTTCGACACGTTGTTGGCTCGTATATCTTTCCATCATGAAATGGCAAACCTTACTGAAGAGAAATGTCAAAAGATCGGCAAGAACTATGGCGTCGTTTGCTGTCCCTGTCGCTCTACTTTGGTGGGTCCCTGTTGAAAAACCCTTGAAAAAAAAACTTTTGTAGTGCTCTTATTGAAAAACCCTTTATTAACTGAAGTATTCTCAATGGAATACAAAAGAAATGTGATCAAAAACTATGACAAATTAAAAACAATTCTATAAAAAGTTGAAGACCAAATTAGGTAGAAAAACACGAGAATTTAAACATATTTTTGTAATACTTAATTACTCAAAAACTTAGGAAATCTGAAAAAACTGAGTATGAGGTCGTGATAAGAATATTGAAGTTCATTGGAAAATCATACTTAGACCGCGGATAATTTTTTGTTGTTGTGCTGTGTTATAAATTATATATATGAAATTATTAAATGATTTATAATAAAATGAAAATGACGATGTTTGAATAATTTATAAATTGCAAAATTGCCGCGGTAGCTCAGTGGTTAGTGCGTTGGACTGCGAGCCGAAAGGTCCCCGGTTGAAGCCTGGACTGGGGCTAACAACATATTTTCATAGAAACATTTTTCTATACCGCGCTACCTCTCGTCAGTAAATGGCAAACCTACGAGAGTAAAACATTGCCTATGAAAAAGCTCTCACCCGCCGTTCGGATTCGGCAATAAACTGTAGGTCCCACCACTTTGAGTACAAATATAACACGCACAGCTCAAAATGGTGAGAGTGCTCGGCCGAAGTTCTATACAGGACTGTAGCGCCAAACTATTATTATTATTATTATATCAAATAGTTGAATATGAATATGACGATGTAAACATTAAAATAGTATAAAAATATGTAAAATTTTTAAATAAAATATTTGGTGTAAAGTGGTTGACAGTAATTGAAAGTGGTTGAAAGTGATTGAAAGTGGTTAAAAGTGATTGAAAGTGATTAAAAGCGAAAAAAATAATGTTTACATTGATTTTATTTTATATACATCATCATTTTTAATACCTTTAATAAACACTTCTCTTTAATCTTGACTCATTTTCAAATAAATACCAAATTTGCTGGGTAGTGAATTGGTTGAAAGTGATTGAAAATGGTTCTAAGTTATTGAAAATCGTTGATAGTGACTGAAAGTGGTTGAAACATTGTTAATACCTTTCAATAAACTTCGTTTTAAAATAAATATCAAAAATGTTGGGTAGTTTTATTTTCCAACGAAAAGTTGTTCAATCACAAAAATAGCAATCGAAACAACTCACACTTGTTCATGTTCATGAATAATATTAAACATTTAAATACCATAATTGAATATGGTTGAAAGTCTTTCGAAAGATAAAGAGATATATTGAATATATCAAAAGCGCAATAATAATGACTTTAAAACCAATTAATAAAATTTTATATGCGTTAAAAAAAAACAAAGTTTTACACATTTGAAGACGTTCCGTTTCAATTTTACAGCTGTTGAAAGTTAAGAGATATGTGAATTCTCACAAATGCCTGCAATAACTCCACAAATGATTCAAAGAACTAAATAAAACTATTTTAAAAATAATGATATCTATGTGAAAAATAAATTGCGCAAATTGAAAGTGATTGAAAATGGTTGAAAGTATAAAAATGCACCATAAAAAAGTTAAAAAAATGTATAAAATAGAAATTTTTTAATATTGTAAATGATTTCAGTCCATTGAATATAGTTTATAATAATAAAATGTTTCGAAAAATATGAAACAAATGTTAAGAAATAAAAAACAAAAGTTCGAAACTAAAATTTGAAATATATAACCATAGACATCAAGTAAATTAAGTGATTTTAAAGGTCTGAAAGACATTATTTGCTAATTACAAGAAACGCTAATGAAAATAAAAGACTATGACCAAAATTATTTTACAAAATAAGACATAAAGAAAAACCATGTTACGCCTCCTACAGTCGTAAAACTGGGACCCACATGAATAAATTTACTACAACCACAAACTCTCAATAAAAAAATATATACACTCCAGAGCATTTGCATGCAGAGAAATGTCCTAAGTGCCACTTAAACAAAGGGTCGGTATTTCCCTTTTTTGTTTTGTTTTCTGTTTTTTATTTTAAACTTTATTTATTTGTTGCTAACTGTCGATTTGGTGCGCAGATCATGCGCCAACGCAAACAGGATACTTTAAAAATTCAGACCCCCAGAGACAAAGTGCGAAAAACTACAGCAGAAATAACAAAAGAACCACGAGACGACGACCGAGAGAAAACAATAAAAAATAAAACATTAAAAATAAAAAATAAAAAAAGAAAATGAAGCGGTAGAAAATAAGTAAAATTCGCAGCAGTAAAATGGAGGCAGCACAGAAGGTGGGGCGGTTTTGAGAAAAAGTTAAAATATCGACATCGTAGTAAACGAGCAGCATACATTATGAGCCACCAAGGACTCGTGAAAAATGGCGCTAATACAATGAACGTAGTATATATATTTAGGCTTGAATACAATAAGAAAACATTAATAAAGGACGAAGGACACCGGCAGCAAGCTAGCAGCAATGGACGACGGAGTGTGTAGTAAGTAAGTCGGACCGACCGATCGAAAGCAGCTGCAGAGATAGCGCGTAAATTTAGTGGCAAACTTTGGAAAATAACTTTTTATACTTAATCTTAGGAGCAGCATCGAGAAAGAGAGAAGAAGAGCGATAGCGAGAGAATAAAAAAAAGGGAACAGAAAACACATAATGTGTAGCATACATTGAGGCGCATGTACGAGCTGCAGATTATTGAGAAGCTCGTTATGAAGTTATGAAAAAGTTTGCAAAATTAAAAACATTATATATTAAATAATAAAGCCATTGCATACCTTCAGAGAGATATATACTTATAGAATATGTTGTATTTATTAAATTTATGCTTTTTTGAAGGGAGGTTTAAATAAAATGAATTTACAGATTTTAGGTCTACTTTTAGGGGAAAGATTTAACTATGTTTTATCAGGCCATTACAAATCTATTAAGTTGTATTTGCGACTTTTTTTAATTTTTAATTTAGTCAAATGCAAGAATATACTGCAAAAAATACTGTATCAAATACCGAAAAAAAACGCATATTGAGAATACAAATTTCGACTATTATTTAAGCTAACATTTCCAAAGAACCTTTTCTGCGTCTCTTATCGCAAAACATACAGCCAGCCACGTTTCAGTAAAATCAAAGACAACCTCATTGTGAACAATTTATATGCATTGCCAAAATATTGCCAATTTTTAGGCGCAAGCAGCAAATTGTCAAAAATTTGAATAGATAGCAAAATTTAGAATCGACAGTAACAACCGTAATTTTTTTTTTAAATAAAATGCAAAAAAAACATAATTTAAATAGAAAACCTATAGACAAGTATTATGTCTAAAATCCTAATGTATGGCAACACATTGTTAACAGCTGGATTGCATACATTTAGGCAGAACATTGCCTTTATTTTGGCAAAACCTTGCCTACATTTAGGCAATCGAATAAAAATCAAACCAACATTTGATACAAAATTAAATAAAACAGCACACATAGCTCTATATTATTTGGCAGTTAACTGTGTGTGTGAATGACAGCTGACGCGCGCCTTAAGATATGCAAGAAACAAAATAAATAAAAAGTAAATACATTTCGTCTATCTGTTTTGCTTTAAATTCACATTAAGTGGCAGCAACTGCTGCATAAAATAAAATGTAAACATTTTCAAAAAAAAAAATAAAAATAAAAATGGCAAACAATTTTCAGTTTAACCCTTAAATATTGCATACTTTCAGGCACAGTTATAAAACATTAATTTCGCATTTTTCTATGCTGTTATACTATTTTGCATTTTCTACTATTATTTTGACACTTCAAAAATAAAACACTTTATCACACAAAGAATCCAGCAAACCTCCTGAACACTTTTTTCTGTTTGAAACCCACCCCACCCCCCTTAACTCTGCACCATTTTTTTATGTTTTTGACAAATCGCAGTGCTGTTTGCGTTGTCTATCAAAATCTTATTAAACTTTGCATTATTGATGCTTTAGCTAAAGCATTGACTGCTTCAACGCCGTCTCGCATATTATTTGCTTTATGATTAATGCATGAATTCAAAGACAGACAGACGGAAGGACAGCACTAAAAGACGTTGCTGTGGGAATATTTGTCGCCGACAGGACAATAAAGCATGGGTCTTTTTTCAATTCTTCTTGCGATTTGTTTGCCGGAAAATGTCTTTTGATTTGGTAGGAAATGCAATCAATCAAATGACAGAGTGTGACTGAATGTGAGCTGAGTTTGACATTGTGCAAAATTAATGGCCAATCGCAGTGAGAGATATGAATATAATAGCTGCATACTTTTAGGCGAGTGCTGTCAATGTAATTATGTCATTTGTGTGCTACAATTGATTCTTAAAGAAATCATCAATGTCAATTTGAAAAGCATACTTTTAGGGATGTTTTATATATTATTTTAAAAATAGTGTAAAATATAACATTCAAAAATGTTAAAATATTTCGCTATATGTCGACTTTTTGAAACGACAATCGCTTAAACTAAAAATAAGTCATTAAAATCAGGTAATTTGTAGGTATAATTTTAGGTGACTGGCTAAATAATTGAAAAATATTGAATTTAGTACCTTAAATACTAAAAAATTGTCATATAATTTGTATTTTTGTAATTTCTGGTAGATCCTGTTGATAACTACTATAGGTTTTGGCTCAAAGATTAAATCATGCATGTTTAAAGCATGGCATTAGGAATTTTTCAAGGTATACTTTTAGGGGGCTGGTTTCATAGAAGATAAATACATTTATTTTAATAACTTAATACTAAAAAAAAAGTCTAAAATGGCATTTTTATATTTTCTGGTTGAACCTTTTGATAGTTACTATAATATTTGTCTCAAAGATTAAAACGTGCATGTCAAAAAGAACAAATTCATATAATTCTTTAGGTATACTTTTAGGGTGCTGGTTTCATACCAGGAAAATACACATATTTTAATAACTTAAAGACTGAAAATCGTCTGATAATTGCAATTTTAATCGTTGCTGGTTGATGTTGTTGATAGTTACTATAGGTTTTGTCTCAAAGATTAAATCATGC
Organism: Dryomyza anilis; assembly: GCA_951804985.1. Lineage (NCBI taxonomy): Eukaryota > Metazoa > Arthropoda > Insecta > Diptera > Dryomyzidae > Dryomyza > Dryomyza anilis. The sequence goes on along the minus strand of OX638130.1, from coordinate 100,808,383 downwards.
ATGTGTAAAAGCACAAATTCAGGTATTTCTGTAGGTATACTTTTAGGAGGTTAGTTTTGAAATAATATAATACATATATTTCATAACTTAAATACTATAAATCTTCTAATAATTTTAATTTTATTATTTTCTGGTTGATCCTGTTGATAGTTGCTGTATGTTTTGTCTCAAAGATTAAATCATGCATGTCTAAAATCACAAAATCAGGTATTTCTGTGGGTATACTTTCAGGAGGTTAGTTTTGAAATAATATTGATAGTTGCTGTATGTTTTGTCTCAAAGATTAAATCATGCATGTCTAAAAGCACAAATTCAGATAATTCTTTAGGTATACTTTTAGGGAACAGGATAAGTAATAGGAAAAAAATTTTATTTTATTACCTTAAATACTAAATAAGTCTGAAATTTGTATTTTTAATAATTTCTAGTTGTTTCTGTTGATAGTTTCAATAGGTCTTGTCTCAAAGATTAGGTCACGCATATTTTAATGATTTTTACTATATATATACTTACTTCATATATATAAAAAATTGCATTAAAATAAATGTTAATAAATATTACATTGTCGAAACTCTAAATAATGTCCAGCCCATTTAACAAATAACTTTTAACTAATAGCAGCTGCTTGCTTAAAAATGCTTTTATAATTATTAAAGTCTTAAAATAATAAAGCCTACTTTTCGGCACGTTCTGTTTTTATTACACTTCAACCGTTGCAATAATAATTTTCTTTTGCAAAATAAAAAAAAAAATACATGCCAAAATGTCAAGCACAAATTTGCATAAATTTCAAATTTTCAAAAACACAAATCATGACCGTCATCATCATTAACAAATTTTCGCATTTTAAGCACATTTGCTGCATGGCGTCTGAAATGCTGCTACTGCCATAAAAAAGCTTAAAATTACGAGGCACGCTTTTACAAAAGCACACATAGAAAAAATAGTGCACAAAAATATTTGCAATATAAATCATAAAATACATAGCGTGCCTTAAGGCAACGAACGGCCTATGAATCATTTATGCATCATTTTAGGTTGATTTATACAAAATGACGACGACGTTTGACATTGGATTAGGTGTGAAATATGCGTTAACATATTGAAATAAAATTGCTATTTGAAGCTATATAAGTTAAAAGTTGAAAAATGAAAAAAAAATCAATGCATACTTTTGGGCACATACGAAATATGTAAAATGCGTTGACGTGAAATAATGCGTTCGAGTTAAAATGACATTTGAAATGTGTAAATTTATAAAATATCTAAAATAATTTTGAAATTTGAAAAATGTCAAAAAATACGAAATAATTTGCTTAAATGGACAAAACAAATAGAGTTTACGCATATTGACGCCGCCTAAAAGCAGACAATGCATTTGTTTAAAATCTTTTAAATGCATAAAATCAAGTTTAAAATAATATTTTGATATTTTATATTGGTTTGTGTCTAGTTTTTATTAATTTTATGATGTTGCTGTTTGTGGCATAAAATTATGCGCACATAATAGATGATGTGCTGCCATGAAATACGCAATTTTTCGTGCATAATCATTTTACGTAGAATTATTAACAATTTGAGTGTTTCAAAAGCACATATTAAGTACACATTTCACATGTTTATGTCATTGCATTTTAATGACAGACAGGCAATAATGTTTATGATTTCTTTTTATTATGTTTGCCATGTAGATTTATATGCGTGGAAAATGTTGGAAAATTTGTGTCTTTTTTTGCAAAGTACTATATAACTGCTTATTTATAGGTACATTACGTATTTTTTAGAGCTACTTAGGATGCTGTTCTAACGTAGAAAAACACGTTTTTAACAATGTGCCGCTGAACTCACCTGTAAAAAGAAACAGAAAAAAACATTAGTAAGCGAATGAGTGCATTTAAACAATCTACAAATTTTATTAAACAATTATTAAAATGTCTAAAAATATGCAACATTAATAGATATTACTTGTAAAAACATTGTTTTATAAAAATGTTTCAAAAAATACATTTTTCTGATAACACGTTATTAAAAATGCCTAAACAAATTTATATAAACACATTATTAAAAGTGTCCCAAAAAAGGACATGTTTTTTAAAAATTTAATATTCATATTATATGCAATATTATTCATTGTTATTAACACACGTTATTTTCCCTTTGATTCATTACATTAAAAAAAGGAGGTCTGGATAAAAATGCTCCGGATGGAAACAATACAACGTTGTTTTATTAATATATTACGATTAGTATATTTTTTAATACATTATAAAAAAAGAACCTTAAAGTATGCAACATTTTTAAAAATTAAATTTCCTCAATATATGTAGTAATATAAATGTTTGTGATGTTTATTTATTTTTAAAAAATATAGTAGCCTTGGTAAATATGGTTCGGATGCAGAAAGAAACGATTAAAATAAATTTCTATAAACACCTAAAGGTATGCATTATTTATTAGACTTGGTTGTAAAATTATGAGGTGCTGATCCACTTTCGGAATAGTAGTCTGAGCAAAGCGACTCCGGTTAAAAAACAAATAAACCAAATTTTTATAAATAAATAATAAAAAAAGTACCTTAAAGTATGCAAGTTTTTTTTTAATTAAATAACCCCAATATATGCAGTGATATCTTTCTTTTATTTTTTCAAATATAAAGCAATGATACACCTTTCAGATACAAAGTTTGAGCACATGCTCTGAATACAAAAAGAAATAACTTTTTCCTATAAACACATTAAAAACAATACCTAAGGGTATGCAATATTTATTTAATTGAACTTCCGCAATGTATAAACTATAAATGTTTGTGTGTTTCAGAATAGAAGTCTGAGCAATTAAGCGCCGGATACAAAGAAGACACAAACATAAATAAATTATTAAAAAAAAGTACCTTAAAGTATGCAACATATTTTTCAAATATGAAAATATATCAGTAATATTTTTATATTTGAAATGTAAATAAACCCTTTCAGAGTAACAATTTGCGCAAATAATCTGGGTGCAAGAAGGAACAACACTTTTTTTGAAATATGCTACATTCAAACACATAAATATAAATAAAATAAAAAAATAACAAAAAATACTTTAAAGACAACGCATACCAACACATTTGAGACCAAACATTACATATTTCATACCAAGACAACATACCATTCGAAGACACCTTATACCTATAGCAATGGACTTTTCATACCCAGAGTCCTTTCATACACCACACCTCATAACAATGGACATCTCATAGCAAATATCAGAGGTTTTGATATGAAATATCTCCTTAAAGTATGCAACAATTTTTTCATTGATTTTTTTCTTAACAAACAAATTTTTACAAAAATACCAAAATTCGTTAATCATTATTTTAAATCATTGACATTCACATAATATATATATTTTTTTTTTATAAATAATATTAATTTGTTCTATTCGCCATAAAATAAATATTTGTTATATGCATAATTTTGGTATTTATAATTATTTGTAATTTTAAGTAAAAATTCAATTCGAATACCGAGTAAAAGCTAAAATTAAAACTTATATAGAATGTTGCTTGTATAATAAAACAAGCGAAAGTTTTGTCAATATGTTACCCATGATGATGCTGTTCTTTGGTGTATACAACATGTCCTGCCCATAGGCATTTTATGCGCTTTCATGTCTGTTTTGAAATTTCTGTACTTTGTTTGTTGTTGTTTTGTCAAAGTTGCCAATACGTAGTAGGTACACGTTATCTCACTTAAGCAATTTAAATGCTTTACGCAGTATGTTCAACAGTGCAACATGCCCATGTGTTGTAACAACTTTGACGGATATCCGGTCGAAACGCAGGATATCAGTGCAGCAACAAGGCATACAAAATAGTTGTACAAAAATATAATATGTAGGCTCAAAACATATTTCTACAGCAATTTTGCTGCATTTTAAGAATCTCAAGAAATTAAGTTAATACGTTTGAAGCAATAAAGTAACTCTTTCCATAAAACTAGATTTCATTGCATACTTGCCGGCACTGCAACTAAATAAATCAATGATTAGTTTGTAAAATACAATTTTCTAGATAAAGAAATTAAAAAAATGTATATAAAACTTGTTTATTAGACGATCAATTTAATAAAAAAAAATGTTTTAATAAATATTTTATAAATTTTAATTATTCGTAGTTAATATCTGCAGGGGACCCACTACTAAATAATGTCACATATTATATATTTGAAGAAAATTAAAAATTAACACATAAATATTATGCTTTGTGTTTTAGTTTTTCCATTATTAATTAATACACAAATAAGCTCAAATATTGCTAAAATTTCTTAATGATTTTTTTTTATATTTTTAGTAATACTTGTTTAAAATAAGATTGCATAATTTTAGGAACCAGTAATTGCTAATGCCACAAAGTAGTCATGTAAAAAAAGTATGTTCATGAACATAACAAATAAATGTTTAAATATTATTTTAAGATTTTTAATTAGTCGCATGATAACAAACATTTAGGAACTAAACATAAAGCATTAAGGTTTTTTATAATTAAATGCATACTTCTGGGAAATATTTTACACTTTAAATATTATTGCATACTTTTAGGCAGTCAGTAAACAATGTTACAATTTTTGCGTTATATTAGAAAATATATTTTTACTTATTTTATTGTATATAAAATGATTCCAGTTTAAAGCCTACGAAAGAAATCATCAATATTTTTAAACAACAAAATAAATAAACAAATAATTAATTCAAATTTTAGCAAAAAACCACACCGCGAATAGTCCCAAGCAAAATGTTGTATTTTTAAGTGAAATTAAGTTTTGAATTTTCACTCGACGACGACACAACGAAAACAAACACTTCAAATGCAACAGCAAAAGCAAAAGCAGCGCGCCAAAAACTATGCAACGAAATTCAACGGAAGCGCAACATATGGCATGACGTTGCCAACAACCAGATGAAGAAAGAAAAACAGAAATAACATGAAGAAAAACAACTGCATTAAATGCTGTTATCATCAGTGCAAATGTGCAATGAAGCAAACTTTTGCCATGCACAAAATGCGCCAAAAAGCATGCCACAGAAAATATGAAATCTCAGGAAATTTTGTTAATTTTTATATGTAGTGTAGCGGGCGTAATGGTTTTAAATGCTTATGAGAAGCACACTATTTGGCGGCACAAATATTGCACACTAACAAAATAGACAAAAGATGAAGAAAAAGCAGATGTCAACTACAAGATGGCGAAAAATAACAAGTGACGGAAGCGGAAGTAGCAACGGCAGGAAGTAGCAGCAGCAGCAACAGCAAAAGAAGTAGAACAAGTAGAAGAAAGACAGACAAAGCAGAAGTTGCTGCTGCAGTTGATGTGCAACATATTGCATGCGTTGCAAAAACTTTTGCAACGCGAAAATGTTCAACACAAATTTTTAATTATCTAACTGTTTTTCAGCTGCTCGGCTCGAACCTCGAAGCGTCAGAAAAGTTTTGACTTAACTTTGCTGCTGCTGTTGTTGTTGCTACTGCTACTGTTGAAGAAAATTAAATAATATTTATTATTAAGTGAATTAAAGAGAGGTGAAGTGCAAACAAAAAAAAAATTAAAAATTATAATCAGTATTAAAAAAAGTTGTACTTGTAAACAGCGTTATTATAATAATAATAATGAAAACTGTGTGCAATGAAATTATAATTAAGATTAAGATTGTGCTGGGGCTAAAGGCAAAATGGAATTATGCGCGAAAAACTGTTTAACGCGATGGGCATTTATTCGAGCATCAAGCGAAAGCGCATGTAAAAGGTTTAATGCATTATAAATTCATAAAAAATATTAATAATTTTACAGAAAATATTTTTAAATACATTTGTAGTCAATTTTAATAAGTAAAATCTAAAGAATAAATAAAATTCTTAAATATAACAAATTTTGTAATAAACGTATTTAATTTTAGTATGTTTTTAATTAGTTTTTACTACGTTTCTATTAAATTCAAAATTTGGGTTAGCATATTTCTATTACAAATTAAAATAGTGTAAAAATGTTTTTAGCTATATTGATAAGAAGTATGTTTCAATTGATTTACAACAGAGGTATATTAAATTTTACCACGTTTTATATTACTTTTAATATGTTTATGTATCGTATTCTTTTAATTATTTGTTATTCTGCAAATTAAAGTAGTTGGAAAATGTATTGTCACATATAAAAATTAATTACATTTCAATTGCATTCAAATAAATGCATATTTAAATTGACTACGTTTTTATTTAATTTTTACTATGGGTTTTGAAAAGGAAAATTTACGATATATTTTTTTGCAGGTATACAAAAAAGTGGTAGGAAAATGCAATATCACATATGAAAATTAATAACATTTCAATTACATTCAAATAAGTGTATATTTGATTTGACCACGTTTTCAATTAATTTTTTTTTTAAATATCTTTTTTCGATATACAAAATAAAGTTGTTGAAAAATGTAATGATACTTATTAGCATGAATTACGTATCAAATAAATTAAAATAACGTATTTAATTTTACTATGTTTTTAATAAGTTTTTTTTGTACTACGTTTATGTTAAAAAAGTTATACATTAATAAATAAAAAAATAAGTTATGGATAGCATTAAAGCCGATATTTAAAACAAATTATACCCTTCTTCTATATGAAACGTAATACATTAATATCGCCTAAGAAATGAGCACTTGCGTCAACAATTTACCAACTACAACAAATGCTGTCACATTAAGACCATGCAACCAAAATCACCCCCAATAAAAACGCCCAAACTTTGTATATAATAATTGCGCATTTGGGGCTGCTGTCGCTGACGCTGTCACCGGCGACAAACAATTCATCAGGATTTTGTTTAAGCTGCTGCACTCAAGCAGAAAAATCAAAATGAATCTTGATTAACGCCGCGTATAAATGAAAGCAGTATGAAAGAAGTAGTAGAGTAGAAGAAAGCTTTAGCTTTATTGACAGGCTACAACAAAACTTAAACAATAAGTAAAAGTAGAAGAAAAAGTAGAAGTAAAAAATAAAGAACTAAGCAGGGAGGTGGACAAACTCAATTTGTAACAAATTAACTAATTGCGCATCATTTGATAAAGTACTATAGGCTGTCAATTTGAAATGCCCAACGAATAGAAGTACAGAAAAAAAACATTGAACCAACCCCTAAAATTATGCAAAGAAACAGCGGTAGAAGTTGATGTGAGCCGAATGCTTAGAAAGTTTTTGTGCAAATCAAATACAGTCTCGACACGGATCTAATATTTTATTGAGTGAAAATCGACAAATAAACAGACAAAACTAAACAAAAACAAAGGTGACAACTGAGTGGAAGAACTGTTGACAAATTGTTAAGTAATAGAAAAAGCAAAAAAAAAACAGGAATAGCAGCAACAAATAATTAAGAATAAAGAAGTTTTAATATAAAATAAAGAAGGAAAGTAATACAGAGTGACGTAAAGAAGAAAAGAAGGAAAGAGGGAAAGAAGGAATAAACGAAGGAAGGAAAAAAGAATAAAAAAGGAAAGCAGAAAAGAAGTAATAAAGTAAAGAAAGAAAGAAGGAAAGAATGAAGGAAGGAAAGAAGGAAAGAAGGAAAGAAGGAAAGAAGGAAAGAAGGAAAGAAGGAAAGAAGGAATTAAGGAAAGAAGGAAAGAAGGAAAGAAGGAAAGAAGGAAAGAAGGAAAGAAGGAAAGAAGGAAAGAAGGAAAGAAGGAAAGAAGGAAAGAAGGAAAGAAGGAAAGAAGGAAAGAAAGAAAGAAGGAAAGAAGAAAGAAGGAAAGAAGGAAAGAAGGAAAGAAGGAAAGAAGGAAAGAAGGAAAGAAGGAAAGAAGGAAAGAAGGAAAGAAGGAAAGAAAGAAAGAAGGAAAGAAGGAAAGAAGGAAAGAAGGAAAGAAGGAAAGAAGGAAAGAAGGAAAGAAGGAAAGAAGGAAAGAAGGAAAGAAGGAAAGAAGGAAAGAAGGAAAGAAGGAAAGAAGGAAAGAAGGAAAGAAGGAAAGAAGGAAAGAAGGAAAGAAGGAAAGAAGGAAAGAAGGAAAGAAGGAAAGAAGGAAAGAAGGAAAGAAGGAAAGAAGGAAAGAAGGAAAGAAGGAAAGAAGGAAAGAAGGAAAGAAGGAAAGAAGGAAAGAAGGAAAGAAGGAAAGAAGGAAAGAAGGAAAGAAGGAAAGAAGGAAAGAAGGAAAGAAGGAAAGAAGGAAAGAAGGAAAGAAGGAAAGAAGGAAAGAAGGAAAGAAGGAAAGAAGGAAAGAAGGAAAGAAGGAAAGAAGGAAAGAAGGAAAGAAGGAAAGAAGGAAAGAAGGAAAGAAGGAAAGAAGGAAAGAAGGAAAGAAGGAAAGAAGGAAAGAAGGAAAGAAGGAAAGAAGGAAAGAAGGAAAGAAGGAAAGAAGGAAAGAAGGAAAGAAGGAAAGAAGGAAAGAAGGAAAGAAGGAAAGAAGGAAAGAAGGAAAGAAGGAAAGAAGGAAAGAAGGAAAGAAGGAAAGAAGGAAAGAAGGAAAGAAGGAAAGAAGGAAAGAAGGAAAGAAGAAAGAAGGAAAGAAGGAAAGAAGAAAGAATGGTAAAGTAAGAAGTACAGAGTGACTAAAAAAAGAAAAAATTGGTAGACAGTAAGAAGTACAAAGTGACTGAACTGAGGAAAGGATGGTAGTAAGTAAGTGCTTTGACTTTGCATTATTGACTTTGCAGAATGATAGAAATTAAGAAGTACATAGTGCCTGAAAGAGAATTATGGAATCAGCAGAAATTAAGAACGGAAGAAAAGAAATCGGACTATAAGAATTAAGGTAGAAAAGATGAACAAATTGATTATGTACAGAAAAAGACGAATTTAAGAAAGAAAGCAGGAAAACAAGTAAGAAGCTATGATAGAATAAATAAGAAAAATCGGACTTTATCAATATTTTGAAATATTTATATTTATTATATGTTAAAAATAAAAATTATAATAATTGTTTATTGAAATTTTATATATTTTTTTGTGCAAAGTGTCACCTGTAGTGCTGCTTTGCTAGGGCTGTTTATGACTTAGTGTTTTTCTGAGGTGCAAGCAGTTAAAGTATAGTCGCTCGCTATAATGCAAAGTCAAAGCACTTCCTGTGCAATCGCATTGACACCATCTTTGCAGGAAGGAAGTCTGCAAGGAACTATGCCAATTTCGCCAATGTAAATAAAGGATAAGCTCTGTGTGCAAGGATACTGATGTTCGTTGCAGGTGTGTCAATCTGTTTGAGGGATAGGATGAGTTTTTTGTTTTTTTTCTTTTGCAAAACACATCATGCACAACACGCTTATCTGCACAATGCAATCGCTGTGTGTCCTGTGAATCGAAATTGATCCTTGCAATTTTTATGAGGCACAGCCAAAGGGCGATGAATGATGGTAAAGGCGGGCAAAAGAATGAAGTTACACTGCAAAATGATGATGATGATTGCAGTGGCCGATAAGGTTATGACACTTGGGTTGGGCAAAGAAATAAATGAAATGCAATAAAAGGGTAAAAGAAGAGATAAGGAGAGATATGCGGCAGAAGATTATTGAAATAAAAATAAAAAATACTAAAATAAGAAGTGAATGGGAGTTAATGCAGCACATGCGGCAGAGTATAAGGTGGAAGATGATGTAGAAAAAGGATAAATGAAGAAGGCGGCGTATGGACCGAAGTTAAGACAGATTTATGGTAGAGTATAAGGCATACATAAAGTCAGAAAATGAAGAAGACGATGAAATAGAAAATGAGAAGGGAGACAAGAAATAGTAGGGCGAATATTAGGAAGAAGTTGAGACAGAATATAGAAAATAATAAGGGGTGAAGAATAAAATGGATGATAAGACAAAGGATGACTCAATAAATTTGGTAGATAATGTGGTAGAATGCAGTATATATGAGTCAAGAGTGCCGTACTTGGGGAAGGACGTTGAGGAATACAAGACAAAAACGATGAGACTGAAAATGAGCGGAAGCAAATGATGTGGCAAACATAAATGATAGAGTTTTGCCTTAAAAAACAAAAAAAAAAGATATGATGAATATACAGTAATAGAAAAAAAAACAGCAGGCCAGATATATTTTAAATGCTGTGGTCGGATGTGAGACAGATGATGAAAAAAATGATGAGGCATAATTTGTGAGGAAATGAGCAGGAAATGGGATAGAATATGAGCCAAGATTTAATACAGAATTTAATGCAGATTACAGGAAATTATATAAAACATATCTTAAAGAAAGGATATGTGTAAAGTTTGGAAGAATATGAGAAATATGAGTTTCGGAAGTGGATGTGGTACGGAATTCCTTAGAAAGTAATTTAAGGAATATGGCAACATATCAAAATTATATTACAAGGCAGAAAATGAATGAACATGCCCAACGGCAAAATTAAGTAAGGTTGTTGAAAAATAGAAAAAAGTAGTAAATGGAAAAAAAAAGATGAAAATAAAATGGTCATTAAATTAACTAGCACATTTAATAGTTTATAAAGGGTTGCTACACAGAATCAAGGGGGTGGTAAGGGATGCATTTAACGTAGAGCTAAATAAGATTAAGGAGCAGCCAAGAGAAAATATAATAATTTTTAAAAATAAAATTGCAGACCTGTGCATTTCGTGCGAAAGTAGCAAAATGAAACGACGAATGTGTTTTCGATGCGTTTTGACAGCAAGGATGACAAAGTGCATTTTGTGACAAGCAGTGCGAAGGACTTTGAACGGAAGCGCTACAAACACAGAGAAATAATGTATAAAAGAAATAGAATAAAAGAGGAAAAAAGAATAAGACAAATAACAGCAGGTAGCCGACGTTGGCGACGACTTTATATTTGTTTGGCTTGATTAATGATGATAATGTCACCTGGAAGCCACTTGACTGAGCAAACAACAACATAGTGTGACACTGAAAGAAAAACACATAATTTAGTTGTTTTTTTGTTTTTTTTTTGAAAAATTTTATATATTAATTACACTGCAAAACAACAACATAAATTATACTCGATGTAAGTATGATATACCGATTGACTTTTGGATTTAAAATTTTTTACAGATCCGTGTTTTGACTTGGTTTCTTTTCCATTTCATTGAGAATACTCAGCTTTTGAAATTAATCAGGGATCGCAAAGAACCGGAATCGGTATCGGGATCGGAACCGTTTCGATTTTTGGAACATGAATCGGAACTAATATAATTTTTGTTTTTGCAACAAGAACGGTAGTCGATATTTTAGTCCCTGTCAGAGACCGTAAAGAATCGGAATCGTAATCGGAACCGTTTAGATTTTTGGAACCCGAAACGGAACAAAAAAAATGTGTAGAACCGGAGTCGGATCCCATATACATTTTTTTTTTCGGTTTGAACCGGAATCGGAACTGATACCGGAACCGCTATTTTAAAAATCTTGGAATAAGAATCAGTACTGATATTGTAGTCTCTGTCATTGACTGTAAATAACCGTTTCAATTTGTGGAACCGAAATCGGAATCGAAAATCTAATCAAAAAAATGTGAGGAACCGGAATCGGAACCTATATACATTTTTCGGTTAAAACCACAACCGCTTGGGAACCAGAAATGGAACCGATACTCTAAAGGGTTTTAGTCCTTGAAATGAATCCAATGAAATTCGGATAGATCTGACCAAGGTTAGGGCCAGTCATACGCAAAAACAAATATTAATTTTAAGGGGTACATATTATTTATTGATAATTTTGATAATTAAATACAAGTATTTTATTATATTTCAAACATAATTCTATGCTTCTTCTAAATTTGTTTTTACAAATCACTTTTGAAATCTCAAGTTCAAACTAGAATTTTTCGTAGGACGACAACGGAATTAGAAGACATAATAAATTTTTAAATTTCAATTTAATAATTTATTTTTACATTTCTTTCAGTGTATTTAAAATTACGTCTGGAAACAAATGCCGTAACAGTTTTTTAGTCTCTTTTACTGCTGTTGGTGGCAATGAAAGCGCCATTTTAAATCATGCTGTACACAGGACAGGCGCCAACAAAGACAGACATCAACAGACTATTGGCAACCCTACCACGTATAATATTGCAGAGCTATGGTGCAGTGCACGCTGCAACGGTCGCAGCAACAACAGCAAGAGGAGCAACATCAGAAGGAGCAACTTCAAAAGGATTACAGCCAACACGGTTTCGAATTATGAGTATGTGTGACAACAATAACAACAACAACAAAAACAAAATACATTAGTCATACATGCAGCCAGCCAACCAGCCACAGAGTTGCCAACAGCATAATTTATTTTATGTTGTCATTGATAATAAATGAGCATGTTGCAGCAACGAATATATGTTGGCTACCTTTTAATAGACTCCTTTTTTTGTTGTAGTTGATATTTGTTTTTTGTTTGTGTAGTATTTTTTTTGTTGTTGTAGTTGCTACTGGTATTTTTGTTGTAGATATGCACTTTTGTTGTTGTGAGTTATGCTGGCAGCAGGTTAATGACATTGAACTGCGACGACACTCTTTTAAAAGTGTCCGTCTATCTATTTGTCTGTCTTTCTGTCAGTTTGTCACATACTCAGTCACCTCAACCACAGTTGTGACAACAGCAGCAACAGCTTTAGGAGTGCAATAGCAGCAACAACAACAAGAACAACAACAAGAACTCAACAACAACAACAACTATCAGTTGCCAACAATTCAAGTCGAAGTGGAGTTCAAAGTTTGTTGACAAAAGTCAACAACACGTTGCAGTTGAGTGCGTTTGAAAGGATACGAGTGCAAGTGAACCAAAACAAAAATAAAACATGATAGACATACTTAAATTTAGTACTAGATGTTCTTAAATTCAATACTAAACGTATTTAAATTAAGTACTAAACATATTTATATTTAGAATTAAACGTTTATAAAATTAGTACTTCGCGTATTAAAATTAAGTATTATACTTCTTTTAAATTCAATAGTAAACGTACACAAATTGAGTAGAAACAAATTTCTATTTTAATTTAAATACTAAAGTAAAGTATTTCATTAACTGAACGTATTTTAATTTAAGTCTAAATGTATTTAAATTTAGTAATAATTTAATTTCAGTATTTAAATTAAGTATAAAACGTTTAAATACGTTTCAATAATAAGTTTATGTAAATGCTGTGTTAAACATACTTGAATTCAGTAATAAACCCATTAAAATTTAGTAATAAACTTTCTTAAGTTCAGTTTTAAATACATTTAAAACTAGTATAAAATGTATTTACTACATTACTACGTACTAAATACATAAATACGTACTAAACGTATTTAAATTCAATACCAAGTGTCTTTTTACTTATTTAAACACAGTAATAAGTGCGTTTAAATTCAGTTTTAAACGTTTTTAAATCCAGTGTTAGACTAATTAAATACAGTAATAAACGTATTAAAATTGAGTAATAATTGTATTCATTCATTATTAAAAATATATTCAAAAGTAGTACTACGTCTATTTAAATTCAGTATTAAACATATTTAAACTCAATATAAAGTGTATGTAAATTCTGTGTTAAACGTACTCGAATTCAATTATAAAACCATTCAAAATCAGTAATAAACGTACTTTAGTTCAATTATTAAAAACAAAATGTACTTAAATTCAGTAGAATCCATACTAAACGTATTTAAATGTAATACGAAGTGATTTTAAATTCATTATTAAACTTATTTAAACTCAGTACTAAGTGTGTTTACATCAAATATTAAACGTTTTTAAAATCAGTGTTAAACTAATTAAATACAGTAAAAAACGTATTAAAATTCAGTAATAATTGTACTTCAATTCATTATTAATATATTAAAAATGTGTACAAAATGTATTTAAATTCAGAATTATAATATTTAAATTCAGTACTAAGTGTAAGTAGTACTACGTCTATTTAAATTCAGTATTAAACATATTTAAACTCAATATAAAGTGTATGTAAATTCTGTGTTAAACGTACTCGAATTCAATTATAAACCCATTCAAAATCAGTAATAAACGTACTTTAGTTCAATTATTAAAAACAAAATGTACTTAAATTCAGTAGAATCCATACTAAACGTATTTAAATGTAATACAAAGTGATTTTAAATTCATTATTAAACTTATTTAAACTCAATATTAAACGTTTTTAAAATCAGTGTTAAACTAATTAAATACAGTCAAAAACGTATTAAAATTCAGTAATAATTGTACTTCAATTCATTATTAAAATATTAAAAATGTGTACAAAATGTATTTAAATTCAGTATTATAATATTTAAATTCAGTACTAAGTGTATTTAAATTTAGTATACAACTTTCAAATCATTTATTTCTTGATAAATACATTTTCATATTTAAATTAGTTTACTGAAAAATACTTCATGAGTAAGAGAAAATGGCCAAAAATTGATTCCTGATATACGCTAACAACTGCTCTTTAGGGTCTTTATAAATATTACATAAAATTATAAATATATTATGTTTTATTACAAAAAAAAAAACTATAAAATATGCTTAAAAGAGCATATATTTTTAGAACGCACATAATTTTTATCATCATCATCTCTATCATCGTCATCATCAATTGTTGCCTGTCGGCGTCATGCTATTTGCCGAGCAAAGTCTTTGGCATCAGCAATTTCCTGGTTTTTCTTTGACGCCATAGCCACCAACAAGAAAAAAAAATCGCTTTATAAAACTTTAAATTCAACGGAAATTTAAAAACTTTATGGCTTATGTACGCAAATAGTTGGCAAGATTTTATGAATACTACAGACGTCAATTTAAGCAACAGGATGTGGTTAATAAAGTTATTAGCTTAATATTAAAGAATTAAAACGAAAAATGTGTATTTGAAATTAAATATTAATGTTTAAAAGTAAAATAACTAAAACATTTTAAGCATAGACAAAAATTTTACAAATAAACGTAGTCAAATTAATTACGAAATAACTTTACAAAAGAAGAAAAAATATTTAAATTAATATTTAATGCATTAAATTAAAACACTAAAATTTATTAAAATAGGTACATTATTGAAATAAAAAGAATTCGTAATACTATTCAAATAAAAACAAATTAATAATTATGTTATGAGATCAAAAAGAAAAGTACAAACTGATTAAAATTGAACACGAACATATTTAAAAATAAAAGCATAATTTTTGATTACTACTTTTCGTACGTAGGTACTTTTAAATATGTACTTTTCGTACGTTTACTATAAATTTAATAGAAAATGTATTAAGACGTATATTTTACATAGTAATAATAATAGTTTAAATATCAAAAATCAATAGTTTTCATATTAAAGTGAATAGTCTGCATATTAAAATTAAGTATAAGCATATTCAATTTTCATATTCGATGTGTTCAACAAGAAAAAAAAATCGCTTTATAAAACTTTAAATTCAACGGAAATTTAAAAACTTTATGGCTTATGTACGCAAATAGTTGGCAAGATTTTATGAATACTACAGACGTCAATTTAAGCAACAGGATGTGGTTAATAAAGTTATTAGCTTAATATTAAAGAATTAAAACGAAAAATGTGTATTTGAAATTAAATATTAATGTTTAAAAGTAAAATAACTAAAACATTTTAAGCATAGACAAAAATTTTACAAATAAACGTAGTCAAATTAATTACGAAATAACTTTACAAAAGAAGAAAAAATATTTAAATTAATATTTAATGCATTAAATTAAAACACTAAAATTTATTAAAATAGGTACATTATTGAAATAAAAAGAATTCGTAATACTATTCAAATAAAAACAAATTAATAATTATGTTATGAGATCAAAAAGAAAAGTACAAACTGATTAGAATTAAACACGAACATATTTAAAAATAAAAGCATAATTTTTGATTACTACTTTTCGTACGTAGGTTTCGTACGTAGGTAGACGTACAGTTTACATAGTAATATTAATAGTTTATATATCAAAAATCAATAGTGTTCAAATTAAAGTGAATACTTTTCATAATAAAATTACATATAAACATATTCAATTTCAATATGCAATATGTTCTCTATTTAAAATGTTTAATAAAATTTAAAATTTAATTGAATTAATTGAACTATAAAAAAGGAAATTAATTCCAAATTTATTCAATATTTAAAATATACAATTTATTATTTATATAAAAACATATAAAAGAATTTAAGTATATTAAATACTTTGATATAACAACAATTAATAATAAATATGTGTCAATATATATTGCGATGAAATAATTTTAAAACATAAAATAAGTAGAACATATAAAAATATAAATACATCATCAAACACGTAGTGTGTAACACACTCAAAACACAGTGCAGTCATTTGTGACCAAAAACGTGCTTCGAATCTGAAAAATTAGGACTCATCAACATCCGTCACATATAAGTTGCAGCATTTTGCTAGGTACTTTTTACAAGTGCAAGATGTGGTATAATGAGGTAGTGGTATTAAAACTTCTTAAGGTGGTACAGAAAAAGCAACTTTACAAAGTATTTTAGAACGAACGTCGATTTAACAGATACCTTAAAAAAAAAAGATTTATTAATTTCAATTTAAATCGAAAAATTAATGAATTTGAGATTTTCCATTTGAAATTGTATAAATTACAAATGAAAATCTCGTTGACGATACTGCAATTTTGGCTAAAGTAAATGCAGAATTGAGACTCAAAACATTTTTTTTTTCTTCTGTAAAATTCATTTTGTATGCGGTATTCGAAAATGTCGATAGGCGGTATTACAGTATCACCGGCGATATTTACTTATAAAATATAATTTCATTTTATCGTAAAGTAAATCATTATTTTTTAATTAAAAATCAATTATGTATTCTCTATAATTATAGATGTATGTGAAAACTTCTAGAATCCGGCTATGCGCAGTACATTAGAGTAGTGTATAAAGTCTCCGGAAACTTCTAGAACTCGACAATGCACTGTGCATGAGTGTAAAAGAAATGAAGATATATTCTTGTGAAATGTAGAAGTTTGTGGAAATTTACAGAACCGTATATGCACTGTACATGAATGTAATGCATTAATACTGTGAACGTTAGTATTATACCGTATATAAGCGGCAATTGTGTGGAAGAGAGATGACGATATCTTCCTAGCAAAACGAACTCTTGGGAAGTATAGAAACTTGAGGAATCCGGCTATACGCTGCGCATGAGTGTTAAAAAGATGACGATATCTTTCAAGAAATAACGTTATTTTCATATGTAGAAGTTTGTGGACATTTCTTGAATCTGGCTATGCGCAGCAAATGAGTATAGTGTATATTGTCAATGGAAATTTCTAGAATCCGCCTATGCGCTGCACATGAGTGGAAAAGAAACAACGATATCTACCGAGTAATACGGCTTCTTGTGAAATGTAGAAGTTTGTGGAAATTTCTAGAACCGCCTATGCGCTGCACATGCGTTTAGTGCATAAAGCCTGTGGAAACTTCTAGAATCCGACAATGCGCTGCACATGAGTGTGAAATTGATGATGATATCTTACGCGCTATACAGATTCTAATGATGTGTAGATGTTTGTGATAATTTCTAGAAACCGGCTCTTAAGAAAACAACTAAAACTCGTGAACGATCAATGTCAAATTTTTAATGTGTGTTTAAGGGATGAGCTATTGTTGTATTAGCATTCTAAAACGCATATATTTACATTTAAAACGGATGTACATTTAAAACGGATATTTAAAAAAAAAAACATTCGTAAATATAAGTATTGTTTAAAAAAAAACATTTTACAGTAGAAATTGTCCAAGGTTTTCTCATTTTTAAACCACGTATAATGTTAATAATTAATATATTATATTGTTAATCATAACCCACAAGCAAATATTCTCATATTTCATTATTAATTAATTTACATTTCTAAGAAGGACGTTACAAAATAAAGCTGCACATTTATCTGCTACGAAAATTTCTTATCCAAGTTACCACTGATACTCTTAACTAAAACATTTGTTTGCAGTTGTATTTATGCATAAATTTACTTGCAGCATAACTCAAAGAGAAATACCTTACATTCTTTATACTATATGCATTCTTACATATCATATAAATGAACCCCCAACATAAGCAATAATCATGTCTCGGAATTATTTATAACAGTTCATTGCACTATAATTTGTTTTATTTATTTTTTTCTTTTATTTTTGTACTCTTCTAATTTCTCGGTAGTTCATACTTCTTTTTTGTTATTGTTGTAACAAACAGCAAACAATTTGTACAACACATTCGCGCATATATTATGCACCTATACAAATGTATTAATATGCACACACATTCCTACACACATAGGTACTAGTGCAGATACAAATATAAATACACAGATGTCGTTATGCATGCATGTAGTTATGATTATCGTTAGATCGCTTTCTGGATGATTTGTATCAAAAAGAAGTACGTGGCACCAAAGACGACAGACAGCAAAGGAAACAAATGCCGCGAGCAGCATAAATACACGAAAGGATATGAGCTCAAACACATGCAAAACTCACACACACACAGTGATGTGTGTCTGCAGTTAACGGTAGGCTGCTGTGCTTAATGAAATTACACAGTGCGAAATTATTAAACTGAAAGATTTAAAATCTTTTTTAGAAGCCTCTAGAAAACTGCTCTACAAATTCGTAACCCTGGATTGTATTTATATCTACAATTGAACTTGTCACAAGAAGTACAATCAAAAATTCATTCATAAAATTCGTAATTCACATGTATTCTTGATAAGTAGAGATGTTTGTGAAAACTTCTAGAAACCGAGTATGCTTTACAAATGAGTGTAATAGAGATGACGATATTTCCGAGCAATACGAATTTTTTTGAAATGTAGAAGTTCGTGGAAATTTCTAGAATTCGTCCATGCGCTGCACAGGAGTGTAAAAGAGATTCCCGTGAAGTGTAGAAGTTTGTGGAAACTTGGCTATGCGCTGCACATAAGTGTAGTATATAAAGCCTCTAGAATCCGGTTGTGTGCTACACATTAGTGTAAAAGAGATGACGATGTAGAAGTTTGTGCAAACTTCTAGAATCTGACTATGCGCTGCACATTATTGTAAAAGAGATGACGATAACTTGAGAGCAAAATGGTTTTTCGTGAAGTATAGAATTTTGTGAAAACTTCTTTAATCCGGCTATGCGCTGCACATGAGTGCAGAAATTTCCATAAACTTCGACAATTGACGATAATCGGTCTTGCCCGTAAACAAATTTCATCTCTTATACAGCAGCACAGAGCCTTGTTCTAGCAGTTTTCCCAAGCATCACCATCTCTTTTACACTCATGTGTTGTTTTTAGCAGGAGTCTAGAAGTTTGCACTTAACAAGAATTCGTAATGCTTACACGCTGTTTGCAACTGTTTAAAATTTAAGTGTTTTATTGCGCTGATCTTCCATCTTTTTACGATCACTGAATGATTTTTCATTTTTTTCTAACTCTAACTCAACATATATATCGTCGTTGTAGAACGAAAAGTCGCCAAATACATTTTTGTCAATAACTTAATTTTCGAGTTTGTTGATTAATATTTTAAAAAGTAATTGATGCATTTTTAAATTTGACAAATGAATTAATAGGTTTACATTTTCTTATCATGTGGTAAAAAAATTGAGATCATCGATTACAAATTGACCAATTTATAAAGATTTTTGTAAATGAATATTTGGCATTTTGAACATGTTTTTGGTGACTTTTCGTTTTACAACGACGATATATATATATATATTTTTAATATCAATTTTCTAGTATTAGCAGCAATATACAAAAACATTTTCCTGCGTGTAGTACCGACCAACTCCTTATGAATGCGACTACTACCCTTCCAGAAACTGCAAAGACCCTCATGTTTTTGTATGTTGTCGTTCACGGCTCGTTAATTCTTCTCATCTTTTTGCATAATTTCTAAGCTACCAGTTTATTTGCAGTATGTATATAATTTATTCTTTTCGATACGATTTTTTTATTTATTTATTTAGAACATGTCTCTTTTACTGAGATTGTACAAACGAAAAAAAATATAAAAGTAAAAGAATCACAACATCGATGTTTGTTTCCGGCGCGTTGCTGCAAATTCTGACTCTAATGATGCTGCCAGTCTGACTGACTGACTGGGTGACTGACTGACTGTATAAATGACTGGCGCCATCATGTCAAGACCGTCAGAGGGCGGTAGGCGGCAGCACCTGCCCAAAGGCCCTGTTCCTCGTACCCTGTGCGTTTTAATGTTCAAAATACGAACAGCAATTTGAATAAATTTCCAGTAATGAGACCAGCGTATGTGCGGCATAGAAAGAGGTGCCCGCTGGCAATATTTTTTCCCGCCTCCTGAATGTTGCTGTTATTTGCTGTGCATAATTATGACAAATTGACAAAGATTTGTTTGACGACGACACTGCCGATGATGATGATGATGTGTGTAAAAAACATGATTGATCATGGGCTTAATTTGTTTTTGTCGATGTTTGTTAATGTCAGTGCAATTTAAACGATTAGTAAGAAGATTAAAAAATAATTTAAATGGTCCTTAAAGTATGCAGTGATTTATAGAATTTGCATTTTTGTATATTACTTTAATTATAATTAATTTTATTTAAATTATATGCTACACGAATAAAAAATTATAATAAAACATAAAGTGTGGCATTCTTAGAGGCTGTTATTAAAAAGATTTTAGTTATAACTAAAGTAAACTTACTAAAAAAGATGTTCAATTCAATAAAATTCTTCAATTTTTAATTGTTTATTTTTTTTATAAAATTTTACTTTGCAGCTAACATAATATAACATATAATGGATGCATACTTATAGGCATTATATAAAATATTCGTCACGAAATATTCCAAGTCTTTATAGTTGCAATATAATATGTTAGTAAAGCAATAATAAAAATAAATTTTCTAAAAGTATGCAACAATTTAAAAAATTCAAATTTTATTTATACTGCCAAAAAGTATACTTCAATTTTAAAGGTGACTTTAAACTGTTCATAATTATGTGTCCATATTTTTATATAAAAAATATTTGTATGTTATATTTTACTAAAGCATATAAATATGCTGTAATTTGTATAATGAAGATTTTGCAATATAACTTTAACAGTAACGCCTTAAAGTATGCAGCAATTTTTTGTAATAACATTTTCACATCGCCTTTGTTAATGTTAAAAGTTAAATTAATTCACATATTAAGATAAAACTAACTTGCAGCAAATATAAAATACCCAAATCTGTGGCATACCTGTAGGCAGTCACATTAAATATTTAACTCGCAATATTCTCAATATTGAAATTTCGTAATTTAAACAGTCTTTAATTTTGAAGCTTGTTTTAAATAATTTTAAATTTAAAAACTAAATTTTTTATTTTTATATCGTATAATAACTAACGCCTTAAAGCATGCAGTTATTTTTTTTATTATTAAATTTTCACATCTCCTATCTTAAAAATTTAAATTATTGATCATATTCAAGCAATATTGATTTGCTGCCAATATAAAATATATGTATAAAACAAAAACTATTGCATACCTGCAGGCTGTCACATAAAATATGCAACACGTAATATACTAAATATTTATAGTTACAATTTAAACACTATTTAAACGATTAGTATGTGATATTTGTTTGCATTTACATTGCATGTTTTAATAATTTATGTAAATTTAATAAATCTGTTGCATAAAATATTTGCAATAAAGCCTAAAATCAGCCAAAATATTATTTGAGGTAAACTTACTGTTGGCGCGCGCATTAACTACACATAACGTTGCATAATTTTGGGCATGTATTATGCATAATTTACTCACCTGCAAAGAAAGAAAGAGAATGTAAAATTTAATATTTATGAAATAAACAATTTTAATGGATAATATCATGCTTAATACTAAAATATTTAAATTGCTAGTAAAAATATTTTCATAAATATTTCTTGTCTCAAAATTACAACTTAAAGTATTTCTTTTTATAAGTATTTTGTTATATGGTTTTATGCTTTAAATATACATATATATATGTTTTTATGGTTTTTTTTTTATGTTATTGTCTGTTTTAGGCTTCAGTGCGCGCTACAACAGGCAACCACAACAAAAAAAAAGGTTACAGATCCCTTAAATATGCAGGTCTAAATAAAAGTGTGCACATTAATAGACATAAATGTATTTATTTAACCTTTTACGGTCTGTCGGTCCATACAGAAATGACAGTTGAAAATTGTTTGCATGACTTAATTTAAAATATCATGACTTTTCCCTTCTATTTTTTGTTATTTTTTCTAAACTAAAAATATTATTAATATGCTAAGTGTAGGTTAAGTGGGCACATGAAGTGTGTTATATGAGTCAGAGTGGCTACATCAAAACCCTCATTACAAAGGATCAACATGTAACTACGGCACATGTCCTTTTTTTTGCATTGTTGATGGTTTTATGTTCAGTATTTAGTGAAGAGTCAAGTAAAAGTGCGGATAGTAGCAACAGCAAAAAAAGATAAATGAAAAAAATAAAATACAAAAATTAAATAAATGCCAGGCATCCTGTAAATACTTTTGCGTATACATCAAAGCATATTTTCAGGGGCATATTATTTAAGTTGCTGTTTTCAGAGTAGGCCGAAATAAATTTCATTTTGTATCTTTTTTATTTTTAAATTCGATATTTTTCAGTGGCATATTTACTAAAACTTTGATACTATGGAGTAAATAAATACAGTGAAAATAATTTATAAATTTCATTTACCGATATAAATTTTCAAAATACATTATATTATTACCACATATTAATACGATTTATGGTTCATAAATTTAATGGTTATTGATTATGATATACCATTTATTTATATAGAATAATCGAAATATCGATTACTGGTTATCGATATATCG
This sequence comes from Dryomyza anilis, assembly GCA_951804985.1. Classification (NCBI taxonomy): domain Eukaryota; kingdom Metazoa; phylum Arthropoda; class Insecta; order Diptera; family Dryomyzidae; genus Dryomyza; species Dryomyza anilis. The sequence continues at coordinate 100,785,530 of OX638130.1, read as the reverse complement.
CTTACTGTTTATAGATATATCGAATACTGTTTATAGATATATCGAATACTGTTTATAGATATATTGATAACTGTTTATAGATATATCGATTACTGTTTATCGATATATAGTATATTGTTTATCGATATATCAATTATTATTTATCGTTATATTAATTAAAATTTATCGATATGTCAATTTTTGATCATCTATAAATCAATTGTACTTTATGGATATATATTTTTTGTTTATAACTAAATGGTTTTTCAATAAGAGCGCTTCAAACATTTTTTTCAAGGGTTTTTCAACAGGGACGCTACAAAAGTAGAGCGACAGGGACAGCAAACGACGCCATATTTCTTGCCGCTCTTTTGACATTTCTCATCAATAAGGTTTGCCATTTCATGATGGAAAGATATATGAGCCAACAACGAGTCAAAATTATTAAAATTTACTACCGAAATTCGAATTCATATATCATGAAATGGCAAACCTTACTGAAGAGAAATGTCAAAAGAGCGGCAAGAAATATGGCGTCGTTTGCTGTCCCTGTCGCTCTACTTTTGTAGCGTCCCTGTTGAAAAACCCTTTATATATATATAATTGATTTAACGATATATCAATTACTGTTTATCGATATATCAATTACTGTTTATTGATATATAAGTTATTATTTATTTATATATAAATTATGGATTATCGATACATCAATTATTATTTTGCGATAATTGATGTAACGAAAAACATTAATAGATAAATGTTTTTCGTTACATCAATTATTGTCCATCAAAATATCAATTTTTACTCATCGATGTGTAAATTATTTTTTTAATTTTTATTGAACAATATTCATGGAAATAACAATTATTGTTTATCGATATGTTAATTATTGTTCATCTATAAATTCACTTTTCTTTGTCGATATGTAACTTTTGGTGTATCGACATATCAATAATTGTTTATTAACATATCAATTATTATTTATCGATATTTTATATAGATCGTTACATTAAAAATGATTTATGGATATACCAATAATAGTTCATCGATATATCAATTATATTTTCATTTATATAGCGATTACTATTTATTTATATATCAGTAAAAATATTAGTTATTATTTTATTGACACTTTTCTCGATATATGAATCAAATAAAATAATCGATTAATACAAATATGGCATAACAAACATCGAAATCGATATAAAAATTTTATCGAAATAAAAATGTTATCGATAATATTTTAAATTATTTTTTCAAAATGGAAAAAAAAAATAAAATGGTTTAAAAATGGTTTTAAAAAATTGCTATCAAATATATTTGTAGAAAAAATGGAGAAATGAAACACACTGAAAATAATTTGGTATTGAAAAAACCATAAATGAATAAATCGGAAAACGTACAAATAGATTAGATACAAAAATGATAAACTTTTTTTATTTATTCTTAAATAAAAATTATTTTTATCATTCAATATATTAGTTTCGTACAACATTTTCATTTCGTTGCTATTCTCATTGAAAGTCAGAAATAAAAATCGATATTTTCCAGTTGATTTTCTCCATGCACACAAAAGCACACTCTCTCCCCTCTACACCTCTACTCACCGAAAACGCCTTGAGGAAGACCAAGCACTGAATGATGCCCTCCATAGTGTCGCCGGTTAGGCAAAATGTGCCCGTCAGATGGCGACCTTTTCGACCGACGGTGGCAGCCGCCAGCGAGGCATGTACCAGAGCGCGCTGTTGACTCTTCGATGCGGCGGTGGTGGTGGTGGTGCCGCCACCGCCACTACTCAGATTTGTAAGAGCACGCGGTAGTGGAGCGGCACGCATCAGACGCTCGAGGGAATCCATTTTAAAAGGATTTCGATGATATTGTATTGGAACGTATTTTGTTTTAGTTTTTTTATTTTTTTTTTCAACTTTGTTTTTTATTTTACTCTTTTTATATATTTTTTTAGTTGACGCAAAAGCGATTTGATGTTTAGACCATTTGACTTGTTTAAATTTTGATTTGATTTTTCATTGAGGCGCAATATATAAAATTTAAAATTTTAAGTTTTATATTTTTTTTGCATTTGTGATATTGGTTTATTTAATACCTACTTGGTAGGCAAATTTAGTTTTTAATTCGTTGAATTGTTTTTTTTTTGTATTTATAACACTTTTTGTAGTTAAATTTATTTTAAATGCAATTTTTCGTTGTTTTCTTAAACTGTTGAAGATGGTTTTGTACAAATTTTAATATAATTAATCTATGCTTTTTTTGTTATTGTATTAAAAAAATATTTATTTTTAAAATTTACATTTTCCCAAAATGTGCAAAAATTTACGTTTTTAACAAATAATTCATCCACAATATCGATAAAAATAACTCCAACTAGTAGATTTTTTTTCAATATCTACTAAGATCCACAGCACTCAGACAGACTATATTCATTGTACTGTCAAATCTCGAATTAAAAAAAAAAAACAATATTTCAAAAATTTTTTTTTTTTTTCAAATCAATTCTGGCGAAATTTCTACGCTCTGGAAGTAAATGTAGCCAAATAAATTAAAAATAGTTTTTCTAAATTCATAAAGCTGTTTTTCTGATGCAAGAACAAGAATGTGCAAGAACAAGATCGGCAAGAGCAAGAACGACACTGCAAGAACAAGTGCAAGAACATGAACGACTCAGTAGAACCAGAGCACGAATAAAAAATAATCTTCAAGAACGAGAACGACTCTGCAAGACCATGAACGACCCTGTTTAAGTACAAGAACGATCTGCAAGAAGAAGATGAAGTTGAAAAACAACTCAGCAATCAAAAGAGCAAGAAAAGTGCAATAACAAGAACTACACTTTAAAAACAAAAGCAAGTACAAGTAAAACACTGACGACCTTGCAAGAACAAGAACAATACATGGTGTAGTTCTTGTTCTTTTCAGGGTGGTTATTGTTCTTGCACTTTTTTTTTCCGGGTCGTTCTTGTTCTTGCATTTTTTCTTGCAAGGACGTGCCTTCTGAGTAGTTATTGTTATTGAATCAAATGATCAATCGAGAACAGGAGTCTTGCTTTTTTTGCTCAACACTACTTTTCTCCGAATCACCGAATCGAAAGATGCAATTAATTTTATAAAAAAGACTATGCTAGAACGATACTCTGTAAGAACAAGAATGATTCTTTAATCACAAGAGCAAGTACAAAAATTAATCGTTCTTGATCTTGTAGAGTCGATCTTGTTCTTGCAATTTTGGTTGAAGGGTCGTTCTTGTTCTTGCACTTTTCCTTGCAGGATGTTGAATTGTTTTTTTTTTAACACTTTTTGTAGTTGAATTTATTTTAAATGCAATTTTTCGTTGTTTTCTTAGACTGTAGAAGAGGGTTTAATATAAATTTGTAATATAATTAATTTATGCTTTTTTTTGTTATTGTATTAAAAAATATATATTTTTTAAGTTTTACTTTTTCCCAAAATGTGCAAAAATTTACGTTTTTAACAAATAATTCAACCACAATATCGATAATAATAACTCCAACTAGTAGATTTTTTTCAATATCTACTAAGATCCACAGCACTCAGACAGACTATATTCATTGTACTGTCAAATCTCGAATTAAAAAAAAAACAATATTTAAAAAAAAAAAAAAAATTTTAAATCAATTCTGGCGAAATTTCTGCGCTCTGGAAGTAAATGTAGCCAAATAAATTAAAAATGGTTTTTCTAAATTCATAAAGCTGTTTTTCTGATGCAAGAACAAGAATGTGCAAGAACAAGATTGCAGTGTCGTTCTTGTTCTTGCATTTTTTCTTGCAAGAACGTGCCTTCTGAGTAGTTATTGTTATTGTTATTGAATCAAATGATCAATCGAGAACAGGAGTCTTGCATTTATTGCTCAACACTACTTTTCTCCGAATCACCGAATCGAAAGATGCAAATATTTTTATAAAAAAGACTATGCTAGAACGATACTCTGTAAGAACAAGAATGATCCTTTAATCACAAGAGGAAGTACAAAAATGAATCGTTCTTGATCTTGTAGAGTCCATCTTGTTCTTGCAATTTTGATTGAAGGGTCGTTCTTGTTCTTGCACTTTTCCTTGCAGGATCTCTCCTGTTGTAGTTCTTTGTAGGTAGTTCTTACTATTGTTCTAGCATCGTAAGGTCAAACAAAAATCTTTCATCTTGAATAACCGAAACGAAAGATTAAGATATTTTGATTAGTTGACAAACATTAGTGACTTATCGATCGAATATATTAACTGATAATAATACTATGTATAAACAAATTATTAAAATTTTCAATATTTACTTGTTAAGTATTACTTCTACAAGGAACGATTTATTTTTGCAAGCACTCGAATTGAACCTTTGTGCGTTGCTTGGCAACACCACACATAATTCCAATTGTAAGTAAGAGCTAAGCTCTTAAATTCCACGCCTACCAAATCCACGTAAATCGACTTCATTACCTGCCGGATATATGCTTAAAATTATGATTTAATTTAGCGTATTTTTCACGCACTTGCAAGAAGGCCGCAGGACACGCGTCTGCTTTTTTTTTTATTGTCTAAAACAGTTAATAAATTAGTTTAAATTTTAGGCAGCCAACATTTAATGCTTACGCCTTGACTTCATTCAGAATTTATTTTGTAAAATTAATGGCCACCGGAAGGAAGTTGCCACATAAGCTGCTTAAACAACACAAAGCAAGGACGACTAAGTAGAGAAACTCAAAATTTAACAATACTTTAATCCATGGTCTGATACAAAAAAAAAAAAAATAACAAAAGTGATTTATTTTTGTTTTTAAGATAAAAGCAAAAATCGTTCAAGCCGAAAACTCAAACACAGTGGTTGGCGCAAATTCTACCCTCTTTTCGCAACCATTTTACGCAACAAAGAACCACAAAATTTTGAAGGTTATTTTAGCTGCTTCTTGTTTTTTTTTGTCCTACATGTGTTACCACGCTCTGCGTATATCACACATACTACTCTGGCTGGCTGTCGCCTCTTGTTTTAAGTGAAATAAAGCAATTTGCATTTTTTAAATTTGCCACAGACGCATTTTTGTGCGCAGACCTATATTCTGACATAGTCCTTATTTTTACTTTAAATCTATTGTAGACCTTTTTCAATTTTGTCAGTGGTTTGAGGGTTGTGAAAATCGAAAACTAAATCCCACACAAATTTGCTAAAACATTATTTTGATATTTAAAATACATTAAATTATATTGAAAAATTGCAAAACAAACAAAAAAAAATCGTCCGACGGAAAATAAATTTACGTTGGATGAACTGCAAAAAAGTTAAGAATAAATTTAACAAAATAAATCAGATGGACAAATTTTAATAAAGTACTATGAAAAAATCTTTAAAGAGCATAATAACTTTAATTAATAACAAATAATAATTGCCACATATGCCACATAATTATCATTCCCATATATCGCATAATATTGTCACTCTTAAGGAGCATAAATATAATTTGTGTCAAGAACTTCGGTTAAGCAATGCTGCACACATAAGAAAAAAAACAATTTGGCTTATTAGAAATTTTATAATAATAATTAATATCAAAATCATATAATATTTGTCACAAATAAACAACACAAAGCAATTAAACTCATCAATACATAGTTATTTTAAAGACACATTGCTTTAACGTATTAAAAGAAGTATCTTAAAATATAAAATATATTGTTCAATCATTATTTATGACAACTAACATTATAAACAACAATTATTATTTATTCGCTATAACAATATAATAATTATTAAGCATCATAAAATTGAAAAAAACAAACAATCTATCAGATTATTATGATAAAATTAATGCCAACTATTATATTAATCAAGTAATATTTGTCACTTATAGCACAAATGCTTATAACAAATAAACACATACTATTTGTCACAAATATATATATATTAATTTGAAACAATAAAATTGTTTTAAAGCTGCATCGAATATAATTCTTAGTTATGATCTTTGGTTAAACATTACGGAAAACTAAAATAAATTTGAATAAAATAGTTTGATTGGCAACTATTATAAGAATCAAATAATTGTCTGTCACAAACATTATTATACTCAGAAACTATGTTGCTTTTTGTCTATTAATACAAATGCTTTGACGAATTCAAGAACGTATACTGGAACAAATATATTTCATAAAGTGCACATAATTATGTGCAACGATTATTACAGAAATATATTATTTGTGACAAACATAAAAACTATTCACATAACCATATTTATGCAGTATAAAACTCAAATTGTTTTAGTATTATAAAATTTTCAATAATTTTATGACTTTGGTATTTAGTTTTAAATATATTAATTTTATGTTATTTTTAAATATATGTTATTTTTAAGCACAAAATTTAAGTATAAAATTATTTTTTTTATTATTATAATTTTTTGTTTTAAATTTCATGACTTTGGTATAATTTTTTAAATAATTTTGTGATTTTATAAATATAATTTTTAATATAATTTATTTTCTTTTTAATATAATTTTTACAATTTTGTTTTTTTTTTGTACTTCCCTCAATGCTTTTTACTCTCAAATGTTATTTAATGCTTGTTTACTAATAACATTAGCGTCTAAAAGTCAGTAATAAATTAAGTCGTCGCTAAACGCTATTAGAAATTATTTAAATGAAGGTGGCAGAGACAGACAACAATAAGACAGACAACGTTTTTGTGTGTGTTGGGGGTTATGTTCTTTGAAATTTAAATAAATTGCCGAAATTACTTTTCATTAGATGCGTGAAATTGTGTGTTATTTGCAAAGTTTTAATGAATGACGTGGCTGCCACCAAATGACCTGGCAAAAAAAAAAACTTTGTGCTGTGTCATCAACTTGGAGGGTGAAATATTTACAAAAGACTTGAACGATGTAGTGGGGGGCGGGGGGTATTAATATCAATAATGTGACAGTATAATTTAAACAAAATATTTTCATTTTCAAAAAATGTTATATACAAAAATGTTCTATTATTCATAGGCATTTTTTTTAGAAATTCAATAATATAAATTAAACAAATACTAATTATCAGTATAAGAAAATTTTATTGAAAAACGAATACAAACAAAATTATTGCAGTTCAAAATTTTAAAAATCTCATGTAATAGAAAGAAATTGATTTTGGAAAAAATTACAATTTTAATAAATAAATGTGCTGCATAGAATTTACAATTTTAACCTGCTTTATTACTTAAATAAGGCGCGTAATAACGTGCTTTAAAATATTTGGGAAATAATAAAATGCGATGCTGGCGTCTTGATGCTTGATGCTTGGCGTCCTGAGAATGAGAAAAAAAGCCAAGAGCAACAAATAGGTTTTTGCAACAACGTTTCTTAATTTTCTAAACCCCCAGCAGAGCAGCTTAAACTCGCCTAAACAAATTATTAGTGGCCGTGAGGCTGACAACAACAGAATCTGGCACAAAAATAAGAGCAACAACAGCAGTAGTAGCAACAAAACAGTTGCCATTGCTGGCGGGCTTTTAGGGGCGCAAGTCACTTGGCACAATTTTTGAGATAGGGAAAAGAAGGTAGGGAAAGGAAATGAAAAAGTAAAAACAAAGGAAAATGAAAAAAAAGCAAAACAAATAAAAAATTATGAAACCGAAAACGAAGTGAAAAAAAATAAAAATAGGAAAATTACAAGGAATAGGAAAAGAATAACAAAAAAAAAATAAAAACAACTGGAAACGGAAAATAGAAAAGGAGACTTGTAAAGGCTAGAAAAACGGAAATGTAAAGAAAAATTAAAAAAAAAAATAATAAACAAAATAAAAAAAAAAATAAAAATAAAAAAAGAAACATAAAAAATAAAAAGTAGAAAAAAATATAACGAAAGGAAAACGAAAAAAAGAATGAAAACTTGTAAAGGTAAGAAAAAGGGAAATGAAAAGAAAAATTAAAAAAAAAATTAAAATAAACAAAATTAAAAAAAAAAAAAATAATAAACAAAATAAAAAAAAATTAAAACTAAAAAAAGAAACCTAAAAATAAAAATTAGAAAAAAAAATATAACGAAAGGAAATGAAAAATGTAAAATAAAAGGAATAGGAAAAAAAAGAATAACATAACAAGGGAAATACAAAGAACAGAATAATAAGAAAAAAACGAAAAGAAAAAGAAGAAGAAAAATTAAATTTAAATATACAACGAATGCTAAAAGCAAAATAAAATAAAAATGGAAAAATCATATGAGCACAAAAATAGAATAACAAAATAAAAAGGACAAACATAAATATAAAGAAAATGAATAAGATAAATAAAACTGAACTGGAATATAAAAAGAAAGGGAATAGGTGGAAGGAAAACTATTGAAATATAAGAGGAATGGAAGATAGAAAATGAAGATGTAAAGAGAAAGAAAACAGAAATAACAGAAAAAGACAAATATAAAATCGTCGTTGTAGAACGAAAAGTCACCAAATACATTTTCAAAATCCCAAATATTCATTTACAAAAATATTTATATATCTGTCAATTCTTAATTGATTATCTCCATTATTTTACCACATGATAAGAAAATGTAAATCTATCAATTGATATTTCAACTTTACAAATGCATCAAATACTTCTTACAATATTAAACAACAAACTCGAATTTTAAGTTTTTCATAAAAATGTATTTAGTGACTTCGTTCTACAACGACGATATTTACTTTAATATGAATTTTAAAATTTTTTCTGTTTTTATTTTTTTTTTTTCATTTCCTATTCTTATTTCAATTTTCCTACAATAATCTCTGGCAATATAATTTTTTTTCTTCGCACCCAAATGTAGGTGAGCATTTTAAAATGAAACAAAAATTATGAAAAAAGCAAAAATAATGAAATTTGCTTAAAAAATTACATGAAAAAAAAATGTGTGTTTAATGTGAAGGCAGAACATGAGCAAACAGAATTTTGTATAGCTCGAGATGTCCGTCTGTCTGTCCGTCTGATGTGTTGCTGTGTTTTGAGTAGCTTTTGAATGGCATGCTGTTGATTTCATTTTGATGGTTGCAAAACTGAAAATTAATTCTAAGCAAAATACAAACAGCAAAAATAAAAACAACTACAACGCATAAAAGCGCTATTACACATACACTTACAACAAACTCACACATATATATATACACTAAAAACAAACATACATAGAAAAGTCCTCCGACCAACACTAGAAATAGCCTGCGGCTGCAAATACAAAACACGTTACATATCCTGCGGCACTGACGGAAGCTGCTGCTGCGTAAGCAACACATAGAACCACCAAAGCACCACCCGTAGCTGACGTCGCCGCCGCCGCCACACGTTTCTTTGACGTTTGTGTCAAAAACAAAAAATATATATTTTTTTTCGTTTGCAAAATAAAACAAAAGCGAACAAAAAATGTGTGGAAAAAAACTGAATACAGCAGCTAAAGTGTGTAGAGTCCTTATTAGAGCTGCCTGCTATTGACAGCGGTTTGTTGCATGCGTCGAGGGTGAAATGTTGGTGTTGACGCAAATAAATTGTTCACACTTTGCGTTGTGCTGCTGTTGCTGATGAAAAGCAACAAATTGCTGTCGAAATTAACGACCGAGTTGAAGTTAATTAAAATTCAAAAGGTACTTAAAAGTGCCCGGCACGCATCACTATTCCCCAGGGTAAAGTATCGAAGAAACATTTTATGGCAGACAATCAAATCAATGCAATGGCAGTTTAAAATAAAAATAAATTGAAGACTAAAATAAACTGCAAAGAAATATATGTCAAATGTGCCAATCTAAAGGGAAAATTATGAAAAACTGATATAAAACGGATGAACTGCATAAAAATGACTAAAATCGGATGAACATTGAACGCATTAAAAAGCTTGTAAAGTGTTTAACAGATAACTTTGTTAAATATGTGTGAACTATTTGAAGTCTGATGTGCAGTACATATTAAAAATGGATGAACTGCATGGAAACTGACTAAAATCGGATGAACACTGAAGGCATAAAGAAGATTATAAAGTGTTTAACAGATAATTTTGTTAAGAATTTTTGAAGTAATTGAAGTCTGCTGTGTAGGACATATTGAAAACGGATGAATTGCATAAAAACTGACTAAAACCGGATGAACATTGCACGCATTAAAAAGCTTGTAAAGTCTTTAACAGATAACTTTGTTAAAAATGTATGAACTAGTTGAAGTTTGATGTGCAGGACATATTTAAAACGGATGAACCACATAAAACTGTCTAAAATCAGATGAATATTAAACGCATTAAAATGCTTGTAAAGTGCTTAACAAATAACTTTGTTAAAAATGTGTTAACTATTTAAAGTATGATGTACGGATAAACTCCATAAAAACTGACTAAAATCTGATGAACATTTAACGCATTAAAAAGATTGTAATGTCTTTTAAAGTGTTTAACAGATAACTTTGTTAAAAATGTGTGAACTATTTATAGTATGATGTGCAGGTCATATTAAAAACGGATGAACTCCATAAAAACTGACTAAAATCGGATGAACATTGAACGCATAAAAAAGCTTGAAAAGTGTTTAACAGATAACATTGTTAAAAATGTGTGAACTATTTATATTATGATGTGCAGGACATATTAAAAACGGATGAACTCCATAAAAACTGACTAAAATCGGATGAACATTGAACGCATTAAAATGTGTGTAAGAGTGTTTTACTGATAATTATATTCAAAATAGTAAACTGTGTCTTTATTAAATAATAAAATGTAAAAAACTGTTTGAAATCTGATATGTAGTTTAAAAACGGATGAACTGCCTGCCAAATTGCCTACAGTCGGATGATCTTTAAGCGCATTCAAGTGTGTTCATAATCTTTTACTTATACCTATATTAAAAAATAGTGGAAACATGTATTTATTACATGAGAACGAATGAACAACTGTTTGAAATCTTATATCCAGAACAGCTTAAAAAGGGATGAACTGCATTAAAACTGAGTAAAATAGGATAAGCGCATTTAAATGCGTTTAAAGTGTTTTATTGTAATATATTTAAAAATATGGTAAATTTGTAATGACTAACTTTATTTCGAAACTAAAGAATATAGCAGTTGGTTCATCCGACTTTAGTACATTTATATTTTAAAAAACAGATAATGTATAGTAAAAATAGTAAAAAATAATAGTAAAAAATAATAGTATAAAATAATAATATTTTATAATATATATTTTATAATAAATCCTATCCAGAACACGTATCAATTAGAAAAATTCGGATGAATTTTAACGTAATGTTCATCCGATATTTTTCAAATCAACAATGTATCAACGGACAAGAAGTTTAGTGCTCATTAAATTATCAAAATTCTACACATAAATGATAAATAAAACATAGATGATAATGATGTTGATTAGCTTTATTTATAAACTGATGAATATAGTAATGGGTTCATCCGATTTTAGTCCGTTTTACTTTAAAACATTTTAGATAAACTTAAAATTAATAAATATCTGAACGGATTATTCAAACTTTGTTCAATGTTTTTAGAGGATACATTAAAAATAAAATAAATTTCAAAATCCGAAAAATAGTTTAAAAATTGTATGTTTCTCAATTTTAGTTCATCCGATTTTGACGAATATAACAAAATATATCACAGAGTTTCAAAAAGATTATTCTTGTAATTCGAAAATTATTAATACTTAGTGCTTTGAAATGCACATTAAACAAATTAGTTGCTTTTAAATTTGAATTCATCCGATTTTGATGAATATATTGACAAATTTCAAAGAGATTTAAAAATATATATATATTTTTGTAAATTGAAAACTTGCAACAAATTTTAAATCAATCAAGTTCGACATTCAAAGAAATCAAAATTTCTCCATTTCAATTTAAATTCATCCGATTCTGATGAATATATGGACAAATTACGAAAAAGCACAGAAATATTATTTTTGTTAATATACATATTTTTCCTACTCAATTAGAATTTATTTGATTCTAAATACTATATCAAAAATACAGAAAACACCTAAAGAGTGTATTTCAATGTGAAGTGACTAATTGTACTAAATTAACTAAAGAAAAAAAAAAAAAGACGAACGCAATAAAATAAAATGTCCGTTACTTATATGGGTTCAAAAATCCTCACATCACAACGACTTATATTCTTGACAATTACACTTGATAAATAATATAGCCACCCCGGTTAATACCAATTCAACCAGCTGACCAAGAGTCATAAAAATGTTATATTTACCGCACAATATACACAAAATTACATCAATAAAAAGTGATTTAATAACATTTGTCGAATGGCAAACGAACAGCATCTACTACATTTGAAACAGCACCCTCCCACCCTAGTAATTGTAGAATCACAACCCCAATAAAAACACATGAGTGTTACCAAAGTGGGTTATAAAATAAAATATAGAAATAAAAAGGCGCGTGCTACCCTAAATTGCAGCAATATTTATTAAATGTTCAATGGTTAGGGATATTTTTTATATTTTTGATTGAAGCATGTGTTAAAAAAAACACACACACAGCATAATTCATTTTAAAAATTGTACATAAAAACTTGTTGATTGTTTAGCAAACAATAGTGTTTGATTCGAATCAATAGAATATTGAATGCGGTATAAAGTATTTGAAATAGAAAAAAATATACTTATGGGAATTTTGTAAAATTACGTTTTTTTATTGAGACTATTGTGCTGGACATTGCGAAGTGAACAATACAAACAGAATTTGTGGACAATACAAATGAAAAAAATATATAAGTAAAACTTAAAAACCTTTTTCATGATTTCTGATTTTTGTAATTTAAAATCTTGTTATTTGAAACGAAATTTGTATAAATTCTTTTTTTTGTTATTTCATTTTGCAAAAACGACGCATTTATTTAATTAAAATTTGTCTAAACCATTGAATTCTTTATTTGTAAAAAAGAAAAAAGAAAATTCAGAGATTTTTTTATTTTTCTTGTCTCTGTGGAGTATAATAGAAAAGCTTTACCTTATCTGTCTGCAAAATTCATAATGGTTGGGTTGCGTAGACAGCAACAAAAATAGAGCCGCATACAACGGTATAAATCAATATTGAAATGAAATGAAGCCTGATATAAGAACTACAACAAAAATTATAACAACAAACAGCTCTAAGGATAACTTTGACAACAACAACAATAACTAATTTAGTTCTATTGTCAGAGCAACCACACAACGTTGTTACACGAACGTGAATGTGATGGCGCATCGCAGGCTTTATCTTCGTCGTCTCAGATCTCTGTTATACTACAATGGGTTGGTTGCCTGGCTGGCATCTTTGTCTAACTGTCATTGGTGCCGGCGTACACTGGAAAAAGATATTTTATGAACAAAAAAACACATCTATGAGAAATTTTTACTTTTAATTACAATGCTTTCACTTTAAAAGTTAAAAGCTTTCAATTTATATGGACCATTTAATGCAGAAATATCACTTTCAAAATAAAAGCTTTTGAAAGCTTTTTATTTAAACTGCAAAACTTTTAATTTCAAATACAATGTCTTGACTTTAAAATGTAAAAGCTTCAACTTTATATGAAAAATTATACACCTTGTAACAAAAGTTGTAAAATAAAAGCTTTTTCTATAAAACGTTAAGCTTTTAACTTTTTTTACTTCATTTAACAATGTAAAATCAGGCTCTTTATATTAAAATTTGTTATGTTAAGATATTGACTTTAAATGCAACGCCTTAAGCCTATAATGTAAAAGTTTAATATTATTAAATCTTTGAATGAAATTTTCTTACAAACTTGATTACATACTATAGTTTCATCTTTATATAAAAATTGTACGCTTTTAAATACAAAGTTTTTTTCTTTAGAATGTAAAGTTTTAAATTTTAAGTGCAAAGTTTTCACTTCAAAATGTAAAAGCTTTTTCTTTAAAAGCTTTTTCTTTAAAAGCCTTTTCTTTTTATATATACTATTATATATACAGATTTCACTATTCGATACTTATATGAAAGCTTTCAATTTAATATTAAAAATTTTAAATCATTTCATATTAAAAAGTTTTTACATTTAAAATTAAGAAATTTGCATATAATTTAAAAGCTTTCACTTTTAAATTAAACGCCATCACGTTTATACTTATGAAAAGCTTTTATAGTTAAATTCGTAATGATTATAGTAATTTTGGAAAGCTTTATTATATAAAATTCAAGTTATATTTAAAAGCACTTGAAATTCAAATTTACTTTCAAGCCGAAATATTTCACTTGGATATTTAAAAAAACTTCACTAGTAAATGAAAAGCTTGTATTATTAAAAACAAAACAAAAAAAAGCTTTAGAAAACTTTTACTTTGAAGTTTAAGTTTTAATCAAAAGCTTTTATTTTAAAAATGTTCACTTAATAAAAAAAACTTTCAAATTAATAACTTTCACTTTATAACTAAAAGCTTTCATTTTAAGGTTTAGTCAAAAGCTTTCCCTTTAATTCAATATGTTTATTAGAAGCTTTTTTTTATTTAAGAGCTTAATATAAATTAAAAGCTTTGCATAATTCCAATAAAATCGTTTTAAATAAAATAGAAAATTTCAATTATAAAAAAAACTTTTAAAATTTCAAATAAAAAGCTTTCTCTTCAAAACAAAGTTAGAATATAAGTAATTTTTTCATTTTTATACTTTGTACATTATAATGAGAATTATATGAATTTGAGTTTACACTATAAGCTTTCGGTAAAATAAATTCAAAATTTGTTCTATAGTATTTCAGCTATCCTATCCCTAATACCTAGTCAGAAGACCGCCTATAAAGCATATATTAAGATTTTTATAAATTCTATTTTATAGTGTAACTATTTAGAATTTATTTTTTCGTATTTCGCATCTATAATATTATTTGTTTTTTTTTTTTTTTGTCCAGCAGGAGTAAAAAATCGTCACCCCCCGCACGATTCACCGCTACCACTATACTCTATCTTTATCTTAATTTTCTTTATGCGAGCGCGCAGCTTGTAGGAATCCTTTCAATTATTTGCCCTCTACTGCGACTTCTGATTTCTGTTTTTTTTTTTCGTCTCGGTTCGTATTTTATTTTTTTCAGCATTGTGCGCCATTCGTTGTTATAGTTTCTAGTATTGTTGTTGCTGCTATTGTAGATGCTGTGGTTGTTGGCAATGATGATGAAGTTTTTGTTGGCAATATTGCTGTAGTTTTTGTTGTTGTTGCTGCTGTGGCTTGTTTCTCATCTTAATCAGTCGCCGTATTGTTTGTTACGTTTTTCCAGACGTATGCGTTTTTTTTTTCTCAGCTTTGTTTTCTAGAATTCTTTCTAAAGATTTTTTGCATTGCCGACATTAGTGGCGCCATTGCTGACGCCATCTTGTACACATAATATTTCATTATGGCTAGGACCCCCTTTTGATACTGATGATGTAGAATATAGATGTTGTTATTGTCTACGCTGTTTTCTGCATTTATAGCACCACAGAGTTTTATAAATGTGAAAAATATTTTGAACAAATTTAAAAAAAAAAAAATCTTTATAGTTTTCCACATTTATTTGGAGCGTAGATATTTTGCAGTAGTTGCCTTCAAGTTGTTGAAATATAAATTTTTATTTTTGGTAAAAAAAATTGTAAAAATTACAAAAAAAAATACTAAAAAAAATATAACTTGATAAGTTAAACCTCGACAGACAGCAACAAACACTTATTGCTGATTACAACCAAACGAAGGAGCGAAGGTCCGCTCTTATTAAAAAGTTACATAGCAAAAATAAAGAGAGATTTAGAAGTGATATAAAAATAATGAAAATAATTTCAAGTCATGTTGCTTGATTGAGATAAAAAAAAAAACTTTAAAATTTAAATAATATAATACTTAAATTAAAATATTTAATACTTAAATTAAAATATTTAAATATTAATAAAACTTAAATTAAAATATTTAATATTTAAATTAAAATATTTAATACTTAAATTCTAATATTTAATACTTAAATTCAAATATTTAATACTTAAATTCAAATATTTAATACTTGAATTAAAATATTTAATACTTAATTTAACAGTTATCACTTTGAAAATATCATTTTCACTTTAAGATTAAAAGACTATACATAAAATTTTTAAATAAATTGCTTCGCTTTAAAACTTAAAGACTTCCCAATTTTAAATTAAAATAATTCGCTTATAAATTAAAATATTTTAGTTTTATATTAAATTATTTAACCTCTAAGTCAAATAATTTTACTTTTATAAGAAATAATTTCACTTTTAAATAAAAGTATTTTATTTTTAAATCAAAGAATTTTACTTTTAAATAAAAGTATTAATTTTAAAAATATTTTACATTTAAATAAGAAGACTTTACAATAAAGATTTAACTTTTGCGTTAAAAGATTTTACGTTGACAGTCGAAAATTCGAAAATTTAAATTTTAAATTTTTATCTTTCAAAGATTTCACTGTTAAAGCAAAAAAATGTCACTTTTAAATTTGAATTATGCACTTTATAATTAAATAAAAAGATTGTACTTTTATATTAAATTTCAACACAAAATAAAAAGATTTATGTTTTTAATTAAAGGAGTGCATTTTTAAGTGAAAAATGTTTTCTTTAAATTAAAAGATTTAATTTATAATTTGAAAGATTTCACTTTTAAATTATTATATTTTATTTTTAAATTAAAAAGTTTCAATTCAATATATAAAAAACCGTTAATTTTAATTATTATATTATTATTATTATTAAATTTCTGTGCTTTAAAGGTACCTCCTTTAAATAAAAATACTTCGCTTTTAAATTAAAAGACTTCACTTTTAAATTTGAGATTTTCATTTTTAAATTTAAAATGTTCTCTTTTAAATTTTAAATTTTAAATATTTTACTTTTAAATTTGAGACTTTCATTTTTAAATTTAAAATTTTCCCTTTTAAATTTTAAATATTTTACTTTTAAATTAAAAGGAATTCTAAACAAAATATTTCCCGTAGAATTTTATATTTCATTCTTATTTTTAATCAAAATATTCATATTTAAATTAAAAGATTTAACTTTTCTACTAAAATATTTCACTTTTATATAAGAAATTTACACTATTTATATAAAAGCATTCACTGTGAAGCAAAATTTCACTTACCAATTAGATTTAATTAAATGATTGTACTCTTTATTCGAAATACACTTGCAAACTAAAGAATTAATCATTTAAATTTAAAAAAATGCACTTTTAAATAAAAAGAGGTTGCTTCTATGTTTAAAGAATTCACTCTTAAATTAAAATATTTCACTTTGAAATAAAAACACAAAAATATTTTATCTGTACTTTAAAATTAAAATATCATCGTTTTAAAATTAAAAATTTCATTTTTAAATTAAAAACATAACATTGAAATATTTGCAATATTAAACTTAATCGTTATAAAATTTCACATTTAAATTAGAAGATTTAATTTTTAAACTAGAAGATTTAATTTTTAAACTAGAAGTTTTAATTATTAAATTAGAAGGTTTAACTTTTAAATTAGAAGATTTAATTTTTATATCAGAAGATTTAATTTTTAAATTAGAAGTTTTAATTTTTAAATTAGAAGTTTTAATTATTAAATTAGAAAATTTTATTTTTAAAATGGGAAGATTTAATTTTTAAGTTAGAAGATTTCATTTTTAAATAAGAAGATTTAATTTTTAAATAAGAAGATTAAATTTTAAATTAGAAGATTTAATTTTTAAATTAGAAGATTATATTTTAAATTAGAAGATAAAATTTTTAAAATAGGAGATTTATTTTTTAAATTAGAAAATTTAATTTTTAAATTAGAAAATTTAATTTTAAAATTAGAAGATTTAATTTTTAAATTAGAAGACTTAATTTTTAAATTAAAAGATTTAATTATTAGAATATTTTATTTTTAAATTAAAAAGCACTTTAAAATTAAAAGATTTTACTTTTAAATTTAATCATTTCGCCCTTAAATATTTTTAAATTAAAAGATTACACTTAAAAATTAAAAGTATTCACTTTTTGAATTGAAGCTCTTATTTTTAAGTTATATAAATTGCGCTTGTAAATGAAATACTGGCAAAATTTACATTTTAAATCTAAAGATTTACATTCTAAATTAACTTTTAATCACTTTTAAATTAAAAAGTTTCACTTTGAACTTAATTTAAATTATTTCGTTAATAATTTCGTTAATTATTTCGTTTAATATAAAATATATAAACATCTTAAATAAGAGCAATACGTTGGTAAAGTGCAAAATTATGCTGTAAATGTGAATAAAATAATTGTTAATGAAGTTTTAAATGCAGTTTAATCGAAAGTTTACTAAAGACTTGTCAAATATCTGACAAATGCTAATTAATGTGTTGTATTATGGTGATATATTTTCTTGCAATTTAACTATGGAGGTGAGTAAGTTTAAATTGCTTGTACTGTGAGCTATGTTAACTAAAAAATATACTTTGTGGTGAATATGTGAAAATATAAATGCACATAGAGAACAAAATTTGTAGTAATTATATTTTAAATATTGGTGATATTTTCGAAGATTGTGATACGAGCTGAATTGGTGATAAGTGGTGAATTTTTTTCACAGTAAAAAAAAAATAATAATTTAATAATACACATTATTTAAATAAAAGACTCATTTACCCTAGTGGAAATTTGCCCGATGCGCCATCGGGAAATGATCGGGGTTTCGTCAGGTAACCCCTATTAGAGCAAATATGATCATTGCCTTTACATGTCCTTATCATGCACCATACCAGGGTTTACATTATCTAAACAGCCAATGGTCCCGATCAAAGCAACATTTTCATCGGGCAATGATCGAGATTTAATGAGAAAAGCCCTATTTGCTCGGGCTCTGACAAGGCAATTGTCGGGTAAATAATAAAATGAGAAATTGCCCGATCAGTACATGATCATGGCCTGAGGATAGTACATGATCATAACACTGCGTTACAAGCTCATCGTGGGCCTCGTCATATCCCGATCATCTCAAATAATGACATGATCAGTTCATGAGCATGGCCCTACCAAAATTTCTACTAGGGTAGGAGGTTCAGTATGATAAGTCGAAATTTAAAATTAGTTAAAACTATAAATAAATAAATAAATAAATAAGTAGTGTTTTTTTTTTGACATTTTAGTTGAAAAAATGTGGTAAAGTTGTCGAAGAAATGTTACAAAGTTTTTCGAATTTCATGGCTCTTACGTTTTTTTTTTTTTTTTGTCTTACGACATTTTTGCTTTAGTTGGATAAGTCGAAACTGAAGAACCGAAGACCAAAATGTCGAAAAAAAAATTTATAAAGTTTTTAGAATTCTTCTATTTCAACATTTTTGCTCTGGTTCGATAGTCGAAATTTAAATTAAGTCGAAACTAAAAACACCGATGATTTTATAAAAAAAAAATGTCTAACTCAAAAATGTCAACAAAAAAAATATTTGGCAATACCAAAAAAAAAAAAATCCACACTTCGAAAAAAAATAATAAAATGTTTATGACATGTTACATATTAGTCGAAAAAGAAGTTATAAAAGATCGAACAAATTGTAAATATTCCATAGTTCCATATTCCATTTTTTTATACAAATTGCCGAAATAAAAACATAATGTCAAAAACTAAAATGTTTATTAAAAATTTAGCGAAACCAAAAATGTCGAAAACCAAAAAGTCGAAAAAAATTGAAATTTTATAAAATTGTCGAAAAATGAGGAAAAACAAAAAAAAAATCGAAAAAGTAAAAAAAAAATGTTGAAAAATATGGAAAAAATGTAAAAAGGAAATTTAAAAAGAAAAAATGTTGAAATTTTAGAAATTTACTTTTTTTTCAACATTTTAGGCGCCTAAAATGTCGAAAAAGACCTGAATAAAATATCGGAAAATGTTTTTTTTTTTTTATTCTGCTTTTGATTATTATTATTTTTATATTTTTAGTCTGGTAGAATAATCGACATTTTTGTATAATTTAAACTAAAAAACCCAAGTCCCAAATTTTTTTTTTTTTTTTAAATTTGTCAAAATCAAAAATGTCGAGATAGTGATTTGAAATTCTTAATTCCTGCTAGAAAATGACAAAATATTTGAAAAAGCTGGAACTGGAAAATATATTTTTCAAAATTGGAAACTTTTGCACATTTTGAGAAATCTTTGTTTTGAGTTCAATTCAAATATGACGTTTTACCTTAAGACGTATTTTTTGGCACATTTTTCAAAATGTTTTTTGCACTTTAATTTGAGGTTTTTACTCTTTACATTATTTAAAAACTTTTTTTCAAAGGAAGATTACAATTTTCATTGGGGTTTTACACTTTTATTGAAAGTTGTAACACTTTTCTTAGTGGTTTTGACAATTTTTTTCTTTAATTTATACACTTTTTAATTGAATTTATACACTTTTGTAAGTTTATCATTTACTTTCCTTAGATGTTGTTGAGATTTTGGCTTTCACTGAGTATTTGGCACTTTATTTACAATATTTTTAATTTGTATAATGCGTAATTGATTTTTTTTTTCGTCTATTTATTTAAAACTTTTCGGAGATACTATAGATTCGCTTGACATTTACGCATTTGCGACGCAATCGTTCGCACTCAATCTCGCGATAATCGGCGCCCGAGAGCTGCGCACTCGCAACATCAACGAGATGATGTGCGTCGTGTTCTTCGTCGTCGTCGTCGTTGTTGTCCTCCTCGTTATCGGAGCACGATGCAAGTGAGGCAGAGCCCGCCGAGGCTGTAGACTCGTCCGCGTCCGACGATGCGGCAGAGTCTTCGGAATTCGATGCGTGTTGCGCGGAATGCAACGACAGCGTCGAGGCGCTTAAGTTGTTTGACGACAACTTGTTGTGCAACTGATTGTGCGTTGTACCGTTATTATTCGTGTTGCTCAATATGGCACGTTTTAGATCGACAATGAGTGGGGCTGCGGCCAACACTGGCGGCAGACAATCGAAACTTTGATTGGCGTTGCTGCTGCTAATGTTGTTGGTTGCCAAAGGTTGCGTTGTTATGACGCCGTTTGTTGCGACACTTGTTGTTGAGATTATGGCAGGTGTTGCGACGACCGTTGCTGCTGTTGCCGAGTTGGAAATATTGCTCAAGATGCTGCTAATATCACTGGGAAAAATGCGATGATCAGCGCTTGCAGAAAATTTCGACAACAATGATTTGCCGCTCGTTGACTTTTGTTGCTGTTGCTGCTGTTGTTGCTTCAATTGTTGCTGCTGCAAATAGTAATAATCACGTGGCAACGATGCAGTATTGGTTGCTAAAAATGCGTTGTGCAAATTGTTGTCGTCGTTACTGTTGCTGCTGTTGTCGTTGCAATTATCGTTGCTGTTGCTATTACTGCCACCACTGCTGCCGTTGTTGCTCTCGCTTTGACAAGAGTTGATGCTGTTGTTGCTGCTGCACAGCTGCAATTGTTTTCTATACTCCTGCTGCTGTTGCTGACGCAGTTCGCTGATAATGCTTGCCGTCGCTGTGTTCGGCGTTTGCGGCGGCGTTGTTGAACTGGCGGCCGCCGTTAAATGTTGTCCCAGCAGCGGCGTTAGATTCGCCAGAAATTGTTCCTGTTGCTGTTGCTGACGTTGTTCGTCGAGTTGGCGACGATAGGCGGCAATTTGATCGGTGCTCGCCGGCTGAGTGCTGTGCATGCAGCCCTGAAAGAAGTCCAGCGCTTCGTAGAGTATGAAACATAGGCCCAGGACAAGGAATGTCTCCATCATAGGTGTGGTGGCGCCAACGGCATTATTTCAATGCGTAGATGGCGCGAGGAGAATTTTTTTTAATCCACTTTTTTCTATTATATTTTTTATAAAGTTTATTAAAATTTGTTTAGTATTGAGAAAATTTTCAAAAATCTTTTTATTTTTGGTAAATATTATTTGAGCACGTCTGAAATATTTTTTTTATAAAATTTTATTTTTTATATAAATTTAATTGTTTGTGTATTTTTTAAGATTTATAAGTTTTAATGTTATTTTAAAGATATAACCATTTTGTACTATTTGCTGTGTGTGAAGTAAAAAATTTGTTGAAGTTTTAATTTTTGCTAATTTTTTTTTTAATTTTTTTTTTCTTTATTTTACTTTTTCGAATTATTTGAAAATTATCTAATTTTTGTCCATTAACCTATTTTAATATTATTTTTTTTTATTTTTTAATGTTTTTTTCATCCTTAGTATTTTTTTTGTGCAGCAGTTTTTGCACAATACTTTTAAGTCGAATTTTTACAAGCCTAAAAGTATGCACCAGTTTGGGCAACCTATTTTTGTTGGTTTAAAAAGTATTTAAAAGAAAACTTAAATTAAAAAATAGGTAATTTAATTGAATTCATTTATATTTTATTTAATTTTTTAATTATTTTGGTAATTTAAAAATATTTTTATTATTTTAAAATATATTTTATAATTTTAATTTGAAAATATCAAATAAGTATTTTAATTGAATTAGCGTTTTTAATTTTGAAATTGTTAACGTTAAAAAAATATTTTTTAAAAATAATAATAAAATTTTAATTTTAATATATATATATATATATATATATATATATATATATATATATATATATATATATATATATATATATATTTTTTTTTTTTATTTATTATATAGATTTCAGTACTGTTTTGCTGTGTATTAGAATTTGAATATTTAGCTGCGCTTTATATAAATCCAAAGCCTTAGAGTATGCAACAAAAATTTAGTTTTATTTTTTTGGTTTTGCATAAATGTGCGTATGTTTGCTCACAACAAAAATAGAGCGTTCTTTTGCCTTTTGCACATCAAAAACAAAAAGAAAATGCGCACATCAACACCAACTAACCAACACACTGCAGCATGCAAATAATTAAGCGCCTAAAAGTATGCAAAATACACAAGTTGCCGTTTTATATGCATTATATATGCTGCTGTATAGCTGTGCGTGTGTGTTTGTGTGCGTGTTTAGTAGTGCATGTGGCTTATCTGTGTTTTAAGCACAAAAATTGAATGCGTTACAAATTAAACATAAATACCTGCTCTGTAGCTCATCATCGTATTTTTCTTTTTCAGTTTGTGATTTTTTTTTTTGTTTAAATGAATTTCTCTGTGCACAAAATTACTTAATAATACACAAACAGTAGGGCAAATATTTGCATACATTTTATGCAATATACTGAAATGATCGACCACATCCCTGCTAAGCCCTCCTACAAACACCCACCTACCCAGCAAACAAACAAACAAAATCACATAGTCCTGTCTGCAAACAAAATAATGCTCCCACATGGCGTATGCGCAACTTTAATTAAATTTTGCTGTCATTGCCTGCAGCTGTACTGAAAATCGAGCAGTTTGTCTGTAAACAGCATATTTTATATACCTACTATGTATATAAATAATTGCTGTATATTATAAATTAATACAAATAAATAGCATAATTATTTTGTTAATTAAATTTGCAGCATTTTGGTGGTGTTGGCTGTTGTTGTTATAATTCGCAGCCTAAAGATATGTTACACTTTACGATTTTTAAAAGTTATTTCAACCCAAATTTTTTTAAATTTATTTAATAATTTTTTTGTTAAATTTTATAACGCTTATTGATAACGATTTAATATCGAAATATATTGAAAATAAGACCAGTTTGTTTTTTGCGTGTATTTACTAAAAATTAACAATTTATTTAATTCGAAATTAAAATCAATAGAAAAAAACTGCATAATAAAATATATATGTTTTAATTATTTTTTTTATTATTTGAATTAATCAAATAAAACTAATTGAAAAATATATTTTTGTTCCTTAATTTTTTTTTCTATAAAATATGTTCTGAATATTTTTTTATTACTTATTCAAATTTAATTATATATAATGAATATATAGAATACGCCCTAAATGTATGCGGTAATTAAGGAAATTTCAAACTATAGAAGAAAAAATAGTATAGTGAAACAGTAGATAGTGTGACTCTGTATAAAATTTAATATTTGAAAATTGGTTTATATAATTTAAGAAGATAAACCAAAAATATTTAAAAATTATAAAGCAGCCAAAAAGTATGCCATTTTTTTAATTTATATATAAGCGTTAAATTGAATATTAGATGTAGCTATTTTACTAATCCTCTTTTAGGAGTACACAATGTCAGACTATTGTTATTGTTTTTGCAGTTCAAGAGAATGAACATGATCGACTTTCCGATGCAAGAACAAGACTGACTCCGCAAGAAATTAAATGCAGCGAAAAAGTAGGCAATTTGTTACTTTATATAAAAGAGTTGAATAGAATAGAAGATGTAGCTATTTTCCTAATACTCTTTTAATAGTGAACAACAAATGCAAGACTCTTGTTATTGTTTCTGTAGTCCAATAGCAGGAACAAGTTCGACTTTACGATGCAAGAACAAGACTGACAAAATTAAAAGCAGCCAAAAAGTAGGAAATTTTTATCTTATATAAAAGAGTGAGATTGAATAGAAAATGTAGATATTTTGCTAATCCTCTCTTTGTAGTGAGCAACAAATGCCAGACTACTGATATTGTGCCGGCAGTTAAAGAGCAAGAACATGATTGAATTTCTGATGCAAGAACAAGACTGACTCTGCAAGAACATGATTACCATGTCCTTTCTTCCTCTTGCATTTTTCATTACAACCCTGGCTATTTTCTAGCTATGTTGAGTGATGGACAAAAAATGCCAGACTCTTGTTTATATGTTTGTTCCTGCAGTGTTTACAAGAGCAAGAACAAGATCAACTTTCCAATCCTGCAAGTACAAGAACAAGAACCAAACAGAGCACTACAGTGCTCTCTATCTTTGAAACTATATTTTACAGAAAAATTAAAATCAAAATACACAAATTTTGAGGGCTATACAAAACTCAAAATAACGACAATTTGACTACAAGATTTGTAAACAATTTTGCCAAATTACTGTACAGTTAAATGCCAATTATGGAGGTGGTAGATGCAAAACTTATATTTAACCAATACCTTATATGACAATGAGCGAAGCTAGAAAAGACCAGCAACATTTTCAGGCACACAAAAAACGAACAGAAATTGACTTACAAATTATTTTATGCTTGAAATAATGCTACACAGAAGAAGATATGTGGTACCTAAACTTGTTCAAAACTTGCCAAAATTTAATTTTAAGTTATAGTCGATTTACTGCGCTGTAGTTCGATGTAAAACATCATTAAATGACTACACGAACACGCAATCAAGTGTTAAATTTCGTACAATTTCAATGGTAAAGTTTTGTAAAATTGTTGTGCATACTTTTGGGCTGTAATGCTAATTGGCACAGGCACGTTTTTGCGCAGTTTATCGTTTGAAAATGTGCAAAAATTGCTAAGTAGCAATGCAAAAATTCAATAATTGAGCATAAATAAAAACAAAAACAGGGAATTTGCAATAATTAGTCAAAAGTTAAATGTAGGCAATGTAATCGTAATATTTTACAAAACAAATGTAAATCTAGCACAAACTAAACATTTTAATAGAATTTTAAAATTTTTAATAAAGCAGACATTTAAATATGCTAAAAAACTTTCAAAGCTTTAATTTTTATTCCATTTATAAATGATTTACTTTTGCCTAAATCCATGCAATGATTTTTATTTTAAATTGCATTATTTTTGCATTATGCATACGCATCACAAGCTTTAGCTTATTTATTTTAAATTTATCCAATTGGTTTGTGTTTCAGCAAAACCCCAAAGTTATGCAATATTTTGCATATCAATTTAATTCAAAAATAAATTCTGAAAATAATTATTTTATGCAACTAAATTGAATCAGCACAAAATAACATTAATTATGCTAAATTTTAAAACACAATCGAGCGCACAACAGCACTAATCGCCACAATAATGCCCAACAAAATGTGCACAATTTAAATAATCCAAACAATTGCAATAATAACAATAGAGCGATTGAATTTTAATTTTTTTTTTAAACCATTGTTGCTGTTGTTCTCTATATATTTTCAGCGCTATAGCAATATCAAACTTTTGTTTATAAATAAATCTATAAAGAAATCCCCAAAAGCATGCTGTGAAAATTAATTACAAAATCAATTGCATTTATTAATTTAATTTAACTTTAATGTTTAATCAATTTCAAATGGTCTTATTTATAGGTACATATTTTCTATTAGCTACAATTAACAATCAATAATATGCAGCCTAAAAGTATGCTTACAGTATGCTGTAAACTCGCATTATTGCGCATGTGCTTTTGAAATATGTCTAAAATTATGCAAAGCTTAAAATGATGTGCACTTATAATATCTAACATTAATGTTAGCTGCACTAATCCTAAAGGTATGCAACTGAATTAATGCAAGTCTAAAAGCTGTATATACAAAGTTCTTTCTTTGGAAATAGATATTCTGTAGAGCATAGTCGAATTAAGTTTACTTAATATAAGCTTAAGAAGAGAAAGAAGATTAGTGTTTGTTGTGCGCCTAAAAGCAGTGCAACATTTATTAATATAATGAAGTTGCTTTAGCTGTGGGCGATATTTTGTTGTGTAATTAATGTATGTAGTGTATTTTAAATGAAATGTATTGTTAAACAGTAAAACAAAAATATAAAAAATAAAAATGGCAAAAAATTAAAAATAGAAAAAAAAATAAATAGGAAAAAAAATAAATAACAAAAAAAACAAAAATTAAATTTCATGAGATTAAAAATTTTGTAAATTAATATTAAAGAAATTTATTACAAAAAAAAGAAAAAAAAAACAAAAAAAAAACAAATATATATATAAAAAAAGTAAACGTACCACCTTCGACACATTTCAAGTAAAAAATAATATTGAATGCTCTTTTATTATAAGGAAATATATTTTTTTTTTTGTATTTTAAATTTAATTTATTGTTTTAAAGTGCTTTTCTAATAAATGAATTAATTGTATTTTTAAAATTATTTAGTATTTTTTAAATATATTAAATATATACAAAATTCATTAAAATTAATAAAAATCTTGAATTAAATTTAAATTAGTAAAATTTCATTAAATCTGTGTGCTTTATAACAACAGCGCCACCTAGTCAGCTGCAACACAACGCAATGTTGAAACTTTTAGAACCGCCCAAAAGTATGCAAACAAATTTTTTAGTTATTATATTCGCACTCAGAGCTGTGTTTGGCGTGCTTTTGGCGCTTTTGCTAGTTGTTGACTTTTGTTGCTGATTGTTTATTGTTGCTGTTACTTTTGGGGTCGCATGCCGCACAATAAATTATAAAACGCAACAAACAAATTTAATTTAAGTTTTCTTTTTTTCATATTTAATTTTTCTGCTGCTCTTAGTACCCATTGTGTATGCAATGTTTTGCAACATAAAAGGTGTTGCGACGACAAAAACTGAAAAACAAAAATAAGGAAAGCAACGAAAAAGAGTCACGATTTAAATTTACACTGTTGGGGCTGCCACTGTGCGACGCGCATTGGGTGTAAATTTGCAAATGTTGCTCGAACGACTGAAAGAAAAAACGACCTAGAAGTATCGTTTGCGCCCAAAGTTATGCTACAGTTTTGTGCGTTTGCTTTATTTGTTTGGGGAGACTGTCATTTGCGGATGCTGGTGCACAGCTGCCGGTGTTTCTAATTTGGTTCTAGGTTTTTTTTTATGCTTTTTTTCATCTTAATGTTACACCAACTAGCACCACGATGAGCAGTGCAAAAGCAATTGTTTGCCCAGCGAATTTATTGCCAACTAAGCGCACTAACAAACAAAAAAAAAATAACAAAAAAAAATTAAATGTTATGCGGGCGTAAAATGAAAAATTAAATGTTTTGCTGCAAGTGGCAGTTTGGAGTGCGACGAAAACACTGCTGGTAGCGAAAACAAAAAACATAAAAACATAAAATAAAATAAAAATAAATATAAAGAATAAGAAAATAAAATAGTAAAAATAGCCAAGGTAAAACTTTTTCTCTTGTTTAGTCAAAGTTTTTGCATTGTAACTGAGTAAAAATTTCAACAAAAAAATAGAAAAAACTAAAAGTTTCACGACACTTTTGCTACAGCAGAGGCATGCTATGCTTGCCGCCAAAGTGTGATGTAGTTTTATTTATTTCTTTTTTTTTTAGAGCTCAACTATTTTGAAGTAATCGCATAATTTTGCACAAAATCTAAAGCATTGTTTTGGCATTTGACAAAGTACAAATTTATGCGTCGAGATTTTTGCCAAATTGAATAAATAGTTAATTTGTTTGCATATTGTTTGAAAGTGTTAAAACTATTTTGCTTAGAAAAAAAATATAGTATTTTGATTAAATTAATATTTTGCAACTCAAAACTATGCAATAGTTTTTTCAGTTAAAGTAAAATGTATGCTAAATATTTCTGTTCTTGTCATTATATTTTGATATAACATAAATTATAAAGAAATTCTCTCACTTGAGCATGATTATATTCAAAAGAAAAATAATGCACTCAAAGTATGCAATGGTTTTTTTTATATATTTATATATTTTATATATATTTTATATATATTTTATATATATAACAATAAACCGACATATAATACCAAAAGCACAACATATTTTTAGAAATCTTTAAACATTTTAATATTGCACATAGTCGTCCTAAAAGTATGCAACATTTTTTTATATTGAAAATAATGTTATATTGAATTTTTGAAATTTAAATTTATATTAAACCATTTATCAATAAATATTTAAAAAATTAAAACTGAAATTAATAATTAAGTATGCAATAGCTCTTAAAATATGCCATAATTTTTTATTCATAGTAAATATTACTTTTATAATATTTATGAAATTATGAAACCATACAAAACTATTAAATTTTATTAAATGACACTGAAGAAAACCTTATTTTCTACATATAATACATAAAAACTAACAAATAAATAATTAATCATTAATTGAAAATCATAAATACATTTTTATTTTTCACTAAATTTATTTATTTATTACTTATTTGTTATATTTTATATTGAATTTTATTTAATTATCATCACATCATCAGCATCAAAATATGCAACGTCAAATAATTGAAAAGCGCCGCAAATTATGCAATATTTAAGCAAAATTTACTTAAGCGCTTCAAACAAAGCAATTAATTGAAGCCTATGTGCATTGACTAATTAGTTTGCAGTAATTAGCAGTAAACAAAGCAGACTTTCATATACAAAATTATTGCATATTACGTATATATTGCACATAACAATTAATCAAGGTAATTCAATTAATTAATGCAATTAGCGGCGTGAAACATTTGTTAAAGGCGACGACAAAATAAATTG
Source organism: Dryomyza anilis (assembly GCA_951804985.1). Lineage (NCBI taxonomy): Eukaryota > Metazoa > Arthropoda > Insecta > Diptera > Dryomyzidae > Dryomyza > Dryomyza anilis. Next base: position 100,756,307 of record OX638130.1, on the reverse strand, counting down.
AAAATGTTAATTGGTGCCTAAAAATATGTAAAGTATTTATTAATGTCACAAAACACATGAAAGTTGCAAGCATATTGCTGTTTTTGTAAATGTAATGTTCGTTGTTATTGCAGTCCGTAAGTCGAAGGTCAGTTGCATGTGCGTCAGAGGTCACTGCGTCAAACAGTAAACTTAAATCGCATTAAACTGTGTTGCGTCACTTTTGTGTACGCTTTTAGGCGCATTAAATAAATGTACAATATTTATTTTTATTTTATGCAACAATCACCAACATGAACAACATGTTTTTATGGCTGTAGCTGTTGTTGTTGTTGCATTTTGTTGATGCTGTGGCCCAGTTGTTGCTGGTGATACTGCTGCTACTGCTGTTGTTGTCATGGTCACACACAAAAATGTTGCACATACCCGCAGGCGCTATGGCAACAACAGCCTGTAGTTCTTTTAAGTTTTTATAGTTTTTTTCTTTCACCCAAAGTATGTCACAGCATAAGTGTAAATGTTATTGTTATTGCAACGAGTGTTAACCTGCTTTTCTTTAGAACGTCATCATCGTTTGTATGAATTCACAATTTAAACCTGCGCCTAGGCATATGCACTAAAATCCATTTATGACCTAAATGTTGTTGGCCTCAATATTTTGCGTACTGTTTGCCAGCCAGCCAGCCTGCCGACGACTGCACGTTTATTTTCTAACCTTCACCTTGCTGTTGAACGTTTTAGTAACGGCAAACTCTCCAATAAAGACTCGATTGAGAACAATGCAGTGTCCTTAATAATAATCGCACGGCCACCTTCATCGTTTTTATGCGCAATTGTCAAAACTTTTGGTGTATAAATATTGATGTGATTGACATAAATGTCAGCTGTTACACAAAAGATTCAATTTACTGAGAGACAATGTTAAATTTATTTAATAAAATTACAAACGCAAACAAAATAAAACAGCTGTTAGCAAATACATAATGAATATTTTTATTTGTGCAAATTATGCCGCAGTGATACTGCATAAAATAAATAAAATTTTGCCATTTAAAAGTTAATAAGGCAAACAAAAATTGCTGCATACTTTTAGGTGGCGGTCAAATGTGCTATATGACGAAAATGCGTAGAATGTTTGAATATTTTTTTAAGTTAGGTGTGTTGCAAGTAATTTTAATTAATTTATTTGAAATATTGAATGGACAATTTGAATATTAACACAAAAAGTGCCTAAAGGTATGCAATAAATAATAATAGAAAGTAAAATTACAAACTATGGACTATAAAAAAGTTTAAAGTATTTTAGAAACTTACAAACTAAATATGTGTGGACAAAAAATAAGTTGCTGCATACTTTTAGGTGGCAGTCACGTTTGAAATCTGTTGAGAATGCGTATAAACTGTAGAAACCTTGCATATCGTCATTGTAGAACTAAAAGTCACCAACTACATTTTCAAAATGCCAATTATTTATTTACAAAATTCTTCATATATCTTTCAATTTCTGATAGATGTGCTCCATATTTATACCAAATGTCAAGAAAAAGTGAATCAATCAATTTATTGGTTTCACTTTAAAAATCTATCAATTACTTTTTGTAATAATTACCAACAATGTTGAAATTTCAGGTTTTCATAAAAATTTAGTTGGTGACTTTTAGTTCTACAACGACGATACGTAAGGGAATTTAATTTTATAAAGTTCTAAAAATATTCAAAATTTGGTAACTAATAAACAACTTCAAAATCGAACTAAAAAGTGCCTAAATATATGCAATTAATATGTTAAAATTTTTAAAATTTGGCAATAATGTTTTGAAAACTTAAAAAATATTGATAAATTGTTTCAAAATTTGCAATGTTGTTACAAAACATTAAACTTCTGCATACCTTTAGGTGGCAATAAAGTTAAGAATGCGTATAACGTAGTAATTTGCATATTTTTAAGTTATGTTTGTTACAAAATTTTAAAAAGTTTAAAATATTTATAGCTGCATAAAGACTAGAATATTAACATAAAAAGTGCCTAAAGATATGCAATAAATATTAAAAATAAGTAAAATTTAAACGGTTGGCTACTAAAATTATTAATATCTTTTGAAAAATATAAAAATATTAATATTTGTTGTACAATTTGCGCAATTAATGTAAAAATTAAGCAGCTGTTGCATACTTTTAGGTGTGTATCAGTTGTCAAAAATTTTGAACATGTGTAGAATGTGGAAACTTTCATACTTTTAACTTGAGTTTGTTACAAAAGTTTATATAATTTAAAAAGTATCGATAACAAAATAATGAAAAACTTAAATAAAAAGTAAATTTAAAAATGCCTAAAGCTATGCAATATATATTACTAAAAAGTATAATTTAAATAATGTTTAAAAATTTAGGATATGTTGAAAATAATACACAAAATATAAATACACAAAACGCCAAAAAATATGCAATAAAAAGTATTTAATAGGAGAATAAGTAGTTCATAAAAATCACAATGTGCCTGACTTATGATAATAGTTATGTACAATTTTAAAAATCAGTCATAGAAAAAGTTGCAATTCGCGCCTAGATCTATGCAACGAAATTATTAATTAAAATAAGCCTAGAGATATGCAATGAATTCAACAAGCGATGTATTTGAAAGAAATTTCTAAATTTTTTTAACATAATCATAAATAGAGATAAAAATAATCAATTCAGAATCGTTGAAAATGCTGGCATTTTTAAGCACAGCCTAAAATAATGCTCTAGAAATGCATTTACACTAAAATGTAATATATGTTTTTCTTTTTTGAAATGCTAAATCATATATTTAACTTAATTCAGATTTCAATTTTTAATTTAACATTAAGAATCAAATTTTTATCTGCATTTTAACTGAGAATTTAATACATTACAATTGTAAAATTTCAGAAAAATACAATTCACAGCATATACAATTAATGGCTTGACATGAAAAGCCATATTTTATAAAGATGGACACTGTCGGATTTTTGTGAACCTTTCAAAAGGCTTATTTAACAATTTCGTAAGTGAATATTTTTTTGTATTTTGCACAGTTTTTTTTTCGTTTGTTGCTTGTTGCCATATATTGCTATGGCATATATTCGATCGATGTGCGATCGATTTATGCGACACAAAGTGATTTTTTTTATTTTGTGAGAACTGTCCCTTTTTGCAGGCATCCACAGCTGCATTGGATTAAAATGTTATGTTGGAGGCAACTGAAAAGCACAACATGGTTTTTATTTTTCTTTTGGTGGTATTTTGTAGCAATGGCAAAAAGCTTTTGTCAAAAGCAAATATTGCAAAAGAGGCATATTTTGGATAAATGCAATGCATGGCATACTTTTAGGCGCATACGTATCAGCGATATGTTTCATTGTATATAACAATAAATATGCAAAAAAAATAGCAATACAAAATTAAATATAAAAAAGAGAAAAAAAATAAAAAAAGATAAAAGATTTAAAATATATAAAATTTAAGACATAAGAGATAATAAATAACATATAATAGAAAAATGAATAATAAAAAAAGAAGGGAAAAACTAAAAAGAACATAATACAGATAAAAAATAAATGCATAATAAGAATATGAAAAAAAAGTATAAAATAAAAAAAAATAAAAAATATATAATGATTAAAAAATAAAAAAAAATATGGAACAAACTTAATGTTTAAATAGAAAATTTGAAAATATTTCAACTTTTTACTTGTATAAAATTTCATAGCATAACACTGGGCGCTTGTTTGAATTCTTTTAAATTTTTCATGTTGCACAAACAGCAAATAACGAATGCCGCGTATTATTGCGTACGTGTCCTTCTGAGCTCGTGCTGCCCTTTTTTCCAATATAAATTCCTGCAGTTCATTTCTTTGATTTGCTTTTGAAAGCAAAGGATCTCTGTAAAGGAGCTGCTGTTGTTGTTGCTGTTGCTGCTACTGCAACGTCCTCAGACGAATGTTTACAAATAGCAGCAGTTGAAGGAGCAACAGCAAAGTAAATAGAAAACGGATTTGATTTGCGCAACGTGTACAAATCTGTGTTGTTCCGCCGGCTGCAGTAAACAACAAGAAACCAGCAAAGTACCAACAACAACAGCAGCAGTAGCAGCAGCAACAGCAGAAGACGAGAAAAATGTGACAACTATAAATTGAAATTAGAGCAGCAACAAGGACGAGACAGCAACAGAAGAGCAGCAGAAGAAGAAAATGCAGCAAAAGCGCGCGACACACATCAACAACAACAGAATGTAGCAGTAACAATGACAACAACAGCAGCAGCAACATTAAGTGAATGATTCGTGATTTGGCTCGTTTTAGGTTTTCTGATTTTTTTTGCATATTTTTTGCTAAATTTCATTTATATTATTTTCCCATTTTCATTTGTCATTTTTTGCTTTTTCAAGGTAAAAAATTTACAAAATGCGCGCTAACAAAATCACTTTGGCAATGTTGCAAATGTCAAATATTGGCAATTACTTAAGGTAATAACAAAAAAAAACTAAGCAAAGAGTAGCGTAGAAAATTGCAATTTTGTATACAATTTACAAAAAATAAATTTAACAACACTTTGTTGCCTTCTCTAATGTTTTCACTATAATTTGCCATTTAATTTGTAAATTTTAGGCTGCAAAAGTTATAATATAAAATGTAGAGAAACAAAAATTAATGTCACTCATACGTCATGTAGTACAACATGCTAAAATGCTTAACAAATGCATACAATTTATGAAAAAAGCATAAAATTCAATTTCAAATTTAAAAGAGTTTGTATTATTGCATGAAATAACTAATTTAAATGAGAATTTTGCATTTAATAGAAAATTTTTAACTTCAACTAAAAATATATTTTTTATTTTAAATATAAAAAATATGTAAAAAATATTTAACTTTATGCAAAATCAATATTTTATCAAATAGCCTTATATATTTTTTAAAATTGAAATTTAATTTTAACTAAATTTACAGCAATAGAAAAAAGTTATGCCTCAATAAAGAAAGCTAGCCAAATGCATGTCACTCATACGTCATGTATCAGAAAGTGCTGAAATGCTTAACAGAGCATAAAATGTATTTAAAACGCATAATACAAATGTGTTATGCTTAAAATTATTATATTATTTAAAGCAATAAATTTATTAAAAGCCATATAAAGAATTTAAAGTCAAATAATGAAAATTTCAAGAAAATTTAAAATTGCTTTTTTTATAAAGCAACATTTTGAACAATAAAAGTTGCTAAAAATTAGCATTCGAATGCTTGTATTCGAATACAAAAAATTTACAAAATACAACAATTACTTCACATCCTATAAACACTGAAGCAAAAACACTCATTCGTCATGTAGCACCTAAAAGAAAAACAGCGCTTGAATCAAAGCTTTATTTACTGTGAAGCACATATTTGCACACAATTTTCTTTGATTTCTTGATTGTCAACTGAAAATGCTGAACACACACCAAAGAAAAAAAAACATTTTATTTATCTAGTGCTTCAGTAAAGTAATACAACAAGTTTAGCAGAGTAAAGCAGAAGAGCAAGCAGCACAGATTGAAAGTGCAAAAATATAAAAAAAAATAATTTAGTTTAAAAATGACATAAATCATTTATCGCAAAATCCCTTTGAAGTGACAAATATTTCCAAGTGCCATCACTTCAGCCATTAATAAAAGATTTCCCAAAAAACATTTAAACAACGCTAAAACATTTGCTTAAATATCATGACGTTATCGAGGACTCGTTTGACTGACTGACGTATTTATCAGGCAAGTAAATCAGTAGTACAAAAAAAATAAAATATAAACGTCACGGCAAGAAGAGCACGACGCGACACGACACGGCTAACAAAGCACCACATAGTACCCATGATTTGTTAGCAAACTTTGCTTTTTTTTCCACAAAGACTGTCTAAATAGGGAGGCAATAATACTATTGGCTTTGCCAACTCATCAAGTTTTGATCAGTATTCAATTTTATTATCAATGTCAATGCACAATAAGAGGCAAAAAATAAGAAGAAAAAATAAAGAAAAACCTAATGAAAGTGACATCAGAAGATAAGAAAAACAAAATGGCAGAAATTGCGAGCAAATAAAAATAAATAATATCCGGAAAAATACAAAAAATGTACAACAATACTACAAAAATACAAATACAACAATAATAACAATAATAATAAAAATAATATATTCGAATAATTCATAAATACAAGCAAAACAAATGTTGGGAAAAAAATGTTGCATAACTTTAGGCATGACATAAAAAACATACAAAATGTGATGTTTTGATGGTTTGTAGCCCAAAAATCGATGTGATGCTTCAATGAAAATGATAATGAATGATGAGTCGAGTCGTGTCGAGTAGAGTGGTACTAAAGACGGTATGCACAGTAGCAAAGGAAATGAAACATGACGAGGAGTGAAATATAAAGAATTGGTCTGAAAATATGACGCGTGCTATTAAGGGATGCTTAAAGTAAAACGGACGTCATTAAAGTATTGCTTTTTGTGTGCATTAAAGGCGCTGAAGAGAAAAAGAAAAATGTGGTTGAGAAAGAGGAGGAGGAACGGAATTTGTTTGTTTCCGCCTAAAAGTGGACATTTATTGTACGCATAATACAAACAAATTTATTTGTTTAACAAATTAAAATGCAGCAGCACGTTGTCGTTGTCCTTCGTTGTCGCGATTCACTGTTTTTGTTAGGACTATGGTTTTCAGCATCAATGTTGAATTTTTATTGTGTTGAACAAAAATATGAATTTTAGTTTCTTTTTTAGAGGGGGAAAGCATTTATTTGTCAATAGCAAAATAAGCATTAATTTAATAATGCGATTTTTATATTATTTTTAAAATAGCACAAAAGCTTGATAATCAAATTTATGCAAATTCAGCAAATGAACAAATATTTGTGCAATTTGATGTCCAAAGAATAAAAAGAATTTAATATTAAAAAGTATTTTAAACACTTAATATTCAATGCATACTTTTAGGTAAATTTTAGAAAATATCTTTAATTTGTTGCATACCTCAAGGGTATTTCTTTTACTAAGTATTAAAAATAAGCTTAATTTTTGATCATATTTCTAGAATTTCAAAATATATTATTTAAAACAAATTTCATATTATGAATTATGACAACACGATTATGTTGTAGGAAAAGTAGGCAATTTAAATTTATCCACATTTGGCATTAAATTAATATTTTGGACATTTAAAACATTCGACAGACCAGCTATATTTTATAACATTTCAATCAATTGTTTAATACTTCATAGCACTAAACAGTTAGTATAGAATCCATGAACATTCAAAGTTTTCAAAAGGAAAAAAAATGTTGCATATTATTAGGTAAATATATAAATATAATTTACTCTATATTTTACTGCATATTTTTTAACATTTTAATCAGTTATTTAATGCCTACATCACAAACTAATTTAAAAAATAAGGTTTAAAAAATTGCTGCATATTTTTAGGAAAACATTTATCAAATATAATTTTTTTTATTTCTTTAAATAAATTTTAATATTTACTTTTCATTAAATTAAAAATTATTTTAATACGAACAATTAAAACTTTCAATTTATCACATTATAAAAGACATTGCATACTTTCAGCAAGCATCGATAATACTATCTGTTTTTAGAAATTATGCAAATGTACATGATTCAGTATAGAAAAACGATTTTTTTTTAATTCTATTAAAAAATATTTTAACATTAAATGTGAAAACTTATTTAATTCAGTTAAATGAAAAAGGTAATGTTGTTTATTGCCAATTAATTATATTGCATACTTTCAGGCAACAACAAGCAAAAATACAAATTTACTGCTCACTATATATTTACAATATTCTCAATTTCTATACTAAATAAAACGAATTAAGATCTTGTCAGTCAAACTTGACAAGTCAAACGAAAATGATATGCATTGTCAATTTTTTTTTTTTATTATTTGTTTGCATATTTTAAGGCATCCAATTAAGTCAACTGTTATTATAGTCTACATTGCAATGTTGTCAATAACAAGACATGGTGGCAATAGTTTGTGCAAATTTTCCGACCACACAGACACAAAGAGCTCTAAAAACGATTTGCAACCACCTGCATTAGCATATTCATTGCGGGAAAATTGCATTGCATACATTTAGGCAAAAACAGACAACAGAATGAGAAATTTAAACGGAGATGGTGTTGCGTACAAATTTGAACAAAAGCAACTAGCTATGTCGAACAAGCACTAAAATGTTTAAATTGACAATTTTCGAAATGAATAAATGACTACCGGATAGACGGATTGAGTGAATGAAATGACTGAATGAAATAATAGCAAAAGCAACAACAGTTGTTACTGCTGCTACTACTGCTGTCAATGTTGCCCACAGCAACGTTTCAAGTGTCAAGTGTTGCGGTTACTAATGACTTTGCTTCGTGGCATTGCTAATGAGGCGGCAAAGCGGCAGTACAAGCGATTTCAATGTCAGCCAAACTGACAGCTCAATTTGGCAAAAATATTTTAAAATTCAATTTTTTCAACATTTTTTTTTTTTATCAACATTTATTATTTTAATATTTTAAAAATTAATTTCATTGTCAATTAAGGACAATTTTTGCACTTCATTAAATGTCAAATGTTAATGTGTAAAAAATATTTTTAAAATATGACAGTCAGTGCTACTTAAACAAATTAGTAGCATTAATGTCACGGTACATTATTTTATAATGCGATTAATGAATGTAGGTAGGCAAAAATTAATTTACAAAAATATATATGCTGTACATTTTTTTTTTTATATATTTATTTTTATATTATATTTCATTTTTTGCATAAATTAACACAAATTAAATTATATTTTAAATTACTAAATGTTTTATTTAAAAGAACATCATCATGTTAACGTCTAGATATTCTGTGGTCAAAAATAAAAAATAAAATCTTTCCGATATCGGCTCCGGATTTCGAGAAATGACATGGCAAAAATACCCATTTTAATTCTAACATAAGACATTTGATGATTTCTATTTTTAATTTATTCCAAGTGCTACAATCGATATTCTTTATTCACACTAACTTTTTTGTGATCACTATCAATATGGTCAAAAATAAAAAAAAAATCATCCCGATATCGGGTGCAGATTTTGAGAAATGACATGGCAAAAACACTCATTTTTACTCCAATTTCACATAAATGTGCATTTCTTTGTAAATTTATTCCAAGTACGGTAAGCAATATCCATAATTTACACTAACTTATTTCTGATGACTATAAATATGGTCATAAATAAAAAAATAAATCTTTCCGATATCGGCACCGAATTTTGAGAAATACCATGGCAAGAACTTCCATTTTTATTCTAATTTCACACATGTGTGAAATTAGAATAATTTCACATATGTGTGCATGTTTATAAAACATTATTGCAAGGACAACAAGCTATATCCTTTATTAACACTTATTTATTTCTGATCACTATAAATGTGGTCAAAAATAAAAATTAAAACTTCCCGATATTGACTCCGGATTGCGAGAAATGACATGGCAAAAAAGCATTAATATGAAAATTATAGAAAATCGTTTTTTAGCCATATTTATCAATTGTATCATTCATAATTAATTTAATTAGACTCAAAATATATTAGTTCTTTGATTTAAAAAAAAATGAATCAAAAAAATTATTAAAAATATGAATAAAAATATAGGACAAAATTTAAAATTAAAAAAATTTCCTTTATTTGTTTTAAATAAACCTCATAAATTGTGTGAAATATGTACAATTCAAATAATCTGCATTTTTCCACAAAACTGCAAAGCTAAATATTTGTATTTGTCGCAAAAATGCGGAAATGCACGTAGTTATAAAAAATAACAAAAAATAGTTAGAAAAAAAACACTTTATCATCATTTTGTGAGCAATATTTTCGCTACAGTTTGTTTTTATTTTCTGTAGGTTTTAAAATTTATTTTTTGTGTTGGCCAACGTAACCCAAGGCCACATTTAGAGAGAGAAACAACAGCGCACCTTTGTTGAGTTTGCTGATATTTTAGGCTGAAATATTTATGTTTATTTTTTTGATATATTTTTTTATATTTTTATTTTTATATTTTTTATTTTTTTTTTATTTTTTTTTTATTTTTTTTTATTTTTTTTTTATTTTTTTTTCTTAATTTTTTTATTTTTATTTTTTTGTATTTACAATTTTTTATTTTTCTTTCACACACAACAAAAACACAGCGACAGCAAACACTTTACAGCGTTTTTTTTTCTATTTGCACTACATAAACATTTCAATTCTTTTTCAATTTACGACATTGACTTTTATTTGGCACACGTTGCGTATGATTAACATTTTTTTCTTCATCTTTTTCAAAGCCTTTTAAAGTTGATTAAAACTTTACATCATTGAAAAATATAATTTTTAAAAAGCAGCGACACTCACAAAAATATATTAGAGGTTATTTTATTATTACTATTAATTTTATAGTATTCATAAAATGTGTTACATAAGCTCTAAAAATCATATTAGTCACAATGCTATTACAGATTTTTAGATAATAACCAAAATAATCGAAAACTTTCATTATTTCTGTCATACTATTAATATTATAGTATTTATAGTATGTGTTGCAAAAGTTCTTAGTTGTAAGTTTTAAGTTATTCACGTATTTATATTTAAAATTTGAATGCTTTGCAGCATAATTTAACAAAAGCAGGTACATACATTCTTATACACAGCCAAATATAAAAGAGTTCGTATAATATTCGCAACACCATTAAATTAATATTATTAATAAAGTGTTGCAAAAGTTTTTAAATTAATGCTTATGTTTTTATGCGTTGAAACACAATTTTAGAAAATAAGTATTGCATTTTTTTTTTAAATAAACCGAAACATTACATTATTTTCACGATACTATTAATTTAATAGTATGAATAATACGTGTTGAAATAAATCTCAAAATTAAGTTATTCACATTTTGATATTTATGTTTTTATGCATTGCAGCACAATTTAACAAGAACAGTTAACATTTTCACACACTAACCAAAATAATTGAAAGTTAACATTATTTACGCGATACTATTAAATTAATAGTATTAATATTATTTCTTGCAAAAGTACTACAAACTAAGTGATTCACATTTTTCTTTTGGTTTTTATGCGCTGCGTTGTTTTTATGGCGCATACAACGCGTTATACATAACAACAGTATTTGGAATAATATAAGCTGTATATTATATAGGTTTATATACAGCTTATATACCGCTTATATATCAGATAAAAACACTATACGTTTTTTTTTATTCTTTTATTTCATTGCAGCCATAAAAACAGAGGCTGCACAATGCGATTTTATCTTAAAAAGCAGGCAGACGGCTCTGTTTCATTTTTGCGAATTATTTGCAACAAAAAAAAAATAAAAATAAAAGGATAACGACGCTGTCAGAAACGCACAGGACGAGACGATGATGATGATGAGAATAAAAATGACGAGGATTCTATACTTTTTCGACGCGTATAATGATGTTGCCACGTTGATGATGACAACGACAAAATGTAAAATGCGTAAAAGCATAAAAAAGGGTTTCTGTGTTTTACTTAAAATTTATATTTTTTGTTTGTTTTCTTTGCACATTACTCGACATTTTCGGTTTGACACGAAATTTTGTATATTACTTGGCACTTTTTATTTTACATGTTATTTTTTGTTTTTTTTTTGAATTTTACATGAATTTTATATTACACGTTTTTTTATATTTTGTTTTACTTAAAACTTTTAGTTTGTATGAATTTGAAAAACTTCGATTTTACATTTTATATGAAATTTTGTTTCTTCGCAATAAAATTTGATGCTTTACTTATGCTGCCAATTTTCAAAAAAAGCAACAAAAACTAAAACCAGACCGAATTTTAGTCGCGCGACTACTACGTCTACGATAACGACGACCGTATGACGCCCGTACACAAAACAGACTGAACCAACAAAAGCAGTTCTGCGAGATTTATCCGCAGCAAGGATGTAAAGGACACGCACAAGAAGAAAGCATCGCTAAAGCATCATTGCTGTTCAAGCAGCATAGATTAGGAGACGAAAAGAGAAAAATAGAGAGAGAGAGAGAGAGAGAGAGAGAGAAAGAAAGTAGAAAAAGAAGAGATGAAAGTGCGAAAGCATGCATTATGTAGAGAGCACGCAAAAAAATATGAAGAACATGTGAAAGACTAAAAGAGCAAATGTCACTGAAGAGCAAGGGGAGGTGAGTAGCAGTTGGATGTGGTGAGTAATTGAGAATGGTGTATTTTTTGTAAAGAATAAATTGAAGAGTGTTATGAGTTCAAGAGTGCGGTGAGTCCCAGTGAGTGGTGAGTTGCATTGATTTGTGAATTGTTTTGAGTTTACCAGAAAATGCAAAAAATCATTTCCCCATCCACAGTCACATCGTACAGACTAGTTTTGTGTAACAGATATGTCGAACAGACCACATTTCTTTGAAATACGCTTTAATTATAGATAATCATTTATTCTTTTTTTTATTTTTCAAATAGGATTAACATTTTCTTCTAAAATTTAGATATTTGAAAAAAAAAAAAAAAAAAATTAAAAAAAAAATAAATAAAATAAAAAAAAAATTAAAAATAAAAATTATATTTCTTATATATTTTTTTTATATTCTTTTTTTCTATTATTTGTTAAAATAATATAAATGAAAACGAAAAACATTTTTGAAAATGTACAAAATGAAAAAATATAAAAAAAAAAACAAAAATATAAAAAAAAAAACAAAAATAGCAGAAAAATGAAATAAATAAAAATAAACCATTCATTCTGCATTTAGAAAACAGCAATTTGAAATCTTCAAAAAGAGTACAAATGTTTTAGAGAAAATGTATTTTGAAAGAGTATGTTTTTGGAAGAACACGTTTTCATATTTTTCAAAGAGACAGATAATAATGAAATCTGTGAAGAGAATAAAGTGTTAAAAAGAGAATACCAAAAATCACGTTGTGATTACTAAAATGGACAATAATGGAAATAGTGGAATGGTAGAGAAAACGAATGAGAGAGAACGAATGAGAGAGAACGAATGAGAGAGACACATTAAATAATAATAAAAAGAACATTTTGTTTGTTAAAACGGATGCGTTGATTATTCGTGCATTCAAAGAGAGGCAAAATTAAACATTTTAGATGTATTTAGATTTATCTTGTTATTTACTTTATTTTTTGTCACTATATTCAATTATTTTTTATTGTTTATTATTTTAATGTTTAATTTATAACTTCATTTTAATGTTTGATTCATTATATTTTTTTCTTTATTACGAAAACATTTTATTTTTAAATAAGAATTATTAGTTTTTTTTTTATTTTGCCAATTTTTATAATAGTCTATTATTTCAAAATAAGAAAAATGTTTAATTTATAGTTTTTTTTTTCATTTACATTTTTAATTTACATTTTATTAATTTTTTTTTTTTTTTAATTCAATATAATTTTTTTTTTTAAATTCAATATAACTTTTTTAATTTTTTTTTATATCAATTTTTAAATAATCTAAACAAAATTTCAACTTAAAAAAAAAAGCCTATTATATAAAAATTGTAGTCTTATCATTTCATTAATTTTTAAATATTTTTTTTTAATATTATTGGTATTATTTCAATATTTTTTATTTATTTTGAAATGTATTATTTTACATTTTTTATTTTTTTTTTTTATTTTAATATTTTGTTTTTTTTTAATGATTTGTCCTTATTTAATTTAAACAATAAAAATTCATAGTAAAAAAAAATAAAAAGCTAGAGCTTTTTTGTTTTCCTTCCTAAAAAATATTCCTAAAATAACGCTTAATATCCTCTAAATTGCGCCAAAGTAAACAATAGAAATTGGAACTCACCTTCACCTTCCTTCGATTGTTCACCATGTCGAGGACAAATGAAATTCTCTCTTTTTGCACTCTTCTATTTTAACACATACAAACAACACTTTTTAGCTGCAATTTAATTCACAATTCGCTCTTCAACTTTCTTTTTCATCATTTGCCATCTTTACTTTTTGAAACACTTACTCGTGGCTACACGAACGACCGTCGACCGACCGAACACCTGCACTTGTCTGATTTGTTTGGGTGTCTTGCACGAAGCGAACTGCAAAGGAGCGCCCTCTGTCGTCAATCGGACGCAGTCTTATCAAAACTAATTCGAATGCATTACACGCGAGGCATGACACACAATACCAAGCAACAGCAATAAAAGAACTAAAAAATGTTTTCATTAACTTCGTTCTTTCGTTCGTTCGTTGCTGGCACTGCTTCCAATGCGCAGACGCACTAACTTGTTTATATGACAACACTGGAAATCGAAATTCGCAGTAGCAGCGACAGCGACGTCGGAAATACAAAGACGACGGCATGCTGCATCAGGTATTCGTTGGGAACAGTGTTTCACGTTTTCAAATTTTCTTATTGATGGATGAATGAAAATGGTCAAAAAGCTGAGTAATATTTTTTAAAATTATTATTTTTATATTTTTATATTTTTATATTTTTATATTTTTATATTTTTATATTTTTATATTTTTATATTTTTATATTTTTATATTTTTATATTTTTATATTTTTATATTTTTATATTTTTATATTTTTATATTTTTATATTTTTATATTTTTATATTTTTATATTTTTATATTTTTATATTTTTATATTTTTATATTTTTATATTTTAATATTTTTATATTTTTATATTTTTATATTTTTATATTTTTATATTTTTATATTTTTATATTTTTATATTTTTATATTTTTATATTTTTATATTTTTATATTTTTATATTTTTATATTTTTATATTTTTATATTTTTATATTTTTATATTTTTATATTTTTATATTTTTATATTTTTATATTTTTATATTTTTATATTTTTATATTTTTATATTTTTATATTTTTATATTTTTATATTTTTATATTTTTATATTTTTATATTTTTATATTTTTATATTTTTATATTTTTATATTTTTATATTTTTATATTTTTATATTTTTATATTTTTATATATTTTATATTAGTATCTAAACCCAATTGAAAAACACGTGCAGCGTTTTCTTTGATAAAATCTTTTGATGATAAATATAGCATCAATAGCCACTTATATTTAGACATATGACCAAGGCACTGATTGCGTTCGACACGCAGCTTCTCCTTTTGCATGTAAAGGTTACTCAATGGTAAAATTAAGGAAGGGTTTGTTGTGCGAAAAAGGTGTATTTCGTAAATGAATTCCAAAAAAAAAATAAAAAAAATTAACATAAAACATGTCAAATCTCAAAAAGCAGCTGCTCTTGTCACGAGAACCCATGAAATGAGGCTATTCACACGCACTGGTCACGACAATCCTTCAATACTGATTGAAGGATTGGTTGCTGATATTGATTGATTATAAATTGATGTTAGTGCTGAAATGACATTGAGCATATGAAAATAAACTAGATTTTATATTGAATTATTTTAGCTATTAATTACGTACAACTAAAATTGTCGTAACCCAAGAAACGGTTTATAAGAGAGATTTTTAACACAGTAGTTATAACAGAAAATATATTACAATTTTTATTATATTGTAATAATGATATTTTTAATCTTATTTGTTTAACTTTTTAGTAAGACCATTTTGCAAATTAATTCATATTTCAATACTTATATATTATTTATTTAATTTTTTTATTTTTATAAATTAATTTTTTTTTTTTGCATTTCCTATAAAATGATCAACTAAATAGAGAAATGTCGTTGAAATTAGCACCACAATGTATTCATCAAAGCACTCCTTCATTATATTTCCGTAATGCCTAAAACTATATCACATATAATTCCCTGCAGCAGTCAGCGACACATAAATCAGTCGCTGCTTTATTCAATTAGTTGCTGTAAATGTTGTGTAGCATTAGATGACAAATTTGTAGATAAATTGAAGCAAATTCAATGTTGTTGTATTGCACAAAATGCAATCATCAAACAGCGATAGTCGGCCGGTCGGCCAACGACAAACATTTAATTAGCGTGTCCAACGTCGCGTATACGCAACCTGCATTGCAAAGCGAAATCAATTAAATGCCAGAGAGACAATTGATAAAATCAACCGAAGCAGTCGCATCAGCGGCAGCAGCCAAAGCCACTAGTTGGCAAATCAACTAATAATTTGCACAACAAAAGGATCGCCACAAAGGATAACAGCAAAGTCCTGCGTATAAACCACAATGGAGGCAACTAGGAGCAGACGACAGAGGTCGAGAGACGAGCCTTTAATGCGGAATATTTAACCTTTAGTCAATTAACGATTCAGTCATTTAAGTTTTCAACTGAAACTAAATTAAAACTACAAAAATATAAAAATATAAAAATATAAAAATATAAAAATATAAAAATATAAAAACATAAAAATATAAAAATATAAAAATATAAAAATATAAAAATATAAAAATATAAAAATATAAAAATATAAAAATATAAAAATATAAAAATATAAAAATGTAAAAATATAAAAATATAAAAATATAAAAATATAAAAATATAAAAATATAAAAATATAAAAATATAAAAATATAAAAATATAAAAATATAAAAATATAAAAATATAAAAATATAAAAATATAAAAATATAAAAATATAAAAATATAAATATATAAATATATAAAAATATAAAAATATAAAAATATAAAAATATAAAAATATAAAAATATAAAAATATAAAAATATAAAAATATAAAAATATAAAAATATAAAAATATAAAAATATAAAAATATAAAAATATAAAAATATAAAAATATAAAAATATAAAAATATAAAAATATAAAAATATAAAAATATAAAAATATAAAAATATAAAAATATAAAAATATAAAAATATAAAAATATAAAAATATAAAAATATAAAAATATAAAAATATAAAAATATAAAAATATAAAAATATAAAAATATAAAAATATAAAAATATAAAAATATAAAAATATAAAAATATAAAAATATAAAAATATAAAAATATAAAAATATAAAAATATAAAAATATAAAAATATAAAAATATAAAAAAACAATAATAAAAAAAACAAGTGCAAAATTGCCATGTAATTTAATTTAAAAACATTTTATAGGTTGAGAAAAAGCAACAACATTTTCAACACATAATTAGACACTGCCGGTGGCGACCGTCAATGTCTTGTATTAATTGTATTACAAATGCTCATGGAATGAATTTTAATTGCGACATTATTGAGAATAGCAGCACCGGCAGCAACACCCGCCGCTCTTAATTATACCGGATGTTGCGCATTTACAACACAGTTAACAACAAAAACTACAACGGAAACTGGTCAAATGGCGTCCGTCCATCCATCTAAATTAGTGCTGTACCACTTACCTGCTCAGACAGATGGGGTGGGGTTTGAGATTTTTTTTTTAAGACAAGAATTCCTGGGAATGAGACACACCCCTGTCTTCTACTTAATTTCAATTTAATTGTCGTCATAGCAATGGAAAAAGTTACTCACCTGCAAAGAAAAGAAAAAGAAGAATAGAAAATTAATAAAACATCAATTAGCAGAGCATAGTTTTAGGCAGCTCTATTAGTCTATAGACCTTAAAGCTAAAATATATTAATAAAGCATGTTTTTATGTGGTTTCTTTTGGTAACGCGATATTCAATATTAAGTTTATCACGTTGATTTCCAATTAGGAATTCCAGTAAGATAAATTTACGTGGAATTTCTTATAAATTCAAAGTTTCGAAAAATCATTTTTACTATAGATATATCTAATAGCTTTTTTTATTTTATATAACCATATTTTTAACTAATTAATTTGTTTTTTTTTTTACTTAAATTCATTTTTCTAAATTATTTTTTATGTTTTCATATTTTTGTATACGTATTTTATATTTAATAATAATTGTATATTTTATTTTTTAACATTTTTTTTTTTAAATTTTTTCTTTGTGTTTTTTATTTTTATTTTGATTTATTTTTAATGTTTTGTAGTTTATTACCCTTTTTAATTAGTAATTAAAAAATATATATGGTTTTTTCTGTTCAATTTATATTTTTTTTTGTTTTTTTTTAATTTTTCTTTAATTTTTTTATAATTTAATTTTTTTTCTTATTTTTTTTTTTATTCCATAGACTGGTTCATGATCTAACTTTTAGCATCTACAGAAATCATTCTTATTGATTTTTGGTCGGTTTTTCAAAACAGCTATATTTCGGACATCTTGAAAAATCCTGGGGTAAAGTGGGAAACTTCAAAATTTTTACTCAGGTAAAGTCAAAATTTTGCTTGTCATTGAGTTGTGGCCAATATTGAAGTTTTTCATGGCTAAACCATGTATATAACATATTCATATAACATTGCTTAAATTACGTTTCCCATTTTACCCTAGAATGTGTTTCCCACTTTTCCACAATATCGCAATTTGACCATAACTTATCACCATTTAAGAAATGTTAAATTATTTGCAAAACTCGTATGTATTTTAAAAGATATACAACATCGGTTCATTTTAAACATACCTTCCTAGTTAAAAAAGACAAAAATTCACACTTCAAAATGCAACACTCTAAAGAATATTCTAAAACAATTTTTTTTCACTTGTTCTCAAAATGCAATAAAATGGTATTTAATTGATTATAAGCATAGATGAAAAGTTGATGCCTTATTAAGAAGAACTTGACAATTGTTTAAGTGCAAAAACATGTCAATAAATAGCAACTTTTAACATTACCCCATGTCCCACTTTACCCATCTATTATCTGACCTTATTTAAAAAAATAATTTAAATGTATAATTCAAAAACAGCTCTTTAAATAATTTTATATTTATATTTATTACCCTGGTGGTAATATAATAATAAAATATTTTGCAAATCTACAACTAATGAAGCACACTTCAATTTAAAGCTATTTTTGAAATAAACAATCAAAAATATAGCTATTTTCGATAGCTATTTATATATAGAATTTTATTTTATTTTAGTTATATTATTTCATTTTGTTTTATTTTTGGCATTTTCAATTTTTTATTGTTTTCCCTGAATGCCGTGTATTTATTCCAAACACACACGAGATGCTATGAAAGCGGAAATTTACAAAATATCCGCTGGTGCGGAAAATATGAAAAATAAATATAAGCTCCCCTCACACATAAAAACGACAGAGATCAATTGCTTTTGCTAACTGCACAGAGCCGATTCCCATCAACACACCGCTAACATAATTTTCGATGAGTTTCTTACTTTTGTGAGACTCGTGTAGGTGGTTTACAATGAGTATGTCGTATTCAGCAACCTTTACCTTTGACGCGGAGGTTTTTTTATGAAATATTTCTGTTAATATGCAGCTAAAAATGTTGCTGTTGCTGCTACTTATTGGCTTCCCAGCAGCAGTAGCAACAACAATTGCAGAAAATCCCTTAAGTTATGTGTGTGACTGAGATATAAGTTCGGATGGAATTTCCGGTCTTATGCATAAAAGAAAAAATGTTTGGGCTTTACCGTTTTTATTTATATTTTTTCTATTTTTTTTGAATTTTTATTATTTTTTTTTGTTTGCAAGTTGATCCTTATATCAAGGTCCTTGCAAAGAAATTCTTGGAAATGCTTTGTAACAAGTCAAGGCAGCATGTGAGAAAATAATATAAGAATAAAAAAAAACTAAAAGAACTATAAGAACTATAAGAATTATAAGAACTATAAGAACTATAAGAACTATAAGAACTATAAGATCTATAAGAACTATAAGATCTATAAGAACTATAAGAACTATAAGAACTATAAGAACTATAAGAACTATAAGAACTATAAGAACTATAAGAACTATAAGAACTATAAGAACTATAAGAACTATAAGAACTATAAGAACTATAAGAACTATAAGAACTATAAGAACTATAAGAACTATAAGAACTATAAGAACTATAAGAACTATAAGAACTATAAGAACTATAAGAACTATAAGAACTATAAGAACTATAAGAACTATAAGAACTATAAGAACTATAAGAACTATAAGAACTATAAGAACTATAAGAACTATAAGAACTATAAGAACTATAAGAACTATAAGAACTATAAGAACTATAAGAACTATAAGAACTATAAGAACTATAAGAACTATAAGAACTATAAGAACTATAAGAACTATAAGAACTATAAGAACTATAATAACTATAATAACTATAATAACTATAAGAACTATAAGAACTATAGGAACTATAAAAACTGTACAACATATATTATGTTAAATATTATTATACACATTTTTAAATGCAACCCGACTAATGTATGAGTTCAAATATATATAAAAAGCACCTAAGTTCATTTTCAATTGTATATAAAGCCTGACACGACAATTGGCTACAAATCACAAGGCGATAAAAATACAAAAAAATCTCAAACAACATGTGAAATTGGCAACATCATCATTTTGTAAGTTATGAGTTGTTGGAAATTCTTTTTAAAATTTTATTTAATTTTTTTTTATATTTTTACCATTTATTGTCTGCATATTGTAGGAAGAACTACATAGTAGTGCGAGTAAAAATAATAATAAACTATAAAAAATTGACTGCGGCGTGCAAGTGATATTATCGCTACTTATTTCAAAAATGCCAATAAAGAGGGCAGCAATAATAACAGCAGCAACATGCCAATAACAGCAACAAATGTATATATATAGGAGAAAATATACCGCAGCGCTTAACACAGAAAGTAGTAGAAGCTATTACTACACTAAGAAAAATATACAGACACAAAGTTTGAAAATGTGCACAATAAATTGAAAAATTTCACTCAAAACTTTTAAAATACGAAAAACAAACCACTATATTAGCGCTAAACATTAATATGTTTCATACAATTAAAAATATTTAGCTAACAAATAACTAATTATTTAGCAATCAATAAAAAAGACGTTCATAAAAAACTATTGTTCGAAAATATTTAAGAAAAAAACTCAATACAAACTTTAAGAAAAAAAACAGTAATAGCATTAGTGCTAAACATGAATGTGTTTCTTACAACAATAAAGACAATTTGGTTACCTGGTAAATAATTTTTATATATAAATAAAATTTAAATAAAAATGTATTTCAAACAAAACATTTTTTAGACAGAAAACAATCATGTATAAACATAAATGGATAAAAATATATAATCAGAGCTAAACATATAAATCTGAACATATCATTATCATAAAAAAAATAATTACATTTTAACGTAATGAAATTTGGATTGCCTTGTACAAACATGTACAGAATAATATAAAAATTTAGTAATGTTAAATTTTCCATAGTATATATCTCAGTGTAAGCAACAAAGGATTTAAAATTGTCTACACTTGAAAAATATAACAAAAGTTTTGCACATACACGCAGACATAAAAATCAGATGCAGACAAGGGTTCATTGGTCAACGTTTTTGCTATGGTTTAAAATAGGCGACAATTTTCCGAGTCCTTTTCCAAGGTTCTAATAAAAGCAAAGATGGTAAAAGATGCCGCCACACCTGACAGCTATATGTAGTAGTGGTTGTAGATGTATATGGCGTCTGTCTGTCCCAACATATAAACTATACATGTTTTGCTGTGCCTTTTGAAGTTTGTGGCTCTAGGGTTGATTGATGATTTTTCAATAATATTGAGACTACTTATGAAAGAGCCTCATATTACGGACGGTGCAGCACATTGTTATGGGAAGGTTTGATAACTGAAGAATGACATGGGGTAGAAAGAAGGACTGTTTGAAAAATAAAGAATATATGACATATGATGGAAATACAAGAGGTATGTTGTATATTATAAAAGTAGAAGTTCAAGGAGTGGCTGGTTTTATTGAAAGTGCTATGTCGTCGTAAGAGGCTCGTCAAATGAATGCGACCACTTTTTATTTTTTGCCAACTTATAGCTCAACTGGTACTTAGTGAAATTTACGATGATGTCAGCGACATATATTTCAGTATGAGGCATAGAACAATTTGGAAAAGAGTCAAATTGCAAGATGAACCAACAGTGAAAATAAATCAATAAATCAGCTTTTAGAAATGAAAAGTAGTAATCATTATTTTAAAATTAAGTAAAATGTAATGGAAAGAACATGAAATAAAAAATGGTATCTTAAAAATAAATACTTTTGTATTAGAATTAAATATGTTTGTATTCAAAATAAATATATCTTTAAAAAATATATATTTTTAATAAAATTAAATAATATTGTATTTCAATACTATTGCATGAAAAATATATATTTTTTTAATTTAAAATAAACATTTTTGTATTGAAAACAAAAAAAATATTGAAAAAAAAAATCAAATTAAACACTTTCATATTAAAAATAAATAATTTTGTATTAAAAAAAGTATGTTTAAAAAAAAGATTTGATTGTATTAAAAATAATTTTGTATTCAAAATGAATATTTTTGTATTAAAAATATTTATTTTTGTATAAAAACTAAATTTAAATATTTCTGTATCAATAAAAAAAATGTTAGTATTAAAGACAAATACATTTTTATCATAAATATGTTTGTATTAAATATAACTTTTTTTTATTAAAATATCTGTTGTCTTATTAAAATTAAATACTTTTATATTTAAAATAATCATTTTGGTATTCAAATTAAATTTTTTGTATTTAGAATAATTATTTTTGTATTAAGGTTAAATATGTTTGTAATAAAACAAAATATTTATGATTTAAAAATAAATATTTTGATATTAAAAATAAATATTGTTGTATTAAAAATAGATATTTTTATATTTAAAATAAATATTTTTATATTAAAAATAAATATTTTATATTAAAAACAACTATTTACGTATTACAAATAACTATGTTTGTATTAAAAATAAATACTTTAGTTTTGAAAATATATAATTCTGTATTGAATATAACTATTTTTGTACTAAAATTAAATATGTTTGTGTTAAAATTAACTATTTTTGCATTAAAAATAAATATTTTTGTATTTCTATTTTGTTGAAATTGCACAAATCGTATTTTTGTATTTAAATAAAGTAAAATTGTTACAACTTGTTAATGTTCAAAGTATTTGTTATGTATAAAAACTTTTCTGGAAATAAATTAGAAGAAAAAAAAGTTACATTATTTTTTAAATCATTTTAATTCAACTCATAACTTAAATATTAAAACGAAAAATATCTGTAATTACAAATCAATTCAAAGAATATTTATTTGAATAAACTAAACCTTAAAATAACTATATTCCCAACATAAAATAAATGAATTTTCATTTAAAAACAAATAATAATATAAAATGATGCCAAATAAAGTAACAACTCTGACCACGTGACCGCAATTCGTATGCAAATGCGAAGGTGCTTGTGTAAAACAGCAAAAATAAAAATAATAAATAAAAAATATATAAAAAAAAAGAGTAAAACTACTGCAACCACATATGACGGAAGGATGAACTGACGAACGGACTTCCTTCGAGTGCGGTAGCAGGATGTGAGCCGGCACTTCCTGTACCTGTCCGCAAAAGGATCAAAAAACGAGGCACCAACAGCAGCAGTAGCATCACCGTCGGATGGTCATAAAAACAGTTATGCGGTGGTCGGTTCCAATTGGAACTAAGCAACAACAACTACAACAACATCATTATCATCATATAGTAAAAATCCTTTTCAAGTGCAAATCCTTCGTTTGTCCTAATTGTGCCAGAAGCAGCAGCACACATTTGTAGTAGTTGTTTTTAGAATTTTGCTATATTTTAAGCCATTAAAATCGAATTATGCGCTCGTACTACACGTGGGATTAAATGGTGGAATTTTGCATTTACGGCAAATGCTTAAGGACGACAACATAAATGCAAAGGACTCGCAAAATACAGAACGCAAAATAAGCCGATTTGCTTAGAGCGAAAAAAAAGAAAAAATAATATATAAACTGTGAGAAAATAAATGAAAGAAACATGAAAGCTTGGGAAAAGACGATGGTTTAGATAGTCACTAATTGAAGGCATTGAGCAAAAACAAATATAATTACAAAATTTGTTGCAAAGAGAAAATAATAAAAATAAAAGAAAAAAAAAATAAAATGTGTATAGTAAAATATACGAAAATAATCGATTTGATATATAAGTAATTATAAAAACTAAAAACAAATACAAATAAATAAAAATAAAACAAACAAAATTAAAATTTTAAAAAATATATATGTATAAAAAAACGAAAAATATAAAAACAAAACAAAAACTTAAAACCTAAAACTGAAAACACAAAAAAAAATTAAATAATAATAAAAATCAAAATATTATTACAAAAAAATTTAAAATAATAAAAAATAAATAAAATATTAAAAATAGAGAAACAATGCGAAAATAAATAAAAAAAAAACGCAAATGCAAAAAAATAAAGGTAAAAGCAATGATAATAATAGTAAATGGAAAAAACAAAAGAAAACAAATTAGCAACGAAAAACGAATGGAAGAAAAGGAAAAGAAGAGAACAAAAAGAGAAGAAAAGAAAAAAAGAAAGAAAGAAAAAAAAGAAAGAAAGAAAAAAAAAAGAAAGAAAAAAAAAAAAGAAAGAAAGAAGATAAGACAAAATAAGAGAAGGAATATGAAAAGTAAAAATAGAAAAGAAAATAATATAAAAGAAAAAAAAGAAATAAAAAGGAACAGAAAAGAAAAAAAGAGAAAAGAAAAAAGAAAAAAGAAAAAAAAAAGAAAATAGAATTATATGCAATCAATAATTGAAATAAAAAATAAAAATTAAAGCAAACAAAAGAAAAGAAAAAGCAAAGAAGAGAAGAGAAAAAAGTTAAGTATAGAAACAAAACCAATGAAAAGTAGTAAAGTAAAAAAAGTGCAAAAAAAAAAATAAATAGAATAAAAAAAAGTAAAATATTAATAATAACAAAAAATATAGATATATAAATAAAATAGAAATCAAAAGAAATTCA
The DNA here is from genome assembly GCA_951804985.1 of Dryomyza anilis. Classification (NCBI taxonomy): domain Eukaryota; kingdom Metazoa; phylum Arthropoda; class Insecta; order Diptera; family Dryomyzidae; genus Dryomyza; species Dryomyza anilis. The sequence goes on along the minus strand of OX638130.1, from coordinate 100,731,364 downwards.
AAAGCAAAAAATGTAAAAAACAAATAAAAGCAAAACTAAAAATAAATAAAAGGTTTAAAAAAAATTTAAAACAACAAAAAATAAATAAAAAATTAAAAATTAAAAAACAAAACCGAAGTATAAAAACGTGCGCTGAACAACACCTCTCGCAAACAATGTAATTAATGCGAAGGTTTTTATTAAATACCCAGGACAAACACGATTACAACAAAAACAACGACTGCTTAAAGGATACACGCAGCAAATTGCCTGCTATAACCCTCAAATTAAAATACAAAAACCTAACGCCTTTTCTATGAAATGATCAAACGGATAACTTAAGAAATTCCTTGAATTACAAACGCACCTATATAATACACACGCAAAGGTAGTTAACAACTTCAAGCCTTGCAGCTTTATCGACGAATTGTCAGCAGCAAAAAAAGAACAAAAATTACAAAATGCAAAAAAAAAAAGTCACAAAACTTTGAAATTACTTTTAATCAATTTTTAATCAGAACTTTTTGTTGCGTTAAAGGCTATGCAGCGAAAAAGGATAATGGCGCTGAGAGACGTACACGATGACACAGGATGTGCTATACATTGGGTTAATATTAAAGCGGTGAAATCAGAGCAAACCAAAAAAAAAAAAAAAACGAGTTCCCACTCCCACACTGTGTTTGTGTTGATTGAAAGCTGAAATGTCAATGAATGGTAAAATGCGAACAGAATTGCAATAAAAATTGATAGCTATGTATTTTGGGGAGAAGAGTTGGCTGATATTTTGATCCTTAAAATGAGGTTTATTTGTCGGCCTTTGGTACTGTTGGCGACGCTATAGAATTGCTTGATTGAAAGGCTGTTGAACCCCTTTATTTGTTGGTGACGACGGCAGCATTTTGTTAACAACTTTATTTTGTGATTTGACAATATTACAATGATTTTTAATTTTCGCCAGTGCAAAAAGTTATGCGTTTCAAAAGAATGTGATGGTGAGAAAAAGTGGTGAACTAAAATAAAAACAAAATTGATCTAATATTTAAAGCACTTTAAAAATTAATTTAAAATTATTTACTAACTTAAATTATTCATATTTATTGAATTTAATTGAAAGAAATTATTGAAAGTGAATGAAAAAATTTAAATAGTGATGGAAAGAAATTGAATATCGTTGAAATTGACTGAAGGAAATGATAGATTAAATAGAGATAAGCTCGAATCACACGACTGAATAAACAGTCAACTTTTGAATCAATTTTCAAAACAATTTAAATATCAATCGTGTGATTGCCTTATTTTCCATACAAAAATTGGGCAATCACACTATTGATATTAAAATTATTTAAAAATTGATTCAAAAGTTGACTGTTTATTCAATCGTGTGATTCGAGCTATAGAGCTAAATTTAAAATCGTTGAAATGACTCAAAGTGAACGTAAAAGATTAAATAGTGATGGAATTAAATTTATGTCAGTGAAATTGACTGAAAGAAATGTTTGAAAGTAAACGAAAATTATGAAATAATGTTAGAGAAATTGAAAATCTTTTATTCAAAATTAACAAAAAAGATGAAATATCAAATCATTACAAAATCGTTGAAATTGAAGGAAAAAGCTAATCTTAAAAAAAAAAGTAATTGTACGTTATTGAATGTATTTAAAATATTTAAGATAGTTTTGAATTCATTAAAAGTGTGATCACAAGAAAAGTTCAATAAAAATTTAAATTTTCTGAAAAAATTCAAATGTTCACTATATATTCAAATGTTCACTTCACATTCTAATGTTCAATTCAAATTTATATGTTCACTAAAACATTCAAATATTTACTAAAAATTCAAATATTCACTCAATACACTATACACTAAAAATGCACTTAAAATTTAAATGTTCACTAAAAATTTAAATGTTAACTAAAAATTGTTCCCTAAAAATCAAATGTTCACTAAAATTTAAATATTCATTGAAAATCAAATCTTCAATAAAAAATCAAATGTTCGGTACAAATTCAAATGTTCATTAAATATTTAAATGTCTTCTAAAAATTTGAATATTCACTAAAAATTAAAATGTTCAATGAAAATTCAAATTTTTACTAAAAATTCAAATGTTAACTAAAAATTTAAATGTTCACTAAAAATTTAAATGTTCACTAAAAATGTTAATGTTCTTGAAAATTCCAATGATCACTAAAAATTCCAATGTTCAGTAAAAATAAAAAGTTCACTAAAAATTCAAATGTTCACTGAAAATTTAAATGTTCATTAAAAATTTAAATGTTCACATTAATTCAAGTGTTCACTAAATATTTAACTAAAAATTCAAATACGAGTACATTTAAAATTCGCTTCAAATTTAAATGTTCACTAAATATTTAGATGTTCACTAAAAATTTAAATGTTCACTGAAAATTCAAATGTTAACTAAAAAATCAAATGTCCATAAAATTTAAATATTAACTAAAAATTAAAATTTTCACTGAAAATTCAAATCTTCACTACAAATTTAAATGTTTAGTAAAATTTAAATGTTCATTAAAAATTTATATGTTCACTAAAAAATCAAATGTTCACCAAAAAATCAAATGTTCACTAAAATTTAAATGTTCACTAAAAATTCAAATTATCACTAAAAATTCAAATCTTCAAGAAAAATTCAAATGTTCAGTAAAAATTCAAAAAAATGTACACTAATTCAAATAAAAGTAACTTTATAAAATAGCAGACATTTAATTCAATTAATCCCCCCACAACCTTTAAAGTCAATCATTTCAATTTGTGTTGGTAACGTTACAATTTTAATTTAAAATTTTATAATGTGCCTCAGTACAAAATAAAACCACAACCAAATTACTATCATCATGTAACAAATGGCAGCCAAACAGAGGTCTTCCTGAGAAACCAATTAAAATTGGCCTCAAATTAAAAGCAACATTTTTAACTACTACTTGTTCCTGTTTATATTTTTTGCAACGTACAGAGGAAAGAGGCAAAGTGGAAGGGAGTTGTGACAAAAAGGATAAAAACAGGACAGACAAAAGTAGAGCAGCTGTGGGGGCGGAAAATGTACGACGAAAGACCAACTTAATCTACGAATGAGTACGTATTTAATTATCAAACAAACCGAATGAAAACTATGCATGAATTTTACGAATCCTGAGTTTTGTAGGGTTTTTTTTTTGCAACAAAGTGGCGCCATCCAGCGGGCAATAACAAAACAACCTCATGAGCTCTCTGCGCCAACAGATAATATATATACTATACAAATACTATGAATAAGCTATAGAAAAATAAATAAAAACCACAAAAAACTAAATTAAATCCAACTTTTGTACACAAAAACCCAGGCAAAGCCAAAAGTGGAACTGGAACGACTAGGATCTGACTGGGTTAGTTTCTCCGCATGTCGCTGGAGTGTTTTGCGTCTTTCTGGTCTAATTATCTCTATTTACTCACTTTCTATTTAGCTGCTCGTTGCACTATTTATTGCGCTGCGTTGAGCACAAAATATTTGGACCGTATAAATGCAGATACTTAATTTATTGTTGTAGGTCTACAAAAAGGATACAAAAGCGATGCTTTTGTCTCATACATTCGCACTCGCTCTCTCTGTTTTGTCTATTTGTGTAAAGAGTGTTAGCAATTAGTGCCCAACATTGAACCAAATACGAACCATGTGTTGGTTGTTCGGTTGTGGGGTAAAGCAGTCTTTTTCTGAAGCGACATCAGATACTAGTATTGTTGCATACTTTTAGGCCTGCACTTTAAATGTTGGCAGCAGCAATGCTGTGCTCAAGGGAGCCAGGCAGCCAAGGCGATTGGTTTCTGTTGCATTCGGGGACTTTTCTAGTTTTTTTTAGGGTTTTGCTTTTAATCCCCCTTTTGTGCTGTTTTTTCAATCGTTACCTCATACTTTGGGGGATCCTTACTTGACACTTGTGCGTGCATTGTTAAATGTTCTATTCAATTTTCGAACTGACAGGCAGCGGCACAATGGGCACAATGTGTCGTGTGTGTTTGTCAGACACACACACGTGTTTAAGTGATTTCGAGTTGGGCAATCACTAATTCATTATATATTTGGAATCTTCTCTAAAAATTAACCAACAACCAATAAATTCATAAAAATTAACCAACATTATTCACTAAAAAAAAATGTTTATGTTAGAATAAAAATGTTTTTAGGAAATAATCCAATAATTTCTAAAAATTGAAATGTTCACTAAAAAAAAAAATTAAATATTATATTTCATATTATTAATAACTTTTTTTTAATTTGAATTTTCTGAATTCTTTTTTACATTTTTTAATAATTTCATCTTTTTTTATTTTACTTTTCATTTATTTATTTTTAGTAATTTTGTTTTTAATACTTGTTATTTTTTGAAATATTTTTATTATTTTTGTTTTTTTTTTTATTATTTTTATTATTTTTATAATTTTTATGGTTATTATTATTTTTATTATTCTTATTATTTTTATTATTTTTATTATTTTATTATTTTTATTATTCTTATTATTTTTATTATTTTTATTATTTTTATTATTTTTATTATTTTAATATTTTTATTATTTTTATTATTATATATATTTTTCTATTATTTTTTTATTTTCAAATTTTATTATTTTTGTTATTTTTATGATTTTTATAACTTTTCATATTTTTATTACTTTTCATATTTCTATTAGTTTTATTATTTTTCTTATTTTTATTATTTTTCTTATTTTTATTATTATATATATTTTTATTATTTTTTTTTTATTATTTTTGTTATTTTTATTATTTTTATTATTTTTATTATTTTTATTATTTTTATTATTTTTATTATTTTTATTATTTTTATTATTTTTATTATTTTTATTATTTTTATTATTTTTATTATTTTTATTATTTTTATTATTTTTATTATTTTTATTATTTTTATTATTTTTATTATTTTTATTATTTTTATTATTTTTATTATTTTTATTATTTTTATTATTTTTATTATTTTTATTATTTTTATTATTTTTATTATTTTTATTATTTTTATTATTTTTATTAATTTCATTATTTTTATTATTTTTATTATTTTTATTATTTTTATTATTTTTATTATTTTTATTATTTTTATTATTTTTATTATTTTTATTATTCTTATTATTTTTATTATTTTTATTATTTTTATTATTTTTATTATTTTTATTATTTTTATTATTTTTATTATTTTTATTATTTTTATTATTTTTATTATTTTAATTATTTTAATTATTTTAATTATTTTTATTATTTTTATTATTTTTATTATTTTTATTATTTTTATTATTTTTATTATTTTTATTATTTTTATTATTTTTATTATTTTTATTATTTTTATTATTTTTATTATTTTTATTATTTTTATTATTTTTATTATTTTTATTATTTTTATTATTTTTATTATTTTTATTATTTTTAATATTTTTATTATTTTTATTATTTTTATAATTTTTATTATTTTTATTATTTTTATTATTTTTATTATTTTTATTATTTTTATTATTTTTATTAATTTTATTATTTTTATTATTTTAATTATTTTAATTATTTTTATTATTTTTATTATTTTTAAATTTTTATTTATTTTTTTTTTTATTTTTAGTATTTTTTATATTATTTTTATTATGTTTAATATTTTAATTTTTTTTATTATTTTTACTATTATTTATATTATTTTTTTTCATATTTTTCATTATTTTTAGTTTTAGTTTTTTTATATTAATTTATTTTTAAATGATTTTTTATTATGTTTATAACTTTATTTTAGTTTTTGATATCTTTTCAATTTCTTTCTTTTTCTTTAGGTACTTTTTCATTTATTTATTTTTTTGTCATTTTATTATTTTTAATGTTTTTACTTAGATTCTTTATAATTTTTAAATTAAAGTTTTCGCCAAGTACAACCATCCTCCAAATGCGAAACACAAAAAAATGTCACATTAGCCACGAACATCTAATAAGTCAGTCAGTCCAGACAAGCATAAAAATCAAAGCATTCGTTTTTCTTTTATTTCTCTAATTCAATTTCGTTTAATCTCTTGACTTCGCCGCATACAGTGTTTATTGACGCGTTAATTTCTTTGCCCCCAAGTAATGAGGCGCGACATGACTTCGCCGAAGACCAGTTCCAAGTACATCACCCTATAAATGGACAGCTGAACAAAAAAGAAAATACCCCCAAACGACAGAACGTTCGCCCAACCGCAACTAATGAAAAATATTTTCCAAACATGCGACGGGTAAAAGAAATCAAAAAAAAATAGAAAAATCACTTAACCGCTTAACGTTTAAACTAAATGTCAGTTGATTTCTCTGGGGGTCTGGTGGCTAAATCGAAATTCGTAGTCGAGAAAAACTTCTATGTGTTGCACACGCAATTTTGCAATATATCTTAGGAGCTGCTGGCAGCAAAGAGAGAAAGCAACAGTTGCTGTTGCTGTGTGCCTCGAATTGATTTGTAATTGCAATTATTGCTGAAAATTATATTTGATTGAATGAAGCGGGTGGGATGAGACAGTATTAGATTAAGTGCAAATCAATTTATTGCGGGTAGAAGGTCGAAAAGTTCCCTAAGGCGTATGTGCAACATGCGTTTTAGCATGTAGTAATTACTTTACAAATTGCTGGAAATAGTTAAATATTTTAATTTAAATCATAATATAAAATAAAGAATGAATCATAAAATATTTCATCAAATATATCGCAAAATATATAATAAAATTTATTATAAAACATAGAAGTTTCCACAATCTTCTACACTTAATTGTATTAATCTTAATATAATAGCTTTAGTTATTTTAAGATTAATGTTTTATGATATATTTTATTACATATTTTGCGATATATTTATTGCAATATTTTATGATTCATGCTTTATTTTATATTATGATACACTTTCCATTATATTGTATGATATATTTCATGACATCTGTAATTAATGTTATGATATTTTTATGATATAGTTTTGTTAATATTTGATGATATATTTTATGATATATTTAATGATTTTATGATATATTTTAAAATACACTTTATATTTTTAATTATGTATATTATGATATATTTTAAGAAATATTTGATGATATGTTTTAAGATATTTTAATGATATTTTGCGAAATGTTTTCATAAATATTTTATGATATATTTGAGATATATTTTATGATATTTTAATGATATATTTTAAGATATATTTTATGATATGTTTTAATATATTTCTATGATATTTTTGCGATATGTTTTAATAAATATGTTATGATAGATATATTTTATGATATATTTTATGATATATTTTATGATATATTTTATGATATATTTTATGATATATTTTATGATATATTTTATGATATATTTTATGATATATTTTATGATATATTTTATGATATATTTTATGGTATATTTAATAATATCTTATGATTTATTTGATGATATATTTCATGATACATTTTTTATTGTATTTTATGATCCACTTTTTTATTTTTTGATATAATTTATGTTATATTTTATGATATATATTTTAATATACTTTATAATATTTTATAATACACTTTATATATTTTTTTTTATGATGTAGTTTATATGTATTGTGATTTAATGATATTTATGTTTTCGTATAACATTTTAGTATAATTTATTTTTTGTTAATTTGTAATTATTGCAATTATATTTCATTTTATTTTTTGTTGTTAATATAGTATATTCATTTTCTGTAGATTATAATAATATATATTATTGCTGTTGTCCCAATACTGTCAATTATCCAACCAATTGCAATCAATTACAGCAGCATCCTAACCAACTGCGTCCTATAATATTGCTGCTCTGCATGTACCACCGGAGTCTATGCCAACCTAAAACATGTTGGCCATTTCAATAACACTTGGTTGCGTTTCATTAATGCCTGCAAATGACTCTTTCCGTGATTTCTAACTGCAACAGAGAAGCAGTAGCAACAACAATAACAGCAGCAGCAAAAACAGTAACGACAACAAATAAACAAAGGACAAACAAACGGCGCAGCAAACTCCTGCCGTAACAATTTCAATTTGTGTCCTTTTTGTGCTCTATTTAACTCGTTGCCCATTAAGAGCGCAAAACGATGATGCAGCCGGCTGCTGCTACTGTCTGTTTTTTGTTTTTTTTTCTTTGGTCAACGTCAAAGGACATAGAAATTTAAATTTCAGCAACATTTTTTGTTGTACTTTTTGAAAGGTTTACGTAAAACTAAATGTTGAAAGTAACTAAGAGAAAAACAAAATAAAAATCATGTATAAAAATGCGTTATAAGAAAGAGTTGTAAAAGCAATTGAATGCTTTTAAAATTAACATTTTTACTCCTGTTTAGCAAATGCAGTTTCTAGCATTTCTCTTAGTCTATATAATCCTTACTTAGTTTTTTTTATACTCAATTGATTTTATTTTATTCTCTTTTTTTTTGATGTTATTGTCTCTTTTACAGTGATCAAGCATTTAATAGTATTAGTTTTCATTTCATAGAAATCTTTACAGATTCAGTAGTTTTTATATTATAGATTCAATAGTATTTATACTATAGATTTAATAGTATTTATTTAATAGTATAGATTCAATAATAATTATACTATAGATTCAATAGTATTTATACTATAGATTCAATAGTATTTATACTATAGATTCAATAGTATTTATACTATAGATTCAATAGTATTAATACTATATATTTCCGGGATTTCTAACTGTATTTATACTATAAATTCAATAGAATTTATACTATAAATTCTATGGTATTTTACTAATTCTTTAAATTAAATAGTATTTATATTATAGATTCAATAGTATTTATACTATAGATTCTGTAGTATTTATACTATAGATTCAATAGTTCTTATATTATAGATTCAATAGTATTTATAATGTAGATTCAATAGAATTTATACTATAAATTCAATAGTATTTTACTACAATAATGTAAATACTATAATAACATAAGTACGTACCAATAGAATGTACTATACATTTTGTAAAAGACTATATAATCTGACACCATTGACTAAAAAATGTATAGTATTTTGTATTTAATATTTAATAGTATACATAATAGAGTATATTATATAGATTTAATAGTACGCACTATATATTTAATGGTATTTATTATAAATACAATAGTTTATATTATAAATTCAATTTCTTTTAGTGTTTTCCGAGTGCATGTCTTGAGTAAAACATCGAAAGATTTAAAAAATGTTTTTTATTAAATTAAAACAAAATCCTTTTGTGGTTCATGTTGTGATTGCGTACAACGCTTTGCATAATCGCGTCAACGTAGTATTTGTTTTGAACGAATTCTATTTTTTTATTTGTTATTTTTATTTGTCTCCTTTGTTTTGGGATTCTTGTCATCGTTTGCAGCATCCTTTGAACTTAGTACCTAGTACTTTTGTCATTATGCTAAAATGGGGTGCGGTCAATATTTGTCTCTGAATTTTAATCTTTTCCATCACAGAGCTACTCAGGTATTTGCAGTATTAACATTATACAAATTTTTACATTTTTTTTTTCGTCAGGTTTTATTTTATTTATTTAATTTTTTTTTCTTTGTTTTAAGTATTTTATTGTTTTATTTTAAATTTGTTTCAATTTGTGTTTTAAATTATTTCTATTCAAGTTCTTGCTTTTTTAAGTTCTTTCAATATTCTTAATTTGTTATCCTTTTGCCGCAGGTAAATACTGCTTAAAAAAAAAACATTATCTCTGTGGATTTGTGACCCTTGCCTAAAGTAGTCCACTTAATGGATGTTTTCTTTACGAATTATGTTGCTTTTACCTTTGATTTGGCACAAAGCCTTAACCGAAAAAAAATTTAATTTGTAAATTTTACAAAAACAAAAAAAAAAATCATTTATTCAACTCATTTTCTTCGTCATTTTCAGTTTATTTCGTTCGTTTACCACACAATTTGCTTCATTTACTTGCGCATTATTTTAAGTGCATTTCTGAAAAAAGCATCTCTTTGACTAATCATCATCGCAATATTTTACCATCAGCCAGTTGCCACTCATTTCAATCACACCACTAGAACCAGTAGTAAATTTGTAAAATTTGCTATTTTTGAAACCAAATTTACAGCAGAGTTAACGATGGTGCATCAACTAGGCTAGGTTTTCAACTTAAATTTGACGCATGGCTGCACAAAGTACAGTTGATTTTTAATATAGACGACTCATTGAAAAAACGAAATAAATTCAATTTCGAATAATTTTAATTTTGTGAAATATGTCGGAATTACGTACAGTTAAATTTTGCGCATAACTAATTGCCGACAGTTTATTTTCTTTTTTTTAGTTCACATTTTCAGTACTGTTTTAAAACAAAAACATTGAAACAGGGATGAATTGAATTAAAGCAATATATTTTTAATTCCGACACCTATGTCGGAATTACGTACAATGAAAATTTGTATGCACCTAATTGCCGACACTATGTACCTTACTAAACTGACTTAAAAAAATATTAAAACAAATTGCTTTTTTATAAAAGACACAACAACTGTGTCGGAATTGCGTACATTTGAAATTTTCATGCACCTAATTGCCGACACTTTGTATTTTGTTGAATTGACTTAAAAAGAAAATATAAAAACAGTTTGCTTTTTTAAAAGAGACACAGCAACTGTGTCGGAATTAAGTACATTGCAAATGTTCATGCATCTAACGCGCTGACACATTGTAATTTGCTGCACTGACTTCAAAAATATATTAAAACAAATTACTTTTTTTTATAAAACACACAACAACAGTGTCGGAATTACGTACAGTGCAAAATTGCATGCATCTAATTACCGACACTTTGTATTTTGTTGAACCGACCTTAAAGGAAAATATGAAAACAATTTGCTTTTATTTAAAAGACATCTAATTTGCTGAACTGACTTAAAACAAAATGACTTTTTTATAAAAAAAAAAAACATACCAACCGCGTCGGCATTTCGTACAGTACAAATTTTCATGCATCTAATTGCCGACACTTTGTAAATTGCTGAAAATCGGATTTAAAATATTTTCGGTGATACATTTACGTTACATTTTTAACTTTTATACATTAAAACATTTAAAATAAATATTTTTTTATTAAAATAAAAAAGGAAACCCTGCTGATTCGTTCCAGTTTATATTAATAAAGCATTTTAAGATTGTATTCTAAGAAGTTGGTTAGATTATTTTTATGTAAGCGTGTGTCTTGCAACTGTCAACAACAAACCAACCGCAAGCAATTGAGAACGACGACGTCGGTATTGTTGTCACGCAGTAGGACAAAACCGCATAAAATGTAAACCTATTACTGCTTAACGCAAACAAATGAAAATAAAAGAGAACAAAAAATATAAATAGCGCGCGCCTAAAAGGACACTCAAGCTGAAAAATAAAAAAAGAAAAAATACAAAAAAAAAACTTAAAATTAGAAAAAATATAAAGAAAAATAAGAAGAAAGTGCGCGTGACACATTCTCAAGTGAAATCGTTGTTGTTCTGGTTGTCGCGATGATTTTGTGACCTGCTGAACATTGCTCTCGTTGCTGTTGATGTTGCTGCTGTCGCGGTGCTTGTTGTAGTTTTTAAGGATGTGGCTGCTGTTACGGCTGCAAGTGATGTTGCTGCCATCAACTTGATGTGGCAGTCTGTATGACAAACACAGCAACACAAGACAAATGAACTCACATATGTAGGCATGGAAACTAAACAATTGTAAAAATAGTAATTGTGAAAATGAAAAAAAAAAAAAAAAAACTAAAAAAAATTAAAAAAAAAAAATCTAAAAAAAGAGCACAGAACTAGCACAACAGTAACAATGCAAAACTGCAACAATTGAAGTCGTTGCTGTTTCTGATGCAGTGTTGCTATTCCTTTTGCTGTTGCTGATGTGCTCGAGTGTTGTCGGTGGCGCTTGGTGTGACAGTCAGGAGCTAAGTAATGCTTTGCATATATATTTGGGACAGCAATAAGTGCTTCCGTTGATGCTATAGTTTTTAGTTTATTTTTTGTTTTTAATTATTTTTATATTTTATTTTTTTTTTTCATTATTTTTATATTTTATTTTAATTATTTTTATATTTCATTTATTTTAATTTAATTATTTTTATATTTTATTTTAATTATTATTATTTTTACTTTTTTCTTATATTCTTACTTATATTCTTTTCTTACTTATATTCTTTTGTTTTTTTTTTTTTATTTTGATTTTTTAATTTATTTAATTTTTCTTTTTGTTTTTATTTATTTTTAATTTTTTTTTTAATTTTTTTTTTTTTTTTATTTATTTATTTTTTTTTTTTTTTTGTTTATTGCACATTTTAATTGCAATACAGTTTCATAACATACTTTTTGTCATGCTACATCATAAACATGCACATAAAAAACTCACATAAAAGTGTGCACTTCAAAACTATATCAAAAAATTGCAATTAAAAATATATATATATTTTTTTTTAAACACATAAAGTGTTTTTTTTTTAAAGACATAAAGTGTTTTTTTTTTATTATACGCCTGTCATGCACATTTTGCAAATATTGAAGGTTTTTGTGAATTTTATATTCACATTAAATATGCTGTGCTTGCTGCTTTGTAGTCAAATAAATCATATTTGAAAATTCAAATAAATGTTTAATGCTGCGACTGGCAGGCAGTTGGTGGTTATTAGCAGCAACATGCATTCAATTAATATTTGTTTGTATGTGTCAGTCAATAAAATAGCATTTTTATTAATAATAAATAAAGAAAACAAAATTTGCATATTTTACAAAACAGCTTGATACAAATATTATTCAATTTTTGATAGTTATTTGCTGCCTGTGGTGTTGCTTTAATATTTTAAAAGAGAATATCACTCATACGTCAAAACATAGTGAAGGCGAATAACTGATACCTTTAGTAGAATTTTGTAAAAAAAAAAACAACAACAATTTACAAAAAAAAAAAACAAATTAAAAAATATATAATTGTAATTACTATTCTATAATTTCAATACAATGCTTGGAAAAGTAACTTAAGATCTAACAATTATTGTAATTAACATCGATATTATTGAAATGTATCATATAATATATCATAAAACATATGATAAATTATATTATATAAATATTTTCTAAAATATATCATAATATATATCAGGAAGTACATCTTAAAATGTATCATAAAATATAAAAAAATATATGAGAAAATGTATCAGAAATTATAGCATAAAATATATAATGTATATTACAAGTTACATCATAAAATAAATTAGAAAACATATTATAAAATATATCATAATATATATCATAAAATATATAATAATATATATCATAAAATATATCATAATATATATCATAAAATATATCATAATATATATCATAAAATATATCATGAAACATATCATACAAATATAATTTACATAATGTATTCATATAATGTATATTACAAGTTATATCATAAAATACATTATAAAACATATTATTAAATATAAAATATATTATAAAACATATTATAATATTACATACAAATTTCATAAAAAATAATTTTAACTTATATCATAAAATATAATATGAAATATATTATAAAACATTTCTTAAAATCTATTATATAATATAAAATGTGTCATGAATAAAAATAAAATATGTCAAAAAATATATCAGAAAGCATATCATAGAATATATCATGACATAAAAAATCATATCAGAATTATGATATCAGAAAGTATAATAAAATAAATCATAAAATCTATCAAAATGTATCATAAACAAATCAAATATGCTCATCAGAAAACATGAAATAAAAAAAATATGTCATACAATATATCATAAAATATATCATAAAGTATTTTTAAATATTTCATAAAGTAAATTAGCATAAAATATATAAATTATCATACATATTATGAATCATCAACTAATATTAAAAACAATAAAATACATAAGATCACATTGATCTTCAGTTATATTAAAATACTAAAAAAAAAAAAACTATATAATTATTCCGCAAAAATGTATATTGCAAAATCGAGCAAAACAAATTAAAAATATTTTTAATGTTTTTTTTGGTAAAAGTCATAAATTTCAAAATGTTTACTACAAAAATCGACCAACTGAATCAGTAGATAATGTTGTTGTTTATATTTCTCTGTTTGTTTGTTTGTTTTCCATAAAATACTGACCCATAAAACCTGCGCAGCAACTTTATATTGCTGCATTTACAGCAGCAACAGAAACAACCCAAAGAGTTGCACAGTTACTGCTGCTTGGCGCTGTTTAAATTAATAAAAATTTATTTATGTCATGCCATGTCATGTCAACAACAATAGTTGTTGTTGCTACTACAGCAGCAGTAGCAGTAGCAACCGAAGCAGCAGCAATTGTAAAAACAAAGAATATGGGTTGCTAGTAAAATAACAAGTTGCTGGCTGGCAGTCGAGAGATACCTGGTGTCTGTCATCCTGCCGAGTGTTTATTTTTTATATATATTTTTTTATGTTTCATTTAGGTTCTTCTTGTTTTTATGTTGCTCTTTAGCACTGCGTCACCTGCAGTTTGTCATGTTTTACGCATGTAAACACTTTGTAAACGACAAGTCCTGCCTGCATCCTTGCAGCAGGCAACAGTAGTAGTTAGTACCAGTAACTCTTTAATTGCTTATGCATGCACAAAGGGAAAAAACACGAAAAGTTTTAATTTTAATAACTTGAGAGTATGTGCGAAAAATTCATAAAATTAATTATATTTCATTTTTGAATATGTTATGTTGCAGAACAAACACATGCTGTTTGCAAGTATGATTTGTTAATCTAAATTAGAAATGTTTGCATTATTTTGTTGTTGTAAAATATATTTGACGAAACAAACGCTTTATATGCATTTATATATTTTATATATTTTTAATTTAAATACTTATCAAAAACATATAATATTTGCACACAGATAATATATTTAAAAAATATATGCTTGACCACAAATATATGAAAAATTTTTAAACTACTGAATACAAATATTATCTTAATAATTAGATTAAATATTGATAGCGTATGATAGTTTAAACTATTATAGTTCGCGCAAATATAATTCATTTAATATTAAAATATTTAATGTATAAATGTTTCAAGCGCAATTTAAATGTACTGGTGAGTACAAAAATTAGCACATGTATTTTCTGTCAAGATGGAAACTATGTTTCAGTTAAACATATTTCGGTTATATACAGAACAATTATTTTCATCAGAACAAATGCAATTATTGTACATATTGTTTATAATTAATTTATGATAAACAGTTTGATTTTAAAAGCAAATTAATACTTTTCGTGAATTAGATAATTTAAACATTAATATGTATCGGGTAAACATATTTATGTTAAATACAAAATTATTGATATTTTATTATTTTCAATTATTTTTATATTTACAAATGCAATTTTCGAACATATTGTTTAAAATTCATTTAAGGTAAACATATTGATTTTAAAAGTCAATTTTTCATTTTAATGATTTAAAAATTAATATGTTTCGGGTAAAGATTTTTTTGTTAAATGCAAAATTATTGATATTTTATTATTTTCAATTATTTTAAATGCAATTTTCGAACATATTGTTTAAAATTCATTTATCATAAACATATTGATTTAAAAAGCCTATTAATTATTTTAATAAATTAGATAATTTAAAAATGAATATGTTTCGGGCAAACATATTTTGATTAAATGCACAATTATTGAGATTTTACTATTTTCAATTACGAAAATGGAATTTTCAAACATATTGCCAAAATTTCGTTTATCAATTAATAATTTCAATGAATTAAATAATTTAATAATTATTATGTTTCCGATAAGCATAATTTGATTTAAAACATCAATTTTTCATTTTAATGATTTAAAAATTAATATGTTTGGGGTAAAGATTTTTTTGTTAAATGCAAAATTATTGATATTTTATTATTTTCAATTATTTTAAATGCAATTTTCGAACATATTGTTTAAAATTCATTTATCATAAACATATTGATTTAAAAAGCCAATTAATTATTTTAATAAATTAGATAATTTAAAAATGAATATGTTCGGGAAAACATATTTTGATTAAATGCAGAATTATTGAGAATTTATTATTTTCAATTATTTTCATCAGCACAAATGTAATTTTCAAATATATTTTTTAACATATTGTTTATATTCTTTTATCATAAACATATTGAATTTAGAAGCCAATTAGTATAAAAAAATTATTATGTTTCGGGTAAACATATTTTGACTAAATGCACAATTATTGAGATTTTATTATTTTGAATTACGAAAATGGAATTTTCAAACATATGAATTAAATAATTTAAAAATTATTATGTTTCCGATAAGCATAATTTGATTTGAAAAGTCAATTTTTCAATTTAATGATTTAAAAATTAATATGTTTCGGGTAAACATATTTTTGTTAAATGCAAAATTATTGATATTTTATTATTTTCAATTATTTTCATCTTTACAAATGCAATTTTCGAACATATTGTTTAAAATTCATTTATCATAAACATTTTGATTTTAAAAGACAATTAATTATTTTAATAAATTAGATCATTTAAAAATGAATATGTTTCGGGAAAACATATTTTGATTAAATGCACAATTATTGAGATTTTATTATTTTCAATTATTTTCATCAGCACAAATGCAATTTTCAAATATATTTTTTAACATATTGTTTATATTCTTTTATCATAAACATATTAAATTTAGAAGCCAATTAGTATAAAAAAATTATTATGTTTCCGGTAAACATATTTTTATTAAATGCACAACTATTGAGATTTTATTATTTTCAGTTGCAAAAATTTAAATTACTAACATATTGCTTAAAATTCATTTATCATAAACATATTGATTTTAAAGGGCAATTAATAATTTCATGAATTAGGTAATTCGAAAATTAATATATTTCGGGTAAACATATTATGATTAAATGCATTATTATTTGGGAAAGAACAAATATAACCAATGAATAACATTTCATACAAATAACATTATCTACTACAAAAATATATTTCCGTGAAATATATTTTTTGTTTGCTACAATTAAAAAATATGTCTATTTATTTGCTTTTAATTAAAATGAAACAAAATCAAGAGGTAAAACAAAAAAGAAAAAGAAAGTGAGCTACCACTCGTGTCTGCCACGTCACTTGACGACGTCAGCTCAAGTGATAGAACTTGACTTTATTTTGGTGTCAAGACACACACAAATACACATATCCTTTGAACACACCTATGCAGTATGTATGAATGTAGGCAGCCCCCTTAAGCGAATCCAGTCAATTGCATTTGTTTTAAATGTCTGTAGGTTTTTCTAATTTTTTTTCTCCCAACGGTCAGGGTTGCCAACCAACGAACTACGTGTCATTTGTGTTGCATGGTTTTATTAAGTTTCTTTTTCACGTCTTGAATACATGTAATACATATGTGTATGCTCCTGTAAATGTCTAACGAACGCTAACGATCTTGTATATCATTCAATTAAAATTCAGTTAACGTTTGGCCTCAAGTGCTGCATGTGTCTCCAGTGTCTTCGTTGCGTTGCGTTGCTGCTTTACTTGAGGCGCTCACTCGCTTCTTTGGCTCCTTTCAATTAAGTTTGTCTCCTTTCGTGCCTGAGTTTTGTACTTCACGAACAAAGTTCAAGGATTAAATGTCAATGCAATGAACAACAACAGCAAAAAGAAGCTAAACACATTGACAAAACAAACAGCACTAACTGTGGCTATATAAAATGTGTACTTCAAACGAGAAACTGTTGTTTTTTTTCTAGATATATTTAACCTAAAGCGCAAACATTGACACATGACATGTTAACCGTAGAAAAATATATTGAAATGTTTAACATATAATTGAGTTGTTTAATTTGTTAGATCATTTAAACAAAGCAAAAATTTAATACATAAAATAAAAACTTGAAATAAAAATTCTATATAAACATATTGAATTTAAAAGCAAACTAATACTTCTAGTAAATTAAATAATTTAAAAATTAATATGTTTCGGGTAAACATATTTTGATTAACTGCATAATTATTGAGATTTTATTATTTTTAATTACTTTCATCGGCAAAAATGCAATTTTCAAACATGTTTTTTTTTTTTAAATTCATAAACAAACTGATTTTAATTTAATGAAAAACAAAGATGCATAAAATTATTAAATGTTAAAAGTCAGAAGATTCATAAAATAATAATATTCGAAAAAACTATAAAATGAAAAAACATAAAATTATAATTTCATATAATGAATTCAAAAAATAAAAAAAATCATTACAAATTTAAATCAAGGAATGACAAAAATAATCAAATCTTATTTTCGTAACATCATAAAATAACACTACCCAATTTTTCACATGGACATCCCATACATCAATTCAATATAATTTGCCAGTGCTGATTTTGACTGCATACTCAGTTTTTGCGAAAATTGTAATCGTATTTTTAATCCGTTCTCACCTACTTCTTAGAATAATAAAAAATATAGTGGTGTTGAAAAATAGTTTTAGAAAAAACCTTAAACGCAATTTTTATCTCAATTGTCAAGACTTATTTTAATATATTAGTGAATGCTATTATACCAATAAGTTTTTTTGATAATTGGATTTAAACTCGGAAAATGTTGATTCTATTAAACAGTTTTTTAATTATTTTTTCGCATTTAGGATCTAATGATAAACAAGAAAATGATTTATGCTAATCTAGATCATAGTTCAAATTAACTATCAACATTACTATATTTTTTCTATATGCTTTACTTTTGAAAATATGCCCTGTGTTATGATACTATGTCATATAATCAATTTTCAATGAAAATACGTATGCCTGTAATCTGCAAATATCATTACTTCGTAATTAAAGGAGGCTTATTCTTAATGCATACTCAGTGTTGTCCTATTAACTGCCATTTTTCATTAATTTATATGTAAACTATACAATTACTTTAAATATTTACATTTTACATGACTGAAACTTATTGATAGGGCATATTAAAAAATTAGAACCGATGAGAAAAAGTTATTAATTATAATTGTTAGTTTAAACTATGCTCTGCATAATCATAAATCTTTTTTTTTATTTTTCATGAGATCTGAATTGCTAAAAAATCATCCAAAAATAGTCTAAATAAATCAAAATTTGTTGAGTTTAGTATTGAGGCCTTACCAATGCCGGCTTTAATATCGTAGATGTTTACAGAAAATAAAGGATGCAGAAAACAGAATGGCGCACAAAACAAACATTTTTCTATGCGTTTTTATCGGAGAAACAACATTAAAATAATAGTATTCATACTTTTATATTCAACAATATTGAAATTGTTAATTTAAAGGTACTGAATTTTTTAAATACTATCAAATTCATTATAAAACTCTGTGGCAATATGAAATAAAAGCATTTTTAAACTTTAATCAATAAAAACACAAAAATCATAAAATATTATATTCGAAATTTAAATTTACAACATAGTAAAATACAAAATCACAAAATTGCATAATTTTAAAATAAAACGAGTTAGGAAAGTTAGGTCACATGGGGCGGATTTTTATCCTACACCTTTGGTGGGGATATTAATGTGGGATATTTTATTGCATACCTTAATTTTAAAGTTTTTAATTATGCTGAACCTCCCCACCCTCAGAATATTATTCATATATCAGGAATTTACGTTTTATATCCCCATAAATTAAAAAAATTATATGAAAGTATAAACAACTAAAAATAAAATTGAAAAATATAATTGGTCGGACCACGCCTATATTTAAAATTTTGAAAGGCTAATATTTCATAGATTTGATTTTAATAATTTACGGATCAAATTTCCACTATGAAAACCCGGGAAATAATAAAAAAAAAAAGTGGGCGGATCACGCCCATTTTTGGACCACATATTTATAGGTGAATTCTAACAATACCTTTTAAATTTTATTACTATACCTTGAATACTTTTCGAGTTATTAGTTCTGAAAGAGTTATATAAAAGTGAATTGTATGGGAGGTGGGCGTGTCCGTTGACCGATTTGGCTCATTTTTAAACTCAATTCCTACTTTTGGCTAAAATATATTGAGACGAAATTTCATCGCATTCTGATCAGTATTTCTCAAGTTATTCTGTATTCGGACAGCAAGACGGACAGACGGACATGGCTAAACGGACTCGGGTAGTGATGCTGATCAAGAATATATATACTTTTCCATACCGGACACGCCTCCTAAGAGGCATTACAATATATACACAAAGTTAATATACCGTGTACCTCAGAGGTGTAGGGTATAAAAATAATGAAATCATAAAATTTTTAAATACAAATTTTTAACCTATTGTAAAAAATGTTAACAAATAATATAAAATCATTTTAAAATTTTAAAAATTATAAAATACAAAAAAAAAAAATTCAAGAAATTATTTAATAAAGAAAATTAAGAAAAAAAAATAAAAAATTATTAAAATTAATACACAAGTATAAATTGAATTTAATAAACAATAATTCATGTGGTGAAAAAAAAAAGTGGTGAAAAGTTCAAAAATAACTTGTGGAGCTTTCATTTAGTACGGGATAAATTTGTCGCTGTTGACGATTTTATTGCTCACAAAACAAATAACAACCCAGAGCAAAGACACAAACCATATAAAAAAAATAATTTCGCAATTACTTCTCACAATTTTGTATTTTCGAAGATGTTCGAAGATACTGTTAAATGTATGTTATAAAAATGTTAAAGAGATATTATTATTATTGAGCCCATAAAAAGCTCTATGTTATAGCAAATATTTAACAGTTTTTATATTATTATGAATTTTATTAGAGCTTTATTTAGCTATAGATTATATTTTATAGTGAAAGCATTTCAGTTGTTATAATGTACAATTTATAGTAAATGTAAGAATAGTCTCCAAAAAATGTTATAATTTCAGACAACTAATAATAAAAAATATATTTTGAAAAAGTAAAAAGGTATATTACATATTGAACCCGGAATTTATAAATATCTCTAATTTTTTATATATATATATTTCACAAAAATTTATTTTTAGTTAGAAAATAAAATTGAAATTCACATAACACTATTTTTATCAGAAATATCATAGATTTTACCTTTGAATTTTAACTGTGTCACATATTTTATAAAAAATAACATTTATTATTGTTTGAGTTATTTAAAAAATCCGAAGAATTTCTTGTAGAAGTATAAAGTATAAAAACATGAAGGCATTAAACCATGAGTATCGGCCTAGATCCGGCTTTCGATCGAATTTCATACAAAATTTGTAAATGTGTTTTTTTTTTTAAACAAATTCAAATTCAAAAGTCAAAGCAAACAGATTGAATTCATTGAAAAAAAAACAAATTTTTGTACTGAGACATCGAAATCAACATATTTTGTATGAAATTCGATTGGAATTCGATCGAAAGTCGGAACATGATCATATATTAGAAATAATTGAACCACTTAGAACTATTCTCTCAACTTATAATATTAAATCTACTACTATAAGTTGTGTATTTCTTCAATTAATTCGACAACACAATATTTTATTAAAAATTAAATTTTTCAACCAATATTACAAGTCTTTGGTAGAACCACATTCCAAATCCATTACCTCGATTTGTTATACCTTGCCTAGAATGGAGATTTTTCCGAATGTACGCTTCTCCATCTTTTCATTTCCCAAAAATATACACTTTCCTAATATAATAACTATATTATAATTACATTTTCCAACAAATATTTTTGAATACAGAAAGGGCGGTCCCGTTCAATGCAATTTCTATGTCAAAAATGTCTTTTACTGAAATGTTCATTCAGGGAAATGTTCATTCAGGGAAAGCTTCATTTCGGGTAAATGTAAATTTAAGGAAAATGTCTATTTTTAATGTCTATATCGGGGAAATATCTATTCTTTTGTAAATTTCGGGAAATGTTCATTTTCGGGAAACATTCGTTATGGGGAAATATTTATTTTGGGGAAATATTCATTTTAAGGAAATATACATTTTTGGAAAATACTTATTTTGGGGATATATTAAATTTGGGGAAATTATCATTACGGAGAAAAATCAAATTGGGAGTGTTCAAGTGTTCATTTTGGGTCAATGTCAATTTAAGGAAAATGTCTATTTTTAATGTCTATATTAGGGAAATATCGAATTCAGATCAATGTCCATTCCTTTGTTCATTTTGGGGAATGTTCAATGTGAGGAAATGTCCATTCCGTCAGAAAAATTTGTTCATTCCTTTGTACATATTGTGGAAATACTCATTTTGGGTAAATATTTATTTTGTGGAAATGTCCATTTGGGAGAAATGTTCGTTTGAGGAAAATGTTCATTTTGGGGAACTATTCATTGTGTAAAATGTTTATACATGTATAGGGAAATGCCCATTAGAGGGAAATGTCTATTTGTTGGAAATGCATATTTTGGAAATGTCAATTTTGGGGAAATATCCATTTGAAGGAAATTTCTATTTGAGGGATATATCCCATTGGGAGCAATGTCCACTGGTGGGAAAATCCATTTGGAGGAAATGTCCATTTGGGGGAAATATCCATTTGGAGGAAAGTTCTATTTGAGGGATATATCCCTTTGGGTGATATGACCAGTTGGGGAAAATCCATTTGGGGGAAATGTCTATTTTGAGGAAATGTTCATTTGGGGCAAATTTTCCTTTGGGGAGGATGACCATTTGGGGGAAATATCCATATAGAGCATAAGGCAATATGTGCAAATATTCAAATCGGGGAGATGTCTATTTGGAGGGTCTCCCCGATTATATTTGATGGAAATTTTTGTTTGGGTGAAATGACCATTTGAGGGAAATGTCCATTTGGGAGAACTTTCATGTTTCATATGGGAAATATTAAATTGGGGAAAATATCTAAATGGGGATTTTTTTTTTTTTTTGTCGAAATATCCATTTGGGAGAAATGACTATTTAGTAACTACTTATTTATACCCTACACTAAGAGTGAAAGGGTATATTCAGTTTGGTACGCCGTTTGTAACACCCAGAAGGAAGCATCTCCGGTATGGAAAAGTATATATATTCTTGATCAGCATGACCTCCTGAGTCGATTTAGCGATGTCCGTCTGTCCGTCTGTCTGTCCGTCTGTCTGTCTGTCTGTTGAAATCCCTACTACTTTTAAAATTGAAGAGCTAGATAAATGAAACTTATAACTTAGATTACTAATATACCTACGCTGTATGTGCGAAAAAATTGGCGAGATCGGTCCATTGTGACCTATGATCCGACCACTTATGTTCAAATACCTCATATAAAATGTACATAAAATGATCAATTCTTACGTATACGTGCTTAGGTAAACTTTTTTGGTCAAATATATATTGATGTCATGCTCAAATACATGATAATAATGTTTTCCGGCGAAAAGACTTGTGGTTCACAAAAAAAAAATCGAAATTCGGTACACCTACCCATTTGTAAATATGGGTATCAAATGAATGGTTATTTTCAGGATTCGTATACCCTGGTGACCTATATATCACTTTGAATGGTAACCACACATATGTGTAGGGTATTTATAGTCGGCTTAGAAAATTATAGATAATCCTAACTATCATAATTACACCTACTTTAAAATTTCCCATGTGATCTAACCTTCCCAACTGGTTAATAATTCTACTACTATGTCTACTGCTAGTTACTACCAATAATTTTCACTTACTAAAATTTACAATTTATTTTTACTTTTCTACTACTAATTAAACTTCCAATACTACTACTAATTTTACTACCAAATTCAAATCAACTACAAAAAAGTTCCTAATTTTATGATCTACAAATATTTCCAAAACTAAATTTCATCATCATCATCCAAGCAGGTATCTCATCGAAACATAACCACAAAATATATTGATTTGCTGCTTATAATGCACCAAATACAACAAAGCGGTTGCACACGTACGCGCACTGAAATTGCACGAAACCGCCGCAGCAGTTAAACAAAGACACAGTCACACACACACACACGAACGCGTATTATCCTTAATTATAACGACGACACTGTCAACAAAGTTCGACGACGAAGAACTCAAAGACGAACTCAATTCAATAATTATCATAAAATTTTATGGCGAAAATTCTGTGAAGCATGACACGTGAAACTTTAACAAAAAAAAAGATAACAAATTGCATCGATAACACATAGAGACGAAGGTGCGGCAGCAGCTGGTTAAATAGTAGGACGAAAGGATGAAAGAACGAAAGGAAATGAAAATGGTAGCACCAATTCGAGGATGAAGAAAGTATGAGTCGAAGCTTCAACCACGTAGGACATGCAGCAGACTTTAATGTGGCAATGCAAGAGTCATATAAAACGACCGTAGAGCGCTTGCTTCATTATGTCGAAGGTGTTGCTGGTGCACAGTACAAAAACCAAAATAAGGTGCCGCAGCACATACAGTACATGTGGTAGCAATAGCAGCAGGTCATGCATGCAACATGCCTGGCATCCACCTGCATCATGCGGCACACAAAAGCAGTTGAAGGAATGAAGGACGGAGGCGGCAGGAAGCATTTGAACTTTGGCTAAGGGCATTCTAATGTTTAATGAAAATTTAGTTTAGTTTAAGTTTAGTTTAATTAAAATGGCGCCAAAGTTTAAGCAGCACTGTGTGTGTTTACAGGACAATGCGTTACCAGACAGGATTCAAAATTAACAGGAGCAGCAAGAAGCGATTTTCATTAAGAAAATGATTGTAATTATGAGGGAGTTTTATATGCAATACGAAGTTTGATGAAGTCATCGTGTATTATTACATGAAAACAGAAATGATTATAATAATGAAATAGTAGTTAGATGTATTAATATTCATCTTTCAATCAACTATTCATCTTTCAATCAACTTTTCATCATCTATTCATCAACTATTTATAATATATTCATTAATTGTTTATCATCTATTCATCATCTATTCATCATCTATTCATCAACTATTCATCAACTATTCATCAACTATTTATCCACAAAGTAGCATCTATTCATCAAATATTCATCAACTATACATCAACTATACATCAACTATACATTAACTATACATCAACTATTATTTAAGCATTCATCAATTACTCATGAAATTTCATCATCAATTATTCTTCAAATATTCATCTACTATTCATCATTAACTAATCATAAACTATACATCATCTTTCAATCAATTATTCGTCATCTATTCATCCAAAAATTAGCATCTATTCATCAACTATTCATAAACTATTACCATCTTTTCATAAACTATTCATCAAATATACATCAACTCTTCCTCAAATATTTATTAACTATTCTTTAAGCATTCATCAAGTAATCATCAACTATTGATCATCTTCCAGTCAACTATTCATCATCTATTCATCAACTATTTATAATATATTCATTAACTATTTAGCATCTATTCATCATCTACTCATCATCTATTCATCATCTATTCATCAGATATTCATCAACTATTCATCCACAAATTAGCATCTATTCATCAACTTTACATTAACTATACATCAACTATACATCAACTATACATCAACTATGCATCAACTATACATCAACTATACATCAACTATACATCAACTATACATCAACTATACATTAAATATACATCAACTATTATTTATGCATTCATCAAGTACTCATGAAATTTCATCATCAATTATTCTTCTAATATTCATCTGCTATTCATCAGATATAAATCAACTCTTCGTCAATTATTTAAAAACTATTCACCACCTATTCATCATCAATTCATCATCTATTCATCAACTATTCATCAACTATTCATCTACTCTTCTCATTTAATATTCAGCAAATATACATAAACTATTCATCATCTATTCATCAACTAATCATCAACTATTCATGAAGTATTCATCAACTATTCATCAAATATTCATGAACTATTCATCATCTTTCAATCAACTAATCATCATCTTTCAATCAACTATTCATCATCTTTTGATCATCTATCAACTAATCATCATCTATTCATCATCTTTTCCTTAACTACTCATTATATTTTCATCAACTATTCATCAACAATTCATCAACAATTCATCATCTATTCATCAACTATTCATCATCAAATCGTCAAATACTCATCAACTACTTTCAATCAACTATTCTGCATCTATTCATTAACTATTCATCAACTATTAATGAACTATTCATCATCTTTCAATCAACTATTTATCAACTTTTGATCATCTATCAACTAATCATCATCTTTTCCTTAACTTCTCATTATATTTTCATCAACTATTCATCAACAATTCATCATCTATTCATCAACTATTCATCATCAAATCGCCAAATACTCATCAACTACTTTCAATCAACTATTCAGCATCTATTCATCAACTATTCATCAACTATTCATCAACTATTCAGCAATTGATCAACTATTCATCTTTCAATCAACTATTTATCATATATTCATCAACAATTCATCAGCAATTCATCAACTTTTTTTAAATTGTTCATCAATTATTGATTAACTATTCATCACTACTCATCAAGTATTCAAAATAACCAAATTTTATTTAAATTTCGTCGTCTTTTTCTCTTAGCATTTGCAAATCAAACAGTGCTACACAAATAGTATAAAATATAGTTATTTGTTGAATTTCTTGTCTCTCCTGTGTCCCTTTTTCCCGTTCTTCAGCCCACTTGAAACTTATTTCAATTTCAAGACATCAACAGCATAACTTTCTTGTAGTCCTTGAAGTAGGCAAAACATTGCGCGCATATTTCGTGAGTCAACATTTTGTTGAATGCGCACAAATTTTTGTGTTGTAGCATATTTATTATATGCCTTCTAGCAGGCTGGAAGGCAGCAGAGTGGCAAGGAAAGATGCACATCATCATTGCATTTTCGTTGCAAGGATGACAATGTTTGGTGTCGTTGACGACGACAATGACTCCTTCTACTCCATTTCATTATAGTGACATTAAATTGTCAATAAACGACAAGGATTTGTTTTTACTCGAGGGTCTGATACATTTGGATTTGCATAGGCGACGGATAGAAATTTACACAATCACATTATACACAAGGCATTAAGTTATATTTGTCGATCATAAATAGTATGTGGCAAAAGTTGATAATGTGGAGAAATTTTGACTGATTGATTTTTTGAAAATTTAAATTTTATTTGTATCGAAGAAATAGGAAGTGATGAAAGATGTGACTGATAGATGATTTTTTTTTTGTTTAATAAATTCAATAAAATTGAGAAGGGATTCTACATTTTATTAAAATTCTAAATATTACAAAAATTCCAAATTTGAATAAAATTTTATATTTCATAATGCCACAAATTAGACTTTGAATCAAATTATAAAAAAAAATAACATAAAATCACATCTTCATGAATACCATGTATTCAAAATAAATAGCACAGCAATCGACGTCCGAAATCTGGCATAATACGTTTTTAAAAATTGTTCTCATACCGCCTAAATGTATGCAATGTTTTTTTATTAATAAATTGTGGCATAATACGGGGCAGCAAAGAGCGTCATATATCTTGCATGCTTTGCGGACAAATGCGCATTGTTATTGCTGCTGCTGTTGTTGTCGATGTTGCTACTGTTGTTGTTGTTGCTGTTGTCAAGCGAATTTACTACTCAATTGTGAAGCCGCGACAATGGCAAATTTTACGCACACAGCTCGAAATTTGCCTGCACAAACAGAGCAGAATCAAAACGAAAATCAGCAGAAAAGCAAACTGAAGGAGAAGTAGCAGCGAAAGCGGATACAAAGTACAGAATATCCTGGCTATGGATCCGGCAATTGTTTGTCATTGCCATAAATTACGTTTGGCCAAAATTTAGTATAGTCGCATTTTCGGCATTAAGTGGCATAGGGAAGCAGCAGCAAGCACAAAAGCCTCAAATTTTTATTTAATGTCATTGAGTGATATTTTTTTTGTTGGTTATAATAGCATTTTGCTGTTTTGTTTGTCGCTTTCTCTGTATCACGGAAATGCATTATAAAAGTGAATGTGATTTGAAAATAATTTGGTTAGATTTATGCGCCTTAAAGTATGCAAAGTATTTGTAGAATGATTTTAAATTTGCATTTATTTTTTTATGTATTAATTTATTCATTTATTTATTCATTTCTTCATTTATTCATTTATTCATTTATTCATTTATTCATTTATTCATTTATTCATTTATTCATTTATTCATTTATTCATTTATTCATTTATTCATTTTTTCATTTATTCATTTATTCATTTATTCATTTATTCATTTATTCATTTATTCATTTATTCATTTATTCATTTATTCATTTATTCATTTATTCATTTATTCATTTATTCATTTATTCATTTATTCATTTATTCATTTATTCATTTATTCATTTATTCATTTATTCATTTATTCATTTATTCATTTATTCATTTATTCATTTATTCATTTATTCATTTATTCATTTATTCATTTATTCATTTATTCATTTATTCATTTATTCATTTATTCATTTATTCATTTATTCATTTATTCATTTATTCATTTATTCATTTATTCATTTATTCATTTATTCATTTATTCATTTATTCATTTATTCATTTATTCATTTATTCATTTATTCATTTATTCATTTATTCATTTATTCATTTATTCATTTATTCATTTATTCATTTATTCATTTATTCATTTATTCATTTATTCATTTATTCATTTATTCATTTATTCATTTATTCATTTATTCATTTATTCATTTATTCATTTATTCATTTATTCATTTATTCAATTATTCGTTTATTCATTTATTCATTTATTCATTTATTCATTTATTCATTTATTCATTTATTCATTTATTCATTTATTCATTTATTCATTTATTCATTTATTCATTTATTCATTTATTCATTTATTCATTTATTCATTTATTCATTTATTCATTTATTCATTTATTCATTTATTCATTTATTCTTTTATTCATTTATTCATTTATTCATTTATTCATTTATTCATTTATTCATTTATTCATTTATTCATTTATTCATTTATTCATTTATTCATTTATTCATTTATTCATTTATTCATTTATTCATTTATTCATTCATTTATTCATTTATTCATTTATTCATTTATTCATTTATTCATTTATTCATTTATTCATTTATTCATTTATTCATTTATTCATTTATTCATTTATTCATTTATTCATTTATTCATTTATTCATTTATTCATTTATTCATTTATTCATTTATTCATTTATTCATTTATTCATTTATTCATTTATTCATTTATTCATTTATTCATTTATTTATTTATTTATTTATTTATTTATTCATTTATTCATTTATTCATTTATTCATTTATTCATTTATTCATTTATTCATTTATTCATTTATTCATTTATTCTTTTATTCATTTATTCATTTATTCATTTATTCATTTATTCATTTATTCATTTATTCATTTATTCATTTATTCATTTATTCATTTATTCATTTATTCATTTATTCATTTATTCATTTATTCATTTATTCATTTATTCATTTATTCATTTATTCATTTATTCATTTATTCATTTATTCATTTATTCATTTATTCATTTATTCATTTATTCATTTATTCATTTATTCATTTATTCATTTATTCATTTATGCATTTATTTATATATCTAATTTTATTATTTATTAAAAAAGAAATAATACTAATCTGTGCGACGTTGATGAGTCTGACATTGACAAAAACCGGACAAACCAATGTCGACAAAATGTAAATTTTATTCATCATCATCAGTCTCTTTTTTCGGCATTCTCCATTTCTGATGATGGTTAACGAATGTCAGGTAATAAAGTAACAAACTTACCAAGCTCAGAGCGGATTTGGACTGAGGAGGATGAGTAGAAGGTGCGGCTATCACTTAATATTCATTTCTTTTTGACAATAGCCAAAGTTTGACAGAGATTTTTACAGGTCTTCTACTTGGGTTTGAAGTAGCAACAGCGACAACGCAGTTGTATAAAATTGAAATAATTAAAAGTTACAAAACTTGGCAATGGCTTGAATGCTGTAAGAAATACAGACAAATAGGTGGTCGATAGAGACAACCTTAGAGGGTAGTTTGCAAAAGGTCTAAAGGGTTGAATACGACGTTATGTTGTCGCACTGATGATTTTACGTAATTATTGCAGAGCATCTAAAAGTATGCAGCGCTTAATATGCAAATTGTTTTAATTCAAATTAAAAATATAACGTAAAACGATTTACAAAGTAATTGACTCGGTCGGAGCTAAAGGTAAAACAACGCCTATTTGTTGCGTTCAAGGAAAATAAATTAAATTTGTATTTTTATCTTTATATTTTTTTTAAAGTTACCAGCGCCATAATTAATCAAAATGAAAAATTTAAATTACAAATCATTACAATGACTTTGAAATTATAGATTTCAGTCTGTGTCTTGCTTTCTATTTTTATTTTTTGTATTTTTTTATTTCTTAAACTTTACACTGTCTTCGCATCCACCAAAGTTTTACAAAATCAGCATCGCCCACGTATCCTCATCTTTTTCGCTTGGCTTAACGAAATTTGTTGACAACAAAATTTTGTTTTTTAAATAAATTATGTGTTGTAAATCGATTTTTCCGCACGTTGCAAAACGTGTCGAAATGTGCCAAATAATCATGAGACAGCACGACGAGCGCATTAACCGTAGAAACAACAGCAAAATGTTTTACTGAGCACCCAAAAGTATGCTTTAAAGTGTAGATGGCTGACAGGACAAGAGTCGTTTGTTCAAAGTTTAATGGAGCTGCTTTTGAAGATGAGGGACGAAAAAAATATACTTATTATTTTTGTTTTCATTATTCTTTTTAATTTCTGTGATACTTGTGATATTTGTGATGCTTGAGATATTTGTGATATATGTGATATATGTAATATTTGTAATACTTGTGATAATAAAATTGTGATATTTTTAATATTTGTGATATTTATTATATTTTTGATATTAGTAATAATTGTTATACTTGTGATATTTATTATATTGTGATATTTGTAATATATGTGATATATGTAATATATGTGATATATGTGATATATGTGATATATGTGATATATGTGATATATGTGATATATGTGATATATGTGATATATGTGATATATGTGATATATGTGATATATGTGATACATGTGATATATGTGATATATGTGATATATTTTATATATGTGACATATGTGATATACCTATGTTACATTTTGTGATATATGTGACAAATGTGATATACATATGTTATATATGTGATATATGTGATATATGTGATATATGTGATATATGTGATATAAGTGATATATGTGATATATGTGATATATGTGATATATGTGATATATGTGATATATGTGATATATGTGACAAATGTGATATACATATGTTATAAATGTGATATATGTGATATATGTGATATATGTGATATTTGTGATATTTGTAATATTTGTGATATATATAATGTATGTGATTATGTGATATATGTGATATTTGTGATATTTATATTTTTTTTTTTTTGATTTCTCTGATAATTGTGACACTTTTAATATTTGTGACATTTGAGATATTTATGATATATTTAATATTGATGTTATTAGTGTTATGTGAGATATTTGTGGTATTTGTGGTGTTTGTGATACTTATAATATTTGTGATATTTTTGATATTTGTATGTGTGATATTTATATTTGTGATATATATTTATTTATCACATTTTTATATTTGTGACATAAATTTTGTATTTTTATTTTATTATCTATGATTTTCTAATTATTATAATATTTTCGTTGTGATATTTTTTACATTTTTTTTTTTTTTTTGTTTATAATTCTAATTTTTTAATAAAAAAATACATATTTTTAATATATTTTATACATATTATCGCGAAACTTTCGCGTCAAGTACTTTGCAGAAAGAAGTTGCAAAATAAAATAAATATCTGTCTAAAGTTTTTCAAATCTACTGCGCTTAGCACCTACAAATTATGCACTACATAGTGTTTCCATTGTCTGGAAAATGCAAATATTTTTAACAAAATATATATATTTTTTTTTTGCATAAATATTTCATATTATGTTTATATTGTTGGTCATAAATAAACATAATATTTATTTTGTATTTTAACGAACGAGCAACTTTCCAAAATCTTTGTTGTTACAACTTTGCTAAACTGTGTTAATAAATCAAAAAAAACTATATAATAAGTATAAGCAAATCAACAAAATATATACACATTCAAAAATTCATTCAAAAAATTAACAAATAACACAGCAAAATAGTATAATTTTAAATTAGACAAAAAACCATTATTTTTTAATATTAATTTTCAATAGATAAATTATTTTTAATGTCAACAGGAATTTGTTCTTCTCAAGTTGAGAGTTTTTATTGAAACGCCATATTTGATGCACAATAAGTAATAATGAAGGGGAATAATGGTAAAGGTGATATTTTATAAATCTATGACGTTCGTACCTTAATTCCACAAGTATTTAAAAGTTTTAAGTAGCAAAAAACTTACCTAAAATAGAAAGAAAAAGCAAACATTAGCATATTTTGAATATATAAAAAAAAAATTTAATTTAAAATTTATATAAAATATGTATACAAAAATAAATATTTATTCAGTTTATAAAATCAAAAACATATCTATAATATATTTGATATTCGAATATTAGTAATAATTGCTATATTTGTGTTTGTAAAATTTTATGATATTTGTGATATTTATTTTGTTTGTGATATTTATATATAATTTGTGATAATTGTTATATTTGTGATATTTATTATATTTGTTATATTTTTATAAGTGATATTTATAATAATTGTAATATATATGATATTTGTGATAATTTTCATATTTATGATAATTGTAATATTTGATATATTTTTAATACTAGTGATAATTTAGATATTTGTAATATTTATGATATTTTAATATTTGCTATATATGTAATACTTGTGATTTTTATGATATTTGTGATACTTATTGTTTTTGTGTAATGTGTGATATTTAATATATTTAAGATATTTGTTTGATATTTTTATTTGTGATATTTATGATATTTTTTATATATGTTTTAGTTTTGATGTTTATGATATTTTGATGTTTTTTTTTTAATATTTGTGTTATTTGTTATATTTTTTATATCAGTGATATTTTCGATATTAGTAATATTTGTGATATTTATTGTAATTGTAAACGTTGTGATATCTAAATATTATTTGTGATATTTGTTATATTGAAATATTTATTATATTAATTATATTTTTGTGATATTTGTAATAAGTGACATTTGTAATTTTTAATATTTGTGATGTTGTAATATTTGTGATATTTTATACATTTATATTTTTAGAATTAAATTAGAAATTGAAATAATAAATTCGCACAGAATAAACCATTTAATTATAAAAAAAGTAGCTGGTCATAAAAAAAAAAAACAATAAAATTAAAAAGAACACTTGTATATACATTCAACAACAATACATAATTTAAAATGTAAAACTTTTCTACAATTTCAAGTTTCAACTGCTGTGCAGAAATTCGCAAAAATAAAATACAGCTGAACATAAAGAAAAAAATACGCGAAACATGTGTGCGTTATATTGCCAGATGTATGTGTGAATGTTATGTTGCCAGATGTATGTGTGAGTATACAAATACATGTGTGTGTGTGTGTAAAGACGTACAAGTCAGTGTAGATGTACGCTGCAATTTGCACAACAATTTGCTACAAATTCAGTTAAGAATTACGCTTGAAAAAATTACATTGCATACTTTTGAGTGCTACCAAACTACAACAAAGCACTGCATTGTAGTCTACATTTGGTGTATACAAAAAAAAGAAAAAAATCAAAACAGCATAGAGCTAAAAATAATGCAACGGAATTTAAAGCAACAACAAAAAATTAGAAACTCAAATAAGAAATAAGCGCTGCAAAGTATGCAATGTAAATTTAATACGTGATAGTATGAAATGTTTTGCAACATATTTAAGGTAGCTTATTATTGTTTTCAAGTTAAGAGTATTGTGATTTAAGATTATCTACATATTACAGTCGTCAAACAATGGCTGTCAGTTGCATTTAAATCTGGCATCAAAATTACATTGCCTACATATAGGCGACTAAGTAACCGTCTAACAGTTACACAGCTTTCGGGGGAGTTGGTTAAGCTCTTAAAGCTCACACGCATATTAAATTGGAATATGTACACTTTGAGTCTGTCTGCAGGCTATAGGTAACAGTGCGCTTAAAGCACTTTAATATTTTAAAGCATATCTTTAGGCGCACAAGCATAAAAACTCAATGCTATATTAAAACAGCAAGAAGTAGCCTAAACATTATACTAAAAATCGTCTAAAACATTATAATAAAATTATATACATGCCTAAAACTATGCAACGTTTTTCTTAACAACGCCTACAACTCTCACAGCACATTTTCTAACAACTACTTAGCCACTTTAGCTGCCAATTTAAGCCACAACAATAAGTACAACTGCATCAACAACAACAACCACTACAACAACAACACACGCACACAAAAAGAACTTTCAAACTTCATTCAAGTAATGCCCAAGAGCATTTAAGAATTACACGCACACATAGACACAACGAACGACACGACATATAGACAGTAGTTGTGCTACGCATAAGGCACGCGCCGCCACCGCCTGTTCCCTATCATCTACTATTTACAAAAACATTTTACATACTTTTAGGCGGCACAACGCTCAAAAGTCATTTTCGCGCTTCTTCCCACATTGCCGCCTGATTATTCCCCGCGGCTATAATCATTTTAATTTTAAGCGTCTTTGCACAGCACGAAAAACCCCAGCAGCGCACCGCCGAACGTTAATAAAGTTTGCAGCCACCGCCGCCGCCATTACAACACTGCAGCCCCAAAAGTATGCTTTAGAAAAATATTCTCTCGCACTACATAGTTCGCAGTGCAGTGCGTCCGTGGCTTACAGTGTTTAATGCTTGCCTACCTTGGTCTAACGATGAAAGGCAAGCGTTTGGGTGTCGCACATTAGGACGAGAAGTTGCCTGCTCCGCCCGCCTCGAGGCAAAGCAGCAAATAAGTTGCAATTTTCTAGTTGCAACTTTCAGAAAATTACAACGACAACAGCAACTTTGGCTAGCAAAGTTTTATGCAGCCGTAGCAGCAGCAACAGCAACGTTGTTTCTGATGAGTTAAATAAATAAATTTATTTTAATAAACATGAAGTTGGTTTTTGTTGATCTTGTCGTTGTAGTGGCTGTCTTGGGTGTCCTGATAAAATGTAGGGTTTTTCATGGGTGATGACTTAAACTGTGTGCGCGAAGATTTATGAACATGGGTTAGAAGACATGGTGGTACTAGGAATTTTTTTTTTAATATTTTTATTATTATTATTATTATTATAATTATTATTATTATAATTATTATTATTATAATTATTATTATTATAATTATTATTATTGCTATTATTATTTTTGTTTTGCTCACATGCTGGACGATTTGTTCAACCAATCTATTTATCATATCCTATCATATTCTATCATAACCTATCATATCCTATCATATCCTATCGTATTCTATCATAACCTATCATATCCTATCATATCCTATCATATCCTATCATATCCTATCATATCCTATCATATCCTATCATATCCTATCATATCCTATCATATCCTATCATATCCTATCATATCCAATCATATCCTATCATATCCAATCATATACTATCATATCTTATCATATCCAATCATATCCTATCATATCCTATCATATCCTATCATATCCTATCATATCCTATTATATCCTATCATGTCCTATCATATCATATCATATCACATCCTATCCTATCATATTCTATCATATCCTATCATATCCTATCATATCCTATCATATCCTATCATATCCTATCATATCCTGTCATATCCTATCATATCCTATCATATCCTATCATATCCTATCATATCCTATCATATCCTATCATATCCTATCGTATTCTATCATAACCTATCATATCCTATCATATCCTATCATATCCTATCATATCCTATCATATCCTATCATATCCTATCATATCCTATCATATCCTATCATATCCTATCATATCCAATCATATCCTATCATATCCAATCATATACTATAATATCTTATCATATCCAATCATATCCTATCATATCGTATCATATCCTATCATATCCTATTATATCCTATCATGTCCTATCATATCATATCCTATCACATCACATCCTATCCTATCATATCCTATCATATCCTATTATATCCTATCATATCCTATCATATCATATCCTATCATAGCCTATTATGTCCTATCATATCCTATCATATCCTATCATATCCTATCATATCCTATCATATCCTATCATATCCTATCATATCTTACCATATCCTATTATATTCTATCATTTCATATCCTATCATATTTTATCATGGACGATTTGTTCAACCAATCTATTTATCATATCCTATCATATTCTATCATAACCTATCATATCCTATCATATCCTATCATATCCTATCATATCCTATCATATCCTATCATATCCTATCGTATTCTATCATAACCTATCATATCCTATCATATCCTATCCTATCATATCCTATCATATCCTATCATATCCTATCATGTCCTATCATATCCTATCATATCCTATCATATCCTATCATATCCTATCATATCCTATCATATCCTATCATATCCTATCATATCCTATCATATCATATCCTATCATATCCTATCATATCCTGTCATATCCTATTATATCCTTTCATATCCTATCATAGCCTATCATGTCCTATCATATCCTATCATATCCCATCATATCCTATCATATCCTATCATATCCTATCATATACTATCATATCCTATCATATTTTATCATATCTTATCATACTTATCATATCCTATCTTGTCAAATCCTATCATTTTCAATCCAATCATATCCTATCCAATTATATCCTTTCGTATCATATCGGATCATATTCTACCATCTCAAATTGTAGTATATCTTAACACATCTTATTTCTTATCATATGATATGTTATAGGTACTATACAACCACATCACATCCTGTTATAGTTTACCATATACCATTTATCATATCATTTTGCAACCTATTATTTACTAACGTATCATATCATTTCATTTCCAATTTTATCATATACACTACTGTTTTTAACTATCCCTTCACATCATATATTCTACAATAACCCCACATTTTTAACTATTCTTCTTATAATAAACGCAATTTCCACCACATTATTCTTTTTTAACAATATTCACATCATAAAACCCATCTTCATTATTATCTTTATTATAAAATCTCTTGTTGACCCTCACCCCATCACTGTCACAACTTTTTTTTCACTGCACTTTGTTATGTGTTTGTGTCTCATTTGTTTGGATATTCTTTATTGTTTTGCTGTGGTTTTTTTTATTCTGATTTAAAAAATTTGCATTCTTTTCAAATGTCATTTGCACTGGATTTTTGGTGCATGCTGCTCCCTGGCGTTTCCATGAGCAATAATAATAAAAATTGTTCACTTATTTTGAAACTATATATAATATATATTTTTTAGTTTATGTTCAGATTGTTCAGCATGCATGTGACAGAAACAATTATGCGTTGGTGTGTGATTGTGGCAACAAATGATGCACATGCCACATGTGGATTAAATTATTTTTTTCGAAGCTTTTTCTGATATATGTTTTTATTTGCTGTGGGAAATTGATATCGCAATTTTTTATTTTTTTTTGTTTTGTATGGTTTTAGATGGCATTATAAGCGATGTAAAGTAAAACTGTTATACAGCTAAACTATTATACAGTAAAACTGTTAAACAGAAAACAGTTATACAAAAAACTGTTATACAGTAAAACTATTATACAATAAAACTGTTATGCAATAAAACAATTATACAGTAAACTATTATAGAGTAAAACTGTTATACAGTAAAACTGTTAACAGTACAACTATTATACAGTAAAACTGTTATACAGTAAAACCGTTAAAACTGTTATACAGTAAAACCGTTACACAGTAAAACTGTTATACAGTAAAACTATTATACAGTAAAACTATTATACAGTAAAACTGCTATACAGTAAAACTGTTATACAGTAAAAGTATTATACAGTAAAACTGTTATACAGTAAAACTGATATACAGTAAAACTGATATACAGTAAAACTGTTTTAAAGTAAAACTGTTATACAATAAAACTGTTATACGGTAAAACTGTTTACAGTAAAATTGTTATACAGTAAAACTGATATACAGTAAAACTGTTTTACAGTAAAACTGTTTTACAGTAAAACTGTTTTACAGTAAAACTGTTTTACAGTAAAACTGTTATACAGTAAAACTGATATACAGTAAAACTGTTTTACAGTAAAACTGTTATACAATAAAACTGTTATACGGTAAAACTGTTATACGGTAAAATTGTTTACAGTAAAATTGTTATACAGTAAGACGGTTATACAGTAAAACTGTTATATGAACATTAAAAAATATAGGTAATCACAAAAAATACAAGTTCTGAAAATACAACTGAAATCTAACTGCAAAATAAAAACAGCAGCAAAAATCCAAAAAATATGTTTGTAAAAATACTAAAATAATAATGTGTGCGGTGAAGTGTTTCGCGAGTGTTGAAAAACTAATTAAGCGTTAAAATCGCATTTGGGAATTGCATACATTAAGGCGCATGCATATGACGTAATTTTCCAAGCGGCTGCAACAACATCAACATCAATATTTTTCACCGAACAACGCAAAATATGCAGCTAAGTTGAAAAACGCATTGATGCGAATGACAGGCAAACGAACGAACGAACGAACCAACTGCAGAATTTTAAATTAAAGAAGAATTTTTGTGTAGGTAAAATTAAAGTCTAAAAAATTGTACATAATTTAAAGCCAAAATTATTAAAAAAAAAATATGTATAAAAACATAAAAGTTGTTTTGAAAAATATACAAAATCTGTGGGTACAATGATTAGCAGCAGATTAAGGCAAATTGCGTAGAGCCATATCCTACAGAATAATACCCGACGACACAAAAATTTATGGCAATGAAATTGTGCGCAACATTAATGCCAGCGCATGAATGCAAACAACGGCAACAACAACATATAATTTTAATTACAAGCACGATTTTAGATAAGGTTAAAAATTATGTAGACCAACACAACATAAAGCAAAAGCAGTAGTAACAGCAGCTGCAGCACCAACAACAGTCAACAACATGACAGTCGACAACAACTAAAGGACTCAACAACATGGAAAAAGCAGACAACAGAGAGAGAGAGTAAGGTACGTTATCAGCTGTTGTGAGAGACGTTAAAGTATTAGAAAGAGTTTCGTGTGATGTAGATGAGGGTGTCGGCTAGGGTTGCCATGTGTCAGCAACAGCAGCTTCAAAGTTTGTTGTGCAGTTTAATTGAAGTTGTCAGCAACGTGTAAAACAAGAACACGGCAGCGGCAGAAAATTAAACATAAACAAGAACATTCATAAATTTTTGCACTGCACAGTGGAACAAAAATTAAGCTTTGAAAACTATTTTAAAAAATTTGTTGTCCACAGTTTTTGTATAACAACAATATCATACTGCTAATAAAATGTTGCGCATGTTGCTGATAAACTGATTTTTTCAAACATGTTGCTTCTAAAATGTTGATTGTATCATGTTGGTAATAAAAAAAATAAAAAAACCAACAAGTTTCTCCTTAAATGTTGCTACAAAATATTGCTTTAAAAATGTTGCACTTAAATCTTGCTACCAAAATGTTTCTACCAAAATATTGCTAACAAAATGTTGTTATCAAAATGTTTCTACCACAATGTTGATGATACCCGAATGTTGCTAGCAACATATTTCTAAAACAAAATTTTTTAATAAAAATTTTGGTACATACTAAAAACTTAATATTAACATGTTGCTACTAAAATGTTGCTCTGAAATATTACTTATAAAATGTTGCTCCTAAAATGTTGTTATAAAATGCTGCTTCTAAAATGTTGCTATTAAATTGTTGCTTAGAAAATGCGGCTACAAAAATGCTGTTATTATGCTACTTAAATGTTGATTTTTTTTTTTGTTGCTACAAAATTTTTAATCATCAAG
Organism: Dryomyza anilis; assembly: GCA_951804985.1. Lineage (NCBI taxonomy): Eukaryota > Metazoa > Arthropoda > Insecta > Diptera > Dryomyzidae > Dryomyza > Dryomyza anilis. The sequence continues at coordinate 100,691,176 of OX638130.1, read as the reverse complement.
ATATTTAAAGTTGCCCAAAGTTAATTTTAATGCATGTGTCATCATGGTTTTTTTTTTTTGTATTTTTATTTTCTTTTACATAAAGTATTTTCATATTAAATACACAGTACGAAAAAAAAGAAGTAAAGTTTGTTTCGTAACCACATTCAGTACATCAGGGGGCAGCAACATCAAAGCACAGCAACAAACTTGACTAATTAGAAATAATTGCAAGTGGCAATGTTGCATGCAACTGAGCATGATTTAGTACCAAAAGAGTAGCCGCCGTCTGATGGGTGCGGGCAGCGTTAGTAGCAGCAACAAAATCATCAGTAACAACAACAACAACACATTAACAACAAATAAACAAACAAAGCAACGACAGAACAAACAAGAAGTAGCAGCAATGCAGACTCTTATGGGAAATTTAAAAAAAAATTCAGTGCAAAAAAAATGTAGTACTAAAAAATGTTAGTACGAAAAAAAAATTTAAGACAAAAAAAATTTAGTACGAAAAAAAATGTTACTAAAAAAAATATTAGTACGTACTTAAAATATTTTGGTACATACTGAAAAATATTTGAGTACTCAAAATATTTTTGTACTAAAAATATTTGAGTACTAAAAATTATTTAGTATTAAAAATGTTACTAAAAAAATTTTTAGTACGTACTTAAAATATTTTGGTACATACTGAAAAATATTTGAGTACTCAAAATATTTTTGTACTAAAAATATTTGAGTACTAAAAATTTTTTAGTATTAAAAATATTTTAGTACTAAAAATATGTTAGTACTAAAAATATTTTAGTACTAAAAATATTTTAGTACTAAAAATATGTTAGTACTAAAAATATTTTAGTATTAAACATTTTTTAGTACTAAAATATTTTAGTACTAAAAATATTTTAGTACTAAAATATTTTTAGTACTAAAAATATTTAAGTACAAAAAAATATATTTTAGTACTAAAAATAGTTCAGTACAAAAAAATATTTTAGTACTAAAAATAATTAAGTATAAAAATAATTAACTACAAATATTTTAGTACAAAAAAAATATTTTGGTACAAAAAATATTTTGGTATAAAACATATTTTAGTTATTAAAATATTTAGTATCAAAATATATTTTAATATTAAAATCTTTTATACTAAAAAATATATTACATATTTAAAAATATGTTTGTACTAAAAAATATTTTAGTACTAAATAAATTTATTATGAAATTAATATCTTTGAGTACTAAAACAATCATTCTGGTACAAAATAAAATATTTTAGTAAAAACATATTTTTTAAACAACAAATTTTGTTTGGCACTAAAATTAATATTGAAATAAAATATTTAAGTACTAAAACAATAATTTTAGTACCAAAATTAATACTAAAATATTTTAGCATTAAATCAAATACAAAAATTTGTATAATTATATATATTTTTTTTAAGTGTAGCACCACACATAAGGTTATCAAATATAGCAGGCTACAGTAGCTTGTACAGGACCAACTGGCTAGAACCAAAAGGCTAGTCAGCCGCTGCTACTCTGCTGCGACTTTCAAACATGGCTATGTTTCAAGGATGGGCCATTTTTTATGTCGCTGCTGCTACCGAAGCAGCAGCAGTAGCATCAACAACTGCTGGAGGAGTTGACTTTGAAGTTGTTGACTGCGCACCCACGTTGCGTGGTACGTGTTGTGCGGCGACAGGACACAGGACTATGGCAGAGTATTCATGGTCACGTGAGTGTAAAACATAAAGTGCAACGCAACACAGTCACTGAATGCAGAACAAACAGCAAACCTAACGAGCAACGGGAAAAACAAAAGAAACAAAATATCGAAAAATAAAAAAAGAAAAAAAAAATCAAAAGAGCAAAACAAAAAAAAGCCCGAAAGAGCAAACAAAAAAAAACAAATTCATTTGTATGCAGTAGAACGAACTAGAATTCCAGAACCAACAACATATAAAGAGCTTTGCAACTAACCACAAAAATTCACATCATCCTGACCGCACAGAAATTTCAGGGCGCATTTCAAGTTAGACACGGGTTTGAAGGCTATAAGGAACAGCAGAAGTAACAGGAGCAAGAGCAAAAGCAACAGCAGCGGGACGGGACTTTAGAACAAAGTGCATTAAAGACACAAACATGCGCATATTATTGAGCATGTTGAAAAAGGACCCTCGACGATAACGATGATCATGATGACGAAGAAGCCGACAATTGTGTTGTTGAGAAGGATGGATGGTACGCTAAAGCATTTTTGAGTGACGCGCCTTCATCAAATGTGGTGGTTTGTCGTGGTTTTGTTCAGAGAAATAGAAAAAATTAAAAATAAATAAAAAGGCTTCAAGTGTTGCTGCCGCAGGACAAAAGCCAAAATGTTAAGCAGCCAAGAAGAGTAAAAACAAATAAAAAAGACTACAAACAAATAGTCAAACGAGTGACAGGACAGCACAGCACAGACAAGTTCAGACAAAATAAAAAATAAATTTTGTGGTTAGACGACATTGCTCTTGGTGCTGTTTGAGCTGGCATTTGTGCAACAAACGAATGTAGGCGAAGCAGACGAAGAACTCTTTCAGGAGTAGCCGTCGTTGGCTGGCGGCTCGGTCATTCAGTTCATGTCAGACATGACAGAAATATGACAAATGTTTGCACTGGCAGCAGCAGCAACACAAATTTTAGAACTTAACTGTGTAACAGACAAAAATATGGAGAAAAAATAAAACATGAAAAAGTACAAAATGGAAACTACGAATGTTAAATGCTAATAAATATGGGCTCAAAAGTTCAAATACATCGGAAAAGCAAAATAAAAAACATTGCAATACAATTATTTAAAGTATCAAAAATATATTTCAAATACTTCAGAAGTAAAAAATTTAAAAAACTAATTTGATACTAAAAAAATTTAATTTTGTACTAAACTTGTTAGAACTAAGTAAATAAGTACTAAATAAACATTAATACTAAAGTACGTTAGTACTAAAGTACGTCAGTACTAAAGTACGTTAATACTTAAGTACGTTAATACTTATTTACGTTAGTACTTAAGTACGTTAGTACTTAAGTGCGTTAGTACTGAAATACGTTAGTACTGAAATACGTTAGTACTAAAGTACGTTCGTACTAAACTACGTTCGTACTAAACTACGTTAGTACTTAAGTACGTTAGTACTAAAGTACGTTAGTACTAAAGTACGTCAGTACTACAGTACGTTAGTACTATCGTACGTTAGTACTTAAGTACTTGAGTTAATACTAAAGTACTTTTGAACTAATGTACGTTAGTACTAAAGTACGATAGTACTATCGTACGTTAATACCAAAGTACTTTTGAACTAAAGTACGTTAGTACTCAAGTACGATAGTACTAAAGTACGATAGTACTAAAGTACGATAGTACTAAAGTACGTTAGTACTGAAATACGTTAGTACTAAAGTAAGTTAGTACTAAAGTACGTTAGTACTAAAGTACGTTAATACTAAAGTACGTTAGTACAAAAGTACGTTAGTACTAAAGTACGTTTGTACAAAAGTACGTTAGTACAAAGTACGTTAGTACTAAAGTACGTTAGTACTAAAGTACGATAGTACTAATGTACGTTAGTACTAAAGTACGTTAGTACTAAAGTACGTTAGTACTAAAGTACGTTAGTACTAAAGTACGTTAGTACTAAAGTACGTTAGTACAAAAGTACGTTAGTACTAAAGTACGTTAGTACTAAAGTATGTTAGTACTAAAGTACGTTAGTACAAAAGTACGTTAGTACAAAGTTCGTTGGTACTAAAGTACGTTAGTACTAAAGTACGTTAGTACTAAAGTACGTTAGTACTAAAGTACGTAAGTACTAAAGTACGTTACTACTAATCTGAATTTATTAAATAAATAATTAACATTAATATTAGTACATACATTTTACATTAAATTTATTTATATGATCTATAATTAGCAACATAAAATAAATTAAATAATTTCAATGAAATCTAGTTGCCGTACGCCATATCAAACAAATCTCATGCACTTCGACTCTTTGCATCAACTCAGCATTTAAATCAACATTTGTGTTTATAATTATATGTGCTATGCCACAAAGCTTCCCTCTTCCCATTGACTAAAAACCAAACAAAAACAAATACGCAGAAACAGTCAAAGTAAAATTTACTTCCTACTCAGGTACAAAACTCAAAAGTGAGCCATTCAGTTGGTACAAAGTACCTGAATGAAAAACAAATAAAAACATAATATATATATAAAAAAAATATATTGTGGCACGACAGACAGAAAAACAGACTGAAAGTCAGATCAGACAGAGAGTCATTTAGTCAATTTTTCAAAAGAAGTCGTCGCAGCATATTATGTTGGCCTGAATGGTATTATTTTTATATCCTGTTTCTGTTGATGAGCTTTGGGATTTTCACAAATAACACAAAAGCGGAATTATGATTATTATATTTATGCTTTGGCATGCAATTAAATTAAGTGTAAGAGACGATGTTGTTTGCAAAATATTTTCCAAAGAAAATTTATAAATAAAAAATTCGCAAATTTAAGTATAGTAGTAAAATTCTTTAAATGTTGTTACCTACAGTTATGGAAAAAAATATATATATAGTTTTTTTTTTTAATTTTTGTAGTATACCTTTAGGCATTGTGTTGGCAACTGTCAAAATCATATTTGCATTAAATATAAAATAATGAAAACGAACATATGAAAAATTTGTAATTGAATAAATATTTTCTAAAATATGCAGCATATTTTTAGGCGCTTTTATTTATAAATATTGAATTAAAATATATGCGCTTTGGGCGCAGCTTAGGTAGAATTAAAAATATAAAATTTAATATATTTCAAAATTTTAATTAAATTCGTTTTGCATACTTTTAGGCCACATTACAAAATATATTTATATGTTTTAATATTTCCTTTGTTTTTTTTTTGTTCATCATTACTTCATTTGGGCACAAAATTGCTTTGAATTATGAAAAAATATTTTTAAGTTTTTTTTCTATTTTTCATAAATAATGAAATTAGTCTTGCATACTTTTAGGCTGATTTGTACAATACACAAAAAACAATTTTTCGTTTTAATAACAGCTGTACTTTGGTATTTCTCTGCTTCTCTTCATTTGGACTGCAAAATTGCTTTGCATATTGAAAGATTTTCTATAGTTTTTTTTTCTCCTTCACCGTTCAAAACCAAAAATCAAGTGGTGCATCAAGAGTGGTTGCCGCTCAGTCAGTAACTCATCACTTTTGTGGCAAATAACAAAGCCGAAGCTGCGTAGTCCTGCTTCAAAGAATATCTTGGCATATGCTAAATTGCATTGTGCTGTGCTGACTGAAGGACGACGAGACGACTGACTGGCATGTCGTCCTGTGGTCATTCTCTGCGCACAGCACAGCACAGATCACAGAGAAAAACTACTGAATTGGCTCACATGAAAAATGATTGCTATGCAGCAGCAGCAGCTCAGCACCGGATGGTTTGGAGCGGCTCAAATTGATGAAGCAAAATCCATTAACTCGATGATGCTATTGCTGATGCTACTACTACGACTGCTGCTACTACTACTACTGTTGCCTGTCATCTGTTGGTTGCTAAAAGTATTGCGTATTTCAAGTCGCTGCATGTGGAGACAGAAAAGGAATGCGAAATTTAATCAACATTGTTTTTTCTTTGTTTGCTTGCCACTCCTAAATATGATTTCAATTGGATTTGGACACATATTGACCTAAGAGGTTTTTTTTTGACAATCTTAAGCATGTGTATAATTTGAACTTTATTTTTGGAAATAGTTTTATTTTTTAATTTAAAAATAAAATTTAGTACCAAATTTTTGCGTATCAAATTTTTGAATACTATTTTTTTAGTACTCAATTTTAAGTAGATAGAAAATTTATTTGTAATAAGTTTTTATTTTTAATAAATTTTACAACTTAGTTTAGGACAATTTTTTATTAAATTTTTTAGTGCAACATTTCTATTTCAAAATTTTTAGTAGTCTAATTTAAAGCAGCCAACTTTTTAGTACCAAATTTATATGGATCTCAATTCTTAGTTCTTCATTTTTAGTTATAAAGTTTCAGTTATAAATTTGTAGTATTTTAATTTTTTGTACTAAAATTTGGAGTACTAAAATTTTTAGTACTAAAATTTTTAGTACTAAAATTTTTAGTACTCAAATTTTTAGTACTTAAATTTTTGAGTACTCAAATTTTAAGTACTCAAATTTTTAGTTTACTAATTTTTTTTAATACTCAAATTTTTTAGTACTAACATTTTTAGTACTTAAATTTTTAGTACTAAAATTTTAAGCACTATATTATTAATACTAAGCATTTTAACACTACATTTTTAAATCTTATTTTTTTAAACTTTTAAATCTTTTTTAATACCACATTTTTAGTACTAAAGTTTTTGTATTAAGTTTTTTAGAATGATTTTTAAAATTCAAAATAATTTAATAACACATTTTTTTTATATTCCATTTTTAGTATCAACTTTTGAAAACTAAAATTTTAGTACTAAATTTGTAGAACTATATTTTAGACCTAATTTTGCAATACACATCTTAATAATACAAATTTTGGTTTTTAGGATTGGTTTTTTTACTAATTGATTTTTAGTACTAAATTTAGTAAAACTAAATTTTGTAGTAGTACATTTTTGAGTACTAAATTTTGTAGTACTAAATTTTGTAGTATTGAATTTTTATTACGAAGTCACTACTAAATAAAATAATGTAGTACTAAAAACTTAAATGTAACACTGAATATTAAATTATAGCATTCGAGTACTAAATATTAAATTTTAGTACTAAATAATTTTTTTTGATAACACTTTTAATACTTAAGTATTTCAATATGAGCATAAAATAATTGACTTTAATACTAAAACATTAAATACTTTATCGTACTACTAAAGTACTACTAAATCATTTAATTATAGTACCCAATATGTTATTTTAATACTTAAAATATTATTTTAATACTTAAACTTATTATTTGACTTTTTAGTAATTTAGTATAATACTAATTCAATTTAGTTTAATACTAAATATTTAATTTTAGTAATAACACATTTTAGTCAAAAATGTATTGTCTTAGTAAAACATTTTATTCAAGTACTAAATCATTTAATTATATTTATTATAATACTAATTTTTTTTATTTGACTAGTCGAAAATATATTTTACTACTACAGCATTACATTTTAAAACTAAATATTTAATTTTATTAATGAATAATAATCAATAAAATATTTTAATACTAAAGCATTTTTATACTAAAACATTTTATTTGATTTATTTTAATACTTAAGCATTTCTTTCTATTATTAAATCATTTAATTTGACTACTCAATAATTAAAATTAGTACTGCAGCATTTAATTTTAGTACAAAATAATTTTGTTCTTATTAAAAAAAATAATACGTTTTAATATAAACATTATGTCATATCAAATTTAATGAAAAGCTAATTTTAATAATATAATTTCTAAGCATTTTAGCTTCAGCTAATACATGCACATTTTTTAGCTATTTCATTGATAAACACATCAGTGGAATGTACTACCAACAGTAATTTGCATTGTCTAAAATAGGAGAGGATATTTTTTAATTAAATACCAAATAAAATTCCCATTCAATGTCACACTGACTACTGGCACCACCACCACATCGACCATCCAAGCTCCAGCAGCCGCAAAGAGCTGCCTGTGATACGCTCAAAAAATAAAATTAAATTAAAAAAACCCAAAAAACACGCCACAAATAAAATGTAATTAATTTTGTGTGTGTCCAGTCATTCAGGAGGCAATGCTTGCTTATCCAACGTGTGGCAGACAGAGCGAAGTTCAAGTGGCGCGTGACAGGGTGGCTCCCACGTTTCAATACCTCCTCCTACAACACTTCTGCCGCAACACTAACACATTCAATCAATAGGCAACCACAACAGTGAGTGACGCGTCATTTGTCACAGTAGCCTCTTCAAAAACAAAAAAAAAAATAAGATAAATAAAAATAAATTTTATGCTTCAAAAAAAAAAATGCGCGCATCCTTGTTGATCGCCACATGAATCTGTTATTGTCAGCGGCTGGCTTTGTTTTGTTTGTTGTTTGTGCGGCTTTTTGCGCCATTTAAAATTTTGACGGCCATTACAATTTCGACGCGCGTCGCACTCACACCCGAACGCGTTTTCGTCCTTTGAGCTACCAAACAGTTTGAGGTGTTTTATTTGCATGTTGCCTATTTGCACGTTGAGTGCTTTTTAAATGTTGAATTATGTTGGCAAATATTTGTTGGATTTTTGAATTTATTTATTTTTTGTAAAATTTTTAATTTATTTTAAAATATATTTTAGCTGCTGCTGCTAATTTGTTCATGCGTGTGTCCTTCTTAATGTCCTGTTTGTTCAGACTTTAATTTATTCCATTAACATGTTGCTGCTGCTGTTGTAGTTGCTGCAGTCTAGACGACAACTTTTATTTGCTGCCACCTTTCGTCTGCCTGTCGTCGTCGTCGTCGTAGTCATGGTCGCCCCGACCTCTGGCATTTTGTGCGCTCAATCGTTTGTTCGTTGGTTGGTTCGTCAGTAGTTAAATTAGTTACCGAAATTGTTTTTAATTAAATTTTGTCGTTGGCGGCAACGTGCGTCGCGTCGAGCCGCATTCAACGTTTTGTAAAGTCAGGTGGCGGCTTTAAGTGTGAGTGGAATTGTATGCGACTTTGTAACTAATTTAAGTAGCTGCTCTTAGGTGTATTTTATGCTAAAACGACGAATGAGTTTTAAATAACGAAAGTTATTTTTTTGAAATTTATTCAATTTAATGATTTAAATGCGATATTAGTTTTCTTTATATTTAGCAAAACGCAATAAATAACAATTCGTATCTCCATATCATGAATAATGATGAAATAAACGCAACTCCGACACCACATGTGCCTAATTCCGACACAGTGCAATAAAACACATCATTGTGCAAAAGAATCTCTGATTCCCGTTAAATGCTGAAGATTTTAGATCATTTTTGAATCCAACTATGGGCTGCACTTAAGTGTAAAAGAGATAAAAATACCATACGCGCATTACGAATTGAGTTGAGTGTAGAAGTTTGTGGAAAGTTCAAGAATATGGATTTGCAGTATATAAGAAAGGCGCAGCACTTTAATCGTCATGATTTTTGAAAAAAAAATGTTTTTGAAAACATTTGTTTTTATTTTTTTAATATTGCGGAACATTTTTTTCTGAAAAAAAAAAATTTTTTACGCACGATTTTTTTTTTTTTTCGTAAAACATTTTTTTTTGAACATTGTTTTCGAACATGTATTTCTTCCAAATATTTATGGGAGTATTTTTTTAAAGTTGGCCTGAATATCTGACAAACAATACGTTTTCTCATTGAGTGTAGAAGTTTGTGGAAACTTCTAGAATTCATCGCTGCAGTATAAAAGAATGCTCCATGTAAGGAGCAGAACGTCAGTCTTGATTTGAAAGTGGATGATATCTTGAGAGCATTTCGGATTCTCATTGAGTGTAGAAGTTTGTGAAAAGTTCAAGAATTTGGCTTGCAGTATATAAGAAAGGCGCAGCACTTTAATCGTGGTTGCAAAGTCGCCGAGTACATCAGTGTAATAAAAAAAAATTAGTGTGAACGTAATTCTTGGATTCTCGTTAAGTGCGGAAGGTTGTGGAAACTTCTAGAATCAGGATATCAGTTGCATAAGAGAATGAGAGTGATATCAGAACAATACGAATTATCGTTGAATGTAGAAGTTTGTGGAAACTTCTAGAATACAGAGCTGCAATATAAGAAGAGTGCCGCATTTACGGAGAAGCGATTCAATCATGATTTCAAAGTGAACGAGTACATCGGAGAAATAAAAGAAATCCGTGTGAAAGAGATTCTCGCTAACTGTTGAAGGTTGTGGAAACTTCTAGAATATGGTTAGTGAATATGAGATGCATATGAAAATAAGAGACGATGATTTTTGAAAAAAAAAATTGTTTTTTGAAAACAATTTTTTTTTTTTAATTTCTAAATTTTTTTTTTTGTTGCCTAACATGAATTTCTCCCAAATATTTATGGGAGTATTTATTTAAAGTTGGGCTGAATATCTGACGAACAATACGGATTCTCGTTAGTGTAGAAGTTTCTGGAAACTTCCAGAATCCAACGATGCAGTATAAAAGAATGCCCCATGTAAAGAGCAGAACGTCAGTCGTAATTTGAGAGTGGCCGAGTACATCAGTGCAACAAATCAGTTTCTCTATTGTGGAAAATTCTAGAAACAGGCTGCACATGAAAATGAAAGTGTTGTTGAGATCTTACGGGTAATATGACTTCTCGTTGAGTGTAGAAGTTGGTAGAAAGTTCTAGAATACAGCTATTGCCTGCACATGAGTGGAAATATAATGGTGATATGACAATAATATGAAGTGATTGATTACTTATCTAAAGATTTAATTTCATACCCAAATTTTATAGAATTACAAAATATTCCATAATTAAAATCAAAGAATAATCAAAATTTAATTGATTTCTTGCGACTTTGCAATACTAAAGAGTATATTTCTATCAAAAAGTAGACGAAAAAAACAGTTTGAAAAAAGTCTACAAAAACTCCATTGCAAAAACTAATTAATCGACGAACTCTTGATAATATTGCTTGGATTAATTGCGCACAAAACAAATTGTAAACAATAAAACTCTGAGCAAAGGATATGCCTTAATTGGGTAGGTGGTGCTTGTAATGCGAGGCAAAAGAAGAAAAATCGCAAAAATATACAAAATAAACTACAACAAAAAATAGAATTAATGATTATGCAAAAATTTTCATTTTACTTGGCAGCAATTATTGAAGTTCTTACGGGCGAAGTTAAAACCAGCAAATATTTCAAATCCGCAGCAATAGTAATACTTATGCAAATGCAGTCAGAATACAAACCGACCGACAAATAACCAAAATATGAGGGTTACATACAAAAAGCAAGCAGGATGGATGCCGACAGGATGCAGGATGCGATGCTTTGTCTTGCATTTAATTAAGTCGAGCACAAGGATTTAGAGAGTGAGAGCGTAAAACGGCGAGAGCGAGAAACTACTGCAGTTGACAGCAATAAAGTAGCGTCAACGAAAAGAACGAAAGGACGTAGCAGAAAACGACGAATAAAGTAGTGAATATGCAAGAAATGGCATTGGTGACAGCCGTAAGAAGTTGGCAACAATAATTCACTGCAATCGAAAACTTTTGCAGAAAAAAAAGGATGCAAATACGCGGCTTAAACAGCCATTGCACGAGTGTAATTGCGTGCTGCAATTGAGCGACGTACAAAAAAAAATAGATAAGAAAATAAGGACTTGAAAAATCACAAAAAGAAATGCAAATTTAAGCATTCATTTTTTTTTTAATTCAGTTTCTTGCAGTTAATTTAACAGCAGCAGAGACAAATGAAAAATATGCAAAATAGCAACAAAAAAAAGTTACAAAGAAATTCGTTAAAATTATGCGTTGCACAAAATCCGCACAAAATGCTATAATAGTCTGTTGGAAACTGAAATTAAAAGAAGACTAAGAATCGCTAAAATCTGAGACATTATTATTCGCAAGTTTATTTTATGAAAATGCTTAAATTAACTCGGCAAAAAGTATTCAAAAAAATGTTATGCAAATGTGTTGTAATTAGCGGCGAGATTTAGAACTGAAAGTTTTTGCTAAAATCAAATACTTGCAAAATACGGAGAAAGAAAATGTAATTTTTATATGTCATTTACATTTATTTTATTTCAAAAATTAAAAATAATTGAAAATTTCGCGTGCAAATTGCGCGTCACATCAAATATAATTGCAGGCGACATTAGAAAAAAAATGAGTTCAGTTATTGCATTCTCTGCGACTACAAATTTAGAAAATTAAAATATTTAAAGTTAACAGAAAATATTTTTAGTGTATAATAAAATTATTTAATAAATATCAAATTTTGATTATTTTCTTCTTTTTATATTTGTTAAATAATTCACCTCCAAATCGCATGTGGCGCAAGCGACTTTCGCGCATGCCAATTTGGTTCGAGGCTAGGTATCGCAAAGGATGTTTCAATCATGCCACAAAATAGAAATACACGCATTGGTGGGAGGCGTGGCGGTGTTATAAACAAATATTGTGCCTGCGATGAGCCGAAACCAAAGCAGCAGCAACAACAACAGAAGCATATCCTGCAACAAGCAACGATTGCGCGGCTTTGTTGCTGATAGCAATAGCAACAACAATAACAAGATTAACAACAACAATATCAAAAACAAATCGCAGCACAGCACAACGCATCACAATGCATCTCAAATGCAGAATACAGCACAAAACAATAACCGCAACCGAAATGATAAATGATAGGCACCTCATGCAGAGAATCAAAGGATGAGGTCCTTGCACAGCTCTTCATTGTCATCTACATCACTACCACATATAGTGTACATATGTGTATTTATATGAAAATATGAAAATATAATTTTCATTTCAGTGTTTGTATTTTTTGTTATTTGTAAATATAACAAACGCTTTGTTAGCATTTATTAAAATATTAATTAATTGGAAAATTAACAAATATTATTTTATTTGCTATAACTCAGATATTTCTCTCTGTACCAATTTATTAAATAAACGAAAACTTTAATTATGTTAGCAAACCAAATTTAATTAAAAAAATAACGACCACTAATTTATACAGCAAACGTATTTGTAATATTTACGAAAATTTGAATTTTTTAATTTAATTTTTATTTGTACAATCGAAAATATAAATAAAAAATTGCGTTTCAAAAATATAAAAAACTTCAAACTTAGAAAAGTTATTTAATTTGCAATGATAATGAGTTTATTTGTCTTTAGCTAATTTTTTGTACAGATATATAAAATTACTCAATTTACCAAGAATATTTATTGTATTGACAAACAAATTTCATTAAATTAACAACGGCCACTAATTATTAATATAAACCCATTTGGAAAATTACAATAAAAATATTTTATTTAAATTGTTCATTAATATAACAAACGCATTTTGTTGATATCACTTAAATCTTATTTAGTAGCAATAGTTGGACAATTATTTTGATTGCTATTATTATGATTTTGCTTAAGTAGCATCGTTTTTGGTTACTTAATTTAAGAAGTATATTAATTATTATAACAAATAAATGTAATTAAACTAAAAAACCAAGGTAACAAAAAAATATTTTTATTTTATTGGTTTTTTATATATAAATTTTTTTTTAATATCATTATTGTAAATATAAAACAAAATTTTGTAAATATAACAAAGTTATCAAGCAGTTAGCAAATTAACAAAAGATAATTTATTGTACACATTTGATTAATTAATTTAACAAAAATATTTATTATTTTAGCAAACAAATTTCATTAAATTAACAACGACCACTTATAAAAACTTATATGCCGATGCAATATTTACAGAAAAACTGAATTTCAGTTTAGTTTATGGTTTTATTTTTTGTAAATGTAACAACCGAATTTTGTAGATATAACAAAAAATTTTTAATCAGTTGGCAAATTAACAAGAGTTATTTAATTTGCAAAATATAACGATTTTTTGTGTCCAGCTCTAATTTTATACACATATATTTGATTAGTTAATTTAACAAGCAAAACAATTTTATTAAATTAACCAACGGCCACTAATTACAACACGAAACGATTTACAAAACAAAATATTTTTTAATTGCAGTTTAATTAGATTTATTTGTTCGTTAATACAACAAACGCATTTTATTGATATTACAAAATTATTAATTAGAAGTTTCAAAATTATTTTATTTGCTACAATTTTTTTTTTCTGTGTAGTTGAGCTCGGTGGGTCAGTCGAGCGCACTATTGCATATACAACTGATGGCTTTGTAGCCATAGATAATAATGCACTTGCCTTGCACAGTCGTGTGCAATTATTTGCATACTACCGAAGCGACCGAACGATGGTGTGGGCGCCCGTTCGTTAGTTCGTCTGCGAGCACTCAAAGCTCAGCTCACCTCAGCGGCCAACAGCAACGAACGCCCAAAGCAACAGCTAAAACAACATTCAAATGTAATGTTGTTGCTGCTGTGAAACAATCGCGGCAACTGCCGCTTTTCAGTGCAGCGCCTACAAAGGATGAAGTACGATTGTGTGCTAGCTGCAGTGAAGTGTTAGCTCTTCTTCATATAGTGCGCAATGAAATTTTAAAAATATATTTTTGGGTTTAATTAAATTTAACAAGCAACAACCAACAACTGAAAATTGTAATCAAAAATGGAAATTGTTTTAATTGGATATATTTGCAGAACCAAATAACAATTTTAATAGACAAATTGTTACGTTGTAGCCAATTAAATAATTTGCACTCAATGATTTTCTATAAAATGTCTATACAAAACCATTAAAATTTGAATAAAATTACAAAAATTATTTATTTTTTATATATAATATTTATAAAAAAACATTATAAAAAAAAAATGTTTCAAAAAAATTTTTTTTTTTTTTAAATTTAAAAAAAAAAACGAAAAAAAAATTGTTAGATTTCTTTTTTTGTAAAATAAATTTTCCCGATGTTTTTTTTTTTTTTTTTTTTTTTTTAATTCCGAAAATTCATCACTATAAAATTCAGCAACATATAGAAGTTTTTTTCTGTGTATAAATATAGTATAAAAAAAAATAAAGAAAAAATATTTAATAAAATATAAAAGTATAAATAATATTGTTAATTATTTTTATGTTTATGTAAAAGTGGCCCTTAAAATGATTCTCTTAATTTCAGTTAATTCAATCTTCATTGGTCATTCATCAAATTGATGAACAAATCTATAACATTGATGTTTTAATTGATGCTTGGTTTTATGAATTGTTTTTCAGTGAATTTTTTACATTATAATTTTTTGTTCTCTGAATATTCTCATTGCATTGAATTTATATGCAAATATATTTAATTGTATACTCATTTCTTAGCTCTTTAAATTGATGAACGAATTCATAGAATGTATGTTTAATCGTGATGTTCTTCAGATGAATCATAAATTATGAAATTAATATAATAAAATTCTATAATAAGCACCTTATGCGGTATTTCTTGAATAAATTCATTACATTGATGTTGCATAATCATTAATATGATGAATTGTTTTGAAATACAATGAATCATGGGATGAAGAACGTATTTGTTTGCATTTTTCTGTATAAATATAATTTATTTATTGCAAATTCACTTTATTGTACAGTTATTCGTTATTTAATTAATTTGATGAACGTATTCATAGCATTGATGTTAATTAGTCGTTAATATTATGTGATTTTTTCAATTCAATTATTTATAAAAAGAAGAAGTAAATTCCACAATAAACACCTCTTCGGTAATTCATTAAATTGATGAACAAATTCATACTATTTATATTCTAAATTCATTAGCAATACGATTTTTTCTGCAATACCATAAATCATATGGTAATGAACGATATTTTACAATATGACTTTATTATTTTTTTGTGCATATTGGAAAGCTTATACAAATGTAATAATTTAATGCATATACACTCCATTGAATACTTCTTCGGCATAAATTGAATTGATGAACAAATTTATAACATTGATGTTTAATCGACTTTACTATGAAATTTTTCATTAAAATAATGGTTCTTAGACCAAAATTCAATTCGCTAATTCACCACATTGATGTTTTAGTACATAACAGTGATGTTTTATAATCATCTAATGAATTGTTTTTCAATACCAGAAATCATGAGATATAGAACAACATACTATAAACTTCAGGTTTAATAATGAAAAATCATGGAATTAATAATAACTAAACTTAAGAAAATACGAAAATGCTTGCAGCTTATTAAACTCATTGCCATATTACAGACGTTGAAGCAATAACTACTTGTGTAAATTTGCATTTTAACATAAATGTTGTTCATTGAATTTATTAAATTAACTTTATTTGATTTATTATTAAATTGAAACACATTTTAATTAAAAACCATGTCCATAAATATATACAAATTGCTGTAATTTGAAACAGAATTAAATAAAGGAGAACTTAAAATCAATTAAAACTGTGCTGCACTGTTTAATTGCCTTGATAATGTATAATAACTAAGCAATGATTGATGACTAATGAAGAATAACACATAATAACTGAAGATAGGGAACTGGAGGCCGCTCATATCTACGCAATAGAATTTTCGAATGCATCTAATTGTTGCATAGACTAAGGCGCATGGAGGACACAGTCAAAAGCAAAACTAGTTACAGAGTGCTTGCGAGACGGACAGACGGACGACATACTTAGAAAAGCTAATGTACGAATGGTAAACTGGCTGAATGAATGAATGAATGACATGTCATATGTATTTAGAAGTGGGTGCGAAAACTACAGATGCACGAGATGCGCATATGCAACCTTCAGGTAAAGTGGCAACGTGTCCTTGCAAAGGATCTTATTGTAGTTATGTATGTGCGAGAGAAAGCGAATGAGAATGACTTTACATGCATATGAAATGCAATTAAATGTGAAAACGATGTTGTGAGAAGAATGAGTGCAGCACAAATGCTTGGTAGGATGCAGCAAATTACGAGCACTTGTCCTAAAGGCAGCGGCGGCAGCAGCAGGAGCAAATGAAGGACCAGGTAATAGAGTAGGTAGAGTAGGTTGGTAAGACGTATATAATACGTTAGGTAATGTTGTAGACGCAGAAGAACCTATGTATGTATAATATAAACATATTAAGGTTTTTAATTAAAATTTAAAATTAGCATAGTTTATGATGGCGTTTGTTAATGTTTTAGATTAATTCTACAGATACATTTAAAATTCATAAATATGCGTTAAACCAGGTTTGTAAATATTCTTAAATACAACAACATAAATTTGTTAATACTGCAGACCATTTATTAATATTTAATAAATGGTATTGCGTGTTAAATAATTTCATTTTATTTCTAATATAAGCAAAACTCGTTTACTAGAGAGCCAAACTCGTTTACTAGAGAGTTTTGCTTATATTACAAATAATTTTGTTGTTAAAGCAAAAAATGTTGCTAAAACAACAAAATGTTTCATTCAACTGAATGTTACAATGTAATTGGATTCACAATTATTAATAAATACTAAGCATGCATTTTGTCGATACAAATTCATTTGCTTATTCCACAAAATAAATTTAATTATAAAAAAAAAGATTTGTTGATACAACAATAAATTTTGCTAAGTTTACAAAAAGTTTTACTGAACTGTGTATTCCAATTAATACAAACACATTAATTAAAATAACAATTAATTTAGCTAAATGTATGAAAATCATACGTAAGCATTTGTTCGTCTAGCTATAAAACTATATTTTAAAATAAATTGTTTTGCTGTTACAGCAAAAATATTTCTAAAACCAAAAATTTGTTTCATGGACGTTTGTATTTAATTGCAGAGTTTGCTAAAAATACAAAATATTTTACTCAACTAAATGTTATAATATATTTGCATTAACATTTACTATGCAGTAACACACATTTTCATAGAATGTATTAAAATATGAACAAACATATTTGCATATTTAATAAAAAATGCCTTTAATTATATAAAAGAACAAAAGCAAAACTAGTTTAATCAACGAAATGCTAAACTGAACTATGTTTTGCAATTTAATTGTATTAATTGATTTGTTGGTCCTTGGAACAAGGGTCGCATTTAATTAAGTAGAAAATTATTTGATAACTGTTGCAAAAAATGTTGCTAAACCTACAAAATAATTTAATGAACTTAATTATTTACATAATTTTGAGTGAATTCACAAGGAACAGTAAATTGTGTAGCAATTGTGAATGTATTTAAATATTAACAAATTCATTTGCTATTCTATTGATCACATAACACATTTTTGTTAATACAATTAAATTTGTTTTATTTTGCAAAAAATTTTGTTAAACCTACAAAATAATTTAATGAGCTAGGAACAGTAAATTGTATAGCAATTGTGAATGTATTTAAATATTAACAAATTCATTTGCTATTCTTTTGATCACAAAACACATTTATGTTTAAATAAATTGCATAAAAATTATGTATTAATTAATACAGCAAACACTTTTGTTAAATTGAGGAATATTTTAATAATGAATAATTTATGATTTTCGTATATCAAAACACAATTTTGTATAATTCGCATATAGTTCATAAATACATTTAAATTATAAAATATATCATGGTGAAGTTAGTAATCATTCGAAAAAGCAGTTCATACATTTTTTTTTGTTTTATTAAAAATAATGATTGGCAATTATTTTGCTAATATATACTTTCTAATTAAATAATTTGATGTATTTTGCAATTTAATTATATTTAAACTATGTAATTTAAAATAATTTATATAATGTTTTACTCAATTATTATTGGCAAATGAAAACATTTGTTATTTTAGCAAATATTTACATTATATTAACAATGAACATATTAATTCATACAACAAGAAATTTGCTATATTTACAAATCAAACAATTAAATTGGTCAATGCGTAGTCAGTCAACTAAAATGTATTCCTTTAATTTAATTATTTCAATTTTATAAATAGTCACTTTTTTAATATAAACTATACTATATATTATTATTAATTCATTCAGCAAATCAGTTTTCTACATCTAAAAGCTAATAAATTAAATAAGCCGAATTGTGAAATATTTGAAATATTTGATACTAGTGTTGGTTGTACCTAAAGTATAATTGTGTTCATTGAACACGTATTTATTAAATTCCGAAAATGTATATTTTGTACTTTAAATTATATTACGAATGAACTTTAATTCACACAACAACAGATTTGCTATATTAACAAATCAATCAATTAAATGAGCCAAATAATGAAATACATCATAATTTAAAATTTGTTTTTTTATTGAGATTATTTTGGTTTAACGAAAACATTTGTTATTTTAAGAAATAATTCAATTGTACTAAACATTATTATTCATTTATATAACAAACGGGTTTGCTATATATGCAAATAAATGAACTAAATTAAACGAATTGCGAAATATGTTATTTTTTATATGTCACACCTAAAGTCCTATATAATTTTCAAAAGGTCTATTAAAAAAAAAAGATTTTCTTAAATTTAAAAATACATATTTAGCTTTTTATATAAAAAAAAATGTGTGTTTTTACACTAAGTGCGCTTAATACTTTTGCAATTGACTTTTGCTAATCATTTCATATTTCTATAGCTAAATTACGCAGTCGCACAGCTGTGTTCTACAATCGAAAAATTGCTTTATCAGCGCCTAAAAGTATGCACATTAATATTTAAGTAGCTAAGTGTATTGTGCTACTCTATGTATTTAGAAGGCGGTAAGTGTTTCAAGTCATCATCATTCTACAGACTGCTCCAGCTGCTATTTCTTTGGGTTCATTTGTATACGGTGGTATGCGAATAATAAAAACGTCATGTTCATAAATAAAACCAATGAAATCTAAAACAAAAATAAATTCTAAATTGTAGCACATTAAAATGTACATTTATATTTTCGTTGACATTAAGATTTTCGTTTGTATTTCTGTAAATATTTTCTATTTTCCTTAAATACGTTTTCAACACACAACATATTATAATATTTATGAACATGGCTGATATCATTTTAGGCTGGCAACATGTTGGCCCAACATTCATTACCATGGTTTGTGCATTTTTTTTTTTTTAATTTAAAATGTTGTAATTTACATATTTTAGGTTTTTCCATTATAAAATGTTAATTAAATAGTATTACAAAGCAATAAAGACTAAATTAGAAATTCATTACATTGTGATAATGAAATTTGAATAAAAAAACAACAAAAAATTCTAATCATATTATTTAATTAGTCACAAAAGCTAAAACAACAAATGATGCTAGATTAGTGAATTATTTAAATTTGTTTTTAGGTTTTTAATTGACCATGAACTACTGAATGTATTATTAGTAAATATTAATATTTATGTACATTTATAGTGAACATATTTAAAAAAATTAACTTAAAACTTTTAGTGGACTCTTAAACTTAAATAAACTTTGTTATCAACTTTTAATTAGAAATTATTAATGAAAAATTGTAAGCATTTGTAAATATTATTTGTACAAAATTTAGACAAAAAAAAATTTAGTGAATTTTTAGCAAACAATTTTAGAGAATTTATAACATAATATTGCCACTCTAATTTGTAATTTATATTTATATTCAATTTATAGTGAACATTTTTAATTAGTAATTTTAATTTAACACTAAGTTTTGAATGCACTAATTTGCATAAAATTTAGTGAAAATGTTAGCGAATTTTTAGTGAACATTTTTTGTGGATTTGTAGCGAACATTTTTAGATCTGAAAAATTTTAGTGTACAATTTTAGCGAACAATAAATTTGAGAACTTATAGAAAATTACTAAGCTAAATCTTGATTAAAAGTTTGTGTGAACATTTTTATAAATTCGTAGTGAATATTTTTAGTGAACATTTTTAGTGAGCAATTTAAGTGAATATAAGTTAATTTTTAGTGAGTTTTAAAACAAAATTTATAATGAATTTATGGTGATAATTATTATGAATTGGTAGTGAACAATTTTAGTGCACAATTTAAGTGCACAATTTAAGTGCACAATTTAAATGAATTTATAGACAATTTCAAAAGCTGACATTTAGTGAGTAATAAATTAAAATTTATATCCAATTTTAAGTAATCATTTTTATGAATTCGTAGAGTACGTTTTTTGTTGTAGTGAATAATTTAATATAATTCTTATAAATATAATTTATAACATATTATCAATTTATTATATTTTCAAAAATTTCTTTATGTAAGTATTCTAAAATTATCCCATAAAATTCCCTCAACGTGTCATAATATTTTTCTGAAGCTGTGATTGTCATTCCCCACACATACATGTCGTCGTCTGCTTTAATAGCTCTTGTTTAATACTTTATTTATTTATTTATTTATTTATTTGAAAATCACATTTATAATAGACAACATCACATGTACGCAGTTTTAGTTCTAAGTACCCAAGAAGCATTGCTGCTGTCGTCGTGAGTCCCACAAATCCCACCGATGGGAGTTAAGTTTCTGGTTGCCTTTCAGATGCGTTTGTATTTCTGTCTGTTTTCTTTCTTAGCTGTTGCTGGTCCTTGGTGTAAAATACGCTTAAAACTTTTAGCCGTTACTATGGAGACTTTATGTTTTACTTTTATTTTATTTTTATTTTTCTTATAGACTCTTGCGTGTCCTTGCTTGTCGCTTAACTCACAATCAGACCTCAAACGGAAAAGGATTTGTTTTGCTGTTGTTGCTGCAACATTGATGTGCGTGTTGCTTTATGTTGTTGTTGCTTTTGCCGCAGCTCCCGCAACTCTAATGCGTTGCTGATATATTTGCCAATTAAATTAAGTAAAGTTTCATGTTGATCTAGACGGTAAGTTTACCATTTACCGAAGTTGATTTTGGCAGCCATTGGTTGCTAATTTGAAAATCTCGTAAAAAATTTAAGAGATTAAAACTTTTTATACTAAATATATATTTTTGTAAATAAAAATTTAAATTATATTTAATTATTTCCAATTTAGTACCTTGTATAATTTTTAATTTTAAAGTATAAATAAGAACAGTTTTACAGTTTTGCTGTATAATAGTTTTAGTGTACAACAGTTTTAGTGTATAACAGTTTTAGTGTATAACAGTTTTAGTGTATAACAGTTTTAGTGTACAACAGTTTAAGTGTATAACAGTTTTAGTGTATAACAGTTTTAATGTAGAACAGTTTTAATGTAGAACAGTTTTACTGTATAACAGGTAAACTGTCGAACAGTTAAACTGTAGAACAGTTTTACTGTAGTACAGTTATACTGTAGAACACTTTTACTGTATAACAGGTAAACTGTAGAACAGTTAAACTGTAGAACAGTTATACTGTAGAGCAGCTTTACTGTAGATAAGTTTTACTGAAGAACAGTTTTACTGTAGAACAGTTTTACTGTAGAACAGTTTTGTTGTAGAACAGTTTTACTGCAGAACAGTTTTACTATAGAACCGTTTTACTGTAGAACAGTTTTACTGTAGAACAGTTTTAATGTAGAAAAGTTTAACTGTAGAACAGTTTTACTGTAGAACAGTTTTACTGTAGAACAGTTTTATTGTATAACAGGTAAACTGTAGAACAGTTTTACTGTAGTACAGTTATACTGTAGAATAGTTTTTTTTTTTTTTTACAAATTAACCAACGCTCAGGGGATGCCCCCTATTCATGCAATGTACAGTGTTGATCGTAAGATGGGATGATAGGTTAAATGGAGGGTGGAAAGATGGAGTAGTGTCGGTGAATGTTTGTTTTGAACTTGCCAATATCAAAAATGTCGGAAAAAACAGACGCAGGGAGATTGTTCCACAAACGTATCGTGCGACTGAAGAACGAATTCTCTCGGTAATGCGTGGTTCTATTGAGAGCCGAGTGAACTACGAAGGGGTGGGCTTGGTTCGATGCTCGAGTAGAACGAGAGGACACACGACCTGGTGGAATCAGGCCATGTATTTCCCTCGAACACTTACCATTGTAATACCTATAGAACAGGCTTACACACCCTACGGTCCTTCGGTGCTCAAGAGAACCAATAGAGGATGAAATATTTTCATCCCCTATTAAATATATTGCACGCTGTTGGATTCGATCCAGGAACTCCAAAGAAGATTTTGAAGCCCCTGCCCATATGTGCGAATTGTATTCCATCTTAGGCCGAATATAGGTGGTGTAGACAGTGCGCAAGTCAGCAGGAGTGAAGTATGTCTTACACCGTTTTAAAAAACCGAGGCACTTGGCCGCCTCTTTCGACACGTCAAATATGTGATCATTCCAACGGAGATCACATTGAATTGATATGCCCAGAACGTCAAGAGCAGCTGACTCTGCAATATCCACAGCACCCATATTAAGGGGAGGTAGGGTTGAATCCATTCTTTTGTGAGATAACAGACAACATAGGGTCTTGCGTGCATTAAAATCAACTCTATTTGCAAGACCCCATTCGGAGATTGTTTTAAGGTCATTATTGAGTGTGTCATTCATAGGTGAACACAATTATTCCACTTTTCGGAGAGGACCGCCATCAAGTCACCTGTGGATCTGGTCCTACGGAAACCGTATTGTCGGTCACTGAGCAATTCGTTGTGTTCAAGATTGTTCACGAAGTGGAAGTTAATTACGCTCTCCATTACCTTGGATAGTGCAGAGCATATTGCAATGGGTCGGTAATTGGCAGGGTTCGTGGCCTCGCCCTTTTTCGGAACTGGCTGGACATTGGCAACCTTCCAACAAGATGGAAAAACTCCTGTCGTGTAGGAGATGTTGAAAAGGTTACGCAACGGATAAGCCAGCGTTGACGCGCACTTCTTCAACACATGGGCAGATATGCCATCTGGCCCAGAGGCTTTGTTAATGTTGAGGTTTTCTAAAACCTTTTTAACTGCCCGAGTTCGAAAATGTATCTCCGGCATTGCAGAAGAAACAAAATCGACGACAGGCAGTGGTTGATTACTATCTGGGAGCGTTGACTTATTTGCAAATAATTCTGCCAAGAGATTAGCTTTATCAACCGGGTCAGTGAAGGTCTGGCCATTCATACTAAGAGTTGGAGTAGACGATGTCGTCTGATTCTTCACCCTTTTTACAAATGACCAGAAATTTTTACTACCCCTGTGATAGAGTAGGACCTTTTTGCGCGCGTTTTGTTCGTGAAGAAACTTTTCGCGCGAGATCACGGCATTACAGCGATTCCTAGCCTGTATACGAAGTCTTTCAGTATCAGCATTCTTGTTAGAACGCCAAGTCTGAAAGGCTTCCTCTTTCGACCTGACTACAATCCTGCAAGTCTCATTAAACCAAGAGTGGTCCTTAGGTTTAATGCTAATTTTTTTAGAAGGTATGAAGGACCCCATACCTAATAAAATAATATTTTGTACCATTAAAGCCGCAGCCTTTATGTCTCTGTCAGCGAAACACAATTTCCAATTAAAGTTGCGAAAAAAATCATTTAACGCAACACAATTTGCTTTTTCGTAAAGCCATACATTCCTCTTCGGGGCTTTAATCGAAGAGGCGCGTAAACTAGAATACGAAAACTCAGCGGAAACAGTACAGTGGTCGGAATTACCAAGAGGTGCAAGGACTTTTACATCATATTTTTCATGATGTGAAGTCAGAAAAAGGTCTAGGACTTTTGGGCTTTGCCCGCCGACGCGTGGAATATACGTCGGCTCCTTCACTATTTGAGTGAGTTGGTTGCACTCGGCAAAAAGCTCAACATAACAACCCTCCTGTGTTGATAGACCCGAGTGGCTCAACCAAGTGGCGTTGTGCACATTAAAATCGCCGGCAACAACAATTTCACTGCCTGGAAATTGCTCCAATATATTTGAGATCGAATCAGATAAGGCATCCAGCTTATTACAGGTGGAAACCCTATCTAAATTCGGACTCCTATAAAGAAAGCACAAGTGCATGATGTGTGTTTGTATTTTGAATTTAACCCAAATAGTATTAAATTCGCTATCCGACACACTATGTTGTTGCTGCAGTTGATACGCAACGTCACTTCGGATAAAAAGAGCAAGGCCCCTATGGGCAGAGAATAATGGCAAGAGGTGATAACCAAGTATATGAAAATCCAGTGGATCTGCACCCTCATTAACCTGGGTCTCACCTAGTGCCATTATTTGTGGCCTATGGATGGACATACGCATGGATGGACATACGCATATACCGAGAAAAAGTTCGCCCTTAGCCCACGAATGTTGCAAAAATCTATGCGAAATTTTTGCGACATTTTTTCTACTGGGCAACTTCAAAACAGACATACACACTACCAAGGCGCAGTAGTTGAAACACAGTTTTACTGTAGAACAGTTTTAATGTAGAACAGTTTAACTGTAGAACAGTTTTACTGTAGAACAGCATACTTAATATTTGTGTGTATTGCATAGAAGCAAAATTAAAATATTATATATCAAAATAAAGCTTATGAAAAAGGCTTTCACTCAGAAATATGTAAATAATTTAATTTTTAACACAAAAAAAAAACGTTTTTTTAAATACTGATATTTTAAAACACTCATTGCACATGTGCCTTCTTTAAGATAACTAAATAAACATCAATCGAATTATTTGTGAAATAATTTTCCCAAGAACTTGACAGAATTACTACGTAATCAATCAATATACTGCGCACTTCATAAAAATAATTCAACTACATTTTTGCGCAGCATCAGCGCAACCACGTGAAGTGCTATTGATAATGACAATGTTGCTGATGATGCCATGCCGTTGCTGCTGGAGATGTTGCTACGTTGCGCTGTTGTGCAACGATGACAGCAAAGGAACGAACGATCGATTGATTACTTCAAGGTTTTACTTTTTTTTATATATTTTTTTATTCTATAACATTTCAGCATCATCAGCAACATTATAAACTGTGCAGTCAGTGATTAAAAGTGTAACAAAAGACTGTACATAAATTTAAACATGTTTATTTTTAAAAATGTATTTTTATTAAACATTGTCTCGTGAAGCATTCAACGCTACGCTATGCTATTAGATTAAGTCATTGAAATGGAAAAAGTAAAACTAATAATATTTGCAGGACATACCACACATTGTAGTATGTGACTTATTTTGTCGCTGCAATTTATCGCATGCTCTTGATAAAAGAAAAAAAAAAAAAACAAACTCCGTCCAGTCGAGAGATACATGCTACAGTTGGTAAAACATTTTGTGTATTTTTTGACTTCAAGGCTTTTGTTTTTATCCTTTACATTTACTTTACATAGTCTAAAGACAATAACATCAAGTCATTCAACAACATTTTGTTGAAAACTTGTTTCGTTCGATTAGTTTGTTGTGCTCCAACGTGTTGTGCGCCTTTGTTGTTCATTTCCGTCATAGTTTTTGCTCTACAATATTCTGAAAAATGTCCTGTTCGAGTGGCTACGCCTTCGAGTCTTCACATAGTGCTAGCCACGTATGTTCTATGTTTGTGCTTTGTTAATAGAATAATAAAATGTTATTTATGTCTTTATAATGCAATCTGTTTGCTTTGCTTGGCGCTCAACAAGGACCTCATCTGCCCGGCACGTTTCCTATATATGCAGCACATCACACGTAACACACAAACAAACACACAAAATCACTATTTTATATATCAATTTGTTTAGAGCAACATAATTATGTTGTCACTGTCATTGTCACTGTCACCAATGCCAATATGTGCTGTCATTTAGTGTCACTGTGTAGTTGTAGTGAATACTCACTACAGTCGCCCGCAGCTAGATAGATATACGCCGCAGGTACTTTGTATATTTATACATTTGTATTTCTCCTTATAATGATAATGGAAATCAACAAAAAATATACATATTTTTTACATTTCCCTGGCAATTGACAGGCCGTCGCGTTGTGTCGCACCGAGCAAGTCATGCATGACGTATGAGTAACGTGCAAAAAGCATCGCTATTCATGCCGTTTTTGCACAGAGCTATCATATTTTAATTTTAATCACAAGAGAATGCGTTGCGTTGTGTGAAATTGAACAGTTTTGTCATTTATTAAAAATATTATTATTATTTTATGAATAATTTTCATAAAACTGATTATGACAAAGCACTCAAATGTCATAATTTTCAATGAATTTTGACAGAAATTTAATATGCTATCGGTAGTGTAGAAATAAGTAAACAATTTAAATATACTATAAAAATAGTATAGATTTAATAAATATTTATGTGTATAATAAATATTATGTTATATGTATAATAAATATTTTCTCCACGAAAAAAAAATAAGAAGAGCCATATAATTTACATAAAATATATCATTTATTAAATGTTCTTATTTTAAAATTTCGCATGTCACCTAAGCGTGTTCTTGCTAGTTTTAGTTATTTTTTTATTAGTAAAATTTTTTTAAATCTTTCCTTATTTTAAAAGTTCGCATATGACCGCCGCACGGTCTTGCTAGATTTAGTTATTTTCTCATTAGTAAAAATTTGTTTAAATCTTTCTTTTTATTTTTTAAAATTTGTTCATGTTTTATTAAATTTTTTGAATAGATTTATTAACATTTGTTAGATATTTTTATTATAATTTTTTTTCTTTTTTATTTTTTTTTTATTTTTTTTTTTTTTTATTATTTTTCTTTTTTTATTTATTTTTTTCTTTTTTATTTTTTTTTTTCGTTTTTATTATTTTTCTTTTTTTATTTTTTTTTTCCTTTTTATTTTTTTTTTCTTTTTTTATTATTTTTCTTTTTTTATTTATTTTTTTCTTTTTTTTTTTTTCATTTTTTTTTCTTTTTTTTTCTTTTTCTCTTTTTTTCATTTTTTTTCTTTTTTTTCTATTTATTGCATATATATTTTTTTATTTTATATTTTTTTTTTTATTTTTATAAGTGTAACTTTGAAGAAAAATTCCAATTTTTGTCCGCCAGTTGATCTTCTCAATGGAACGGTGGATTAAAAAATTTGTAGCTTCTCTAAAAGAGGCTAAACAAATCTCCTTGATGTCTATTTTGGATTTTTAAAAAACATTTTCTTGAAAAATTTTAGGAGATATTTTAAAACAACTCATTCAATTAAAATTCCAAAAACGCGAATTCAAATTAGTCGGTAATTGAACTGTGGATTTCAAAACTCCAGCACTCTTCTCCGTGATGAATTTTTTGGATTCTTGGATAAAATGTCCTTGAAAAAATTTCAATTGCCTCCAAAATTTTTTTAGTATGTTTTTTTCATAAATCCAAAAAAGCCATATTAAGTAAGTTCAAATGAAAATATTTTATTTTGTTTTATATATTTTTTATTTTATAAATATTTTTTTTTATTTTATTTATATATTTTAATTTTATAAATTTTTATATTATATATATTTTTTATTTTATATATTTTCATATTTTTTATATTTTATTTTATATATAAATTAGTTTTTGAATTACTCTATTTTATTTTATATATATTTTTGTCTTTATCCTACAAACCATTTGACGATAATTTTTAAATTCGATATAATAATGATAAATTTTAGATATGAAACTCAAAGTATTTGAAAATTTAATTGCGTGTTCTATATTATTTTTGTCAAAAAATAAAATTTTCTGAACAAATAAAATTTGTTCATCGAAAATAAATCAATTTATGATATCATCTCGATATCTATAACGAGAAAAACAACGATATCGTTTTAGACAGATTCGTTTTTATCGAAAACCCTATCGTTTTTGTATCATTATAGATTATCGAAAACGACAATTTGAGCCTATAAATGATATCGTTTCGATATCGTACAATTATCGTTTGGTTTGCTGGGTATATATATTTTTTTTTTCAATATACTTTGTACATTTTAAATTTTATATATTTTTTTTTTATTTTAAAAATTTTTTTTTTTATTTTATATACATTTTTTTATATTTTTATTTTAAACGTAAATATTTTCCATACGTGCAAAATGATCCTTTGAATGCATGTTTGATGCATGTTTACAAGCGCATTTGATTATTTTTATTCATGTCTCTCACACAGACGCAACAAAACTCAAACACACAAACACCAACACATGTAACGCAATACAAGCAGTTGCAGCACGTTTTGTCATAAAGTAGCTTTAGACACACAACGTAGGAGAGACAAACAGACAGACAGCGACAGATACACAATGCCAATTGCCATAAGTGACATGTTAACTGCACAAATAGACACACGAACAGAGATGCACGAACACTAACGAACGCAGTTGAATGTATAGACTAACAGACAGACAGACAGACAGACAGCAAAAGGATGCAGTTTGTAAAATATTAAATTCCATGCTGCAGCTGTCTGCGTGTGAGTGACTCAGTAAGTGAGTGAAAAGTCTGTCCGTAAACGAATTCATCACAAAGAATTCACTGTTTCGTTGCTGTCATCGTCGTCGCATTAAAAGCATGATTGAGCGTGAAACTCTGAAAAATGGCGCACGAATCTGATCGTCATAACGTCGTACTTTAAATCGTTCATTTCAACTGGATCTTCATTTGTAATTTACGAAGATTGAATTTAATGAAGCACTAGGTAACTTGAAAGTTATCAGAATATCATAATAAAAAAAATGATATTCTGATATTTTTAATATTTGAGATATATTTTTATATTTTTATAATATTATATTTTTATATTTTTATATTTTTATATTTTTATATTTTTATATTTTTATATTTTTATATTTTTATATTTTTATATTTTTATATTTTTATATTTTTATATTTTTATATTTTTATATTTTTATATTTTTATATTTATATATTTTTATATTTTTATATTTTTATATTTTTATATTTTTATATTTTTATATTTTTATATTTTTGTATTTTTATATTTTTATATTTTTATATTTTTATATTTTTATATTTTTATATTTTTATATTTTTATATTTTTATATTTTTATATTTTTATATTTTTATATTTTTATATTTTTATATTTTTATATTTTTATATTTTTATATTTTTATATTTTTATATTTTTATATTTTTATATTTTTATATTTTTATATTTTTATATTTTTGTATTTTTATATTTTTATATTTTTATATTTTTATATTTTTATATTTTTATATTTTTATATTTTTATATTTTTATATTTTTATATTTTTATATTTTTATATTTTTATATTTTTATATTTTTATATTTTTATATTTTTATATTTTTATATTTTTATATTTTTATATTTTTATATTTTTATATTTTTATATTTTTATATTTTTATATTTTTATATTTTTATATTTTTATATTTTTATATTTTTATATTTTTATATTTTTATATTTTTATATTTTTATATTTTTATATTTTTATATTTTTATATTTTTATATTTGTATATTTTTATTTTTTTATATTTTTATATTTTTATATTTTTATATTTTTATATTTTTATATTTTTATATTTTTATATTTTTATATTTTTATATTTTTATATTTTTATATTTTTATATTTTTATATTTTTATATTTTTATATTTTTATATTTTTATATTTTTATATTTTTATATTTTTATATTTTTATATTTTTATATTTTTATATTTTTATATTTTTATATTTTTATATTTTTATATTTTTATATTTTTATATTTTTATATTTTTATATTTTTATATTTTTATATGTGTATTATGATAATTTAAACAAAAGCAAAGTTAAATTGCCATAAACCCGCAAACAACCACTCGATGGCACAATTTAATGTCCGATAAAAAAGAACACTAACAACTCAATGAATAAATAGCAAGTGCAAATAGTTGAACGCAATTTGAAAGTGTTACCAACCAGGCAGAATAAGGATTTAAATGCAATGCAAGCAAGCAACGGCTAATTGCCAACGAACAGCCTTGAAGTCGACGAACGGAGGAGGGCAGACGAAGAAGCAAAAACAAGGATAATGCGACACAATAAATTGTGACAACGGAAAGTGACACGAGAGACAATTACAGGAGCAAGATAAATGGTTGAGTGAGATATATAGAGAAAAGAGACAGAGAAAATACTGAGAAAGAAAAGGACAAATATATAAACCAAGGGACAATCAAAGGATGCCAAGAGATGCGTTTAAATAAAATACAGCAGTAGACGGTGTCAGTTGAACAAACAGTTAGACTGACAGTGAGACAGACAGAGAAATAGACAGACATACGAACAAACAGAAGAACATACAGTTTGCATGGTGGACAGACAGAAAACAGACACACAACACACCATACTGACAGACATAAAAACAAATAAGTAAACAAAATAATTATGCTCTGCAACACAATAAACGAAATCAATGTTTTTTTTAAATGTTTTAATAAAGACGTTCAATTTAAATTTTTAGTGAACTTTTGAATTTTTAGTGAACATTTGAAATTTTATTGAACATTTGAATTTTTGGTTAATATGAAATTTTTGGAATAAGTTTGATTTTTAGTGAACATTTTAATTTTTAGTGAACATTTTAATTTTTAGTGAACATTTTAATTTTTAGTGAATTTTTGAATTTTTAGTGAAAGTTTAGTGAAAACAGTTGAATTTTGGAATTTTTTTTGTGAACATTAGATTGTTTTAGTGAATTTTTAGTGAACATTTGAATTTTCAGTGAACATTTTGAATATTTATTGGAAATTGGAATGTTTAGTGAACATTTGAATTTTTAGTGAACAATTTAATGTTTAGTGAACATTAGATTTTTAAGATAACTTTGGAATTTTTAGTGAACATTTGAATTTTTAGCGAACTTTAGAATATTTAGTGGAAATTTGAATTTTTAGTGAACATTTCAAAATTTTAGTGAACTTTTCAATTTTTAGAGAACATTTGAATTTTGATTGATTTTTAGTTAAATTTTTTAATTTTAATGAACATTTAAATTTTTAGTTTACTTAATTATTAGTAAATATGTAAATATTTAAATTAATTAAACATGAACATTAAACAGTTTAGTGAACATTTGAATTATAAGTTAACAATTTATAAACACTTTTAACTAAACAAAAATCAAAATATATAATGTTTAAGTTTGTTAAGAATTTTTGAATATCTTGTAAAAATATTAAATTTCAAATTTATTAAAGATTGCAGCATTCTAAAAATGTTAGTCATAATCGCCAAACACCAGAGAACACAATAAATAAAATTTGTTCATAAAAGTTTTTGTTTAATATTAAAAGCTTTTCTTGCTTTTTTTTCTTCTGCACCATGTTTACATAAATTTTCATTAAATGCATAATGAAATTTACAATTGTTGTTGTCGTTTTTCACATGTGTGCCTAATTGCGTGTGTATGTGTTATACACACACACACACACACCAATCACATATACACAAAAAAGCACAAGCAACAACAATAACACATGATGAGATGAACGCTAGCAGCAGAGCAACCAAACTTCTAAAAGTTTTCGCTGCTCGTCTGTGGCAACATTTGTTGAGCCAACAATTCAAACACACACACGGGGGGAGAGAGACAGACACGCGGTACACACAACAAAAGCCCTGCGGTCTATATTTAGGCGCACACACACACACAACAAATAAATATGGTCAACAGAAAATTTAAAAATGCTTAATTCCTTTTTTTTAACAAATGTAGATAGATACTTAAAAGTAATGTATGTGAATTTTAAATGATGTATTTGAATTGCAATTGAAATATACTTAAAAAATACTTTATAAGTACTTGAAATATAATAAGTAAGTAATTCAAAAGTACTTATAAAGTAGTTCAAAATTACTTTCAATTACTTAAAAATGTAATTTTGAAAAAACCTTAAAAGTACTTTAAATCTACTTAAAAAAGAATACTGAAGAAATACTTTAAAACTACTTTTAAAATAGATTAAAAGTAATTACAAAGAATTTAAAAGTATTTGAAATGTACTTGAAAAATACTTAAAAGGTACTTAATAAATACTTAAATACCTTAAAAATATCTCAAATGTATGTAAGTAGTACATACTTAAAAGTACTTTTAAAGTACTTACGAAGTAATTCAAATGTACTTTAGAAGTACTTAAAAAGGTCCTTTAAACCCATGAAAAACGTACATAGAAAGTACTTTAAAAGTATTTCAATGAAATTTAAAGAGTTACTTAAAAGAACTATATAAGTATTTCAAATCTATTTTAGAAGTACCTCAAATATATTTAAAAAGTGCTTTAACAGTTAAAAGTTTTAGTAATTAAGTACTTCAAATGTACTTAAGAAGTACTTTTAAAGTTAAAATATTTAGTAATTCAAAAGAAATTGAAAATGCTTAACAAATAAAACAACTTAAAAAATTCTCAAATGTACTTAAGAAGAACCTACTTTAAAAGTAATTTTAAAGTACCTACAAAATATTAAAATGTATATAAGAAGTACGTAAAAATACACATTTAAACTTACTTAGAAATTACTTGAAAAGTATTAAAAAAAAAAATTAAAAGTACTTAAAAAGTACATAAAAGTATTTAAAAAAAAAAATTTAAAATGTAAAAGTATTTCAAATGTACTTAAGAAGTACTTCAAATGTATTTAGGACATACTTCAAATGTACTTAAGAAGTATTTTCAAAGTTAAAAGTTTTAGTAATTCAAACATGAAAGCACTTAAAAATGGACATAAAAAATTTGAAAAGTACTTAAAATGCATATAAAAATAGTAAGTACTTTTAAAAAATAATTTTATTATAAAAGAAATTAAATAATTTCTACATTTTCACAAATTTTTCTACTAGTTCCTCACAAACAAAATCTAAAATTTTAAATCAAAACCCAAGAAAAATACAAAAAAATATATAAACTTCGTAAGCGCATTAATATCTATAATTCCACACGGCTACAAAAACTGTGGCTACAAATTTATAAAATGAAGAATAACTGAAAATAAAAATGTCCTAGTGCAAAGAAGAAAATTAGGTATGTTTGGGTGTACTTGGATTAAAACAAAAAGTTAACTTTAGAATATTAGGGTATTATGTGATTTTGTGGAAATGCAAAGCGGACAAGAAAAAGGGCAACATTAATTAAGCGCACATGCCACTGAGAGCATAAATGATATAAAGGACATTTTTAACTGTTTTTAATAGGCTTAGCAGTCCTCGGCAGGATGTGTCGCATTAAATATACGTTAGTTTAAAATGTTATTAAAACACATTAGAAGAGCACACACACACACACAGCACAAGCACATATAATAATGCCAAAACAATATGTAAAATAAAGTTTTTTGTAACCCCTAATGTGGTCGTATGTTACATTAACTCGTTTATACATGTTCCTCACATTAAAGTCAGTGCTAATGTTGCTAGTAGTTAATGAGCTGTATTTTAAATGAGACGTTTTTTGTAGTAGTTAAAATATAATTTATCATTTTAAAACTATGCTGCATAGGTCAGCTACTAAATCAAGTGATTAATAACATTTAAAGGTACTCAGAGTCTGTTTTTAATGTTATTTTTGATAGTTCTACTTTTTCATTTTATTAACTATTTTCATAAAAACAGTTTTAATTTTATAAAATCGATCTTTAAACGATATTTTATGATATTGATAATTCTATATTTTATCGATAATTTTATATTATTTTATCAATATTTTATATGATAATTTTATTTAATTGATATTTTATAATAAACTTATTTTATTGCTCATTTGATTCAATCTATAATTTCAATTAATCGATAATTTTATTTATCGATAATTTTATTTATCGATAATTTAAATTTATCGATATTTTATTTTATAGAGAATTTTCTTGAGTTATATACATTTTTTGCATATATTTACTTTATAGATAATATTACTTTATTGATTATATTACTTAATAGTTTTTTTTTTATTAATTTATAAGTTTTTTTTTTTTTATTTTACGGACATTTCATTTCATAAATAACTATACAAAATCCATATTTTTGTTTTATCGACTTAAATCGCACTTAACTTCATTTTAAGCAAATATTCAATTTTCCGGGTTATTTTATTGTATCGATACTTTAATTATCGATATTTTTTAATTTCATCGATCATATAAATTTAATTTTACATTTTATAATCTTTTTCCAAATATATATTTTTATTTTATCGATAATTTTATATAATCCATATAATTTTATCGATCATTTTTATTTTTGTATAGATAACCGTCCCACTTTATTGTAGTGATATTTTGTGCCGATAAATTTATGTAGAATATTAATATCGACATTTAAACTTTATTGATATTTTTAATTAATTGATACTTTTATTATATCGAATAATAATCGATAATTTCAATTAATACAAACTATTATTTGATTACTTTATTTTGCAAATATTTTTAGATTCCATTATTTTTATCGATAATTTAGTATTGATAATTTTATGTTATTGATAATTTTATGATATCGATAATTTAGTATTATCGATAACTTGATTTTATCGATCATTTTATGTTATTGATAATTTTATGTTATTGATAATTTTATGTTATTGATAATTTTATGTTATTGATAATTTTATGTTATTGATAATTTTATATTATTGATAATTTTATGTTATCGATCATTTTATTTCATCGATAATTTTATTTGATCGATAATATTATTTTATCGATAATTTTATTTTATTGATATTTTAATTGATAATTTTATTTAATCGATTTTTTAGCAATAATTTTGTTTTATCGATAATTTTATTTTGTCGATAATATAACATATCGATAATATTATTAATCGATAATTTTTGTTTTATCGATATTTTTATATTATTTATAATTTAAATTCGTTTTTTTATTGTTTTTTTTTATCGATTATTTTATTTTATCGAAATTTTATTATAGTTAATTTAATGATAATTGTATTTTATCAATAGTTTTATTTTAATTATAATTTAATTTTTAATTTTAATTTTTTACATCAATCATTTTGTTTATCGATTTCTTATTTTTTCTATAATTTTTTTTTACAATTTTTTTAATTTAAAGATAATTTTATTTTATCCAACATATTAAAGTGTATTTATAATTTTTATATAACCGCATTATGTAATATAAGAAATAGTGACATTTCCCATATTAAAGACATATTTAACTATATGTATAAATTGAATTCAATTAATGCAAAACACTTACGTATGACGGAATTATATAAATAATGTGATAAACATTAAAAACATACCTGAAAATAAAAAAGAGACAAAATACAAATTTATTAGTAAATTCAATAAATTCTTTTATTTGCTTATAACGTAAAAAATATATTTCTCAATATGTATTACGTATTGTATTTTATTTAAAATAAAAATATTCATTAAAAACTAAAATTCTTGTTAATCGCATTAAATTTAAATATTGCAAACAGCTTTATTTGAATGAATACCTAATTGACTAAATATCTGTCAACAGGATGCAGAATATCCATACAAACAGAAAAGAAAAAACAAAAAATAAATAAAATAATAATTCAAAATATATACATATAAAACGAGACAAATCTGCATAAACAATGGGCCACCAATATGCATTGTATTATTTTGGGCGCAGGCTTAACAAAAAAATTTACATTTTGATTGTATTGCAAAATGTATAAACAAAAGAAAATATTTTAATTTTATATATTTGGAAAACAATTGACACAAACAAAACAAAAACAGACAATAAAAAATAGAAAAAATGAAAACAAAATGTATTGCATAGCAAGAGGCGCAACGAATGGTGGCGCGCCTAACGTGACATAATATTTTCCACGTTTGTGATATTTTTTATTTTTATTATTATTATATTTTTTTTTTTTTATTGCAACGAAAAAAATAAAACAAAACTTTTGTCAGAGTGCTGCACTCAATGTCTACTATGTGCGCTCAAGTGTATGCAATGGTTTTTTTTTTTTTTTTTTTTTTTTGTATTTGTGTTGCATAGTATAAGGCGCAATTGAATAGACAGCAACAACAACAATACGAACTAACAACAAACAATGCTAACAAAATGTTGGCTTTATACGAAGTGCATCGATTGTGTCAAGAGAAACAATAAAAATAACAATGCAAAAATAAATGCACAAAAAATATAAAAAATTTCAATGCTCGTCGTTCGCTCCCACAATAAACTCAAAATAATGAAACGAGCTGATACAAAAATAACTACAGAGCCCAGCTAGATAGAAGAAAGCAAAACAAAAATTGTATAGGAGCAAAAAAAAATATGTTTATGGGTCAGCGCGCAGCTGGTGTAAAAAATGCAATTGCTTGCAATTCAGTGGACAGCAACCGCAACATCTGAAGGCGAGCCACATAAAAAGGAATGTTGCAAGAGTCAATTGTTGAACTGGATTGAAGTAGATGGTTGGCAAAAGCTTCTGCATGACAAATAAATAGAGAATAATAAAATAATTGGAAGTTTAAATTGGTTGAAAGTAGTTGAAAGTAATTGAAAATGGTTGCAAGTAGTTGAAAGTGGTTGAAAGTAGTTGAAAAGGGGTTTAGATTATTTAAAAAAAAATGGTAAATGGTTAAAGTAGTTGAAAGTGGTTGAAAAAAAAGTTGAAAAGTGTTGAAAGTAGGAGTTAAAATGAATTTGTCATTTTTTAAATGGTTGAAAGAAGTTTAAAGAGGTTGAAAGCTATTGAAAGTAGGGGCGTTAAGTATTTTATATTTTATAAATGATTTAAATTGGTAGAAAGTAGTTGAAAGCCGTTGAAAGTGGTTGAAAGTAATTGAAAGTGGTTGAAAGTGGTTGAAAGCAGTTAAAGGTAGTTAAAAATAGTTGAAAGTAGTCAAAAGTAATTGAAAAAAGTAGAAAGTAATTGAGAATAGTGTAAACAATTAAAAATAGTTGAAATAATTTGCAGATAAAGAATTCAAAAAATAATTAAAAATAGCTATGTATAGTTCAAAATATTTGAAATGATTCATAATGAAATACATTGAAACAGAAAGTATTTTAAAGTTTTAAACACATAGAGAAAAAGATTTGAAAACTATGCAAGAAGTTTTTAATATCAATTGAATGCGGTTAAAATTATTTGAAAGTTTTTAAAAAATATTCAAAGTTATTGAATTTAGTAAAAAGTAGTGTTAAAGTATCATTACATAATTAAAACTATTTGAAATAGTAAATTATTTAATAACTGAAACACATAATATGCTGATTGAAAGTTTTTGAAATTAAAAATTATAGAAATAGTTGAGAGTTTATAGAAAAAGTTGAAAATAATGTTTTAAATTGATATATTTTGAATAATTAAAGGTAATTGAAAGTAATTGAAAGTGTTTCAAATAAATAAAATGTGATAAAGTGTTGTTTAAAATAATTAAAAGTAGATGAAAGTGAAAAAACACTTTAAAATTGAGAATAATTAAAAAAATTAAACAAATTGAAAGTAATTGAAAGTAGTTGAAATAAATTGAAAATAATTTCAGAAGAGTACAAGTTATATAAATTAGTTGAAAGTACTTTTAAGTAACTTGTCCTATTAAAACTAATAAAATAGAGTATATGTAAATAATTGAAACATTTTAAATGTAATTCAATGTAATTGAATGTAATTGAAAGTGGTTGAAATGCGTTTAACGTATGTGCAATGAATTTTTAAAAGCCGTTTAATTATAACAAGTAATGTAAAGTATATTTAAGCAGTAGAGAGAATTGAAAGCAACTTAAAAACAGTGCTAAGTTATTATTAATTAAAAGCAGTAATTGAAAGTAATTAAGAGTAACAAAAGCGTTATTAAGAGCAATTAAAGATAAAATATAAAATGATTAAGCATTAATAAAATATATATAATAGCAATTTAACAGACAACTAAAAATAGTATAATGTAATTGCTTCTTCTTTTCAATAATAGTTGCGAGTAATGGAAGGTAATGGAAAATATTTAAATTAAATTTTAAACATTTCTAAAAGTGTATTAATGCAACTCAAAATACAAAAATATGTATAAAACTGAAATAACAAATAATTGTAAACAACTAAATGGTAATAAAAGAATTTAAAGTGTTTGAAAACATGCACTATTTAAAGCACATAATTTTAAAACATTTTAAAATATCAACAAACACATAAATTATTCAATGCAAATAATAAAACCAAACGCAAATACGACAGCCAAGCACATAAAAATATGCAGCATATGTTTAGGCATCCGAAATAAATGTTTATATTACAGTCTTAAATTTTTTTATTTTCATTTATTTTTTTGTTACCTTTAAACGCATTTGAATGTAGTGCTTTTTTGCAACAGAAATCGCTGGCAATTCAATTAAACTGGCAGCAATAACAATTAATAATAGTTGAACTCAAACTCACATAAATTGTATAAACATAAAAAAAATAAATATAGAAAATACATGCGTTGTAGTTGTGGCATTTTTATGCTGTC
Source organism: Dryomyza anilis (assembly GCA_951804985.1). Taxonomy (NCBI): domain Eukaryota; kingdom Metazoa; phylum Arthropoda; class Insecta; order Diptera; family Dryomyzidae; genus Dryomyza; species Dryomyza anilis. The sequence goes on along the minus strand of OX638130.1, from coordinate 100,652,260 downwards.
TGCTTGTTCCACTTTTGCATTATTGATTTATTGACATTTGCAACACTGGCAACGAAATTTCACCACAGCGGAGGTTGCAAAGCAAAATGGTGGGGCGCATAAATAGGTTAGAAGAAACGGAAGAAAAAGTAAAAATAAAACGAGTATTTTTTTTTTTTTGCCACAATTTCCTGAGGGTGTTCGTCATAACGTATGTTCATGAATAAGCGATGGTGGATCGATGGATTGATAGATGGATGCATGGATGGATGGATGGATGGATGGATGGATGGATGGATGGATGGATGGATGGATGGATGGATGCATGGATGGATGGATGGATGAATGGACGGATGAATGGACGGATGAATGGATGGATTGATGGATGAATAATTGAATGATTGGAGGAAAGGCTGAAAAGGTTTGTTGGCAGCACAGCGGAAGGCAGCACTTAAATATGTCAATAGTTTGCGGTTGTATTGATGTTCTTATCGTTGTATGTGACATCAGTGAGTCGTGAACATTTTAAAAGCCAAATAAAAATGCTTGTGTCGTAATTATTTTACTGTGGCAACTATTTAAAACTATTTAAAATATATATTATAACAGATTGCCAAATGGTGCCTTAAAGATGCCTTTTGATGTTAAAAAAAATGACAAAAGCACATAAAATTTATAAATAATGCTAATGATATAAACAGATATATAACAAAATAGCTTGTTTTTGTGTTTTAAATGTAGTAACCACAAAAAAAAAAAAATATTTTCACACCAAACATTGTGTCCCCAGCAGGAAATGTCCCCAATGATTCCTTAACGATTCCCCTATGTCAGGTCAGAAACATCGATGACCGATAGCATTTTCGCCCTGCAAAGCATTGATGACATTTTCATACAAATGTAATTTATATTTTTTTTTATTAATCAAATTGGTCCCTCAATTTGTGCTTATGAATTATATGGCAGGGTGACAACGAACAACAGTTTTACGCGTAAATGCTGCCCCTAGTCGTATGTTGTACATTTCACATTGCATTTCACAACGTAAATGCTGCATACCTTTGGGGGCATGTGACGTGAATGATAATTTTCATCAATGACGTCATCAATAACATTTCATCAATGACAGATTTTCATAATGTCATTGATATATGACATATGGTGTATGACGTTTTTAATGCAATGTAATTTATGAAATCGTTATAAAATTTGTCATTGATGACTAATTTTCTAATGTCCTCGATTCATCATTGATGACCTTGTCGTCAATGAGGCCATTTCCTGCTGGGTCGCCAAACAATTTTTCCTTCGGACTATTATTTCACGCAGAATTCTTATCCAAGGATATTTCCCCAGAGACAATTTTTGTCGGGATATTTTTTTTTGTCCAGATAATTATTTCTCGAGACAATTTTTACCTTTTCTTATGAGCATCACGTTTAAATTTTTTTTTGAACTGCAGTGGTAAGTATTTTTATGATGAGTTTTGGAGTGGAGCTTTTTTTTTTTTTTGAAGTGATGAAATTCAGGGTGGTGAGTTTAAGTGTGGTTAGTTTTGGTGTGGTGAGTTTCAGTGTGGTTAGTTTCGGTGTGATGAGTTTAGGTGTGGTGAGATCCGGTCTGGTGAATTTATATGTGGTAAGTTTCGGTGTGGTGCAATTTGATGTGGTGCGTTTTCGTGTGGTGTGTTCATATGTGGTGAGATTTGGGGGATTAGTTTCGGTGTGGTAAGTTTCAGTGTGATGAGTTTCGATGTTGTGAGTTGAATTTTTTTTTTATTTCAATGATATTTTGTGTGAAATATCATTGATATCATCAGCATCTTATATATGATCAAATTATTTATTATTCAAGTTTCCACAAAGACAAATATAAATTTAATAGCTCGAAGAAAACATTTTTATTAAAAAAAAAAAGAAAAAATTGTACAGAAAGTTGACTAGAATTTAATTTCCTTAGCTGGTGTGTTTTCCTGTTTTCTGCTAAATTTAATATCAAAAAGTTTTTGCCATTGATGCCATTGGTGGTGGTGTTTGCCACTAAGTCTCTTCTTACTGTTTGTTACCATGTTTGTCCAGAAAACCCTACTACAGTTGAAATCTGTAATTTATGTTCTTAAGTCGCTGAAATATTATTTGCAAAGTTAAAGGCTGACGGCTGCGGGTGGCTTTTTGCCAAACGGAAATTATGCTGCGCGTATTGCGGTTCGAATATGGAACGTGACAGTAAACAAAACAACAAACATTTAATGATTAAGAAAACAGAAAACAAAAATGGTAGATAGCATTTATGTAGAAATTATTAATAAATATTTAAAAATGTACGAGGCAGATGGTATTTCGATTATTGATTATATGGGTTATATTTAAAAGTATTTGAAAAGTGTATAAAATTGTTTAAAAGGGTTTTAATGTTTTGAAAAGTGTTTGAAATGTTCAAAAGTGTTAAAAAGTGTTTGAAAGTGTTGTAAATGAGTTGAACATGTTTTAATGCATTGAAATTAGTTAAATGTAGCATCAGATAGTTAAAGCTGTTTGATATTGGGAATATTGAGTTTAAACAAATCTAAAGTAATTGAAAATAAGTGGAGGTATTAAGAATTATATAAAAATAGTTCAAAAGTGAGTAATTTTTTGTTTGTTTTGAAATTATGAATAATTAAAAATATTTCAAAGTAGTTGGTCGAAAATTGTTGAAGGTCGTTGAAAGTTGTTGAAAGTAGTTTTAAGATCTGTTAATGTTTAAAACCTGTTTCAAAATACTATAATTAAATATTTTAAAATTTTTGAATGTTATTAAATGCTTTTTTTGATTGATTGAAATTATATTAAAATAGTTGAAAGTGGTTGAAAGTGATGGAAATTCGTTGAAAGCAACATTAAGTGACTTAATGTTTAAAAACTGTTTGAAAATATGACAATTCATTTTTTTAAATTTTCAAATCTAGTAAAATATGATTGAAACTGCTAGAGATTGTGTTTCAAAAAAGTTGAAAAATTGGCTTTAATAAAAAAATGTTTTATACAATTAAAACTGTTTGAAAATAATAACAATTGAATATTTGAAACACCTGCAAAATGATTGAGAGTAGTTTAAAGTGATGTATTGTGGTTGAAAAAAGTTGAAATAGGTGGAAAGTTGTTGAACATGTTTCAGAAAAGTTGAAAGTAAATGAATTTATTAAAAATGTGCTGCATATAGTTAAAACTGTTTGCAAATGACAACAATTAAATATTTTAAAATAAACTCAAAGCGATTGAAAGTAGTTTAAATTGATGTAAAGTGCTTGAAAAATTGTTTCATAGCTAAAACAGTTTGAAAGTGATAATAAATAAGCAGTTGAAAAAAATTTTAAGTGATTGAAAGTAGTTAAAAGTGCTTAAAATTGATTTAAATCTTTGGTAAAAATAATGGCAATGGTATTTATTTTAACTTTTAGTTATGTGCTGTTTCAAACGAAACTAAATCAAATCTTTATAAATAGTTCTAGAATATTGCACTTCAAATTATATTGAAATCTGTAGAAATGCAAAACCAAAATACCCAAAGCTCAGCAAAACTATATGAACAACAATTTTTTCGTGATTGGAATTTCCTTTATGAGAAAATCGTCCTACCACACACACGCACACCCACACGCATAACACACAAAAGGAAATCCAATAAAGCGCAAAAACATCCAACATAATCCCATGTATAGAACTTGACAAACTGTTCATAAAGTCAGCCAGACAAACAACATGCAATTTCAGGAGAACAACATGGTTTGAAAACAAACAAATTTTTGCTGCAATGGGAAGCAGTTTTTTTTTTTATTTTCTGCCATGGTCAACTGATGTTTAGCAGGTGTTGCTCCGTAGCGATGACAATAAATTGACAGAAATTGTGATTGTCACAAAAATAAAATGTTGTTTAAGTAGCGGTGGAGGAAAAACTATTTGAATAAAATGTTCTCAGCTGATTGAATGATCTCTAATTTGATTGAATGACCTCCCAGTTGATTGTATGACCTCTAATTTGATTGAATAATAAATTATTGAATGACCTCAATTTATTGAATGCACTCAATTGATTGAATGTCCGGAATGGATTGAATGTTCTCAATTGATTCAATGTCCTGATTTGATTGAATGATCGCAATTGTTTTGTGGTAATGACAATAAAATGATAGAAATTGTGACTATTTCAAAGAGTCACTGAAATAAGAATTGACTGAATGATAAGACAGAAAAAAAAGACCTGATTTGGGTAAATGGTTTCAGTTGACTGAACGACCTATCATTTGGTTGAATGGCTTCTGAATTGATTGAATGGCATTCCAGTTGATGGAAGGACATTTAATTTGACTGAATGAACTCACAATTAGTCGAGTGTCCTCAATTGATTGAATTGGCATCCTGTTGCTTAAAGACTTTTAAGTTAATTGATTGTATTACCTCAATTGAAGTAGTAATGACGTCTCAATGGAATGATTTTTTCTCCATGAATGACACTGGACTGAGTGATCTCAATTGATTGAAAGACCGGAATTAATTCTAAAGTAGACAGACATTGTGACTATTTCGATTAAATGATTGAGTAATCTCTCAGTTGACTGTAGGACCTACTACATGTCACAATTACAGCCAAAATAATTCATTTTAAATTCACTTTTTAATAAATCATAAATTCAAGTAAATATCAAGGTAAATATCAGGATTTAAAGTCAATTTCCTACTAAAATTTGACACAAAACCAAAATGAAATTACTGTGCAAACAAATTTGGCATTGCACTTATTCTTGACTCATCTGTTTTATGTATTGTTCGAAACCAGTAAAATAAATCATCAGAGTTAAACGACCACAAAAGCCTCTATATGATCCACAGAGTACACAGAGCATTTAATTTTATGACCTGCACCTTCATACTTCCAGTAGTAGTAATTTTAAAAAGTACAATGCATTCTTGCTCTGACTTGTAGCATATAGAGCGTCATTATATGTGGCACGAGAAAACGTAACCACTTCCTATGCATTCAAACAATGCGTTTTACCATCACATATCTCCCTACTACCAACACTACAAATACTACGAGTAGTAGGTACATATCTAGTACGTTTCTACTTCATTTTGAGTGTCCAAAAAAAACAACAATTATTTTTGTAAAGGTATGCGAAATGTTCTCAATGCTCAATTGCCGCATGACCTCTGTGAGCACATGGAGAAAACAAATGTTAACTATTAGAAATGTTTAACTGTTTTCTACAAGTATTTTTTCAATTTCTGATCATTTTATATGCTTGTCGTAATTATATTTATGTTAAATAATATTTATAAGTACATTTGACTTGTGAATTTAAAAACATTTTCAAAATTGGTTCACATTTATATTGATTAATATGATTATAATTGTAAGAAAAAATAGTTTGATTTTATAGGGTTTTTCAATAAGAGCGCTACAAATGTTTTTTTAGGAGTTTTTCAACAGGGACGCTACAAAAGTAGAGCGACAGGGAAAGCAAACGACGCCATATTTCTTGCCGCTCTTTTGACATTTCTCTTCAGTAAGGTTTGCCATTTCATGATGGAAAGATATACGAGCCAACAACGAGTCGAAATTATTAAAATTTACTACCGAAATTCGAATTCGTATATCTTTTCATCATGAAATGGCAAACCTTACTGAAGAGAATTGTCAAAAGGGCGACAAGAAATATGGCATCGTTTGCTGCCCCTGTCGCTCTACTTTTGTAGCGTCCTATTTGAAAAACCTTTATATAAAAATGATTAATGTATTTTTTTAATTACATAAACATGTTTGGATATATTAAATATTTTTGGTAGAAATAAAAATCCAACAACAATAGGCTTATTTTATATCAAAATATTAAATATATTTCTAATTTTAATTATAGTTTTATTTTAGGTGACTATTTATATTTTTCTGTCTAAACTGTAATTGGAACAGTTGAAGAGTTTAACACTTTTCTGGGAAATATCTATTTCTAATTTTGATGTAATTGTAAACATAAAAATGATACAATAATTATTATTTATGGAAACATGTGTTTACTACATGTAACCATAAGTATGTTTGCAAGACAAATTTACGGTAAGTATAATGTTAATAAAAAAAAATGTTAATGTCAAAACTAATTGATTACATTTATATTTCGAGTTAATTTGTATATTTTTAAATTAATCATTTATATAAAATATAGAATTTGGTGCTTAGTGTAAACATATTTATGTTCAAAGTAAACATTAAATTTAAAATACACATTTTTTTGATCTCCTTAGTTTTTATAATTGCTTATAATATTTTTACAAATATTATAAAAATTATTATTACAATTGTATTAAATAATATTATGCTTGATACAAACATCTCTTACTTTTTAGAGTGCCTTGTATTTATAACATGCTATTGTTCATACTTTTGGCACTGTAGTAGTGTAGCAAACACCACAGAGTTGAAAGTTCATTAAAGGCAGGAAGAATATGAAGAAGAAGAAAAAACAAAATTTAATTGAAAATGAAATGCAAGTCACATGGAATTTTGCAAACAGAATGCGTTTGTTGCACTGGGTACAAGTTTTACTACTGTTACCGTTGCCATCCATTGTTCTTCTATTTTGCTGTTCAAGAGTAAAACTATTTTCCACTTTTAATTAATGAATTTTAAGGCTTTACCTCATTGCAAATAGAGGCATGCGAAACGTATAAAGATTTATATTTGGTATTTTTATTGTTTCTTCTGTTTATTTTTTAAAATTTATTAAATTATTATATTTTTAAATAATATTTTAGACACTTTAAAATTGTTAGTTATCCATTTTTGAAACTTTTTAAAAAATAAGTACATGAAAGATAATCAAACTGACCACACTGAAATCCAGTATACAATAAATTCGCCACGCATCGCACTAAAATTAGCACACTTCTATTCACCATACTTAAACTCATGACTTTGAACTTAGTACACTAAAATTTCAACAAACTAAAACTCACCAGTCTGAAATTTGGCATATAATGAATCACTATATCGAAAATTGAACACAATAAAAAAATCACCACTATCAAATTCACTATACTAAAAACTCTAAATTCACCACACTGATATTCACCACACTTTAAATTCACCACACTGTTAACTCACCTCACTAAAAAAACTGATACAAAAAAACGTATCTGTATAAAACTCACCACACTATTAGAAAAATTTTACAACACTAAAATTTCACTGTAGTCGCGGTAGCTCACTGGTTAGTGCGTTGGACTGCGAGCCGAAAGGTCCCCGGTTGAAGCCTGGACTGGGGCTAACAACATCTTTTCATAGAAACATTTTTCTATACCGCGCTACCTCTCGGCAGTAAATGGCAAACCTACGAGAGTAAAACAATGCCTATGAAAAGCTCTCACCCGCCGTTCGGATTCGGCAATATACTGTAGGTCCCACCACTTTGAGAACAAATATAACACGCACAGCTCAAAATGGTGGTCTAAGTTCTTATAGGACTATTATTATTATTTAAATTTCACCATAAAACGCACTTAAATGAGCATATATTTATTATTCACCACATTATATCTCTCTGTATAACTCAACGCACTAAAATATCAATACACTAAAACTCACCAGTTTTAAATTCGACATATTGAAAATTCATCATAATGAAAATTGAACATATAAAAACTCACCACTCTTATAACTCAATATACTAAAAACAACTATAAAAAAGTATCTCTCTAAGACTTACTACATTAATAGTAAAAATTCGCAACACTAGATTTTCACCACAAAATGCACTTAAATTAGCACATTATTATTTTTCACCACACTAAATATCACGACTGTAAAACACAAATATTAACACACTTAAACTCACCGTTCTGAAATTGAACATATTAAAAATTCACCCTAATGGAATATTAACACATGAAAACTCACCACTCTCAAGCTCGCCATACTAAAAACTCACCATACTTAAAACATACCATACTAAAAACTCACCATACTAAAAATTCACCATAATATAAATTCACCACTTTTAAAACTCACCACACCAAAAAAAAACTTAAATAATCAACTAATATCTTTAAAACTCACTAACTACTACTAAAAATGCACAACATTAAAATTTCACCACACAATGCGCTTAACTTAGATCATTGTTATTATTATTCACCACACTAAGTCTAACGACTGTAAAATTCTGCGCACTAAAATTTCAACATACTAAAACTCAACATTCTAAGAATTGCTTTAATAAAAATTCGCTTTACTGAGAATTCACCACAGAAACACTCGCCACTCTATAAATCTCTATATTAAAAACTCACTGTACTGAAAATGTACCAAACAAACACTTAGCAAACTAAAAACTTACCTCTCGCAAAATTACTATTTTAAAACTCACCCTTACAAAACTCACCACACTAAAAACTCAACACACCATAAATCACCACATTTAAAATCACCAGTATAAATTCGTACACTATAAAATTGAATACATTCAAACTCACCACACTTAAAATTCTTAAAACTAGTACTTAACATAACGATTCAAAATTCACTTTAGCTACACAACTATTTTTTATACCAAATTATTTAATATTAAAGTAAACGTTTGTCCCAAAAATACAACGAGCACAAGGGCATCATTGACTGTCCTCTAAATCGACACGAACGCACGCGTAAGTGCCAGACATGCAATTATATTGACATTTGTTATGCATCGAGGGATATTTGAGACTGAAAGGACAAAGTGTGTCGTCTGTGTGTGTTTAAAACTGATCTGGCAGCATTGGCTGTATAGTTAAATGCATGAATTGACGCTACTGATGATGACGAAGGCGACGGCGATAGGCAATAGGCAATAGAATGAAAATTAAATTGTTTCAAGACTCATTAGAGGCTAACAGCACACACACTCACGTAACACATATTCAAATACCTATGTACGAGTGTGCTTTAGAATTTCATGAACTTGCAAAATGCAAATGTCAGTCAATAATAATTGAAAGGTGTTGAGAATTTTCAAAAGAGCTGCATGCATGCTAGATTACGTGCGTGTCTCAGTATATTTATGTATGGTATAAAAGCCTGTTGTTGATTGGCAGCAATATTTGGGTTGAATATGAATTTCACTTGAAATTAGTTTGTCTGAAATTGAGGTAAAAATTAACTGCTTTTTATAAATTGTACAAAAATTAAAAAAAAAATCATAATTTTATATTTTAAAAACTTTGTTTTTTATACAGATGCCGCCATGCGCGTCCAATTATAAAAAATATATATTTTTTGTACTTTATGCTGCTGCCAAGAACACACACACACAGAATGAAACGTAGAAATCAGCAAAAGTCAGCGGCACTGATGCAGAAACATAACGTCTGTAGTCTACTCTATATGCCTGCCAATCGTGCTGTCGAAATCTTAAAAGAGATTTTGCAATGTCTGCTTTTCACTCCTTTTTGTGACTACGACATGTAGTTTTCTATTTTTTTTTTTTTTGCACCTGACGCAACGTCACACAGCGTGTGCTGCTGTTTTTGTAAGAGTAAAAGTACTTTTTCTATAGGTTTCAATTTGCAAAATGCTTTAAGAGCACAGCGACTGAATGAATGAAGGAAGGAAGAAAGGAAGGGAAAGTATTGTGTTGGGTACTCTATGGTACTATGCATGAAAGGATGCCTTCGGGAATCATTGTCAGCGGCGCAAATGGCAGGCAGCATCAACAGCACCAGTAGCTCATTCATCAAATTCAAATTATATGCCAGACATCAGCAGTTAAAGTAATTTTCTGAAAGAAGTTATTTATGTATTTTGTATGCAATTGCATAGATTATTGTAGCAAGTGCTTGTTAGTACTTTTGGTAGTGATGGCATTGAAACTTGAGATGTTGTGTGAGAATAATGCGCCTAAATTCACACAACACAACGACATATGTAGTTGACAGACAGATATAGCTTTTGTGCTTGTACAAAGTTATGTAAATTTTTAATTTAAAATTTGAGTTATACACAAAATAGAAATTTATTGCACCAACCAACGTAGAGCCCAATCAACTTATGCGGTTATCTTAACTGTGTTAAATCTGACACTATTTGTACATTCTGCACTTTTTCAACATTTTGTATTTTTCGGAACAAAGATTACTAAGAGGTACATCATTTTTGAATCTTTGTTCCGAACTCTTTGTACTTTTTATACTATTCGTACTTTTTGTACTTTTACTCTTTGTACTAATTGTACATTTTGTCTTTTTGTATCTTTAGTACTATTTGAACAATTTGTACTTTTTGTATGTTTGATAATTTATTACGTTTTGTACATTTTTATTTTTTTTTTTACTTTTTGTATTTGTTTATGTCTTATTTTTTTTTTTTTTTTGTTTTTGCACATTTTGTGTAAAAGATTTTTCACTTTTTGTATATTTTGTACATTTTGCCCTTCTACTTTCTACATTTAGTACTTTTATACGTTTTTTTTTACATTTTTTAACATTTAAAATGATAGTTTTGAACTTATAAATGAGATATTTAAATTTAAAAAATTAAGCTTTGAGATATAAATTAAAAGCTTTAAATTTAAAATTTTTAAATATGTATAAAATAAATTCATTCAATTTGTAAATCAAAGCTTTAAATTTTAGAATTCAAACATTAAGTTTTAAAGTGAAAGAATTGTTTTTTTTTTATTTGAAAATAAAAGTTAATTTTTATATGAATGCACATAATTTAAAAGTAAAAGCTTTTATTTAAAAGTTAAAGCTTTTAATTTAAAAGTGAAAGCTATTTAATTTGAATCTACATCGAAGGTTATTTATATCAAATTGAATGCTTTTTATTTAAAAGTATCAACATTTTATTTAAAAATGAAAACTTTATATTGAAAACTAAAAGCATTTTATTAAAAACGTAAAGTTTTATTTTTAATTAAAAAATGAAGGCTTTTTATTTAAAGTGAAAACTTGTTATGCAAAAAAAAAGCTTTTATTTAAAAGTGAAAGCTGTTTTTTTTTAAATTAATGCTTTTTATTGAAAAGTGAAAACTATTTTTTAAAAAGTGAAAGCTTTTTATTTAAAAGTGAAAGCCGTTTATATAATAGTAAAAGCTTTTATTGAAAAGTTAAAGCTTTAAATTTAAAAGTGAAAACTTTTCATTTTAAGGTAAAAGCTTTTTATTTGAAATCTACATCGAATGCTTTTTTATTTAAAAGTGTCAACATTTTCTTTAAAAGTAAAAGCATTTTTATTTTAAAATGAAGGTTTTTATTTAAAGTAAAAACTTGTTATGTGTAGGTTAGGTTAGATTTAAATGGATGCTACATGCACACTTAGACCAAAAGAGGTCCATTGTGATACCACAGATCTAATCCTGCTTCCACTCGTTGACCCAATTGTCGCTTTTTACAAAGCGGTTACCTAAGAAGTAATGGCCGAAGCATTTGTTTCTTTTATGTGAGGTCCAGTTAGAAAGTTGTCTTAGACTAAACTTAGTCAGGTCTCTTAGAGTGGTTAAATGTTTTCCGGAGACCTTTAATGCAACGTCATCCGCATATGTAATAACATTACAGCCTTCTTCCTGTAGTTTGAACAGTAGGTCATTCACTACAATGTTCCAAAGAAGGGGAGATAGCACTCCATCCTGTGGAGAACCTCTACTAACAGAACGTTTGACAGTGGAGTGTCCCAGTTTAGAGTTTATAACTCTGCTTGTCAGCATCTGGTGTATAAATGTACTTAAAGACTTCTCCACTCCCAGTTTTATTAGTTCAATACTACAAAGATATGTGTCTATCAACCTTTCGAGAGTTTTTAGAAGAAAGGAATATAGACTGATTGGTCTTTGGTCTTAGGTCTTTAGGAGAACTATGAGAGCCTTTTCCTGCTTTGGGAATGAAAACTACGTTCACCTCCCTCCACTTCAAGGGAATATAGGTTAGGTATAAAACACCATTAAAAATTACAGTTAGCCATGGTGCAATAACTTGCAGTGTCTGCTGTAACTCAGCGGCAATAACCCCGTCAGGTCCTGGAGATTTGTAAGGTTTAAAACTACTGATAGACAAATTGAGTTTGTCGTTAGTAATTATCTTCTCCGGGTCTAGTAACTCTGACCTAGAAGGACTTTCACAGGAAGGGAGTGGTCCACCAGAGAGATGTTTTGTACTTCCAGGGAAGTGAGTGTCCATAAGAAGTTCAATGAATTCGGTATGTGTAAATAAATTCTTTTATTTAAGAGTGAAAGCTGTTTATTCAAAAATTAATTATTTTTATTAAAAGTGAAAATTATTTATTAAAGTGACAGATTCTTATCAAAAAAATAAATTTTTATGTAAAAAAAAAACTTCTATGTAAAAATAAAAGCTTTTTATTTAAAACTGAAAGCTACTTAATCAAAAGTGTAAGTTTTTTTGTGTAAATGTTTTGTGAATATTTTCATTTTTTAAGAAGTAGGTACAATTGTACTATTTTAATTTTTGTATTTTTGTCGCTTTCGTACTCTTTCAGCTTTATTACTTTTTTTCATTTGTAGTTTTTGTACTGTTAGAGCTTTTAGTTATTTTTGTACTTTTAGTATTTTATGTAGTTATTGTACTTTTAGTACTTTTTGTACTTTTTTTACTTTTTGTACTTTTTGTACTTTATGTTCTTTTTGTACTTTTAGTACTTTTTGTACTTTTTGTACTTTATTTACTTTTTGTACTTTTAGTACTTTTTGTACTTTATTTACTTTTTGTACTTTTTGTACTTTTTGTACTTTATGTACTTTATGTACTTTATGTACTTTATGTACTTTATGTACTTTATGTACTTTATGTACTTTATGTACTTTTTGTACATTATGTACTTTTGTACGTTTTAAACTTTATGTACTTTATTGACTTCTTGTACTTTTTGTACTTTTGTACGTTTTGAACTTTTTGTACTTTTTTTACCTTTTCTACTTTTATTAACTATTTTTAACTTTTTTTTACATTTTATTCTTTTTGTATATTTCACTTTTTGAACTTCTGCAAACGAGACTGAAAACATTTCTGCAACTTGGAAATATGACAGGGAACATGACTGATAACATGACTAGAAACAGACTTGCTTGTACTTCTTAAATTCCAGGTTATTCCTAAACTTCACGCAACTCCTGTACAATGTATTTGTATGTTTTCGACTGGGTTTTGAACACAATTTTATGAGTTCTTTTTAGGAGTAGCACTTTACTGTCCATGCATGAACTAATGCGCATTAGTAAATTTGACTTTCCTCAACTTTTGAACCTCATGGAAAATTCCTTTTTAACTGTATACAACAACTTTGTTGTGGGTAATATGTAAAACAAACTCATGTTATATATTTCGTAAATGATGTCATGCGTAAATTAAATAAACAGAATAATTTTATTAAAATTAACTAACAACACAGCTGATACTGAGTATTGTGGGACTCAAGAAAATTTACAATTAGCTTTCGTCCCTTTTGTGGTGCTATTTATAGTTGTAAATATAGGGTTCAATTCATGTGTATATACTTAAAAATAGCCAACAGCAAAATACGTTAAAATTGTTATATTAATATTTTATAAATGTTTTTATAAATTATATTAAAAAGAGTATATTTAATAATACAAATAAATATTAAATGCAATAAACTTAATTACAAAAATTCAAGCAGCTGCTACGCATCGTCAGGCTATTTAATTTACTTTATATGAAAAATATAATAAATACGCTTAAATTGTTATTAATTTGCTTGCTTCGTGCCACAGGCAAATAACTTGGCATATCCTGTAACAGTGCCAACAAGGACAAATACATCGAAATCAAGTCAATATCATTTCGCAGACACATTTTTGTTGTTTATTAACTTGGTATATTTCGTTCATCAATTGTTAGCCGTAGGATATGTGACTAGTAACTGTGGAAATAATGCCACACATGAGATACATTAAAGAAAATAAAAAAAAAACGTATAGATGCCTTATAGAGTGCTTGTTGCCAAATGACGTAATTTTTTATGATATTTATTAATTTAGCACAGATTGTGTGCTATTTGTCTGTACGTCTGTCTTTGTGCGCATTTAGTTCATAATAGAAATTAGTGCCAAGAGAAAAAAATGCATCCTTTTCGCAAAATGTGCGCACTGCATATTCTTGTTTCACGCGCGCCGTTTACACCAGCGGCAATAATTTAAAATGTTTTGGCGCACAGACAAAATTGTACACATTTTTTCTTTTTTCTTTGCTGCCGCACTAAATGTTGGAAAACTTTTCCTTTTTTTGTGAGTAAAATGCGCAGATTCAGCATAATGTACGCGTGTCAAATTGCGCTATGTGTGTAGTTTACACTTTTATCCGTTAACCCAGTTGGCAAAAACATTAAGCCGTATAATAAATTTGGTTTGTGCGAAAATATTTTGAATTCAGGAACAAAAAAATACAATATTGTCTTATTAAAAATGAATTATAAAATATTACATTTTAGATAAAGTTTTGCATTTAAAAATGAAAGCTTTTGTAAATCAAAGATCAAAATTTGCATATTCTTTTTAATTTTAAAATAAAGATTTTTAATTTAAAATGAAAATTTAAACTTAAAATTAAAATTATGTTTTGGTCTTAAAAATGATATTTTAACATTATAAAAATTAAGCTTTGGATTGCAAATAAAATTTTAAATTAAAAGTTTTGAATTTTAATTTAAAAGCTTTAAAATTTAAAAGAGATTGATTTAATTTTGTACATAAAAGCTTTTAATTTTAGAATTTAAACTTTAAATTTTAAAGTGAAAGCGCCTTCTTTTAAATTTAATTTAAAAAAGAAAATCTGTAAGTTTTGCAGTAACTCCACTTAATTTAAATGTATAAGCTTTTATATGAAAGGTAAATCTTTTAAATTAAAAGTGAAAGCCTTTTTATTTGAAAGTGGTAGCTTTTAATTAAATGCATATATTGTAGGTTTTTTATTTAAAAGTGAAAGCTTTTTGAATAAAAGTGAAAGCTTTTTGAATAAAAGTGAAAGCTTTTTGAATAAAAGTGAAAGCTTTTTATTTATTTATAGTGAAAGCTTTTTATTTAAAGTGAAAGCTTTTTATTTAAAAGTGAACGCTGTTTATTTAAAAATAAAAGCTTTTATTGTAAAATTAAAGCTATTAATAAAAAGTGATTTTTTGTATGTATAAATTAATTATTTTTATTTAAAAGTAAAATAATTTATTTAAAAGTAAAACCTTTTATTTAAAAGTGAAAAATTTTTATTGAAAATAGAAAGTATTTTATTTAAAAATGAAAACAATTTATTTAAAAGAAAAAATGTTTACTAAATGAAAATTTTTACAGAAAAAATAAATCTATTTAGTTAAAAAGAGTGAAAGTTTTTATTTTAAAATGAATTATTTAATTTAAAAGTACGAACATTTTATTTAAGTAATAGTGAAAGATTTATATTTAAAAGTGAACACTTTTATTATTATTATTGAAAAGTGAAAGCATTTTATTTCAAAGTGAGAGCTTTTTACAGAAAAATGGAAACTATTTAGTTAAAAGTGAAAGTTTATTTTTTTAATTAATCCCTGTAATTAAAAGTGAGAACAATTTATTAAGTGAAAGCTTATCATTTAGGAATATAAAGCTTTTTATTTCAAAATCAAAGATTTTTAAACTAACCCCGTTTTTTTTTAAGATAAAACTTTTTATGCAAAAGTAAAATCTTTTTTTATTTAAAAGTGAAAGCCGTTTATTCAAAAATTAACGTTTTTTATTAAGAAGTAAAAACTATTTGTTAAAAAGTGAAAACTGATTATTTCAAAGTGAAAGCTATTTAAAATAAAAGGTTTCCATTTTGTAGTGAATGCATTTTACTTAACAGTTAAAACTATTTATTTAAAAGTGGAAACTATTTATTTTAAAGTGAAAGTTCTTTTATTGAAAAGTGAAAGTTTTTAATTTTAGCGTGAAAGCTTTTATTTATAAAGTGAAAGCTTTTAATTCTAAAGTGAAAGCTTTCATAAAAAAAAGTTTATGTAAAAGCTTTTAACTCTAATGTACCATATTTGTATGTTAATTAAAAAGCTATTCATAATATTTTTTTTTTATTATTTAAAAAAAAAAAAAAAAAACTTATTTAATATTAAAAATATTACAGTAATTATATTATATTCATGATCACTTAGGTTATGTAAAATAATTTCACTATGGGCGCTGTTGAAGGTAAAAGCTACAGAAGCTTAAAAAATCATAAAAACACATTAAACAGCAAACATTTTATGCAACTGACTTTCGCGTTAATGCGCTTAATTAGAATACGAATTGCGGGGGGATGTGGATTTTTTAAATGTCCTTGCAAACAACCGCATAGGAAATTTCTGTAATTGCATCACAGACATTATGCCCTTTATTATAAATAGGGTCACCTCCTATAGGGTTATTTCTATACATGCACGTTGCAAATTATCAAAACGTGTTGACGTCGAATCATCCTCCCTCCTTTGGGCCGTCATTAGCAAAGGAAGAAAAACGCTTAATTGTTGAAATGTCATAATTATAGCATTTACCTCTTGATTTGTGTTAAAATAACACATACAATAATACAAAAAATAAATTCCATACTTAAACCTTAGGTACTACTGCAGATTTAGAAGAAGAAATAGAAAAACATACCTGAAAGAGAAAGAAAATAAAATAAATTGTTAGTCTAATGCCAAAAAAGATGTTTCAAATTAATTATTAAAACAAGAAATCTTTAAATTGCTTTTCAAGTTTATTGTGGCGCAACCCATTTCAAATGCACATCAACTCAATCGGCTGCGATAAAATTCGCAATCTATAAATTTTGCAGTCATTCAATCGTTTTCAAAGTCATGTCAATTCGCAAAGCAAAGAAAACCGACAAAAAGGTTTTTCGTATCCTTTTGCATCGTATCTCACATGTCCTGGAGGCGGCAATGAAGTCAGTCGAATCAGTCAGTTTGGTGCGGCTTCAGTATTACGAACACGTTTGTGGCTTTGAGTCAAAATGGTTTGTCTCGTTTATTTTTGGGGATTCCTTTTATTATTTCTCTGTTTTAGTATTTTTGTAAAAATAAAAAATAAAATGAAATTTTTAGAATTTGATAAGCCAAATAATAATTCTAAAAGCAAATACACACGAAGCGTCGTGACAGCCGCCTTCATCGTTCGTGCTACTAACGAGGCAGCATTCGTTGAACCCGTCCCATAAATTCCGTCCTGTCATCAGCTGTGGCTGTGCGTTAAGATTGATGACACACACAGAATTTAAACAGAGAATTTACTTTTTTTTTGTGCTATGTTTCATGTTTGGCATTTAATGGGATTATAAGATTTGTCAGTTAGCAGGTGATTGGAAAATTTTGGAAAAACCAGAAAAAATGTCACAAAGTTACTTTTAATTTAAATACCTAAGAGAATTTAAAATTTAAATAAAATTATTCAATACAAATAAAATTGTATATTAAATAAATTTCGTGAAAATAATTGAAATTGAATTTGAAATATTTAAAAAAATTAAATATTTAAATTTAAAAATGAATCCTTTTATTTGTTTAGTAAAACTTTCAAATTCAGAAAATTTTATTTAAAAAAAAATAGAACTTAAAATTTTAAATCGAAATATTTAATTTAAAAATAAAAGCTTTTAATTTAAAATTGAAAATTTTTAATTTAAAAGGGCAAGCTTTTTAATTTAAAAGTGAAAGCTTTTTATTTAAAAGTGAAAAGTTTTAATTTTAAAGTCAAAGCTTTTAATTTTAAATCGAAAAATTTAGTTTAAAAATCAAAGATTGTAATTTTATAGTCATTAAACATTTATTATAAAATAAAATATTTCAATTTTGCAATTGCAATTTTGAAAACTTATAAATAAAAAGTGTAAGAATATATTTTAATTGTTTCATATTAAATATAAAAGTGAAATTATTCAATTTTAAAGTTAAATATTTCAAAATTTAATAAAAAAAAATGTCAGCGAAATTTAAATGTGAAAGTTTTCATTTGTGAGGTAAAGCTTTTAAATTAATGGTTAAAGCTTTCATTTAAAAAATACATTTACAACTTTAAATTTAAAATCAATATACTTAATATAAAAGGTAAAGCCTTTGATTTTAAATCGAAATATTTAATTTAAAAGTCAAAGCTTTTAATTTCATAATCAATCCATTTATTTTAAAATGAAATATTATAATATTAAATTTTCAAATAAAACATTTAAATTTAATAAAAAATTAAATGAAATTTAAAAGTGAAAGCTTACATTTTCTAAAGTAAAGCTTTTAAATTAAGGGTAAAAGTTTTCATTTAAAAAATACATTTAAAACTTTAAATTTAAAATCGATATATTTAATATAAAAGTGAAAGCTTTTCATTTTAATATTTAATTTAAAAGTCAAAGCTTTTAATGTTATAATCAATAGATTTATTTGAAAATGAAATATTTTAATTGTGCATCGAAAATTTATTTTAAATATTTCATATAAATATATATTAAAGTGAAGTTATTCAATTTAAAAGTGAAACATTTTAATTCAAAAGTTAATTAAATCAATTTTAAAATGAAATATTTCAATTTATACGAAACAATATTAAAAAGTGAAAGCTTTTCATTTCTGAAAGAAAGCTTTAAAATTAAGCTTCTATTAAAAAAGCTTTTATTAAAAAATATATATAACTTTTAATTTCAAATCTAAATGTTTAATTATAAAGTGAAAGCTTAAAAAGTTTGTATTTCAAAGTAAAAGCTTTTGTGTAACGAAAATTTATAGAACACAAATTTCTAAAATAAACTTAAACTTTAGGTTCTACTTTTTACATAAAGGTATTTAATAAAAACCGACTTATTACCACACATTATTAAAAATATCCTTTCAAATATATAATTTTTTCTATATAAATATTTTCACCTCTTTTTATCTTCAAATTCTCTTTTTTGTCGGTTAATTTATAGAAATTGTTTATTTATTACACAAATTGCAATCAACAAAATTTTAGCGCCTCAATTCACTTTGAATTTCATGGACTTAACGTCGTCGTCATCGCAGTTAACCCCAATATAAATCTTATTAATGCCAACACCTAACATCGAGCGAAAATCTATGTGATTCACGCATGGTTGGCTTTTGATGTCACGGCATCGCCGACGCTTCATTCTCAACCTTGGGTTGGGTCACATTTGCTAAGCAATCAAATGATTTTCGACTTTTCGCACTTAGGCACGCTTTTAAATACCTTTTTAGGCATTTGCCAATATCACGTATACGTTTTTCGGCCCACATGCTACATCCTATTCTCCCCGACCAAAAACAGAATCATTGAGAATTCAGAACTTTTTGTAACCAAAGTACATTAAAAGTGAAAAAAAATTGTCAAAAGCTAGAAAACTTTGTTTTTAACCCATTACTGCTGACTTTTTCGAATTTGGTATAGACGTCTTTGAAATAAAACTTCAAAAAAATACATATAATAAATGAAATTTTTATAACCAAAAAAAATTAAAAATAATAGGAATCAAAAGCTATCATAGGTACTACAATTTATTATATTCCGATGATTAATCAATAAAATGATTTTTATGCGTTTTTAAATCAATTTGAGACATTACCATTTAAAAATGGGACAGAGGATACATTTGAAATTTTTTACTCACTGAGCTACATTAGTTACGAAGAAAGAAATAAGTTTTGGTTTTTTTGTGCTTTGTTTTCACCGTTACATGCGTTTTTGTAACATCATCACAAGTGTGACCTTTTGGTCGCACTAGGCTGATACGGGTTAAAATAGAAAATGAAACCGAAAGGTAGAAAAAAGATACGGTAGACGATGTTTTTTTCAGTATTTAATCGACATGTTGGAATTCATTTTTTTTAAAGCAATTCCAGGTATATATCAGGACAACGTGAGGAAGAAGTCAAGTTAAAGATAGAACAAAAAAAATTGCATAGAAAATAAAGCTAGAGGGGAAAAAAGATAGAGCTAAAAAAATGTATTGACTAAAAAAATGGTATCGATGAGAAAAAAATCTGAGATGAAAAAAATGTTGGTGCTGGCAACAAAAAAATAAAATGAATGAATGCTGCTGATAAAATTTGAGTGCGCGAAATTCGTTGGAAAAAGTGTTGGTGGTTTCTGTGGTGTCGGTGGATCAAAAATGTAAATGAAGAATTTCTTTGTGGCTCAAATGTATTTGCATCAGATGTTGCTGTCGCTGCCACTAACACATAATTCGTCATTAAAATGCATAACAGGTGAGTGTGCGTTGAAGAAAAAAATTCATGTTTTTCGTATTTTATATATTTATCTGTGTACGAGATAAGGGAACAAAAAAAAAATCGGAGAAAGAAAAAACTTTTGACAATCTTTTGTGGGGATTTATGTGGTTTCTGAGATGCTATAAATATTTTTGCGTGTATCACGTACTTCAAGGATATTAAAAGTATCAAAGACAACGACGACGCTATCGTTACGGCCACTCAAGGTACTTATGTATAACCTAGAAATTACATAAAAGGATTTAGGGCATCGTATGTTTTATTACAACTGGGAAAAACGTGTGTTTTATCAAATCTTTTTATGCTCTTATATTCTGTAAATATAGACAAAAATATTAAACTGAATCCTTTCGATGTCTTAAAAAAAAACTTCCACATTAACAAGCGGAAATTGTTAATGTGTTAAGTTACATATAAAGAATTTTTATAATCAAGTTCCACAAAATCAAATTCCACATAATCAAATTTCACTAATTTGGTTCCACAATCAATATCAAGCTACACAATATCTCATTACATATATTCAAGTTTCACAATATCAAATTCCACAAATTATGTTTCACAACATTAATATACATTAAATCAAAATCTTTAAAATCTACTTCTACAAATCTAGTTTTACAAATTATGTTCCACACATTAACAAATTCCACAAATTGAAATTCTACTTAATAAAGTTCCACAAATTAAATTTCACAATTTCAATTTAGATTTAACAAACAAGTTCTACAAACTCAAATTCCATAATTAATTTGAGCATAACAAAGTTCCGAAAATGAAGTTCAAAACAAATTTCCGTATGAATTAAGTCCCACTGAAGCATATACTACAAAATCACAATACGCAATATTCTTAAAATGTATCTCTACATAGTCAAGTTCTATATCTAGTCTACAACCAAGTGTCAATAATTAGCAAATTCCACAAAAAAGATCCTTCATTAGCAAGTTCCACATAATAAAATTACTCAATAAAATTACAAATCAAGTTCCACAAATTCAATTCAACAATATTAAAATTTGGTTCACATAGTCAAGTTCCACAACATCAACTGCCACAAGAATCAATTCCACATAATCAAATTTCACTAATTAGGTTCCACAATCAATATCGAGCTACACATATTCATCACAATCAATATCACATTACATATATTTTTGTTTAACAATATCAGGTTCCACCAATTGAAAATTCACATAATAAAGTTCCACAAAATAGGTTTGAGATTAATATACACAAAATAAAAATGTTCAATATAAACCTCTACAACATAAGTTACACAATTTTAAATTTCACATAATCGAGTTCCACAGATAATGTTTCACAATATCAAATGCCACAAATTGAAATTTCACATAATAAAGTTCCACAATTAGATTCTAGAATTTCAAGATCCACAACTTAGGTCAGACAAACTCATTTCAAAAACTCAAATTCCACAAATTCATGTTCCACAAATTAAGTTCCACAAAATAAAATAATACAAAAACACTTCCTACATCATAGAGTATGTTCTACATCACCAAATTACAGTATATTTAATTAAAATTTCTGTTTAAAGCTGTTTAAATCATTGGCATTTATATAATTTACTTCTATTGAGTAGTCAACAATATTTTTAATAGTGTGTTTTATTTGCATAGAGTTTAAAAATAAAATGAATGGTACTAATTTTACTACCGGAAACCACAACAACACACACAACATTAACGCACCATTTCATGCAATTACAACTGTGTCCGATCTACGAGGCGAGTCGCAGCGCAAATAAATGAAATTGCAACAACATACACATAAAAAAAACTCCAAACCTATAGAGAGCCCCCGTATAGACCACAATGCTATACAACCTTTGCCTTCATGTAGGCCCAACAAACATAAACACATGGCTGTTAATTGTGTGCGATGTCTAATAAACCTCTAGAGTATATAGAGTTTTACAAGAACAACTATAAATACAACCAATAAATGTTTGCGTATAAACATGCTGCATGTTTTAATGAACTACACCGCAAATGGAACATAAATGGTGACCACATAGGGGAGGCTGCATGAATAAACACCAGGAAATGATAAGGGTACAATGCACAATATATAAATTGCCAATTTAATATATTTATATATGATCTTGGTAATACAAATAACAATGCTTAAAAAAATACCAAAAATTTGTGCTAGTGGGTAACATTTCTTCTATCAAATCATAAATCTATTGATACTTATTGTTCTTTTTTATACCAAACATTTATTTCTATTTCATAATCGCGATGCGATGCTCTTATATAATGCAGAGTCGAATGCTAGAAATTTCCACAAACTTCTACACGTCACGTCAATCCATATTGTTTGTATGATATCACTATCTCTTTTACACTCATACGTAGTACATAGTCGGATTTTGAAAATTTTCACTAGCTTTATACTTGACGAGAATTCGTATTGTTCGTAAAATATTTCCATCTCTTTTACACTTATGCACAGCGCATATTCGGATTCTAGAAATAACCAAAAATTTCTAGACTCTTATATACTGCAGAGCCGGATTGTAGAAGTTTCCACAAACTAGGGGAGGCTGCATGAATAAACACCAGGAAATGATAAGGGTACAATGCACAATATATAAATTGCCAATTTAATATATTTATATATGATGTTGGTAATACAAATAACAATGCTTAAAATCATACCAAAAATTTGTGCTAGTGGGTAACATTTCTTCTATCAAATCATAAATCTATTGATACTTATTGTTCTTTTTTATACCAAACATTTATTTCTATTTCATAATCGTCTCAGATGCGATGCTCTTATATAATGCAGAGTCGAATGCTAGAAATTTCCACAAACTACTACACGTCACGTCAATCCATATTGTTTGTATGATATCACTATCTCTTTTACACTCATACGCAGTACATAGTCGGATTTTGAAATTTTTCACTAGCTTTATACTTCACGAGAATTCGTATTGTTCGCAAATATTTCCATCTCTTTTACACTTATGCACAGCGCATATTCGGATTCTAGAAATAACCAAAAATTTCTAGACTCTTATATACTGCAGAGCCGGATTGTAGAAGTTGCCACAAACTCAGACACTTCACAAGAATCCGTATTTTTCGAAGGATATTCCCATCTCTTTTACACTCAAGTGCAGCGCATAATCGGATGCCAGATGTTTCCACAGACTTCTACACTTTTATATACAGCAGAGCCTGTTTCTAGAAGTTTCCACAAACTTCTACACTTTACGAGAATCCGTATTGTTTGAATGACATCTCTTTCACCTTTAATTTATTTATAGTTAACTGCCTCGGTCTGCTAAATGATATTTCGTCTCTTTCAGACATAATATGCATAATTATCTTGCGTTCTAATTTTAACTTGGGATCAAATTCCTAATATTTGACAACAAACATCGAATTGATTTGATTTCACAAAATTTAAGCAACACTAATTCGATTGAAATATGTTTATTTTGTATTGAAAAAAACAAAAAGCTATTTCGATCGAAATTTAGAACATATTGCTTTTATATTGTTATATTTTAGTTTTTCTCATTTTTTTTTTTTTTTTGATAATTTTAATCAAATTATACCGTGTATTTTATACGAAAGTAGTCTAAACCCTCTACTTACGAATGTACAGTATATAGAGTGCTTGTTAAACTCAGTTCAAATATAACATAAAATGTAACAAATGTTAATGTTGCCATTAATGACGCCACTTATGTTGCTGCTGTTGTTTTTAAGTACAACTAATAAAAACCAACTCACATGGGGAATGCCTGCTGCCAGTGAGTATAGTTTTAATTACAATAGCATTTTAAACCGCAACAACATGGCATCACTGGCAATGTTCGGAATTGTGTACAATGCGCATTCTGTTACAATATTAAAAATTTGCATATATTAAAAAAAACCAAAAAGAAAATAAAAATAATATAAAAATAAAAAAAAGACATAAATTATAAAATATCAATAATAATAAAATAAATTAAAATGAAAAAAAAAGCAAAATCTTTCAAGCGCTATCCAAAAATCCGATTTCGCCGTACACGACGCGCCTTAAATCACGCAATGAAGCGGCTAATTATGTTGCCTACTTTTGTGCGTTCGTGCGTGAACATGTTGATTTATGTTTGTACAGCATAAAACAACATTATGCGATTGCACGCGTAAATTGCAACAAATGCCACAAAAACAACGACAGCAACATCATCATATAGCAACAATTGCAAAGAATGCGCGGCAACACAACTCGCACGATAATGAAAATAAAATTGACACCAGGACACAGACCAAATAAGGGGACAGACGGAGAGACCAACAGGAAGCCAAAGTATAAACAGAAATCAGGATTGCAACAGAAAATACACTGTAAACAAAATATCAAAAGGAATAATAAGAATTAATATAGTAAATTCGAGTTTGTTTTGTGTACTATAAATTTAATAGAATGAATAGTATAACTACTATTAACCATTTAATTTAAGTTTTCCAAAGATTTTTCTATATTTTTCGTATATTTTGAATCATTATTTATTATTCTTGGTTAATATTGCTTAATATAAATTTAATAGTAGATATTATTAATATGATAAATACAAATTTATAATTAATTTTATAGTATTATACTATAAAAGTTATCTTTTTTATATTACATTAAAATAATATAATGAAAAAAAGAACAATATATAACAAAGTTAAAAAAAAAAACACAATAGTATACAAATAATATTAATATGACAAGAAACTAGATTTCACCAGTATAAACTATTGAAACCAATACTATAAAATTAATAGTATTGTACTTTTTTATAAATTTTAAAATTCAATAGTATTTACACTCAGAAATAATACAAAACAATTAATAGTTTTTTAATATTAGAATTAGTCAATAGAATAGATTATTATTTCTATCGGAAAATACTATTAAATAATTATAAAAGATTTATATTTGAATACTATTAAATCAATAACTGTCCTATTAATCAATTTTTAAACGATATTATGGGATTTTTTTTTCTGAGTATACTATAAATATCAGCACGTTCTGTTCTAACAATCAATCGAATTTGTATATTTTGGGTTCTAAAATTAAATTGCTCAATGCAAAACGACCATTAAAATTTTGTAGCACGAATTTAAAAGATTTCAGAAAATAAATTTCAGAATATGCCCGATTAATAGTATTTTTTTTTTGCGTGTACAAACAAACCAAAGCGCCGCGAAGTATGCAACAAAAACTAATAAATTTCATATTTACGAAATTGTCAATATGAATTGGAGACGGTAATGGTGTTGGTAATGGTGATGATTTTGTTGTTGTTATTGTTGGTGTCGATGTCAGTGTCAGTGTTTTGACGCTGTTGTTGTTTTAGCTGCTACTATCCTGACCACTGCCATCGTTACGTCGTTTGCTACTGCTGCTGCTGCTGCCGTGACGGCTGCAACAGTAAAAACTTTTTATTACATAATGGTCCCGGGAGTCTGAGCCGGGCTCCCTGCGGTTCGAGCACCGGTTCTGTAAATCGAATATACTGTAAAATCCTGTGCAAAATGTGCAGCAAATAAGATTTTCCATGTAGTATAGAGTTTATGCTGCTGGTTGAGCAGTTGTTGTGATTGCTACTGCTGTTGTTGCAGTCGGTTATTATAGTCGTGCTGTTGTTGCTAGTGTTGGTTGGCCATAAAACTCTGCGGGTTGTTGTCAGCAGCCGGTTACTACTACCACAGTTACTACTTTCACTGCTACCACTACTCTTTCTACTACTATGGTTTGTTGTGTGTTGATTGTTTTTTTTTTTTTTTGGTATGTTTTTTTTGTTTGGCTTGTATTTGTGCAGCATAAAAACAAATTACGTTGCATGCGAAAAAGCAGTGACCAGAAGGAAACAGATTTTAGTGACAAATATTTTTACATTTTATTGCTTTTAATAAAGTAAAGCTTTTTTACTGATCAACAACTATTTTTTCGCCAGTTTTAAATGCAGCAAAGACAAACGCAAAAGTAAGCAACATAAAAAATTAAATTATAATTTTACAAAAAAGTTAATATATATATTTTTTTAATAAAAAATAACTATTATTAAATACTTCAAGGAACATCTACAATTTAAGTAGATTAAACCTTTTGATTTTATAATTTTTAATCATTTTATTATAATTTGTATGCTTAGGGTATGCCATACACAAGTAAAATAACTAAAAAGAAAACAGTTTCTTAATATTAAGAAACATATTTGTCTTAAAATTTAATTTAAAATTGAAAATTTAATTTAACTCCAATTTTTCATGATTTTTAAAAACTGTTTTATTAATGTTTCAATATATTAGTTATTAATACATACATTTTAAATTGTAGTATTTAATTTTAATTATTACCCTTGCACATTACCCTTTTAAAAATTAAGTTGTTATATTAAAAAATATTTACGCAGAAAACAGTTTTTGTTCACAAAGAAATTTTACTTTGAAATAGGGTCTTATGTTCAAAAATTCAATTTTTTTTTTAAATAACTAAAATTAAATTTAATACTGTTTTAAAATTAAATTTATATTGTTAAATTTGAGTAATATTGGGAAACTGTTTTCTTAACGTAATATGTTTTTGATTATATTGCATACCTATTATAAACATTTTTTTGTGTATATTGCATATTTTCGCATATATTGTATTTTTTTTTTTGCATATTTTTGCATATTTTTTTACTTATATTGCATATATTGCATATTTTTGCATATATTGCATATTTTTGCAAACATTGCATATATTTGCATATATTTGCATATATTTGCATATATTTGCATATATTTGCATATATTTGCATATATTTGCATATATTTGCATATATTTGCATATATTTGCATATATTTGCATATATTTCCATATATTTGCATATATTTCCATATATTTGCATATATTTGCATATATTTGCATATATTTGCATATATTTGCATATATTTGCATATATTTGCATATATTTGCATATATTTGCATATATTTGCATATATTTGCATATATTTGCATATATTTGCATATATTTGCATATATTTGCATATATTTGCATATATTTGCATATATTTGCATATATTTGCATATATTTGCATATATTTGCATATATTTGCATATATTTGCATATATTTGCATATATTTGCATATATTTGCATATATTTGCATATATTTGCATATATTTGCATATATTTGCATATATTTGCATATATTTGCATATATTTGCATATATTTGCATATATTTGCATAAATTGCATATTTTTGAATATTTTCACATATATTGCATATTTTTGCAAATATTACATATTTTTGTATATATTGCATATTTTTGCATTATTGCATATATTGCATATATTGCATATGTTGCATATGTTGCATATATTGCATATATTGCATATATTGCATATATTGTACATATTGCATATATGCATATATTGCATATATTGCATATATTGCATATATTGCATATATTGCATATATTGCATATATTGCATATATTGCATATATTGCATATATTGCATATATTGCATATATTGCATATATTGCATATATTGCATATATTGCATATATTGCATATATTGCATATATTGCATATATTGCATATATTGCATATATTGCATATATTGCATATATTGCATATATTGCATATATTGCATATATTGCATATATTGCATATATTGCATATATTGCATATATTGCTAATATTGCATATATTGCATATTTTTGCATATATTGCATATTTTTGCATATATTGCATATTTTTGCATATATTGCATATTTTTGCATATATTGCATATTTTTGCATATATTGCATATTTTTGCATATATTGCATATTTTTGCATATATTGCATATTTTTTCATATATTGCATATATTGCATATTTTTGCATATATTGCATATTTTTCCATACATTGCATATCTTTGCATATATTGCATATTTTTTGCATGTTTTTTGCATATATTGCATATATTGCATATATTGCATATATTGCATATATTGCATATATTGCATATATTGCATATATTGCATATATTGCATATATTGCATATATTGCATATATTGCATATATTGCATATATTGCATATATTGCTTATATTGCATATATTGCATATTTTTGCATATATTGCATATTTTTGCATATATTGCATATTTTTGCATATATTGCATATTTTTGCATATATTGCATATTTTTGCATATATTGCATATTTTTGCATATATTGCATATTTTTGCATATATTGCATATTTTTGCATATATTGCATATTTTTGCATATATTGCATATTTTTGCATATATTGCATATTTTTGCATATATTGCATATTTTTGCATATATTGCATATTTTTGCATATATTGCATATTTTTGCATATATTGCATATTTTTTTATATATTGCATATTTTTGCATATATTGCATATTTTTGCATATATTGCATATTTTTGCATATATTGCATATTTTTTGCATGTATTGCATATTTTTTGCATGTATTTCATATTTTTGTATATATTGCATATTTTTACATATTTGCATATATTGCACATTTTTCAAATATTCCATATTTTTTTGCATAGATTGCATATTTTTACAGATATTTCATATTTTTGCATATTTTTAATACACTGTTAAATGTAGTTTATAGTTAAAACTAACTAAAGAATTTCACAAACATTTAAAAGCAAACGTGTCACACCGAGTAACAATGCGCATAATTCTATCAAAAGCCCCAAAGTATGCAACATTATTCAGCACATTGCGAAATTTGATCAGTGTGTGTTCCTTTTTTTTATTTATTATATTTCTTTTTTTTTTTTTGTTCAATATATAAATCTTGTCTAGACATTTGTTATGAAACAGCGTGTAAAAAATGACGCAAAATGCTGCAAGCTGAGAAATGGTTTTATGTAGAAAAAAACGCCACAAAGCATGCTATGTATTTTGTGCAATTTTCAAAGTAGCTATAAATCATTAAATCGCATTTGAGCTGCTTTTCACACAAAACAAAAATGCGAAAAAGAAAGTGTTGCTGATGAGAAGTAAAGCTAGAAAAATTATGTTTCAACGAAATGTCAAAATAGACAAAGCGACTGAGGACGACTGACTTTTGACGACTAATATTTGTACTTATCACTCTAAAGAATAAGTATCGCTGAGGGGTTCTTTAAACAGGACTCATGAACTATTGCAAATATTAATGCTATTTGAAAAGCTTTAACGGAGATTTTGATGCATATGAAGTTAAGAAAAGTCAATGACATGCATTATGGCAGTAGACAACAAAAAAAGATACTTTTTCTGCAAACAAAAAAAAACAAAAAGAAAAAGAATACGATTTCATTTTACTCTGGCAGATACATGATTTTTCTTTTGAAAGCTGCTGCACATTTTTTAGCAACATCTTTGTCTTTTTGTCTCAGTAGCAAATAGTTTAAAATGTCAAAAGAATATTATTGAAATTCAATATAAATTGTTGAATGTCAGTAGAAGGATGTTTTACAATCAAAAATTATTTTTAAAAAATAAAATAAAATCAATAAAAACATCAAATATTTAAAAATATTGAATATATAAAAAATATGCTAAAAAAAAATGATGGAATATGCAGTATACGCAAAAATATGCAAAATATGCATTATATGCAAAAATATGCAATAAATGGTGGAATATGCAATAAATGGTGGAATATGCAGTATACGTAAAAATATGCAAAATATGCAAAAATATGCAATATATGCAAAAATATGAAATATCATCAAAATATGCAAATCTATGCAAAAAAAAAACGCAATATATGCAAAAATATACATTACATGCAAAAAAAATACAATATATGCACAATTATAGTATATATGGTAATATATGCAAACTTATACAATTATATGCAATATATGGTTAAATTTAAAAAAAGGTATACAAACAAACAAAGAAGAAGATATCTGTTAAGAAAAACTAGGTAAAACCAAATTAAAGAAAAAAAAGTTAGAGGGTCATAAAAAATTCCAAAAATCGCAAATAGTCAACGTAGTGTGCAAATTAATACGAATTCATGCACATCAAATAGCTACAAGCGTAAATCTCAAGAAATGTATCCTTCGGCTGCGTTGTCATCGCTGTTTCCAGACGACGACTGACGCTCAAAGGTAAAATTCTGATAACACAAAGAAAAAATGGGGTGATAGCTGATTCAACAATTTAAAAAAGGTTGCAAGAAAATGCAGAAGCTTAAGAAGGAGGAGTAGACAAAAACATGACAAATATAAGAGAAGGGCTTTAGCAAAGGCGGTCAGTTTAGTTGCTCACTTACAGCATGTAATTGGTCTGGCAGACAAGACAAAATGTACACGAAAACAGTATCCGTAAAAAAAAATGCTCACACAAAATTCTTCAAATAACGATTGACTTCTTATTGTGTCTTTAATGTTAAATTCTTGTAATTTTTTTGTAAAACATGAAAAGAAATTTTTCGAAAGAATTGCTAACGACCGTGCAATAAGTTGGAATTTTCATTAAAAATATATATATATATATATATATATATATATATATATATATATATATATATATATATATATATGTATATATATATATATATATTTTGTAGAAATTTCTAAAAAGCTTTACATTATTTAAGGTATGAATATTCCGTTTTGTTATTTGCTTCTGTTGTCTATTATATTTTAAAACTTATTAAGTAAATTTTATAATATAAGTTAATTAATTTATTTTAACTTATTAAATTGTCATTAGTTATAACAAGAATAAGGCTTAAATTTTAGAAATTGAGCATGTCTTCAAACATTTTATATGCACATTAAATAGCAGTTCCATTTAAAATCTCTGCCAAGCTAAACCTCATTATGGAATTATGTTCCAAACCTGTCGTTTGCATGCAGCTTTACGATTAAAAATTCTATGCTTTAATATGCATTAATTATGTCCTGGCACAGGACACAAACTCACACGCACACATACACACAAAACTGAGCAGAGACTTATAATCCTTTGTGTCCTGAATTTGTGAAATAGCATGGCAAAACATGTTTAGTATATAATATATTGTCTTGAAGTTAAAAACCAGTTGGGAAGGTTAGATCACATGGGAAATTTTAAAGTAGGTGTAATTATGATAGTTAGGATTATCAAAATTATAGTCGGTCTAAGCCGACTATAAATACCCTACACATATGTGTGGTTACCATTCAAAGTGATATATAGGTCACCAGAGTATACGAATCCTGAAAATACCTACAAACATTCAATCGCTGACGAATTTCCATTCATTTGATACCCATATTTACAAATGGGTAGGTGTACCGAATTTCGATTTTTTTTTTTTGTGAACCACAAGTCTTTTCGCCGGAAAACATTATTATCATGTATTTGAGCATGATATCAATATATATTTGACCAAAAAAAGTTTACCTAAGCACGTATACATAAAAATTGATCTTTATATGTACATTTTATATGAGGTATTTGAACATAAGTGGTCGGATCATAGGTCACAGTGGACCGATCTTCGCACATACAGCGTAGGTATATTAGTAATCTAAGTTATAAGTTTCATTTATCTAGCTCTTCAATTTTAAAAGTAGTAGGGATTTCAACAGACAGACAGACAGACAGACAGACAGACGGACAGACAGACGGACAGACAGACGAACAACGGACTTCGCTAAATCGACTCAGGAGGTCATGCTGATCAAGAATATATATACTTTTCCATACCGGAGATGCTTCCTTTTGGGTGTTACAAACGGCGTACCAAACTGAATATACCCTTTCACTCTTAGTGTAGGGTATAATAAGAATTTCGATATTAGAATCAAAACTGTGCAAAGTATGCAGTATATGCAAAAATATGCAATATAGGCAAAAATATGAAATATATGCAAAAATATGCAATATATGCAAAAATATGCAAAAATATGCAATATATGAAAAAATATGCAATATATACAAAAATATGAAAGATATTCTAAAATATCCAGAGTGTGGCATAAAATGCACACAATATATGCAAAAATATGATTTATATGCAAAAGTATGAAATAAATTAAAAAATCATATACCAAAAATATGCAATGTATGTAAAAATATGCAAAAATATGCAAATATATGCAAAATATGCAATATATGCAATATATGCAAAAATATGCAATACATGCAAAAATATGCAATATATGCAAAAATATGCAATATATGCAAAAATATGCAATATATGCAAAAATATGCAATATATGCAAAAATATGCAATATATGCAAAAATATGCAATATATGCAAAAATATGCAATATACCAAAAATATGCAATGTAAGTAAAAATATGCAATATATGTAAAAATTTGCAAATATATGCAAAATATGCAATATATGCCAAAATATACAATATACTCAATATATGCAAAATATGCAAAAATATGCAATATATGCCAAAAAAATGCAAAAATATGCAATATATGCAAAAATATGCAATATATGCCAAAAAAAATACAAAAATATGCAATATATGCAATATATGCAAAAATATGCAAAAATATGCAATATATGCAATATATGCAATATATGCAATATATGCAATATATGCAATATATGCAATATATGCAAAAATATGCAATATATGCAAAAATATGCAATATATGATAAAATATGCAATATATACAAAAATATGAAAGATATTCTAAAATATCCAGAGTGTGGAGTAAGTATTCATTATATTTTAAAATATATTCTAAAAATATTAATAATTAAAATTGTAAATATGTACATTACAATGCGTTCTATTTATTTAACACAGTGCTATTTTAATTTTTGCTTGCTAATTAAGCGAAAACAAGAAATCATAATTGTGCATATAACATGTTTTGGCAGCCGGCGGCCAGAGGGCAACCAGGATCAAAACACACACACACATGCATCACACACAAATAAGGACGCTGGCAGGACACTCAGCACTTGCCAAATGCTAAATATATGCAGGATTTAAGCAACACATTCACATAGTTATCGCCATCGTGGTCGTCGTTGTTGCAATGAATTTATTTCCATAATAATTTTGCATAGAAAATTAGTAGCAAACGGATAATGGCGCAAGGATAACAAACAAGGCACAAACGAAACGCAATGCAGCTGTATTCGCATGGTAAAGGCGAAGGACTACAAGGATTTCAGGTATCAACGTACCTAACGTAAATGTACCTAATGTCGTCACCCAAAGAAAAGGTTGAACTCAAAAAATATTTTTGTTAAACGGAAATTAATCATTTTTATTTAAATTTAATGATTTTCATCACAAATTAGATTTATTTTTAATAAGACAAAATGAATTGTACATAATTCCATATGTTGTACGTTTAAAAAAAAACTGTAATAACGAAATTAGGTTCTGGTGACGGAAATAGTACGCTTACGTTATACCAAATAAAGCTCATATGAGGCAAGAGACTGACTAGTAAATAGACCAAATGAATTAACAAAATATTTGCACAGAATTAGGTTGAAATCCAGAAATGCCAAAATATGAATTTCTCTACAAGAATAATTTTGAGCTAATCAATTGCAATATTTAGTTTGCTATTTAGTGTTAATAGGAGTAGAAAGAATTTTTGTATTTCAATCAACACGTTTAGCTGTTGCAATTAACAATAATAAATAGTTCTGGTCACAAAGTCACTATTGTGTGTGAAATATTGCAAACATTTACATTGCATTGCTGCTATGCAGGACATTGTCTACAGGACATTATGCTATATGTTGTTGTTCTAGTTATGCAAACCACTGCTGTTCAATTGAAATGAAATTTCTGTTCATTTACATTGCATACGTTGGATGCCTTTAATGATGGCTCCTAATTTATGCCACACATGACATATATAAACGATGTTGCACACCTCATATCTATCCTTTTCAGACCACCCTATTGAACACTTTCTGCATATTGGTTGCATTTTGAATATCAATATTTGTTTCTAATTAGTGTATATATGAAATACTTGATTTTGCTCCAATTTAATTTATGCTTTCAATTGTATGGTATCACATTACGTATGAGTTACATTAATTGTATGAATTTGTATAAATTGTCATCGCATTGGATTAGATGTGGTTGGCATTTTTTATTATTATTAGTCAATAATTCAAGTATTTTAAAGAGGTTTTCGGACTAATTATTAGTTTTTATTGTTTCAAATTAAATTAATCTATAAAAATCGCGAAAGTCAAATACAACTTATTTGAAATTAACATTTTAAGTTTTAAAATATTTTGTAATGTAATGTTTTTATTTATCTTTTTATATTAAAGCATATTTAATGCACTTTTAAATAATTTAACATTTACGCAAAATTTTTAAAAATATCTATTTATTATTTTAAATAATATGTCTTATAATTCTTGATCACATCACTTGGCACAACACACAAAAAATTAAACGTCGAATAAAGCTAAAAGTACGCTTGATAAAAAATTGTATTAAATGCATATTTTTGCATATTAAATGCACTTTTCAAAAATGCAAGATTTTATTGTTATTTGGAAAAGTAAATTTTTTAAAAATTGACTCGATAATGTTTGATTTTGTGCTGCCAATTATTATTCAAAAGTATAAATATCAACAATTTCATTAGATATTATTATTATATTTGCATATTTTAGCATATTAAAGAAATGTTTAATAAAATAATTCTTTCAATAAATAGTTCAAGCATGTCCTTAGAAATATCAACAGCATTATCATTTATTCATTTATCTATCATTTTGTATGTTCTGTTTTTTTTTATATTTGCATATTTTTTCGGCATATTATATGCACTTTTAAAACATATATTATTTTCTCCAAAATATTTTTTTATTTTCTTTGGAAAAATCAGCAAAAATATAGCAATAGTTAACTTCCTAACTGTTGCCATAAATTATTTTTACAAATCAATCACACTTGAAAGTATTTTCTTATATTTGCATATAATAACATATAAAATGCACTTTTAAAATATATACAACTTTTTCTAATATATATATTTTTAATATTTCCAGAAAAATCAACAAAAAAATATAATTTGGGTTTTCTCCCTATCTATTGTCCTAACTGAAAGTTGAAAATATTTGCATCATTTTGCATATTAAATGCACTTTAAATATAAAAATCATTTTGTCAAAAATATGTCTTCAATTTCATTAGAAGAATCAATAATATCTTTTTTTTACTCTGCAACTAATGTTTTTACAGATTTTTAAAAATCTGTCACATTAAATTTGCATAATTTAACATATTAAATGAACTTTCAAATTATAATTCATTTGTTTTAAAATTTATTGTTTATTTACTTTAGAAAAACCAGGGAAAATGTAAAAAATCTCTTGAGTATTTAGAATTTAAACCATATTTATATTTGACAGCACTTTTGAAGTATGTGTATATTTTAGAATATAAAATGCTTTTTCAAAAAATATATTATTTCATAAACATTTGAAGAGTCATTCATATAGAAAAATTAACACAGAAAATATGCTGTTCTCGAGTAATATCATCTTAATTGTTCTCAAAAAATTAAAAACTGTTTAAATTAAATTATTTTTTCTTTTATTTGCATAATAAGGCAGCTTTCATAAAATATAAAACATTTCAACAATATATGAATAATAAGTTTTATAAAAATCAACGAACATAAAATATATTTTAACGCAACTATATACTTTATTCACAAAACAACTGATGACCAAAAATGTACAGTTTTTTTCAAATAAATATTTTTTTTAATATTTACATAGTGTAGCCTATTAAATAAACTTTTTGAAAACATATAAGTTTTCTGCCAAATATTACTTGAATTTCGCAACAAAAATCAAACAAACTAACGTTTATCAAATTTGGTACCACATGACGTATGCGTGCTATTTTTTTGATAGCTTTTGCTATCTTTGCACACATTTCTAACTAGCAACTGCTGCTGCAACGTATGCAACAATTTTACAGCGCCACCTGTGCAATAAAATATAAAAAGTATAAAAAAACGAAAGCACCGCCTGGCTGACTTAACTATCTATCGATAAAAAGTAGGTGGTGCTGCTGCTACTGTTTTCGTGTTGCGCTTTATTTGTTGCTATAAATTTTTATTTATTTTATTTTATGTTTTTCTTTCGCATGGCGCTCGTAAATTTTGTCTCTAGCACTTTAATTGCACTTCAGAAATTTTTCACACAACAATTTATTGATAGTCGTTCAGGTTGGCATTGGCGGCGGCGCTGCAGTAGTCACTGATTGCAGGACATGCATGTGGCAGGCAGCAACAACAACAACAGCAATAACAGCAAAAGCATATGCAGCAGCACCACCTGCGTTTAATGCGAGTGAAAATCTTTTGGCCGGAAGTTCAGGCAGAATGCCGCCAATCGCTGCGATTCACTTCCGCCACCTGCTGCTGTTGCTGCCAACGACGTTGAATTAAATGCGATAATTTGTTGTTCTAGTTGTTGTTGTTTTATCTGTTGTTAAGGAAGGTGCTGGCCTTGTGTATCACGTTATCCTTGCTGTTCTCTCGCAGTGTCGGTTGTATGTGTTGCAAGTCAAAGCGAAAAATCAATTGAGCGAACGAACGCGCGCCCGATTTTATGCAACGATTTATTGGCAGCAATTAATTTTTTATGCGCAACATTGGTCAGTGTTTTAATTAATGCCCACTGTGTGGTGGCTTTGCTACTTTTGTTGTTCCTCTTTTATACAGTTGTCTTTGTCAAGTTATTCTAGTTGTTTTATTATCTTGTTTTTGTTATAAATTAGAGCCTGTTTAAGCTAAATGAAGCTGCATTAAAACTTGTGTGTTATATATATATTTTTTTATTGATTGTCGGTTGTGCGGCATATCATTCGCTTAGTTTATTTCTGTTGTGGGTGGCGCTCGTTATTTTAAATGAGGCCATAAAATTGCGTCCACAATGCCGGAAGCCACTAATAAATTCCGCAGCGGCAGCAAGCTCTCTAAGAAGCTGATTATTAGCAAAACAAATCATTAAGTATTAAAATGCAATTAGAAGACGTATATTATTCTTTAAGTATTTATTTTCATTTTTATGTATTTGCATATATTATAAATTTGCATATCTTATACATTTGCATATTTTATGCGTCCGCATATTTTTAGCTTTTGTATATTGTATGCCTTTTTCATATTTTATGTATTTGTATAATTTATGCATTTGCATATTTTCTGCATTTTTATATTTAAGGTATTTGCCTATTTTATGCATTTTAATATTATATGCAATTTGTATATTTTGTGTAATTGCATATTTTATGCATTTTCATATTTAATGTAATTTGTATTATTTATGCATTTGCATATTTTATGCAATTTGCATATTTTATGCATATTTTACGCATTTGCATATTTAATACTTTTGCTTATTTTGTGCATTTGCTTATTTTATGTATTTTCATATTTAAGGTATTTGCATATTTTATGCATTCTAAGAGTTTATGCAATTTGCATATTTTATGCATTTGCATATTTTATGTACATATTTGCATATCTTATGCAATTTGCATATTTTATGCACTTTGTATATTTTATGCTTCATGCAGCAAGACCAAGAACAAGACTTATCTGCAAGAACAAGATCGACAAGATTTTCTACTTATTTCTTTTTAGTTATTCCTTTATTTAAGAATATTTTCTTCTAACTTCTTAGTTTATTTAAGTATTTTCCACATGTTTTTAAAGCGCACGTGACTCAGTCTGCCCCAGAGTAAATTCACCATATTACAGGACCAAAGTTCATGTGTAGGTGCTGCACAAGTTATGGCATATGGTATTGTGGTTAGTGTCTGTGTTAAATGTTCTACACTTTAACAAGGAGTTCAAAATTATTAACACAAAAGCTGACTAAGGCGGTAGCGGCTGTTGCAACTGCTACTGCTCAGTAGTAATTTATATTTGAAATTGACCTCAAAAAGCTATGACCTCACACACATACAGAGCTGAACTCTAGCACACACACATGAGCACTTGTGTAATGGCAGCAATTTGTGTTAACTTCCGTTTGGCATTTTTGAAATTTTGAAAAGCCATGTGTGTGAGTAGTTGTTAAAAGAACATTAGCCATGTCGATGTTGCTGTTGTTGGTGTTGCTGATGCTATTCATGTTGTTGCTGCTGTTGCTTTTGTACGTGTTGGCAGCAACAGCTGCAGTCGTTTGTGAGCTTTTTAGTAATTTACTCATATGTTGCATCTGTTTTTTGCAGTTGTTGTTCTTTTTGGAGTTTATAATGTTCTTTTCGTTGTTGTTTAATATTTGTAATAGTAGTTTATGTTGTTGTTATTGTAGTAGTTGTTGATGTTGTTATTGATGTTGTTCAAACTAAATTAAGTTATTCAAAGTATTAATAGTATTAATAGTATTAATAGTATTAATAGTATTAATAGTATTAATAGTATTAATAGTATTAATAGTATTAATAGTATTAATAGTATTAATAGTATTAATAGTATTAATAGTATTAATAGTATTAATAGTATTAATAGTATTAATAGTATTAATAGTATTAATAGTATTAATAGTATTAATAGTATTAATAGTATTAATAGTATTAATAGTATTAATAGTATTAATAGTATTAATAGTATTAATAGTATTAATAGTATTAATAGTATTAATAGTATTAATAGTATTAATAGTATTAATAGTATTAATAGTATTAATAGTATTAATAGTATTAATAGTATTATTAGTATTAATAGTATTAATAGTATTAATAGTATTAATAGTATTAATAGTATTAATAGTATTAATAGTATTAATAGTATTAATAGTATTAATAGTATTAATAGTATTAATAGTATTAATAGTATTAATAGTATTAATAGTATTAATAGTATTAATAGTATTAATAGTATTAATAGTATTAATAGTATTAATAGTATTAATAGTATTAATAGTATTAATAGTATTAATAGTATTAATAGTATTAATAGTATTAATAGTATTAATAGTATTAATAGTATTAATAGTATTAATAGTATTAATAGTATTAATAGTATTAATAGTATTAATAGTATTAATAGTATTAATAGTATTAATAGTATTAATAGTATTAATAGTATTAATAGTATTAATAGTATTAATAGTATTAATAGTATTAATAGTATTAATAGTATTAATAGTATTAATAGTATTAATAGTATTAATAGTATTAATAGTATTAATAGTATTAATAGTATTAATAGTATTAATAGTATTAATAGTATTAATAGTATTAATAGTATTAATAGTATTAATAGTATTAATAGTATTAATAGTATTAATAGTATTAATAGTATTAATAGTATTAATAGTATTAATAGTATTAATAGTATTAATAGTATTAATAGTATTAATAGTATTAATAGTATTAATAGTATTAATAGTATTAATAGTATTAATAGTATTAATAGTATTAATAGTATTAATAGTATTAATAGTATTAATAGTATTAATAGTATTAATAGTATTAATAGTATTAATAGTATTAATAGTATTAATAGTATTAATAGTATTAATAGTATTAATAGTATTAATAGTATTAATAGTATTAATAGTATTAATAGTATTAATAGTATTAATAGTATTAATAGTATTAATAGTATTAATAGTATTAATAGTATTAATAGTATTAATAGTATTAATAGTATTAATAGTATTAATAGTATTAATAGTATTAATAGTATTAATAGTATTAATAGTATTAATAGTATTAATAGTATTAATAGTATTAATAGTATTAATAGTATTAATAGTATTAATAGTATTAATAGTATTAATAGTATTAATAGTATTAATAGTATTAATAGTATTAATAGTATTAATAGTATTAATAGTATTAATAGTATTAATAGTATTAATAGTATTAATAGTATTAATAGTATTAATAGTATTAATAGTATTAATAGTATTAATAGTATTAATAGTATTAATAGTATTAATAGTATTAATAGTATTAATAGTATTAATAGTATTAATAGTATTAATAGTATTAATAGTATTAATAGTATTAATAGTATTAATAGTATTAATAGTATTAATAGTATTAAAAGTATTAATAGTATTAATAGTATTAATAGTATTAATAGTATTAATAGTATTAATAGTATTAATAGTATTAATAGTATTAATAGTATTAATAGTATTAATAGTATTAATAGTATTAATAGTATTAATAGTATTAATAGTATTAATAGTATTAATAGTATTAATAGTATTAATAGTATTAATAGTATTAATATTATTAATTGTGTTAATAGTATTAATACTAAAAACAAGGTCTTTTTTTTATTCATAACAAAAATAAACAATTCAAACAAGGCTGAATCATTAATCTTCAACTTCAGGGCAACAAGCAACATTTTATATCGCAAAGTATGCAACATAATTAGCAATAGAGGCATATTTTGCGCTTGCCTAAAAGTATGCAATCTCAAAACCATTTATTATAAAGCAATAAATAATAAAGTGAATACAATATTTTTGTGTAAGCAAATATGCGTATTGCCTGCCTAAAATGCTTAACAAACAAAACGATTTAAAAGCAACGCCCTAAAAATATGCTAAAACTCTTTTAAATGACAGCCACAAATGCCAGCCCAAAAATATGCTTCATTTACGCTGATTATTACACTTGAAGAACAAAACAATTCTACTTGAACGTTGTCTTTGGAATAACTTTTTTGTTGCAACCCTTTCAATGGGTAGACAGTAGCAATAATTGCCAGAAACAACA
This sequence comes from Dryomyza anilis, assembly GCA_951804985.1. NCBI lineage: Eukaryota > Metazoa > Arthropoda > Insecta > Diptera > Dryomyzidae > Dryomyza > Dryomyza anilis. Next base: position 100,611,261 of record OX638130.1, on the reverse strand, counting down.
AAGCGCCATTAAAAACAAAGTCACGTGAAACATTTCTCAAAAAAAATGTGTCTTATTTTTTTTTATTTTATCACTCACGCAGTTTATTTGTTTTCAAAAGGGGTTAAATTCAGTGCATGTTTGACAAAAAAAAAACGAAATACATTGCGAAAATTTTGTTATCCTACCAGCAGTTGTTATCCTTTCAATTGTCGTGTTCGTGTTGCCGTTGTCAGTGGCGCCAAACTGCGAACCGACGGCGCTCTTTTGCCGCTTCAATAGACACTTTTTGCAGGCGGCGGCCGGCTACTTTAAAATGTTTATGACGGCGCGCATATCCTTGAGACTATTGTTTCGGATGTCGTCTGTCGAAAAATAACCCTTTTCAGTTTTGACTTTTTTTATATCAATTTTTTTTTTCTTCATTTTGTTTGTATTTGTTATACAGCGGAAATTCTTGAAATTTTTTCAACTTTGTTAATTTTATTTTTTATCTTTTGGTACATGAAAGGCTCTGTGTTACCAAGGATATGTGTTGCGTAGGCATGTTTTGTGGGTAACATTTTTCTTCCTCTTTTTGTTGTGGTTTTTGTGCTTTGATTTTCGGCGCAAAGTTGCTACACTTTGAGGCAGCAACATTCCTGCCGTTTTTCGTGTTGCGGTTGGCATTTGATGTAAAAGCAGACAATGTTAAAGGGGGTATTTCGGCGGGTGGTTTCAATTTCAATACGTCAAAGTTGTGTGACTTACGTAGAATAGAAACATTAAGTTAATTAAAATTTAGCACATGTCTGAGGAGCAGCTTTTTGTTGTCAGTTGAAAAGAAATCTTAAAATATTTTATTGAAAATTTACTGAACCAAAAAAAAAGGCATTCAAAAGTTTTATTAAAAGTTTTAAAGAAGCTACCAAAGGGTGTAAAAGTTACAAAAAACATAAAAAATTACAAAAAGTCATAAAGAATTATAAAAAATTATAAAAAAATGTAAAAATTAAAAAAAAAAATTAAAAAAAAAAAAAAAAAATAAGAAAAAATATAATAAAAAAAATAAATTTAAAATAAAAAATATAGAAAAAAAAATAGAAAATATTCAAAAATAAAAAAATTATTAAATATAAAAAACAAATAAAAAAAATATAAAAATTATAAAATTATCCAGAGGTAGTAACCAGGGTTTACGAATTCTGAAAACTACTACAAAATTGAAATCATGAAAGAATTTCCATTCAATTGAATGCCTATTTTTATTTATGGTTAGGTGTACCGAATTTCGTTTTTTTACGAAAGCGCAGGTTGTTTTTATATATTTGACCAAAAAGTAGGTGAGGTTGTTTAAAAATATGAACGATAAAAAAACGGTTACTTTGATTTTAGTGCTATATGAGATATATTTACAAAAATATTCGAATCGTAGGTAACAATCGACCGATTACGATCGTTTTCAATATCCAAATGTCCAGGTTTCCTTGTATTCGTGATTTAAATCGAGAGAAAGGTGGTCAATCTTGTTTTTGTAATAGCAAAAACGTAAAGAAGAATAATTCATGGCAGTCTTGTTTTTGCTCTTGCTCTCTTTCTTGAAGGGTTGTTCATGTGCTAGCATCGGAAAATCGATCATGCAAGAACTAAAAGAACAGGAACAAGGACTTTTCGTTTGCATCACGATTTCAGAAATACAATAGAAGCCTAATAAGTCATTCGTTTCGATATCGTTACGAGATCAATACGAGAAGAGGGATATCGAACAATTTCTCGTGGCGATATCGAGCGTCAAGTTGGACCTATCGATTTTTTTTAAATCGAAAGGATAACAAACAAAAAAGTAATGAAAGTTCAAGATTCCCTCAAAAAAAATTACGATTTCGATGCCAAAATTTACAAATATCCTTAAACAGTTAAAGTTAGAACTACAACCAATATAGAACTGTTTTAGAATAATTTGGTGTGTGTATATGATAATATTTTAAAATCTTTAACAAATTTGTAGAAATTTTGTTTTATACAAATTAAGTTAGTTATAACAACTAACTTATCCTTTGTGCCAGTTTAATGCGAAAAGAAAATATGTCTGAATTTTTTTAACTAAAACAAAAAATTAAAAGTTAGTAATTTCAATTGCTATTTTGGATTATATTCTTAACAATTATTATTATTACTAAAATTGACAATTTTAAACAATGAAATTGAATATTAAATTTTAATTTTCAATTTTAATACTTTATTTTTATTTTTAAAATAAACCTCTTTTAAACTACACATGCGTAAGAGTAATTAACGCTTCCTACTGCTGGAAATAATTTAAAAAGTCCTTAAAAAAACGAAACAAAAAGCAAACAAAAAACCCTTGCGGCAGGCAACAGCATCACACGACAACGTCACGCGTTCTGTAATTTATTGTCGCTGCATCTGCACAACTGCAAAAATATGGATTCTGTTTCAATTTGCGATAAATTTGCAAACGGAGGCAGCCAACAGTAGTGGCTGCCGCCGCAGAAGCATCTACTACAATCTGCCAAGGATTCATTTATTTTTATAGAATTTTATTTACAACCGCATTGCAGCATAGGACGCACCACTTTGGCTGCAACTGTGTCGCACACACACACATAGACACACCGAAACATTTACGCAACAAGGACTTAAGAACTGTATTCAATTAAAAACAGGATGTCGACGTGGAGAATTAAACTGTTTTGGTTTTCGATTCATTAGAAAATGTTTTTGCGTGGAAATTGTGCAGCAGACAGACAGAAGGGTAAAAAAAAGAGTAATAGTTGCAAGGATAACAGAATAGCGCACGTCAGATGCAAAAATAAGAAGCGGCAACAAAAAGGAAGTTTATGCGTTTGCAATTAATTTATGCAATCTGTGGCATATTTGTGTGGTAAAAAGGCAGAGAAAAAAATATTGTAAATATATTTAAAAAATAAATTTAAAAAATGTTGAATTTAAATTTAAAGTTTTGATTGATATTACTTTAGAATCAAATGTAATTTTTATTTCTCTAAATTTCTAATATTAATCTTCTCTTGATTTAATTTAGTAATGTCCGTCCGCTCATCCGATCGTCTGTCTGTTTATTTCTCTGTCTGTAAGTCGGTCTGTTGAAATTAGATATGATCAACTATATGTTCTTGCTGGGTCGTTCTTGTTATTGCATCTTGTTTTTGCATCGAAAGATCAATCTTGTACATTTTTTCCAAAAAGTGCAAGAACAAGACATGCAAAAACCTGAAAGAACCATATATGGTGGTCTTGTTCTGGAAGTCAATCTCGCTCTTGCAAAGACAGCAAGAATAGGAAAAATAGTCGCAATTCCACGAGAAGCTTGCAAAACTGAAAGAACCACAATGATACTTTTGTTCTTGCTCTCGTCCTGTTCTTGCAAGTCGTTCCTGATTTTGCATCAGAAAGACAATTTTGTACATATTTTTGCAAAAAGAGCAAAAACAAGACAGCAATAATAGAAAAAAGAATCTTGCATTTGGATCGCGAAGATTACAAAACTGAAAGAACCACATATGATAGTTTTGTTCTTGCTCTCGTACCTGTTCTTGCAGATCGTGCTTGTTCTTGCATCGGAAGGTCGATCTTATACATTTTCTTGCAGGGTCGTTCTTGATATTGCATCGATTAGTCTTGCATTTGCATCGCGATTCCAATAGAAGATTACAAAACTGAAAGAACCACATATGATAGTTTTGTTCTTGTTTTCGTTCTAGTTCTTGCATCAGAAAGACAACCTTGTACAAAGTGCAAGAACAAGATATGAAAACTTGAAAGAACCACATATGATGGTCTTGCTATTGCTCTCGTTCTTTCAGTATCGTTCCTGTTCTTGCAGGTCGTTCTTGTTCTTGCAGGTCGTTCTTGTTATTGTATCGAAAGAACCATCTTGTACATTTTTTTTTTTTTCAAAAGTGCAAGAACAAGACACGCAAAAACTGAAAAAAACACTTATTCTGTTCTTGCTTTCGTTCGGACAGGATGATTCTTGTTCATGCATCGAAAGATCAATCTTATACATTTTCTTGCAAATAGTACAAGAACGAGACATACAAAACCTGAAATAACCATGTAATAACGTCTTGTTCTTGCTCTAGTTCTTACAGGGTCGTTCCTGTTCTTGCAGATCGTTTATGTTCTTGCATCGGAAGGTCGATCTTATACAAACCCGAAAGAGCTATATATGTGGGTTAATTCTTGCTCTAGTTTTTGCAGGTCATTCTTGTTCTTACAAGTCGTTCTTGTTCTTGCATCGTAAAGTCTATATTATACGTTTTCTTTGCAAAAAGTGCAAGGACAAGACATGGAAGTCTTGTTCTTGCAGTGCCGTTCTTCTTATTACATCGGACAGTCGATCTTGTTCTGACAAAAACAGCAAGAATAAGAAAAGGAGTCCTCGATTTTCATTATTATATTTATTTAATTTTTCTCTTGTTCTTTTTTATTTTTTTAAACAAATTAATTAATTTTTCTCTTAATAAAAAGCAAGAAAATGTTTTAAAATGAATTTAACACTTAAAGAAGACTTTTTTTAAAAAGCTCTTCATAATGGCAGCTCTTAATTAAAATGTAAATTTTAAATGAATTTTTATTGTTGCAAATCCCCGCCTGAATTCCGTGAAAGCCCATTTTAATTTTAACCTTTTTTTCTACCCGTTCTTTACACGTTTTTCAGCGACAGAAACAGAGCTCACGTGTAATCCTCGATTTTGTAACAGAAAATCATCAGCAGCAGTCACTTTCGCGTAATAAAGGAGTACTCTTTGCTTCAACAATATTTTAATTCCTTTTTCCAAGGAATGACGCAAAAAACAAGAGTAAGAGATAAGTATGGGTGAAGGAGGAGAGAAAGAGAAGATAATAAAAAAAGAAGATAGGCAACAACAAGTTAATTGAAAAGTCATTTCTTATGTCAAACCGAACGAACTTTCACCTCTGCCGTTGGACCCCATTACGTAGTGAAGAGCAATACGTTGAACAGAGAAAGCTTCATTTAAAAGATTTATTTATTTAGATTGTTTTTAAGTGTTGGAGGGGGTAGGAACAATTTAAATGAATGCAAATTTAATGACAAGACCTACAGGAAATGTTGAAATTCATCAAAATTACATTTTAATTGTTGTGCTGTACCACTTTGGAACAAGGAGGATATAATAGAGTGTGAGACGACATTAAAATACAAATTAGAATTTTGTTTTATGATCCTTTCGATGGTGGATGATTTTAGCAAAAAGAAAATCTTTTTTTTTTTTATTTAATGAGCTATAAATTTAAAGGCAAAGCGAGGACATTATTGGACAGAGAAATTCAGATATATATAATCTGTAATTCTAGCAAAAGTTAAATACAACATTTTTTAAATAAATTAAATTTAATAAAATAATAAAAATTAATAAAAAATTAAAAATAAATATTAATAAAAAAAATTAAATAATAATAAAAAATTAATAATAATAAAAATAATAGATAAAAGATATAAAAAAATAGTAATAAAAAAAAAATAATTATAAAAATTAAAAAAAAATATTAAAAATAAAATAATAAAAAGTTAATAAAAAAAAAAATATTTCAAAAATATTTCAAAAATATAAAAAAATAATAAACAAAAATAATAAAAAGATATTAAAAACGAATAATAAACAAAAATATTAAAAAAATATATATAAAAATAATAAAATACAATAAATATATATTTAAAATATAATAAATATTTTTTTATATAAAAAATATTTAAAAAATATAAAACTTCCTCTTTTTTAGGTTTAGGTATTTTTTGTAGTTTTTAAACGGAAGTTTGATCTTGTTTTTGCAGAAAATGCAAGAACAAGAACAAAGATCTAATATTTTTCAGTTTTATTAATGAAGTAAAAAATAATTTTATAATAAAATAATAATTATAAACATTTTCAAATATTTTAATAATAAAAAAAAAAACTTGATAAAAATTTTAAAAAATATTTAATTTATCGATCTACTATTTCTAAATTATATTTATTGCCGGTTAAATCGTCCGCACAAAGTGTTGTTTTATTTTACTGCAATTTGTGTCAAGTGCAGCAGTAGCAACAGCAGCACAATTTCACGAACAATACAAAATATAACGAGTCCTTTAAACACTACAACACGACTACAACGACCTTTTGTACAATTTACCACTTCCCACCCCGCACAATTGCACAATTTCCAATTGATTAATTTTCCTTAGAGCCCACAATCGGTGTAACCTGCTCCGCTCATTGCCGCCGCCATCTCCTGTGCTTTGTTCGGAGCACATGTCCTTTACGCACAATCTGCAACAGTCATAACAAAATATTCTACGTACAATAAACTCACCAGCCACTCTTTGCTCCTGGCTTCGTCTCCGAGTCCGTCGTCTCATATTCCGCATTAAGCCAAGTCAAGCCACAATCACACACACACACACAGAACACATACAAAAGAAAGTAATTTCTTAAATGTAGCAGAAAATATAAGGATTTGTTGGTTTCTCTGTGGTAATAATATTGCATGGGGGTTTGTTGGATGGAGGAGGGCCTTCGTTGAGTGGAGAGTAGGAGGTGGTATTTGCAATATGGAATTATGTTTATGTTCTTCGTTTTACGTTGTTTGTGTTGGTGGAATGTGTCGATGAGAAGCTATTCGCAGCAAGTCAATGATGTCATGGTAGTGAATCAAGTGTGGAACAAAATTTAATTTTGCTATTTTTAGATTGAAGTTTATGGGAAATTTTGTTTGCATTTTAAGTTTTTTTTTTTATTTATATTTTTTCATTTTATTATATTTTTTATATTTTTTTTATATTTTTTTACATATTTTTATATTTTTATATTTTTATATTTATTATATTTATGAATACATTTTTAATTTAACTTTTTTAATTTATATAATTTTGAATTTTTTATATATATTATTTTTATATTTTTTTTTCATATTTATATATATTTTTTATATTTTTTTCATATTTATATATATATTTATTATATTTTGTATATTTTTTATATTTTTCATATTTTTTATATTTTTTATATTTTTTATATTTTTTATATTTTTTATATTTTTTATATTTTTTATATTTTGTATATTTTTTATATTTTTTATATTTTTTATATTTTTTATATTTTTTATATATTTTTTTTTATATTTTTTATATTTTTATATTTTTATATTTTTAATATTTTTAATATTTTTAATATTTTTAATATTTTTTAATATTTTTAATATTTTTTAATATTTTTTATATTTTTGATATTAATATTTTTTATATTTTTTTTTTATATTTTTTTTTATATTTTTATATTTATTATATTTTTTGTACATTTTTAGTTTAGTTTATATATATTAATTTTATAATTTTTTTTTTCATATGTATATATATGTTTTATGTTTTTGATACGTTTTCATATATTTTTAAATTCTTTATAATTTTTATATTTTAAAATGATGATTTTTATTTTTTATATTTCTGTATTATTTTTAATTTTTGGTTTTTTATATTTGTTATTATATTTTTTTTATATTTTTTTTATTTTTTTTTATATTTTTTAATATATTTTTATATTTAATTATATTTTTTTATAATTTTTTATTATTTTTTTTATTTTTTTTTTATTTTTTATTTTTTTTTATATATGAAGGATTTTTCAACAGGGACGCTACAAAAGTAGAGCGACAGGGATAGCAAACGACGCCATATTTCTTGCCGCTCTTTTGACATTTCTCTTCAGTAAGGTTTGCCATTTCATGATGGAAAGATATACGAATTCGAATTTCGGTAGTAAATTTTACTAATTTCGACTCGTTGTTGGCTCGTATATCTTTCCATCATGAAATGGCAATCCTTATTGAAGAGAAATGTCAAAAGGTCAGCAAGAAATATGGCGTCATTTGCTGTCCCTACTTTTGTAGCGTCACTGTTGAAAAACCCTTGAAAAAAACTTTTGTAGCGCTCTTATTGAAAATCCTTTATATATTTTTTTGTATATTTATATTTTTTTATATATCTTATATTTCTTAATATTTTTTATGTTTTTTATATTTTTTTTAATTTTTTTTATATTTTTTTATTTTTTTTTATATTTTTTTTATATTTTTTTTATTTTTTTATATATTTTTTTATTTTTTTATATTTTTTTATAATTTTTTTATATTTTTTTTTAATTTTTTTTAATTTTTTTTTTTATTTTTTTTTTTTTTTTATTTTTTATACATTATAAAATATACAAATTTTATTTTATGTTTTATGTTTTTTATTATTAAAAAAAAACACCAGAAATCAACAAATACAAATTTTTCAAACCCTTAAACTGAGGAAAAAAAATTTAAACTCAACACACTATAAGTCACCACACTAAGGCTCTGCTCTACACAATAAATACCTCTTCCACTATTCCTAAACACGCTAAGATTCACCACACTGAATCTCAACATCAATTTTCAAGAGACAAAAGACTACCACTCACCACACAGAAACTCACACCATTAAAACTCACCACACTAAAACTCATTCATCAAAACTTACCACATCGAAACTCACCACACTAAAACTTAATAAAACCAAAACTCACTAAAATTCCACCACACTTAAAACGGAACACTTTACAGTTCCTCAGCATGCATATTTATTAATGCCATTTCAATCTAATTATCTTGTAGTATTTTTATAACTTCTTTAAACTATTTAAAAAAATCCGAAAAATTACATTTTGCAACGAATAAAATGCTTATTAATAATTTCTGCTGGTTTTTCTATATTTCCCATGCTCCAGCAGCCGTACACACTACATTTACTGCCAGTGTCCATAAAACCCATGTCGCCGCCGCACACTTTAAATGCCCCTTCCTATTGCAATAACAACGTATTTGCTAACGATTATGGCACCGTTTGGTGCCGGTTCAACTACTGTATATGACTTTTATTTTGATATTTTTTCTTTTGCGTTGACTTTTATTTTTTCTGTTTTATGTAGTTAAAAAGCAAAAAAAAAATATGGCAATAAAAAAATCGCAAAATCAAACAACGAATAAAACCCTAACTGAAGGCGAACAAAAATAGGAAGGAGATGGTCTTAAAAACTAAATTGTTCAGGATTTGGTGTTAATAGCATCCGAGGGAATTACTTTAGGTTCAGGATATTTTTATGGCTTTTAAGGGCTAACGGTGATCAATTATTGAGATACCAGTTTGAGGATACAATTTGGAAAGTAAAGGAATTGTGCAACTAATATAAAGCACAAAACGATGTCACTAAATAAGAGAAAAGACTAAGGTAAAAATGTAAAAAGGTAAAAGAAATGTTTGAAAATATATTCAATAGAATAATGTACCTATATAAAAGCGGTATTATATAAAAACTTTTGAAATGTGTCACATAAAGTTTAAAATACAATACAATAACTCACCACACTTGGAATTGTGCAAGAGCTCAATTATAGAAAAAGGATGCTTACCTGTAATAGAGAGAAAGAAAATAAAGAAATTAGTATTTATGATATAATAGAGTAGTAAAAGAGACACCTTTATAATATTTCTTATCAATGTAAATCTCAAAATGTTGCATTGAATATTTTATTAATACGTGTACTACATAAAAGCATTACGAAAGTATCTGCTGTAAAAATATATAAATTCTGTATAAATAGGAAATTGCAAAGGAAATTAAATAAGTTTCCCAGAGCCAGCTACACTTGCACGAAAGTCCTTTGGTAGTAAGAGACAGAAAATATTGCTTTTAATGTAGGCAGCCACATTAACTTAATCGTGTAATTAAGTATAAATAAAGATACTCTGGCAAATACATATACATTTAAGATCGTGCGTGCGTGTAATGGCAAAGTACCCAACACATCCTTTCAGATATCAACAACACCATAATATTGGCTGGCTCGAAACGAGTCGGTTTACTTGTGTTCTACAGAAATTAATTAATGCGTTTGATGTTGTGGTTCCTCCAGTTTCTACCATGTACACCTAACATTATTATAGTCTTTAATGTCAGGGTAAATGCACAGACATAATAAATATTTATATTTAAAGGTAGGCCAATAGCAAGCTGCTAAAATCTCAGGTGTATTGTGTAATAAACTTACATTAATCGGAGGAAAAAGTAGATATAAAATTTTATGACTTAAAACATTTTTAAATATGCATATATAATAGGGATTTAAAGTACAAATTCTTTGTTAATAATATGGTTATTTAGCTGCTCAGAAATGCAAGTTTTTGTAGATTTTATTATAAGTTATATTCATTTTTTGAAGCAAACATTATTAGCAATCATGTATAATTATTTAGCAATAATTTACGACAACTTTAAAACCTTTTTAATAGAAGGATATATGACGAGCTGCTCAGATTATGTTTATTTTTACAAAATAAATTCAAGTTAATATTTTACAATTAAATACACTACCTTCTTCATTGTCAAATGCATAAAAATAAACATACAAATTTTTTTTTATTTTAAGTTTTTTTTTTTTTTTGATTATGTACAATTATGCTGCCATCATTTCCACTAACTTTAAAAATTAAAAAAAAAGGATATATGAAGATCACCACAGATTGTGCATATTTATACTGAACCTCTTCACGAAAACATTTTATAGTTACATACACTACCATTTTAATTATAAAATGCATAAAAATAAGCATTACGAAAAAAGGATTTGTAACGACCTTTTTTCTCAAAGCAATTAAATATAAAATTTTGACGCAAGAATAATGCTCTATTTAAACTACTACCTTTAAGGTACTTTTCAATTGAATAGCAAAGCTTTTAGCACTCAATAATCAAATGCATAAAAAACATACAAAATTCATCAATTATAAAAATTAAAAGGATATAGTTTAAGCACAAATTTTGACAAAAAAATAGAATTATGCTGAAATTATTTATACTAACTTTAAAACTTTTATAAGAAAAGGATATATGAAGAGCAGCTCAGATTATGATTATTTATACAAAGTAACTTCGCAAAAACATTTTACAGTAAAATACACTACCTGTTTAAACATAAAATGCATACAAATAACCATTACGAAAAAAAGGATATATAGCGCACTTTTTTCTCAAAGCAATTAGATATCAAATTTTAATGCAGGAATAATGCGCTATTTAAACAGCTACCTTTAAGCTGCTTTTCAATTGAATAGCAAATCTTTTAGGACTTAATGATCAAGTGGATACTAATTAACATAAAAAATTAATGGATTTAGTTTAAGTACAAAATTTGTCAATTAAGTACAATTATGAAAAACGTTCATAAAAAAAAAGGATATATGAAGAGCAAATCAGATTATGCTTATTTATACAAAATAAATTCACGAAAACATTTTACTGTTAAATACTCTACTAAAATGCTCAAAAATAAACATTACAAAAAAAAAAGGATATATAGCGCACTTTTTTCTCAAAGCAATTAGGTATAAAATTTTGATGCAAGTATTATGCGCGATTTAAACAGATACCTTTAAGCTACTTTTCAATTGAATTGCAATGCATTTAGCGCGTTTTTTGCAGCCAACAAGTTTAACGTTTGGCATAAAAATTCAAGAGTTGCTGCAAGCGTTTAAGTGTGTACTGCAAATGCAATTAATATTAGTTTCAGCTGTACACACGCATACACTTGTTTGATAAGAAACACTAATGAAGACATGTAAACGTAGGTGTTTGTCTGTAAAAGTATTTGTGCATGTGAGCTGCACGTTAATGAACATTTTACCGCAGCAGACAAAGGCTCTCGGATGCATGTGACTGCTGCAGCGCAAAGAAAGAAATTTAATTTAATCATGTTAGTTGGTGCTGCTGCTGTTGTTATGTGAAAACAAAGCGAAAGACAATGCAGAAGACAAAAGCAATTGAGGTCAGAGACACGTAAATTATAAAAGGAAGAAATATAACCTAAAGCTAGCTGTTTAATGCAATTTAAACGGATTTATAATTGAGTAAAAAAAGAGATTTTACCAGGAAAAATAAACAAAGCTTATTATAAAAATAAACTAATCTCACAAACTGTCGTTTGTTTCGCAAATAATTTTCATTTAAACTCGACATCGAAATCACTGCCATCAAGTTCTTCAATAGCAATTCTTAATGACGCGCAGAAGTACGTCCAACATCCTTTTCTATTTTTTTTCTGCACCAACAGCAGCAACAACAATGGTTTTGAAAAACACTTTATTGTTTGCTTCCCCCATTATTTTAGCGCTTAGAGTGATGCTACGTCTTTTACTTCTTTTGCGTTTAGTTTTTTTTTTATATTTTTTGGTGAGCAACTGCTAGCATGAGTACGTGGATGCCATAGACACACACACAATTGCAAGAAAAATGTCATTAAGGATTTTCTATTACACAACAAAGCGCTAACAACACAGACATTAAGCACTTGACATACACTAGTGGGTCGTTGAGTACGAATGGCTGCAACAGGAGCAAAACGAAGTAAGACTTACTGCAGCGGGTGGAAATATTTAAGAAAAATAAGACAAACACACACACACAACTCCAAGGATAAAAAGTGCGAAGACACGTTTTAGTTAAAGGCAAAAAGACGACACAGCGCAAGTGTGAAAAGCACAGTCAGTGTCGCTGAAAGGACATGCACTAAAACGTTTGCTATTGTTGCAGGTGAGAAATACATGAATAACAAAAACAAACAAAAAAAAAGATTTGCATGGCATTTACTTAAAATGCATTACTCTAGCAGCTTTTTAACAATATATTCTTGCTTATTATTGATCATAATGTATTTCAAAGTATTTTAATTTTTTTTTATAAAAAGGATATATGACGAGCTTCTACAATATTGTGTAAAATTAAAAGCTGATTTGGTAAAAATGTTGAACGTAATTTTGCACAAGTTTTAAACCAAAAAAAAACATAGGTTCTAGTTATTTTTAACGACCGCAAATTAAATTTATTTTTTTAATATATTTAATAATTATTAATTTTTCATATATTTAACATTACAAAAGCATTTGAAGCAAAAATAACAATATATCAGGGCGTAACTAAAAACTTGTACATACTGAAAAACAGACATGGCCAAACTGTCTGCAATCATTTTAGGCTAGTTGTAGACCACAAAAAAAACTTTTTAATTCCATTAAAACCCACCATAAAAAACTAAAAAAAATTATAGTTTGCATTTTTTTTCCAGCGTATACCCAAAAACTAAAAAGTTTATTTAAACTTTTATTGATTGAAAATTTCCACAAAGGATATTGAATATTGGCTGGCAAATTTTATTTGCATTGCGTCAAATCAAAACTGGATTTATTACAAAAAATTCGTATGTTTCCCTAAGAGAAACAACCACGAAGTTCGAAAAACACAACAATGCACAAAAACCACGCTGCTGCTTTTATTGTGAAACATCAAGGATACTGTGGCGAGTTGCAAACATGCCCAAATAAAACAAGAGTTTAGCAAGCAACATATTGAAAAAGTTTTCAACTATCAGTGGGTGACGATGGTATTTGGTTTTTTTTTTTTTTTATTTGGATGCGAACAAATTGACCAGAGTGCACAGTTTTTTGATACAGAATCCATCAGAAGCATGATGGAATGCTTTCAAAAAGTTGTCTACATTTTGATGATGGAAATAACTGCAAATACAACAATCTAAATAACTGCGAAAGGATATCAAGTGTACGATATACACTCTCCAGAAATATCTCATATACACGCACACCGACAAAGTTATGAATTTTTAAATAATGCTATAAAGGAAGCTCATACAAATGCACTAAAGTGCATTTCATATATGTATACAGCACATCCGTAGAGCTCAACGTCGTTTTATGCTGTCTCATCCGTTTTGTCCTGTGCCAGACTTAGTATTGATGATAATATGTATGCAATAAAGACTCACAGACAGACAAGACAGCTAGCCAGATATCCAGCTACTGTTGCTACTGCTGCTCTTCGAGATGTTAGATATGCTGCTGTGAGCGAAAAGCAATTTGAACAAAGTAGTCACAAGAGAGATTTAATATGAGTGAACCGAGTAAAGGCTAACAAAAGCACAGCTAATAAAGCACAACGCTTTGCCGACGTGATTGTGTATTGCACAAAGTGTGAAAAGGATGTCAAGGTAATTAAAAAACTATAAAACAGCAAAAAGTTTTAAGAAATCTTAATTATTTAAAGTAAATAAAGGTGGAACTTTAAGGGTATTGAATAAAATTGGATTTCTGAAAAAAGGATATATGGAATACTTGCTTAAAAAGCAAGTTATTGCCAAAAAGTTAATTGTATTTTAATAAGCATGCAATAATACATGTTTTTTAATAACAAAATTTCAGTATTTGTAATGATTACCAAATATATGTTTGACTTTTTAATAAAAAAAATTCAAGGATTTTTTTAAACACATTGAAGCAGCTTTAATTTCAAAGCATAAAATTGAGTTCTTAGAAAAAGGATATATGGCGCGTTTGGTTAATAGCTGAGTTAAAGCAAAACTAATGTGTATGGTATAATTAGAATGTAATTGCACGTGTTTTTATAAAATAAAATGTATATATTAATTTAAATTAAAGACAAAAAAATAGTACTTAGAAATAAAATATATGTTCAACATTAAATTAATGAACAACTATATGATTTCACAAAATAAAAAATAAAGGATATATAGCGCCCTTACTCATCGCTCAACTAAAGTCATGCATTTCTTCATCAAATATGCATTGTCTACGAACATTCGTTCATAGACGAAATTTCAAGACTATAACGTCAAGCCTTAACGTCTCAAGAATAAAATAGCAGCAGCAATGCATGCTTTCTGAGTCACCACATGTATGTGTTTGTGCGCCAAAGTCAAATAAGAAGCAACTCATGTATGGCATAAACTATGCACAAGGGAAATTTCGTGCATGTTCATGTCTTCAATGTTTTGCTCCTGATGTTTTTACTACTGTATTTTTGGATACAGTCTAATACTGAATGTCCTTGGAGAATTTACGGCGACGTGTGTTGTGTGGCAACTAATAAACCGTAAAACAAAATAGACTCAAATTGCACAAGCACATGTACAACGAACGACTGGCTATAAGATTGAACGAGCAGAAGTAACCGAAGTAAAAAAAATACTCACATTTTAATGGTAGTGCAGGGAAAAACAATGAGCATCATCATTTTGCTGAATTGAATTTCAATATGTGAGAAAAACGACAAACAAAATAAAAGAAAAATATTAATACACAATGCAAAAAAGATGTCTATGCTACGAGGAAATTGTGCAAGAAATAAAGCGTGTCTTAAATAATGTAGCATAGTTTAAGACATGAGAAATATGTTGCTACATATTTCCTGATGTTGCAAAAAACACAAAAAATACACAGACAGAATAAATGGAATTTAAATTGAGCTTAAAGAATCAAAGTGAATATAAAAGAATGAAATTATAATGTGTTGCATAATTTTAGACACATTTTAAAACTAATTGTAACATGCAATATTTGTTTGTGTTGCATATTTTCAGGCATAGTTTTTAAAACAAATGGCAATTTTAAAGTTATTGAGCATTATTTTCAAATATTTAAAAATGTATATTTAGTATTGAAGCATACTTTTATGAATTTATTTATATGCATTTTTAAAACATATTTTTTGGCTTAAACTAATTAAAAACATTTATAAGATATTCAAAACGTTTTAAATATTGTTTAAGATACAAAAATATTAAAGCGTATTTTTAGGCTTGAATTTGATGATGTTGACTATTTTTCAACCATGTTTAGACATTTAAAAACACATAAAACATATTTATAGACATTTTGAAGTATTTTATTGAATAAAAATATATGTTGCATACTTTTAGGAATGATTTTAAAATTACTAAACTTTGCGTAACTTAATGCAAAAAAAATAATATTTTGCAATTACTTAATTAATTAGTTTGCTTTTATACAAAACAACATGATAGAAAAATATATTATCGCATAATAAAACTTATCGCGCTTCACCTTCACAGTATGAACTATTTTTTGCTGTATAGCTGGAAAAAATTACGTTAATGCAATTGCACTTCAGAAGAAGCCATCACGTACTCTACTAAAATTGTGACAGCGGAGCCAACGATGATCGGGACGACAAGGAGTTCAGTCACATTATTTAATGCTAAATACTTGTGCAAAACAGAACTTGATAGTGACAAATAAAACGCTACAAATAGAAGTGACGTTGGCATTAAAATGAAAAAAGTGCAGTTTGCTGAAGATGATGCCAAAACAAACAAAAATATAAAAAAAAAAAACAAAAATACATTTATACTCGTATTTAGTGGATCTAATAGTGAGGAAAGAGGCGCAGCAGCACAAGCATCAAATATTTAAATAGCAATTTCTGAAAAGCAAACAAAGCGACTTTATGATGTAGTAAAATAATCTACTTTGAAAAGGATATTATAGAAAAGGAGGCTGTTTGCAGGAGCTCAAATGCGATGAGCTAAACAGAGTGGAACGAGCACAAAAACGTTACTTTATTCAAGTGACATAAAGTAAGCGACGGACGGACAGACAGACAGACTGGCAGCATCAGCTTTTCAAGTGTTGGTGGTGTAGCTGAAATGGAGCTACAGAAGCAGAAGAGGCCACAATTGCTTCAATGTGTGCCACACCACTTGAACAGGCTATTGAGGATTTTGAAAAGCAATTTAAGTCACATTTTTAAAAGGACATACATTAATAGATAGAGTTTTCAGTAGTTTAAAATTTAATTAATATACAAATAATACAAAATAAATTTAATATTTTTTTTTTACAATTGAAAACAATTTATCGTGTAAAAAGCGATTCAGTGAAGAACTCTCTTGCGGTTGAATTTTTTCGAAAAAATATAAAATATTTCGGCAAAGATTTTTCGCGTATGTGAAGTTTGAATGGTGAAAAGTTGTATCTACGAAGAATGGTTTCGAAAAGAAATACCTCGGGGAAGAATTGACGAGGAAGTAATGTATCGACTAAGAAATGTCCCGGGAAGAATTGATCGGCAATGAATTATCTCGTAGTTTAATTGTCTCGGCAAAGAAATACTTGGGCGAAGAATTGTGTCGCAGATGCATTGCCTCGGCTAAGAAATACCTTGGGAGGAACTATATCTCGGGGAAAAATTGTCTGGAGAAAAATTATTTTGGAATAGGAATGTCGCGGGGAATAATTGTACGGATAATAATTCTTCGGATAAGAAATTTATTAGGGAAAAATTCCCCTATGAATAAATTTCACGGGTAAGAAATGGCCTGGGAAGAACTGTCAGAAAAATGATTACATGGAAAACGTATTGTCTCAAAATGACTCATGGAAGAATTGTCTGAGGCGATAAATGCCACAGGTAAGAATTGTCGAGAGAATTTTTGACTCTGGTAAGAAATATCTGAAGATATAATTCTGTTCGGAAGAATGGTTTCAGAGAAGAAATGTCTCGGAAAATAATTGACCGAGGAAGAATTGTTTTGGGTAAGAAACGTCGCACTAAAGATTTGCGCGAAGAAGATATGTGTCTGGTAAGAAATTGCCGTTGAAGAATTGTTTTAGAAAGTATTGTCGCGAAGATGAATTGTCTCGAATAAGAAATGCCTGAGGAAGGAAATGTACAGGGAAGATTTGACTCACTAAACACACTAAAACTCACCACACTAAAACTTCACCACACTAAAACTCACCACACTTAAACTCACCATACTAAAAACTCAACACACCGAAACTCACCACACTAAAACTCACCACACTAAAACTCACCGCACTAAAATTCACCACAATAAAACTCACCACACTAAAACTCACCACACTAAAAATTCACTAAACTAAAAACACAACACACTAAAACTCACCACATTAAAACTAACTACACTAAAACTTCTACTGGGAAAAACTCTACGGGGAAGAATTCTACCGGGAAGAGTTCTACCGGGATGAATTCTACGTTAAAGCGTTCTATGGGGAAGAATTTTACGGCGAAGATTTCTACTGGGAAGAATTCTACGGCGAAATATTCTACTGTCTGAATTGTCTTTGAGAAAAGTTCTTTTGGCGGAGAATTATTATTTGGTTACTACATTTATAAAACCAATAAAAACTTCCACAGCGAAGCACGGGGCCCTGATATAAAAAATAATAATGTTTTTTTATATTAATAAAATCGCTTTATATCTATGAATTCACAAAATATTGGCACGAGTCGTGCACGGGTCCAGCTAGTCATATATAAGATTGGCCTGACTAAATAATTGTACAGCGAAGTATTGACTCGGGTATGAAATATAACAGGAAAATATTGTTTTCTGAAGAATGGTTTCAAAAAACGAAATGAATTGTGTTTCGGAAATAAAATGCCTCGAATTGTCTGTGGTTAGAAATGTCTTCGAGAAGATTGTCTGTGGAAAAATTGTCTGCAACGGACATGTCTCGGGGATGAATTGTGTTCGGGAAGAATTGTTTCGGGTAGGAAATGCTAGAGAACATAATTGTCTTTAAAAGGAATGTCTTGGAGAAGAATTGTCGCGGTTGATAAGTCTCTGGGCCCAATTTGTCAAGGTAAGAACATAATCAGGGAAAATACAAATAAATACAAACATATACAAACATATACAAACAAATACATACAAATACAATAGAATAAAATTAATTAAAATAACTATAATTGTAATCAAATCAAATGCAATCCAATACAATAAAATACATCGAAAGGTAATCAAATACAAATAAATATAATATTATCAGCTATAATCAAATACAACCAAATACAATAAAATCGAATAGAATAAAATGCATCAAATACAAAAATACCACAAAATAAAATAAAATACAATCAAACGCAATAAAATACATAAAAATATCACCAAAAACAAAACATATTTAAATAAAGTAAAATAAAATACAATAAAATATAATAAAATAAAATAAACTGAATTATGTTTATTTGCATAAAACTTATGCATACAAATAAGAACACTCAAGCGATCAAATAGTTGCTTTGTTGCACATAAAACACACTGCAAATACACAAACGTAATTTTTCTGCAGTATTTTGCAGCAAGTATTAACATTTTTTTTTTGCAACACATACAAAACCAAAACAAAAAACATTTGTTTGTCATGAAAATAAAGCATTTTTTTATGTGCTATTATTATTTTTGCCTGGCAGAAAAATAACACTGGGTCCTGCCAGAATAACCCATGCATATTGAGCACAAGATGAATATGTAGATGAAGACAAGAAATAGTAAAGCAGCAACCGCTTTGTAAGGATACGGGGCAGCGACAACGACTATGACTGTGACAGAGACAAAGCGCAAAAGGACGAAAATAGACGTATAAAAAACAGAGTGGATAGGAAACGTAGACAGAGCGCATTTTTATTTGGCAACAAAAAATCAAATATAAAATGAGAAAAATGCAAAAGAAAAAAATATAAAATAAAAAAAAAAAATATAAAATATAAAATAAGAAAAAATTTAAATACAAAAATAGAAAAGAAATCATGAAAATCGAAATTTGTAGAAATAAAAAAAAGAAAGTAAAATAAAAAATAGTAAAAAATATGAAAAAAAAAAATTCTAAAACATTAAATGAAAACCTTGCTGCTTGACGTGTATAATAAGGAAGAGGACACACGAATGGAACGCGCTGAATGTTGTAGCAGCAGCCGAACAACACGAAAGAGCCACAAGGATGCTGTTGGAAAATAAAAAGCACATAAATTTGTGCAGGATGTTGCGCAGTAAAGCGTAAAGA
The DNA here is from genome assembly GCA_951804985.1 of Dryomyza anilis. NCBI lineage: Eukaryota > Metazoa > Arthropoda > Insecta > Diptera > Dryomyzidae > Dryomyza > Dryomyza anilis. The sequence continues at coordinate 100,591,544 of OX638130.1, read as the reverse complement.
ATAACAGCAACAACAACACAAACACAGGTAAGCAACACAACAATAAACAAAAAGGACACGAAGACGTTGGCGAAAGGACGACGACGAGCACGCAACGAAATTCAAACCATTTTATGGCCTGAAGGCATTTGAAGTTAAATAATTTAACAGCGCAAGCTGCAGCATATCAAATGCAAGGATATATAGTGGAAACTGTGATGATGCTGCTGCTGTCGTCTGTAGGTGGTTTTGATGGTTTCGATGGTTGGTGCCTGGAAGGTTGGAGTTTGTCTTCAAGTTGTATCTCAGGCAGCGGATTATACAATTTTGTCTAGATTATTGAAGCGCGATATCGACATGGAAAAAATGAAAAAAAAAAATAAAAATAAAAAAAAAAATAAAAAAATACAAATAAAAAAATAAAAATAAAAACAAAAAAAAATAAAAATTAAAATGAAAATCAAATAAAATAAAAAAAAAAATCTATATCTACTACTTCACTTGCGAATGAAATTAAGTATACGAAAAAACGAAATAAAAAATACTTTTAATGGACTGTTTTCATTTGTTTGTTAGTATAGAGAGCTTTATATTATTTCAAACAGTTAATGCGTCATAAAACAATTTTATGCAGGTATATACACAAATTTATAATAGAACATTACTTAGTACAAAAATAAAATCTATTCTAAAATTTAATTATATATTTTTAAGTTCAGTTTAAATTTATTTGTTGGTATTTAAATTGTGTTAAACAGCCTCCGGATGAACAGCCTCAGAATGAATTTAGAAGAGAAGTTTTAGGGAAGTATTGTGGAAGAATTGTTTCGGATATGAAATGCCTCAAATTGTCTGGGGTTAGAAATGTCTTGGAGAAAATTGTCGTGTGAAAAAATTGTCTCCATCGGACAAGTGTCGGGGATGAATTGAAAAATTGTTTCGGGTAGGAAATGCTAGGGGACAGAATTGTCTTTAGAAGGAATGTCTTTAGAAGGAATGTCTTTAGGAGGAATGTCTTTAGAAGGAATGTCTTTAGAAGAAATGTCTTGGAAAATAATTGTCTCGCGGTTGATAAGTTTCTGGGAAAATTTTGTTGAGGTAAGAATACAATCATAGAAAATACAACCAAATACAAACAAATACAAACAAATACAATCAATAACAATAAAATACAATACACAGTTTGTTTTGTTATCTTTTTTTTATTTTTAAAATTTTCTGTTTTTTTTATAATTTTTTGATTTTTTTTATTTTCTTTTTTATTTTTTTTTTTTGTATTTTTTTTATTATTTTTTTTTTTTATTTATTTTTATTTTTTTTTATTTTTTTTTATTTTTTTTTATTTTTTTTATATTTTTTTTTTTTATTATTTTTTTTTTTTTTTTTTTTTTTTTTTTTTTGTAATTAAAAAAAATATATTTTTTTAATTTTAAAAACTCGCTTAATGTTCAGAATACACTACTGTATTTAAATAGAACGGAATAAGAAATAACAACAAATAAAAAGTCTTTTAAAACACGTAATCAATGAAATTATTTAAATAAAAAGGCAATCAACTGTTTAACCTTTAAAAGAATCAACATTATCATCAACATTAGCCTTTAATCATGTAACAAATTACGAAATTATATCACAAAAATAGCACAATTCTATTTCGGAGCACGGAGCGAAAATAATCTGCAGACAAATCTAAAAATTTAATGGAAAAAAGGTTGATTGCAACTGACAGCTGCTCGGCGACCTGTACAAGTTTTATAGGATAAACATATATTGAATATTGTAACAAAAAGGCATATGCCAAGAACAACAACACAGGTGATTAAATAGCAAAACTCTAACAAACAATTTTATCCTTTTTATAAACATACGCAGCATTACCGACAGCACATTGATCCTTAACACTTGCCAATGCAAAGAAAACCCACCTACGCCCCATGGAAAGAAAGAAATATGTTGAGGTTTTGCTTATTTGATTTTTATGTGCGTTAAATGTGCATATAAAAAATAGAGCCTATAAACTAAATGCTGTTTTTTTTTCAGGTTAGAGCGGTTGCTGTAAGGACATGAAATATTTACGAGAATCAAGAAAAAAAATGGACAAACAGAAAAATGTGTAACAAAAAAAGTTGCTAAAAGTTGATGTTGTTGTCGGTTGGTCGGTCGGTCGGTCGGTCGTTTGTTCGGCTCCAAAGTTGATTTGATTGAAAGGGAGCAGCACCGGCAGCAAAATCGGTTGACTGTGTCCTTAGAGGCCTATTTTGCGTCATTCGAAAACAATTATTGAATGCTGAGGTGGGCAAGCAGTAAGACGGAGAAAATGGGTAAAAAAAATGAAAAAAATAAAAAAAAGGAAAAACTTTTCAGTTTCAATACCTGCGGCCGAGCATAAAGCAGAAAGCAGCAGTAGTAGCAAAATAATAAACAGTCGAAAAATACGTAGATGATGATGAAGAAGAAAATGTTGAAAATAAAGCAGAGTCCGTAACTACTAAAGCATCACGCAGCTTAAGGGCATTTTTTTCTCCTTCTCTTACTGAACAAAATAAAATATAACCAAACAAAAAAAATAGTAAAAAAAAGAGACTTTTGAACAGCAAGAAAATAGTAGCAGCCAGTAGATTTAGCCCCTATACATGTCCTGGTCATTTTATGCTGGTTTAATGTAATTTTTGCGGTTAAAGTTGAAGTTTTTCTATGAAGTATTTTTTTCCCCCTCTGGATTGGGCGGCCATTTTTATTATTGCATTGTTTCATTAGTAATGCTGTCAGGCATAAATGCTGTGTGTACAGGCAGGTGGTAGATTCAAGTGCTGAAAGCGAGTTGTTGTGGTATTTTTTCCCCTTTTCATCTCTTTTTTTATTTATATTTTTTATTTTTTTATGTTTTATTTTTGCTGGTATGCGGCAGCTTAATAAACGCGCAAAGTGCAGACTAATCAGCAACGCAAGTGCGCGGCATATTAATTAATGTTTGCAGGATATAAAAATCTCAAGTGTGTTTGTTGACTTTGGAAAAAACAACAATGGCTAAGGAGGCTTTTGTTGATTTTTTTTTAAAGAATTTAAAATAAATCAGAAAAGCAAATAAGAACAATTAAAAAATACGAATATTAATTTGATTGAAAAACAACATGGCGTATGATTGAATCTATTTGCTTTTTTATTTGAAAATAAACGGCTGTAGTGGTGATGGTTTAAGAAATAAATTAAAGCCAGCGTTTTAAGAACAAATTAGATTTATTTAACTTTTCCATAAGAAATCTTTAAATATAGAGCGTAGATAATTTTACTTTATTTACTGTTAAATAAATAATTTGATTGTGCTATTCATATTTTACTGCGCTGAAATTAATATGATATGTTTAATTGTGTTGAGTTTTTATTTGGTGGTGAACATAATGAGATAAAGTTTTAAACAATTTTTAAATGATGAGTTTTTGTGTGGTAAGTTTTAGTGTGATGATTTTAAGTGTGGTGAGTTTTAGAGTGGTGAGTTTTAGTGTAATGAGTTTCAGTGTGGTGAGTTTCAGTGTGGTGAGTTTCAGTGTGGTGAGTTTCAGTGTGGTGAGTTTCAGTGTGGTGAGATTTAGTGTGGTGAGTTTCAGTGAGGTGAGTTTCAGTGAGGTGAGTTTCAGTGTGGTGAGTTTCAGTGTGATGAATTTCAGTGTGGTGAGTTTTAGTATGGTGAGTTTCAGTATGGTGAGTTTCATTAAGGTGAGTTTGATTAAGGTGAGTTTCATTAAGGTGAGTTTTATTAAGGTGAATTTCATTAAGGTGAGTTTCTGTTTCTAAATCTAATGAGGTAAATTTTTAAGCGGTGAAAATTAGTGTGATGAGTTTTTGCGTGGTAAGATTTTAGTGTTAATTTAAGTATGGTGAATGTTACTGTGTTGAATTTTATTGTGGTGAGTTTTAGAGTGTAGAGTTTTGTATGATAGGTTTTATTAATAGTGAGTTCAGTGTAATAAGTTCAGTGTGGTGAGTTTCAATGTGGTGAGTTTCAGTGTGATGATTACCAGTGTGGTGAGTTTCAGTGTGATGAGTTTCATTGTGGTGAGTTTCAGTGTGATGAGTTTCAGTCTGGAAAGTTTAAGTGTGGTGAGATTTGGTGTGGTGACTGCGATGAGTATAGGTGAATTGTGATAAGTTTGGTATGGTGAATTTTGTGTATTTTTAGTGTGAAGAGAAACAGTGTAAATATATTTTCAGTGTGATGATATTTGACAGACATTGAAAGCAAAGGAAGCAAAGCACAAAATCTCACTTTTTATTGCTTTGCTCTCGAGCAGAAGAAAGAGCTTGGTTACAGAGCGATTCTTCGAAAGGAAGTAACATTTGTATTAATTTCAGAGAAATACTTTAGAATAAAGAAGGGTTATTTTCCCCTATTAAACAATGCTCTAAGATTTTACTTGACAGTACTAATTTCAGTATCATGATCAAGATATTCTATATAATATTCATGAAATAATATATTTTAAATTCAAAATAATACGTCTAACAGATAACAATTTATAAAGTAACTAATGACAACAACAAAAAAAAGTTGTTTTCCATATATTCAATTGATTTTAAATCATTTCAACGACACTAATCAATGCTGGTTGGCAAAAGTAATTAAAATTTTAAAACGTTATGCTGTTGTTGCTTTTGCTGATGAAGAGAATGATGACGACAGTCTGTCTGTCTGTCTGACTGAATTGCCACAGTCAACGTGAGCTACGCTTGTTTGTGACCGAAACCAAAAAGGCATTTTACACATAGAACACATTATAGATAAACCAGACACAAACCCGACGCATCATCTAAAAGATACGCAAATAAATAAATACTATTTGAAAATGACTGCAATAAAATAGCAAAAACAAACCAATTTGCATACTGATGAAACGAACATCAACAGACTGACTGGCGTACAAATGAATGAGGTTAGAACGAGTCAGACATGACAGGCCAGATAAAGGACAAAAACAGGACAATAGTGTGAGAGAAGCAGCAATAGTCATTTTTGTTGATCGTGATTTATAAAAGCTTCTGGGGGGGATTGTGATGGCGGTGACGGAAGCAAAGTCGAATTTATATAAAATTGAAAATTCTAAAATGTAGAAATTAGTTTTTGTCAGATGTCGTGCATGACCAACGAGACGATGAGCACTTCAAATGATAGATTCTGACGATGAGAATGATGCTGATATGATGTGCTATTTATTTTTATTTTTTTGTTGAAATATTCTAAATTGATTTGGTGATAGTGACACATTATAAATATATGCTGCATGAAATATGCATAAAACTTATACAGTTTGCAATGCAAATTTCAAGCTATAGGTTGGTGAAATTTATAGCAAACAAATGAGAACGGAGAATTATGTATTGAACATGTAACGATTGCTGAAAATATGTGTTATATTTCGAATTATTGCACTATATGCAATTTATATTAGGATTTATAGTATTTATATGAAAAATATTTTAAATAAATGTTGTATTTTTAGTTAATTGTCGCATCAACTAAGCCTAGAAATATGCTTTGAATTTTTCTTTTTGTTTATAATATAAATTATTAGGTATTATAATAATTTATAATAACTTTATATAGTATGACCTGGACCCTTCCGCGACTCGTGCCCGTAAAATTCTTCCCGGTAGATTTCTTCCCCTTAGTGTTTTTTCAGTAGAAGTTTTAATGTGGTGAGTTTTAGTGTGATGAATTTAGTGTGGTGAGTTTAAGTGTGGTAAGTTTTAGTGTGGTGAGTTTAGGTGTGGTGAGTTTATGTGTGGTGAGTTTTTGTGTGGTGAGAGTAAGTAAGATGAGTAACATCCAATTTTAAAGTTTAGTTGAAATCGATATCATTAGGGCTGAGATATAGCGTACTGAATTTTTGGGTTCTATGGGAGGTGCCACTCCTCTTTGCCCTATCTAGTTTATATATGGTTTAGGATACTCCATGGACTTCTATAGCATAGTAATGCAAATTTTCAGAAAAATACAATCAGTGGTTTTGTTATGAATCTGAATTATACACCAAAAATAAAAATGGGCGTAAAAATGGGCGTGATCAACGAAAACTATGTAGTGACCTTCTCCTGGGTCTGTATGATATATATTCAAAATTTTAAGAAAATCCGTGCACAGATGTACGTTTGCATAACGCACAAACAAACAAACACACAAACGAAAAATGAAATGTCCGTACGATGTCCGTCCGTGCTTTCTGGTTCTTGTTCTTGCAGCTTTAGCAAGAACGAGAAAATGAAAACTATCAACCCTCAAGACAAGAATACGACCTACCATGTAAGAACAAGAACATGACTAACCTTGCAATAAATGTGCAAGAACAAGACGGCCATGTCTTGTTCTTGCTCATGACTATGCACGAGTGTCCGTCTGTCTATTTATGCAAGAACAAGAGCAAGATTAACCTTGTAAGAAATGTGCAACCTCACATGTCTTGTTCTTGCAATTGCTCATCACAGGTGTCCGACAGTTTATAAAGCAAAATCAAGACTAATCTTGCAAGAAATGCTAAAAATAAAGACTAACATGTTCTTGCATTTGCTCATCCCTACGTGCATGTGTCCGTCTGTCTGTTGAAATTACAAGGGAAGGTATATTAAAAGGAAGGCGGGAAAATGGAGTAGTTTCGATCGATGTTTGTTTTAAATTTTCCAATATCAAAACTGTCAGGAAAATAGACACATGAAGATTATTTCACAAACGTATCGTGTGACGGAAGATCGAATGTGATAGTCTTCTTCTTGCATCGATAGTTCGATCTTGTTCTTATTCTCGCGGCACGAGTCTTGCTTTTCTTTAAATTCTGTTATACAAAACTAGTGAAGCCACTTATCCAAATTTATAAAGTTGTGTAGAGCTTGTAAAATGCAAACAGTCAATCATTATTTAACGGAAAAAGATGACATGGTATTCTTGTTCTTGCAGTGTCATGTTCTTGCATAGGACGATCGATATTATTCTTGTAAAAACTGAAAATGATAGTTTTTATCATCACTTACTACGGATATGTGTGGAGCATTTAAAATCGACTAAGATCCACTTTAACTTTCATAGTTCTTAATTTTTAGTACTTTTTTTAAGATATTTATTTTTTTATTTAAACACGTAAAATTTCAAAATTCAATTTATTAAATAAATTCAATTTATTACAAAGACATTAATTGCACAGCAATTACAAATCATGCACACAATCCAAATACAGCTCCATCAATTAAAGGTTAAATTTCAAAAAATTACTCTAATGAGACATTAGCTCATTAGCGTTGAATCATAAGAATGAAAAAATATAGAGTAAAAAAAGGATCCAAAAAAAATGTAAGAGAAAAAATAAAGTAAGCTCAAAAAAAACAGCTTATCACTTCGGTAACCAGAAAATTGGCCTCGTCCTTACTGCAAAGGACACCAAGTGTGCGTCTTTTTTTGCATTTACTTTGCTCACTTAGCTGTAGAACGACTTAGTTGCCAAGGATATTAAAATTTGATGCTCATCGCGAAGTATCATCATCATCATCGTTAGCATAATCATTAAGCGTTGATGCCAGCGGTATCATATTTGACTAAAGGACTAAAACACTAAAGAACTAAAACACTAAAAGGACTAAAGGACATACACATCGAATAGAGCGACAACATAAAAGAGGCAAGTGCTCTATTTGCACTTTAACTTGCTTTATAAAGGCCATTATTCGTTCATTTCGTCAATATTGTGTCGTCGTCGGTATCGTCGTTTTGGGCTTCTGTGCCTTCTATGCCTTAAACTGCTGCCGCCATTGTTGATGTATGCTGGCAGTCAATAGCAAGGACGCATATGCGTCAAGTGCAGGACAGTTGATTGAATAATTTGTTGCCTGAGCCGTCTTGTCAACCGGCAAACGAAGACACATTGAATTTCGCAGCCAGTTTTGCATGATATCAGGCACGAAAAAAGAAGGAAAAAAAAAGGAAATAAGAAAACACATACAAACACAAAAAAATAATGTAATTGTTTCTTTGATCACCAGAAACGCCTTTTTGATGTTTTGATCCTGCCTACTACTACTGCTTGTGTGGTTGCTTGGTTTTTTTTATATTTTTTTCCTTTTTTTCTTCTCATCTCGTTGACACTTTTGTTACTCATTTCTTTTTACACTTTTTGTTAGCTTTGGCTGATTGTTAGACGAACTGAAGGCGGCTGTTACTCCTGCTCCTTCTACACGAGTGATGAATGATGATGGATGCGTAGCATCAGGATGAAAAAGACTGCTGCAGCAGCAAGCAAAGGAGCAGTAGCAGCAGCTTACATTAAAATAAAGTTGGTGTTTTAAGCACTACGTGAACTGCGATAAGACTTATTGATTGTCTTAAATGAAGAAAATAAAATATCCTTGCAACGACAATATCCTTGAATAGTGTAACAAAGCAACGGAAGAAACACGTTTTGCAGAAGAGCAATTTTAATTCGACACAGCTGCAATGGAGAATTTTATATTTTTCCCATTTTCCAAATTTTATATTTTTGAAATTTGGAATATGTTTAATACTCGTGATGTTTTTGATATATATTTATGAAATCTGTGATGATATTAACGATATTTGTGATAATAGTAATACTAGTGATATCTGAATAAAAAAATATATTTGTAATATTTATAATTTATATGATATTTGTGATATTTATGATATTGTGATATTTGTAATATTTATGATGGTTGCGATAGTTGTGATATTTGTGTTATTTGTGATATTTATGATATTTGTGATATTTATGATATTTTTGATATTTGTGATATTTATGATATTTGTGATATTTGTGATAGTTGGGATATTTGTGATATTTGTGATATTTATGATATTTGTGATATTTGTGATATTTGTGATATTTGTGATATTTGTGAAATTTATGATATTTGTGATATTTATGTTAGTCGTGATAGATGAGATATTTGTGATATTTGTGATATTTATGATATATGTGATATTTGTGATAGTTGTGATAGTTGTGATAGTTGTGATAGTTATGATATTTGTGATATTTGTAATATTTGTGATATTTGTGATATTTGTAATATTTTGATATTTGTGATAGTTGTGATATTTGTGATATCTTTGATATTTGTGATATTTGTGATATTTATGATATTTGTGATATTTGTGATATTTGTGATATTTGTGATATTTGTGATATTTGTGATATTTGTGATATTTGTAATATTTATAATAGTTGTAATAGTTGTGATATTTGTGATATTTGTGATATTTGTAATATTTGTGATATTTGTGATATTTATGATATTTGTGATATTTGTGATATTTGTGATAGTTGTGATATTTATGATATTTGTGACATTTGTGATATTTGTGATATTTGTGATATTTGTGATATTTGTGATATTTATGATATATGTGATATTTTGATATTTGTGATAGTTGTGATAGTTGTGATAGTTGTGATAATTATGATATTTGTGATATTTGTAATATTTGTGATATTTGTGATAATAGTTATATTAGTGATATCTGAATAAAAAAATATATTTGTAATATTTATAATTTTTATGATATTTATAATATTTGTGATATTTGTAATATTTATGATAGTTGTAATAGTTGTGATATTTGTGATATTTGTAATATTTGTGATATTTGTGATATTTATGATATTTGTGATATTTTGATATTTGTGATATTTGTGATAGTTGTGATATTTATGATATTTGTGATATTTGTGATATTTGTGATATTTGTGATATTTATGATATTTGTGATATTAATGATATTTGTGATAGTTGTGATAGTTATGATATTTGTGATATTTATGATATTTATGATATTTGTGATATTCATGATATTTGTGATAGTTGTGATAGTTGTGATATTTGTGATATTTGTGATATTTGTGATATTTGTGATATTTATGATATTTGTGATATTTATGATATTTGTGATAGTTGTGATATTTGTGATTTTTTTATAATTTTATATTTTTTACATTTTCTGATTTTTAAAATCTATTTTCCCAACAAATAAAAATTTAATTTAGTCATTCACAGCATTATTCGAAAGCTCTGCTGCATGTGTAATCAGAAAACCACAAAACATGCCAAATTGTATTTCCACACATCAACCCTAATAAAAATTGAAAAATATATGGCACATTTTAATTATTTAAACATGTTTTTCCTGCACGTATTTATGTGTGTTTGTGGTTGGACTTTTTCGATTGCATAGATTTTGAGTCAATAAAATAAACCTCATTTTTAAACAAAATTGGTTCCTGCACAAAAAATAGCATAAAAATAATCTAAAAAAAAAACGCCACTTTACTGCATATTCTCAAATCCACAGAAATCGTTTCGTCGAGCTACCCACGATTTTGTGTGTGAATAAATAATTGATGAATGAATGAACGAACGAACAAACTGCCACACGCAATATTTTTTGCACATAAAATGTCCTTTTTGCGTCAGAAGCCGCCGCTACATTCAAATGTTGCCATACAGCTGCCAGTCAAAAATATACTTTGTATAATTTTTTTATTTCAGTTTTATTTTTAGCAACAAAAAAACATTTTTCTTTTCCTATGTGAATCATAATCCATTCAAAAAGACGACATAAAAGTTGGTAACACAAGGATATAATAGAAATTATTTAATTTCGGTTAAATATAGCAAAGGTCAGTGAACCGACGTTGATTTATTAGCACCAATGTAATTACTTCCAGTTAATAGAAAGGATATTAATAAAAAATGTTACCAGGGGTTTATTAAAAAGAATTTCATTAAATGACAGAAAACATGCTTGTTTAATGAAAACAAACTGCTTTAGTTTGTAATAACAGGAAGTGATTAATGGGTTAATTAAGCAGAGATTATAATTAACTCAAAATATTGAGCATTAAGAAAAATTTGCAAAATGTGTTGTTTTACTTTAGTAAATGATAGGTTATATATTAAACACAAAAAAAGATGTATTTAGTTTATAAATAAAAGAAATATAAAATTTTGTACTCTAAAAATCATAGTTCCCGAATAAAATTTGATTTGATTTTAACAGATTTTGAATCGCTGAATACGAATATGTTTACATTTTTTAGATCATACGTCTGGTTTAAGAGATAAACATTTCCAAAAAAGTTTGGAAATGATATACTGAAATTTTTGAGTATATGTTTTGAAATATTTACTTAATTGTTAAATTATGTTCAGTATTGAATAAAAATGTATAATCTTTTTATTCTGAACCCTCTTAAACCATCTCAGTTTTAAAAAATTACAAAATAAAATATTACAAAATTTAAGTTCCCGAATAAAATTTGAATAGTTTTTAAAAGCATTTTTGCTGCTAATTTCGAATATGTTTAGTTTTTAGCAATAACTTGTATGGTTCAAAAGTTACAAAAAGTGTAAAGAATAAATAATGTTATACCATATAAAAGTATTTTTGCAAAATAGCTCAACACAGCATTATTTTAACAGCGCTTAAAATAGTCTGATATATGGCAATAAAACCACATTATTAAATTAGCATGAACAGTAAATAAATTAGGTTATTTGGTGCAGATATCAGTTTCATTATAATTGCAAAAATATTGATACCACAGTCATTATTTTATTATCATCGAGCAGCAGCAGCAGCAATACATAGAGCAAACACTATACGCACAGAAAGGACACTGGACAGGACTATGCTTGGACGCAATCTAATAATTCAATTTGCTTGACTTTTGATTTATAAGCTGTGATAACAACAAGAAATAATAATGTTTGTGTTTATTTATAATAAATTAGTAAAAGCAGCACAAACGGACAGAGGACAGTAAACATTTATCACACTCACTGCAAAATTATATAACACACACACACACACACATTAATGTAACACAGTTCGACAGAAATTAACATTTTTCCAAAAAAAAAAAATATCAAAAAAAAATGCCAAAGGAATTAAATCGAAGAGTTTAAAATATACTAAAAAAAGAATACCGAGAAAATTTTAAGACAGTGTGCTGTACATGGTAATTATTAGGATTTGAAAGCAAAGGAAGCAAAGCACAAACTCTCACTTTTCATTGCTTTGCTTGCAAGAGGAAGCAAGAGTTTGATTCCAATACAAAGCGATACTTGGAAAGGAAGTTGAATTTGTATTGCTTTCAGAGAAATACAACGAAAGAAATCAAAGCTATTTGTTTTTGCTGCACAAGAATTGAAGATTTGAAATACTTTCACTCTTTACTTTTAAAATGCTTCACTAATTCTATATTTCTAGCTCTTTGCTTTTTAAATCATGTCTCAATTCCAAAACTCGCGCGGTTGTCTTTTTAAATCATGTGTCAATTCAAAAACTCTTGCTCTTTGCTTTTTAAATTCAAAACTTTTCCTTATAAATCATGTCTCGATTCTAAAACTCTGGCTTTTTAAATGCAGCTTCGATTTCAAAAACTCTCGACCGATTCCAAAACTCTTGATCTTTGCTTTTTAAATGCTGCTTGGAATTCAAAACTCTCTCCCATTTCCTTATAAATCAAGGCTCGATTCCAAAACTCCTGTGCCAAATGTTGAAATGATTTCTCGATTCCAAAACTCTTGCTCTTTGCTTATTTAATGCTGCTTCAATTTAAAAACTCTCACCCTTTTTCCAATAAATCATGTCTAGATTTCAAAACTCTAGTGGCAAATGTTGCTTCGATATCAAAAAACTCGCTCTTTTTTTTAATGATATCTCGATTCCAAAACTCTTGCTTTTTTTAATGTTGCTTCTTGCTCTTTGCTTTTTAAATGCTGCTTCGATTTCAGAAACTCTCACTCTTTGCTTTATAAATCATGTCTCGATTACAAAACTCTCGCCCTTTGCTATCAGCTTTGAAAAAGCAAAAAGCAAGAGTTTTGGAATCGAGATATCATTAAAAAAAAAAGAGCGAGTGTTTTGATATCGGAGCAACATTTGCCACTAGAGTTTTGGAATCTAGACATGATTTATTGGAAAAAGGGTGAGAGTTTTAAAATTGAAGCAGCATTTAAAAAGCAAAGAGCAAGAGTTTTGGAATCGAGAAATGATTTCAACATTTGGCACAGGAGTTTTGGAATCGTTTATATTGAAAAGTATGAAAAATGATAAAATTTTAATCAAAAATGTTTTACAAAAAGAATCTCTTTGAATCAAAAAGGGTTCAAATGTTTTACAAAAAGAAACTCTAGAAAATTTTAATATACTCAGAGATGTACAGAATTTATTGACTGAATTCTGTTATTTTTTATGGTGTTGATTTTAATTCTGACCCTTATAGAGAAGTGAATTAAAAGAATTAATATGTTCTACAAAAGAAGATACCCCAAATATTTTCAATTTCGTTGATCGAATTCTCTGATTATTTTGTGTGTCGCACTGTGTAATGAGGATGAGGCGCAGGCATGCATGTCCTGGTAATGCTTATCATATGTTGGACATAAAAAAGGAGTGAGTAAAATTAAGCAAAAATTATATTTTTGTGTGTGCTGCTGGAGAGGCAAAATAAAAACAAAGCAAATATATTACTAGAAATAACAAAATAAGGGATATACGCAAAAAGGACATTCTCGGGCATGACATAATGATCGAGAGCATGGCAAGTTGCCCCCAAAAATAGCAAAACAAAAAAACAACACAAACCAAGACCAAAGTGGATGGAGTTAAATGAAAAATTAGAACCATAGTTGTCAGAAGAAGAGCAAAAACAAAAGATGTAGAAGAATGAAGATTTAATAAAAACAATGTAAACAAGAAGCAACATGAGGCAGCAGCAAAGGAGCGGAAGTGACAAAGGAAGAGGTGGATGGAGCAAGCAGCGGAAAAGCTGGATAGGAAGAAACGGAAGGAGCAGCAAGACGACAAGCAAACCGGAAATGTCAAAGCTGTCCTGTCACTCGAAGATAGTGTCAATCTACCCGGCAACAGTATTGAGTTGTTGTTGTTGTAGTGATGATGATGTTGTTGTGATAAAATTGTTGTTGTGATAACATTGTTGTTGTGTGGCAGTTGTTGTAGTTGTTGGGTGCTCCGTTATATAATACTGTTGTTAAATGTCTCCAGAGTAAAGAAATTTCATTAAATTATCTCAACGCAAGGACACGCAGCAGTAGCAGCAGCACAGGATACGCTTAATTATTATTTATATAGTTACTTGGTAATTGTTGTTGTTGATGCTGTCGGCCATTGACAGCTTAATTAATGTCGGACGGATGGTACAAACAATTTTTTGGTTAATTATTAATTTTATCGAGTTTTATGTTTTATGAACATTTTCAAATTAGTGACTCTTGAGTTGGCGACAGCAATTGTAGTGCTCTTTATTAAGCAAAGTGAAATGAAATAAATATTTTATGATTTAAAATATTTGAAACTGTTTTGTTTTGTTTATGTTTAATGTATATTTGGTGCATGAAACATTTTTTAATCATATTATTAGCATTTATAGTTTATACAAGGTGTTTGGGTTAAACATGTTCATAATTCAGGGGATCATTCCATGAAAATTTAAAATAAAAAAATGTCTATTTTTGCATACACACTAAAAAAAATCTTACAAAATCTTATTAAAATTTGCCAATACTACCAACAGTTATTATTTAATCTTAAATAAAAAGTAAATGCTTTCATACAAATTCAAAAATAATGTTATAGTATTTAATGGGATTTACCAATTGAAATAATAGTTTATCCCATTGACTAATTTCAATATTAAAACAAACTATTAATTTTATGGTATCTTTTATCTGCGTGCAGTTTAAAATACAAGGTGTTTAAGAAATGCATATTTCTGGCATAGCCTAGTCAAGAAAATTGATTATAAAATGTAATTTATTGATAAATGAATATCTACTTAATACTCATGTTTTAGATAATTAAATTACCTTTCCAATGATGTATTACATCTTTGAAACATATGACTTTGTCCTTTTTAAAAATGTACGTCAAGTGAAAATTTATAAAAATCAAAATTTAAATTTTGACATTGTCATTGATTTTCTCAAAATTTGTGTTATGAATCACCCCTTCTTTTCTAATTTATAATGATAGACCTGTTAATTCCCAGTATTTTCATACCAATTATAGTGGTTTTAACCTGATAAGATATGCTGCAGAAATAATTAAACAGCGCCGGATCTAATGATTTGATGGTAGCAAATTCCGACAGTCTAAAAAAGGTATCACTTAGAATAAAAAAGTTGACTTTGAACTAAAAACAAAATGCTAAATTATATTGTGAAATTTCCAATATGTACCGTGGAGCTCTATGTAGTGTTTACACAACTCTATGAGATTTTTGCTCTATTTTGCTCTATTTCTAGCTATTTTCTCTGTCATGTAAACTCGCCCTTAAATCCGACACTTGTTTTTCTCGCCGACACGCAACGAATGTTTCTATTTTGAACAAAAAAAAGTAAGAAAATTGTTTAAATCCGGCCATTTCATTTTCTGTGTACCCAATTCCGACACCCTATGACAATTTTAACTTGGAATTCATAAATATAAATAACTTGATATAGCGAAAAGGTTTTTATTCTTAAATTCGATATATTCTCATATTGCGTACCAAATTCCGACAGCCTAAAAATTATTTAAAATTTTTAAAAACAAAAAAAAAATGAAATTGTCAAATGATCTCTATTTAAGAAATATTTCCTCAATCCGACATTTGTTTTTCTGTTTATCTAATTCCGACACATCAAGAATAATGAATAGTGTTATTAAAATTAACTGATATTGATTTATTAAATAGTTGTAAAATCCCAAATCTCTCCAAGCAGCTTTAAATGTAATTCCGACACCACATGTATCTAATTCCGACATTTGGTTTAATATTTGTTGACGATTATATGCGAAAAAGTGTTTCATTTATATACAAAAATATAAATTATCAAAAGATATCTGAAGCTATCAAATATATAAACATTTTATTTAAATTTTACTTCATTTATTTAAAATAGAATATAAAATAAAACAAAAATATTAAAGTTAAAAACTAAATTCATCGCAAAAAAAATACCTTTGAAAGATACAACTGCAGCAATAGATCTTTCACAAAATACCATAAAAAAAAGTTAAAACTAAATAAAACACATTCCGCAAATGTTCGTCTACACTTTTTGTAAAACAGCAGAAAAAAAAATGAAAAATATAAAAATAAAAATAAAAAAAGAAATAAATGTTTGTTTGCTCCCAATAAAAGCAGTAGCAGCAGCACTAGAGTCAAGCATGAAAATCATTGCTAAAGTTAACATTCATTATAGCCAAATTGAGAAATACATAAATAAAGAAACAGATGAAGATGAAGTGGTGCTGCTGCTGCAAAAGGAAGCAGACGAGGACAAGTGTAGTGTAAAGGAGCAGAATGAAAAAAAAAAACGTAGCAGCACAAATTGAAGCAGCATTGATTATTGTCAATAGACATACATAGCACTGAAGGATGTGCCTTGCCATCTATAGATACAAAAATTATATTTGCAACATAGTTTTGATAAACTTTTAAATAAACTAAATCAATTTAAATTATGTTTGTAAAATAGAAATAGTTTCGTTATTTTTACACCGAACATAGAAATCAATACAGCGCATTTATGAAATAAAAAAACTCGATAAAAGCTAGAAGTATTTAAACTCCTTGAGAAAAATAAATACAAGGTTGCATATTAATGGGCATGATTTAAAACTTTGATTTAAAGTTATTAAAACTAATAACTAGAAACTAGAATAAAAAGTACTGCATATTTTTAGACAGGACTAAAACTAATAATATTAAAAAGTGTTTAAGATTTAATACCATAACAATAAATAATAAACTTTTATTTAATTTTATTTAAATAAAATATTTTTAAAGTTATTTAAAATAACTTTTATATCATATCGATTACCGATCCCTAATAATTCTTCGACGGGTATTTCTTGCCCCTATATAAGGTCTAAAAGTATGCTTTGTTTTTTTTTTTCATTTTAAGGTAAGAATTGTTCGGGGATTAATTCGGGGATTCTCTAATGCCCGATTTACATTGTATCTTCTGTGAGTCTCACTGTATCTCCTGGGGTTGCATTGTGTTCATATAAAAATAGCATTTTTTTGAAAAAATGCAACCCTAGGAGATACAGTGAGACTCACAGAAGATTCAATGTAAATCGGGCATAATAATTCTTCGATATGCATTTCTTACCTATATAAGGTCTAAAAGTATGCTTTGTTTTTTTTTCTTTCATTTTAAGGAAAGAATTGTTCAGGGATGAATTTTCCGAGAAAGAATTAATTGTCAATGTAGGCAAACATTTCTCGAGAGAGAATTGTCTTAAGAAAGAATTATTTCGGGGAAGATTTAGTTGAGGATGAAGTGACTTTGTGAAGAATTGTACGGTCAAGAATTGTGGAGGGAAGAGTTATTCGAGGATGAGTTATTTGGGGATGAATTCTTCGGAGAAGAATAGTCCGAGTAAAGATTGTTCGAAGAAAAATTATCCGGAGACGAATTGTTCGTGAAAGAATTGTCCGCGAAAATATTGTTTCAAGAGTAACTATCCGACAAAAATTGTCTCGGGGAAAATTGTATAGAACAAATTCTCTCCGAGAAGAAATGTCTCGTGAAAGAATTGTTTCGAGTAAGAATTATCTTGGGATGTATTGAATTGGGAAAGTATTGTCAGATAAAGAATTGGCCTGGGATGAATTTTCCAGGGAAAAATAGAGACAAATTGTACAGGGAAGAGTAGTCGGCGAAAGAAATGTTCAGAAAAAAAAGGGCTCGGGAAAAATTGTATTTTAAAAATTATCTCCGATAAGAATTATCCCGATAAAGAATTGTTTAGGGGAGGAATTATCGCGGGATAAATTGAATTGGGGAAGAATTGTTATGGGATGAATTATACGGGGGAGAATCGTCCAAGGAAGAATTATCCTCGAAATAATTGTCCGAAACAAATTTGTCTCGGGGAATAATTGTTTCTAATTGTCTCGGGGAAGAATTATCGCAGAGAAATAATATACAGGGTTGAGTTTTGGAGTTTTTTCCGGCGATGTTCAGAGATCAATTGTCTGGATATGAATTGTCTGTAGAAGAATTGTACAAAAAAGGAAGAGGAAGCTAAGAATTGTCTCTGAATTATCTCGTTGAATAATTAACTTTGAATAAATCGAATAAATATGAATAAAAGGTTTTTAAAATAGCAGCAAAAAAAATTATATGAGTTCCGAATCCGGTTCCACACCTTTTTTTAACAACGGTTCCGATTTCAGTTTTCTAAAATTTTAACGGTTCCGGTACCGAGTCCTGTTCTTGGCATTCCCTAAATAAAATTGTGTTATTAAAAAATTGTCTCGGGGAAATTCGTCCGCTAAAGAAATGTGCCGGGATTCTCGAAGAAAAATTTTCTCGGGAAATAATTGCCTTGGGGAAATTGTCCAAGGACGAAGAAGTGTAAGGCGAAGATGTGTGCGGAAAGAAATTCTCGCAAAAAAGAATTGCTTTAATGAAGAAATGTCTACGAAAAAATTGTCTTGGAGTAGCACAACGAAGAAATGTCTGAGGGAAGAATAGCGCAGGGAGAAATTTCCGGTTATGAATTGTCAAGGAATGAAATGTTTGAGGAAAAATTGTCTGAGAAAGAATTATTTCAGAGATTTCGGAAAATATTTGATGAAAAAGCAAAAGATTAAAAAAATAATGCATACTTTTACGTAGAATTATAGACGATGTATTAATTAATGTTACAAACTAAAAGCATAGATTTCGGATTTTTATATAAAAAAAATGTATTTGAAGAAATGAGTCAACTATCCGTTTGAAGTGGTGAAACTAAATGTTGCCTACTTTTAGGTATACATTTTATCTAAATAATTAAAATACGTATATACGGAAAAACTACTTCAAATGCAAAAAAAAATAAGAAAAAATGGTCCTCAAAAATGCCGCAGTCATCAACGTGACGCCATCCATATACGATTTTAGGTGGCCTGGCTGCCAAAGCGTAGCAAATGTTATCGAAAATCGTTGAAGCGATGCCAAGACAAGAAATATAATAAAATATATATATATTGAAAATGAAGCAAGAAAATAGAAAATTAAAGAAAAATAGTTGTTAAGGTGATGCATAACAAAAAAAAATTGAAACATGCCGTAGATAAAAATGACAAAACAAAATTGAAGACAGCAGCTTCTTCATTGCTGTCAATTTATATAAATTTTTTATATTTTATTTTTGTCAAATAAAAACAGCTTCAAGTGTTTTAGACCTTTAACAAAGTACAATACCCGCTTTTTGCTGAGGACAGCAACTTTGTGCAAAACTTTTCAAATCTAAAAGGAGTTTTTTTGGATTTTTTTTCTCGATACGCGCGCACAATAGAAATTGAAACGAATAGTTGGTTGGTTGGACGAAATAAGAGATGTAGAAAAAATGTTTTAAAGCAAATATTAGAAAACATTTTAGCTATTGAAAAACTTGGCCCAAAGGCTTTGGCTTGTTAATATATCTTGACGACATAACAGCAAAAAAAAAAAATAATATAAAATAAAGTTAGTTATACAGCAACTTTTGAGAATGAAATCGACGGAAATAAGTAGTAGGTGGCAGTAGAAGAACATAAGTCGGAGGTCAATAGCAAAAAAATGACGAAGAAACTTTTTTGAAAAGCTTTGTTGTGGTTCAGCTGATAAATGTGTTTCTTCAAGTAGACCAATATATTTTTCAAGTTTAATGTTTCCTCATTACATGTTGTAGTTGCTTTTATAATTTAGTTGCCTTGAAGGCAATAAAAAAACTAAAAATTATTTTTAAGTTGTTTTAAATAATAACTGAATTTTGACAAGTTATTTTATTTGGTACTCGGTTCTTTGGTACTCGGTTTTTTTTAGTTTTCGGTTTTATTGGTATTTTATTGGTTTAAAAAAATAAAGAATCAAGCAATATAACTTTTATTACATTTAGTAGTTGTTCGTTTTACATATTAAGCTGTAAATTAAAATGATAAAATTAGAATGATTAATTGTCGTAAACGTATTATATATCATTAAAAAAATGGTTACCGATTTATTTGTTTTTTTTTACCTTTAGTAATTAATGTAATTTTATAAAACAAAAAAAAACGATTCAAATTTATTATAAGTTTTTTGGTACCCGGTATATGAATTAAAACTGGTTGAAAATAAAAATGGTTTGCAAACTTTTGATTGATGAAAGAATCAACTAAAAAAATGTGTTTCTTATATGTATTACTTAACTAGTTTTACAGAAAGTATTTTATAAAATTAAAATGAATTATAAACGATTACTCAAATTTTTCGTCAACGTTTTTTTACAATTTTATTTACAGTCTAATCAACTAAAAAAATTGCAATCTAATTTATTCATTTTTCATCTGTAGAAGATGATATAATTTAAAAGAAAAATAACCATATAAGTGATGACACATTTTTGGTACCCGATTTAAAAAAAAAACCGGTTCAAAATTTAAATAGTTTAAATATATTCGACAAATATTTTTTTTTTACATAAAGTATTTCATTAAATTATATACGATTAAAAAATTATTTAATTTCTTCGTAACTAAATCGTTACAAATTTATTAAAATACTAATCAACTAAAAATGGATACCTTGGTTTAATATACCCTACATCTATGAGGAACAGGGTATATTAACATTGTGCGTATATTGTAACGCCCCTTAGGAGGCGTATCCGGTATGTAAAAGTATATATATTCTTGATCAGCATCACTACCCGAGTCCGTTTAGCTATGTCCGTCTGTCTGTCTTGCTGTCCGTATACACGATAACTTGAGAAAGACTGATCAGAATGCGATGAAATTTCGTCTCAATATATTTTAGCCAAAAGTAGGGACTGAGTTTGAAAATGAGCCAAATCGGTCAACGGACACGCCCACCTCCCATACAAGCCACTTTTATATAACTTAGTTAGTTATTAGTTAAGAACTAATAATTCTACGCTTTTATTAAAAAAAAATTAAATCGATTATATCAAATTATTTTATATAAACCAATTTTTAAAACATATTAAAGAAATTTGTTTTATGGCCAATCAATAACAATATAAGGTTATCGAAATACCTGGTTTTGTATTTAAATGATTACTTGCATTTATGGTAACCACTTTTGCAACTTAAAACGTTTTCATACATTGTTTTAAAAATTTATTTTTTTTTTACTATTTCAACAGAAAGTATTCCGAAAAATATTCTGGCATTGTACAATTTTCTTCTTTTTTTAAATTTAGCATATTATATTGTTGTCTATCACTCAAGTACAGTAGAGACTATAGATATGCGGAATGTAAAAATCACAATTCATATTAAATGAGATTTTTCGCATTTTATATTTTCGCGCGTATGTTGTCCCAAAGTAGCACTGCATGTCTGCTGTGTTACCGCTATTTATTAAATGCTGTCTTTGTGTGTTCTCTAGTTGTCTCTTTTACTCTTTAGTTTATTTGATGTACGTTTCAATCGGACTACTATCCTTGCTACTCTTGCGGTGCTCATATGTTGTTCGTAATAAAAAAAAAAGATTGTTCAGTGAGTTTTTATATTCCGTATCTAGTTACAGAAGCAGTATACATAAAAAATATAATAATAATAAAAACAAATAAACATGAAAATGTCAAGTGCAAGCTACAAGAATAACCATCTAGGAAACTGCATTATTAATGTTGATTCCTATGATTAAAACACAGTAATTGAGTTTACATAAGCGATTGTCGTGCAAGGATTACATGATCGTCTGAAAAAATAAATTACACTACTCAACAAAACGAGAAAAATGTTTGCCATGATCATCAACGTACATCAATTCCATATAAATCGCCGTTGCTAATTTTGTCTGCAAACTTGTTTTTTTTTTCTATTATGTAACGTTTTTATGAAAATTGCTCTCGAATTTTCAGGCCCTTTTCAGCCACTTTTTATAATTAAATAAATAAAATTCCTTACACAAACAGTATACAAAAAAACTGTAAACGTAATTATTCTTTCAATTGTCAAGACTAATTATAATATTTCTATAAATACTATTACTCCGATAGCTTTTTAAGAAATTTGAGTCTAAACTCGAAAAATATTGATTTTTTTAGACTATTTTTAGACGAATTTTTTAGCATTATGAATCTAATAATAAATAAGAAAATGATTTATGATAATGCATATCATTGTTGAAACTAACAATGAAAATTACTAACTTTTTTGTATCGGTTCTCTTTTTTAAAATAGGCTCCATCAACACAGTTTCCGTCAAAATATCAGAGAATATTTTAAAAAGTGGATCAATTAAAAAAAAAGTTAGTAATTTTGATAGCTAGTTTGGACTATGCTCTAGATATAACCATACATCATTTTTTGTTTTGCATTAAATCGTAAATGATAAAAAAAATCCCTAAGCAAATCTAAATTTTCCAAGTTTAGATTCAATCATATTAAAAACGGATTGGAATATTAGCATTCATTAGTATATTAAAATTAGTCTAGACAATTAAAAGAAAAAATTGCGTTCAATTTTTTTGTTAAACTATTTTTCCACAGAACTATATTTTTTTTATTCTAAGTAGTGGGTGAGAACGACTTAAAAATACTATTGCAATTAATAGTAAGTAAAAAATGTAAGACTCTTGTTCTTCCAGTATTTGTTAGAACAAAAAAAATAGTTCGATCTGCCGATGCAAGAACAAGAACGAACCTACCAGAGCAAGAACATGATCACCATTCGAAAAAGTGACTATGAATTATATAGTTTATTATGCCAAGTAGACAAAACTAGTTATAGCTATGCATTTTTACATTTTAATAAAATTAAAATTAAATATGTTTTTTAAATTGAATTAAAATCGTGAATTAAAGTCGTCGTTATATAAATTTCAAACATATTTTATACTCAACCAATTAACTGTTGATGTCTCAGCAGGATAAAGCAGTAAACTTACCTAAAATAAAAAGAGAAAAAATATTATTAATATATAATTTTGATGGTATTAAAAAAGTTTAAACATTTTTTGGTACTCATTATATATAATCTGAGTTAAAGAAATAATAATGTTCACAACAACTATAAATGGTAAATACAGTAACTGTAGCAATAAATTTATTCATTTTTTGACAGTATGTGTTAAATATATCATATGTTTTGTAACAAAATATTGAGTAATTATTTCAAAAACACTGAATGCAATTTTTTAACATTAAATTGTGTTCATGGCAAACATAATTTTTTTGCTGTAAATAGATAAAAAAATTTATATTATGTTAAACATACAAATTTATATTTTTTAATCATTTTGCATATTAACTCATTTTAAGAGCTCATAAGAAATTATAATGAACTAGCTGGACCCGTGCACGACTCGTGCCAAGATTTTGTGAATTCATAGATATAAAGCGATTTTATTAATATAAAAAAACATTATTATTATTTTTTATATCAGGGGCCCGTGCTTCGCTGTGGAAATTTTTATTGGTTTTATAAATGTAGTAACCAAATAATAATTCTCTGCCAAAACAACTTTTCTCAAAAACAATTCAAACAGTAGAATATTTCGGCGTAGAATTCTTCCCCGTAGAAATCTTCCCCGTAGAAATCTTCTCCGTAAAATTCTTCCCCATAGAACTCTTCCCGGTAGAATTCTTCCTCGTAGAGTTTTTCCCAGTAGAAGTTTAAGTGTAGTTAGTTTTAATGTGGTGAGTTTTAGTGTGTTGAATTTTTAGTTTAGTGAATTTTTAGTGTGGTGAGTTTTAGTGTGGTGTGTTTTAGTGTGGTGAGTTTTGGTGTGGTGAGTTTTAGTGTGGTGAATTTTTAGTGTGGTGAGTTTTAGTTTGGTGAGTTTTATTGTGGTGAGTTTTAGTTTTTTGTTTCATCTTTTTAGGTTGTGTATGTGCTGAGTTATGTCGTTTTGAAAGTTTAGGTTGTATGGGAGGTACCACGCACCTTTGTCCAATCCCGCCCATATACAGCCTATGACACCCTCCGGACTCCATAGTATCCTGGTGCAAAATTTCAGTTAAATCGGTTCAGCGGTTTAGACGTGATGCTGGAACAAACAGACAGACAGACAGACAGACCGACAGACTGACAGACGAACCAAGAGTTTTATATATATAGATACTGATTATGTCAGTTGGTAACAAAATACCTCTGATGTAACCAAAATATATGTTTGAAGTAAACAATAGTTTCAAATAATATTTTTATTGTAATAAGTAATTAAAATAATAATAAGTATAATAAAATAATAAATTATTTCAGAAAACAGGACATTTCTTTTAGTATTAAAAAAAAATGATTGAGGCAACTATTAATGTTAAGGGTAAACATAATATATTTGCTATAAACTAAAAAAATAAGTTTTTTAGCAACAAAAATATGATTTTTAAGCTACATGTTATAATTATAATGGTTTATAAATTTCGAAATATATTTTTTTATGAAATTGTTTTTAAACATAATATATTTGCTAAAATTATATATATGTTTGGTAGAATTATAGTTATTGTGATAAATTAATAAAATAATAAATATTTTATGATACATTTTTGTTTTTTTAATTAAGTAAAGAATTATAATGACAATTAGTACTGTTAATTGGAAATGTTATGCATTTGCTGTAAACTAAGAAATTATATATGTTAGCCACAAACATGATTTTTGAACAGTACACTATAATAATAGTTATCAAGACAATAATTTTATTTTTTTTAACAAATTGTGATAATTATAATATATTTGCTAATACTATATGTATTTGGGTAAATCATATATATATGTTATTATTGTGGGAAATTAAAAAGTAATTGCCAAACATTTATTTTTAAATAAAAAAAAAAGTTATAGCCATCTAGAAAATAGCAAAATATTAAATCGTATATCAAAATCGTAATAAACGAATAAGTTTTCTATAGATTTATTTTTATTATTCTTGTGATATATGAGTAATTTTATAAATTATCGTTACTATAGCGCATATATGGCGCATATTTCAATTTAATATTTTGCAATTAAACCGAATTTTGTCATCGCGGGATTAAAACCGCTAATTCTCACACACACATACACACAGTCCGACGGACTGGGACACGTTACAACAGCATCGTGATGGCGGCGAGTGTCAGCCATTTATCATGCGTCCGAAAGCTGCATGAATAATTCATACAAATTACATCCATAGTGGGGCCGACTCTGGGTGGCGACTAACTGGTCTGGCCTGGCCAATATGCGCAAGAGACAGACACAGCACAAGAAGTGTAAGGCGTACAGAGAACGATAGAGAAAGCAAGAGAAGTACAGATGCAGTCGAAAAGTCAGTAAAAAAAAAAGCCAATAAACACAGAACGCGCGTACAAAAAAGACGCCACTGCAACAAATATAAAAAAAGCAATACAAACCGCTACAAAGCCACAGATTATATAGCTTTTTTTTAATTTTTATTATTTTGTTTTTTTGTTATAAAATAAATATATATTGTTGCGACAAATTTAAGCAAGAACAATTAAAAATAAAATGCAACACAACAATGGCAAGGATAATATGGATGTGCGAAATTGTATAGCGTTGCATTTATTGTTTTTATTTTTCATATTGTTATTATTTACATTTTAATTTTTTTAAATATTTAATATTTAATCTTTAATATTTTTATTTTTTTTCTATTTCTATATTTCTATATTTTCTATATTTTCTTTTTTTTTTATTTTTCTTTATATATATATATTTTTTTTTTCAATTTTTCATATATTTGTTTCTATTTTTTTATTTTATTTTGTATTTTTATTTTCATTTCTATTATTTTTAATTTCTATTATTTTTAATTTTAAATTTGTATTTTAATTTTTATCTTTCTCTTAATACTTTTATTTTTCATTCTTCCATTCGTTTATTCTTCTATTTTTCATTTTTTATATTCTTATATTTTCCTCTTTTATTTTTGTTGTTCTATTTTTTTTCTTTTATTTTTTTAATAATTTGATTTAATGTATATTATTTTTAATTTGTATTTAATATTTCTTTTATTACTTTAATTTTATATTTTTAAATTTTTACATTCTTTTCTTTCTTTATATATTTTTTTGTTATTCTTCTTTTTATATATTTTTCATTATTCTTTTTATATATTTTTCATTATTCTTTTTATATATTTTTTTATTCTTTCTTTTATTATTTTATTTTTCTACTTTTATTATTTTTATTCTTTTATTTTTCTTCTTTTAGTTGTCATTAATTTTTAAACTTTTTTGTTTTTATTATTAATATTTATTGATTTAAATTGTATTTAGTATGTCCATATTTTATGTTTTAATATTTTTACTCTTGTACTTTTATTTTGATTTTTTTTTTATTTTTATTTTTGTTATTTTTGAATTTTTCTATTTTTTTTTTCATATTTTATTTTTTTATTTATATTTTATTTTTCTTTTTTTTTTCATTCATTTATTTAAATTTTATTCTTCTATTTTTATTTGATTCATTTATTTAAATTTTATTCTTCTATTTTTTATTCCTCATTTTTATCATTTCATTTTTTTATTATTTTGACTTTTATAATTAAATTTTTAATTCTTTTATATTTACTTTTTTTAATTCTTTTATATTTACTTTTTTTAAATCAATTTTTATTGTTGTATTCTTTTATTTTTATTTTGTTCTTCTTTTTATATATTTTTTTCTTCTATTTTTATTATGTTTTATACTACTTTTATTTCTATTTTTATTTGATTCTTATATTTATATTAAATTCTTTTATTACAAGCTTTTATTTAACTTCACTTGTTTGTACCTTTGTTCGTTTGTTCGTTTGTTCGTTTGTTCGTTTGTTAGTATGTCGGGCACAAAAATATCAAATTTAACACACTTCCTTATATCCGATCGAGTTGAAACTTGAAACACATATAGTATTCTATGTGGCACATATAAAAATAATTTTAAAGTACGAATTTTGGCCGATAGGGGGCGATAAAACTATTTTTGGACCGTGTGAGTTCTGTTCTTTAGCTAGAATGTTGAAATTTAGTATATGTATAGTTTTAGACATGAGGAAAAATATGGCAAACTCAGAACTTTGAATTTTGTCCGCTAGAGGGCGCATTTACTATTAATAGACCCTCTAAAGTGCGTTCTTCACCTAGAAAATTGAAATTTAAAACATGTATAGTATTGGCAACGGGGAAAAATTTGGCAAACTTAGAACTTTCTCCGCTAGAGGTCACATTTATTATTAATGCACCCTCTGAAGTGCGTTCTTCACCTAGAAAGATGACATCCTATTAATATAATAAATATGTTTGTACGTTTGTTTCGCTTCTCCGTCTAAACTGCTGATCCGATTTTCTTGAAATTTTACCACAGATGCGGTATAATCTGGAAGGAATGATAGGCTATATATGGGCGGGATTGACAAAGAAGCGTGGCACCTCCCATACAACCTAAACTTTCAATATGATATAACTCGGCACTTTCACCAGCCACGAACATAAAACAAAAAACTCAAATACAAAAAAAAAAAAATGAAAAGCAAAAGCATAAAACAAAAGCAAAAATATGAAAACAAAAGCAATTGACAAAATAAGATAAAGAAAAACAAACTCACCACACTAAAACTCCCCAAAAAAAATTCACCACACTATAACTCACCACACTGAAATTCACTACACTAAAACTCACCACAATAAAAATCACCACATAAAAATTCACCACACTAAAACTCACCACAATAAAATTCACCACATTAAAACTTACCACACTAAAAACTCACCACACTATAAACTCACCACACTAATACTCACCACACTAAAATTCACCACATCAAAACTCAGCACACCAAAATTCACTGCATCTAAATTTACCACACTAAAACTCACCACATTAAAACTCACCACACTAAAACTTCTACTGGGAAAAACTCTACCGGAATGAATTCTACCGGGAACAATTATACCGGGATGAATTCTACCGGGAAGAATTCTACGGAAATGCGTTATATGGAGAAGAATTTTACGGCGAAGATTTCTACGGCTAAATATTCTACTGGGAAGAATTCTACGGGGATGGGCAGTCTGAGAAAGAATTGTCTTTGAGAAAAGTTGTTTTGGCGGAGAATTATTATTTGGTTACTACATTTATAAAACGATAGAGGGTGCTAAGATCAAAATTTTATATCTCGATAACCACTTAACTGATCTTGACAATGCTTGGTACAGGAAATCCTTGGGGAAATTTTCACAGACTAGAAAGTAATTCTAAATTCCATCGACAGAGGGTGTTAAGGGCAAAAATTATAACTTGGTAACCGCTGAACCGATCTATGCAAAATAATAATTCTAATGACCATATAATGACTAAAAAAGGAAAAATAAAAAACTAATAAAAAAAAACTTTTTAAAAAACAAGCTTTTAAAAAAATCTGTACTAAAAAATTAAAAATAAATTTACTAAAAATATAAAATATATTTATAGTAGGTAGGTATGTATATTTATAATGAATACATATTAATATATGAAATAAATTAAATTCAATCTTATTCAATTTATATTACTAAGATATACGTTTATAAGCAATAAATTTTAAAATTTACTAAGAGGTTTGCAAATACAAAAATAAAAGCGTGCGGCGAAAATATTAAAAACTACGAGCATATTACATTCGTAATTATGTAGCCTAAATATGAATTTGTATTTGATACAGGAATACAATTATAATCATATTTATATATATATATATATCTTATACATCACAAACCTACAACTCATTATACATTAAATCTCGCAACCGCTCAGCACACTATAACCCTTCACAGTGTAAGGCAAGATTGTATAGGAGATATCACGTCTCTTTGTCCAGTCACACCCAGATTATACATGGCGAAAATAATGTAAAATATGAGCTTTTACTTCAATTTTTAAAACTATGCACTACTGTTATAAGTCGAGAGTTGTATCATTTTAAAGGGTTTGCTTATTTGACAGGTGTAACACACCTCGATGAAATTACGACTCTATATAACGTTAATCTACATTATTTAGCCAAATTCCATGACTTAAGTTAAGTACATAAATAAATATTTCTAATTAAAAGTTCATTTTTGCCAGATTATCCTGAGTTAAAAACATAACATATGCCAAAAAAATATCATTGGACTTCCGATACCAGCATTGCCTACAAAACCCATAGATACTTCCATACAGATCTACCCCTACTCGAAAATTATATTGAAAACTATTGAAAAGTTAAATTGAATTACAAAGTTTATTAGTGCTAGAGTTGGACTGTAATATTCAATAATTTCGCCACACGCTTTTATTTTTGTATTTGCAAACCTCTTAGTAAATTTTAAAATTTATTTCTTATAAACGTATATCTTAGTAATATAAATTGAATAAGATTAAATTTAATTTATTTCATATATTAATATGTATTCATTATAAATATACATACCTACCTACTATAAATATATTTTATATTTTTAGTAAATTTATTTTTAATTTTTTAGTACAGATTTTTTTAAAAGCTTGTTTTTTAAAAAGTTTTTTTCATTTAGTTTTTATACTTCTATTTTATTCTCATATTTATTTATTTTTTTTTTTTATAATTTTAATTTGTATTTATTATTTCTTTTATTTCTTTTTATATTATAAAATAAACATATTTTATTTTTATGTTTATTTTAATTAAGCTTTATTTATTATTTATTATTTTCATATTTTTTTTTAAGTTGTTTATTTTTAGTTGACCATTTTATATATATATATATATTTTTTATTTTATATATATATATTTTTTTAAATTTAATATATTATTTTTTTGTTTTAATTTATATTTTTTATTTTGTATATATTTTTTTATATTTCTAACATTTGAATACAATAAAAAGGTCCTTTATTTTTGTATTTCTTTGTTTTTTTGACGCCATGCTCATTTTTTAACATATATTTTTTATTATTATTTTTGACATTTTTAAGTCAAACATAAAAGTCAACCAAAGTGACAGTCAACATAAAAGGCGTTAAAGTGCAACAGCTGGCGCGAAAGGACTCAGCTCCTTTGGCCTGTCAAAAGCAGCAACCAACTCCTCAAGGCTCATATTTTAAATTATAAAATTTTTTAAATTTCACCATAAAATAAAAAACACACCCAACACAACACACACTAGCTACACTGTTTTACACTTTTGTGCACTCAGCCAATTAGCATTTTTATGATTATTATTGTTGTTATTATTCAGCTTCTTCTTTTTCTGCTTCAGCTTCCTCTACTTCGTGTTTTCCTCGTTGTCGGCTTTAGTGATGCCAGCCTGAATCTCAACCCTCTCCCTTGAGTTCATACTGCAGCAATCGCTGTGCGTCTCTGTGTCGCGCCATAGTGTCTGCCGTGAATTTTTATGATGTCTTCCGACCCCGTTTTCATCACATTTTTCATTCCCCTCTTCATCGTCATCCTCGTCGTGATGATCGTCGTTGTCAGCTGCTCTTGTTACCGTTTTGCTTTTAATGTGGCAACACTGGTGACTTGGCTTCAGTTGCCATTTCACTCAACAGCAGCCACCGCCTCTGTCGTCGTCGTCGCTGTTGTTCGCTTCATGTGAAAATTATGCCAAAAAATCTCTGCACACTTGCAAATAAAAATCTGAATTAACACGAAATTTTATTTTCATTTTGCTTTTCAGTTGCGAGTACTGCTTGCAAAATATGCAACCGGAAATGTCGTGGCATTTTTAGCTGTTGTGTAATGAGCGAGAAAATGCGGCGAAAATGGTGGCGGTGTCGGCTGCCGCGGCAAATATTGTCGGATTAACGGGGCAAAATATGAGGCGACATAACAACTAATATTAACAACCAACATTTTGGAGTCTACATAAACCACGGAGTGCAATACAGGGTGTGGTTAATATCTAAGTCAAATATTAAGTATTTTAAATGGGCTTTTGAGCAAAAGAATTTGGCATAAAAAAGCAGTTGTTATTTTAATATATATTTTTTCATTTGTTATTTGGTTCCTCTTTAATATTATTTTTTTTTAATGATTTTTTTTTATTTTATATTTTTTTTTATTTTATATTTTATATTTTTTTATTTTTCATTCCATTTTTTTATTATTATTTTCTGCTATTTTTTCATTTCGTTTATTTTTTAATTTTCTTCTTTATTTTTTTTTAATTTTTTTTCTTTATTTTTTTTTTAATTGTTTCATTTTGTTTATTTTTTTCATGATTGTGAAAACTCTCAAGCCTCTTTTATTTTTTATTTGTTGTTTTTATTTGATATTACTTATTATTTTTTTTCTTTTTCCTTTATTTCTCCATATTACATTCTCTTTTTTTACTTCTTAAAATAATTCTTCATTTTCTTACATCTCTTCTATTTAATTATTTTTTTTAATTTAGTTTTTTTTTCTTTTTTTAATTCTCTTTTCTTCATTTTATTTATTATTATTTTTTTCATTTTATTACTTTTATTTCATTTTATATAATTTTCCATTTTCATTTTGTTATAATTATTTTCTTTTTTTTATTTTCTTTTATTTTTAGTCTGTTTTCAGATTCTTTTATTTCTTTTGTTTTATTTTTTTTTTTTATGTTTCCATTTTTCTATTTTTTATTATTAGCCTTTCTTCTTTTCATAGAAATTTTTATTGTTTTTTTCTATTATTTATTTTTTAATTTTTTATTATTTCTATTTTATGAAATATTTAACTATTTCTTTTTTCTTTTATTTTTTGTGTTACATTTCGTTTTATTTTAATTTGTTTATACTGTTTCTTTTATTTCCAATTTATTTTTTTATTGTCATCCATTTCTTATATATTTTTTTCTATAATTTTTGCCTTTAATATAGATTTTGGTTTTTTATTTTTTAATATTTATATAAATTATATATTTATTTTTTTATATTTATTTTTTTTATATATATTTTTTATTCTTTTTTAATTATTTTTTTTTACTTTAATTTTATTTTCATTTGATATACAAAGCATCTTAAGTTTCAGAAGATATTTTAGCAAAACTATCATACATCATGTAAAAAAAAAATTAATGAATATTCTATCAATTGCACACATGTTACAAAAAATAGAAAAAATAAGTATACAAAAAAACTGAAAATATGCAAAGCAGCAAAAATAAATTCGAAAAGAAGTCCTCATGTTAAGTAATACAATTTATCATTCACACATCAAAGACTGGATGAAGTGCAACGTGGTTGACGTTGTGACAGCGCCGCAGTTCAATGGAGTTAAGTTGAGGGTCCAGAGCAGCGGTAGCGAATGGAGAGAGAGAAATTGAAGAAAAAGAGCGAAAGATGGAGCAGCAGTAGCTGAAAGTAGCAGTCACAGGATTGACGTTGACTATGATGAAGTGGAAATATATTTATAACCACGTAAAGACGTCAACGTGTTATTATTACCTAAATGAATGTTGCCAGCGTGAATAGGAATAGCAATAGCAATAGGAATAGGAATAGGAATAAGAATACGAATACGAATAGGAATAGTAATAGGAATAGTAATAGTAATAGTAATAGTAATAGTAATAGTAATAGTAATAGTAATAGTAATAGTAATAGTAATAGTAATAGTAATAGTAATAGTAATAGTAATAGTAATAGTAATAGTAATAGTAATAGTAATAGTAATAGTAATAGTAATAGTAATAGTAATAGTAATAGTAATAGTAATAGTAATAGTAATAGTAATAGTAATAGTAATAGTAATAGTAATAGTAATAGTAATAGTAATAGTAATAGTAATAGTAATAGTAATAGTAATAGTAATAGTAATAGTAATAGTAATAGTAATAGTAATAGTAATAGTAATAGTAATAGTAATAGTAATAGTAATAGTAATAGTAATAGTAATAGTAATAGTAATAGTAATAGTAATAGTAATAGTAATAGTAATAGTAATAGTAATAGTAATAGTAATAGTAATAGTAATAGTAATAGTAATAGTAATAGTAATAGTAATAGTAATAGTAATAGTAATAGTAATAGTAATAGTAATAGTAATAGTAATAGTAATAGTAATAGTAATAGTAATAGTAATAGTAATAGTAATAGTAATAGTAATAGTAATAGTAATAGTAATAGTAATAGTAATAGTAATAGTAATAGTAATAGTAATAGTAATAGTAATAGTAATAGTAATAGTAATAGTAATAGTAATAGTAATAGTAATAGTAATAGTAATAGTAATAGTAATAGTAATAGTAATAGTAATAGTAATAGTAATAGTAATAGTAATAGTAATAGTAATAGTAATAGTAATAGTAATAGTAATAGTAATAGTAATAGTAATAGTAATAGTAATAGTAATAGTAATAGTAATAGTAATAGTAATAGTAATAGTAATAGTAATAGTAATAGTAATAGTAATAGTAATAGTAATAGTAATAGTAATAGTAATAGTAATAGTAATAGTAATAGTAATAGGAATAGGAAATGGCTAAGTAAATAGAACAATAGAAATTTAAGAAAATTTATTAGAAATGAAACGCACAAGAAACGAGTCACAATTTAATATTTTGCAACATCACGAAGAGCAAAAATAAAACTGTGTACAGGATGCAGCATCGAAGTTAGTTGCATTAGTTTGTTCCATTCAATTTCCGTAGCATACTTTGGAGCGCATAGCAAGGAAACACATACAGACACAGTTAGCGAAGCAACATTAATCATCGACTACGACCAACTCTTACAAATATCTTTCTCCTCTCCACTCTTCGCAATGTAACCAACATCTTACACTAAAAATTATGTAAGAGCCAAAGTAAATCATGAAGCATGAGACGGCAGCAGCAACAGCATCACATGACGTGCAGCAATTTTTCCCATGAAATTTAAAATTTTTATAAAAAAAAAAATAAAACTTTTGAATTTTCATGTCTTATTTTATGCAGAGTTGCTTGCTGCTGCAATTCCTGATCATATTCATTGCTGGTACTGAGTGATTTTGTTACTAATGTCATGTGGGATTCTTTTTGAAATATGCAAAATATATATTGTTCACATGATAATCGAAAATGTAAATCGTGTGAAGAAATTTCATGAGTACGAGATTCAATTGACGTCAACTGAAATTATGAAAATATTAATAGTGACAAATATGAATAATGCAAAATATGAATTATGAAAATATAAAAATATGAATAATGTAAAATATGAATAATGTAAAATATGAATAATGAAAAATATGAATACTGGAAATATAAAAATATGAAAATTTGAAAATATGATAATATGATAATATGAAAATATGAAAATATGAAAATTTGAAAATATGAAAATATGAAAATATGAAAATATGAAAATATGAAAATATGAATATATGAATATATGAAAATATGAAAATATGAAAATATGAAAATATGAAAATATGAAAATATGAAAATATGAAAATATGAAAATATGAAAATATGAAAATATGAAAATATGAAAATATGAAAATATGAAAATATGAAAATATGAAAATATGAAAATATGAAAATATGAAAATATGAAAATATGAAAATATGAAAATATGAAAATATGAAAATATGAAAATATGAAAATATGAAAATATGAAAATATGAAAATATAAAGATATGAAAATATATAATATTAAAAATATATATATATTTTTTTTTTAAATAAAGCAAAATGCATTAAGACAACCAAATAAACAAAATCTACATAATACGTAGAGTTCTAAAATTGTCATCTTAAAATGACAAACACATATTTTGATTATTATCTGCTTTTTTGCTTAATAAAATATTTATGTATGGACAGCACAATCTAACCCAACAGAGCACACATCTAAAATGCAATCTGTGCTGAATCCTAAAAGTATGCTAATGACTTGAAAAGGTGGCATTTGCCACATATGACTACATGTGGTTGCTGCCGTCTGACTGACTGACTAGCTTCTGGCATTTTTGCAAAGCAATTAAATTAGCACAATTTTCAGATTTTCCAGAATAACAAAAAAAAAAATATTACAAAAAAAAACACTTTTTGCTCAAATTGCATGAAAATGCATGCAATTTATATGCATTTATGCGAAGTGCTATTAGTGTAGTACAGCACATGTGGTTTATAATAATATTTAAGTATTTATTTAACAAAAAGTCCTATTTTTTTGTATATATATTGTATAAATAAAACTTTATTGTGTTAAAAAATAATATTTTCACTCAATCGGATTAAAGCAAAAATTGAGTTATTTACACCACTCTATAAAATGAGAAAAGGTCATACTCATCATATATGTCATTTTAATATCATACTTCGGCATACTTTACATAATGGTTTTCAAAATTTGAATGGGTAATTTCAGATCCTTTCAAATCACTCTATATTCTAAAATTTTAAAAAATCTAAAAAAAATTTAAGTTTTTTTTCGAGTATAAATCCAAATATCTAAAAATTTTAATTATTTTATGTACATTCGTTTTATACTTAAATTTGTATTGACAATTAAGAGAAAAAGTGCGTTTAAAGCTTTTTAAAAAAACTACTTTTGTAATACTCTGAATTTTGAATACTAAAAGGCAGCTAAAACTTATATGAAATTTTATTTCAATAACGAAACATAATACAAAAAAACTGAGTATACAGTTAAAATCAGCAGACTTAAGTTATAGGAAAATGATATATGGAATGCCTATACAATTTTTTATTTTTTAAAACGGACATAACGTAGACAAAAATAAAGCAGACTTTTAGGTGAAATGATTTAAAATATATTTTTAATAAAAGAATATATATTAAACATTTGCATATTTTTATAAGACAGATAGCAGTAGAATTTTTAAAATATGTAAAATTGTAATATATAAAAAATTAAAATGTATTAAAACTTCTCAAAAACTTTGGCATACTTTTAGGTGTTTTATTAAAAAAAAATATATTTACATAAAACTGCAAAATTGTGTTTATTTTAATATTGCTGCAAATTTAACCATAAATTGTATAGAAAAACATAAAAACTAATTTAAATTAAAGAAAAGAACAACAAAAAGCAATACTTGTTTCAAGTTTTAATTAAAATTTTTTGCCGCTAAAATTATGCAACATTTTTTGTTTGCATACAAAAAAAACTTGAAGCAAACACAATTATTCAATATATTTGACTTTGCAAGTAACGAAATAATTTGGCAAAAATATTTTTAAAAAACAATAAAGCAACTTTTAACAAGTTCAACGAAGGTTTTTTTAATAACAAGGTATTTTTTTATTTTATTTAAAAAATGATTTTATATAATTTGTGCAAAAAGCATTTTTTTCTATTATTCCTAGAAGTATGCAACAACTTTTTTTTTTGCTTTTACATTTTCACATTTTTTTCAATGCCGTTGATAGACAAACTTCCGAAAAGTTTCTGTCCATTTGTTTTGATTCAGACCACTGGTCAAAATCAAGACATTTTTATTGTTTGGCCACCCCGCTGATAAATGTCAAACTTTGTTCCGCTTCCGTTCACTGTGTTGCTCCCCAGGCAGCAGAATTTCCTGTCTGTTGGACAGCATATGAAAAATGAAGAAATACAAAAAAGAGGCATATTTTTGGGAAGAAATTTTTCAGTTTAAAAACAACAAATTGTTTTTCTTTTTCGCCTGAATGCCGGATGTGATGCTGAGCGAAAAACAGCATGTGTTCAGAAAAACATTTAGGGGAGTAAACAAGACGACATAAAGAAAATATATATCTATTGTAACGAAGTTGTAAAGAAGTTCTAGGACAGACGTCGAACAGTGCAAGAAATTAGTTTAGTAGAGAGTTGTAACCACCTCAACGGTCAGTGATTGATATGCTCAAGAAGTTGTTGCCTACCACATCCACAATTGATGTCCACCATCATAAACAGTGAATTTTTCTGAAGTTTATTTTGCTAGAAAGAAAAATGGTCTGTTTGAAGGAGGGTGCTTTTTATTGCAATAAGTTGCTCACATTGTTTACCTGCTGTTATGAGTCTGTATTCTGAGTTTATATTCTACTTGTTATTGCTGCTTTTAGCTGCTACGGTCGGTAATAATAACAATAATTAAGCGAAATTGCTTTTTGAGTGGCATTTACAGTGTGCAATTTGGTGGTTGTTGTGAGAAAATGCGAATTACTTCAAATTACGTGAAACTTATTTTATTGTAATGGTGACAACGTGCTGATCTTACATAAGAAATAGGCATGGTAGGATGAAGCTTTTTACATGTATTATTAAGTGAGGTTTCGATAAAAAGCGGTATCTGTATTACCGCTGATATATTGACAATAACATCCATACTAAAAATAAGCATTGAAAGATTTACAAGAATGTTAATCTTCTGAAAATTTTAAGAGCTTTGCATAAACGAAGGAAAACCAAAAATCTTAATAAAAAGTTTAAAGCTTTATAAAAATTTAAGCTTTTAAACACTTAAAGCTTTATATAAAAAAATTAGAGCTTTAAAAAAACTTAAGTTTTTTGTGAAGCTTTGAGATATATATGTATAAAACTTTAGAAAAAAAGTTAAAAGTTTTACAAGGGTTACCATTTAAAGCATAAAAAAAGCTTAATGCTTATAAAATTTAATGCTCTAAAAGTACATAAAGCTTCATAAAAGAGCTTTACAAAAATTCAAAACTTTATAAAAAGCTACGTATGGAATTCTCTATTTTAGTTCCGAATCGTACTTCTGCGTATTACCCTCGGATATACAGAAGATAAAAGCTTACGATTTATAAATATTTAAAAGTTTTAATATTTGTAAAAAGAGTAAAGCTTTGTAAAACTTTGAAAACATTGTAAAAAACTTAACATTTAAAAAAAAAGCTTTAAGCTATGTTGAAAGCTTAAAGCTTTGTAAAAAGCTTATAAATATGTAGAAAATTTAAAGCTTTGTAAAAGGATTTAAAATTTGTTAAAAGCTTAAAATTTGTTAAAAGCTTAAAGTTTTGTTAAAAGCTTAAAGTTTTGTTAAAAGCTTAAAGTTTTGTTAAAAGCTTAAAGCTTTGGTAAAAGCTTAAAGCTTTGTTAAAAGCTTCAAGCTTTGTAAAAAAAACTTAAAGCTTTGTAAAAAAAAACTTAAAGCTAAATAAAAAATCTTAAAGCTTTGTAAAAAAATCTTAAAGCTTTGTAAAAGGCTTAAAGTTTTGTAAAAAGCTTAAAGTATTGTAATGCTTTGTAAAAAGCTTAAAACTTTAAACAAAAGCTTTTAGCTATGTTTAAAGCTTAAAGCTTTGTAAAAAGCTTATAAATTTGTAGAAAGCTTAAAGCTTTGTAAAAGGATTTAAAATTTGTGAAAAGCCTAAAGTTTTGTTAAAAGCTTAAAGCTTTGTTAAAAGCTTAAAGCTTTGTTAAAAGTTTAAATATTTGTAAAAAAACTTAAAAGCTTTGTAAAAACAACTTAAAGCTTTGTAAAAGGCTTAAAGTTTTGTAAAGAGCTTAAAGTATTGTAAAGCTTTGTAAAAAGCTTATATCTTTATAAAAAGTTTAAAGCAATACAAAAAGCTTAAAACATTAAAAGCATTAACAACAGAATAATACTTATAAATTATCTAAAGTTAATTTTACTATCGCATCATTTTCTATTAACAAAAACCAAGTTAGTCACACAAGATAATATTTTAACTCACATGATTGTTGCATAATAAGTTTCTCGCGTTTTTTTTTCATATTATCTGCTTAAACGTTAAAGTTTATCAATTTAAAAGACGCAACCCCAAAGCTTCAGGCATGTTTTCCAGCTGTTTGTCTGTTCGACGAAACACTTGTTAATATAATTAAACTCATTACAATCTTGTAGCTAATTTATAATAAGCAACTTAAACAATAAGTAACAACAACTGCAATTGAAAAAAATTGAAGAAAACTACAAAAAAAATGCCAAAGCTTCACTTGTGAAGAAACCAAAGCAGAGCAAAAACTAAAACGAACTCAAATCCCAGTCACCAGGGCGCACTTTGCACTATAGAGAGTGGTAATACTTTTGCACTTTTACAATATTAATTGCTGTCATGCACTTGCAAGAAGACGCCAAGTGAGCCATGAAATTATGTTGCAAAACGCACAACAACCCCTTTGGCTTCTTTTTCGCCTAGGTGTCTCAAGTGGCCTGCGTGGCCGGGCAAAAACTTGTGGCAGCAACTAAAGTTTCAACCTGATGCAGCTGCTGATGTTGCTACTGCTTATCTGTTGACTTGTCACTTTGTTGCTCTCAAGTTGTTGTTGCAATATTTATATATTTTATTTTTATTGTTGCAAAGTTGCTTTTTTTTGGCTATGAATTTTCGAGGTATTTTTAGATTTTATTTTATTTTCAGAGAATTTGTTACAACTGCTAAATATTTAAAAGTTTTCTTGAAGTAAATTTCAAAATATGAAATTATGAAATTATGAAAATATTAAAATATGTAAATATGAAAATATGAAAATATGAAAATATGAAAATATGAAAATATGAAAATATGAAAATATGAAAATATGAAAATATGAAAATATGAAAATATGAAAATATGAAAATATGAAAATATGAAAATATGAAAATATGAAAATATGAAAATATGAAAATATGAAAATATGAAAATATGAAAATATGAAAATATGAAAATATGAAAATATGAAAATATGAAAATATGAAATTATGAAATTATGAAATTATGAAATTATGAAATTATGAAATTATGAAATTATGAAATTATGAAATTATGAAATTATGAAATTATGAAATTATGAAATTATGAAATTATGAAATTATGAAATTATGAAATTATGAAATTATGAAATTATGAAATTATGAAATTATGAAATTATGAAATTAAGAAATTATGAAATTATGAAATTATGAAATTATGAAATTATGAAATTATGAAATTATGAAATTACGAAATTATAAAATTATGAAATTATGAAATTATGAAATTATGAAATTATGAAATTATAAAATTATGAAATTATGAAATTATGAAATTATGAAATTATAAAATTATGATATTTGAATATATGAAAATATGAAAATGTGAAAATGTGAAAATATGAATATATGAAAATATGAAAATAAGAGAATATGAAAATGTGAAAATATAATAAAATGTTAATTTGTAAATATGAATATATGAACTTACAAAAATATTAAAATAGAAAACACAATGTATGTAAAAATATTAATATTTTTAAATTGATAAAAAAATTTCCAACATTTGGTATTTTTTTTTCCATATTATTTATTAGTTGTTTATTACTTCTTTTCTTTTTGTTTTAACGACATTTCTTTTTTGTTTTATTTTATTATACATCATTGCGTATATTTTAAAACTAAAATTTGTCCTTGTCGTGCTGTGAAATTGCCGCCCTGGGGGTTTTGTTGCTACGCATGTTGGCGGCAACTGTTGTCCTTGGCCAACAGATTTCACAGTGCTGCAAAAGTCCTGCTGTTGTTATTTAAAGCAAAAAATTGTATTAAATATTCAATTTAAAGTTTTTCACATTTGAAGCACACACTGACATAAAGAAGACGAAGCCTGCTTTCAGGCTAAATAACTAAGAAATATTTGATTTCTGGCAGTCTTCATTTAAGTTATTATAAAGTTTAACTTTTAAATTATTTAAATGAATTATTTGTATAAAACAAGTTTAAAATTTATAGCAGAAAATGAAAAAAGTTTTGCGTAATTCCAAAGAAATGCAAGACCATCAAATATTATGTGTGACAATATAAAAATGGTATAAAGTACTATTTTGGCAGCTACTACTAATACAGGCAAAAATGACGACAGTACAAAAATAAAAAAATTTACTACTTTGTAGGACATATAAAAGGACATATGCGAAAAACACCCCTTAACCGAGAACACACCAAAGTACGAAATAAAAACCATATAAACAGAAACAAAAAGAGAGCTACTGCAAGAACCACAAAAATTATAATGACGTGTATAATGCGTTGGCGAAACGCAAGGATATAAAATAGAACCAAAGTCAGATCAGTTGTAGAAATGGTGCAAATATGTGTGACACATAAATATGCGGCACTAAAAGCTAAAACAAAATAAAACAAGAAATAGATAAAGGCAAAAAAAAAACTAGGGATAACGTAAAACAAGAAAACCCAAAAGAACTAAGGACAGAGCAGGACCAAATATAATCTAATAAAATGTCATAATGCATTAATAGGCAGCGCTGATCTGACGATAAACTATTTTAATTTTGTGCGAGAAACAAAAAGGAAAAAACTGAACTGAACCCCGAAGTGTTATGGCAGGCACCCCAGGACATATGTGTGTTTTGTACATCAGCAAAATAGACAGTTATAGGCTGTCAATCTGTTTGTCTGTCCGTCTGTCTGTATGTGGTGGCTGCCCTAAGGGTTGCCAATGACTAGTTTTCAGTTTCGTCCTTTTTAGATTATTTTTATTTTTTGGTTGCACTGCTGCTTTAGGCGGATGTGTTCACGGATATGTTTGGCTGCCGCAAAGCAACGTCGTACTTTCCGTTTATATGCCACAGGCTGGCTGTTTGTGTGCCAATATTTAGCATGTAGTACTGAGAAGCCCACGTAGAAATTTAAATAGTAGACAAACTTTAAAATATTTAATATTTCTCCATGTTGTGGAATTCTCTTTTGAACGAAATTCGAATGTCGGGACAACAAAAATCGTATTGAATGCATTCTACAGCACAAAAGTTGATAGATATGATTGTTTTTTTTTTTTTATTTAAAAATTGAATTCTGCAACGGTCATACACAAATTCGATTGAAGTGTGACAAATTTTAAAAATTGAAAATCACTTGAAAATCACTTTCGATTGTAATTCAAATATTTGACAACAAAAATACGATATGAATACATTCTACGGAACTTAAACGTTTTGAATTCGATTGAAATATATATGTATTTTGTATTGAAAAATTAAATTCAGGCAAAAAAATGTTGTGAAATTCACTTTCTACAAAAAAAAAAAATGTACATCATATTCATGAATTCGGCTCTTCAAACCATGTTTCATTGTATTGAAGAACCATTCATAACATTAATGACTAACGACATCAATATTATGAATGAGATCATAAATATGATGAACGCTTGGTAACTGTCGAAAAAGTGTTCTTCAATATGATGTACTGTATGTGAAGAATACGTTTCATCATATTAATGAACAAATACTTAAAATACAACATATTTTGCTTCAAATTGAAGAATGCTGTTCATTAAACCAAATTTCAATCAAAATATTTATTTTTCATTTATTTTTTGCAATACTTCTCAGTTCTCAAGTAATTCTTGTATGTTATCTATCTATCTATCTATCTATATATTTAAAATGAAATGTCCTGTGTGTGCCAGAGCATCACGAGAGAACGAACAGACGGATTTGCCTAATTCTTTTTGTATTTTATTCGTATCAATGCAAGAGTGGTTTAGGAAAAAAGAAAAGTCGGAAAAACCCAAAGGAAAAGCCGGAAAATTGAAAATATCTAAATTAGACCCTAGGCCTATGAAATTTGGGCAGGGTCTTCATCTCTTGACGGATGTGTGTACTACGAAGGGATTTTCTGAAATTCGCCTCCTAAGGTACACAAATGGGCGTGGCAAAATTGAAATTTTAATTAAAAATATCGGTGTAATTAAGATAAGCACAGTCAGGAAATTTGGCTCAGTGACGTATATTGTAGTTATTTATCTGTTTTACAATTGTGGGCGGAATTAGACAAAAGGGCGTGTCCCTTTCCATATGACTAAAACTATAAAAATGTTGTAACTCCTGACTTACTAAGATTTGAGTTATATAAATCGAAACTAAGGTTTATATTACAACCTCTAATCGTCACGTAGAATGTGAGCGGTATTGGATTAAAGGGCGTGGCACCTCCCATATAGCCAAAACTTTAAAATTGCTATAACTCTTGACATACTAAGAGTTGAGTTATAATAATAAAAACAAATGTTCATATTTAAAACTCACGTAGAATATGGGCGGGATTGCACAACGGGGCGTAGAATCTCTCATATAACCAAAACTTTAAAATTTCTATAACTCTTTACTTACTAAGAGCAAAGTTATAAACATCGAAACAAAAGATTATATTAAACATTGTAATAGTCACTTAGAATGTGGACGGAATGGGACAATGGGGCGTGGCACCTCCCACATTACTAAAATTTAAAAATGATAACTCCTGACTTACTAACAGCAGAATTGTACAAATCGATACGAAGGGTCATTTTAAAATGTTAAATAGTAAAGTAGAATGTAAGCGGGATTGGAAAAATGGGCATGGCACTACGTTCCATGTGGGCGGTAAAAATAGTGACTAGGCTGGCACTAAAAGTGGAAAAAGGGGCGTAAATGTATCCACACTTTATAAACGATATAGTTTTGCAATTACAAAAACTTAGCACGGGCGCAGCTGTGCACGGGTCCAGCTATTTCTTATATAATGCTTGCTAGACCATACAAAAATTAGTAAAATATTTTATAATATATTTCTTTACAATTACAACTTTTTATTAATAAAAAGTTATATTTAAAAAAAAATAGTTTTACAAATTTTTGTTCGATAAATTATTAAAAAGAAAAATTTCGAAATTTTTTTGGGTGTTATTTTTTTAAATAAAATTTTTACAACACTTTTTTTTGAATAATTTTCTAAAAAAAAAAAAAATTAATTGAAAAATTCTTAAAAAAATTATATTCTTAAATATTATGAACAAATTCATCAATATGACGATTCAAATTCATCAATATGACGATTCAAATTCATTGTATTGAATATTTCGTTCTTCACTATATGTTCGATAGTACGAATAATTTCATATATATAATGAATGTATTCATCAATATGTTATTTATCGGAAAAGAACTGGTTTATTAAAATAAATTTTAAAAAATAGGATGAACCGAAACGAAATTTTATGAAAATCAATGACAAATTCAAAATTTGTAGTTTTTTTTGAAATTTCAACTTTAAGTATAGTTTTTTTTAAATGAAAAAGTCATGTATATCATTCAGTCATTTTTTTATAATCTGAAATATTTTTTTTTTTTAAACTAATTATATTTTTTTAAATAAAATGCTTGAAATTTGTTCATAATTTTATTTTTTAAATGTGCGAAAAAAAATTTCAGAGAAAATATATTTTTTAAAATATATAATTTTTGTTAATATTAACTTTCTATTAATAAAAGTTGTAATTATAAATATATTACAAAACATTTTACTAATTTATGCATTTTCGAGCAAGCATTATATAAGAATTAATAAACAAGAACTACATAGAAAAAATTCATCAGTATGATGATTTTATTTATAAATATTATGAATTTTTCTACCAACACCAGATTCATCATATTGATACCACCATTCATTAAATGACACATTGATGAATGCATTCATTATATAATATGAACTTATTCGAAATATACAAGACAATGAGTTTGAAGCGTCATATTGATGAATAGAATCATAATATTTATGAATATTTAAAATTTTATTTTTTTATGAATTAAAAAAAAATAAAAAATTTTGAAAATAATTGGAAAAAAATTAAAATTTTTTTTTTTTTTTTTTTAAATTATCCGAGACAAAAAAAATTCAAAAAAAAAATCTGAAAAAAAATGTTTTTTTCCAAAAATTGTCTGAAAAATTTATTTAGAACTGAGAA
The DNA here is from genome assembly GCA_951804985.1 of Dryomyza anilis. NCBI lineage: Eukaryota > Metazoa > Arthropoda > Insecta > Diptera > Dryomyzidae > Dryomyza > Dryomyza anilis. The sequence continues at coordinate 100,546,958 of OX638130.1, read as the reverse complement.
GTACTTCAAAAAAATTAACTAAAAAAATATTTTGATGGAAATTTGGTGTAATGAAGAGCATTCTTTAATATGAAGAACTTATATGTTGTATTTTATGTTTTTGTTCATTAATATCATGAAACGTATTCTTCACATACAGTTCATCATATTGACGAACACTTTTTCGTCAGTTACAAAGCGTTCGTCTTTTTATGATTGCTTTCATAAAATTAATGTCGTTAGTCATTAATATTATGAAAATTCAACAATCTGATGTACTTTTTTTTGTTAACATGAGAACTGAGAAGTACATATGGCAAAAAATGAACAAAAAATAAATATTTTTATTAAAATTTGGCTTGATAAAGAGCATTTTTCAATATGATGTACATATATTTTGTAATTTTTTCAGCCTTTTTTCATTAAATTGATTATGAATTCATAATATTGATGTTTTGTAGTTATTAATATTATGATACAAGTTTATTATTTTCTTCTGTTCTCGTTTGGAATGGTATGTGTACCATTTACTAAAGGCCATCAGTAATCAACATTGTTTATTATTTTAGTTTTATAAAATGTTGTCCCTCATAAAGGGGCTATGAATAATATGGCAGGGTGACATCGAATACAAAATTTCTGTTTGCTGCCCCTAGACGTATGTTGTTTGCATTTCACATTGCAGTTTACACCGTAAATTTAATTTTCATCATATATGTATATATGACATATCGTCGTTGTAGAACGTAAAGTCATCAAATACATTTTTATGAAAAACTTATTTGTCGAGTTTGTTGATAAATATTATAAAAAGTAAATGATGCATTTATAAAGTTGAAAAATCAATTAATAGATTTACATTTTCCTATCATGTGTGGTGAATAAAATTGAGATCATCGGTTAAAAATTGACAGATATATAAAGATTTTTGTAAATGAATATTTGGCATTTTGAAAATGTATTTTGTGACTTTTCGTTGTACAACGACGATATGATAAATGACATCTTTATTGCAATTTGTTTTATGAAATTGTTGTAGACATATTCATCAATGGAAAATTTGCCAATGGCTTCGATTGATCCATTCCATTGATCCGTTGTCGTCAGTTATGTCATTTCCTGCTGGAATGGTTTGATGAACAAAATTCATCAATATGAAGAAGATTTTTTTTGTGCGATACTTTTTAACCAATTTTTATGACTAGGTTATGTTATGCCAGTAATATGCATTTCTTAAACACGGATAACGGATCTTAAACTAGGTTTTTTAATTTTATATTTTCTTATTTTTTGCGTCATAGAATTATGGACTTGGTTGTACCAAACACCCTGTATATTTAACAATAAAAATCGATTATAATTAATTCTTTGAAACTCTGAACTAAATAAAAAGGTTAAAACTAGTTCTTGTTCCAACCACATGCTAATATATGCCACCTATTATACCAAATGGTGTCATTAACAATACTGAACACCCCCTAAATAGTTACACACTAAAATATAATACACAGTTAATATATAGTAGGCACGCTTTTCGTAACTCTAATCAATAAAAAAAAGCAAATATAGTGTTTTACCCGAGTATAAAATTAATTCACATCATTTATTAATTTAGTATCGCCACAACCGAAGAAGCTCTAAATGACCAACGGCGACGAACAGACAGCAGGCAAGCATAATAAATTAATATTTCTATCAAGAGAGTGTGTTTTTTGTTCTTGTTGTAGGTTTTTTTTATTTACCCCAACTATTCCAATTTGAATGTTTTAATGAAGCACATTAATATTAACAGTGGGTAAAGCGAGCGAGCCAGCAGAAGGAACGAGGGCAAAACTAACATCAAAAATGAAACCAAAGGATAATGAATGCCATATGAATTTTGATAAAATGATTCATGTATGCAGCAGAATATTCGTGGAATATGATAACAACAACAATAATAATAACAACAACAAAAAGAAGAAAATAAAAGAAGAGACACGGCACATATACCGAGCATTTAAGGGAGGTTAAATTATTAATAGGGGTCACAGAAAATCTAGATTAAAATTCACCACTGTTTATTAAAAATTAAAATTTTCTAAAAATGTATATTTTATTTAAAATTCAAATTTTTTTATTCACTAAAAATTTTCTTTATTTACTACAAAATTTAAATTTTATAATAATAATTTTTTTAAATTTTAATCCAAATTTTTAAATTTTGTTAAAAAATAAAATTTTTAATAAAAATTTATAATTTCAAAAAGTTCACTAAAAATTTACATTAAAATTCAATTGTTCACTAAAAATGTTAAATATCGCAAAATAATTAAAAAGTTCACTAAAACTTTTAAGTTTTACTAAAATTTCAAAAGTTTACTAAAAGATTAAAAGTTCACTAAAAATTTAAAAATTCACTAAATTCAAATGTTCATTAAAAATTCAAATTTTCACTAAAAATTCTAAAGGTCAGTAAAGTATAAAAATTATCACTAAAAATTCAAAAGTGAACTACAAAAAAGTTCATTAAAAATTAAAATGTACACTTAAAATTTCAAATGTTCACTAAAATTTCAAATGTTCACTAAAACTTTAAATGTTCATTAAATCATCAAATGCGCACTAAAATTTCAAATGGTCACTAAAAATTTAATGTTCACTCAAAATTCATATGTTCACAAACATTTTAAAAGATTATTCAAATTTCAAATGTTCACTAAAAACTCAAATGTTCATGAACAGTTCAAAAGTTCACTGAAATTTCAAAAGTTTACTAAAATTTCAAATGTTAACAAAAAAAAAAAAGTAATTTTATTAAAAATTTTAATTTTACTAAAAATTGAATATGTTCACTAAAATTTCAAATGTTCACTACAAACTCAAATGTTAAGTAAAAAATTTAAATTCTCACCTAAATTCAAAAGTTCACTAAAAATTCAAATGTTCATTATATAATCAAATTTTCACTAAAAATTCCCAAGGTCAATAATTAAAATTATTACTAAAAACTCAAAAGTTTAGTAAAAATAAGTTCATTAAAAATTTTAAAGGTTTACAAAAATTTCAAAACTTCACTAAAAAATAAAAAGTTCACTAAAGATTCAAAAGTTCACTAAAATTTAAATGTTCATTAAAAATTCATAGAATAAAAATGATCACTAAAAATTCAAAAGTTGACTACAAATTAAAAATTCAAATTTTCACCAAAAATTTTAAAGATCAGTAAAGAAGACAAATGATCACTAAAAATTCAAAAGTTGACTACAAAAAAGTTCATAAAAATTAATATGTTCACTAAAATTTCAAATGTTCACAAAAATTTCAAATGTTCACTAAAATTTCAAATGTTCACTAAAAATTTAAATGTTCATTAAATCTTCAAATGCTCACTAAAATTTGATATGGTCACTAAAAATTGTAATGATCACTAAAGATTCAAATGTTCACAAACATTTTAAAAGATTATTCAAATTTTAAATGTTTACTAAAAATTCAAATCTTCACTAAAATTTCAAATCTTCACTAAAATTTTAAATGTTCACTAAAAAATCTTAACTTCAAATTTTCACTAAAATATCAAATATTCACTAAAAAATTCAATGTCCACTAAAAATTCAAATGTTCATTTCAATTTCATAACTTCACTAAAATTTCAAGTTCATAAAAATTTTAAATGTTCACTAAAAATTCAACTGTTCATTTAAAATGCAAACTTTCACTAAAAATTTATTTATTCACTAACAATTTAAATATTCACTAAAAATTCAAATTATCGCTAACACTTCAAATGTTCACTAAAAATTCAAAAGTTCCAAAATTCACTAAAAATTCAAATTTTTACATAAAATTCCAAAGTTCTCTAAAACTAAAAACTTTATTATAATCTAAATGGTCACTAAAAATTTAAATGTACGCTAAAAATGCAATTAAAAAAATTAAATTTAATATTTTGGAACTACGAAATAGTCACCAATGAAATCGAGAAAATCAAATTTTACTATAGGAAATTAAAATGTTGTTATAATGTTCGTTAAAATTTTTATTAAAAATACATTTTTTTCACAAAAAGAAAAAAAAAACAAAAATTCAAATTCCCTCTGACAAATTAACTTTTCCTAAAAACAAATCCCCATTTAATATTAGAAAATCTATGGCAAATATATCAATGTTAACTACTTTATAATTTTGTGAAATACAATTGAACATAGCCCTATCGAATGCTCACAATTTGCAATAGAAACTGTGCCTTATCAGAAATAGGCATGTTCATGAATAACTACACTAAATAACTGTGTCATTAAACCAACAACAACGAGAATAATTTAATATATATTTTCACCTAGTAACGTGTATCAAGTTACTTTATTCATGCATTCATTCATTCATTCCTTCATTCATTTGTATTAAGTACAGTGACAACGTTAAGTACAAAAACTTTTTCACCCACAAAACAGCAAAAGTGTTGTCAACCTCCAATGAAAAATAAAAGGCAACGAAAGAAAATAAGTAATACAAAATAACAATAATTAGTAAGAGTTACTAATAACAACAACAACACAAATATTTGAAATAACACCTGTTGTTATTGTGTCTTCATTAGTGCATGAAGTTCATAAATGCGCGCCAGATACTATGTATCTCTAGTCCATAAGTATCTATGTATCTGCTCGTAGCTGTGCAGTGGTTGAACTTGTGTGTATCTTATCGTTTTTTATTGTTGTTGTTGTATTTCTTTACATTGTACCTAGTTTATTTATTTTATTATACATGATTTTATTTTATCAAACTATATAAAGTACTTGATTAAATATTGATTTTATGTTGCATGTATCGCACAGATAGAGAGATACATACCATACCTGTTTTCTACCTGTATCTATTTATCTTTTATTTTATCTTGCACCCCACAATATATATATATATATATATATATATATATATATATTGAGTCTTATCAAAATTGTGTTTTATTAGCTTTTTCAGAAATTCGTGATAAATTCATTTCTCATTTCACATTTTTACTTTCGTTGATTAATTGAAACTTGCCTCTTTCTCTGCGTTATTTGTACAACTTATTTACGCCGAGCATACGTTAAGCTTTTGTAAATACCATGACGCGTTTGAGAAGTTTCGTGATGTCGCTTTTTCCGAAACGTGTCAAAATTGTATACGTCGTTTCGTAGGTAACTAACGTCGTCGTACAATACGTGGTACAAGTAGTACTCAGTACTCAAGTGGTGCAGAGTACTAAATACGTTTTTGGGGGAAGTTTATGTTGGGGGGAAGTTTTGCTTCTTTAACTTGTGCTTTGAAAAGGCGTACTGGACTGGAGGGTTTATGTAGCCCTGCCGCCAGTCTCATTTATCATTTTTCAGGTCGTTTATTTTGCTCTACGTTGCCTGTCATCGATTTACTAATAAATAATCGACTCAAGTATTTGCCATTTGTTGTAATTAGTTTTAATTGCGGCAATTAGTAGAGTTTCTTTTTTTATTTTTTATTTTTGTTTAGCACACATTAAAATTTTTTACACTACAATAGTTTACAAAACTTTTTAATTATATAGATAATTAAAAAAGTTTGTTATAAACTATGAGGCTTTTTGCAATTTAAACTATTGCATACTTATAGGCTTTAGTTTTTAAGCATATAGGGAAGCATATTTTTAGATGTAAAAAATAAAATAAAACTGTTGCATAGTTTGTGTGTCAGCATAATTACATTAAAGTATTGCATACTTATAGGCAGAATATATAGGATGATTAATAAGTTGTACTGCGCTAAAAATTACTGTATACTTTTAGGCTGTATTGAAATTTCTATGGCAGAAAATTAGACTTAAGCAAATGCGAAATATAAATAATGTTGCATACTTTTAAATGCAGCATAAATATACTACTGAATTAAATGCAATACTTTTAAGCAGGAATTTATGATTGCAGCATGCTTTTAGGCGGTGTGTAAACTTGCAAGGCACAAATTTAGAATTCAGCTTTAAATAGAATTACTGTTCAAATATAATAGAAATATAAAATAAATAAAGAAATAAAGAAATAAAGAAATAAAGAAATAAAGAAATAAAGAAATAAAGAAATAAAGAAATAAAGGAATAAAGAAATAAAGAAATAAAGAAATAAAGAAATAAAGAAATAAAGAAATAAAGAAATAAAGAAATAAAGAAATAAAGAAATAAAGAAATAAAGAAATAAAGAAATAAAGAAAGAAAGAAAGAAATAAAGAAATAAAGAAATAAAGAAATAAAGAAATAAAGAAATAAAGAAATAAAGAAATAAAGAAATAAAGAAATAAAGAAATAAAGAAATAAAGAAATAAAGAAATAAAGAAATAAAGAAATAAAGAAATAAAGAAATAAAGAAATAAAGAAATAAAGAAATAAAGAAATAAAGAAATAAAGAAATAAAGAAATAAAGAAATAAAGAAATAAAGAAATAAAGAAATAAAGAAATAAAGAAATAAAGAAATAAAGAAATAAAGAAATAAAGAAATAAAGAAATAAAGAAATAAAGAAATAAAGAAATAAAGAAATAAAGAAATAAAGAAATAAAGAAATAAAGAAATAAAGAAATAAATAAATAAAGAAATAAAGAAATAAAGAAATAAAGAAATAAAGAAATAAAGAAATAAAGAAATAAAGAAATAAAGAAATAAAGAAATAAAGAAATAAAGAAATAAAGAAATAAAGAAATAAAGAAATAAAGAAATAAAGAAATAAAGAAATAAAGAAATAAACACTTTAATAAATAACTAATTAAATAAATAATTCACTAAATATTAACATACTTTTAGACATCACTGTTTGAAAAGTTATTTAATGCGTAAATGTCACAAAATGTCACAATGCGTAAATGTCAATGTACTTTTGTAGCATACTTGTAGGCTTTCAGACATTTGCAGCACACGACACTGATGACTGGCATTTGGAGAGCATTAGCCTAATAGTAGTCGAAGGTAATAAGCGTAGCATACTTTTAGGACTTTGTAACTTGATAGTTTTCAACAAACAATACTAGTTAATGTTTTGGAATTTAAATACAAATGTTATATGTATTTTGTAAAGTCTGCAATAAATTTTGGCAAAAATTATAAATATTTTTAAAGCGAAACTCAATGTTCAGTTGCCATATACTAAAAGTATGCAATGAAATTTTTTGAAATTAAATTTTCTTTGTTAAAGAAGCCATTTTAATATAAATAAAATAAATGCAAATGTACACTGTAACAGGCTACCAGTTATTAGAGCACACTGTTGGGCTTCGTTAAATCAGATGATTGGCTTGTGTTGGTTCTTTTGTAACATACTTTAGGGAACTGCAAGTATTAGGGTCAACAAAAGCATGTGTTTTGTGTAAATTATATATATAGAAAAAATTTTACTCAAATGATGTCATATTTTTGTGTGAGTTTTTAGAGAGTCGCGGATTATTTATATTTCATTACAGTTAATAATCTAAACGTAATTGTTGGGATACAGTCAGACAAGGAAGGAATAAAATTATTAAAATAAAATAATAGCAATGAATTAAAGTAAAGAAAATAGTAACTATTGAAAAGCATTTTCATATTACACGTTTCTACTAGTCTTGTGCCAGTTTGTTTCACTTTAACATATAATTTTACTGAATGAAAATTCTAAATTCTGAAAATATTATAAATTCAATAAATCAATATATATATTGTACAATTTGTCTTTAGCTTGCTCTTGCACAGGTTCACATGATTTTGCTCTTGCACTTACAACTATTGCTTTTGCTGCAAGAATCTTGCAAAATTTTATTTTTAAAATTTTTAGTAAAAGAAGGTAGCCAAAAGATAGCTTAAACTACATATTAATTATGAAAACGAATAGAATTTGAACACTGATTGAACAGACGGCACAAAGAGGCCGATGATATGGGGAAAATATTTAATGATAGGTACAACAACAGTCCACCGTCAAACAAGTCTTTGCATTTTCTGTTATTCTTACTTTTTCTTTAGTTCTGTTTATATTTAAGACATGTGTGTCAGCAAAGTTCATATCGCTATCTAAATCAGGGATGCCTAGTTAGTGATTCATTTCAACCACATCCAAAACGTCTTGTTGTACAAAAACACATTTTTTTTTTATAAAACAGTAATTCGCAGAACAGCAGAAGCAAGAGTCGTGCTCTTCTTGCATTTCTTTCAGTGTTATTCTTGTTCTTGCACTTGCGATTCTTATCTTGCACTTTCAAGAAAATTACGATCTTGTTGTTGCTTTAGCACAGAATGCCTTTGAAACAATATACATGAAAATTATCAAATAAAACAAGAGTCATACTCTGCTTGCATTGCTTTCAGTGTTAGTCTTGCTCTTGCACATGCAAGAAAATGACGATTTTGTTCTTGCTCTTGCAAAAAATGCATAAGCAATATTTTGTTTTATCATGAATTCTTTAGAATTATTTTCTAACCATAGAAATAATACAAATACATTAAAATCCTCAAATAAAGCAAATAAAGCAGGAGTCTTATTCTTCTGTTTTGTGTTAGTCTTGTTCATGCACTTGCGATTCTTATTTGGTTCTTGAACATGCAAGAAAATTACGAACTTGTTCTTGCTCTTTAAAAAATGCCAAAGAAACATTATAAATATATTAAAATTCTCAAATATAGCAAGATTCTTGCTCTTTTTGCCTTGCTTTCAGTGTAAGTATTGTCCTTCCGATTCTTATCTTGCTCTTGCACATGCAAGAAAATCACGAACAAAATATTGTTTAATCATCAATTCTTTTGAATTCTATAAGCTATAAGCCATAGAAACATAAATACATTAGAATCGTCAAATAAAGCAAGAGTCTTGCTCTTATTGCATTGGTTACAGTGTTAGTCCTGTTCTTGCTCTTGCAATTTTTATCTTGCCCTTGCCAGAAATTGGCGATCTTGTTCTGGCCATGGACACATTATAAATACATGAAAATCTTCAAATAAAGCAAGATTCTTGCTATTCTTGCATTACTGTCAGTGTTAGTCTTGTTCTTGCACTTGTGATATTTATCTTGCTCTTGTATATGCAAGAAAATGACGATCTTGTTCTTGACCTTGCATAAAATGCAACAGCAATATTTTGTTTTATTAATATAGATTCTTTTCTAACAATTCTTTATGGAAACATAAATACATGAACATTTTCAAATATAGCAAGAGTCTTGCTCTTTTAGCCTTGCTTTCAGTGTTAGTCCTGTTCTTGCTCTTGCAATTTTTATCTTGCCCTTGCAAGAAATTGACGATCTTGTTCTGGCCATGGACACATTATAAATACATGAAAACCTTCAAATAAAGCAAGAGTCTTGCTCTGCTTGCATTGCTTTCAGTGTTAGTCTTGTTCTATTTATCTTGCTCTTATAAATGCAAGAAAATGACGATCTTGTTCTTGACCTTGCATAAAATGCAACAGCAATATTTTGTTTTATTAATATAGATTCTTTTCTAACAATGGAAACATAAATACATGAATATTTTCAAATAAAGCAAGAGTCTTGCTCTGTTTGCATTGCTTTCAGTGTTAGGTTTGTTCTTGCACTTGCGATTCTTATTTTGCCCGTACACATGCAAGAAAATCACGAACAATATATTGTTTAATCATCAGTTCTTTTGAATTGTATTATAACCATAGAAACATTATAAAAACATTAGAATTCTCAAATAAAGTAAGTCTTGCTTTTCTTGCATTTCTTTCAGTGTTAGTCTTGTTCTAGCACTTGCGATTCTTATACCGCTCTTGCACATGCAAGAAAATAACGATCTTGTTCTTGCTGTTGCAACAAATGTAACAGCAATATTTTGTTTTATAATGAATTCTGAAATAAAGTAAGAGTCTTGCTCTTATTGCATTGCTTTCATTGTTAGTCGTGTTCTTGCTTTTGTACTTGCGATTTTTATTACGATATTGTTTATGCTATTTAAAAAATGCCTTAGAAACATTATAAATACATAAAAATTCTCAAATAAATTCAAATTTCAATGTTCTTGCTCTTGTACTTGCAATTATTATCCTACACTTCGACGACCATGTTCTTGCTCTTGCAAAAAATGCAAGAACAAGAATTAGAAATTGTTGATCATTACTCTTTTACAAAAATCTTTATAAATCTAACAAATTTCTCATCGATGAGATCTATATACGTATCAAGTGATGATATTATGTGTTTAGCTATCGATACCCTTCGAAACATTAGAAATTTTTTCTACTGGACTTGTCAATTATTGATCTCAGTTAGAAACTAAAATGTCCAAAATTCTAGAAAGAGACAGTGAGAAGAACTTAGAGTGTAGTTCTTCTCACTATCTCTTTCTTCTCTCAATTTTACTACTTTACTACAAAATAGTACTATTTTATTATATTCCTATTTTCTAACACAGTTTCGCGACACTCCACCCCACATTGTTATAACTCATATTCTCGAACTATGCCTCATCTTCTGTGCTTTTTCGCATAGTATATTTTATTGATTTTTTGTATTTTATATATATTCTTTTTTTTCTTTTTGTTGTTGTTTTGTTATAGTTCTTGTTGTTGCTGTCGCCACGTTTTGTTGAGGGTTTCCATGGCTATAGATTTTTCAAATCGTGTTGTTGTTGTTTTTGTCATTATTGTATTTGATATTTTCACTTGAACCGAAATGAAAATCGTGAAAATTATTATTGTTGGATGGAACGCAACGAACAGCAGCAGTAGCAGAGCAGAGCCAAGTGTTGTTGGTGTCGACGAAGGGAGGCGCGGCTCAAATCGGTCACAACTTGCGACGCGTCTCGTCGCTTCGTCAATGGCATGGAAACAAATTGTGTTCGTGTCGACTCGGCACAATTCGAAACGCCGCCTCGTGCGTGAGTGGCTGCTGCTGCTACTACTACTGTTGTTGTTTTTGTTCTTGTTGTTGTTGGCAATGGTCTGTAGGTCGTTTGGTCTCTAGTGGTTGGTGGTGCGACTACTGTTGTTGTTTTTATAATTGTTGTTGTTATAATTTTATAGATTCTTCACGGTCCTTGGGTGTAAAATGTTGTGCCTTTGTATGTGTGTGTGTTTGTCAAAGTTCGTGCGTGTTTTTTTGCATTTTCATTACTCAATATAATCGTGATTCAGCGAAAAAGAAGAAGAAGAACAAATCGAGTTTGGTAACGTGGCCTCTTAAGCCATATGAGAGAGGTACACGCAGAAAAAAAAAATCTCATAAAATCGCATTAAAATTTGTCAATAGGACAGTTATTCATTTAATAGTATAGACATTCTAAATTCTAAATTTTATAGTATTTTGTAGTATTTAATGGGATTTACTGATTGAATTAATAGTTTATCCTATTGACTAATATCAATAGTAAAAACTATGAATTTTATGGTATATATTTTTTCTGATTGTACACGCAGAGAAAAATTACTCAAATTTGAAGAATACGACATTTATTGATTTAATAGTATTTAAAAATAAAAATTATTTCCATATTTCGAAACTGAAATATTTCATAGATAGGAATTTGAATGAAATATTCTAGATTGCGATCTTTTTATATCGCAATCTAGAATAGCAAGACGCGGATCGAAATTCAAATTTGAATATAATTTCGATCGAAGGTTGAAATATGGTATTTTCACTTGAAATATGTTTTCAATCTATATGTTATAAATCGATTTGAAAACGTTCTATAGAACTTGAATTCGATGGAATTGCGGGCAGAAGTGCATTTTACCGAGGCACTTAGCCTCTTCTTTAGCTGCATCGTCCCATTCAATTGATATACCCAGAAGACAAGAGCAAAGTCCACAATATCCACAGCGCCTATTTGGAGGAGTGGAAGGGATGAATCCATTCGTTTGTGAAATAACAGACAACATTGGGTCTTTCTTGCATTGAAATAAATTTTATTCGCAAGGTCCCACTCAGAGATATTTTTAAGTTTCAATTGAGTGTGTCATTCGTAGTGCGACTCTTACAGATCAGAATTTGTAACATATAGTACAATAAAATCCAGTATTTTTCAACGATATATTGTAGTTCAATATCGATAGCATATATAATTGAAATTAATTTTAGTAGTAAAATTCATTTGAAATAACAAAAAAAATAAACTATGAAATGAAAGATATTTGTTTGCTGAGTGTAGTTATTGTTGTTCTGTAGAATGATATTGTTGTTGTCAGTATGATATTGTTGTAGTCGGCATAGTTGTTGTCAATATATATTCGTTCTTGTCGACATTGTTGTCAGTAAAATTGTTGTTGTTCTTTTACTTTTTCTTTTAGTCTGCCTAAATTATGTCATGGGATTTGAGGGTTGATTCTCACTGGATTTCTAAGTCTTCTGAGTGTATCTTCTTTCCTTTACTTCAACTGTCGCTCTCGCTATACAGCTCTCGCTTATTCTTGTTGTTGTTGTTGTTGTAAGTGTCATCTCATCTCAGTTCATTCGAATTCTCATTGGAATTTTATTGAGTACAGGACAATGTCGCCGTCACAGCTCTGTCTGTGGCCACGTCCGTCGAACTTTCATTCTATATATTTGTCTGTCTATAGTACTTGATGTCAATATGTCTGTCTGTTTTTTTTTTTTTTTAGTTTTTTGCACAGAACGACAGTCTGTCTGCCGACTGCCCGCCTATCATTGGTTTTATCTGCATAACTAAATTTTCTTCTTTTCGTCCTATTCGGTTGGATTTGCGGCTGCTGCTGACCTCCTGTCAGTCATCCTTATGTGTGTCATTGTGTCAGTGCCAATTTGGAGATCCAAACTCGATGCATTTTGATTAAAACATAAAAATTTCAGAATTAGATTTTGGCAAAATTTCGAATTTTTCGATTGGGTAAAAAAATGTTTGTTATGTCAGAAATCTGAACAATAATATTTTATGCCTTTTCATAGTTTTTCACTAAGTCTTTCCCTAATTCTTTTCTAAGTCCTTTCGCAAGTATATCTTTAATTCTTTCCCAAGTCTTTCTTTATCTATGGCCATGTTTTACCCCATGTTCTGAAGACTTTCTCTATTTAGTCCTAACGTTTTCCCTATGTTTTTACACATGTCTTTCCCGACTTATGTTCGTATATCGTTTCCGACGCCATTTGTTAAGTCTTTCTCTAAGTCTTTTTCTAAGTCTTTTGCTAAGTCTTTCCCTAAGTCTTTTCCTAAGTCTTTTCCTAAGTATTTTCCTAAGTCTTTTCCTAAGTCTTTCCCTAAGTCTTTTCCTAAGTCTTTTCCTAAGCCTTTTCTTAAGTCTTTTTCTAAGTCTTTTCCTAAGTCTTTCCCTAAGTCTTTCCCTAAGTCTTTCCCTAAGTCTTTCCCTAAGTCTTTCCCTAAGTCTTTCCCTAAGTCTTTCCCTAAGTCTTTCCCTAAGTCTTTCCCTAAGTCTTTCCCTAAGTCTTTCCCTAAGTCTTTCCCTAAGTCTTTCCCTAAGTCCTTCGAAGTCTTTCCTAAGTCTTTCCTAAGTTCTTCTCTAAGTATTTCCTTAAGTATTTATTTAAGTCTTTCCACAAGTATTTCCTAATATCTTGCCCATGTTTTACCCCGTGTTATGAAATCTATTTCAATTTATTTCTAAAGTTTTCTCTTTGTTTTTCCGCATGTCATTCCCTTCTTATGTCCCTATATTGTTACCTATGCCATTTCTTAAGTCGTTCAATAGGTCCTTCTTAAATCCATTCAAGTCTTTCCTAAGTCTTTCTCTAAGTCTTTCCCTAAATCTTTCCCTAAGTCTTTCCTTAAGCCTTTCCCTAAGTATTTCCCTAAGTATTTCCGTGAGTCTTTCATAAGTCTTTCCTAAGTCCTTCGTAATTCTTTCCTAAGTTCTTCCCTAAGTATTTCCTTAAGTATTTTTTTAAGGCTTTCCCCGTCTTTCCTAATTATTTTCCATTGGGAAAGATGTGTTTCCCTATTTGTTGTTTAGGTTATTTTATGTATATTTCCTAATGTATTCCGCTGTGTCAATCCCTATGACAATGCTAGTGCAATTCCTTAGTTTTATTAACTATATGTTGAAAATATATTTCAATCTATTTGACAAAGTTTCTGTTTTATCTGTTCCCTTATTGGTTTTTTATCACTTCCTACTATTTTTCTCATTTCCTAAATTTATTCAGATGTAGTATTCGAAAAGTAGCGTCGGTAGCTCTTGGACTACGAGCGAAAAGTCGCTGGTGCGTTCGACTCGATCCCCAGCGACTGCCAACATCTTTTTCATAGAAAATATTTTTCTTTGCGACGCTACCTCTGTGCAGTCAATATGCTTATGAAAAAGCTCTCACCCGCCGTTCGGATTCGAAAGTGGTGGGACCTACAACCACTTCCGAGTACAAATATAACACGCACAGCTCAAATGGTGAGTTCTATACAGGACTGTAGCGCCAAACTATTATTATTATTAGTATTCCAAAATATTATGAAGTGAATTTTCATACAAAATATTTCCGAACTAAAAAAAATTCAAACAGAATATTTACATAGTTCACGATTGGGCTGAATGTTAGCTTGTCTTTTATTTTTGCTATTCTCATTCTGTATATTCGACTTTTCTGCCTTCCTCTGTCAGTTGTCTTGAGTTCATTCGTTGTCTTTCAGTATTGTTCGACATCCAGCTACTTGTCGATTGACCTACTCTTGTTTTTTTTGTACTTAATTTTTTTTTTTTGTTATTGTTTTGCACGAGCTAAAATTTCTTAGAACTTTATATAGTGTAAACGGCAAACAAACAAAAAATATGGTATCCATGCTGAAAGTGAATTTCATACAAAACTTAAATTTAAACAACTTTAAATGAGTTAGTAAGTTGAAGAGCTTCTTAATTTCGTCGCTATGCGTTACGATTTTCACAAGTCTTTGGCAATAAGAGCTGCTTCAGCTACAGCATTAAGTTTTTCTGCAAAAACTTCTCAAAGTTCTTAATAAGATGTTCAATAAGTTCGCATCGATGAATAGAAATTTTAATCAATAGATCATTTTGTGCGAGATTTTTTAGAAATTAATTTTATCTATATATATAAAACTCTTGGTCCGTCTGTCAGTCTGTCTGTCGGTATGTCTGTCTGTCTGTCTGTCTGTTTGTTCCAGCATCACGTCTAAACCGCTGAACCGATTTACATGAAATTTTGCACCAGGATACTATGGAGTCCGGAGGGTGTCATAGGCTATATATGGGCGGGATTGGACAAAGGGGCGTGGTACCTCCCATACAACCTAAACTTTCAAAACGACATAACTCAGCACATACACAATCTAAAAAGATGAAACAAAAAACTAAAATTCACCACACTAAAACTCACCACACTAAAACTCACCACACTAAAACTCACCACACTAAAACTCACCACATTAAAACTCACCACAATAAAACTCACCACGCTAAAACTCATCACACTAAAAATTCACCATACTAAAACTCACCACACCAAAATTCACCACACTAAAAATTCACCACACTAAAACTCACCACACTAAAACTCACCATACTAAAAACTCACCACACCGAAACTCACCACACTAAAACTCACCACACTAAAACTCACCTCACTAAAACTCACCACAATAAAACTCACTACACTAAAACTCACTACACTAAAAATCCACCACACTAAAACTCACCACACTAAAACTCACCACACCAAAACTCAGCACACTAAAACACACCACACTAAAACTCACCACACTAAAAATTCACTAAACTAAAAATTCAACACACTAAAACTCACCACATTAAAACTCACTACACTAAAACTTCTACTGGGAAAAACTCTACGGGGAAGAGTTCTACCGGGAAGAATTCTACGGTAAAGCGTTATATGGGGAAGAATTTTACGGCGAAGATTTCAACTGGGAAGAATTCTATGGCGAAATATTCTACTGTCTTAATTGTCTTTGAGAAAAGTTGTTTTGGCGGAGAATTATTATTTGGTTACTACATTTATAAAACCAATAAAAACTTCCACAGCGAATCACGGGCCCCTGATATAAAAAATAATAATAATGTTTTTTTATATTAATAAAATCGCTTTATATCTATGAATTCACAAAATCTTGACACGAGTCGTGCACGGGTCCAGCTAGTCTATATATATAAAACTCATTTTCCGTATGTTTTTTTGTTTGTTTGTGCGCTATGCAAACGTACACCTGTGCACGGATTTTCTTAAAATTTGGAATATATATCATACAGACCCAGGAGAAGGTTCGTTGACCACACCCACTTTTACGCCCATTTTAATTGTTGGTGTATAATTCAGATTCATAGCAAAACCACTGAACAGATTTTCACCACTACAAAACTCACCACATTAAAAGTCACCACAACGAAACTCACCATATTAAAATTTACCACACTAAAACTCAGCACACTAAAACTTCTACTGGAAAAAACTCTACGGGGAAAAATTCTACAGGGAAGAATTTTACGGAGAAGATTTCTATTGGGAAGAACTTTACGGTGAAATATTCTACGGGCAAGAACAGTATGAGGAAGAATTGTCATTGAGAAAAGTTGTTTTGGCGAGAATTATTTTTGCTTTGGTTACCACATTTATAACACAAATAAAAAACGTCCACAGCGAAGCATGAGTCCCTGATATAAATAATAAAAATGTTCTTTATATTAATAAAATCATTCCATATCTTTGCATTCACAAAATCTTTGCACGAGTCCAGCTAGTAAACATTAGAGATGTTGACGAGAATTACGATAGAACTTGAAGAAATTGATATAAGAATTTAATGGTGATTTCATTTGTTTATAATTTTTAAATAATCACTTTTTTCTATTCAAAATCAAATATATTCATTTTTTACGAACAGTTTTATTTTATGCATTTCCATAGAATGCATTTCCACAAAACATGCCATAATATTATTATCAAAAATTATTTATTCATGTTTTTTTGGAAACCTCTAACAGCGAACTGTGTATTTTAAAAGCCATGCTATTAAATCAGACCTTTAGACCAGGTGGGTAAGAGTTCCCACTCAAGTAAATAGTTGTTGCAATATAGAGAGGAACTAAAGCTATTAGAAATGTCCACTTTCTCAATTTTCCAGTGCTATTTCCATGCAATTTTTTAAACTTTAATATTTTCTACTTTTAACCCATTAACAACTTCTCTTCCAAGTTCTTCAAACTATGTTTGAGTAGTCCAATCTCTCCTCCAATTAGCCATGAAAACTAATTCGCGATAACTCTCACCAGGGGCTTTTGGTAGATTTGTTTTTCAGATTCTTTCGTTTATAGATATTATTTGACCCGTCAGCCGTTAATGGGTTAATGTTCAAATAATCTGTGATTTTTTGGAATTACATAATTGAGAATGATTGTCAAAATAATTAGTTTAATTGTTATGAGGATCGAGGCTTCTTACGAAAATTAACAAGTTTAAAATTGTTGTGTGAAAAAATTCAAAATGTGTTACCATTGATAGGGAGTTTCGTTATGGATATATACCTTGAGATTTACTAAAGGTACATCTGCTAAAAATGGTAAATACTTCTAATAAGAAATTTTCTTTTAATTTTCTTATCTGACCAGAACCTTTGTACAGTTTAATCTTAGATTGGATGGAAGTCAAGGTGTTAATTGAGAAAATGAGAGAGAGTTCGACGGAGTTCAATAACCGCATTGTTGACTTTATAAAGCCCTACGTTTTTATTAAGTGAGACCAACAAAATGCACTCGAGACCAACAATATATTTTTTTTATTCTCTTTTTATGGAAATATATGCTGAAGAACTGTCAGATAAGGTAAAATAAAATGATAAGCACTAAATCAATACGAGTGAATAATGAAGAAAAGCGCAAAATAAAAATAAAATTGAAAAAATTAAATCAACTGTTATGCGTTTTTTTGTACAGTAAAAGTAAGTAGAAAGAATGTTGATAAAAAAAACACGCGTATAAAAATTTCAAGATTCAAGATAAGATAAAGTAAATTTAAGAAAAAAAAAACCCAAAGAACTACTGATAAAAACGTAAGACAAGTGCCAAGAAAAATGCAATAATATATGTAAATTTTGACGGCTCAAATGTGAGGTAAGAGAACGTGCTAAAAGAATGAATAAAATAAAATATAAAAACGCATCAATATGACCTCAAGACAATGTCATGCCATGTCCAGAACAACGTCAAGTCAGGAAGTCAGTGACGCTTTTTTTTTATTTTGGTATAGGTCGGACAGGAATGTTAATAAGTTCTGGTAGAAACAAAACATTTCCTGTTATAGAACCTTCTCAAACCACTGCTAATGCACAAAACCTTAAAAATGCCCTAATAAAGCAGCCATTTCCGTTACTCAAACAGCTACCACTCTCTGCGCGCACACCCATTAAATACCACACGTTATAGACTTAAATTGGAATGAAAAAATTTCCAGTTACCGGCTCTTTAACTAGTTTTTTTTGTTTGTACTCTTTTTTTTATGACGTTCTTTTTTGTGCTCTATCAGTTGTTCTTAAATTCTATAAATAAACAGTGGAAGGTAGAGAGTCGTCGTTTCCACCACCACCACCATCGATAGCGATAGCGACAGCGCCACCACCACACCACCTTTCGGGAACATTAACAACGACCACCAGACACAATAATCGTCAGCATATGCGTTAATGTTAACCGGTTTTTGATATTTTTTTGGTCTGTACATAAAAAAGTTTTTATAGTTTATTTATTTTAGTTTTTTTTTTTAATTCTTATTTTTTTAGAGGGGGGAAATTTGAATTTAACTGGTTACTCTTTTGCTGCTTTTTTACCTGTAGTTGAAAGTGAAACTGCACGGAGTTTAGTTTAAGAACCTTTTAAGCGTATTTACTGAATTTTAGATTTAGGGTATTTATGTGATATAGATGAGTTATGTGAGTTTTTGATAGTGGTTTTTATATCAAGGCATTATTTTGGAATATACGTCAAATGTCTACACCCAGAAAAAATTCGCTCAAATCCTATAAAAATTAGTCAATAAGACAATTATTGATTTTATAGTATACAAAAAATAAATCTTTTCTTATAAACTCAATGGTAATGTCATGGTATTTTCTAGTATTTAATGGTATTTTCCGATTAAAATTAAAATATGTATGCTATTGACTATTTTTAATAGTAAAAAAACTATTAATTATATAGTATTTTTTCTGGGTGTATTGTAATCTAATCTATGCTTGAATTCTGAAGGATTTGTTTCCATTTTTCTACACACCATTTACAAATATAATTCAGAAAAGAGCAATAAAAACTCATAAATTCTATTTGAAATTCGAAAAACATCAATTGTAATTCAAAAATTCCATTTCAGATTCTAAAGACATCAATTGTAATTCAGAAATTCTATTTGAAATTCAAAAGACGTCAATTTGAATTCAGAAATTATATTTGTAATTCAAAAGACATCAATTTTAATTCAGAAATTCCATTTTAAATTCTAAATAAGTCAATTTGAATTCAGAAATTCCATTTGAAATTCAAAAGACATCAATTTCAATTCAGATATTCAATTTGCAATTCAAAAGGCATCAATTGTAATTCAAAAATTCAATATAAAATACCCGTCAATTGTAATTCATAAATTCTATTTGAAATTCAAAAGACACCAATGATAATTCAGATATTCCATTTAAAATTTAATAAACATCAATTGTAATTCAGAAATTCCATTTCAAATTCAAAATACATCAACTGTAATTCAGAATTTCCATTTCAAATTCAAAATACATCAATTGTAATTCAGAATTTCAATTTGTAATTCAGAAATTTCATTTTAAATTCAAAAGTCATTAATTGTAATTCAGAAATTCAATATAAAATTCAAAACGCATCAATTGTAATTCAGAAATTTCATTTAAAATTCAATAAACATCAATTGTAATTCAGAATTTCAATTTGTAATTCAGAAATTCCATTTCAAATTCAAAATACAGCAATTGTAGTTCAGAATTTCAATATGTAATTCAGAAATTTCATTTCAAATTACATCAATTGTAATTCAGAATTTCCATTTCAAATTCAAAATACATCAATTGTAATTCAGAATTTCAATATGTAATTCAGAAATTCCATTTTAAATTCAAAAGACATTAATTGTAATTCAGAAATTCAATATAAAATACAAAACGCATCAATTTTAATTCAGAAATTCTATTTTAAATTCAAAAGACATCTATTGTAATTCAGATATTCCATTTAAAATTCAATAGATATCAATTGTAATTCAGAAATTTCATTTCAAATTTAAAATACATCAATTGTAATTCAGACTTTCAATTTGAAATTCAGAAATTCCATTTTAAATTCAAAAGACATCAATTGTAATTCTCAAATTCAATATAAAATACAAAACGCATCAATTGTAATTCAGAATTTCCATTTGAAATTCAAAAGACATCAATTGTAATTCAGATATTCCATTTAAAATTCAATAGATATCAATTGTAATTCAGAAATTTCATTTCAAATTTAAAATACATCAATTGTAATTCAGACTTTCAATTTGAAATTCAGAAATTCCATTTTAAATTCAAAAGACATCAATTGTAATTCTCAAATTCAATATAAAATACAAAACGCATCAATTGTAATTCAGAATTTCCATTTGAAATTCAAAAGACATCAATTGTAATTCAGATATTCCATTTAAAATTCAATAGATATCAATTGTAATTCAGAAATTTCATTTCAAATTTAAAATACATCAATTGTAATTCAGACTTTCAATTTGAAATTCAGAAATTCCATTTTAAATTCAAAAGACATCAATTGTAATTCTCAAATTCAATATAAAATACAAAACGCATCAATTGTAATTCAGAATTTCCATTTGAAATTCAAAAGACATCAATTGTAATTAAGAAATTCCATTGGAAATTCAAAAGACATCAATGGAAATTCTATTTGAAATTCAAAAGACATCAATTGTAATTCAGAAATTCTATTTCAAATTCAAAAGACATCAATTGTAATTCAGTAATTCAATCTAAACTACAAAACCCATCAATTGTACTTTAGAAATTCTGTTTGAAAATCCAAAGACACCAATTGTAATTCAGATATTCCATTTCAAATGCAATAGACATCAATTGTAATTAAGAAATTCCATTTTAAATTCAGAATTTCAATGTAAAATTCAAAAGACATCAATTATAATACAGAAATTCCTTTAGAAATGCAAAGAACATCAATTGATATTCATAACTTTCCATTTAGAATTCAATAAATACGAATTGTAGATTTCAACTTCCATTTGGAATTCAGAAAATATCAATTTAAATTTTTAAAATTCCATTTTAAATTCAAAAAGTATTAATTGATATTCATAGCAAAACTCCATGTATCCGTACAACGTATACTCTTAGCTTTAACTGCTGTACCTGGTTTTCTCCATTGTGTCCGAAAATATTTAATTCGCGGTGCAGGTCGTTTTGCTTTATTAATTGAACTTATTAGTGGCTTCATCGTGCCATTTTTGTAAAATATCCATGACGTTTCAGATTTCATTGTATTGTGGACTTGCGCATCGATTTTTGCGTCGAGCTACTTATTTGCGAATTATTTTGCATAATGACCACAATTGTTCTTCCAGTAGAACCATTTTATTTATTTGTTAACAATGTGTTTTATGGTGACTTCGATTTAGCTACAAAATTGACAATATCAACCAAAAAATGTAATTTAAAAATGGGTAGATTTATCAAAATTCTCTTTACGTAATTTCTAAACAGAGGAATTGTTTTGTAATAAAAATTTGTGCACTTTTAGTGAGACAAAGCATTTTTCTAAATAATAATTTTACATTTTAGATGAAAGTTTATACACTTTGCATCTTTTCAATTTCAGTTTGACTATTTTGAATTCAAAATACCTCAGCAAAGACTGAATCTATTATACAAGCGTTATACAATTTCATTTCCTCGAATATTGCAGCATCATTGAAGAATAATATAATTATTTGATAGGTTTTAAGGAAAATACGTCTTTCAAGAAAGATCGGTATATTAAATTGTTCTATTTAGTATCAAAAATAGGCGCATAAAGTAAGATTTTTAATTCAAAACAGTCAAAATTATTTCAAATATATTTCAAATACAAATCAGATTTCAAATAAGAATATTTTTCTGGAACCTGAACCCTGTTAATTTAATTTTTTTTTCTGCATTTAATGTACGTGAAACTGAAATCTATATGAAAATGTTTTAGACATGCTATAAATATACCCTATTAGAAATTGAAATAGGGTTATGATAGGGAACTTTTTTAATTTTGAATTGTTTCCTTGTCATAATGGCGGTCCAAAGTCCGAATACAGATCGCGGTCCGCATTTTGCCTGTTCCTGACTGCAGACATAATTATGTCTACCCTAATAGGGTTCGTTCCTGCTAGGTTAAGTCAAAATTTTAAAAACTCTATACCTTTTTAAAGCTTTTGATAAATATTTCGATATTTTTAACAAGTAAACTATGTATTAAAATAAAATTGAAATAAAATTTCCAACTTACCAAATGTAAAACTGTATTGACGACCTCACGATTCGTCACCTGACCCACCTCGATCAGGCCGATGAGGACGGCAAACTTTAGATTGTCGGCGGTTGTCATTCTGACAATTTCGTCCGGCCGCTTGATGTCGCTGTACGGCGAACGAATTAATTCCGTCATGATGATGATGACGACGTGTTGTCCGACCGATGTGTAGTTCGAAAGTATTTCACGCGAATTTTAATGCGCGCACAAAAATTAAAAATATTAATATTTATTTATTGTTATATTTTTGAATAGGAATGGGATATTTTTGTAATTTAAATACATTACAGAGATAGTGACACATAAAAACACAGACACAGAAACACAATGCAATTATTACAAGGATGTTAAATTGTTTCGGGACGATTTTAATATTTTGTTTTTTTTTTTTAATTTTTTATTATATTTTATTTATGCACACACACTAAAGAGGTTAATTTATGCAAGGTGCGAATATTATATTTTATTTTGTTTTTATTTTTTTTGATGAATATTTTAATGATAATTATAGCAATATTTTGCATATATATTAAATAGATTGCATTAATTAATATTTAATAATTAAAACAGCACAAGCACACGTACATTTAGTGGGAATATTAATAAGTATGGAGCTTATTTAAATATTTTAATATTTTTCTGTAAATTTTTATGTTTTTATTTGTATTTAATTGCAATATTTTTATTTTATTTATTTATTTAGTTGTTTGGCTTTTAAAGGGAGGGCTTCAAATGGATTTTTACTTTCACAAGAATATTTTTAAAAATTAAAACACTATATAGCTCTATAATAAGTGAGGGATTATTTTATTTTTTAAAAGGTTATTTATGCTATGCACATATTTCAGACAAAAACAAATATATTGCACAATTTTATATGTTTTTCGTGTTATTTTAATAAAATTTAAACTTTTTGCATAAGTTTTTATTAATTGAATTTTATTGGAAATATTTTTGTATATTTTTGTTTAAATACTTTTTGTTTTTTTATACAACGTAATGCGTTTGATTTAATAAAACTGCGACATAAAACACACTGAAAAGAGACAACAAAATACAATATTTAAGGATTAGTTGAATAAATGCAGGTTGTAAAAGAAATATTGGAGGGGGGGGGGGGGGGGGGCAGGAGAACATATTATATCGTTCAAGAAAATTTAACCAAAAATAAAATAACCTTGTTTTGCAGTTTTTGTAGATGTGTTTTAATATTTTAAGAACCGTTTTAACGATGTTTCCTATAGTGTTTACATTCTATGCTCTAAGGTTTGTAAAATTGTATATCATATATGTTTTTTTTTTTGTCATATAGAAACACACAAAATAAAAGTTAATAATGTATATATGACAGAGAACATTTTTCTGTTAAACTCTTTATGCCGTTCTTTTTTGAAAGTTTTTAACCTTTCATAGATTTTTCAACAAATGATCGAAATGACACCTTACAAAAGAAATTTACAGGGATAAATTGTCCAGAGAAAAAAATATATATATTCGACATTTATCACTTGTTTTGGGTGTTTTAAACCTTTTAAGGTTCATTTTAATAAAGGGTCAAAATTGACCTAATACACTGAATTTAGTGTATTGGGTCACATTTTTCTTGTGGCTACCGTATACAGTAAACACTGCATTCGGTTCTTATTGTACAATCGTTAAAAACAAAAAAATATATGAACTGGCTCTAAAAAAAAAACTAAGCGAAACGGTTATTTTATTTTCGGTGTACTTTCAATATATTGGATTTATTTTTGATGTGTGTAATATAATTTTGGACAGTGATATAAAATATAGTATAGAAATAGAGAGAAATATAAATTATACTTTTATGATACATATTTGACACCAAATTAATAAGGTTTTCGTTGCTTAGTTTAAAAACATATTTAACCAGTTGGGAAGGTTAGATCACATGGGAAATTTTAAAGTAGGTGTAATTATGATAGTTAGGATTATCAAAATTATAGTCGGTCTAAGCCGACTATAAATACCCTACACATATGTGTGGTTACCATTCAAAGTGATATATAGGTCACCAGGGTATACGAATCCTGAAAATAACTACAAACATTCAATCGCTGAAGAATTTCCATTCATTTGATACCCATATTTACAAATGGGTAGGTGTACCGAATTTCGATTTTTTTTTTTTGTGAACCACAAGTCTTTTCGCCGGAAAACATTATTATCATGTATTTGAGCATGATGTCAATATATATTTGACCAACAAAGTTTACCTAAGCACGTATACATAAAAATTGATCTTTATATGTACATTTTATATGTGGTATTTGAACATAAGTGGTCGGATCATAGGTCACCATGGACCGATCTCGCCAATTTTTTCGCACATACAGCGTAGGTATATTAGTAATCTAAGTTATAAGTTTCATTTATCTAGCTCTTCAATTTTAAAAGTCTTAGGGATTTCAACAGACAGACAGACAGACAGACGGACAGACAGACGGACAGACAGACAGACGGACAGACGGACATCGCTAAATCGACTCAGGAGGTCATGCTGATCAAGAATATATATACTTTTCCATACCGGAGATGCTTTCTTCTGGGTGTTACAAACGGCGTACCAAACTGAATATACCCTTTCACTCTTAGTGTAGGGTATAAAAATAGTAAGATATATAATAAATTACAGATCATTTAACCTTTTGCGAGGTTTTTTTTTATTTATAATAATTTGTTAAAGTCACGTATGTGTAAAAACTGAGATATTTCAGTAATGCTTTATGGTATAAATCACAAAATTGTAGATATTCAAAGTTGTAGAACGAAAAGTCACCAAATACATTTTCAAAATGCCAAATATTCATTTACAAAAATCTTTATATCTCTGTCAATTTTTAATCGATGATCTCAAATTTTTACCACATGATAAAGAAAACGTAAATCTATCAATTGATTTTTCAACTTTAAAAATGCATCAATTACTTTTTATAATATTAATCAACAAACTCGAAATTTAAGTTTTTCATAAAAATGTATTTAGTGACTTTTCGTTCTACAACGACGATGTATATATCGACGCCCCTTACGAAAACTAATACGTTTGAAAAAAAATGTTTAGTTTCAATTAAAAATTTTAAAAATGTACATTCCAAATGTCAAAATAATATTTAAATATTATAAATTATAAATAGTTCTTGCAAACTTATGTATAACCATAAACCATTATATATAATAAACCTCGTTGTAGCTAATACTCACTAACTACATTTTAATAATTTTTACAAAAAAAATGTTTATCTAACGATTATTGTTGGATGAGGCCAATATTTATACCAAAGTGATGAATTTTAAATGGTACTCAATTTTTAAATTATTAAAATATGAGGCAGTAAACTTAAAAATAAAATTTGTGTTGAGATGTAATTGTTATAAATAATAATATAATTATAATAAATAACAAAAAAAAAAAACTTTAAGTGAAATGCTGCCAGTTTGTGTTAAAATATTTAATTATACCCTACACCTATGAGGTACAGGGTATATTAACTTTGTGCATATATTGTAACGCCCCTTAGGAGGCGTGTCCGGTATGGAAAAGTATATATATTCTTGATCAGCATCACTACCCGAGTCCGTTTAGCCATGTCCGTCTGTCCGTCTTTCTGTCTCGCTGTCCGAATACAGAATAACTTGAGAAATACTGATCAGAATGCAATGAAATTTCGTCTCAATATATTATAGCTAAAAGTAGGAACTGAGCTCTTTAGGAACTAATACCTCGAAAAGTATTCAAGATATAGTTATAATATTTAAAACATATTGTTATAATTTACCTAAAAATTTGTGGTCCAAAAATGGGCGTGATCCGCCCACATTTTTTTTTTCATTATTTTCCGGATTTTCATAGTGAAAATTTGATCCGTTAATTATTAAAATCAAATCTATGAAATATTAGCCTTACAAAATTTTAAATATAGGCGTGGTCCGCCCAATTATATTTTTCCAATTTTCTTAGTTTTTTATACTTTTATATCAATTTTTCAATTTATGGGGACATAAGACGTAAATTTCTGATATGTGAATAATATTCTGAGGGTGGGGAGGTTCAGCATAATTAAAAACTTTAAAATTAAGGTATGCAATTAAATATCCCACATTAATATCCCCACCAAAGGTGTAAGGTATTCCATAGTCGGGCCCGACCGACTATAAAAATCCGCCATATGTGACCGAACTTACCCATGTGACCTAACTTTCCCAACTCGTTTTTTTATTCACATTCATAAAGTTTTTTTTCTGCAGGTTTTGCTGATTTGTTTTGTTTATGAAATGATCTTTATCTAGTCTTCACATATTGATGTTATTTCAATAACTTTTAAAATCTCAAGTTACCTAATAAAAAAAATATATCATTTTGGTCCCTCGAAATGATAAAAAAAAATTCCAACGACCTTTCTAATTGGTGCTGAGTAACGTAAACTGTACAATTGTTGGCATCCCACTACACTGGTTATCGACCAAAATTGAAAACCGAGGTCACAACAGTCACAAAAAAAATGACACAAGATGTGGGAAATAGGCTTAAAAGGTACATATAATTTCATAGATAATATTGACATAACTTAATAAATTTTTTTAGAGATTTTAATATATGTGATAATTGTCCAAAAAGTATACTTTAGTTTTTAAATAATGCCTGATTATGTGCCATTAATTTTAATTATAAAAATGAATTAAAAATTAACGATGAAAAAAACAAATTTGATTGTATTGAAAGTTTATACAATTTCAGTAAATTATCCTGAGTGGAAATTTAGTTCAGAATGCGATCATTGTCTGATCATGCAGCCTGATTTCAAGTCAGATAATGATCAGGTGGTTTTGATCAGTGCCTGATACAAAACGTGACGCTATTCGAAGTTGCTATCCTGATCAGGCTTCATGATCTTACCCTTATATAATTCAATGTATATTTAAATTCTTCCTAAACTGATTTTACCAAATTTGAGACCTTTCAAACCAAAAAATAGTTTTGTGAACAAAGGTATCTGAATAACTTTTGCAATGACAAATTGTCAATGTTTTGAGATATTTAAAATTTTTAAACATTTTGAAAATTTGTATATCTCTGGCATTTGAGTTTAACATTTATTTATTAGAATATTTTATTTTATTAGAATAATTGATGATTTATAAATTTACAAAAACTTATTTTGTACACATTTTTCGAACTTATTGAAACCATTCAATCTCAGTGAAACGAATCAAAATTAATAAAAAATACACACCCACGAGATTTTTTTTATTTTTTACTTTGGTTTTTATTGGATTTTTTGTATTTATTTTTTTTTTAATTAATTGGATTTTTTTTTTTTTTTTTGAATTGATTGGATTATTTTGAATTTTTATAAATAACATAATTTCAATATAATTTATCAGTTTTTAAAGTTATTACTATGCTAAATATCCTTTGATTAAAACATACATTGTGAAAAAAATTTACCGTATTGGATCTGAAATCCGATTTCTTCTATATACTGAATTAGTTATAAGGGCGAGAAAATTAAACGGGCTAAGTGCCTGATAAAATATATTTTGAATGTCTTCTTTTCTTTATAACAGAACAACTCTTTAGAACCTAATAGATTCAATCAATGTCTACTGCTTTAAAAATGTATTGTAAAAATTATTGAAATTAAGAGGTTTAAGACTATAAGTTCTATAACAATTTATGTAATAACAGTTCTAGAATACGAATTCGGGTTTAACTCTTTTTACTACAAAACTGCACTTAACCATTCTTGGTTCCCAACGCCTCAATTTTATCAATTTCAAATTTCAATAAATATTTTTTCTATTTTATATGGAATAATTTAATAAAAAATTGATAGCTTTAAATTTAAATTATGTTGGTTCTATTTTAAAATTGAATTTCTGATTAAAATTTAATACGTTGTAACCCAGTAGTAAATTTGTCCAGGCCTTGCCAGTAGAAGCCCTGCTATAACAACTTCTTAGCATGCTCAATACATATTCTGCCATCACTGAAGCTAGTGTACTTCTAGCACACCTTCTAGAGAATCAACGCCAATCGATTTGGTGACTATTTCTAATATTTTTCATATACAAAAGCGTAGCACTGCTAGCTCACCTTCTAATGGAATGCTAACAGTAATGAGTCAAACTATTTTGTGAGACCTTCTGAGACCCGTTCTCTGAGAAACGAATAGGGAAGTCCAGCAAAAATGTCATTTCATATAAAAAAGAAGAAAGGAAATCATTTAGTCGGGAAGGGGTTCTATCTGCTTGAGAAACAGTGCTAGCATAGCTTCTTTACTACTGGGAATTTTCAAATAGAGATGCTGAATTTTTATAAAATATATTTTTTGATATTTATATGAAAAAGTTGAATGAGAATTTATATTTTTGTTTACATAATTTATAAATTTTGTATGATTTTTTTTTAAATTGTAATTACTGGAGTTAATCTAAAATATTCAGAATTTCAAGAGGAAAGTGGAATTTTATTCAAAATTTTTATTGGATTATTAAAAGAGACACATTATTATTAAATTGAAAATTTGAATTTTCTTAGGATGGATTTCAAATGGAAATGCTGGAATTAATTTAAAATGGAGACATTGAATTGCATGTTTAACTTTTTAATAGAATTTGAAATATTAATTTGTTTTTTTTTTTTAATATTTTTTTTAATTAGTTTTAGCTAAATTACGCTGAGAAATTGTTTCGAGAAAATTATCAATATTTCGGTTATTAAACTTGAACAGATTAATTTTGAATTTTTAAACCATTTTTTGCAACTGGATCATAGGACAATTTATGTTATTTTCGTTGTAGTATTCTTTTTATTTCATTTTTATTTATTTTCTTTTTTTGTTCTTTTATTTTATTGTTGTTATTAAAGCAAATTCTATAAGAAACAGAATATACAACAAATGCGGCAAGAACAGGTTAAAATAAGAAAAACTTGTGAGAATTTGATCGAATAAGAAGAAAATGAACTGGAGTAAAAATCATGGCAAGTGCAATGCACTGTAAGAAATGCAATTAAAAGCAGAGGAGAATGCAGCAAATAAAAGGAAAAATATAAAACTTCGAAAAGAGTAAAGCTGATGACGCGAAATTATTATCGGCACTTTTTTCTTTAATAGATATTAAAAAATAAATAAAAATGTTAAAATTTAATAACACGATTATTGTTGCCTATTACTTGCACAGCTTGCTGCCAGATTCTTAACCTCAAATATTAACCATTATTTGATTTAATTATTAGTTTTAGCACTTTTTGCGAACACCAGTTTTGATAGAAAAAAAATTTTGCTTAAACGTCATAATTTGTTGTCTTTGTTGTTTTGCTAAATTTTTTTAACTCTACTTCTCGCTCTTTTCTATTTCGCTTTGTGCTACTCTTTCGCACAACGTTACTATCTTTTTAGCGAGTTTGCTTTGTGTGCTGTGCAGCACAAAGCAAGTTGAAAAGTGGAAAAATCAATGAATGGCACAGGCAGCAAAAGCAAACGAACGTCGTTTTATAACCACTTCTTTCTTATTAGGTTTTTTTCGTATAATTTTTTCATGCTTTTCAAACACAAATTGGCAACATTTTCTTGTGCTAAACTTAATGCTAATGCAATTATTTGTATAATATAAACTTGAAAATTACATTTTTCTTGTTGTTTCACTGATTTTATTGTTTTTTTTTTTTGCTGTTGTTGTTGCGTATATTATTTAAGTTTTCGCTGTTTTTCGCGGCGCACTTTAAAACACTCACAGGAGGAGTAACTAACAGACAAACTCACTCACGGTGGTGGCCACGGTTCACGACACTGCTGTCGGCGAGGTCGCACCAACCAACAACCATCTTGGTTTTTAACTTTCTGCCTACTGTGCCGGCCAAATTATTTACAACTCGCCATCGTATTATTTTCGAATTGCCCTCCGAAAAAGTGATGAAGAAGAGAGTAAACTTTACGCTCTTTGTTGTGTCAGTCGCTCTCTCTCTAGTTGGCGAAGGTGGTGTTTATATCCAATGCAGGCTAGCCAACTGTGGCATAGCAAATATCAGTGTTGCAAGTGTTTAAATATTTATATAAAACAATCGATAACGATAAATTTGAGCAAAGACCAGTGTTGCTGCTTTTCTATTCTTAACAAACTACACTCGAATTTCGAAGTGTACTTCTGACAGTTCTCTCAAAATGTCCACTCGAAATTCAAAGTGTACTTTTGATAGTATTCTTTTGATAGTCTTCCACACTCAGACAGTTCAAAAAGTTCAAAGACTATCATCAACCATAAATAAATTTAAATTAAGAAATTATTATTTCAAAGAGTTCCGCTAACAAATTAGTAGAAAATTCGTTAGTTGTTACTACTAATTTTATTGTTTTTCAAAGATGATTTTTTGTTTGTATATGAGGGGATAAATAGGATACTTTAAATAATTCTATTTGTGTCGTAATTGAGGCTCTTTAATGAACTATTCTGAGTGCTCCTAAATAATTTATAATTTTTAAATAATTTCTAGATAGTTACTGTCTATATACATATATTTTTTGACAATTTTTAAATCTATATATTTGTCAAAAAGCTGATTATATCTTTAAAGTTGCCTTTATTTCGTTTTTTTGCTACCATTTCGTGTATTACTTACACCAAAAATAAGAAATAGGTGTTATATACCAATATTTACATTTGAAGATGTGCAGTTCAAATGCGGCAGACCAATTCTCCCAAATTGTATATTGTTTTGAATTACGTTAAATTTGTTATGGTAGTATGGGTCGGTAGCTCAAGGTGCGTTGGACTGCGAGCCGAAAGGTTCCAGGTTCAAGCCTGGACTGAGGCTAACAACATCTTTTCATAGAAACATTT
Source organism: Dryomyza anilis (assembly GCA_951804985.1). NCBI lineage: Eukaryota > Metazoa > Arthropoda > Insecta > Diptera > Dryomyzidae > Dryomyza > Dryomyza anilis. The sequence goes on along the minus strand of OX638130.1, from coordinate 100,515,634 downwards.
TTCTATACGACGCTACCACTCGGCATTCAATGGAAAACCTACGAGAGTAAAACATTGCCTATGAAAAACTCTTACCCGCCATTCGTATTCTGCATTACACTATAGATCCCACAACTTTGAGTTTATATCATGCACAGCCAGTGTTTCAAGATATCACTTTGAAAAACATGTAATTTTCCGAATAAAAAAACTTTTTTTTTCGGAGAAAAAAATGTATCTAAAAAAACAATATTTTGTTTTTTTTTAACATTTCGGATCTAATTTTAATTATGAAAATGATTTATGTTTTTATAGAGCATATTCCAAACTGACTATCAAAATTAAAAACTTTTTCATATCGGTTATAATTTTTAAATATGCCCTATCAACGCAGTATCCATTAAAATTTTAAAAAGTGCGCGTTAGTTACCCTACGCTAAGGGACATAATCTCATAGTGTCCACTCTGAAGCATTGATTATCCCAAATTCCTTATTGCTATGTATTATCCCATATTGAATTATGTCACTTTATGCAGTAAAATTTTGGATTATGACCGCTTCGGTCGGAGGCATTATCCCAAAATATTTTTGTTCAAACAATTTGTAATTTTTGACAAAAATTCAAATTTGAACTAAAAATACAGCGATTTTTAAAATAAATTGGTTTATCGATGAATTTCTTCTATTGAATAATAAATTGTTTTAATTTTGAAGAAATTAATTTTATGAAGTCCTTTTTGTGCAGTTAAAACGACAACATGTCACATGTCAATTTTAATTAAACAATTTATAAAAGTTTGTCAAAAAGTAAAATTTCTACTTCGTTGATTTTATTTACAAAGTGTGGTTTAGTGTAAAAGTAAAACTGTCAATTTCAGCATCAGTGATAATTCTACATTTTCTGTTGCTACAGGAATCGATAAAAATACAAACATGTTTTTTAGTAATGGTAAGACTTCGTAACTTTCTCGCTTTTTCGTTAAAAAATCATAATTTTTTGTATTTGATTCATTAAAATAGTAAGCAATGTTTTGTCTGAATAATTTTGTGTCCCTAATAAATGAATTGTCAAACGAAGTTCCTAGTTAAATGCAAATTGATATACTCATTGCCATACAAATAAAATTCGATTTAAAATCATCTGCTTTTTTACTCAATTAATTTTCTTCTATTATTTAAAAGAAAAATGAATATATAAAATAACAAAAAAAACATTTTAAACACTCAATAAAAATATTTTTTAATACCTAAAATCGTTATTTTCCAATTGGTCATTTTGACCCAATTTGTGCAATACATATTTTGAATACATATTCATCATGTTTGTCAGGTATAATAATATACATTATTATTTTATTGTGATATTTTTACGTTATGTGTTAGTAGCAGTCTTCTCATTCTACTCCGATCGGAGTAGATCTACTGCATTTCATTTGTATTTTTAAAATCTACTCCTCTACTCCGGTAGTAGCATTTTCTACTCCTTCCTAATAATTTTCTACTGCTCTTTTACTGAAATCTACTTCCTCTGCAAAAATTGTTTACATTTTTTGTAATTTAATGAGAACAATTTCTTGTTCCCCAAAAAAATTGTAAATATTATAATGTTCCTAAAAATTATGATCAATTATGTGTAAAATAAATCAAATATTTTTGCTATGGTCTTTAAATTGTAGAAGTTATAACTAAATATAATGCTTGTATCAACTTTTTTAAATGAATTTTTGAAAACACCACGTATTTCATTGGGTGTTCAAGATACACCCCAACTCTAAAAAAGGAAAGACCATTCCTGTACACATCAGAATTATAGAAAATACTAGAATCAGGAATAAATAAAAATTTTAAACATTGACATATCTATTAATTTATTTGAAATTTAATACACTAATGCATATTTCTACTCCCTTTTCATCATATCTACTCCTTTTACATCAAATCTACTTTATTTTCAATATTTTCAATACTACTCCCTTTTACTCACTTCTACTTCCCAAATTTTCTAGATCTACTAAATTTGGATTGGTGAAAAGTATGTCATATCAAGTATGTCATGTAAGTAGGAATAGTCAACAAATTATATATTAAAAATTTTAAAAACGGGTTTTTACCGCGATTTTTCACCAATTCGCTTTCGAACTGAACCTTCGAAAAGTCGAAGTGGACCATACAGGTAAATATTTCGTTTTAGCACGTACTTACCCCACAATGCAATCAATGCCTAAAACTATGCCACCATAATTGTTCATCAAAAATTTTAAGCAATACACAAACCTTGCCATAAAATAATCGGAAATCGAAAAATATTCTTTTTCCGAATTACACTCATAGCAAAACATAAAAAAAAACATTTGGGAGTGTTCAGAAATTTACGTTTGAATCAAACGTAAAATTATGAAATTTATAGTTGGTCTATGACCTATAAATAATATAAAATATTTTAACATCTTAATATTGTGCGGTTATCGTATCTAATCTTGAAAGGAACTACTACGTTGTAATAAGCGATGATCCGTCATTTTACGATTAATAAAAATAAAATTTGATTGTAGATGAGTGAGATAGAAAATCACAAGAACTCGAAAGTTGTCTTAAAAAATAAGAATGAAACTTTCATTTTTATGCCCATAGGACCGGTAGTGTTCTTGCTGTGATATGTGCGTATGGGTATGGGCACGGAATAAAAAATGTGTAAATATAACTAAAATGTTAATCAATCCAATTAATTTTTAATTGAAACTCAGCCGATGTAACTTTTAGTAGCATTGAATTCCATATTCGTAATAATGAGAATATGTTAATTGGAGAAACTTTAATTAATTTTTTTTAATATTGATATTAAAGTTGTTATATATATTATATTTTTTATTAGGAATTTTTAAATCATTAATTATTTAATTAGTAACATCAATTAAAAATGTCATTCGATAGAAATTGAATCAATTAAATATTTTGTTAAATTAAAAAAAATATTTGTCGAATAGAAACATCTGAAAATAAAAATAATTTAATTCAATATATAACATAAAATAAATATTAAATAAGTATTTATACTATTTGATATGCTTTGTAAAATTCTTTCAACCTAACGAATGTTTTACCGAAGTCAGTTTTCACAACTTCTACAGGTGTGCCAATTAATTGAGTCAAACATAAAATTTGATATTCGCTTTTTAATGATTCAATATGCAACAAAATGAGCATCATAAGCTGTTTGTTCAAATTCTTGACAGCAAAAATAAATTGAGCCATTTAATGCTTTAATAACATAACATGCATTAAATAATGCAATATCCTGTTTTAAAATAGCAACGTAGAAGAAAATAATGTTAGAGGAAATTGAACGACGCACGAGATGCACAAACAAAAAACAAAATGAAATCCAGAAGAAAAAACCGTGTTGCAATTTAAGAAAATGAATAAATCAAAAGTAACAAAGTAGTTAATACTATTAAAGATTTAGTTGAATTGAAATTATATTCAATTAATTCTTATTAATATTTTAATTAAAAAATGTGTAAATACAATTAATTAATTAATTAATTAAGTAAATGCATTCATATTTTTAATTGGAATACGATTTTGTTTGCTATTAATATCAATTGATGTACAATATTTTTTTTCTGTGTAGGTAAGGTGTACCGAATTTTCATTATTTTATATTTATCATAAAGTGAAGAGTTTTCCCAAAAAAATTCATTTCGGTCGGTATAAAGAATGATGCATTCGGGATCCCGGTAATTTTCTCATCCCGAAAATTACGGGATTGAAAAGTATTAATCCAGGGATGTTCCGTATCATATAAATTTGAGTTCCTTTTAAATATGAATTATTACTTATTAAAAATAAATATGCATACATATATACTTTAATTATATTTATACCCTACACTAAGAGTGAAAGGGTATATTCAGTTTGGTACGCCGTTTGTAACACCCAGAAGGAAGCATCTCCGGTATGGAAAAGTATATATATTCTTGATCAGCATGACCTCCTGAGTCGATTTAGCGATGTCCGTCTGTCTGTCCGTCTGTCCGTCTGTCTGTCTGTTGAAATCCCTACTACTTTTAAAATTGAAGAGCTAGATAAATGAAACTTATAACTTAGATTACTAATATACCTACGCTGTATGTGCGAAAAAATTGGCGAGATCGGTCCATTGTGACCTATGATCCGACCACTTATGTTCAAATACCTCATATAAAATGTACATATAAAGATCAATTTTTATGTATACGTGCTTAGGTAAACTTTTTTGGTCAAATATATATTGACATCATGCTCAAATACATGATAATAATGTTTTACAGCGAAAAGACTTGTGGTTCACAAAAAAAAAATCGAAATTCGGTACACCTACCCATTTGTAAATATGGGTATCAAATGAATGGAAATTCTTCAGCGATTGAATGTTTGTAGTTATTTTCAGGATTCGTATACCCTGGTGACCTATATACCACTTTTAATGGTAACCACACATATGTGTAGGGTATTTATAGTCGGCTTAGACCGACTATAATTTTGATAATCCTAACTATCATAATTACACCTACTTTAAAATTTCCCATGTGATCTAACCTTCCCAACTGGTTTATTTTTACTAATCATTTTTAATTTCATTTGAAAAATTGATTTTTGGTAGAAAATATTGTTTTATACAAAGAAGTAATTATTTTGAAATTTTTGATAATTTTGATCATTAGTTTTTTAGTGGACAATTTTTTTTTTTTTTTTTTGTTAATTTTTTTCTGATTTTTCATTAATCATAATTTTAATAATAAAAGCAATTCAGGCACGTGGATTGATTTATGTAAACTTAATTGTTTGAGTGGATTTTTTATTGGTAATTTAATATCACTCAGACTTAAGTAAAAAATTCTAATCTTGGAATTTTGTGGTACTCACAATTTGATATTAATTAAATAATGATATGAAATCATTAATTAGGGTTTTAGACCCGATATTCCATTTTCGGCCGTTTCAGATTTAATTTCTTAATAATGAAATAATTATTTGTTCTCAATTTTATTTATTTGTGTATTTTGCAATAATGAACGTTCCGTTCATAAACAACGGTTCCAGTTTTATTGCTATCCGAAGAACGGATTTAATTTTTTAGCAAAGTTAATAGTAAATCTGTCGACTTTCTTCAACATTTTTATTAGTTCATTATATTGTTATTATGTACTATTTTAAACTATTCGTCGTATAATCATAGACAATTTAAATTTAAAATCAACTCTTTGACTTTTTATTCTATACAAAATATGTCAAAATAGTCGATTCTAATTTTAAAGTTGACTTTAAATTGTCTATAATTATGCGCCTTTGTGTTTTATAATTGCAGTCCATTTAATGTTAGAGAAGTAATTTTTTAAGAAATGTGTATAAAATTATTGAAAGATTTTTTAATAACATATTAAAAATTTATCTACTATCAGTTTATGTAAACATGAAAATCCCGTGATTTAACGATTATCCCGGGATCCAGAAAGCCTAGTTCACATCCTAAGCTACCAAAATAGGCGTGGCAAAACTTCTCAGCAAACATTGAAGCTATAATATGATCGTTTTGCAGTCTCAGTTTTATTCTATATAATATGCACTTATTATGTTTTGATTAAATTCAAGTAAGATCGTTTAATTTAATTATACATATTTAAAATGATTTATTATTATTTTTTAGAATACAAATATATTGATTATTTTTCATATTCAATTTACAATTTCGTCAAGTTGTAAATTTCATATCTCAAAATGAGTCATATAATATTATATTGATAGAAAAATTAAAAAATAAAATATAGATTCATTCAATGACAGAAATTAAAAAGTTCTTGAATTCGAGAAGACTCTTCGATTACGTGACGATTCTTTTATTCGAGTATTTCTCGAACGAATTACAGTTTGTAATAAATTAGACAAAATTAATCTTTAGCAGGGAGTTGGCAACCCCGAAACCACCCCGTACGAATGCGAATGAAAGCAGAAGCAATAAAAAACAATAATGGTTCTTAAAAGAGAGCAATGATGATAGCACAAAAGTAGAGACCGAAATAAATACAACATTGTTGTAATTGGAGCAGTGCTGCAACTTTGGAGTATTAAGTTGGTAAAAATTCGTATTAAATTTAATTAAAATTAAATTTATAAATAAATATTTAAAAAATATATTTTAAAACATGTAAACAAATGTCATTTTAGTTATTTTAGTAAAAGAAAAAAATATTTTTTCCACAAAAAAAATCCCTTTCCTCTTCAAAAAAAAGGGTAAAAATTGAATTATCACAATTACGTACATTTTTTATACTCATCCGAATCAAGAGCAGCTGAGCAAGAAAACTTAGCCCATACATCGAACACAAACGACAGTCAATCGTCGAGTCAGAGTGAATAGTGAGACGAATACAACAGGAACCCAATACGAAAGAATCGCATAATTGCTTAGCTAAAGAGCAAAAACAAAAGGAACTCATAAAAATTTCAAGTACAATTAAAAGAAAATATTACTTAAATAATATTGTGAAATGTTTGTGGCAAAGGTGAACGTTTTACACAATAGATAAATAAAAAGTTTAATAAAGTTTTGCAACATCAACGCATTTAAAATATCTATATATTATACGGTTCAAGTGAATAGTTAAATGTTTTCAGAAATACTTATATATAAAGATAAATAGGTATATACATAGTATAATATAGAATTATTTAAATTAAAAAACAAAAAAAACAGTTTGTGAACAATTAGTGTAATTTTACATTTCGTTACTTAATATTTGTGCATTTTTTGAGATATATATATATTTTTGCAATTTTTCAACTTTTTCAACAAACTGCGTCATAATAATATTCCCCATTCGTGAACCTCCACCAAAAAAAAATCTTCTGTCAGTTGTTTTCGTAATTTGTATATACAAAATACACTGTTGTTGTTGTAACTACAAAACAACAACCACAACAACAATGGTGTTGTTGTTGCTTCTGGTGGTACTGACGATTTCTCTTCGTCATCGATTGATGTTTGTAGATTTGTTGCATTGCCTGAGACGCAGTAAATGTGTGCGTGCGATAACAGTGTTGCGTCGTATTCTATAAATCCCACATCTATTTTATTAAGCCTTAAAAAAATAGAAGATTTAGTAATATTAAGATACTGTATAGCTCTATGCATTAAATGGCATTTAAATATGAAGAGAAACCGGAAAACGAGATACTGGAACCGTGACAGAGGTCCTTTTTAAGTAATTTAAAATAAGTTCGGCAAAAAATTTTAAATTACTTTTAATTTTAATAAATTATTAATCTTTATCTATTTTTAATTAATTTATAAATAACATTTTTGATAATTGGTTTGTAGTTTCTTGTTTAAAATATTTAATTCAGCTTTTGCTCTGGATTATAAAAATATGATATTGCTACACAAATCTTAATGGAAAAAAATAATCGTATAAAACTGGTTGAAGTAAATAAAGCTTAGTTCATCTTTCAAAATTTAGTGATATTTACTTTTATTTGGAAACTGTAAGAAAGATTTCTTTTCAAAAGATTAAAAACTGGCTTACAATCTCTAAACATTAAAATTTTTAAAATAAATTAATATCCAAAAGAAACGACGGTGTATGTTAAATGCGATAAATTGAATTTGTGCAGAGTAATAATACGAACTTAAATGCAAAATGTAACTCTGTATGTCGAACCAACTGTATAAACGAACCAACTTGCAAATTAATAAATACTTCAATAATACTTTAGTCAAAAATAAAAATGCATGATTAATATTTCTCATATGGCCAAATTTTCAGTACTAAGAACCAATTTGAAAATCAATTGTAAACTTAACCGTTTTATATAAAGTTTAAATTGTTCTATAAAGAGAAATATCAACGAATTTTCATTTTTGTAATATTTATAATCGATAAAATAATATAATCGACATTTATCTCATGCCAACGGAATATGGCAGTAAAACCGAAAATATTGGTTGTTATTACAACTTTTAATTTCTCCCAATCTAATGTAAAAAAGATATATTTTCTGTGTACTTTTAAAATAATTTATAAATTGCAGATTCAACTCCAAATCTGTCAATATTCGGCAATTAATAAAATTTCACAAAAAATATTTTATGCATTAAAAATTTTATAAAACTCTTAAGATAAAAATATTTAATAAAAAATATATAAAAACTAAAATAAAAAATAATAAAAAAAAAAAAATAAAAAAAAATTAACATCCAAGTGATCACCATGATTCATGTTTGGCTCGGAAAATTAGATTGTAAATTAAATGTGAATAATTCAAATAATATATATTAATTCTGATATGTTTTATAAACAGTCTCACTTTATAACCACATTCATGATTAATAATAAATATTTTTTTTTCAACGATCTTATTGGAATAACGCATTTTTCTCAAAACGTATATAAGTTTACACTCTATTTAAAATGAAACTGAGACACTAAGAATTTAAAATCAAACTATAAAAGGCTCATATTTGAGCTGCAGTCTTTGCTGAGAGATAAAAGAATACATTTTTTGTACCATATTGCAGAAATGTAATTATAAAAATCCGTAATAATAATAATCTCTGAGAAAAAAATCAATGATATAATCCAAATCTTTTTATTTACTTCATATTTGCAATCTATTTTAAGGTAATAATTTAATAGCATAATTATTACATAACTGGATACGCAGAATTAAAAAAATAAATCTGAACAAATTTATTTTTTACTATCGACACCTAAAAAACTTTCATAGTAGTGGAATTTCATACAAATATGGCATCTATGGCGGGACTAGCGTAAATTTAAAAGTTGTGTATTGTATGGGCTAATACTCTACGCGGCGATTAGAATTTTAAACATAAGTCTTTCCATTTTTTATAACGAATACTTTTCAGGAGTTATATCGTTTTGAAAGTTTTGGTTATATGGGAGATTCCACCCCACCCCTTGGTTCATTCACGACTAAATCAGTCAATTAGATAAATAACTATACTGTGCAAAATATAAATACATATACACAGAATAGAGATTTGTTGCGCCAGCCAACCGTTTGTCTAACCAACCTATTCGGTTTTCGCCACCGCTTAGTCAATTGAAAGAGTTTTAGTTTGAGCAACAAACAAAGTTGAATAGTTTTAATACAATTTCTAACAGTTTTAGATCAATTTGGTGTGTATATAGACCAATATTTCAAGCAGAAACCAAATATCCGCCAACAACATAGAAGAAATTCTGTTTAACGAAATGAATTTGGTTGTTACAACTAACTTTTCGTTGTTCCAACCTCATGCCATAAGAGGATTTTTATTTGTGTAAATATTTCAAGTTCAAAGTTCAATTTTAACACTCCCCTTTTTTCTGTTAGGGCTAATTTAGGAAATTATATTTTTAGTACTTGCTAAGTACGTCCAGTAGTATATCCAGTATAAATTTCCTCTTTAGAAGAGTAGTGGCTAGGAATTTGGTTAGATTAGTCTGTCAATTAGTGAGTCAGGACTAGATGTATGTCAAAAGTTTTTAATTTATACAATAATTTCATATTGTATATTTCTTCCAAACGAATTACAGTCTACTAGATTTAAAAGTCTGAAATGGTTATGAATTTCTCAATGTTTTCACATAAGAAAGCAGCACTTGTTAAAAATGCTTTGAAATGCAACACTGTTACACGAACACGAACGCTCTCAGAGCGGCAATGAGAAAATGAGAATGACTGTGAGAGAGCGCCAACGTAGGAGAAATAGAAGACATTTGAAAATTGCTACTCAGCTGTTTTTGTATTTTGTTGTTGTTTTCATTTGTTTCGCTTTTTGTTTTTGTTCTGTAGAGTTGGTTTTATTTGTATTTGTTGTTTTGGCTCTTCGAATTTCATGGAAAAAAAACGCGAAATAAGAAAGACGAACGAAATTAGAGGAAGAAAACGACAACGAAGCAGACTCAAAAGAATCAATTGATAAAATTGAAAAAAAGAAGCAACATCAAAAATATCAAGGCAAAACAAGATAATAGAATAGTCGAAAAGGTGGCGAAAAACAGAATAAATTCAAATAAGATTTCGTAATTTTTGCTCTGTTGAACTGTCGTTGAAAATTTTATTTGTTTTAGTTTTTGTTACTTGTGAGGAAAAATTGCAAAAATATAAATAAAAATTAAAAAGTTAAAAATATACAAACTAAACAAGTAACATTTGCTGCAAAAAGTAGTTGCGGATGAAAAAAAAATAAGCACACAAGTTATGTCGCAGTTAAATTAAAATAAGGAAAAAATATATAAAAAATAAAAACACGAAAGAAGTAGAAGCAGCAAGAACAAAATCACAAACGCACAAATAAACTGTCAGACGGACGGACGGACAGTCGCGAGTGTGTGTGTGTGCGGAGGTCGCTGTTGTTCCTGCGTGGGCGTGGCTGCTATTGGGCGTAGGCGCTGCTGCAGAGGGTGCAGAGGTCAGTTGGGTTTGGAGCAGCGACAACAATATTAGCAACAACAACAACAAGTGCAGTGCAGTCAATTGCTTCAGCAGTCAGTAGTCGCTGCCGAGGTTAACATTGAAATAATTTTAACAACAAAAACAACAACTCTAAAATTGACCTCGTCCTCCCTGGCTTGACGACTTTGACTTTGGTCACAACGACAACAACAACAATAGTTGAACTAAGGTAAGTTTAGTGAAAATATTAAATAAATTTGCTGTTTTTTAATTTTAAAATTATTACTTCACAGCATTTAACTTTTTGTTTGTTTATAAGATTCAAATCGGAGGACTGCAATTCATTTCAAGTTTAATTCTTCCTCAGATAATTCCTGACAATTTTCCTTTAAAATAATATTTTCCCGAAAAAATTCTCTTCAGAGGACAATTCGTAAAATTTTTCTTTAAAACAATCTTAAGAAAATTATTTCGAGAACAACTCTTCATCGATACAATTCGTCCTTATAAAAATTCTTCGCTATAACGATACATTCCAGAGACACTTCTTCCTCAGACAATTCCTCCCCGTATAATACTTTCTCGCCAATTCTTCTAAATAAACATTTCATCCTCAGACAATGCTTCCTCAGACAATAGGTCATATTAATAAAAATCGACTTTACTCAAAACTTGAAGCAAATGCTCCGAATTGTCAAAATGTTTCGCATTTCATTTAATTAAAATACTAAAAACTATTTGCTAATGTTCAAAAATATAAAATTTTAAATTGGTAGGTATTAATAAATACGTTAAACTTACCATTTACTATAAAAATTCTGAAATAAATTAAAAAATTTGCTCAAAAATATATCAGCTTGCTTAAAAGTAAATACTTTTTTTTATTAATATGGCCCAATACTTCCTCAGACATTCTTATCCGCAGAAATCTTTCCAGAAACAATTGTTTCGTAGAACACTGCTTTCCTGCGAGAAATCTTCCTCAAAATAAATTTACACCAGTCGACTCAATTTTTTTCAGAACATTTTTATCTGGAGAAAACTTTCCAGAAGCAATTCTTCCTCGAAATAAATGTACGCCCGTCGAATCAATTTTGAAAAAAGTGGTTCCAAAGAAAATTCTTTAGACAATTGAGTAGCTCATTTCCAAAACGTGTTATGTGAAACGAAGATAGGTTTAGTAAAACCTGAATTACTCTTACTTACTGTTAAAATCAAATTGAAACAAAGGTGTTTTCCGCTCGTAATATTTTCGTTTTTTCGTTCTGTTTATTCACTTTTTTTTAAATAATCATTTGTGGGCCATATATTTGTAAATAAACGCATTTTATATTTATGTGTATACCACGTTTTTGAAATGAGCTCCTCAATTCTAATCCGGACAATTGTTTTTCGAACAATTTTCAGTCTATTCCCACCAGCTTACAAATCTTGCTCAGACAATCCTTCCCCGTACAATTCATCAACGAGATAATTACTTCAGGAACAATTCTTCCACAGACAATCAATTTCTTTCCCGTACAATTCTTTCACCGTTCAATTTTTTCCAGAGACAGTTCAACATCCGACAATTCATTCCCTGATGAAATGGTTTCACGTCAACACATCTTATCTGCGGCGTAACAATTCTTCTATAAGACAGTTGTCCTAACTATTCTTCGTCGAAAGAATTACTTCTCAGACAATTCTTCCTCGCGACAATGATTATCCAGAGTATTATTTCCCATTGTATTCAAAGTTGCAATAATTTAATTAACCGGACAAGTCTCTCCCATCAGAATATTCACAAATTCCTGTATTGAAACAAAATTAGTCCCACAAAATTAATCCTGAGTTCATCGTCAAATTCCATAATATTCGAAATTTTAAAAATGTATTTACTGATATTTGTTTTTATACACAAATTTTTCGTTGTCTTTAAAGTTCATGTAAAATGCGGCAATGGACCTCAAAATTATGATTTAAGAAATAAAAAATATTTTGAACATCAAAAATAAAATTTAAATTATGACTAAAAAAAATTAAAATGTTTTTTAAATTATAAATTATAAAAATTTAAGTTATTTAAGTTATGGTGAATTTAGATGAGTTGATTTTGTACTGGTATTTTATGTATGGTGAATTTTGAAATTCATACCGAACCTAACAAATTTGTTTTTTCAATATTTGTAACAAATGCGATATAATTACGACTTATGCATTAAAATTATTGATTGATCAAGCAGCAAAATGTGTATTTTATGAAAATTTAATATATCTTTGAATCCCGATAAGGAAATTTTACAATTCCGAAAGCTCAAGTTTGAAAAATGATACGAGATTAACATCCCTAGTACATACAGAATGCTATATACATAGATAATAAATAAATTCAAATCCAATTTTTGTTTTACAAGTTTCAAAATAGATTCCGGTATTGGAATTTAAAAATCTCAAACTTTAAAGACTATCAGAAATAAAAAATTGTACAATTTATATTCAACATTTTAATTTCAAAATGATTTTATTAAAATATTTATTTTTTTCCTGCTTAACAGAAACATTGTCTAATATAAAACAAAAATTGTGAACTATTGCAAAGTTTAAAGCAATCGTATTGTGAAATGTTTTTTTTTTTTATTATCAAACATATTTTATATATAGGTATTACCAATAATGTATATTTTCTGAATGCCTTCTAAAGGTTTTTTCAAGGTGTTTCTTTTTGTTGCTGTATATTTTTAATTATTTTTATATCAGTTGTACTGTTAAATTTTACAATAATAATAATAATAATATTTTTTGGTTTTTCATTATAAAATAATGTATTTTTGCAAACAGATTTTTCTGTTTCTGTTTTTGTTATTTTTACTATTTTTATTTTGTTAATTTTAATTTTTCTCTGTTCTATTAATTGTTGTTTATTTTTTGTTGTTTATTTTTTGGTTATTTCATTTTGTTAATAAACAATTGCAAGCAAATTACAATGCAACAACAACAACAAATCAGTTACAACAACAACTAACAAAAACAGCAGCTCATTTAAGCAACAGTGGTCAAAACGTTGAGCAGGGGGCAGATTGGCAATATTGGGTGGGGAAGGCCATGAGATGTTTTCATGTGTCATAGCGAGGAGCTGGCTGAGAATCGAACAAGAGTATTGAAATAATTTCTACTTGCAGCAATAAGAGCAATAACAACAATAAAACAGCAGCAGCAACAACAACAAAATTGCAACAACAATCACAAAATTGCAACAACAATCACAAAATTGCAACAACAACCACAATAACTACACCAACAACATGCATGAGTTCAAAACAATTGCTGCATTCTCTTTTTTGGCTCTGTTCATTGCTCTATTGTTGTTTGTATTGTATTTGACTGGTTGTTTTTGTGGTTTTTGTTGTTGTTGTTGTTATTATTGTATCTATTAAATATATTTTTGTTTATAACTGTGAGCATATGTAGTCCATGTTCTTCGATGTATGCGCCAAACGGCTGGGTTTCTGTTTTGGACCAATATAAAAATATATTCAAACTTGTAATATTCCGAATATTTCTTTACTAAATCACCTTAATAACCCAGCAAACCAAACGATAATTTTACAATATCGAAACGATATCGTTTATTGCCTCAAATTGTCGTTTTCGATAATCTATAATGATACGAAAACGATAGGGTTTTTTTTATAAAAACGAACCTATCTAAAATGATATCGTTGTTTTTGTCGTTATAGATATCAAGATATCATAAAAGGATTTGTTTTCGATAAACAAATTTTATGAATTGAATAAATTTTATTTCTTGACAAAAATTATAAAAAAACACGCAATAAAATATTCAAAAACTTTGAGTTTTATATCTAAAATTTATCATTATCATATCGAATTTAAAAATTATCGTCAAATGGTTTGTAAGGAACGTTCAGAATTCCGACACTCTAAGGAAAGTTCCAAAAGTTCTCAAAAAAAAAATGTGTATAGTTTCTGAAATCAATAATGTTCATTTTTTGTAGTAATTGTGTCAGAACGGATAGGGACAGTTTATAAACCGTTTTTCAACATATTTAAAACAGACAAAGACGTAGTCATCTGTATCACAAGCAGTCTTATTTCTGCGCGTGAGTCCAAACTATTTTGTGAGACCTTCTGAGAGCTTTTCTTGGAGAAAATGTTTATTTCAAATAAAAAAAAATAGTAGACAGGAAATCATTTAGTCGGCATGTGGTTCTACTTCCCGAGTGGAAATTTGTTGAGGTTAGCCATATTTCGCATCCGTCCCTGATCAGAATACGATCAGGCATCCCTAACAAAGGCCACCTGAAATATTCCTGTTCAGAGTCGACTAGGGTAAATCCTATTTTAAATCCACATAAGGCAACCTCGAATGCATCCTTCATAAAAAATCCTGATAAACTTATGAAAAATCGAGATGTTTTTAAAAACCTTTTTATTGTTGTAATAAAATATTCAAATACATATATATTAACCTCTAATGCAAAAGTAATTGAAATTGTCAACATTTTTAAAAATTTGAAATATCTCATTTACCCCCAAATCAGGTATCTTTTTATTATCGTGTGTCTACGATTCGTTCCCAGTCCCCTTCGTCTAAAATTTTTATAACGTATTTCAATCGTTTCGCTCTTTGAATCGAACGTTGGTTTCAAAATTTTTATTTCGCCAACTATTTTTCATAAACATTTTTTTTTTCGTTTTTCTTTAAACTCTCAAAACGAGCGTACTCAACGTTTCGTTTGATACATGAATCCAAAATTGTAGTCACACGATATTCAACCGATATTCAAACGAATTGTAGCCGATATTGTTGTCACCGGGAAATACATGATCGGGGCGTTAGACTCAAAACGTTGACTTTTTGTTATTGCACAAAATATTGACACGACTTTGTTCACAAAACAACTATTTTTTGTTTGACAGGGCTCGAGAATTTGATGAAATCACTCTCAGAATAATTTAAATATACATCGAATGGTATATGGTTAGGATAAGGGTAAGATCAGAAAGCATGATCAGGCAAACTGATCAGGATAGCAACTTCGAATATCTTTACGTTTTGAATGATGTGGAAACATGATCATTATCTTATTTAAAATTGCCTGATCAGGCATCCTGAACTAAATTTCGACTCGGAATGCTTGAGAATCAATGCTAGCATAGCTTCTTACGCCTGTATTTTACTACTGGAATATTCATTATTTAAAGCTGTCAAAATCTTTTCAAAGATGACTTGATTGAACGATGATTTTTACAAAAATGAACCGAAGATTTTCCACAAATTTTAAAGCAGATCACCAGAATTTATAGAGTTCTATTAAGCCTAGTGTACATTTTTAAGGTTTGTCTTATTTCCCTATTAGGGTAAACATTATAATGACCAGATCAGTTCGCGATCATGGCCAATTTCTACTAGAGTTCATATTTGAATACGATACCTTGGCATCTCTATTAAAGATTTTTTAACGATTTTCTTTTTTCTATCTCGCGAATTTAGCTAGATGATAGGAAACTATATATTTTTGTAGAAGGGCTTACAAAAATTTTGCTGTATATGGAATAAAATTGAATGCATTAAATTAAACTAGAATTTGTTATTCAAGTATGGTAAATCTCTGGAAATTGTATAGTAACATTGGATAGAATTATGATATCATTGTTTATTTTTTGTTCTTCGTTTTTGTTTATCAATTGTTAAATATTTGTTTATTTTTTTTGTTCCTTTAAAACGATTTAGAAAATACTGTGCACATTGTTTATTCCTATAAAACTGCAGTTTGTCCTCTTATAGCCATTATTCTTCGTTCTACTATTTATGCATTTATTTATTCTATTTCTTAGTTTAGACACTCTTTATTCGTGCTTTATTCTACTCTACCATATCAAGCAATACTCAGTTGAAATTGTCTGTCCATTCGTCCACAGCTGCTGCAATGCGCAGCTGCAATTGGGAGGCAAAACTTGAAAAATAATAAAAAAAAATCAAAACAAAAAATAAAATTCAACTCTAAAAAAAATAAACAAAAAAAAAAAAACACAACAAAGAAAACACTTTGTGCTCTGCAAAAATCATACAAAAAATACCATGTAAAATGATGAAAAAGTTATTTTGAACTCTGCGCCTAGAAGAAGTAGTTGGTGGTGGTGGTAAACAAAGAACAAACGAATGCATATCGAAAACAAAATGTCAAATTAATTTCTGTACTTTCTGTTCCATCGTTTAGTACTGGTTTCTGTATTTGAATTGAATGGGTTGAGGGGGGCGATAGGGAGAGGCGGTAGTACTTGTGCCGACAACTTGATCGGACTTGTTTCCCTCAACTATTATATTCTTCATTGTTTTATTTGGCTTACTCTGGATGTGGGTTTTTCTGTTCTTCTTCACAGATGATTCACTCAAAGGATTTCTTTTTTTTCTTTCATGCATTCTGAATCTGTTTGTTAAATATTTATTACTCATCTGATTTTCTTAATACAGAGATGTACACTTAAAAGAGCTCTTTTATTTTCAGATTTTTCAAATAATCACCCAATCATAAATACTTTATTTGTTGGATTTGTTCACTCGGAATATAAAATCGTTTGAAAAATATTTTTATTTCAGTACAAATTTATTCATGATTATGTATATTAGTCAATTATTTATGTGTTTAAGGGCCATTTTCACAATATCCAGTTAAGTGTTTCAATTCCATATATTCTATGGGTAACTCTAAGTTAAAGTGGCAGTTAGTGCTTAACCGAAGATGGTGAAAACGACAATAAATGTATTTTATTCTGCTACGCATTCAATTAAAAAAATATTTCCAAAAATTCGTTTGATCGTGAAATTAAAATGAAAACCACATTGTTGTATATTTTATTTATACATCAACCATAACTGTCACAATTATTATTTTATTTTTAAAATTGTTTCTAATACACAGAATGATTTAATATCATAAACTTAAAAATCCAAAATTAGAATAGACGGAAAGTTATAACTACTAACATTTTTCGAATATAATTTAATTGCACTAATTAAAATTCACAGAAGAAAGATTAAGGTAAATTTTTTTCCGGAGACAATTCTTCCTAGACACCCCGAGACAATTGTTTCTCGAACATTTCATTGAAAAACAATTCTTGCCCCAGAATCAGAATATGATAAGGCAACGCTACCAATGGCCGTTGAAATGATCCTGATGAGGATCGACTAAAGTAATCATAATTTTAAATCCACGTAGAAGAACCTGATCCATCCTTTATAAAAAATTCTGATCTAAAGCCTACGTAATGGAGCCTGATGCTATGAAAAAACCTGTTTGGAAATCGTATTATTATTATTATATTATGATCGAGATGTTATTAAAAACCTTTTATAATAAAATTGGGTAACAAAATTGTTATAATAAAATAAAATATTATAATAAATCCGCAGTGAAAAATCTGATGTCCTGCTTTGGCATCACTTTTATACAAGACAGCTGATTTCGCAGTTGAATCAAATAAATATTGGTTGCTACAACCTAATGTTATATAATTTTGTCAATATAACCAACTATCTGTTGAGTCAACTAAATATTGGTTAAATATTGGTATCATTTTGAATTTACTTGCTGTAATAAAAATATTGAAAATGGATAAAAAGTTTGTTTCTCCAATCAATGTTGCAGTTGTTTCAACTAATAGTTGGTTACGCTTCCTACTATTGTTTACCACAAATGAATTTCAGTTGAGGCTGACTAAATTTGGTAGATGCAAATGAATATTCGTTGAAACAACTGCACACCAAACAATTATTTTTTTGTGTGTAATCATAACATTGTTTGAAATCAAGCAGCCTGATCAGACAATGATCGCATCCTGAACTAAATTTCCACTCAGGACGTTTTCTTGAAATACTTGAATATTGAACTTAAGAAAAATTCTGTTTTTAATTATTTTGTCACTCGCCGTTGAATAAATTAATCGTTTTATCAAATAAATTTTTTTAATAAGTAAAAATTGTTATATTTATGACAATTTGTGATCGATTAGTAGAATATTTTTGATGATTAAAGAGACCATCTAATTTTTCAAATGCAAAATATTACAATATATTTCATGGTTCTTTCAAAATTCGATAATATATTGTATACTTGACATAAGAATGTGTATAATATATGTGTATAAAATACACTTGCATTGAAAATCTTTTTGGTCAATTAGAAATTTTCTGCAATAAAAGCTTTACAAGGTACTTGAGATGTTTTGTTTAAAATTGCATCATACTTATTTTTGCAAAAAAAAAACAAGAAGCCAAAAATAAACGGTACAAAATTTTACAAATTAATTTAAAAAATCACAAAAATTAAAGAAACAACAAAAAAAAAGAAAAAAAGAGACTAATAAATAAAGTACAAATATAAGAAAACAAAAAGAATTCTTGTTTAATGGCTCACAACAAGCCATAAAATAAGTATAAACAATGTTTAAATGATTTCAATAACTGTACAAACATAACAAGTTTAATAAAAGATACAATATATATATAGAAAAAAATCTAAAAGAAATAATAAAAGTAAAACAACTGGCTGCTGTTTAAATTCATAAACACAATTTAATGAAATCATTATTTGTGCAGCAACAGGTCACATAAAGTGGTTTAAGACAATACAAAAAAAAAATACTGGCTGACGACAACCATACGAAAGACAAATTTATTAATTGCAACAACTTAATGCTGAAAAGTAAAAGGAACACGACTGACGCGACGTACAAAGCTGAATTTAATGTTGATAAAAAATGTATTTATTGACTTGTGAGACACTTTTTAGGTTAAGTTGACAGAAATGAAATAATGTCAGTTAAAGATAATTTTTGTTGAAGCAACGGCAATACGGAAACATCTCTTTTTTTATACAGATTTTCTAACGTTAATTTTTAATTTGAGAAATAATCAAAATAGTTTTTAATAGTTGGTGTTAGTAACCCTACAAACCATTTGGCGATAATTTTTAAATTCGATATAATAATGATAGATTTTACATATAAAACTCAAAGTATTTGAAAATTTGATTTTCTGAACAAATAAAAATTGTTTATCGAAAATAAATCCATTTATGATATCATCTCGATATCTATATCATTTCAGATAGGTTTGTTTTTATCGAAAAACCTATCGGTTTCGTATCATTATAGATTATCGAAAACGTCAATTTTAGACTATAAACGATATCGTTTCGATATCGTAAAATTATAGTTTGGTTTGCTGGGATGTTTTTAATAATTATGAAAGTTATACGATATTTATAGTCGGCTTCGACAATAAATATCCTTCACGGTAACCGCACATATCTTCAGAGATCTCCAGGGTTTACGAAACTTGAAAATAACTGCAAATTTAAAATCGCTTAATAATATCCTTTAATGCTTAATAATTTCTTTTAATTTCCTTTAATGGTGCCCTCAAAAAAAAAAAACTGGTACATATGGGTGTACCAGTTTTTTTCGGAGGAAAAAAATGTATATAATTTAGTATAAGTTCAGTTTGGCCGGTATAAAGTAAAATTTACTCATATATTTTAGTGTTATACGAGGTTTTTAAACATAAATAGTCGAGTCACAGGTCTCCATGAACAGATCATGTCCATTTTTAATACCATATTGCGTAGGTATATAATCTAATTTCGAAGCTTTATGGAACTATCCTTTAATGGTTTATTGTAATCGTGATTTCAATAGACTGAAAAACGGACATCGTTATATCGGCGCAGGAGATCTCTCTAATCATCTCCTTCTGAAGATTACAAATGGATGACCTTTCACTTTTAATGTAGGGTATACAAGTAGCCGCGGTAGCTCAGTGTTAGAAAATATTTATTGAATTCAAAAATTTATTCAAATTCAAAAAATCTAAAAAAAAATTATTAACACTCCGAGTGCAATTTCTGATCTCATCCGTCTGTGATCAGAATAGATTTTCATAGAAAAACTGTAAAAAAATTGTAATTTAATTTAAACTCCTGCTTAGTTTTGACTATAGTTATAGACCATAATTTTTTTTGTACAGCTGTTCAAAATGTTGATTTTTATAAGAGTTTGGCTTTCTATAAAGTACTTGGAAAAAGTATACAAACAATTGATCGATCCAATTCTTAACAGGAGATACATTTATGTTACGTCTATCTAGAAACGCAATAAAATGATTTGAAATTGAAAATTGTATATAAATAATTTTATCGTTTCAGAAGGCAAAGACCACAATGTATCAAAGTAAATCACGGCCAAACAATAGCAATGCCTAAAAGATAAACAGAAAACAGCTGACCCACAAATACAAAATCCAAAAACAAATACAAATGTAATAAATATTGATAATACAGATACACACACCCACAGATACTATATGTGGTCGGTCGGTCGGTCGTCATCAGCTGTTTGTGCAACCAACAGAAAATGGTCTCTAAAAGCGACGACGCAACAAAACCTAATACAAAATATAAAAATACAAACGCAATAATAAAATGCAAAACACAACGAAACAAAAAATAAAAAAAAAACACAAAATGCACAAAAACAAATACATAACAATTTAACAGCTGTGGTCCGACCGATAGTATTATATCTCATATAGTATATAGATTGGTCTCTGGCAGAGGTATACTGTGTGTGAATAAAATACAATCGTAGTGGGTACTACGTGTGAGTCTGTCAAGTCAGTTCAAAGTGACTGACTGATAATTGCAGTGGAATTATATAGATTTCTTCTATATAGTACTGTATCTACATGATTTTTGTTTTGTTTTATTTTATTTTAGTTTTTTATATTTATTTTTGTGTTCTTTTATTTTTGCATTATGCATACTTTACACTAGAGAACTTTTGCAATCGGTCAAATCAAGTTTATATGTATATTTTAATAATCTCGTCAGATATATAAAGTTTATTTATAAACATGAGTCGAAAAATGTAAGTTTATTTCATGTATAATTCAATTCAGATGTGCATATTTCAAAAAGTAGACGAGTTATCAGATAGCTAGTAATTTTGATCGTTAGTTTGTACTATGCTCATATGGTCTTCAATTAAGGGTATTAATTACATCGCAATCAGATTACAATAATACGATTTCTATCTGATTTTTTTTATAGGATTCAGAAGAGGTTACCTTAAATAGACTTAAGATAAGGTTTCTTTGTACAAGATGGATCAGGTTGCCTCAGGTGTATTTAAAAGTAAGCTTACCGTCCCGAGTGGAAATTTAGTTCAGGATACGATCATTGTCTGATCAGGCAGCCTGATTAAAAGTCAGACAATGATCAGGAGTTTTGATCAGTGCCTCATTCAAAACGTGACGCTATTCGAAGTTGCCTAATCAGGCTTCCTGATCTTATTCTTCTTTTATCCTTATATAATTTTTTTATTATAAAAAGTTTTTAATAAAATCTCGATCATATTATATTAATACGATATCCAATAAGGTTTTTTTTTTCATAAGATTCACATCAGTTTTCATCAAGTAAACTTTATAACAGTATTTTTTATGATGGTTGGATCATGTGGATTTGAAATTAGGATTACCCTAGTCGACCCTGATCAGTATCATTTCAGGTGGCCTTTGGTAGGGATGCCTTATCGTATTCTGATCAGTGACGGATGCGAAATAAGGCTAACCTTAACCCATTTCCACTCGTGGTAGTCGACCCTAATCAGACTTATGTGCACCTTCTCAAAATTAATTGAAACTTGGTACAAATGTACTTTACTAAATTAAGCAAAATTAAAAAAAACTCTAGTTCCCAAAATATAGTGACTGGAAAAGTAAAAAAATCATTAAAAAAGGTTAGTTAACTTAAACGAGTGTATCTTAAAAAGTAGTTTACATATGAAATCATTTGCGGTATCGTTTTAAAGGTATTAATCTCACCTTTAATCTATAATACTTTTTATGTAAAAGAACAAGTCTTGATTGCCTGACTGATTGATGAACGCCGAGACCAAACCCTTAGACCTACACCCAGAAAGAAATACTATATAAATAATAGTTTTTTTACTATTAAAAATAGTCAATAGGATAAATTATTATTTTAATCGGAAAATACCATTAAATACTAGAAAATACCATGACATTGCCATTGAGTTTATATGAGAAGATTTATTTTTTGTATACTATTAAATCAATAATTTTCCTATTGACCAATTTTAATGGGATTTGAGGGAATTTTTTTCTGGGTGTAGGAACATGAAATTTGGACAGGGTGTTTATGTTCCGACGTAAACGCCAACTTAGACGGAATTTTTTGAAATTCGCCCGTAAGGTGGCGTGATTAAACTGAACATAATAATTCAAAATGTGTGTGTACTTACTGAAATTTGTCAAATTTCAGATGGAAAGAAATTGGACTAAGTCCACGATCGAGAATTGTCTCTCAACTTGATTTTAAATAGTACTGTTGCATAGTGTTGACACTTGATTAGTACTGTACATATGACTAAAAAAACTATATAGTTTTTTTTTATTTTGTTATTGTATGCTAAATGTAGTGGACAGTATGTCTACTACAGAAACCTCGAACTTGCTTTGAAACGTACTAAGTTTAATTTTTTTTTTATTTTATAGTTGCTTTATCTATGGTTGTTGTGTAGAAATGAGACAATTTTGCACTAGTAACAGCGATACTTTACAAATACTTGGCTGTTTTCGAGTTATATGAGACATAAAACTAATTTTACAACAAGATAAATATAAATATTTGTAAATGAAAATGGAAATAGCAATAGAAAACTAGTTAGAGATGAGAACAAAAAAAAGTTAAAAAGGAAAAAATATATATATTCCCCCGAGAGACTATTTATTATATATATATATTTAATTGGAGACTGACTAGCTGTGTGCGGTTCACTGCACTAATTGAACATATAGGCGAGAATGTCATTATCAATCAGTTGATATGGACTATGTTTTGTTTTTATTACACTATAATTTTGCATTTTATTGCATGTCTAATGGGACCAAATGCTTATAAAGTTCTTAATTGATTCTATACATATTATCGATGTGAAATTGTGGGGTGTAAATGGTTTATGTTACAGCAGCAAAGTTTTTTTTTTAAATTTTGTTTATTTTTTAAAATGTTTTCATATAATTTTGAAAACGAAAAATTTCAAATTTCATACATATTTCAATAAAACATTTAATTATGGGGTTATTTTGATTTGCCACTCTGCAAATATCGAAAAATATCGTTTATTAGCTAACATTTTTGTTTTGGATCCTCATTATAGATATGAAAATGATAATGATATCATTGTTTTTGTCATTATAGATATCGAGAAGATATCTATCATTAATAGTTTTATTTTCAGTAAACAAAATTGTTTTGGTTCAATTCTAATGAACACAATTTAATTTTCATATACTTTTAGTTTTATATCAAAAATTTTTCGTTTAAAAAATGTCGTCAATTGTCGTCAAATTACCCGAGTAGAAATTGGTTAGGGTTAGCCTTATTTCGATCAAAATACGATAAGGCATCCCTACCAAAGGCCACCTGAAAGGATAACGAACAGGGGCGACTAGGGTAATCCTAATTTCAAATTTACGTAAGTCAATCTGATCCAACCTCCATTAAAAATACTGATCTAAAGTCGACTTAATGAAACTTGATGTGACACTTATGAAAATAAATAAATTTGACGTCACAAAAATCAAATGTAATTTCGATTGAATTACAGAAACGATTTGATGATCATGATGATGTTAGGTGACATCTCCTAGGGATGCCTTTTTATATTCTGAAAACTAACATTAATAAATTTTCACACCAGTTGTTCTTTAAATAAATTGATAATGTTTTTTTAGTAAAATGACTGATGCTGCCTTAAAAAAAGCACTCGATGTAATATAATTTAATATTTACCTGAACAACACTTTAGTACAGAAGTTGTTAGATTTCATTAATTTTTTGATCATTTTCCGACATTTAAATTCAAGGTTGCAATTAAGTCTCACGCAGCAATTGCCGACTGCGCTGTTCTGCGTCGCACAACCTACCCCTCTGCTCGGTCAGCAGTGATGACCCTGAAAACAGCAGCCAGGAGTCTCTAACTTTGACACACAGCTGCCTGCGTCGCTGCTTTGCAGCCACATCACATAGATCGGTCAATGTTTTCCGAATTCTTTTCATGCATTGTTTTTTAAATACTTTTTCACTTTTCCAATACTTTATTAACAATTTTTCAATATTTTATTTGTGTTTCTCGCCATTTTTAAACAATTTTTCTCAAATTAAAACGAAGCACTTACAAAATGTCGTCGACTCACTTTATGCATTTCCGCTGCGTACGAAAATTTGACATTTGCTAAATTTGACATTTAAGTAAAGTTTTTTTTTGTTGCCCGAAAATATGCAAAACTTTTTTATAACCAGGGATGAAAACCGTTATTTACTTAAAAACTTTTTTTTACTATAAATGTAAATTTTCATTTAAAATTCAAATTATCACAAAGCGCTTAGAATTACTAAAGCCTGAATCACACGATTGAATAAACAATCAACTTTTGAATCAATTTTCAAAACAATATATATATCAATCGTGTAATTCCTTAATTTTCCAAACAAAAATCTGGCAATCACACGATTGATATTAAAATTATTTGAAAATTTATTTAAAAGTTGATTGTTTATTCAATTGTGTAATTCAGGCTTAACAACTCAAAATGTTTTTAAAAATTTTAATTTTTACTAAAAATTAAAATTCTAATTAAAAATTTTAAATTATTTAAAAAAAAATTTGTATATTAGGAAGTAAAATTTATTTTTTGCGCATAAGTAAAGTCAAATTCTAAATGCTCTAAATAATCTCCAGGGAAAATTTAGTTCAGGATGCTATCCTTGCCTGATCAGGCAAAATTTTAAATTAGGTAATGATCATGTTTCCACGTTAGTTGCTGACTCAAAACGTGACGCTATTCGAAGTTGCTACCCTAATCAGGCTTCCTGATCTTACCCTTATCCTAACCATATACCATTCGATGCATATTTGAATTTATCAGAGAGTGATTTCATCAAATTCGAGCGCTTTCAAACAAAAAATAGTTTTGTGAACAAAGTCGTGTCAATATTTATTTATTATAAAAGGTTTTTAATAACATCTAGATTTTTCTCAAGTGTAAGATCAGGTTCAAGTAAGCTCTAGATCAGAATGTTTTATGAAGGATGGATCAGGTTGCCTTACGTGGATTTGAAATTAGGTTTACCCTTGTCGACTCTTATCAGGATCATTTCAGGTAGCCTTTGGTTGGTATGCCTTATCGTATTCTGATCAGGGAAGGAAAGAGGCTAACATCAACCAATTTCGACTCGTGAAGCTAATAAATAATTATAAATAATTGTTCCACGAATTTTAAGTACTTTTGTGATGAACATAAT
Source organism: Dryomyza anilis (assembly GCA_951804985.1). NCBI lineage: Eukaryota > Metazoa > Arthropoda > Insecta > Diptera > Dryomyzidae > Dryomyza > Dryomyza anilis. The sequence goes on along the minus strand of OX638130.1, from coordinate 100,489,819 downwards.
TTTATTGCTGTATATTTTTTCGTAATTAAAATATTCGTAGGGATTGGTGATTTATTAGAATATAAGTAAAAGGAATTGAAGTCGAAATTTGTTTAAAACATATTGGCGCATAATCATAGACAATTTAAAGTCAGCTTTAAATTTAAAATCAGTTTTTTGACAATTTATACTATACAAAATTTGTCAAAAAAGTCGAATTTATTATTAAAGTTGACTTTAAATTGTCTATGATTATGCGCCATTCTTTTTTGAAATCTTCTTTAAAAAAATACAATTCGGCATATTCCGAAATTTACTTTCGATCGAAATTCAAATATTTGACAACAAACTCGATTTGAATTCGTTTCATAAAAAAAATCGATAGAAATAAATTTATATGTATTGACGTGTTCTGGAATAGAAAAAAAAATGTTCAAAAAAAAAAATTGTTAAAAAAAAAAAAATCGAAAAAAAAATTTGTTCGAAAACAAAATTTTTGTCGAAAAAAAAAATTTTTTTTTCAAAAATATATTTTTTGTAAATATAACTTTTTTTTAATAAAAAGTTGTAATTATAATAAATATTATAAAACAATTTACTAATTTATGCATGTCGAGCACTTGAGAACTAAGAAGTACGGCAAACAATGAACGAAAAAAAAAACATTTTGATAGAAATTTGGTTTAATGAACAGAGTTCTTCAATATGAAGAACTAATATGTTGTATTTTATATTTTGGTTCATTAATATGATGAAACGTATTCTTCACATACAGTTCATCATATTGAAGAACACTTTTTCGATAGTTACCAAGCGTTCTTCATATTTATGATAGCATTCATAACATTGATGGCGTTAGTCATTAATATTATGAATGGCTCTTCAATACAATGAACATTCATAACATTGATGGCGTTAGTCATTAATATTATGAATGGCTCTTCAATACAATGAATCATGGTTTGAAGAACGGAATTCATCAATATGATGTAAATTTTTTTATCTGTGTAGGGTTTAAATTCGAAACGCGGCTTATAGAAATCGTTTGGACAATGGTGTCAAAGTAAAAAAAATGGTCATAATAAACAGGGACTCAAACCCTTTGGAATATCGGTTCCCATTCTGTTTCCAAGCTTCCGGTTCCAACCAAATAAATGATATGCATTCCGATTCCGATTCCACACATTTTTTAATAACGTTTCCGATTTCGTTTCCAAAATCGAAACGGTTCTATTCCGGTTTTTTGAGAAAATTAACATTTGTATCGTGTTTTTTTCTTCGAAAGAATATGGTTTTTTCTTCTGAAATAAACAGATAAAAATGTATTTATTTCTTTCAGTATATAACATTTGCGTTCTAAAAAAAAGAGTCTTATTGAAAAATATAACTATTTAAATGCAACATTTAAAATCACACATGTTCAGAATTAGCACCCACACATTTTGTGTGTAATAAAATGTTAAAAATTAGCTGTGTTTGCAAAATTGACAAAAAGCACTTATAGCACTAACATATGTCCCATATAAATCAGTACAAAGTCCAAATACTTTAGGTTTTAGTGCGATGTTGATGACCATATGCATACCTAACAAAAACTACTCTAAAGTAATTTAAAGAATATATGAAATGCAGGCTTTTTGACTATACGTCTGACAGTCTGTTAGTCTCCCTCGGTCTGTCTGTATGTCGAATCATCTGTACACCGTGTTTGCATTAGATAGCAACAGCATGCAAATGAATAGTAACTCGCGCGGTATTGTTTGCGTCCTCGTCGATCCATCCGCGTAGTGACTGACGGCGCGTCACGTACTAAAGTCGCCAACCAGCATGAATTGTCTGATATGGCATTCTCGAAATGCGCACAAAATATGCAGTAAATAAATATTAAAACTAATATAACTTGAGTAGTAGAGTACGTTGTAGAATTATTTATTATATTTTTTTTGTATTTTTCTAAAATATATATTTTTGCTGCGTAGTTTTTATAAAATATTAGGTCACAATACAGGCATTTTAGGCACGCACAATATTCATTAGTTAGGGTAGGTAATGTTTGTGCTCCATTTTACAATATTACAACAATTTAAACAGCTTGCTGAAAACATTGTTTTATTATTTCGAGCACATAAATAAGACTAATCTACGAAACGAGAAAATAAATTTCGCATTAATATTTCATTAGAATTCGAAATCAGAAAAAAAACAATATAAATTTATAAAAATGTATGTACAATTTATACTACATCTACGTTTTTTTTTATGAAAAATGCAGTTCTACTACATTTTGTTAGTTATTAAATACATTTGTATTTATTTGACTAAATTTTGCTACACATGCTACAAATTTATTTTTTACTTTTTACAGAAACATTTATTGTAGTTTTATTTTTTTGCTTTTATTTTAATTATTAGAAGTTCGTTGTGCGGGCATAAACGAAATATATGTCTATATCTACAAATTCGTTTGCAGAAATTTTATTGCAGAAACTTTTTTGTTTTTTTGTTATTTTCCGTACTTTTTGTAATTATTTAAAGTACGTGTTAACACTCGAAAGACGACCGTAAGCAGGGATAAAACCAAAATCATGCAGACTTAAGTATCTGACCGAAAACTAGTGTGGCAACTCATTGGGTTTCCCGCTAAAACTGGTTGGTTTTGAAATGAAAAACGAGAAAAAAAATCTGGCTACTCTGCATTAGACACATAATTTTCTGATTGCGCTTTATTGGCACGCATATTATTCATATGTGGTACAATTGAAAAGCAACACTTAAGTGGTTAGCATTCCTTTGAGTCGTCAGAACTGATGATGCTTAGTGATGCTTCCGTCTGCACCAACAGCAAAATATTTTTGTTGTACAATTCTACAGGTTTAAAATCTTTTTTAAGAAAATAAATATTTATAAAAAATACTTATAGAATGTAGTAAAAATAAATGCATATATATTAGAAATAAATGAATACGTAGTAAAAATAAATGCATATCGCTCATTTACTACAAGAGTGTCATAACTTTCAATTGATTTTTACTTTGCATATAAAATATATGGGGCATATAAAATGAGGTAACGGCATGCGGTGAGTTTACAAGATATGAATTTCAAACTGCTCGGTTGTCGTCTAAAATTTTTAGCCTGAAAAAAATATCCAACTCAAAATTAAAAATTATTTAAAAATGTATGATTTGTTATTGTTTTTCACCGAACAAATTTGAATTTGAAACAGTTTGAAAATGTGTGGTTCATGTCTGAAATAAATAGCAAAAACATTTTGGTTGATAAAGTAAAAAAACTGAGGCTAAAATTGTAGCGGCTGTTTTGAAATAGCTGCTGTTTTCAAAACTAGCCTGGTTGATAAACTACAGCGAAGATGAAACATTATATAACAAACTAGCTGGACCCGTGCACGACTCGTGCCAAGATTTAGTGAATGCAAGGATATGGAGTGATTTTATTAATATAAAGAACATATTTATTATTCATATCTTCCCCGTAAAATTCTTCCCCGTAGAACGCTTTCCCGTAAAATTCTTCGGGTAGAATTCTTTCCCGTAGAATTCTCCCCCGTAGAGTTTTCCCCAGTAGAAGTTTTAGTGTGGCGAGTTTTAGTGTGGTGGTTTTTAGAGTGATGAATTTTAGTGTGGTGAGTTTTAGTGTAGTGAATTTTAGTGTGGTGAGTTTAGTGTTGTGAGTTTTAGTGTGGTGAATTTGGGTGTGGTAAGTTTCGTTGTGGTGAATTTTAGAGTGGTGAGTTTTAGTGTGGTGTGTTTTAGTGTGGTGAGTTTGAGTGTGGTGAATTTTAGAGTGGTGAGTTATAGTTTGGTGAGTTTTAGTTTGGTGAATTTCGGTGTGGTGAGTTTAAAGAATTTGGGATGGTTGGTATACCGAGGTGTGAAATATCATAAGATCACTACAAAGATCACTATAATATCTGTTGAAATACACCATCTGGAAAATGTACCTTCTATGGGGGGTGCCACGCCCAGTGGTCTAATACCGCCCACATTCCGCGAGACCGTTTAGAATGGTTATATATAACGCTGACCAGAATTTCATTAAATTTGCTATGCTAATTGCGGACATAATGTGTTTTTAATTTTTGGGTTATATGGGAGGTGCCACGCCCACTCCACCAATCTCACCGAGATATAGCCTATACTCTGCCCAGACCCAACATACATGTTGTGTCAAAATTTGATTCAATTCGGTTCAGCCGTTTTGACGCCTATTCGGAACATACAGACATACAGACATACATACTTACATTCGCAAATATATAGTAGATAATTCTCCAAATTAACTCCAAAATCGCGTTTTTTGAGTTATGACACTCTTGTAGTAAATGAGCATTATGTAGTTATATTTTTACATTTTCTCAAAGATCAATAAATACAGAATGTAGTAAGAATAAATACAGATGTAGTAATGTTGTACGCATAACAAAGTATAAAACAAGACACAATGTAGTTATTTTAATACAAAGGTATTCAAATTTTGTTTAGAAATGCAGTGAAATTATGTAGTTATTTTCCATAGAAAAACAACAACATCAATATAGTAACAACAAATACATTTTATTTTTAATACATTATTTTTTTTTTTTTTGGCGAACAATTTTGGTTTTATGGTTTCAGCTATCGTTTGAATCAATGTTTTAAATTTGGCGTTTTATGAAATGTCTTATAAATGAAAATTATTTATAAGTGAAGACATTATTTGTAATAATTAGATTTTAATATTCATTGAAATTACTTAATTTTAAAAGATTTATAAAGTGAAAAAATGCGTCACAATTTAATTTATAATAAGGCTGATGATGATTATATTATTTTTAATATTTCAAATTGTCATCGACCCATACAATGGAATGAGTATTGGATTTTAGTTTGTTCCTCTATCATTAGTTGTCTTTCAATGACTTAATGAATATATTTCATGTCAAGTGTTCCACACGATTGCGATTATTTTGTCTATATTGTCTATAATATAATTCAAACAATTTCTAATAGTTACTACAAGTTGAATTGTGCATTAATTATACACAACACACAAGCTTTATTGCTGATTTGAACAACAAAAAAAAAAAAATAAACTCTACGGACATTTTATAGATTCTTAAAGATTATTTCTGGATTATGTCAGAGAATACAACTGTAAATCAATTATACTACACTCAGAAAAAATAGAATGATAAAGTAGAAATCACATATTTTGATTGATTTAATAGAAATGTTCATGCCAAATTTCAAGATGGTATTTTGATTGCATCATATTTTAAAAAATAATTTTCTAAATTTTTATTTATTTTTTGCAATTTTTTTTTTCGACAGTAAAAGTTGCAATAATTCATGAATGTATTTCTAAATCTAATTTCTAAAATGGTGCCAGTTTTATCATATTGACTCTAGTTTTTGAGATATTGATTTTGGGGTATATTTTTTACATTTTTCCAAAAATGGTATATATCTCAAAAACTAGGGAGAGTTTGAAGAAACTGACGCCATTTTCGAAATCAGAGTTACAAATACATTAAAAAATTATTGCAAATTTTACTTTTGAAAAAAATATTTTATTTTTCAATACAAAAAATTTGTAAAAATTTAGAAAATTAATTTTTAAAATATGATGCTATCAGAATACCATCTTCAATTTTGCCATGAACATTTATATTAAATCAACCAAATTACACGATTTTTTTCAGAATTTTTAAAAGGGTCCTTTTTAAGGACATTAATTTTGAAATGTAAGAATAAGGACCACGGGCCACATGTTAAAGTTTAGAATTTACAACTTACTTTTTCTTAAAGCCTGTTCTATTACCTTTAAAACGAACCATTAACGAAGTTTCTAACATTTCTACTTTAAGAGATATTGAAATATAAACAACCATACCAAAGTGATTTTTGGCCCATTTTTTGTAACTTTGAAGCACTGTATCTCTGGAAGTAGAGGTCTAAAAAAATAAAAAATTTGTCAATTGGCATATCTCAATAAGCTTTATCAGCTGCGAAGAAGGTCAGTTCCAACCGTTGGTCGATTTGGTGTTGAAGGGCCCCTATTGACTATTTTTAATAGTAAAAAATTATTATTTGTATAGTATTTTTTTCTTGGTGTAGATAATTGAAATATCTCGTTCAAAAATTGTCTGAGAAATTGCAAAATTTTAGAATTTATTGAAAATTTCAAAAGTTATAATCACATAATAAATTTTTAAAATAAAAAAAAATTTAGGAAATATCTAATAATTGATAATTTAATACAAAATTTAAAATTATAACTACTTTGACAAAAGTCTAATTTCGTTTTTAATGAATCAGTTACTCGATACTTCTTACGAATAATAACACATTTAAAGATTTAATATTGAAATTTTTCATAAAAAAATTTGAAACATGTTAGTTTTCGTTAGAAGCATATATATAATGAAGCCAGTTATGTTTTTTTTTATATAAAACTCTTTCTGAATTGATGCAATTTTAATATTTTAAAATATGCACAATTTTTTACTTTTGATGATGCGATGCAAATGCTAATTTCTACTCCAGTGCCGCCTGTCTATATAATTATTTTTATTATTTTATTGTTAGAATTTTTTGAACTATGACAGGTGTGATTGTGTTTTTTTTTCGATGAAAATGAAATTTCATTTGGTCAGCAGCGAGACAAACATTAAATTAGTAACTCAGTGATAATCATAGGTTATTCCAATACCGGACACACTGACTCACTCGAACTGCTAGCTGCCCGGGGTGGATTTCTCTCGTTTTGTATGCAAATAAAAAAAAAAGCACTTTGGCTCCAACAAAATGATACCTTATTGTACTAGGTAGTACTGGTACTGCATGTTGCATGTAGAATACAAATAATGCACTGGGTCAATGAACAGCAGCGAGGGTTGTTTCTGCTCGACTGCCGAACAACGACGAGTACGATGCAGCTAGGAAACGTTCGAATGCGTGCGTGAGTGCAACAGAATTTCATAAATAATTTTAAAAATATTAATAAAGTTTTAATAAATCCAACCAAATTCAATTGCAGTCATTTTGACGATACGTGTACTTTTGACAAGGCAAACTATCTATTAGATTTTTTACAATTTGCTATCATTTGTCATGTCAGTTGGTTTTTGTGTTAGCTGCATTTGCAATATTTAAGGGGCATTTAATTATAACCAGTAAAAACTATACCTAAGCAATCGTATACTCAGAAAATAGTTTCCTCTTTATAAGAAATAATGAACTTGAAAGAGCATTGCGAAACAAAATGTGTGTTATACAAACGTCAATCTCCGAAAAAGTGTAACAGAATTATATAATTTGTGCATTGATTTGAGTGTTACTAGAGACAGGGTGACAACGAATGCACAAAGTTTAACCGCATAAATGCTGCATACTTCTAGGGAAATTTGCCGAGCAAACGCAAGGGTTTGGGTTATGAATTGATAATACAAAATTATTCAATTCATAAACAATTTATTTTAAATTTCATTTAATTTTAAAGCCAATTTTTAGCACAATGTACGTTAAATAGCACAAAAATAAGTTAAATGAAAAAAGGTCATTTTTCAAGTAAGAAGTAAAGTTTATTGATTTATGATTGTGGTATTTTTTTTTTTCGTTTGCAATAATTTATATTTTTGCAATTATTCTGAATTATTCAGATTATGTTGAATATTGATAATTCTTAAAATAAATTATTGATAAGTGTAATTGTGCCACTTATATTTTTAATAACAAAATAAAATTCACTTTTTATGTTGATTATTTTTAATTTTTTCTTTTTACGCTTCATTTGTGCATATAACAAAAATCTATGAATAACAAGTTTGTTTTGTTTTGTTCTTTTTTTTTCCTCTATTTACGTTAAAGGTAACGTAAATTGTTTTTTTTTTTTTTTTTGTTCCAAGAGTTAATAAAAAAATATATATTTTTTTTTACTTAAGGTCGTTTCTCTATTGTGTAGTTGTTGTTGTTCTATTTAAATATTGTTTACTAAAAATTATTTACAAAAAAAAAAAGTCTGCGACGTTGTGCGTTTTATTTATATCGGTAATTTTAGGAATGATTTAAAAAAAAAATATATATTTATTTTGCGTATCAGATTTGTTGACTTGATATTTTCAGCTTGTTGTTAACAACACAAAAACAACAACAAGAATAAAAAATTATTTGGCATGATTTTTATCAGTTGTTTTTACAATATTACATTAAAAGTTATTTCTGTATTTTTTTTTAGAAGGAGTTTTTGCTTGCTAACATCAGACAAGTTATAAGTTTAACAGCATCTGTGAATAGGATTAATTTTAATTATATGCAAAGTTGTATTTATTTCAGTGATTGAAACCGTTCATTCTTAAAAAAATAACCGTTATGCATGAATATTAAATAAAATGATATTTAAAACAGTTTCATACCAGTTTTTAAATCGGTTTTAAACAGTAAAAAATATCAAAAAAAAAATGTATTTTGTTAAAAGACATTTTTAATATTTAAGGCATCGAGAAAATGGAGACTCTTTTTTTTAATTTTGAAATTTTTGCAAAAGCAAGAACAAGATCGACATTCCGATGTAAGAACAACGAGCTTTCCAGAAAGAACAATACTAACAGTACACCCAGAAAAAATACTATATAAATAATAGTTTTTTTACTATTAAAAATAGTCAATAAGATAAATTATTATTTTAATTGGAAAATACCATTAAATACTAAAAAAATACCATGACCATGTTAGTATTGAGCTTTCCAGAACAATACTAACAGTACACCCAGAAAATTTACTATATAAATAATAGTTTTTTAATATTACAAATAGTCAATAAGATAAATTATTATTTTAATCGGAAAATACCATTAAATACTAAAAAATACCATGACATTGCCATTGCATTTATATGAAAAATATTTATTTTTTGTATACTATTAAATCAATAATTGTCTTATTGACCAATTTTAATGGGATTGGATGGATTTTTTTTTCTGGGTGTACATGCATTCGGTTAGTAACCGCAAATGAAATTGGTACTCGTCAAGTACCCCTAGAAGTATGCATCGTAAATGCAGTAAAGTTTAAATTTGCATATTAGTGGTCACCCAATCCGTGACACTTAAACGAATTTTTAAATAATATACTTCTGAGTTACTTTTTCGGAAGTTCATCACATTATTTACTATATCTTTTTTTAAAAATCATATAAAAATCAAAAAATGGTATGTAGAATGCTGTGGAATGAATGTCAAAAAATTCTATTTATACCTTTTTAGATGCAGACTCGTCCATAGTCTTAAAAATCGCAAACGAAGTGAACGCACCAAAATGAAATTTGAACATTTCACTATACAACTTTCAGCGAACTTACAAAAAATTGCTCGCGAACTAAAAATTGAATCAAACACTGTTTTGAAGGTAATAAATTAGTTTAAATAGGATCTTACCAACCTTGTTAAAAAAATCCCAACATTTCAGGCATATTGTTCCGAGTCATTTGTTCGTAGAATCAAAAAAAAGATAGTCTGAAGACGTTGAAGGTTATAAAAATACTAGACAGGAATATGGTGAATTACACTGAGGAAAATGAACGTACCAAATAATTGAAAAATTCAAGTGCTACATAATGATCGACGAAACGTACGTCTTAGGCGACTTTTCTCAATTTCTTTATTATTTTGCAGGTTCATGAGGAAATTTGGACTAACAATTTAAGACCAAGAAGCATTTGTAATTTCCAAGACAATTCCTTCTTTTTCTAACAATCTCCAGTTGTTAAAAATAAGTTAGACTTTTTATCACCATGGGCACAATAAACCCCAATATTTATGTTAAAAAATTATTAATGAAGAGATTACTCGAATTCTGGGATGAACATGAAGTTTACACCTTCTTTTGGTCTAACCTAGCCTCCTGCCTAACCTCCCCCATAACAGTAAAACGGCCTTTAAGTGGTAAAGAAGCCATAACTTCATATTGGTGCGTCCAATTGCACATCTACCAAATTGTCCAGAACTTATTCCAATTGAAAGGTACTGGGCATTGGTCAAAAGGAAAATGTAGGTAATATAGTAGGTCACGAATGACATTGAAATTTTCAGGGGGATGCTGCAGACCCCCATCACGGAAGGTATCCTTAACTACTGCAAAGTTTTAAATAAAGGGGGCGACAGAAAATTAATATAAATGTGTACATAAATAATAAATTAAAAATATCTAAATTAATCGGAATGAAATATGCGTTATAAACATGGTTTTATTATAAAAATCGAAACACTCGTTTAGCAGATTTTTTGAATTTTGTGATGGACAATTTTGTTCGTGCGCAGTCCTTAAATACTAATCTTAAATAAATAGAAATCTTGATGGATAGTGACTAATTGTTGGTCTCCAAAGTTAATATTCAAATTTTATTGTTTTATTTTTTAAAGTAATACACCCAGAAAAAATTCCCTCAAATCTATTAGAATTGGTCAATAGAACAATTATTGATTCAATAGTATACAAAAAAATATATATTTTCATATAAACTCAATGGCAATGTCATAGTATTTTCTAGTATTTAATGGTATTTTCCTACTAAAATAATAATTTATCCTTGTATAGTATTTTATTCTGCGTGTACAAATTTCAACGGCATAAAATACATTTTACGCAGTCGAATTAATCACAAATTACTCATTTTCTTTCTTTGTACAATTTATGCCTTTACCGCCCATTGTCTATAATCACCTCTAGTTCGTGCCTTTGCGCCCCCAAACTTTATAAAGTTAATTTGCTAAAATAAAGACATATACTTTACCACATTATTTTATAAGAGTTCAATATTTTTTAATAATATTTTATGAAAATGTATATTTTTGGTATTGGACATTAATGGGTTAATATGGTAATAAATAAATATCAGCATATTTCGATAAAACGTAGATTTTTTTTTAAATTTTTTTTGTTATTTTGGTTTATTCATCAATTATTATAACGTATATAAGATGTCTTTGGATTTGAACAACTTACTGAATTATAAATACGGATTTTGTAAGGCTATAATCCTGACCAAAACACACATATTTTTGTTTTTTATGCTATAACACTTTATTTGTGCAAGATAAAATGGTGATGTAGAGGCATTAATTTATTGTTTTTAAAGCACCTATCGATTTGCGTTATTATTTAAAAATAATTTGCCAAACATTTTTCTTGCAAATGATAAAAATTCAAAAACATATTTTAAAATAATGATGATGAGCGATAGGTGCTTTAGAAACAAACACTTATTACCTTTACACCACTATTTTATCTTATACCAATGAAAAGTTATGGCAAAAAAACGAAAATATTCGCCCCTTTTGTTTGGCATGACAACATTTTCAAATTTTTGAATTCGCCCTTTTGGTTTTGTCTTTTGTGGCTAGAATTATCATACAAAACCACACAAGATTTTGGCACAGTATACTTGGGGAAAAAAATTAAAAAAAAAATCAAATGTTAAAAATTACACATGTGACGATATTATATTTGCAACGATATTTTTTGAATTTCTGGAATTTAAAAACAAATATGTTAATAAAAATGTGTAACCATTAATTATGGAATGCATATAAAAGTAACAGCCAATTAAAGTCAGAAAATGTATGATTGAAATCATTAATATGACGCCTGCAAGGCCATTTTTCTTAGCGTGTAAATAAACCCATTAACTAACACACCAAATATTGATTTTTGCTCTAGAGATATTGAACAAAATAATGTGTAATTTAAATTATTTGTAGTGGAGCTTATTAAAAACAATTTACTGAAAGTAAATATAAACAAAACCTAAATTTGATCGCTTAACCGAGATTGCTCATGATATTTATTCGCTATTGATACTAGAGATGGGCGCGTGCCGTGCTTTTGTCGTGTCACGCCCGAAAATCTGAGTTCGTGCATGCAAATCTCCGTACGTGCTAGTTGCTGTCGTGCCCGTGCATCCAAAATCAGACACGTGCCCATTAAAGATTTTTTTTATAGTTTCTACCCCAAATTATAAAAAAAACTCTTTCAGCTTAGGAAATTAAAAATTTCATGGTATTTTAGCCTTTTCTTAAAAATCTGTTTTTTTAGTTTTACTTATGGATTTAAGAGAATAAAACAGTATCAAACTTAATTTTTGAATTATTTATTACAGGGACTAAAACCTATTGGAATATTGGTTCCGGTTCGGCTACCAAGATTTTCTAAATTGTGGTTCCTGTTTCGATTCCGCTTCAATCAACAAATAAAATGGGTTTCGATTCCGGTTCCATACATTTTTTTTATAACGGTTCCGATTCCGGTTCTTTGCGTTCCCTGACAGGGATCTGTTCCGGTTCTGGTTCCGATATTAGCTGCGTTTTTTTCATACTTGAACTGGTTCAAGTTCAGTTCAAATTTTATACGTTAAGCAAAAACAACAAATAAACCAACATGGCAGCTGGTTCAATTCATTTGAACTAAAAATTTTGTGGTTGTGAAATTAGCTTATAAGTTTTCTAGTGTTTGCTACGTTTCATAGATATCGCCTCAATCTATTTTTTTTGAAAGGTTTTTAAATTCAGCAGAAAGCAGGGCTTGCAATTAGAATTGATTTGACATATAAACATAAAAAATAGATGCAGTATAAAAATTATACATATGGCAACCATTACCACGTTTATATTTTGATTTTTTAAAATTTTTTATGCTAAATGAAAATTTAACGTAACAAATATTATTTTGTCTGCGATCCCTGGTTACGTATAAAATGTTAGTTGCTCGGAAACATAGAGGCACCATCTGTTTTGAAATACTGAACGAATTAGGTTCAGTATAAGCGTTTTTTACACATTTGAGTTCAATCGCTTGGTTGAACTATGAAAAAAACGCAGCTATTTTTAAAATAGCGGTACCGATTTCAACCAGAAATAAATATATATGTTTCGATTCCAGTTCCCGTTCAACACATTTTTAATAACGATTCTGGTTCCAAAAATCTAAACGGTTCCGGTATTATTTTCCACGTTTTGCTTGCCTTTTCATGTTTTTCTGTGCTTTTTTCGTGTTTTGTCGTGTTTTTCCGTGTTTTTACGTGTTTCTTTGTGTCTTTTAAAATCCCGTGTTTTATCGTGCTTCTCGTGCGTGCCTGTAATTTTACTCGTCGGGCTCGTGCGTGTCACCTATCGGCGTGCCCGTGCGTGTCCGTGCCATCAAAAACAGGCACGCGCCCATCTCTAATTGATACCAAAAATCCATGGTTTGAAACTAAAAACGATATCCCGTATTAAAACCGTTTCATTTTGAAAATAGTTATCAAAATCGGATATCAGAAATAAGGAATATCTAAAATCGATATAATAATCGATTTTAAATGTAGGTTTTTAAAAGTTTTGAAAATTGAATTGAAATTTCAATAAAAGAATATTAGCATCGCGAGAAAATGTTTAAAAGAATCTTAGAAATGTTCAATAAATGCAATATGGATTGAATACAAACTTACCTGACATTTGTAGATCGTTTATAATTCTGAAAATAATAAAAAATATATTTTTAAAGCAAAAAAATAATTGGAATGTACGGGCATGTACCGGTATTCGATCGAATTCCGATCGAATTTCATATTAAATTGGTAATTTTGAATTCGATGTCACAATACGAAAAATGTGTTTTTCAAACCAATTAAAGTCGTTGAAGTCAAATCAAACGGATTAAACTCATTAAAAAAAACACATTTTTGTACTGAGACATCGAATTAAAAAGCGTTTGTTTACATATTTTATGTGAAATTCGATCGAAAGTCGAAACATGACCAATTATTTGTTTCTTTCAATCAATCGATAAAATTATCTATTTCTGTGACGTCAACAAAATAATACAAATTTAAATAAAAAATATTTATTTATACTTAAAAGTACAAAAAAACATGCGTCAAGAATCATTAGTACCACATACTGAAGACGTCATGTCATCAGACTTCATATTTCAGCGGGACAATGACCCAAAACACACCAGCAATTTCATGAAACCATTTTTTGAAAATATATGAATACGAGTATTTAAATGGCCACCGGATTAAAATTCAATCGAACACATGTGGAAAGGCGTGTAACTGTCGAAGAAATCCAATATTTCAAAATTAATGGACACTTTGAGGAAGGAATGTTTAAAAATTGCAATAGAAATCATTCAGACTTTGGATGTTTTTAAATAACTGCTGTTTTCAAAAATAGCCTGGGTGATAAAATACAGCATAGATCTTAAAAACTAAAAAACTATTAAAAAATAATCATTAATTAAAATGTTTTCGATCTAAATATTTTGAAAACTAATTAAAACACTGACTTTATTTTTTTTTATTAAAATTGTAAAAATATTTTTTTTTTTGTTTAGAAAAATAGTTTTGTAATTATTAAAAAAAAATGATTTAAAAAATTACTCTACGATTGAAATTTTCTTAAAAACGCAACTTGATATTGAAGATCTGAATATGCAGTCAAAATTAGCACCCACGAATTATATCAAAAATGATATAAGAATGTCTGAGGGAAAAACTTGTGTTGAGTACAGGTTAAAATAAAATATTTCGTAGAATTGCCAAGATTCTTCTATTTCATTTGACACCAATTACGGCATCTTAGGATAAGTAATAAGTATTTCAATAAATCTTTCGAAAATTGTTTCCCTTTGAAAGTTTAAAGTCCTTTAAAAAGAAAGCAGGATCACGAAATAAAAACCTGCAAACGTAGTTTCACTTCATTTGGCCTCTAGTTTCAGACCTATACATTTGGTTCATGTGTAATATGAACCGTCGGACGGTGTTATCAACCAATTAATAAATTAAACGAATTTTCGTGTCCGATTAAAATCTTGTATTGGCAACGAGACAATTATTTAATTGACTTTTTGTTTAGCTTTTTTTAATTAGCTCCATATTAAAAATAAATAATAACACAACCAGTAAAATATTATTTCACATGAAATATCTTAAAGTGCAGTAAAAAAAAATTGACTTTAATTTTATTTTTAACACCTCATAATATTTATTTGTGATACTTTAATGTAAATGCTCATAATTTTAATCCCATTAACGATTCATGTTTTTTTCGCGTATTAAATTTTTTTTTTTTGCTTTATTTTCAGCAGAAATTTTAAAAACACAAAAGCAAAAACAACAACAATAGCAGCAACAAACCCCAACATCACAGACTGCGCGTCCCCAGCACAACACGAAACGCGTGATTTTTGCAAAACAACAGGAGAAACAACAACTTGACACTCTCTGCACGCAACAGTTTATACACAGCGCAGGAGAGCGCAGCGTGTGAGAGTGCAGCACCGTGCGCGTGCTCAGCCACCCACACAATCACCCAACTCTCACCCCACACTCAACAAACTCACCACACCACCCGCAGACGTCAAGGACTTTTTTCACTCCCCAGGAGCCTGTTACGTGCAGCTGCTTCGACGGAGAGCTTTGAAAAATCTCATCAGACAATAGCAACTCACCAGTAAAAACTCACCACAGCACTACTTTAAATACTGCATCAAACTACATCAGAACACTTCTCATATACGCAACACCGCCTCTCAACATGTCCGCCGATTCACCACGTCGCGGCCACAATACGCGCTGTGGCCTTTCAGTGCCCGCTGTGGTGCCGCCGCAGCTCGTCAGCGATCGTTCGATACTCGACTCCGCCATCGGCTTCATCAACGATGTCACATTGGCGCACCAGCCGCACACCGATCACAAGGACACCATCACCTGGGCGCGCTTCGAGTCGATGGCCGACATCAGCGACCCCCGCTTCGGTGAAGACTGGGAGCTGGAGGGTAATGTGGCGCCGCCACTGCTGCTCATACTCGGCTATGGTCTGGGCGTTCAAGTATGGGCGATACCTGCCAATGGCGAAGCTGTTGAAGTTTTAAGTTGGCGTCATGGCTGCGTCACAGCGCTGCGTGTGCTGCCCACACCAACGGCATCGGCCGCAGGTGGTGCCGCCGCTGCTGATAGTGGTCGTGCCGATGCGCAGAGCGATGCTTATGCGGATAAACGTCCATTGATGGCAATGTGCGATGGTGATGGCAGCGGTGGTGGTGGCGGCGGCGGTATTGGCGCACAGCCGCAATTTTGCGCCGTTAATTTTGTCTCGCTCAAGACGGGCGCGCAGGTGAAGGCCATCAAGTTCAAGAATGCGGTGCTTGATATATTGGCCAATCGCAGCTCGATTGTGATAACGTTTCATGAGCGCATTGCTGTCTTCGATGCGCGTACGCTGGAGGATCGTCTGACCATCACCACATGCTATCCGAGTCCGGGGTGAGTTTTAAAGCACAGATTTTTTTTTGTAAGCTTTAATTACAAATCTTGTTTTTCTTCACTTTAGTATCAACCCCAACCCCGTCGCTTTGGGTCCACGCTGGTTGGCCTATGCGGAGCACAAGCTGATACACAGCAAGCGCAGCGGCGGCGGCTGCGATGGCGAGGGTGTCGCTAGCTACACAGCTACCGTGCTCAATGCCGCCAAATCTTTTGGAAAAGGGCTGCGCGAACTGGGCGAACAGGTGGCAGCCGGCCTAACAGGCGCCGCCGGTGGCAGTGCTGGCAACTCAAAGAACAACAGCTTTGACTCGAGCGGCAGTAGTGGCGTTGGCGCTGGCGGTGAATTGCGTCAGCCTGGTGTAGTCACTGTGCTGGACATTAAGGTGCGTATTGCAAAATCATTAATGTATTGAGTAATAAACATATTTTTATTTTGTTTTACTGCACAGCATGCCATCAAAGATGTCAGTCCCACCTCTGGGGCGCCGCTCTCCATCAATGGCAATGATCCGTATGTGGCGCATTTTCTTGCCCATTCCGAGGCAGTGGTCGCACTCGAGTTCGATAACTCCGGCATGTTGCTGCTGACTGCTGACAAGCGTGGTCATAATTTTCATGTTTTTCGCCTGCAGCCACATCCGCTGGGCTCCAGTCTGGCAGCGGTGCAGCATCTATATGTTTTGCATCGCGGCGACACCAGCGCCAAAGTACAACACATCAGTTTTGCGCTCGACTCACGCTGGGTAGCTGTATCGACGTTGCGCGGGACTACGCATGTTTTTCCCATAACACCCTATGGTGGCGCCATGGGCGTGCGTACACACACCTCACTGCATGTAGTGAATAAGTTGTCACGTTTTCATCGTTCGGCCGGTCTCTCGGCGGAGGGTCGCTCCAGTTCGCCGATTACGCATTCCGAGAGCACTACGTTCAGTCAGTCACTGTTGGCCTATCACAATCCCACATTGCCGCCGTATGCGCGTCCACAGGTGGTGTTGCCATTGGCACAATTGCGTCAACCGTTTGTTTTGGGTTCGCCACCCGGTGGTTCGGCTGGTTCGTCGGCGAGTTCAATGAAATCAACCGGCGGCATGAGCTGTGCAACTTCAGGTGGCAGCTCGGCATCACAGCGTCAGCGGCTTTCGTCGCTGTCCGATGACAATGGTAAACCGTTGAGCGTGTGCGCTATATTTGCCAAGTCACGCTCTTGGTTGCTGGATCCGCCGATGGCGACGCGCGAGGCGCCGCATCGTATGCAGCGTAAGGCGGTCGATTCGCTGTTCGTGATGGCTGGACATGGTGCGCTGATACAGTATGATCTGGATACGAAACTTGCCTCAAGTAAGTTGGTTTTATTATCCATTTTGTTTCGGTTTCTTATTTTTTTAATTTTTTCAACCTTTATTTCTTCTTTTACGACTCATCAGTTTGCTTTATTGTTGAGTTTCTTCCATTTTATATTCCACTATAGAAAGAAAATATGCCTCTCTTTATAAATGACTCCTTTTAAACTACATCAAAATTTCGCCTATGCTTCACATTTATTCAATTGTCTTTTTCAGTACATCTGATTCTTATATTTCTTTCCATTATTTTGTGATTTTCCTTCCTTCCACTTCTATATTTTCTGTTTCCCTTTTAATTTTTTTCTTATTATCATTCATTTTCCGACTGTTTAGACTTCTTAGGTTTATCCTCCTTGTACTGATTCAAATCTTCTTTTTTCATCGCCAGCCTTTCCATGATTTATTCTCGTTCTTTCTGTCTTAGAGTCTTTAAGTTTCCTATTCTTGTTGGGGTCTTCCTGTCAATGTTTCTACCCCCTTTCTTTATTAATCTTCTGTTTTCCACGACTCATATTTTTTCTTTCCTTTTTTTCTTGTATATTTGGTTACCCTTATTTTATAATCCGACTTTTCGGACTCTACCTGTTTTTTTTTATTATTATTGTATTCCACTCCTTGTACTGTTTCAATATGTTATTAATATCTTTACTGATAAAGGTATGGTGCCTTTATTTGATCGTTTCTATCGTCTTTCGAAGGTCTCAGAGTCATTCTATTTCTCATCCATATTATTCAATTCCTTCTTATGTATCAAACTTTTGTCATTTCCCCGTCTCAAAGTCCTTTGTGATCATTGTCGTTATCTTCTTTATTGTTTTGATCCACTTTTATTAAATACAATCGAAATTATTTGAAATATAGTCCCAAATACTTTTGGGCTTTATTTTGTTTCTTAGTTTGGTGGCTTATTTCATAACGTCCTTTCATTTCCCCGTTTTTGATTGCGCCAGTTTATTTTGTATTCATTATCCTAGTTTTTATGTTTCGATCTTAATAAATATCTTCATCATTCTTGATTTTTTTAATTATTTATGATGATCTTCCATCATTTAACATGTATTTTAAATGTTTCTGAACTAAATCTTATTATCGTCTCGGACGTAATATGTATTGATGCTCTTTCGATTCTCTTTAATTTTATTAAACTCCAATTTCTCCATTCCATTGCAGATGTTGCCAAAGAGAAAATTTGTGATGAGACCCCCATCGAGCTGGAGGTTGAGGCCAAAGCTCAGTGGAATCTTGGTCGCAAGGATGCAACTCAGGAAATCATGCCGCCGCTCTCCTCGGACAACTGGCTGATCAAGGATCGCAATTCGTGCATGCTAACCGACAGTTCGCGTCAATTTGACGACACCGACGATCGTGCGGACAGCTGGTTGTCGCAGGTAGAGATCATCACACATGCCGGACCGCATCGTCGCCTCTGGATGGGTCCGCAGTTTGTTTTCAAGACATACAATACGCCCAGCGGGTATGTTGTTCAAATTTCTTAATGTCTTAGTGCACGTTAATTATGTTTTTATTTCGTCAGGTCTAATCTGAATCACATTGAAGCGGAGGCGGTCGAAATTGGCATTGCAACCGCCGCTGCTACTGCTGCCGCTACCGCCGCCGCCAGAGCCGAACGCTCCAGTCCCTTGAATATGCCGCTGAGCGCTGCCGGACGTGCGACGGTACCGGTGCTCATCGAATCTGGTTCGTATAGTAAGTTGGCTTCATTATGTTTTCAATTTTTTCGTTGCTCGTTCTAAATTCTGAATTTGTTGTATGCGAAATTCAAATTTAATTTTTATTACAGGCAGCATTGAGCAAAGCCCCAAGCTAATGGATCGTTTTCGACATGAGCACTTGGACTCGGACTTTTCGGTGGCGCATGGCGACAATCGCCTCAAGGAGGATTTAGCCGATGCCATGCGTGAATCGCCATCGGTAGCCGCCGCCGCAACAATGCAAAAGGAATCATCATCGGGTAAATATATAATTCGAACTGCGTTTTGCTTGTTGTTGCAATTTTGTTGTGTGGTGTCGTCGTCGTAGTTTTTTTTTTTCATTTTCTACATGTAATCATGATGCCATCGATAGTAGTGTCAGCAGCGCAATAATGCTGATCAAATGCTATGATGTGTGCAAAAATTTGCAATGGTTTTAAAAAGTTTTACTACTTTTGCAAATACAAATTTTTAATTCTTGTAGTGTTTTGTTTTTTTATTCTTTTTGTTTGAATTTGTTTTATTTGATTTTTTTAAATTTTTTTTTTGTTTTATGTTGTCTTTTTTGCTTTTAAATATTTTTTTTGTATGCTTTTATAATAATTTTTATTTTGCCAAATTCTGTTACTTTTAACATTATATATTTTATTTTTTTAGCCATTTCGTAGTTAATAAAACGTTTTAAAGATTAAATCAATTTTAGCATTCTTTTGAAAAAGATTTAAAATTGTAATAAATTGTTCCCATTCATTTGGCCATGAACATCCCATACATTAGCTGTATATAATTCGCCGTTTTTGACTATATAGTTTTTTCTATTAGCAACGTTTTTCAATAAAAAAAAATTAGTTCTTTTACACAACTAGTTTTCCCAAAAACTGTAAATGCAATTTCTCTTTCAATTGTCAAGACTAATTACAATATACCAACAAATACTTATATTCCTTTTAGTTTTTAAGATATTTTTATCTGAACTCATAAAATTTTGATTTTTTTTTTAGACTATTTTTGTGTGATTTTTTACCTTTTAGAATCTAAACATATAAAAGAATATGATTTATGCTTATGCAAATCATAGTTCAAACTAACGAACCAAATTACTAACTTTTTGTCAACGGTTCTCATTTTTAAAATATACCCTAACAACGCAGTATTAAAAACTTTTAAAATGTATAAAATGTATAAATGCTGGTATAGTTCATTTATAAATTGATTAAAAATAGCAGTTTTTACTCGAATATTTCTAAAAAATGGTTACGTAATAGAATAACACTGTGTGTGCAATAAGCATACTTCAAATTTGAAGTAACGATATTTTCAGATTACAAGCAAGTATTTCTGTTGAAAATGTTCGCAAAGCATATTTTAAAAAGTGAATCAATTTGAATAAATTTAGTTATTTTTTTATTTAGTATGGTCTATGCTCTGTAGAACCATAAATAATTTTCTTGTTTATCATAATATCATAAATGCTAAAAAAAATATATATAAAAAAAAGCAAAATTAAAATATTAAAATTTTCCGAGTTTAGCTCCAATTATCTTTAAAACATATTTAAATTTTAGCATACATGAGTATATTAAAATTAGTCTTGACAATTAAAAGATATATTGCGTTTAAGATTTTTATTTATTTTTCAACTTCACTATAATTTTTATACCCTACACTAAGAGCGAAAGGGTATATTCAGTTTGGTACGCCGTTTGTAACACCCAGAAGGAAGCATTTCCGGTATGGAAAAGTATATATATTCTTAATCAGCATGACCTCCTGAGTCGATTTAGCGATGTCCGTCTGTCTGTCCCTCTGTCTGTTGAAATCACGATTACAGAAAAAGTGGAAGAGCTAGATCAATGAAACTTTACATTTAGATTACTAAAATATCTAAGCTTTCTGAACAAGAAAATTGGCATGATCGGTCTATTGTGACCTGAGAACCGACCACTTATGTTCAAATACCTCATATACAATTTACATCTACAAAAGAATTTTACTGTGTACGGTTTTAAGTGAACTTTCTTGGTCAAATATACATTGAATTTATGCTCAAATATTTAAAAAATAATGCTTTCACACGAACCGACTTGTGGTTACTTAAAAAAAAATCGAAATTCGCTATACCTACCAATTTGTACAAATGGGTATCAAATGAAAGGTAATTTGTCAGCGATTGCAAGTTTTGAGTTATTTTTAAGATTCGTATACCCTCGTTACCTATGCATCACATTTAATAGAACCCGCGCACATTATCACATATGTGTAGGGTATCTATAGTTGGCTTGGACCGACTAAAAATACAATTTTCAGAAACTTTTACCTTGAATTTCATATTGTATTATAAAAAAAAATCGACATTCCTACAATAGGCTTGAAAAAAAGTGCGATTTTCTTATTATTTTCTTTATCTCTTTTGTCCTGCTTTTGATTTGGAATATTTTTTGATACAACAATATTTTACTTTAATTTCATTTTATATTAAAAAAATGATATTCGAAATTCCTGTTCTATAATAGTCCTGAAAAGATCCGGATTTTTGTATTGCTTTCATTTCTTTATCTTTGTTTTATCCTGATTTTGATATAGAAATATTTTGTTTTGATACAACAATACTTTTGTATTACAAAAAAAAAATCATCACAGTTGTTAATCTATTATAGGCCTCAGATTTAAAAATTTTGTCGTATTCTAAAACTTGTTTTTCTTGAATTTACATTAAGAAGTTAAACTATATTGTGTGAATTGTCAATCCATTTGCTTAAGTACACACATAATAGAGATTTGTTGCGCCAACCAACTCTTTGCCCAACCAACTTATTCGGTTCTCTTAACCAGTTAGTCGGTTGTTATTGTCAAAATGAAAAGAGTTGTAGTTTGTACTGCAACCAATATCGAACTGTTTTAGAACAATTTAGTACAGATTTAGAACCATTAGGAGTGTGTATGAACTAATATTTCATGTGTTAGGCTAATATGGCAGTTCGGCCAGCAATTTTGTAAACCAGCAATTTTGTAACTGAGTAGAGTTAGTTAGAACAACTAACTTTTCTTTCTTACAATCTCATGCCAAAAGAGGATTTTTCTGTGAGTAGTTTTAATTTTTAATTAACTCTCCTATAAATAATTAAAATTCTGGCAAGGGTCTTAAACTCAATTCGGTCACAATAGTGTGCACAGTCACTATTGTCACAATTTCGTATTCTGTCAATTTTATTTTCTGTTTTTATAGACTTAAAAGTTTGAAACAATTGTCATTGCTCGCTAGAATAGAGCTGTACATTTAATATTTAATTTTTGTTTTCGAATTATGTAGAATTTTAAATAAATTGTATTAAGAATTCTAAATGTTGAATTTGCCATTTCAGATTCAAATTATTTAAACAAAATAAAAGTGTTTCTAAAATTCAATTCCTTCAAGTTCAGTCGAACAAAATGCAAATATTTGAATTTCGATTCAATGTAAATTTTATAATATGTTACAATATTTTAAGAGGCAAATTTGATTTTTTTAAAAATCTTTTTAAATCCCATAATTTTAAATTCTTTTAAAATATATGTGTTATAATTTTCAAAGTTTGTACATCAAAGTACATCTACTATATTTAAGAAAAACATTTATTAGATGCACGGTTGTCAGATGAAATTCTCACACGAAATATCTTTTTTCCCTAATGCAATTCTCACAATATCTCACAGAGTAAAAATTCTCGAAAATTCCCACCATGTCTCCCGCAATTCTCAGAAATTTCCACTGTATTCCGCAGCATTTTGTTTGTGTGGGAAATTTCCTCCGTGTTAGAACTTTTTTCCCACACGTTTGAGATTTCCTTTGTGTGAGACATTTTTTACCGCAGAAACAGAAAATTCCCACAAGCTGTATTTGGCAACTATGGTTTTTTAATATTTAAAAGATTCTGTAGATTACCAAAAGCATATATTTCAAAGATTTCCATAGAACCTTTTAAACTTCCAATTTTATTTCAAAACTTATAAAGCAAAACTATTGGTATAAATCGTTTAAAATACTATTTAAATAATAAATAAATTAGTGAATTCCCTGCGTGTGAACGAACACAATGCAATGACCTTTTATTATCAACTAATTAAATTTTATTGCATTGTTTTATTATCAGAGTTTCATATATTTCGTTCTTATATCAAGTAGCAATTGATAACAATTACAAAAAAATTCAATTTAATGGCTGATTAAACTAAAAACTAATTCACTGCTTATCAAGTTAACGGATGTAGAATTCAATTCAACTTTAGATTTGGTTTTTCAATTAGCTGTGCTCAAGTAATACCAAAAAAAAATAGAAATATTTCCGACCTTCATGTTTGTCTGACTTAGTCTGTTCTATAATAAATTTGAAACACTTTAAAAGTTTAATACAAAACCAGTAGCACAATAATGAAATCATTGAACTTTTACACTTGACAGTTGGCTGGGTTCAATAATCTTAGCTCGTGAGTGTTTTTTTTTTGTAGTATGAGTACTAATTAGGTACTAATAATAATGAAACTGTTTACTATTCTACAATAAGAAAACAAACAAATAAAATTCCCATATATCATTTTTAATTCATTCAGTATCGTATTTACGAAGATTGCAATCGAAATATCAGACCTTTTCAACCCCAGTATAAAAGCTGTCTGCCAATTCTCAAAATATGGCGTGAATTTGTCATTAAAATGCCATCATATTTGACAACATGCTATACACTTCCCGATTGCTATACACTTCCCGAGATATTTCATTTAACTGTGCGTTTGCCGGAAATATGCCCGAAATATTCCTGAAAAATGCCTGAAATTTTATATCGGGTAGACACAATTTTTAGCAGGGTCGAGGCAGTTCAGAGAAATTTTCTCGACATATTTGAAACTGCTATACACTTCCCATTAACTGTGCGTTTGCCGGAAATATGCCCAAAATATTCCTGAAAAATGCCAAAAATTTTATCTCGGGTAGACACCATTTTTAGCAGGGTCGAGGCAGTTCAGAAAATTTTCCTCGACATATTTGAAACTGCTATACACTTCCCAAGATATTCCATTTAACTGTGCGTTTGCCGGAAATATGCCCGAAATATTTTTGAAAAATACCAGAAATTTTATCTCGGGTAGATACCATTTTTAGCATGGTCGAGGCAGTTCAGAAAAATTTTCTCGACATATTTCAAACAGACAAAGGCGGAGTTTGTATCAAAAGCTATCTGTTTTCTGCCAATTCCAAAAATATGGCGTGAATCTGTCATTAAAATGCCATCAAATTTTACAACCGATATACTATTCCCAAGATATTCCATTTAAATGTGCGTTTGCCGGAAATATGCCAGAAATATTGCTGAAAAATGCCAGAAATTTTATCTCGGGTAGACAAAATTGTTAGCGGGTCGAGGCAGTTAAGAAACATTTTCTCGATATATTTCAAACAGACAAAGGCGGAGTTTGTATCAAAAGCTATCTGTTTTCTGTCCATTTCCAAAATATGGCGTTAATCTGCCATTAAAATGTACAACCTGCTGTACACTTCCCAATATATTACATTTAGCTGTGTGATTGCCGGAAATATGCCCGATATATTCCTGAAAAATGTCAGAAATTTCGTGTTAATACATAAAAATTATGTCACGGAAATTTCTGACTTTTTTTACGAATTTCTTTTAGTTTCGTTTTACGTAATAAGGGGTGTAAAACTTTTAAAAGATCTGTTCCACATATCTACGATGTATATGGATATTTGGTATTCCTGATGAAGCCTGAGATGCCACTTTAGATCTTTTTACGCAACGCTTTTACGAAATCGAATCGAAATTTCGGATTCTTCCCCGTTTCTATAATAGTTTTATAAAGTCTTTAAAATCTGATATATTTTACATTTCGAATGAATTCGGAATTTTACTTTTGGAAAGTTCTAAAATTTTTTGATTCTTAAAAGTGAATAATAGGAGTATCAAAGTTCGATTGTAATTTTTTCTAAAAAAAAAATAATTATGACATAAAATCAAAACTCTCGAATAGAAATTATGTATAGGATCCACATAGAATAAACGTTTTGATTACCTAGTGTTTTATAAACAGATTTGTGAACATTTATATATGTTATTTTTTTAATATTTCTATTACATATCTACTATATACAATGTTTAACATAACTATATATATTTTACACATGAAACAGAAAAATATAAAAATTGTTATTGCATGTTCAAAATTTTGTTATATTTACTACTAATTGGTATATGTACTCATTTAAAGCTTACATTAAAAAAAACAAAAACAGGCAATTAAGCGTACATTTCATAACAATTAAGCATTTCTTTCGAACGGCAGTGGTATCAACTTCTTTATTTTTTGGCCTTTCAACTTGTAACCACTAATAATGCAAAACAGAAGCAGTTCAACAAAAACGTAAATACAAAAATACAACTTCTCTAAGCCGCCTTCGTCGCCGCCTCTCACTACATCATACAACTCATACTCAGTCGCATGCTGTCAAAAAAAAAAAAGCACCATTTCACACATCAGCCCCTCTCCACCGCCACTGCCACCACTACAACCACGGCTCGCTTTTACTCATAGACGCTTTTGATGTTTTCTTACAATTAAGTGCAAACATGTTTCTAAAATGTTTTTTTTTCCAATTTTTATTTCGAAAAAAATTAATTTCGAAAAAAATCATTTCGAAAAAAAATAATTTCGAAAAAATTAATTTAAAAAAAAAATAATTACGAAAAAATTAATTTTGAAAATATAATTTCGAAACAAATAATTTTTAACTCGAACAAAAGCAATTCCGAAAATTTAATGTCGTTAAATTTAATTTTCAAAAATGATTTTTTCGAAAAAAAAACGAATATATCTGAAATTTGAATAGGAACAATTTTAATGGCATAGATTTTTAATTTTGAAATTTATTTTGTTACATAAAAATTTTTGTTTTGATAATTTTGAAAATATTTGATGTCCGCATTTTAATTTCGAAAAATTTTCATTCGACAAACTTAAAAAAAACAATTATTTTTCTAAACTCAATAACAACTCGAACAAAAGCAATTTCGAAAATTTAGTGTCGTTCAATTTTAATTTCGAAAAATTGTTCAGTCTTAAAATTTTAAATACGAAAAATTTTAATGTCCGCATTTTAATTTCGGGGAAATTTTTAACAAATCAATTATTTTTCTAAAATTAAAAATAATTTTGATTTAATTACTTTCTTAAATTGCAAAGAATTATAAATTAAAAAAAAATATATTTTTGAAATATTTATTCAAACAATGTTAATATTAAATTCGAAAAAATATGTTTTCAAAACTTCGAAATTTTGTAATTTAAAAAAAATAATGTATAAATATTTTATATATTACTGTAACAAAAAATTTTGACTTTAATATGTATTTTTATGTTCGAAAACTTTTTGAAAAATATTTTCAAAAATACTTTAAATTATAATTTTTAATGCAAAATAAAGAGTTATTTTTCTTAATTCCGAAAATTAAAAAGATAATAATTTCGAAAAATTTTGAATTTCGAAATTAAAAAAAAATTATTTACATCGAAATTTTTCAATCCTATAAACTTTTATTTTTAATATTTAATTTAGAAAGTTTTACATTTATAGAATTATAAAGTTCGAAAAACTTGAATTTTGTATTTTAAACCTTTTTCCAACTTTATGGAAATTTAAAATATTGAAAAAGACTTAATAAATATAAAATGTCAAAAATAAATTTTATATTTCGGAAATTTTGAATTTCAAAAATTCCAAATTTGTGAATTTAAAAAAATTTTGGATTTTCGAAACTTTTAAATTTGGAAAATTTACTAATTTCAAAAATATTCGAATTTAGAACTTTTTATTAACTAAATATTTTTGTATCATTAAAAAAATGTATTAATTAAAGAATTTGTATTTTCGAAAATATCGGATTTTGAACTATGTATTGCGTTACATTTCACTATGCAATTTGAATTGTGCGCTTTTTTATTTTACATTTTCGAAATTATGTTATTTTTAAATATACCTTAGCACTTTCCTTAAAAAATGTTGAGAAAATATAAAAATTCTAGATTTGTGCCATTTTGTTTGTACCATTTTATTGATTTATTTTTCATTTAAGTATATTAATTTTGAAAATATATTTTTACTTCAAGTTATGAAATTTTAATTTATTATTTAAATTTCGAACTTTAAAAAATCTTCAAAATCATTTTCGAAAAATTTATTAATATTTTTAATGAAACCTATTTGAATGAAACATTTTGGAAACATTAATAAACAAAAGTTATTCAGATTAAACATTTTGCCCTTATTTTTTTATTTCGAAAAAATGTTGTATTCTTTGTTTTTCGAAGTAATGCAAAAAAATATATTGAACAGAGAGCAGCTACATAAACTTGTTATATAGAGTAGTATGCTACTCTTTGATGCTCGATCTCTTCTAGTTATATTCGAAATTTGAGATTATTTTAAGTTCGAAATTATTTTCTTTCACAAACTGCTTTGATTTGAAATTTACTCGAATAGCTTACAAAACTATTTCGCTTGCGCATGCGAAATATGTTAAAAGAATGAGAAAAATGTTAAGAGATTCTTTGAAAGTTTCGTTTAAAAGCCAAAGGCAGGAGGTATATTGCAAAAATTTTAAAATAAAAAAAATCTTTCGAAAATTTAATGACTTAGGTTGTTTTTAAAATTAAAATTTTTATATTTTAGATTTAATGCTTTTTTTGTTTCTTTATTTTTTTGGTCACATTACGTAACAGAGTAATATAAAATTGGTGTCAGCTTTAATTTTGTTATTGTTGCATATCTAAAATAATAAATAATAATTGCTACAGCAAAAATCTAAAACCAAACACTATAATTTGTTCATCAACAACAATAATTTGCGCATGAAATATTGGCTCTTTTTTTTCTTAAAAATATGAATAATTTTTGTGCGTTTTTCACTCATTTTAAAGTAGCAGTTGAACTTTTTTATTACTGCATTTTGCGTTTTTTTTTGCATTTTTATTTGCATTTATATTGTTTTGTATTCTTGTTCATTTTGTATATAATTTTTTTTTTTAGTATTAATAGATTTTTGCATAAACTAGTTGAGAATTATATAACTTTGCGTTATTTGTTGAAAATAATTTGCGATTTCCACACACACACACCCACACACAAAATTTAGTTTCATTGAAAAATTCAACAACAAACGAAAAAAAAATTAAATAATAAACTCTGCCTTTGGCTATTTTAACGTACTTTCTCATTTTCTCTCTCTTTCTCTTCTCTATTTTGTGCCCACATACACACTCTCTTTGCGTCTCGTGTTCGCTCGTCCGCTCTCTCGTATTTGGTCTGTCACTCTCTCTCTCTGTCTGTCTCCTCGAAGGACGTTTACTCAGCGACGCTGCGTCTGATTGCGCGCCCTTTTACGATGCTCTCGCCGAACATGCCGAGGATGAGGACTCATCTTTTGATTTTCCTCGTTCCGCAGGCGCCGCGGCTGCTCTTGCCAGCGCTTTGCCCAATATATCCTCATATGATACGTGTCGCCGCGATAGCTATGAGTCGGATAGATCGCGTCTTGTCTCCATTGAGAAGGTTGTTAATCCTTTGGGTACCGTTACCACCATAACGGCTGGTATGTCATCGGATGTATCAACCGATATACTTGATGAGGTTGTACTGCAGCTAGCCGCAGAGGAGTCTGTGATACATGAGAATTGTGACGAGTCGTTGTTTCGCCCAGTGGTCGCCATATTCTGTGACGAAAAGTCGCGCATACAGGGCGAGGAGGCCAGGCGTCGGCAGGAGTTGTGCAAACCGCCGGAGGTGATTGGTAACAAATTGATTGTACCCGTGATTGCGAAGGAACGCGATGATGAGTTGAGCAAGAAAAAGAAAAAATCGCAGCAAGGTGCTGTTCCCAAGCAGAGAATTGCCGCCTCCGTCTTAGCTGAGGAGCAGCTGTCGCGGGAGGAACAAAATAAGTTTGCAGAGTTGGCACAAAAAAGCAAACAGGGAAAAGCTAGCGTTGTAGTGGAGAAAGTAACCTCTGCCGAGGTTAAGGATTCAAAATTGGGTATCAGATTTAAAAAGGAAGAATCGCCAAAACCAAATGCACTCGAAAGATCTATAATAGTGGAGAAGAAAAACGACATTGTAAAGAAGGGTAAGCAAAAGAAGGAAACAACACCGCCGATAAAAGTGGAGATGGAAGAGATGGAAATATTGGTAAAGAAAGGAAAGCAAAGAAAGGAATCAACTCCGCCGCCTACTATAACAGAAGTTAAAGAAAACGCAGAAATTCTGAAGAAGGGAAAGCAAAGAAAAGAAACAACTCCTCCGTTAGAAGAGGAGAAACATTGCAGAGCGTCGTCAGAGCCTGAAGATAAGTCAACGACAAAGAAGACAGCAAAAGAGAAGAACAGAAAAAGCGTAGAACGTGAATTGAGATCGCAACAAGAGTCAACAACCGAGAAGACGCCAACAAAGAAAGAAGCCGCGCTTGCGGAGGAATCTCAACAAAGCGAAGACCGCGAAATGAGACCGAAACAAGAGTCAGAGAGTGTGACAAAGAAAGCAACAACTGCGATAAGTGAGAATAAAACACGCAAAAGCGAAGAAAGAGAATTTAGCGAGCCAGAAGAGGACAAGAAGGAGATAACGGACAACATTAAATTAACAAAAGTAGACAAGAATCCAAACAAAGAGATCCGAAAGAGCGCGGAATCTGCTAGTAGTAAAATCGATGATACAGATAAAGAGAACCCGGTGGAGTTCAAAAGAATGACACCATCGGTGCTTATAGAGAAACAAACCAAACAAACTGCCGACAATGCAAAACAAAGCGCAAATAAGAAAACTGCCGAAGTTAAAGCCACCGATATTCAAAGTTCAAAGGCTAAAACTAAAACTACTAAGCCCATAGTAGATGAACTCGAAAAAATTCAAAATCTAAAAGAACCTGCAGAAAATAAAGGAGATGAAAAAGAAGAGAAAGATGTAATACAAACAGCAACCAAACAGATAAATGTGATTAAAACGGAACAATTAAATGTTGCAGGTCTTACAGACAGCTTAATTGAACTGGCGGAAAAGACAGAAGATGAGACGTTAAAGGAAGAGAAAGTTCCGGAGAAGAAAATTCTTAAGGAAGCAAAGAAACAAGAGAGAAAAATTTCACGCGATCTTAATGAAGAAAATAAAGCTGAGCTAAAAACGTTATCAAAGGTGGATATGAATCCGACGATTGAATTCAAAAAGCCCGTTGAGATTATTGTTCAACCCGAAAGATTGTCAAAGAAACAGAAGAAGCAGAAACAAAATAAATCCGGTTCAAACTCTGAGTCAGACGAAGTTGTAGTTTTGGAAGCACCTATAAAATCCGAAAAGGCGAAGCGAAAGAATAGCGATGTTGTTGAATGCCCACCAACAGCAGCACAAATACATAAAAAATCTTCGACAAGCTCTGATGACAGTCTCGCCGATTTGGCTGATAGTCTACTAGAAAATAAGAAACATATTGAGGAAACAATGTATATCAGTTTTAGTGAGATTATGGATAAAGAGCCTGCAGTCGAGGAAAAATCATCTAAACACGAAACCAAACAAAATTCTAGTGAAAACTCTACAAGCGAAAGTAATAGTGATAGATCCATAAAATTGATTAAAGAGAAATCAGTAGAGAAAGTGGATGATAAGATTACAGGGCTTAAGAATACTTCGGAAGAAAATCTAAAAGTTTTAACAGAATCTATTACAAAATTGAATGAGGTTAAAGATGTAAAAGAGGCATTATCAGCTAATAATGAAAGCAAGAACATGATTGTCTCTAAAACAGAGACGAATAAACCAAATGCAAAGAAAGAACAGATCAAAGAAGAAACGTTGAAAGTTTCTTCACGAAAATCTCTTGAGAAAGAAACAGTAAAGAAAGATGAAATTGCTACCGCAAATCTAACTCAAGAATCAAAGGGTGCCATTAAGAAGAAAACATTAATAAAAGATACTTCTCAAGATGCAGATCAAGTGATTAATGCAAAAACTACCACGGTTTTAAAGGAAGCTAAGAACGACCAGACGAAAAGTACATCAGTTAAAACAGTTGAAGAAAAAAGTCTAAAGAATGATGTTAAGGAAAATGAAGTATTGAAAGCCATGGACGTCTCGAAAGAGTATTCATTAAACAGTAAGAAAGCAAACAACGCAGAAACTTTAAAAGTAACTACTAAAGACGTTAAAACCTCTGTCACAACTGAGGAAACTAAATCTAACAAGAAAAATATGGCTGATCTTTTAAAAGGAGAAGCACAAATAATGCCACCTCCGCCACCAGCAGCAACTATGTGTGACATAAAAAAATCGAAGTCCTTTAAAGCAGACACTACAATTAAGGCTATAACAGAGCAACCCAAATGTGCGAAGAAAGAGGTCAAAGAAGAATCTAAAACGACAGATAAGACACAAGTTACGTTAAGTGATACCTTACCCACAAAGAAGTGCAAAAAATCCAAAATCGCAGAGAAATTAAACTCGAAAAATAGCTCCAGCGAAGATGTTACCGATGCTGTACCTAAAACACAGTCCGACACTTTGGTTTTCTTTGATAAATTCTCACCGGAACATAAGAAACAAGAAAACTTACAAACAGCAGAACTACCAAAACTTGTTGTTGCATCACCACCACCCGCACCATCGGCCTGGAAGACTCTTAGTGGTGCTGAGATGATTAGCAAGCACATGGAAACGACGCGTAGTAACACAACACAGGAAACTTATCCAACGCTGGGACGTGTAGGAAACAAGAAGTCGACAGTAGTTCCAACAACCACAACATGGCCATCGAAAGTTGAGCACAAAAGCGCTTTGGCGGAGCCATTATTACCAACTAGCTGCAAAACAACACAACCGCCGTCTGTGACAGATAACAAGAAGTCCAACAAGAAAGCACCACCAACCAGCTTCGATGATTTTCCAATCTTGCAATCGTTGGACACGTTGCCGCCATTGCCCGATGCACTCGAACCGTTGGAAATGCTTTCGCCCACGGTTAAAACAAGTTTGATTAACGCTAAACCAAAAGAACAGCAATCCGAACAGATGAGTCTTATAAATTTCGAGAGTCCACTGCAGGAGAATCCAGCGCTGGAGCGCAAAATAACGCCACCACCACGCGGTTTCACTGAGCAGACACTTATAATGGCGCTCTGTGGCAGTCTACACTATGAGAACGAGAGCAACGGAGCGACCGAACTTTCACCCAGCAGCATTAGCAACAACTCGAACACCTCTGCACTTGGTCTACACTCCACGACGGAGTACAAGAGTCTAACAGATAACGATGAACAGTACATGAGCTTGGAGCAAAGTTCGCAAGATACAACTACCAACGAGAAAACTTCAAGTTCCGCATGCACTTCGTCCTCGTCATCTTCCGAAGAAGTAATTGTTGCATTGGATGTCGATGAGGGTGACAAGAAGCTAAGCAAGAAAGCTTTGCGACGCAAGAAACAGCAACAACTTGAGTTGCAGAAACAGCATGAGCAAAAGGCGCAGAAACGCAGAACATCATCCAAGGAAGTTGTGCACTTGCATGAAGAGGAGGAGGAGGAGGAGAACGATGAAGCGGAGGTTGAGGACGACGAGGAGCTGCGTCCATTAATCAGCATGTCCGATTCACAATTGGAAAACTATGTCGACTCCATATGTTTGACTTCATGCAGAGGCGGCGGCGTCAGCAGTACCGCGCTAAAAATGGATGACAGTTATCAACGCACCGGCGCAACCACCACAGACAGCGAGGGACCTATGCCGGCAACAACCACATCCGATGATAATAATCCGCATGTAGTTGGTATTGGTGCAAGCAGCACCAGCGCAACCGTCAAAGTGAAAACTAAGAAATTAGAACAAAAATTCAATTTGCTTGCAGCCATAGAGGCGGCAACATCATCCTCAACATCTTCTGCAGAGGAAAGTGGTGTCGAAGGTGGTGCTGGTGCCGTCATCATGGGTGGTCGTGGTGGTATGCTTGATGATGCTGATACCGCTATTGTTACCATGACTACGGCGGCGACGAGTGCGCCACATGCTGCTGCACATGCGCCGACCGCTGCACAGCAGAGTGCATCGAAGAAGAAGACCAAGCGTCGTAAGAGATAAGAATTAGCGATTTGTTTAATTTGTATTTTTTGTGTGGCGACATACTATGCGTATTTTGTGCACTTTGGTGGACGCAACCACGCAACAAAGGTTGACGTTGATGCTGGCGCTGATGTTGCTGCGGTAGCCGCTGCTGCTGTGACCGATGAGAAGGCGGCGGCGACGGCGGATGCTAAAGCGGCGCAATCGGTGGCAGCGGTTGCTGCTGTTGCAGCGGCGACATCAACATAAAGCATATTTTTATTGTATATAAATAGAACGCTCCTTTAAAATCTCGAGAGTTTAAAATCAGTTGAAACATAAAGCAAAACTGTATAAAATGGTTACAGTAAATATATTATGATTGCGAGATTAACATAATTTATAAATTTATTAACTTTGTGATTGTTATGATTATTGTGATTATTATTATTTTTATTATAATTATTATGATTATTCTGATTATTATTTTTATTATGATTATTATTATGATTATAATTATTATTATTGTTTTAATTATTATGTTTATTATTATTACTATGATTGTTATAAGTATTATGATTGTTATAATTATTATGATTCTTGTGATTATTATGATGATTATTATTATTATGATGATTATTATTATTATGATGATTATTATTATGATTATTATAATTATTATGCATATTATGATTATTATGATTTTTATGATTATTATGATTATTATGATTATTATGATTATTAAGATTATTATAATTATTATAATTATTATGATGATTATTATGATTATTATGATTATTATGATTGTTATGATTATTATGATTATTATAATTATTATGATTATTATGATTATCATGATTATTATAATTATTATGATCATTGTTACGAATATTGTGATTATTACTACGATTATTGTGATTATTATGATTATTATTATGATTATTATTATTATGATTATTATAACGATTATTACTATAATTATTATTATAATTATGATTATAATAATTATTATAATTATGATTATAATTATTATTATAATTATGATTATAATAATTATTATAATTATGATTATAATAATTATTATAATTATGATTATAATAATTATTATAATTATGATTATAACAATTATTATAATTATGATTATAATAATTATTAGAATTATTATTGTACTTATTATAAATGTTTTTAATATTTTAATTATAATATGAATATTATTGATTAATATGATTATTATTATTATACAATGTTTGAACGATAATCGTGATTGTATTGTTTGTGTCGATCATTTTATTATTATAACAATCACATTTTGTTACTATAATCATTGAAATTACATAAAATATTGTTGCATCAAACAAAAACATTCAAAATCAAAATATATTTTTACTGTAAACATTTTTTTACAAAGCTTTAAATTCAATAGTTAAGTTAACTGTGGAAAACTATTACATAGTTTTATTGTTCGTTCAAATGTTAAATTTCATATATTCATATTTATTGCTGCAGTGTTAAAAAGCTTAATTTTTGCTTTCGAAATTAAAATTCGAGATTTTTTCAAACATTATTTTCCCATAAAATGTTTGTTAATTTTTATTTAAAATTTTTCCACACCAATTACAAACCAATTGTTCTCATTTAAGATATACAATTATTTATTTTAAAGTGAATCTATGTTTTAAATTTTGGAGAAAATCCTTATAAAATTTCCAGAATACTGTCGCACATTTATAATGAAACACAAAAAATACAAATTCAAACAAATCTTTTTGAAACACCATCTTTGTAGTAGATATACAAATAATCAAGTGCGTATAAAATATACTAAATCAGTATTTAAAACAATATTTTTTTATATTTTAAAGTTTAAATTTATTGAGTTTAAACAAAGTTTAAAATATCCAAAAAAAACAATATTAAAAAATATTGTTTTATGCTGAATAAAGTAAAAAAAAAACACAAAAAAGTACTAATAATGCAAACTATTTTATTGAAATTAATGCACATTTTTCAAAAAATAACAAAATATTCTAACAAAACAAATATAAATGAATTAGCCATTTAAAACTATAAAAAAATTAATGACACTACCTGCCTTTTGGTTCTTATATCCAAAATAAAAATATTTTAACGAAACATACAATAATACTGACAGCAAAAATATATATTTAATAAAATTATAGTATTTATTTAAGATTTAAATTTTAAAAAAATAAATTCTAGAGCCTATCACATACATAGTAAACTTTAAATTATAAAAACTTTGTAAACTATTGTTAAAGCAAACAACAAAAATTGTAAAAATAACATTATTGTGTAGCTGGTTATTGTTAAAACAACATTAAATATAATTGTAGTTGTTCCGTTCAGGCAATGCTGAGTGCGAGAGGATAATGTTTAATAGGCTTGTTTATATTTGGCAAAACATATTAGGCTTTCCAATTTAATAATATTTTTTATACAAAAAAACGTTCGAACTCTTTCAATTTAACTGGCTCCGGTAGTTGTATTTAAAAAAATATATGCCATTAAAAAAGGGTACTCTTCAGCTCCAGTTTTTATTAAAAAATACCAAAAGCTGTGGTTCAGTGTACAAAATCAAGTATATACACAGAAAAAAATAATCAACGTAAATATAGCAACCGATATTAATTGCATTTATTAAGCAATACAGCACTAATTGAATGAAAACATTTGCTATTCTTTGTTAAATCAACAACTCCGTTGCTAATATGAATATTTTGTACGTCAATGCATCAAATTAATTAATCGACGCAGTTTCAGCAATTATATTTGGTATAAATTATTTGCGCCGAATAAATTATTGCTGCAATGACGTACAAATATTCATATTAGCAAACAAAGTTGGTGATTTAACAAAGAATAGCAAATGTTTTCATTAGATTAGTGAATTTCATTGCTGGTTTGATTAATGAATGCAATTAATATCGGTTGCTATCTTTACTTTACATCGATTATTTTTTCTCTGTAGGGTGTGTGCGAATTCGACTAAATCGCTGACTAAACTAAATTTTGTCGGTAATGCATTGATAACTTTTAAATTTAGCAAATTTTCGAGCAGACTAAATAGAACTAAACAGATATATGATAATCGATTGATTACGAATTTTAACAATTACCGGTTACCGAATGCAGATCGAATGAAAAGTCGTTCAAATTAGTTTAGTCAGCAATTTAGTCGAATTCGCACACACCCATAATTCAAAAAGCGCCATGATTTTGTAAATCTTTTTAAATTGGTATTCGGTAATTAATTTATTTTATAATTAAAAGTTTAATTTGATTCAAATATGATTGTGGTTCTTCTTAATTCCGGTGTATTAACTCCCCAGTAGTAAAATTGTCCAGGTCTTTCAAACAAAAGTTTTTTTTTTTTTCGAAAAACTGTAATATGTTGATATAATTTGATTCGAAAGGTGAAAGGTTTTAAAATTTTTAATTTTGTACAGAACTTCTGAACCGTTGAGCTGCCATTCTAATAAAGTCTTAAATAATAGATTATGTATAATTAACAATTATTATTTTAATTTTTAAAAATTCCTTTTGAAAAATACTTTGTTCCAAACTGGCCACTATTAAATGGACATGATATGGACATTTTATGCGATCTTTTTGTCAGTTTTATTATCTTGAAAATGAGACCACCTTGGAATTTAAATTCGCTTCCCTATTGCTTAAGTAACGTCCAATTGATTAGCACCACTTTTGTGATTTTTGTTCTATTTGTTTTTATAGCACCAAATCTCTGAAACCACATCATCTGGGAAGCTGAAATTTTGAAATAAAATTTCTGTATTTTACAGAATTTGAACTTTCTCAAAAACGTTTCCTAACGTTTTTCACAGAGTTTCGCACAAATTTCATATGGTTTTGGGCGTTTACAAGTTTCAGTTCGCTACAATAAAGTGGAATCTGTTCAAATTTAGAGTTTTACTTATTCTGTTATATTTAAAATCAATATAAAAATTGTTTTAGAACTAATTTGATCGCATAGAAGTAATTTTCAGTTTTGGTACCACAAGATAAAACATTTTTCTTTTTTTCAAAAATATAAAACACAGTTTCGACCAAATAAATATACATAAATGATTCATGTGCTGGTTTATAGGTCGATAATGTGAAATTTCGATTTCATTACCACAAAATAAAACGTTTTCTTTACGAGTCTTAACGCTAAAATAAATTGTTCTATTGCCATGATCGGGAAATGATCATTGAATATATTTCTTGTCATAGCCCGCCCAATAGCGTAAATTTATTTTTTGTATTTTTTGTTAAATTCTCACATTTCGCCTGCTTTTGCCCAGATAAAATCAGTTACTACAACTACAAACACAATTATTTGTTTATATTTATGTATTTTAAAATCACTATTTATTAAATGAAACGCAATACTTTTAAAAATTTCGAAAAGCATATTTTTTTGTTTGCAAGTTGAATTTTTTACTAACTCTCGTAGATAGATATTTTTATTAATAATGTTGTAAATTTGTTTCTTTCTCTAATATTTATTAAGTAGCTAAAAAATTGTTTTTATTTTAAATAATTTAATTATTTTTTTTATTTTATTTTTTTTTTATTAAAAGGGGATTATTATAAATTATAAAAATATATATATATATATATTAAACAATTGAAATTAATTCAGTATTTATGAGTCTAATCTTAACTTCCTACCAAATAAAATGCAAAAATAAAATATAAAAGAAAAAAATTAAAAAAAAACGATTTAAAAAAACTGTATAAAAATTTTAAAATATTAAAAAACTATAAAAAAAATGTTTATTTAAAAAAAATAACAAACTGTAAGATAAAAATTTAAAAAATTGTAAAAAAATCATTAAAAACCAAAACACAAGACAAAATGGAAAAAACTATATAATTAAAAGAAGAAAAAAATACAAAAAATAAACAAAAAACTATAAAAATTAAAATGCGTTTTTATTGCACTTTTTTTACTAAAAAACTTTAAATTTTCTCTAAAAAAAAAAATGGAATTTTCTCTAAAAAATTGATTTATTCTGAAGAAATTCTAATTATCTTTAAAAATTTAAATTTTCAAATCAAATATTCTCTAAAAAAAATTCAAATATACTCTAAAAATTCAAATTTTCTCAACAAAAATCAAATTTTTTGTAAAAAAATAAATTTTATTAAAAAAAAAAACTCCAAATTAGTTATAAAAAAAAATAATTTTTCATATTTTTTTTTATTCAAAAACATTTTAAAATTTGTAATTACACTGTCCGACAAAATTCAAATTTTGACATCATGTAGTAAATGTTCAACTAATATTGGATACATTATTGGCAGTGATTCCGAAAATCGCCTAAATTTTGTCAAATTGGCTCTAGTTTTTGAGATATGCACATAAAAAATAATCGACGTAAATATAGCAACCGATATTAATGGCATTTATTAATCAATCCAGCAATGAAATCCACAATTTCACTGTAAACATTTTCTATACTTTGTTAAATCAGCAACTTTGTTGCTAATATGAATATTTGTACGTCAATGCAGTAAATAATATAATTGCTGAAAATGCGTCAACTAATTAATTTGATACATTGACGTACAAAATATTTATATTAGGAACGGAGTTGCTGATTTAACAAAGAATAACAAATGCTTACATTAAATTAGTGAATTTCATTGCTAGATTGATTAATGAATGCAATTAATATCGGTAGCTATATTTACGTCGATTATTTTTTTCTGTGTAGTAATTTAAATTTTCATTAAACAATTAAATGTTCTCTACAAAAATGAAATAGTCTCTATTTTATATTTTCTCTAAAAATTCAAATAGTCCTTAAAATTTTAGGTTTTCTCAAAAAAAAAAAATTAAATTTTAATAAAATCAAAATCGTGTTTTTCTAAAAATTCCAATTTTCATAAAAATCATATTTATTAACATTGAAATTTTCTCTAATAAAAAAAAAAATAAGTTGTATAGAAAAATTCAAATTTTATCAAAAAAACGAGTTGAGAAAGTTAGGTCACATGGGTAAGTTCGGTCACATGGGACGGATTTTATAATCGGTCGGGCCCGACTATGGAATACCCTACACCTTTGGTGGGGATATTAATGCGGGATATTTAATTGCATACCTTAATTTGAAAGTTTTTAATTATGCTGAACCTCCCCACCCTCGGAATATTATTCACATATCAGAAATTTACGTCTTATATCCCCATAAATTAAAAAATTGATATAAAAGTATAAAAAACTAATAAAAAAAAATTGAAAAATATAATTGGGCGGGCCACGCCTATATTCAAAATTTTATAAGGCTAATATTTCATAGATTTGATTTTAGTAATTTACGGATCAAATTTCAACTATGAAAACCCGGGAAATAATGAAAACAAAAATGTGGGCGGATTTTTGGACCACATATTTTTAAATTTTATAACTATATCTTGAATACTCTTTGAGTTATTAGTTCCTAAAGAATTATATAAAAGTGATTTGTATGGGAGGTGGGCGTGTCCGTTGACTGATTTGGCTCATTTTCAAACTCAGTTCCTACTTTTGGCTAAAATATATTGAGACGAAATTTCATCACATTCTGATCAGTCTGTCTCAAGTTATCGTGTATACGGTCAGCAAGACAGACAGACGGACAAAGCTAAACTGACTCGGGTAGTGATGCTGATCAAGAATATATATACTTTTCCATACCGGATACGCCTCCTAAGGGCGTTACAATATATGCACAAAGTTAATATACCCTGTACCTCATAGGTGTAGGGTATAAAAAGTCAAATTATCTCAAAAAATTCAAATTATCTCTAAAAATTCAAATTATCTCTAAAAAATTCAAATTATCTCTAAAAATTTAAATTTTCAAATCAAATATTCTCTAAAAATTCAAATGTTCGCAACTAAAATCAAATTTTATGTAAAATTTAAATTTTATCAAAAAAAAAATTAGGTTATCTATAAAAAGTTCAAAAATTCTCGACAAATTCCAAATAACTTAAATTTTTTTTTTTCATATTATTTTTTTTTAATTCAAAAACATTTTAAAAATTGTAATTACACTGCCCGACATAATTCAAATTTTGACATTATGCAGTAAATGTTCAGCAAATATTCGATTCATCGATTCCGAAAATGGCATCAGTTTTGTCAAATTGGCTCTAGTTTTTGAGATATAGCCCATTTCCAAATTTACAATTATTTTGGTCTTATTTTATTTCTCAAAATAGGTACAATTTGTTACGTTCAAAATTATTAATGGCTTTGAATTAAAACTGAATAAAATTAAATATCGAATATTTCTCTAGAAATTTTATTTTTTTTCGAAAAAATTTAAATTATTCTTTTTAGTTTACATTTTGTTTTACTAGTGTAAAATATAAAATTTGTGCTAATTTTTTTTTAATTTTAGGTAAAAAGCCCAACAACATCGGACACAGCCGACCCATCGATGTACCGAAGACGACTGCTGCCGCCGCTGCTACCATCGAGCTGTCATCGGAAATCAGCGATGCGCCAGCCGCTGAATGCAACGATAAAAACAACATCATCAACGACATGACACCACAAAACAAACAACATTTTGTTGCCGATGACAATGTTGCTGCTGCCGGTGACAATGTTGCTGGTGACTGTCAAACGACTATCGTCAACATTGAAATTT
Organism: Dryomyza anilis; assembly: GCA_951804985.1. NCBI lineage: Eukaryota > Metazoa > Arthropoda > Insecta > Diptera > Dryomyzidae > Dryomyza > Dryomyza anilis. The sequence continues at coordinate 100,448,691 of OX638130.1, read as the reverse complement.
ACGACGATCAGCTTAGCACGAGCAGCATCAGCTCAAATAGTCGCGCTTCGTTGGACGCAGTCTCTTCGGCATCGCCGACAATTAGTTTTAATGGTGACGGCAACGGCGTTGTCGGTGACGTTCACACCAGCTGCATCGATACAAATTTAATGCATTTCCCAGCAGCAGCAACAACTACTGCTGCTGGTGTTGACTGCGATGGCAGCACCGGAGGTGGTGGCGGCGGCGGCGACACCAACAGCAGCAGTGGTAACAGCAGCGGCATTGGTGGCGATGCCGATTCGAGCGGCTCCTTGTGAGAGTTACTGAAAAATCCTGCACTCGTCAGGACAACAATCAGCAGTAAAAGTTTCTACTTGAATAGAATATATCAGAATATATTTAACAAATAGACTAGACAATGACAGACTGACTAAGAGAGAGACAAAGAATTCAATTCTTTTCTTTTCTTTTAATGTCTGTCTGTCCGTATGCGTGTCTGTGTAACAACCTGTAATTAATCGGTATTTATTTGTGATTCCCAATTATGTGTGCTTCTGATTATTTTAAAAATTTTTAAAAATATAAAAATTAAAAACTTTTGCAGATTTTACAATTTATTAAATTTGTGAAAATCTGGCATCTCAAGTGATACACTGTTCAACAAAATATACAAAACAAATTACATATATTTGTTGCTGCTTATTTTTGCAAAAAAATAGTTTTTAAGTCTTTTAAGTCACCTTTTTCTATTTACACAATTTTATATTAACAAAATTAAAACATTTTTTACCACTTATTCAAATTGTTTTCACCAGTTTTCTGCATTGAGCGCTAAAATAGTTTTAACTTTTTTTGTACTGTTTTCAAAAATCGTGAGCATAATTAACCTAACCTCAACATTCCCAATTTTATTTTAAATTTTAAGTAGACCTAATACTTCTATAGACAAAAAAAAACTTCGCTTTAAAAATAAAATTACTTTTTTTATGACGCTTGTTCGACCGGTATTTAGCAAAATAAAATAATATTGCTATTTATTTTTTCAAAAAGTAAAATGTAGAAAAATTGTAAAATTCTGCAACTCAAAAATGTCCATGAATAAAAATTTATCTGAATAGTTTTCTCCAAATGAAAATATTGTATTAAATAAACTTTATATATTTCCAATGATTAACTAAAATCAGCACTTTCATGAATAATTATCTAATTTTTATGAAAATTATCATTCAAACGATTTTGAATTTGTTTTTCAAACGTATTCAAATCGTTCAATTCCTTTAAAAAAACTAATTTCTGTTATATATTGCTGTGTTTGATCTTAGTTCGATAAAATTTCATACCATAATTGTCATTTGAATGATTTGGAATACGTGTTCTCGACGTGTTTCTTTGAATTGAACGATTTTAATGGGTTTGGCACAACATATTCTATTGAGAAATGTAATTTAAAATTATTTGAATAGAAATTATAACTTTCTAATGATTTTGAGTTCTTGTTCTCAATACAAAAATGGGTTTCCAATGAATACAAATCTTTTTCCTCATTTTGGAAAAACATATTCTATTGAGAATTGTTATTTAAAATCATTAACATAGAAAATTACATATAAAATCACATGAAATTCAATCTACAGCGGAAGGATAAGCGTCTGTTTTAGAAAAACGAAGTTAAAATCATCGGAATTATTAATATTTTATTAAATTCATTTGAAAACTGAACGATTTTGGTATATTTTATAATTTTGCGAAAAAATTCATATATTCCACATTAAAAAAATATATAAAAATTTATAATTCAATAAAAATTGTGCTACACAGAGAAAAAATACTCGAAGTAAATATAGCAACCGATATTAATTGCATTCATTAATCAGTCCAGCAATGAAATTCACTAATCTAATGAAAACATTTGCTATTCTTTGTTAAATCATATTTGCAACGGAGTTTCTGAATTAACAAAGAATAGCAAACTTTTTCATTAATTTAGTGAATTTCAATGCTGGATTGATTAATGAATGCAATTAATAACGGTTGTTATATATACGTCGATTACTTTTTCTGTGTATGTAATACATTAATTTTAAAATTATAGCAAAATTAACAAAATAAATAAAATAATTAATAAATCTACATCTCTCTCTATCATAAATAACACTGCTCTACACACATTTTGGCAAAAGACATTTTGTAAAAGTTGATGTAAATATTAAATACATTTGTGGCGCTGATTCCGAAAATGATGTAAGTTTTATCGAATTGGCTCTAGCAGTTTTTGAGAAATTCAAATAAAAGAAAATATTGTAATAATAATTTTTACATTTGACGCAGAAAACATTGTGCTACAATACAAAAATTTGATGTAATGCAAGAAAAAATTTGTTTGTGAAATATAAACAAAACAAATTGAAAATTTAGGAAAAAAATAAAAATTTTATCAATAAAATAATTTATTACTTAGTGAAAAAAATGTTAAAAAGGATTTTTATGCATTGATATATAGCGTCATGTAGCCTCTTTAAAACCACATTTAAGAAAATAAATGATGATTCTAGCTTTAAAAGTTATAAATACTTGATTAAATAAAAACACTTTTTTAAATTTCCATTAAAAATTTACGTTTTTTTATTCATAATTTTTTTATAATATGAAAAATTTTGAATTTCTTGAATTTTCATAAAAGCATATTTTTGTATTTTGTGCAAGTTTTTCGGCCTCTGAAAAATAATTTAATTCTTTTCTTTTATCTGAATTTTAAAAATAAAAGAAGAGCATAAAAATGAGAAATTAAAAAAAAATGGGCTATATCTCAAAAACTAGACTGATGCCATTCGGAATCAGCTTCAAATGTATTTAATATTTGCAATAACTTTTACTGCACCATGTTGAAATTTGAATTTTGTCGGGTAGTATAATAATCGGGTAGTGGAATTTTCACTCCGAAAAAAAATTTTATTAATTATTTTACGTTTACTAAATATTTTTTTTTCTCTACACAAAAAAAAATAATCTACGTAAATATAGCAACCGATATTAATTACATTTATTAATCAATTTACCAAAGAAATTCACTAATTTAATGTAAACATTTACCATTCTTTGTTAAATCAACAACTCCGTTGCTAATATGAATATTTTGTACGCCAATGCATCAAATTAATTAGTCGGCGCAGTTTCAGCAATTATATTTGCTAACACCGGTGCCGACTAAATTATTTGCTGCATTGACGTACAAATATTATTATATGCAAACAAAGTTGCTGATTTAACAAAGAATAGCAAATATTTTCATTAGATTAGTGAATTTCATTGCTGGATTAATTAATAAATGCAATTAATATCGCTTGCTATATTTACGTCGATTATTTTTTCTGTTTAGTGAAAAATTCCATTAGAAAAATTAGTTATTATACAGTTGTAGATTTATTTAATTAGATTTAATAAATAAAATATAATTTGTCTTCCTCCCCACAATTCCAAACTACAGAAAAAACAAAACATGCCAGTCAGTAAATTTTTGCTCACGATTTAATAAATCTTCAAACTTACCCAAAATATATTTAGCTAAAATAAATAAGACATATAAACTAGAGCTATTTAAAATTATTATAAATATTTGTAAAGTTTATATCTGAAAGTTATTTTAAAAATTTGTTTAATATTTAAAAATGTTTTCATTTAAAAATTATATAATATTGTAGCTATATAATATATACATATATAATAATGATATATTAAGTAATATATTACAAAAAAAAAATACAAAATGGCGCTCATTTCTATAAAATATTTAAAAAATATAAACTATAAGCATGCAACAAAGGCATTTTAAAGTCAAGTGCAAATTAGATATTGACACAAAAACTATAAGTTTTTTTTTTTCAAATAAATATGTTTAAACATTTCTACAGAAAAGTTGCATATGTTTTGTATCAAGATATGTTTGTTACAATTATACTAAAGAGTCTATTAAACATTTATAATTGTAAGCTATTCGGGAATTATAATTTTAAATTACGATATACATTTTAAATTACAATGTTTGTTTTGCTGTTTTAAATGTTTAGAAGTATATATTAATTTAATACACTTATTTTGTTGTTTTATGAAGATAAATGCAAGCAAATTATGTTTACGGCAAACATAAGAATTGCTTTAATCTATGCAAAGTACATAGTTGATGATTATACAATTAATCCATACGGATTATAGTAGGGATAATATAATTTATTGAATGCAAAGGTTTATTAAGTTTTAGAATATTATATTAAATAATATTATTTTATACTTGCTACTAGCATTTTCAAAATGTGAATATCAATGAATCAGTGTTTAATATTCAAATAATTCAAACTCTATGCTTATGAAATCATGAACATATATTACACGGTTTATAAATGGGATTAAAATGAAATACAATATGCTAAATTTTTAGTTGTTTTGTTCTTATAAAAATATTTTTCACTGATTGTAGAAATTATGATTTAATTTTCGATATTTTATAATGATTTACAACATCATAAATAGCATTATATGTTTGCTAAAATCACGAAGTAGTTGTAGCAATCTACAATGATTTGATTTTTAATATTGTACAATGATTTTCATCATCATAAATAACATTGTATGTTGGCTACCATAACATAATGCTTGCTACAAACATTTGAAAAACAATTATAACAATTTGATATGATGATTTGATTTTTGATATTATAAATGTTTTCTAAAATCGTTTTATGCTTGTTGTAAACATTTGATAAACATAGTTTTTGTAGTAATCTATTATGATTTTATATTGTACAATATATTCAATTATTTTAAATAACAGAATATGTTTGCCAAAATAAATTTAAGCTTGCTACAAACATTTGAAAAATATAGGAATTATAGCAGAATATTATTATGATTTGATTTTTGTTATTGTAAAATGATTTTCAGCATTAGAATTAGAATCTTATGTTTACTAAAATCACGCTATACTTGCAGCAAACATTTCAAAAACGAAGTAAATGCTGTAATCTATTATAATTCAATTATATTATTTTCTAATGCACTAATATTTTTATTTCTGCTACTATCGTAAACAAACTATATTTTTGCTGTAAACATATTTATGCTCTGCATGTATATTGAAAAAAACGAATCTTTTAAAACTTACTTTTGCCTGAAATGCAGTGCATATTGGTGCAGTTTTCTACTACGATATAAAGGAAAAATATAGTAGTTAATGTTAGAAAATACATACAATTGTAAAATGTATGTCAAATGGTGCATGTGAACAGCTTAGAACCTTATATAACTTTGAACCTTATATACTACATATATAGTTAGCTGTAAATCTTATAAACGCACTAAATGCTAATAAATAATTGTTTATTCTATACGATTTAAGCTTAGCTCTTACTTCTTCTAAATAGTAGATACTAAACGTTAAAATAACTAAACAAATGATAAAAATGCATTAACTGAGACTATTTTGAAAACAAAAGTCAAAACCACAACAAGAACAACAACTACTTTAATAGCATAGAGCAAATAATGAGTGAAATTTTGATGGGAAACAATTTTGAAAGTTTGATGAGAAACAACAAAAAAAAAAGAAATAAACCAATGGCAAAAACATTTTATACTAAAAAAAATTATGTATTCTTTCTGTCACATAATTTTTAATTATTTTATGTTTAACATAACTAAAAGAAATCTTAATTACTAATAAATATACTTAACATAATTTTATATTCGAAAACTACTATAAAAACTTTAAGAAATTTTTAATTTATATAATTTAATGTTTGTTAAAAATAACTAATTATTTTGAATTCTGTAAAATTTTAAAACATTTTTTTTACGATTTACTGATTTTTGTTTTTTATAATATTGTAATAGTATTAATATTATTTTCAGTATTAATACTATTAAATTAATACTATTAAATTAATACTATTAATACTATTAAATTAATACTATTAATACTATTAAATTAATACTATTAAATTAATACTATTAATACTATTAAATTAATAGTATCAAATTAATAATATTATATTAATACTATACTATTAATACTATTAGTACTGTTAACTTCAATTTAACTTCAAAATATTCGCTCTTTGCGTTATAACAAATTGTTTTATTAAAAATAAATAAATATCGTTAACGATAATTTTATGTTTAACCTCAAACTCAGCTGAATGCCGTGATATTTAAATGAAAAACAATTGTAAAAATTAAATTAAAATTTTCTAACAAAAATATATAACACAAAAAAAATACAAATTACTAAATTAATAAACTACACTTAATACAAATTATTAACACACAACAATAGCAAAATTCATTAGCCACAATATACATTTTCAATAAACAATAAAAAATCATATAGCATTAAATTTAAAATAGTTAAAATAGTTTAAATTTTAATAAGCATTTTTGTGTAATTATTTTTTTTTTTTGGTACCTAGTTTATTTTGCAGAACAAAAAAAAAGAAAATTGAACAACAAAAAAATTAAAACCTGCAAAATTCATTCCAGTGCTTGAGCTACATGTGCATTTTATAAATTGTTTTAAAATTTGGCTTCATTTGTATTAAAAATATTTTAAAATTTTTCCTTTTTTTGTTTAATTTGCAGCATAAACGTAGCTCAATTAATTAAATAAATTACAATAAACTTTACAAAACATTTAACAAAAAAGAAATATACAAAATTACAATAACAATGAAATACAAAAATAAAAAAATTAAACAAAATTACAAAAAAAAAAACAAAAAAAAATATTTTTTATACTGGCTTCTAAAATAAATGCATTAATTTTAATTGTAATTATTTAAACATATATCATATATAGTATAGAGACATATAATACATATACATACCAAGTATATATGATGGTAAAAAATAATAAAATATATATATACAACAAAAAAAAAAAGAACTTCTTATACATACACATATTCATTTATATAATAAACATATAAATACATTTAACTAATATATACATATTAAAAAAAAAAATAAATATATAAATAAAATTAAGAAACTTCGATGTACTTTAAAGTGTCATATTTTTTAGAAAAACTAAACTGAATTTTGAAAACTGATCTAGCGATATAACGATGTAATGCTGTGCGCAAAAATATGTATTGACGAAGAACTCTTTTTCTAAGTGATATGATGAATAATGTAAAACATATTGTGAAATTATTTTATGAATGAAATAAATTTTTGTGTTGGAAATGAGAGAACAACAAAAAAAAACCGCATAAATTGTTTTATTTTAAAATAATGCATACGAGTAGTCAAATTTTTCAGAACTTGCTATCGGAAGCCCTCGACAGGTTAGTGGTGATATAAGAGTAAAAGTTACGAAAGATCGTTGCGACAACTTTTTAGGAGAACCAAAAAAAAAAACATGATTAGTTTGAACCAATGTTTCGCGAATGTTAAAATTTTTACTTTTCTATTCCTTTTCAGCCACTTCTTATAATAAAATAAAAAAAAAGACTAGTTGCCAAAAAAACCTTGAACGCAATTTTCTTTCAATTGTCAAGACTAATTGAAGCGTTGGGTTACGCCTCCTTTTTGAGAAAATTTTGGGTTAAAACGGCAACATTCATTATATCGAGGTCTTATATTCAATACTGCCTATCTACAATTTTGACGAAAATAAGTTTTTGATGCAGAAATCTTCACTGATCTCCCCTGCATCTATGACATTAATTTCGAACCAAAAAATTTTTCTATTGCTGTTATATTTTCATTTTAATAATTTGTCTATCTACATGAATGATTTTTATACCCTACACCTATGAGGTACAGGGTATATTAACTTTGTGCATATATTGTAACGCCCCTTAGGAGGCGTGTCCGGTATGGAAAAGTATATATATTCTTGATCAGCATCACTACCCGAGTCCGTTTAGCCATGTCCGTCTGTCTGTCTGTCCGTCTTGCTGTCTTGCTGTCCGAATACAGAATAACTTGAGAAATACTGATCAGAATGCGATGAAATTTCGTCTCAATATATTTTAGCCAAAAGTAGGAACTGAGTTTGAAAATGAGCAAAATCGGTCAACGGACACGCCCACCTCCCATACAAGTCACTATTATATAACTCTTTCGAAACTAATATTTCGAAAAGTATTCAAGGTATAATTATAAAATTTAAAACGTATTGTTAGAATTTACCTAAAAATATGTGGTCCAAAAATGGGCGTGATCCGCCCACTTTTTTTTTTTTTTTCATTATTTCCCGGGTTTTCATAGTGGAAATTTAATCCGTAAATTATTAAAATCAAATCTATGAAATATTAGCCTTTCAAAATTTTAAATATAGGCGTGGTCCGCCCAATTATATTTTTCAATTTTTTTTTTAGTTTTTTTACTTTATATAATTTTTTTTAATTTATGGGGATATAAGACGTAAATTTCTGATATATGAATAATATTCTGAGGTTCAGCATAATTAAAAATTTAAAATTAAGGTATACAATTAAATATTCCTCATTAATATCTCCACCAAAGGTGTAGGGTATTCCATAGTCGGGCCCGACCGACTATAAAAGTCCGCCCCATATGACCGAACTTACCCATGTGACCTAACTTTCCCAACTCGTTTATGAATGCAATAGTGTCTATCTACACACAATTTTAGCTTAAAGGTTTATAATGACTATAAATAAGCGTTCCAAGTATGGAGTAGTATATATATTCTTCTTAAGCGTAATTTTGTGAGTCCATCCGTGGGTCTAGTCCATCCGAACTCACAAAGAATCGACTCAATTTGTATGATAAAGGGTATAAAATCTATGTAAAAACTATGAAATCGGTTAACGAAGGATGACGTCACATTTTCTCAATGGATATCCAATATCATAGAAGCTATATGAGTTATTAAAAGTATTTTTCGTATACGGAAAACCAACTTTTCAAAGATTTTTCCTATTCTTAAATGAAGCCTTAAAGGACGAAATTTGAATTTAGTCAGTACTGAGGAAATATAGCTTGCACCATTGCGTTTATGGTATTTCAAGACAAGATGTTTAGTGTTATTTTTAAAGAAAGTTTTCCGATATGTTAAGGATTCGTATGATATTTACGAGGTCAATACACCCATATCCTCCGAAATAGGATATTAGTTTAAATATTTAGGATAACATTCATGATTTTAAAATAGCGATACAGAGTTAACTAGGTTTTTTATTTTAATCTTTAAAAAATGTGGGTTAGATTACGGAATATTAACTGCTTTAACCATCATATACCTCGTGAACCGAAAATGATAGAACAAAAATTAGTCGGTGAATTTTGTATAGGTTACACCAGGATATAAAAAAATTAACAAATCGCTGATTCCAAGAATATTTTCTGATCTATCTCCACTACAATAATGTGCAATATGCTCTATCTGCTCGTTTTTTCATAGACATTGATCACATTTGAATAGCAATAATCTCTATCTACCATAGCACGACGAATAGCGCGAAATTGCTGAATTTTTTTAATTGTATCAATTAAAGACCATTTTTATTAATTATTGTAGAAGAAAAATTGATCGCCACTTTCATGGTTTGCGATTTAATCAGTTTTATCGCTCTCCTGAAAAACTGTGTTTTTGTAGATAGACTGTATTGAATATAAGCCCTCGATATGTAAAATATTCAAGGATTTTAAACTTTTGTAAATTTTAACAGTTTTTAACGGAAACTGTGGATAGGGCACATTTTAAAAATGAGAAACGATGATAAAAAATTGGTAATTTTGATCTTTATGTTGAACTTTGCTCCGCATAACCATATATCATTTTCTTATTTATCATTAGGTCGAAATGCTAACAAAAATCATTTATAAATAGTCAACATTTTTCGAGTTTAGATCCTTTGAAATTAGTCTAGATAATAGAAACAAAAGACATGTTTATAGCTTTTTGTAAAACTAGTTGTGTTAGGGACTGTATTTTTATTATTCTAAAAAATGGCTGAAAAGGTCCTAAAATTTCGATAGCAATTTTCGTAAAAACGTTACGTAATAGGAAAAAAAACAGAATATGCAGTCAAAATCAGCAATCACGAATTATATAGAATTGACGTATGCGATGATTTGCAAACGGTTCTCCGATATTAAATCATCTACAGTTTTTATTTGCATTTAATAAATTGGAATTAATTTTTAAAATATATCACAGTACCATTTCAAATGTACCACCTTTAAATGAATTGATATTGGAAAACCGTTTTCATATTCATACTCAGCTAGATTTCTGCTACAAAACATATAATTTTTATGTATAATTTTTGTGCGGCACATATTTTATATAATTTTAATGTAAACGTAAACCGTAAACGAATTGATCTAAAAAAAAAAATACTGGGTACACACAAATTCTTAAAATGACCCGTAGTTGTACGTGTATCTCGATTTTTTCATATGTGCAAAATAGTGTCGGACGGTGTTATACAACCTAGGTTATTTAAGAATGAGAAATATATAAACATTAGGGATGTCAATTCCGGGATCCCGGGATTTGAGTCAAATCAGTCCCGAAAAACTCATCCCGGGATTTTCGGGATTGCGAAAAACGCTTGTAGATCAATTTTAAATAGTTTATTCAAAAGTCTTTCAATGTTTTTATACACATTTCGTAAAAAAGTAAATCTAAAATTTTATGGACTAAAATCTTAAAACACTGACGTTAATAATAATGAATTACATGCTTTTTGACTTTTGAAAAATTAACAATTGTTAAAAATTACGTCACTTTCGACTAATAACACTGTTTGGCATAATTAGCACTTTTGTTCCTCCGTGTTTTTACTCATATCATTTCTACATAATTTCAATGTGGTGTTTCGAACTGCGTTTTTAGTTTTTTCTCTATACGTAATGTTTTGGAGAAAATTGCAATTTATTATTTTTGTATTTTTTACTGTATTAAAAAAAAAACTTTTCTATAAAAAGACTGAGCAGCCATTGAATAAAAATTAAAATAGTTATTGTCCATGAACAAGTCAACTTGAATGTCGTTTAAGATTTGGTTGAAATAACTGTTAAAGTTTAAAAATTTAGATCATATTTAATAAAAAGTGTTTAATTTTTATTTAAAATTAATATATTAAAATTACTATAGATTCTACTCATTTGGACAATATATTACTTTTCGGTGCATTTTTGATTTTTGAGATAAATAAATTTTTTATTAAATTTCAACTGTATAAAAGTATTTCGCTTTTTATTTTAAAAAAATATTAATTATAGCAGTATTTTATTGTTATTTCTAAATATATTGTTATTTCTAAATTTTTAAGTACTAGGGTTTGTAAACATACTATTTCTAATGTTCCATATTAATGAGAACTTTGTTGGTACTTTTTGTTATATAACATTTAAATATCAATTAATTTCAATCGTTCTTTTTAAATAACATAATTTAAAACCTTATAATAATGCATCGAACATATATTTCATTCACATCATCAATATATTCTGTTGCAATATCTCCAGAATAAAAATTCTATAGAAATATGTTAATAAATAAAAAAATCACAGTTACGTTTTTTAAATGTATATTACTCAAAAGTAGAAAGGACACAGAAAAAGCAATACCATGGTCGAAATAGGCATTCTGTCTAGTATTACCAATGATTTAAAATATAAAATTTATTTTTTACTAGAATGAAAACTGGGAGAATTTTGAGCTGAACAGTATAATCTTTCGATTCGAAATACAGAAGTACTTCAAAATAGTAAATAATTATAATATCATGACGGTCTTATATTAAACTAATTTTTATATTGAAGACAGTCGAAGAATTACTATCAATATCCCTAGTAGAAATTTGCCCGATGCGCCATCGGGAAATGATCGGGTTTTCGTTGGGTAAGCCCTATTAGTGAAAATATGATCATTGCCTTTGCATGCCCTTATCATGCTTACCATAGCAGGGTTTACATAATCTAAACAGTCAATGTTCCCGATCATAGCTACATTATTTGTTCCTCATAACGAAATTAGCATCAGACAATGAAATGGGGAATTGCCCGATCAGTACATGATCATGGCCTGAGGTCAGTACAAGATCAGGACACTGCTGGACATTATGGGCCTCATCATATCCCGATCATCTCAAATAATGACATGATCACTTCATGACCATGGCCCTACCAAAATTTCTACGAGGGATGCTGGCGAATTAAATCCGGGTTTTGAATAGCGATAAAACGGGAACTGTTGTCTCTGAATGTAACCATTATAACCTTTATTAATAACAAAATACATAAATAAATATAATTGAACACCCTACCATATTTTCATTTGTGCTTAAAACTAACGTTTTTCATTATTTTTCACATTCTTTACAATCAAATTGTGCGTACTACAAATCTCAATCATATAAAATTTGTTTGACCGAGAATACATTTTTTTACAAAATCTGAATTCGATTAATCTAACAGTATAAAATCCACTCAAACGATTGAGTTTACATAAATAAATCCACGTTCCTAAATTGAGTTAATTTTTAAAATTGTTATTAATTAAAAATCACATATAACTTTAAAAAAATGTGTTCACTAGTATAAAAAAAGTATAATTTTTTTATAAAATATTGTTTTCCATAAAAAAAAAACAATATCCCAATAAAAATTTGATTGTTGATTCAAAATTCAAATTTTCTCATATTTGTACTAAAAAATAAAAAGTATTAAAAAATGTTTGATGATCAACTGGGGTATATATATCGCGGATTTTGTATTTTGGATACCATATATGGATACCATATATTTGGATACCCAACCTGAAAACAGATGCATTAGAATATATGAGCCTTAAGCATTATAATTGTTTATTATTCAAACATAGATATGGTTATTTTATGCATTTGCTATTATTTTTACAAATCCCGGGATTCAAATTTTTTAGTCCCGAAATTTCGGGATTGAAAAATTGTCCGGGATTGACATCCCTAATAAACATATATAATAAAATAAATTCAAATTACTTTTAGAAGATAAGATTAACCCTGGATGTAAACATGTAACAGAGTTGGACACATTCATTGATAAAATTGCTGTATCGAGAGATTGCAATAGAAATATATATCGCAAAAATATATAATGAAATTGGTATAATTTATAGATCAATTAGTGCAACATGCACGTTATCATTATATTACGAATAACTATATACACTGAAAAAATTTGGCAAAATGAATATAATTTTAAAAGAAATACAAACAATAATGTTAGTGATCAAATTGTTCAATAGGATGCATACTGTTCATATAATAATTTTGTAGTACAAAATATTAATCAAATAGTATGCAAAAACTAATAGGTTTGTTTAATGTTCATCATCAAACACTCAATACATATACATAATAGTATGTAAACTATTATCAAACAAATATGGTACATTTAAAAATGAATAGTAAAATACTATTAATTTCATAGTATTTCTTAAAATGTTAGCTATTCTAAAATGATGGTAAAGTGATCACAAATTATTATCGTGTACATTTTTAAGACCAACATTATCAGGACATGAAAATATCTACCATAATAGTATACATTTCTCCAAGAGGTATATAATATAACTCATTTCATAGTACAATATTCAAAGAATAGTACTGAATTATTCAAATACTATCAATTTCAAATGCTAACTATTAAATTAATAAAAACAACTGAATCATTCATTATTTTATTCACAATATGTAAAATATATCTCCAGTTCATAGTCCACACATCGACGTAAATAGAACAAATGATTCACTCGAATTTTCCCAAATATAAAAACGCAGACAACAACGAGATAGGACTCTTGATGACGACGACCTTCGTACCAACACATGGCGGTTAATATAAAGAATTATAGAATATAAGCTTTTCCGGAATATACGACCTACTACTTTTGTTGAAGATTTATAAGTATTGAACTTGATTATTGAATTAGCAAAAAATAAGATAACGTTAATGAAATAGAATTTAAGCAATTTTTATACATATCTATTTGGTTGACAATAAAAGCTCATCGCATTTTTATCGTGATAAGACGTAATCATCAGAGTCAATGATTAGCCGGTTGGCTAATAAATATTTAAATTTTTTAATGCAATCACGTATTTGCCATTGTCAATTGGTACAGTTTATACCTTTGTGTAATAAAATTGTGAAAGATCATACATTAAGGATTCAATTCGAGAACTTTTAAAATGGCGTAAGTTTTTAGTGAAAAGTAAAAGATCCTGATACTATATAGTGACTCGAAAATTATTTGTGATAAATTAAAAAAAAAATACATCATAGTGTTTGTAACTGTAACTGTAAATACATTTTTATAAAATCTTAAATTTCAATTTTGTTCGATACAAATCGATACATTTTTAAAATTGAGATACCAATTGATAGATTCCATTTTCTTATTATTTGGTACACAAATGAAGTTCATCGTTCGAAAATTGACAGATTTATAAAGATTTTTGTAAATGAATAATTGGCATTTTGAATATGTAGAAGGTGACTTTTAATTCTACAACGACGATATATAAACCGGCTAATTCTAACTTGCGTTATCATTTATTTATTATTTTTTTTTTCAAAATTCGTATTTCAATCGAGTTCTATCCATTATAATTTTGTTAAACAAATTCAATTCTATTTTTCTTTTTTTTTTTGTTAACTATTCACATTTTGATCGAATGTTAAATTTGGAACATGTGCGTATAATACATTTTATAGATTTCATTTTATAGATCCAAATGCAGTTTTAAACTGGAAATATAGTTTTTAATTTTTCGATTGATGTTCGATTTGTGATTAAAATTATATTTTGAAGTTGTCCAACTCAGGTGAAATCAGAGATTATTAAGAAATTGAATATAAAACTGGCATTATCGTTTTCTGGAACTTGACGCGGTACTGAAGAGAAACTGAAGAAGTTTATACAACAATGGTCTCGTTTTTGTTCCAAAACACCTACCTTTCATTTCTTTAAAATCTCTCTTTATAATCGATACTATATCGCTGTTACTAAAAGCGCTAGAATGTGAACCATATTCTTTTAAATTTTAATTTTTACTCATTCTTCACTTACAAAAGCAAACCGCTTCTTTCCATTAAACTCGTTTTGTAAATGTAACGGACAACCAAATTTAAAAAAAAATACAGAATTGGTATCTGTTTTTTATTTTACCAAATCGAAACCCAAATCTTTTTTATCTCAAAGAGCAGTTGGTACAACATTTACATCCACTAAAACTTTTTTGACTCGAATAATTTCTATTCGTATAGCATCTTTTTAATAAAATCGAAACTGCAGCCTTTGAAAACATACAAAATATTCCAAATTTGTTGGAAGTGGAGCCATTATTTTAATGATTGATATTTCAACACTACCCCAGACGAAATTTGTGGCAGCTTTGAAACAGTTTGTCGACATAGTGTAAACAGACAAAGGCGGAGTTTGTAACACAAGCTGTCTGTTTTTTATCAGTCAGTTCCCAAAATATGCCGTGAAACTGCCATTCAAATTACACAAAATTTTACAACCTGCTATACACTTCCCTAAATATTCTATTTATCTGTGCGTTTGCCGGAAATATGCCCGAAATATTCCAGAAAAATGTCAAAAATTTTGTCTCGGGTATCTTTACTACTGAAAACAATATCTTAACTCATCTAGCGAAAAATTCCGTATTAGGGAAAACATGATCCCCCTTAAATAGTTAATGTTATTAATGCAACTGGTCGAGTGGTTCTGTCAAAGTAAAAATGCAATGATCAGTGATACTAGTGCAATTTATCTTACGGTTTCCATGTTATCATTTGGGATATGGAACAGAAAGGCGAATTACAGAACCACAATCTATTTTTTAACCTAAACAGAAACCACATTTGTTTTTCTTCAAAGAGTCATCGATATTTCTAGCTCTTTGAATAATAAATAATTTAATACAAAAATATTTTGATTTTTTTTTGTATACTACCTATTTTACGTAAAAAATATAATTTCAACATAGAAAATGTCATCTTCTTTTCATTCACCGTTACTTCATAAGGACAACGCACCGAAGAACAGGTTCCACATTAACTATATTTAACCTTGAACATTTTAAAACACCACCCATTTTTGCTAATATGATTTGTATTTTATTTTTTTAATGCTCACACATTATTCTTGAGAAATTTGTCAAAATTATAGTTTGAATTGTTTTGTTTGGAAAGTGAAAAAATATAAGAAATAATAAAATAAAAACCTTTTTCTTTTGGCAGCTGCAATAAAATTGTTTGGGTAATTTTAGCCTTGGCTGTTGTGGGCGTAACCCTTGGACTAGTTTTCGGCCTAAAGAGCAAATCATATGATGACCCCACCATTGATCATCACAGAATCGGAGCTGTAGCATCAAATGGTGTGGGTTGTGCCGAAATTGGAGGGTGAGTATTTAATGAACTCTGTTGAGGTTTTTTTTTTTGTTAGCTATTTGAGCTGCTAATTTTTGCCATTTTGCTTCCATGCAGTAAAATTCTGGAAAATGGCGGTTCGGCGGTGGACGCTGCTATAGCTACATTGCTTTGTGAGGGTGTCATGTTGCCACATAGCTTGGGCATTGGCGGTGGCTTTGTGGCCACAATATATACCAAAGAAACTGGCAAAATCGAAACTTTAATAGCGCGCGAAACAGCACCGGCGGCAGCGCATCAGGATATGTTCGTTGACAAGGCTATTACTGGTGAGTGGACTCAAAAGATAAATGGGGTTTATAAAGTGAGCCATATAAAAGCGAACTCTTCAAAAATAAAAGATTCAAATGTGTTCTACAAATCTAGATATTAAAGGGATTCAAAAAAAAAAAAAAAGAAAAGATCAACCTATTACACATAATTGCAAGGAATAAAGTAATCGAGTCTAGTAAAGTTGATATATAAATGGGTATACAAGTCGAAATAATAAGATCACGAGAATACATTTTAAGCAAGAAGAAAATTTAATTTGAAGGCAACATTAGATAGTTTTGTTTGTAAGATCTGTTGAAAATCAACATTTTATGGAAATTAAATTTGAGCGTTTGGAGACTTCGATTGGACTACCCTAAAACGGCTTTTATTTTATTTATATCGCACTTTCTCAGATTCAGAAAATCACGTTTCTCATTTGGAGCAGTCCTTTAAAAGTGTCGTCCTTTGTTCAGCCAGATCATTGACATGATCGTATTAAATAGGCCTCCTTTGCGTTCCATCTTAGTACGGTTCCCTACCGGTATATTTTTTGAATGGTTATTTATTTTAAGGGAAGTTCGATTAGTATGTAAAGTCAATCCACCCCTGAGGCCCTATTCTGGTTTCATCAGATATATAAAATGAGAATGAAAATGACACAAAAACTATTTTTTATATTATTAACTGAATTTGAAAATAGTATTTATCTCATTTTATATTTCTCATCAAACCAGAATAGGGCCCCTGATGGACGCATATAACTGAGAAATCAGTGAAAACAAGTGCAGTATCCGGAAAATTTCAATATGCCATTCTAAATAGTTCCTAACACATATAATAATATAAAATTCATTGTATTATGAGGCATAATATATTGAATCATTTAAATTTCAAACTTAATTCTTCGCAGGCGCGCTTTCTGCTGCGATTCCCGGTGAAATTTATGGCTACTGGCATTTGCATCGCAAATATGGCAAACTGCCATGGAAGTCGCTATTCGAACCTACCATTAAACTATGCAAAGACGGTCACATAGTCTCGAAATATCTAGCCAACGTCCTGACGCTGCACGAGGAACGCATCAAAAAAGAACCTTCGATGGCTGAGATTTTCGTCAATCCTGAGACAGGCAATTTATATCAAGAGGGTGAAATCATGTACCGTCCACAATTAGGCGAAACTTTAGAGGCTGTGGCCGAAGAGGGTGTTGGTGTGATCTACAATGGCGGACGTATTGGTCAGATGTTGGCAGAGGATATACAAGAAATGGGTGGCATTATAACAGAACAGGATCTAAAGACTTATGAGTAAGTGGTTCGGAGTTTTTTTTTTTGTTTTAATTGGAATTTTGACAACTGATTTTTTTAATTCTCTATTAAAGCGTGCGTTGGGAGGAACCGATTGTCGCACAAATAACTGGTGGTTATACGCTGTATACGACACCACTACCCACAAGTGGTGCCGTCTTGGCATTTATTCTAAATGTCATGGATCCAATGTACACCGAAAAGCATGATGTCTATTGGCAGCGCGTTATCGAAACCTTTAAACATGCCTACGGTCATCGTACCAATCTGGGTGATTTGCACTTTGAGCCACAGATTGAGGAGATCTTTCAGAATCTGACCAGTGTTGACTTTGCCGCCGAAATACGTGCACTGATCAAGGACGATCGGACGTTCACGGATCTGGCCTATTATGGTGCGAACTTTACTATGGAGGAGGATCATGGTACTGCCAATATGGCTATATTGGCACCGAATGGCGATGCGATATCGGTTACTAGCACTGTAAATAGTCAGTAAGTATAAGCTATGATTTTATGTATTGTTTAATCCGTGTCCGTGATCAAGGATGTATTTATTTTGATTTCCGAATTTCACGTATTCTTTAAAGGGAGCTTAGCTTTTCTTCTTTTGATTCACTCAACTGGAGACCATGTTTTAAATTTAAGAATCTTATAGATAATTGAAATATCGATATCTCAAAATATAATTTTTAGTACAATTTCTTAATTACTCTCTTTTCTGATCCCCCACACAGCTTAGGTGCCAAGGTGCGTTCCCGTCGCACTGGCATCATTCTCAACGACGAAATGGACGATTTCTCCACACCCGGCGTCACCAACACCTACGGCATACCCTCATCCCCGGCCAATTACATCAAACCCGGCAAACGACCCATGTCATCCACCTGCCCCAGCATAGTGCTCGACAAAGATGGCAACGTACGTTTGCTGGTCGGCGGTGCAGGTGGCTCTAAGATTACCACATCGGTGGCACAGGCCATATTGCGTTATTTGGTTTTCAACGATAGCATGGAGGTGTCCGTCAGTGCGGGACGTATACATCATCAGTTGGCGCCCATGTACGTAGATGTGGAACCACAGGTGCAGTCACACATCAGCGATTATCTAATGCGTGTCGGTCATGAACTCAACTATTTGCCCGGCGATAAGGCTTTCTCGGCACTGACCGCCATTGGGCTAAAGACGGTGCAACCGGTACCTGTCTGTGATCGTCGTCGTGTTGGCAGCACGGTGCTGGTGCACGAAAAGCCTTAAAAGGCTAAAAGATGACAGAACAGCGCATGGGTTCTCGTAGAGTTTAAAAGTCACAAATTTATATTTTTTGCAGATATAATGAATTTTATTATTTGATAAAGTTTATTTTTGTTGTACTTGTTTAGGCTGCTAAAATAAACTATTGTTAAAACCCAAACATTTTTATTTATTACACTTTTTCTCTCTGCCACTGAACTCAAAAATCGACGGGAGACGAAATCCTTTTTCGTAAAAGAAATTTAGGGAAGACATGATCATGTCCAGCTCATGTTGTGTTCATGTTATAGATCGGGAAATGATAAGGAAAAATACAATAATCAGTTCACGGTCCCAAGCATAATTTCTACTAGGATATGGATAGATTGTGGGGCTATCTGTTAAATTTTCTGGGGACTCCCTTGCTTAGGAATTTCTTTAGATTTTGTAAAGTAATGTTTTTAGAATCGCTAATTCATTAATATATTAATCAATTAAATGTAAATAACTTTAATTTCAAAAAACCAGACATTTAAAAAATACCAAAAATGCGCATGTTATTCATTGACCCCTAATTAGTTGTTAATTGAAAATATTTTGTACTTTTAAATGACAACACAGCGAGAAGTGAGAATCAAATGCATTTTAACTCCAGCTCTAACTTAAGTTCTCACTGTCTGTCTCTCGCTCGCTCCGAACTTGACAATGATTTCTATAAAAAAAAAAAACAAAAAATTCATCATTCTGCCCTCAGAGCGACACCTGATTGAGCAATCGTCATAATGATTCTATAATTTGTTACCACGGTTGTTGTTAATATCGATGTTATCGTAATTGGTTTTGTTGTAGCAAGTTGTACGCTCATTTGAGTAATTTATTAACTGTCGCTCTTATTTTATTGTGTCACACTTTTGACACTAGGCAACAAGTTTGAAGTGATTTTTTCAGTGTGACATTTTAAATTACAGTTTCATAAAAAATACGATTTGAATTTAGTTTAACTAAAGCAGGGATTGAAACCGTTATACAAAACTCCAAAATAAACTTGACAATTCTATGCAGATTTTACTATATAAAAATTAATCGATGAATTAAATTTTAGTAAATGACATTTTAAATATATACCTATCCATTTTGTATTATTCGTTTTTCATATTAATTCAAAAGTATTAACAAAAAGTAACACAAATTACAGATTTCGTCACGAATTCTAGATATTACGTAGCGAAAATTAAATGGAAAGATGAGAGAATTCCTTGTTCCATGACACAGTTGTTTTTTTTTTGTATGAATAGAATTTTTAGAGTTTCTATACAGATTTCTACATAGATTTCCATTCATAGCCAAGAACCGATTCAATTCTACGTATCGATATATATTCGTTACATGTTAATCTACAGATCCAGACTAAGTTTTGAAATGTGTTACTTGGGAATGAATTTGTGTTTAAAATTTCATTAACAACTAATTAATAATTTCAATATTATTGAATTTAAAGGTATACATACTATTTTTTTAGTGTTTTTTTCTCCTACAATAATAAATATCACTATGTGGCATAACAATTTAAACACGAACAAAAACAAATTTTCAATATTATTGAATATAAAGGTAAAAATACTATTGTTTCAGTGTCTATTCTCCAATAATAATAAACATAGTGAGACGTTTATTATAGGAGAAAAAATATAAACACGAATAGAAATATGTTCGCTTTTTGCGTCATTCTGCGAGTTTACACAAAATTTTCGCATGCATTTTTTGTGATAATTCATATTATTTAACTTGTCATTGGTAAGTACTCAATGTATTTAATGCAAATTCATTATATTTAACCTTTTTTAGTTATTATAGAAAATACGTATATTAACGGACTCAAAAATACATACAGACTCAAGTATTACAATCAATTATTAATAATAATAATAATGCATGCTTATAGTAATTAAAATAGTACATTATAAAATGTATGGTACAACAACATATTGTATTAACAGTTTGAATATCATTGAATTTATGGTATGAATTCTATTGGCCAAGTTTTATAGTGTAAATAAATGATTTTCTATTGAAATACTACACCCTGAAAAAAATTTCATCAAATCCCATTAAAATTTGTCAATAGGACAATTATTAATTTAAAAGTATACAAAAAATAAATGTTTTCATATAAACTCAATGGCAATGTTATGGTATTTTGGAGTTTTAATGGTATTTTCCGATTAAAATAATAATTTATCCTATTGACTATTTGTAATAGTAAAAAACTATTATTTATATAGTATTTTTTTCTGGGTGTATTAATTTACCATGTTTTTTCTGTGTGTACCAAAAAATAGAAATACGTCAATCATTATTTAATGTACATGGGTCTTGCGATTATATTTAACAGGACGCATTATAAAATTAATGTCACAAACAATTTAATTAGTAGTTGAAATATTATTGCACTAATGGTATACATCCTATTGACCAACTTTAATATAACAGATTTGTTGAGAATTGTTGCGCATTCGCCGAAATGCAGACTTTTCAATATACTATATTTTTGTTTTGTATGATTTTTTATGAATCTGTTTTGTCTCACATATTTTTAAATATAAAAAAAAATATATATCACTCTCACAAAATACTCTGGTTTTGAACGTATGTTTGGGATTAGTAAACATTTTATATATTTATACATTTTTGTATTAAACCAGTAATTATTTATACCATACAGCGGCAAATTTTGTTTTATAATACAACAGGTTTTGATAAAATAATCTTCAAATAAATAAAGAGAGCTTATTTCATAAGCTGATCTATTATACAGTACAACAAAAAAGCAAAGAAATTCATTTGACCAATTTCAAAAATAAGTTTATGCATTAATCATGGTTGAAGTATATACAGGTTAGACCAACTAGCCGTTTAATTGACAGAGTGCTGAGAATGCCAAGAAGAAAATTTCAAAAATACAAAAATTAATTGTCATTTTAAACTTTATTTTCAGGCTATAATTTTTTGCAATGCAAATTGGAGATTTTCATAAAATTTCACTCTACACATTCACTTTTATTACTTTTACCAATCTCTGTGGTTTCTTTTCGATCCTCAAAAATCTTGAAAGTTGTCAAAATGTTGAAATTTATTTAATTTAAAATTTTAAATATTGATTGTTTTTATAAAATTGTAAACAAAGCATTGATGTTTTGTTTTAAAATATTCGTAAACGAATGTTGAATCTTTCAAACAGTTTTCAAAAAAAAAGTAAATGGCGACTGAATTTTGAAAGATGACTTAACCTGTATATATTTAAACCATGGTATTAAAAAAAACAATTGAAAATAGTTCTAAATTCTATGGGCATCTGGAACATGATCGAATATTTAAAAAATATTTTTTTTGACATGGTTTATATACGTAAATTTTCAAATTGTTTAAAATTGATAATTTTTCGATTGTCGATTAATATGATTTAGAAAATATAGATCTATAATATTTGTAAATCATAAAAATAAGTACTTGAAATAAAATGTTATAATCTTTGTTACGCAAAATCATTCAAAAACAAATTCAAAACAATTTGAAATATGTACGAATCTAATATAAACTAATATGTACGAATCTATAAAATTACCCTGCGGTAAAACAGTTTTTTAATTAAATTATTCCAATTTAGTTTTAAAATAATAAAGTTTTCAACGATTCTACAACTAAAAATTATAAAATGTTTTGGAACAAAAAAATATATATTGTGTTACTTAGTGTAATCAGTTTTTTTTTATTCTTACTGGGCTGTAAGCAAAATTTATTTGACGTTTGACGCTTGACGCTTTTACGATTGTTGAGTTCAGCGGTTTTAGCCAAGTAGTGGATTTTTGCAAACAGTTGATCGTTTGGCTTTCAACGGTACGGTACGTGTTGTAGGCGGCTTCAAGAACACGATAATCGGACGTGACCAGGATCAGTAGTGGCAACAAAAAAAAAATAAACACAAAAAAGCGACCGCCAAATTATAAAATTCATAAATATTAACATATTTACTGTGCATCACTTAAAATTAAACAAAATACACAAATTAAATAATATTTGCAACAAATATGAAGTAAGTTTAACACATAAACGTTGAGTTTTGCCGAATACAAATCGATGAGGATCGAAGCAATTAGTTTGACAATTATTTTGACTTGTCGCAATTACAATTTACACAAAAAAATAAACAATTGGATTATGATTATCTTGTTAATTTTTAAACAATACCCATTACAAATGAATGTTAATTTATTAATGGTGTGGAAATTAGTTGTTTTTTTTTGTTATTTACATAGATGACGTTTTGCATTCTATATAAACACTTTGAAAGTTGTCTATACCATATGCGGTGTTTTCTTATTTACACACTGAGAAAAAAAAGTGCACAATATGGATAAAAATATTAATTGAGGGGTTTGGTTGAAAATTAAAATTTGTAGATAATTGATTTTCAGATGCCTTTGATAGCTTTTTAATTTACGCTTCATTTGGTATCAAAATTATCAATATCTAAAGTATATACACTGAGAAAATACGACTTTAAATGAGAAATACGCATTGTATCCGTATTTTAAAACTGTATAAATACTAACTTGTGCGTTGGACTGCGATTGGAGTGCGTTGGACTGCGAGCCGAAAGGTCCCCGGTTCAAGCCTGGACTGGGGCTAACAACATCTTTTCATAGAAACATTTTTCTATACCGCGCTACCTCTCGGCAATAAAAGTAAAACATTGCCTATGAAAAGCTCTCACTTACCCGCCGTTCGGATTCGGCAATAAACTGTAGGTCCCACCACTTTGAGTACAAATGTAACACGCACAGCTCAAAATGGTGAGAGAGCTAGACCTAAGTTCTAATAGGACTGTAGTGCCAAACTATTATTATTATAAATACTAACACTATTATTATTTTATTTATATTTATAACTAATTGCAAAAATATATCGTTTATAAAGTGTGGATACATTTACGCCTCTTTTTCCCTTTTTAGTGCAAGCCTCGTCACTATTTTTCCCGCCCACATTCTATTTTACTATTAAACATTTTAAAATGATATTTCGTTTCGATTTGTACAACTCTGCTCTTAGTAAGTCAGAAGTTACCATTTTTTGTTATATGGCCCATTGTCCCATTCCGTCCACATTCTAAGTGACTATTACAATGTTTAATACAATCTTTTGTTTCGATTTTTATAACTCTGCTCTTAGTAAGTAAAGAGTTATAGAAATTTTAAAGTTTTGGTTATATGAGAGATGCCACGCCCCGTTGTGCAATCCCGCCCATATTCTACGTGACGATTGGAGTTTTAAATATGAACATTTGTTTTCATTATTATAACTCAACTCTTAACATGTCAGGAGTTATAGTAATTTTAAAGTTTCGGTTATATGGGAGGTGCCACGTCCTTTAATCCAATCCCGCTCACATTCTACGTGACGATTGGAGTTTGTAATATAAACATTAGTTTCGATTTATATAACTCTAATCTTAGTAAGTCAGAAGTTACAACATTTTTATAGTTTTAGTCATATGGAAAGGGACACGCTCTTTTGTCCAATTCCGCCCACATTTGTAAAAAATATCAATGGTCATACCATTGATATTATGGGACAAGATTTTTCTCAGTGTAAGCACGATTCAGATACAATATTTCATAAGGCTAGAAGATTTCTTCAAATGTCAGCATTTTTATTTTTGTATTTTTTTTTAAATTTTGTTTTTTTTTTTTAATTTGAAATGGTGAGGGTTCTTAAATTAATTTCTAACAGATAATTTAAAAGTGCAAAATATACAAATTTGTGAAATTCTGAGTTTTAAATTTCAATAAACAGTTAAACTTTGTGCAGATGAGTCTTATGCATTTTTATTCTATAAAAATCACAAAATTGAAAAATGCAGACAGATTTATTGTTTGCCCAAAGAAGAATAGATATAAACTGGACTTTTTTTTTTGAGCAAACCTTTCAAGAAAAACTCAACAAGCTGCCAGTTTTGACATAGTGATAAACAAATTCTTAAGTCTTTATTAGTATTAAGAATTATTCGAAATATTGATAGATTATTGTTTGAATTTTAATCAACAAGTTCATCTATATAATTAAATATTTTTTCAGTGCGGAATGTGCAAATAAATTCACAATTTTTACAATTATAAAAATGTATGCAAAATAAATATATGAAAATGAGAAATGAATTTGAAAAAAAGTCTGTTTTGTAAAAAGATGAAAATCTGTTTGCTCATTTTAAAACCGATTCGGCCGGTTACAAAACACAGTTTCCAATAGATCTGTTTCTTTGTAAAAAAAAAAAAATGGTTTCAAAACAAATTTCAATATGTTTAACACATTTGTAAAAAAACTCCGACATGCACAAACTTTGATTAAGAGGTAACTCAATTCTAAACTCATGACCAGGGCTCGCATTTATATGGATTTACATGTTCAATATTTAAATACATATTATAAGAATTTTTCGGTAAAACTCCATATTTAAGAATAAATCCATATTTTTGATAAAAACGGACTTATATGTCTCAATTTCGACAAATCACCACTACAATTTTGACACTTTCAAACATATTTGGAGTGCAATCGATAAAATCAAACAATCTTACTGCAGGAAACTACATCTGGATATCACTGCAGGACACAATAGATTTTAATTTGTAGCAAATGTGGTTGGGTGTAAAACAAAAGCAAAGACACATTGACCTGTTTGATATCGAACGTTCACATACGCAAAATATGATTCACACAACCCCATTATAAATAATTTTTCCACCTGCATTTCAAACTTAGAAAAAAAAAAAAACCTTATTTCAGTACAATTTATTTTTTTTTCAGAGGAACATTTCATGACAGGGCTGAATAATTAAAATAAAACAAATTTTTAATCCATATTTTAAGTTTTTTGATCCATATTTTAAGTTTTAAGATCCGTATTTATCTAGTTTTTTAGTTCATAATCCATACATATTTTCCTAGTTTTTCGTCCATATAATTGTTAGCCCTGCTCATCACAAATGTATTTTTTATTTTGAACAGTATTTCTACGATTACCTCTTTTAAATGTTATGAAATCGAGCACTGAATAAATCGAGTACAATTTATTCAGTGCCGAATCGACTTTTCCCTGATCGAACCTTTGCTCCTCATTTTTTATATAAACACATACAAAATATCGAAAAGATGATGGCACAGACAATTTGAGCTAAGCCCTTCATTGAATGGTTTAAATTGTAATTGTACTCCAGTACTATTTTTTTTTTGTATATTTATTAAAATATATTTATTAATTTATTTAAATATTTAGTTATTCAAATTGTTATTTATTTAAATATTTATATACTTAATTTCTTATTTACATTCTGGAATTCTTGAATAATATTAACAGCTGTCAGCTGTGCAGTTGATTGAGTGTTTTTTTTTATTATCGAATATTTCAATAATAGAATTTGCAACTCAATATACATAACTTTTGCTTTCTTTTCAAATGCATTATATGGAAATGTTTTACTGACAGATTGATAACGCATCTGGCGACTAAGTTTTAATTTCAAATTTAAGTATGATTAAAAACAGCTAGTATAAAAAAGTGTTTTATATTTAAGTTGCATTCCAGAAATATGGAAATGTACATAGAGCAAATAAAAGAAAAAAAAATACATTTTTAATTTAAACGTTTTGTCAATTAGCCTCGCAGTACTTTTAGCAAAAAATGAACACACATTTAAGTTTGTACATATAATTTATAGCGAAGAAATATTTTTTAAACCCATATGAGAAAAAAAGTAAAAGTGTTTAGAAGCCGGCCTCAGCAATCCAGAGGTACATATGCGAACTTTTGTTCGAACCCCAGTTTGAACATGCCCAGCATACCAAACGATATCGAAATGAATACGAAACGATATCGTTTGAACGAACACTATTATCGTTTTCGACTATCGTTAACGATTCGAGAATGATAGCGTTCTCGAAAAAAATGGCTCTATCGTTACGATATCGATATTGTATGAATTCTCGATATCGAAACGAATTTGAAAATTGATCCAATATCGATATCGAAACGAATTCGAAAAGTTATTCAATTTCGATGCTATTTAAATTAATTTGCCTTGAAAATATCTTTCATGGAGCAGTTCATCAAGCATTATCATCCACAACATTAAAATTGTTTACCTAATTTGGTATTAAAAATTAGTTTTTTGAAACCAGCAAAAAATATTTCATACTTACTAAATTTTAAAATTTTCTAACAGTTGCAAAATTGGTTCAAATTTTAAAATTTATTAAATTGTTTCATTGAACAGTTTTTTTTTTACAAATAATTCAATACTATAGAAATTTAACGATATCGTTACGAATTCGAAACGTTATCGAAATTATATACTCTCGAAAATATGTTTATTGGGTGGGTGCTCTTGGTGATATTTGCCACACAAATTTAGGGAAAAGATTCACAATAAAGAAAATATAAAAATGTAAATCAAAAACTTCTGAAAACGACTTTGTTATCTGACAATTTTTATTTTTTTTTAATATTTAATTGAAATATAAATCATAACCGAAATCTTATACAAAAATCGATAAAACGATTTCGGTTTTGAATCAGTTTAAAAACGGATATCAGAAGAGTATGAATTATAATCAAATTTATTTTAAATATTTACCTTTATTTAAATTGTATATAAAATTCTATGTTAATAAAATTTAATTACAAATTTAAATAGGTTTGCCATAATCTAACCTAAAAAAACTAAAATCGATATCAAAACCAATACCATAATTTGGAACCGAAACCGTTTTGTTAAAAAAACTGAAAAGTCGAATCGTAACTAAATCCGAAGCGAAAGAGAAAACCCTATAAAAAAAATAACTTTTCGGAATTCCAGCTTCCTCCTAGTTTCATCACCGAATTCGATAAAAATAATGAAGTCAAGAGGATTCAAGTTAAAGAGCATTAAATGTGTTTTTTTCTATGCAGATAGTAAAGTTGATACCAATTTGTAGTTAATTTTATTTAAATATCTATAAAAGGAATTATTTTCATTGTTTATTACATAAAATACCCAATAAAAACTCAGATTCTGGTTATTTTAGAAAGATTGAAAAAGTTACTAATCTAATTACGCCGAATTAAATATTTCATTAAGAATTATTTGAAATGCAATGTTATAGTATATAAATATGTTCTCTTTATAACAAATATATATTATGCATTTATTTCCAACAATTTATAGAGTTTAAAATCAAAATTTTTTATCAAATTAGGTTATAAAGTAATAAACCAAAATTTCATCAATTATGTTATATAAAGATATGTTACCTACTGCTATCTTATATTAACTGCACAATGTAAACAGAATCATTTACAACCGCAATTATTATTATCATTGATATAAACAATACAATTTCATTATGGTACAATGTCATACTAAACGTTGAAATCTTAAAATAGATTAAATTTTATATAACATTAGTATAGAGTACTTTAAAGACGTTTAACGTCGTCTTTAAAGTGGTCTATACTAATGTTAGAGTAATGAAATCCACGTTCACTTATCGAATTTCAATTTCCGAAACTTTCTATTTTTTTGTTCATTATTATAAAAGTTATTAAATATTCACTTTGATTAGGAGTTTTTTTTAAGTACGTATACCTATTCGAATTTGGTCTAACAATAGTTAGAACAGACCAACTAAGTGCTCTTTTATCAAGTTGTATTTTACTGATAAATGACGTCTGAAATTGTGGTTAAAACATCAACACTTTTGCACAGAAATGCCATTTATTTAATTACACAAATGGCAATAGTAATAAAGATAATAAATCTGTTATGACAATTTGTACATTTTCTGAAACTTTACTATATTCCGAAAAAAAGTTACATAAAATTGGTCAATACAATAATTATTTATGTAATAGTATACGAAAAGTAAATATTTGCAAAGGAAATTTCATGGAAATTTGTAGTATTTAATGCTATTTATCGATTGAAATAATAAATCGACCTATTGACTAATTTTAATAGTAAAAAAAACTATTAATTATATGTTTTTTCTTTTTAGTGTATATAGTCAAAACTGATAATATAAACCATTTTATAATTTACAGAATTTTAATTTAATTTGATTTTCTATCAAAAAAAAAAAACAGAAAATTATTATTATTATTTTGAAAAAGTATTAAAATGGTATGAAAATTATCATACATGCTCACATTATAATATATCATTATCTAAATAGTAAATGGTCCCGACCAGAGCCTATACCCGGGAATGACAGAAATCTAATCAGAAAACCAAAATGTTAAACTATCGGAATTACCTTACCAATATTAATAAACTTCAGAAATTTCCGTAGAAAATTCAATGGAATCCATTGTATTTTTTTTTTAATTCAATAAATGAATTTTCTCTCTTGTATGACGTTTACGTGTCAAAAAGTATACTTGTTGGGATTTGCTAGTAATGCTAGGGTAAACAAGTCAATGAAAAACTGGCCGACCGGGACCTTGTGGGTGTGTTACAAAAAAAAATTTAATGAAATCTAAAATATATTTACACACAGAAAAATCCTCTTTTGGCATGAGGTTTTAAAAATGAAAAAATTAGTTGTAACAACTAACCTCATTTGGTAAAATCGAATGGTATACAAATTTTCTGGCGGAACTGTCATATTTGTCTATGCACATGAAATATTAGTCTATACACACTGCTAATTTTTCTAAATCTGTACTAAATTGTTCTAAAACTGTTCGAAATTGGTTGCAGTACAAACTACAACTCTTTTCATTTTGACAATAACAACAGACTAAGCGGCTGAGAGAACCGAATAAGTTGGTTGGACAAAGAGTTGGTTGGCGCAACTAATCTCTATTCAATGTGTAGTTTTTCAACCAAATATTATTGAATTATATTAAATTATACAATTCTCTTATTTCTGGTATAATCAATTACATTGTTGTGTCATTAATTTAGGCATTATTGAACAAAATGTGAAATACTACTAAAATTTTCTCTATAAAAAACCTGGAAATTATGTAAAAAGAATGTGTACGGATCACACCTATTTTTGGAACACATATTTTTAGGTGAATTATGACAATACGTTTTAAATTGTATAACTGTATCTTGAATACTTTTTGAGTTATTGGTTCCTAAAGAGTTATATATAAAAGTGACTTGTATGGTAGGAAGGCGTGTCCGTTGACCGATTTGGCTCATTTACGAACTCGGATCCCATTTGTCCCTAACACATATTAAATTAAAATTTCATCGTATTCTGACCAGTATTTCTCAAATTATCGTGTATTCGGACAGCAAGACAGACGGACATGGGTAGTGATACTGATCAAGAATATATATACTATTAAATACCGGTTACGGCTCCTAAGGGGCGTAATAATATATATATACACAAGTTTAAGATAGGTTCCCTGTACCTACGTCATAGGGTATAATTAAAAGTATACATTTTTTTTTTTAATAAAAGATAATTTTTCAAATCGGATTTTTCTAGGTTTTCGAGTCATTCCGGGTTCAAGTTTTTTTTTTCTAGCATATGGCTAATATCTTTAGTTATCGATCGTATCGATTGTAGTCACGATTAGCCACACAAGTTTCATACTATTTAAAAAAAAAACGTATTTCATAATTTGCTACTTTTATCGCCGAATGTGGAACTTATAAATTCAAATTTTTTAGTCATTTTTTTTTTAATATATAAGAAATACATGATTTTAGCTCTAATATGTGAAAATTTCAATGTTATAACTTAACAAGAAGTAATTTAAATTAATTTCTAAAAAAAGTATTCCAAAAAATATTAATATTAACAAAAAATCAAAAAGGCCCCACTTTGGACTTATATCCTGTTGAAAATAATTAAAATAAAACAATTTATTTGTCATAACCTGGCCAGTTACATGACGAACATGATCTAGCCATGATCAAAGTAAATTTCTACTATACTCAAAAAAAAATGTCTCATTAGGTAAATAATGGTACGACCATTAATTTTATTGTACATCAATTAATAGTTTTTTCATATTGATTCAAAAGTTTTCTAACGAATTAGATAGTAATTCAAAATTCAGTACAAGTAATTTAATAATTTCAATATTATTGAATATAACGGTATAAATACTATTGTTTTAATTGTAGACTCAAGTATTAGAAACAGATTATTGAAA
The DNA here is from genome assembly GCA_951804985.1 of Dryomyza anilis. Taxonomy (NCBI): domain Eukaryota; kingdom Metazoa; phylum Arthropoda; class Insecta; order Diptera; family Dryomyzidae; genus Dryomyza; species Dryomyza anilis. Next base: position 100,417,252 of record OX638130.1, on the reverse strand, counting down.
ACAGATGCGAATTTTTAATATGTTATAAACTTTTGCAACGAAAAGTGTAATTTTTATATTTGTGTGATTTTTTAAATGTAAAGTTTCTGGGTTTGTTAATATCGTAAGTATATCTGAGAAAAGTTCTACTTTTTATTTTATTATTTTATAATGATGTGGGTTTTACCTTCTTTGTATATATTATTTTTTTATAATATTCATTCATAGTTTGCAATTTGTATGCTACTATAGTGAATAATGATATCGCATTGAACAAAACGATGTTGGCCTAGGTAATTTATTTATTTTTTGGTAATAACTAACATTGACATTATGCATAACACGCTTCAATGTACGCACACATAATATCAAACAGATATAGCTAACTAAAATTACTAACAATTGAATGTTGTGATAATAATTAAAGATATAGTAAATTTAATATAATTGCAATACTATGACATATTAGCGTAAAAATATTCAGTATAATTTCCAAATACATTTTCTCATTCATAACATAAGTAATCTGCAACGATCAGTAATTTTTATTTTTACGATTTTATTTATTTGTCAATACGTTCATTAGATTATTTTCAAAGCCACATAATAAACAATAAAAAATAAATGTGTAGATATTTAGAAGTGCGCTATCGTTATCAAAGTTCACAATTTTGCAAAAAAAAAAAATAAATAAAGATAATCATCTTACATTGGTAATCAAAAACGTATATACTACTTTTCTTTTATTTTCTGCAAATATTAGAATGACGTATGGACTTTTAAAATTGTTTGTATTAGGAAATAAATAATAAAAATGTCATGGGTTTCTTTTTTGATAATGTTATTTATAAAATCTAATAGACTAATCCCAGAATATAAACGATCTTTATGACAGCTGAGAAAACTAAATAACTTGGTTGGGCAATAAATTGGTAGGTGCTAAAATTTCAATTCTGTGAGTAAAATTTCCTAATCATATAAATAAATATAATATACACACAGAATAGAGATTTGTTGCGCCAACCAACTCTTTGCCCAACCAACTCTTTGCCCAACCAACTTATCCGGTTCTCTTAACCAGTTAGTCGGTTGTTATTGTCAAAATGAAAAGAGTTGTAGTTTGTACTGCAACCAATTTCGAACTGTTTTAGAACAATTTAGTACAGATTTAGAACCATTAGGAGTGTGTATGAACTAATATTTCAGTGTATAGGCTAATATGGCAGTTCCGTCAGGAAATTTGTAAACCATTCGATTTAACTGAATGAAGTCAGTTGGTACAACTAACTTTTCATTCTTCCAACCTCATGCCAAAAGAGTATTTTTCTGTGTGTATGAAAGAGCAAATAATTGACTATATTATATTAAGATTAAAGAAATATAACCAGCTAGAATCACACGATTTAATGCATCAACAATAAAACACAATTTAATATCAAATATCAATAAAAAATAGGGAAATTTCAGGTTGACGCAACAAGAAAATATATTAGTACACAAAGAATACAGATTTCTTGCGCTAACCAACTATTTGCTCAATCAACTGATTCGATTCTCTCAACCATTTAGTCGGTTCTTATAATCAGAACTGAAAGAGTTGTACTTCGGACTACAACCAATTTCAAACAGTTCTAGAACAATTTAGAGTGTGTATGGGCTAATATTTCAAGCACCAACCGAATATGGCAGGTCCGTCAACAAGTTTGTAGACAATTAGTTTTAACCGTATGAAGTTGGTTGTTACAACGAACTTTTTCGTTCTTGTAACCTCATGCAAAAAGAGAATTCTTCTGTTTTTAAAGTAAATTCTAATATCTTCTTTATTGCAGATTTGTATTTACAAAAAAAGCGATATTATGGACAGTAATTGCAGCACTAATCATATTGGCTGTAACACTTGGCTTGGTATTCGGTTTAAAGAGTAAGGACACTAACGAGAGGACACCGCTACTGGGCGCAGTTGTTTCCAATGGGCGTGGTTGTGCAGAAGTGGGCAGGTATGAATGGAACTGCTTAAAAAGACTCTTTCAAAGAGTTTCATATAAAAAATGCAAATTTTTATCTAATTTCTAGTGGTATGTTAGCGGATGGCGGTTCCGCCGTTGATGCCGCCATTGCTACCCTACTGTGCGAAGGTGTCATACTGCCGCACAGCATGGGTATCGGTGGTGGTTTTGTTGCAACGATTTATACCAAATCAACGGGTAAAGTTAGAACTTTGATAGCACGCGAATCGGCACCAGCGGCTGCCACCGAAAACATGTTCATTGGAGCTACGGCAATAACAGGTAATATATTCCAAAAGTGGTAAAAAAAACAACGATAGAGAGTTAATTTTAAATTTTATATTAGATTGATAAAATACCATATTAAACTAATAACTTTTAGAGCAGAAATTAATCTGAATACTTGGGTGTTGCCATAAAAAACAATGCGATTATTTTAATATAACTTTAATAGCTGTTTTAAGAGTTTTTTTTATTGATGCCTCTTAAAGTAGAGGAATTGTTTAGACATTTTATTGGTTTTATAATCTTTTATAATTTATTTGTTTTGTTGTTGGTAAAATTGACGACTGACTTAATTGCATTATATACCTCATTTAACTATTTAAAATAGCGTATTTATTATCAAAAGTACATACAGAAAAATCCATTTGAAGTTGGAAGAACGGAAATGTTAATTATAACAACGAAATACATTCGCTTAAAACGAACGAATTTTATATAAATTTGTTGAAGAAACTCTCATATTCGGTTGACGCTTGAAATATTAGCAAATACAGTCACCACATTGTTCTAAAACTATTCAAAATTGGTTGTATGTAGTTCATACTAAAATCATTTTACTATAAGAAACAACTTAGCAGTTGAGAGAACCAACTATGTTGGTGGAACATTGAGTCGGTTGACGCAACATATATCTATTCCGTGTGTAGCTAATGATGTTCTTTACATTTGTAATATTAGTTATAATTATAAAATACACTTTCTAAGGGGCCTATTATGACTGGCGAAGCGAATGAACTTGGCGAAGCGAACGAACGAATAAAGCTTCACAGCATCCATTCGCCAGACGAATGAAGTTCAGGCGAATGATTTCTACGTTCTCCTGATTTTTACGTTCGCTTTAGTTTCCTTTTTTCTGGCGAATGAAGCCTGGCGAATGGATGCTGTGATAGCTATTTTACGTTCGCTTCGCCAACTACATTCGCTTCGCCAGTCATAATAGGGCCCTAAAAGTTTAAAACTTAATATTTTTAATCTGAACCACTCAGCATACTCAGTTTTATCACATATTAAACTTCGATGATATAAACCACTATTTAGATAAACCGATACAAAGGATCATATACAAAATTGTAATCGTCACATAGAATGTACACACAGAAAAATCCTCTTTTGGCATGAGGTTGGAAGAATGAAAAAGTTAGTTGTAACAACTAACTTTATTCGGTTCAATCGAATGGTTTAAAAATTTGATGACGGAACTGGCATTTTAGCCTATACACTTGAAATATTAGTCTATACACACTCCGAATGGTTCTAAATCTGTACTAAATTGTTCTAAAACAGTTGGAAATTGGTTGCAGTATAAACTACAACTCTTTTTACTTTGACAATAACAACCGACTAAGCGGTTGGGAGAACCGAATAAGTTGGTTGGGCAAAGAATTGGTTGGCTCAAGAAATCCCTATTATGTGTGTAGGCGGAATTTGACAAAGGGCCATGACACCTTCCATGCAATCTCACCGTTTCTATATTCACAATTTGGGGGCACAGCTGTGCACGGATCCCGCTAGTTATGCTAGGGTGGGGAACTTGGTCCATAGTGTCACCACTACTCTCTGTTTTCCTTTTGCCCGCTAGTCATTAATATTTACATTTGTTTACAGGTGCCATTGCTGGTGCCGTGCCCGGTGAGTTACTCGGCTATTATGAACTGCATAAACATCACGGTCGCCTGCCGTGGAAGGTACTCTTCCAGCCTACAATTGAACTTTGTCGAAACGGTCATTGGGTCTCAAAGTATTTGGCCGCCGCATTGGTCTCCAAGGAAACACAAATACGCAACGAACCCTCCATGGCGGAGGTGTTCGTCAAGCCGGATGGTACACTATACAAAGAGGGCGACTACATGAAACGTACCGTTTTGGGTGATACGCTCGAGAAGATTGCAGAGCAGGGCATTGGCACATTGTATGATGGTGGTGAAATTGGCAAAATGTTTGCCGAGGACATACAGGCAATGGGTGGCATTATAACCGAACAGGACTTGAAGGATTACAAGTGAGTTTGACAAAAATATACACAGTGAAAGGTGTGATAAGAATGGTTAACTCAAAGAAGACATATTCAAATCTTTTTTTTTATATAATCTTGAATTTAAGAAAACCATCGTATACAAAATTTTCAATTATTCAAAATTACTAAAATCTCAAAGTAGAAAAAGTGCGTATTTCTTTTATAGAAATACAATATAAAAAATACTTTTCGAATATTTGTGACTGTTTTTGTGTGAATTAAGAAATTATAGATCTTGATTTAAATACATTTTCTGCGTATTATTTGCATTCATTCAAAATCTTCCTGATTTTAAGAAATTTGTTTAGCTCTGTGTAATAATTGCTTAGTAATCAAATTTTTAAAAAATCTGGAAATTAAAAGAAAAAAAAAATATGCGAGATCAAGATTTTTTTCAATTCTTTTCGTTTGTTCTAATTTGCGTCAAGTTAAAAGTTCTTGAATTTTAGAAATTCATTTCTTAATAGCTAATATCAAATTGATCATATCAAAAATATTTTTTTTTAATAATTCAAATTCAAATATTCAATAAATTTCTACTAATTTTGATATAAAACCAAAAAAAAAAACCTACGAGAAACTCAAAAAATTGGAAAATGTACTTACATTTAATATGAAGTCCATATTATCTATGTGATTTTTGGAAAAATATAATTTTTATATTCGTTTTGAATTATAGTGTATTGTGCTGCATATCTTTGTTAAAGAAAACTTTTTATCAGTCGAGTTTTACTCAGCAATGTAGCCTGTTAATGAAATCTTTTAAAAAATGTCACTTTTTCAATTGAAAATGAATAAAATTAACCATTTTTTTTTGCAAAACACTACAGAGTAAAGTGGGAGGATGACGATCATGTGGTGGCCAATGTAACCGGTGGCTATAAGTTGTACACAACGCCACTACCCAGCAGCGGTGCACTGCTTTCGTTCATACTAAATGTTATGAGCGATTTGTATACCGATGATCATGATGTGTACTGGCAACGCACGATCGAGGCATTCAAACATGCCTACGGTCAACGCACAAACCTGGGCGATCTCGAGAATGAGTCCGAAATGGCAGAGACCATTAACACAACCTTCAGCAATCTTATTAGTCAGGAGTTTGCGAATGAGGTGCGTAAACTGATCTTCGATGATCATACATACAGTGATTTTGATTATTATGGAGCCAACTTTACCGTTGAGGAGGATCATGGTACAGCGAATATGGCAGTATTAGCACCTAATGGTGATGCTATAGTCGTCACAAGCACTGTGAATAATTAGTAAGTATTGTGTTTTTTAAATTGTTTTTTAAATTAACTACAAATTTTCATCAATTTTGTTTAGTTTTGGTTCCAAAGTGCGTTCGCGTCGCACCGGCATTATACTGAACGATGAAATGGATGACTTTTCGACACCCGGCGTTGTCAATAGTTTTGGCGTGCCCGCCTCACCCGCCAATTATATTAAGCCCGGCAAGCGGCCAATGTCCTCAATGTGTCCCGCAATCATTCTCGATCAGCAGGGCAATGTACGCATGTTGATCGGCGCTGCTGGTGGCACTAAAATTACAACATCTGTTGCATCGGTTAGTGCATGTCTACTTCTAGGCGCTATAATAAAAATAAAAGTACATTTTTAAAAATTACCTACTTTATTAATAAAAATACTTACAGACCATCATGAAATATTTAATTTTCAACGAGTCCATTGAACAGTCTGTCAACGATGGACGTCTACATCATCAGTTGGCACCGATGAGCATCGATGTCGAGGACGAGGTGGCCGAGTCGACCAAAGCGTATCTGCGTAAAGTGGGTCATACTTTGACAATTTTGCCGCCAGGTTCTGGTTTTGCGGCTTTGACCGCCATTGGAGCACGTGATGGCGCTCCAGAGCCATTCTATGATCGTCGACGTGTCGGCAGTGTGGCGATTGTGCAGTCTAAAAATAAAATGCAACATTAATTGTAAGAGACTTGCGCACAGATGCTGCTAGTTTTGTATTTAGTAGTTTATTTTTTCATAATTTTCTTTTTAATTTTTGTAGTCCTTTTCTTTTTTCTTTTTATTAATTAATTCTAAAGTTAAAACATGTATATAACGTATTTTTGTTATTATTATTTTATCTTAAACACGACGATCTCTATGCTGATCGTTTAAAATATTTAAAATATTGTACTAAAAAATGGCTTTAAAAATCCTCTTTTTAGAGCAGGCCAAAGTTGAATTTATATATTGTATAAAACATTGATGCGCACAAAAGCAGCAGCAACATTGCCATAAAATTATAAAATTAATAACAATAATTAATATATAACATTTTTTTACAAAATAACTTCTATTGTATTTTATTTGACGGATTCTTATATGTTTTTTGAGATAATTGGGCATGTTTAAAATTGAATTTTCGCTGGAAATTTCAATATTAAAAAAGCAAAACTCAAAAAAACTTTAACCCATTTTCTGTATATTGAAGCGAACGACGATTTTAATTTCATGTTACTTGACTTTTAAAATTTTGAAATTTATTTAAAATTATTTCACTTTCGTCCAATAGTCTTTCGATTCGAAATACAGAAAGAAGCAGTTCGTTCAATCCCTAACGGATTAAATTCGATGCTAATGCTTTTATTTTTTTGTATTTATTCTTGAATATAAAAAAAAATAAACGAAGTATGATAATTAGAATTTTTAGATAACATTGCCATTATGTAAAATGAATTCGCCAGAAATTCCGGTACCAGATTTTCTTTTCGTTTCGTGAGTTTTTGAATTGAAAATTAAGTGAAATTTTTAGTATTTTTTTTATTGAAATGTTGTATTTTTTAAAGGAACATTTTATTGTTTAGTGATGAGATTAATTTTATTACACAACAAATGAAGGTATTTTTTTTTTATTTATTATCGATTTTTTTATGTATTAATACTAAGGATTTTCCGATGGACTTCAAGATTCTAATCATGACCTCATACTCAGTTTTTGTACCCTACACCAAAGGCCGTTTTCACAATATCCAGTTAAGTGTTCCAATTCCATATATTCTACTGATAACTTAAAGTTAAAGTGGCAGTTAGTCCTTAATCGAAGTTAAGCCAAGTCGATTTAGCGATGTCCGTCTGCCTGTATATCTGTTGAATTCACATTTGCAAAAAAACAGAAGAGCTAGATTAATCAAACTCCAATGTTAAATAAATTGTACATAATCGCTGCCTGGGATTGAAAATAGGCGTGATCGGTCGATCGTGACCTGTAATCGGACCACTTATGTTCAAATACTTCAAAACACGAGTGAATTTCACTTTATACTGACCAAAGTACTTTTTGCTCAAATTTATATTATATAAAAATTTGTGTGAAGATATCCATAAAGATATCCATAAATGTTATGACTTAACAGATGTGAAAAGTATGTGGAGCCTATTTTAATATTGAAAATTTTTCTATTTTTGTCATTTTTAGCGTTTTTTTGTAGTTATTTATTGTAGAAAACACTAAAATAATTAATAAAATGTTATAATAATGAGTTACGAAAGCCGTTTTATTTATTTAAACCCAAAATAGACGAATTAAGTTGAAACGCAAAGAACTTTTGTAATTGCCATATCTTCCAAGATCCGTCTCCTCCAGACATGTGGGCAACGATTATGGTATCCTTATGACAAAAATTTCATTAAAATTTACGTGAATGGCATTCATTGATTTGACCGAAAACTAATTTTATTAAATAATAAACATTTGTTTTAAATAAATCATACAACTGGCCAAAATATATCAGAATTCGCTAAAAAAAATAATTAATTGTAGAAAACTAAAGAAATCTTTGAAGAGAATAGTACTCGATGGTAGAGACAATATTAATATTTCTTAATTAATACATCGTAAATTATTTAAGACCATGAATTTGGCCTTTAATCTATTTTATCTCAAAGAGCAGTCGGTACAACATTTACATCCACTAAAACTTTTTTGACTCGAATAATTTCAATTCGTATCGCATCGTTTTAGTTAAATCGAAACTGCAACCGATGAAAACAAACAAAATATTCCAAATTTGTTGGAAGTGCACGGATAAAAAATGTTGCATAAATATTATGTATAGCGAACATAAAAACATTTAGCGTATTCACACAGTTCATCGTATTTTAGTATGGTATTCGTACCATGTAGTATATATACGATACAATAACACATAAACGTCAATTTGTTGTTGCAGCCCTTATAAATCGTAGCTGCATTTATTTGACGAAATATTGAAACAAGCAGAAAAGTGGTGCTCGCAGTTCAATTGCCGCACTGTCGTATTCGTACAATGTCTTAACTAATACCATGAAACTGTGAATACGCTAATTGTTCATAATATTTATGTATAAATTCTAATATTTATAAATTGTACATAGTAATGATGAATCGAAATATATTTAGGACATTGATTTAACAACCAGATACATATATTTTATGTATTATATACATAAAAATAGAAGACCTTGGCTTGTGCATAAGGTATATTTGGTTTGGGAACAAACTATATAATCGAATATTCGAATATCGATGTTCGAAATATAATCGAAAATATTTGAAATCGAATATTTTCAGTCGAATATACAAGTGTATACAATTCGTTGGGTGTCTTTTTCGTAAAAATGTTTATTTAAATACCAGTAATAATTAATATATGTTAATAAAACGAATGCGTAACAACTGAATCTATGTAGCTTATAAGAAGCAGAGACAAAATAAATGGCGTGTATGACCGAGGAGAACTGGTGTGTGAAAGTAAATAAAATAAATGGTAATGTAAACAAAGTAAATAATAAAATAAGTATAATATATAAATAATAAAATTAAATACATAAATAACAAAAACAGCTCTGTAAATAAAGTATAAATATATAAATAATAAAATTAAATATATAAATAATAAAAATAAATAAATAAATAACAAAAACAGAACTGTAAATAAGTATAACATATAAAAATAATAAAATGAAATAAATAAAAAACAGTTCTGTAAATAAATTATAAATATATAAATAATATTTATAAGTTGTTTGTTTTTATTCGACCTTAAAATTGAGTAAAGCGAAAACTAATTTGTCGGGCTCTAGGTCTGCCAAATGCAATATGTATTATATGTAAATTATAAATATATAAATAATATTTATAAGTTGTTTGTTTTTATTCGACCTTAAAATTGAGTAAAGCGAAAACTAATTTGTCGGGCTCTAGGTCTACCAAATGCAATATGTATTATGCACTGGTTCAAAAAACAAAAACAGTAATTGAGAAAAAACCAAAAACTTGTTGGCCGATCGTACAGTTGTTTCGGAAGCAGCCAAGCCACCTCATCAGCGATCTTGTATGCAGTTTGTGCTTAGCTAAACACATAACTTTACTTTGTATAATGAACAAAATGCGAATTCTGTTCTACACAAAGCAACGATTAGGCAAGCAGCAAAAACTGCACTAAGTATAATTTTTGTCAATTACTGTAGTTGTGTTGCAGCAAGTTCGTATAGGCTGTAGAGTTTCTACAGTGTTCAAATACGAGAACTGCACTTTGTATAAAAATTAAATCAATGGATTTGTGTATTTTTATGCGCCTATTTTAAGGTCGAATAAAAACAAACAACTTCAAATTGTGACGCAAGGGCACAACCTATAGGGTTTCATTGGAAGAAAAAGTTTATTTGAACATGTAATTTGTAGATTTTTATAGTTGTTCTCCTCAAATAGTTGGAATTGAATTATATAAAATATTTTTTTTTTTGGTTTAATAAAGTGTGCAACGATTTTACAATTATAAAAATTTAAAAATGTTTTAGAACAAAAACAAAAGTGTGTTACTTAGTGTAATCAGTTTTTTTATTCTTACTGGGCTGTAAGCAGAATATATTTGACGTTTGACGCTATTACGATTGTTGAGATCAACGGTTTTAGCCAAGTTGTGGAAGTTGTAGAACAGTTGATCGTTTGGCTTTCAACGGTACGGTACGTGTTGTAGGCGCCGTCAAGAACACGATATTCGGAAGTGACTAGGATCAGTAGTGGCAACCAAAAAAAAAAATAAACACACAAAAGCGACCGCCAAATTATAAAAATTCATAAATAATAACATATTTACTGCGTATCATTTAAAATTAAACAAAATACACAAATTAAATAATATTTGCAACAAATATGAAGTAAGTTTAACACATAAACGTTGAGTTTTGCCGAATACAAATCGATGAGGATCGAAGCAATTAGTTTGACAATTATTTTAACTTGTCGCAATTACAATTTACACACAAAAAATTAACAATTGGATTATGATTATCTTGTTAATTTTTAAAGAATACCCTTAATAACAAATGGAAGTTAATTTATCTATATAAACACTTTGAAAGTTGTTTATACCACATGCGTTCTTTTCTAATTTACACACTGAGACAAAAAGTGCACAATATGGATGAAAATATTAATTGAAGAGTTTGGTTGAAAATTAAAATTTTTAGATAATTGACACTTCATTTGGTATTAAAATTATCAATATCTAAAGTATATACACTGAGAAAATTAAATGAGAAATACGCATTTTATCCATCCCATTAAGCAATTTAGAAGCGCTCTGAAATTGGAGTCATAAAGGAGAACAATTTTTGTGTGTTTTATGAGCCCTCAGAAAAATGACTCTTAAAAGTATCTCATTTAAGACTGTTTTCGAAGCTCTCAAATATATACTCATAGGAGTTATTTAGGAGCCCTCATAAATTAGACTCCTAAAAGCATCAAAAATAAAATTGTTTCTGAACGCTCAGAAAATAGACTCATAAAAGTTATATATTTTAGAATGTTTTAGGAACGCTCCAAAATTTGACTCATAAAAGAGTCCCATTCATGAGCGCTTTAGGAGCCCCCTCAAATCAAACTCATAAAATTATTAAATTTAAGAGTATTTTAGGAGCACTCAGAAAAGGGAGTCATAAAAGTATCTTATTTATGCTGGCTTTAGGAGCCTACTGTTTAAATAATATTGATATACTTATATTCGTTTTGAATTTGAAATCAAATGAAAAATAATAAAATATTAGTGTAAATTCTACAGACAAACCTACATATTAAATCTATTTTTTAGGATATTTTCAGTGCTCAAATATGAGTGTTTTAGGAGTAATAAAAGTTTCAGAAATATGAGGGTTTTTGGGCTCATAAAATGGGGCCCTCTACCCAGGAGTCTGGAGCCTTTTTGGACTCTTTTAAGTGCTCATATATGAGGGTAACACTCATAAATATGACACATTTAGGTGTCTTTAAGGACTCAAAATGTGAATTAATAATTATTTTATTTATATTTATAATGGGTTAGTGCACTGCGTCCTAATAAGATCTTTAGTGCCCCGCTGCGAACCATAGCTGATAAAGTAGACATATTTTTAAATTATCATGAGGATCATGAGAATCAAAACCACGAATTTGAACAACAATTTCGTACAATAAAATTATAAGTTTATAAATACTATTTATATCAACTATTTAAACAATAGTATTTATACTGTTATATTCAATAATATTGAAATTATTAAATGAATGGTACAGAATTTTTCAAATACTGTCAAATTCAATAGAAAACTTTTCAATCAATATGAAAACCATAATATCAATGGTCGTACTTAATGGGACATTATCTTCTGAGTATAAGCACAATTCAGATAAGACTATAATAATTCTTCAAATGTCAGCATTTTTATTTTTTGTATTTTTTTTATGGTTTGTTTTTTGTTAATTTGAAATGGTGAGTGTTCTTAAATTACTTTCTACTAAAAAATACAAAAGTGCAAAATATACAAATTTATGATATTCTGAGTTTAAAATTTCAATAAACAGTTAAACATTGTGCAGATGAGTCTTATATATTTTTATACTATTAAAATCGCAAAATTGAAAAATGCAAAAAGAATTATTGTTTGCCCCCTAGTACCTCTTTACAACACAAAGTGGTGAGACCTACAGTTTATTGCCGAATCCGAACGGCGGGTGAGAGCTTTTCATAGGCAATGTTTTACTCTCGTAGGTTTGCCAATTTACTGCCGAGAGGTAGCGCGGTCCAGGCTTGAACCGGGGACCTGTCGGCTCGCAGTTCAACGCAGTAACCTTGAGATACCGACGCCACAGTATAATGCGCCCCACTTTTTGGTTTAAACATTGACCAAACTTACGAATTTTGATTATTTTGACCTATTTCTTGAAGTACTGTGAATGTGCCTCAATGAAATATGTACTGACAAAATGTCGCGATTTCACCATAAAAGGAAAAACTCAGTTCAAGCTATACACTGGACTATTTCAAATAATAATGGAAATGTGCCACGCGAGAAACTATTTTGAACAAATTCACGCTCATTTTTTTCGACTCTTTTACGTACTCTTTTGATATTGATGGCACATTAACGAGATATAAGTCACACGGTGCAAATTTTAAACAGCTTTGATCTAATATGTTCAAATTAAAATTTGATTGAGGGGCGTACGTTCCGCACACAAGTTTGTAGACAATTCGTTTTAATCGATAAAGTTTGTTTGTTACAACTAACTCTTTCGTTTTTGCAACCTCATGCCAAAAGAGAATTTTCTGTGTGTATGGTTTAAATCAAGGATTGAAACCTAAACGAATAACGGTTTCGATTTCGGTTTCGGTTTTTTCCGCGTTTCGGTTTCGGTTACGGTTTCGGTTTTAAGTTTTTATAACGAAACGGTTTCGGTATACCGGTTCCATGTTACGGTTTCGGTTTTGATTTCGGTTTTTGTATAAAATTTCTTTATATCCATATTTTTCAATTAATTTTACATTTTTTATATGGTGCTAAATTATGATCAAATTATGATACTGGGGTAAAGTGGGAAACGTAATTTAAACAATGTTGGTTGTTATTTTAGTAAAATATTGTGTTATTTTTAAGATGCTTATATTCTTTAGAAATGACAAAAACAAAAAAAACACACATCTTCATTAATGTTCACGTTCATAAATATTTTGCACGCTTTCCATTGTTACTTGTTGTTCAATATTTAGTAATATCATGAATTATTTTGTATATCATTATTACCTTAAAAACATAATAAATACAACAAAATCATAAAAAATGCAAGTCTTCCTTTGCTTGCAGTCTTAGTCTTGCACTTGCTCTTGTTCTTTTTCTTGCAAAATCTCGATTTTGTTCTCGCTTTTGTTCTTGCAAAAAAAAAATGCAAGAAAAAGAAATTTTTAATCATCACTAATGTAAACAAATATCTGCCTTATACTTGAAATTTTTAAACTTGTCTAAGTTGCACTTCATTTTTCGTATTTCCTTAAATAGGTACTGAGATGTTAATAATTTGAAACTTTTTTTACATTTTTTTTTGCATTACATTGTTTTGTTTATGTCCGAAATTGAGCTGTTTTGAAACATCAGTCAAAAATCCATTAGAAGACTTATAAATGGTATTCTATTGAATAGATCATTTAAAAGAATTTAAAATATATTCAAATGAACTTTTCAAAACTTGTTCCACTTTACCTCAAGCTCCCCTATATATTTTACTAATAAAATAAATAAAAAACCAATATTATTAAAATTTTAATCATTTTTTAACGTAAAAATTTTGCTTGGAGTTCCTGGTGTTTTGTTGTTAATTCGATTAATGAAACAAAAAACAAATTTTAGACCAAATACCGTTGTTTTGGAAATATCGTTTCTCAAAAAAAACAACATGTGAATTTTTGTACAACCAAAAATGTTTATTTTGGGAACTCCAAATTTTAATTAATGAAATTTTACTTAAGATCTTCTATATAAAATAAAATATGTTTTTCTGGTTTTTTGTATACTTTTTTAAAAACCGTTTTAAACCGGTATAAAACCGAAACCGCTTATATCGGTTTTGGATATCGGTTTATTTCTGATTTTCGTATAACGGTTTCGGTTACGGTTTCGATTTTAAAAATGAAACGGTTTTAAACGGATAGCGGTTTCGGTTACGGTTTCAATCCTTGGTTTAAATGTTAAAAAAAGATATTTTTTAAACTAAATTCTAATATCTCCTTTATTACAAATTTGTATTTACAAAAAAAGCCATATTATGGACAGTCATATTGGCTATAACACATGGCTTGGTATACGGTTTAAAGAGTAAGGACACCAACGAGAGGACACCGCTACTGGGCGCAGTTGTTTCCAATGGTCGTGGTTGTGCAAAAGTGGGCAGGTATGAATGGAACGGCTTAAAAAGTCTTAAAAGAGTTTCATATAAAAATGCAATTTTTTTTTCTAATTTCTAGTGGTATGTTAGCGATTGGCGGTTCCGCCGTTGATGCAGCCATTGCTACCGCACTGTGCGAAGGTGTCATACTGCCGCACAGCATGGGTATCGGTGGTGGTTTTGTTGCAACGATTTATACCAAATCAACGGGTAAAGTTAGAACTTTGATAGCACGTGAATCGGCGCCAGCGGCTGCCACCGAAAACATGTTCATTGGAGCGACTGAAATATCAGGTAATATATTCCAAAAGTGGTGAAAAGCTACGATAGATAATTCATTTCGAATGCTATATTAGATTGATAAAATACCAAATTATACAAATAGCTTTTAGAGCAGAAAATAATATGATTACTTGGTGTTGCCATAAAAACAAATGCGATTATTTTAATATAACCAGAGAGTATATATTTTTAATAGAGATTCCTTCCGAGTTTGCTGGCGTCGCTGCCGAAAACATTGGTTATGTGGTAGTGGAATTTTACAGATTGAAGTTAACAGAGGAAAACAGTGCACAAAACTGGATCTGTCCGCGGATAATTTGCAACCAAACTTACCAAGAAATATTGCAATCCAACGTCTTATATAATTTTATATTTAAATTTTTTTACAGGTGCCATTGCTGGTGCCGTGCCCGGTGAGTTACTTGGCTATTATGAACTGCATAAACATCACGGTCGCCTGCCGTGGAAGGTACTCTTCCAGCCTACAATTGAACTTTGTCGAAACGGTCATTGGGTCTCAAAGTATTTGGCCGCCGCATTGGTCTCCAAGGAAACACAAATACGCAATGAACCCTCCATGGCGGAGGTGTTCGTCAAGCCGGATGGTACGCTATACAAAGAGGGCGACTACATGAAACGTACCGTTTTGGGTTATACGCTTGAGAAGATTGCAGAGCAGGGCATTGGCACATTGTATGGTGGTGGTGAAATTGGCAAAATGTTTGCCGAGGACATACAGGCGATGGGTGGCATTATAACGGAACAGGACTTGAAGGATTACAAGTGAGTTTGATAAAAATATGTCAGTAATCCAAAAGTTTAAAAATTATTTTTTCTGTTTTAAGTTAAATTCTACTAATTTACACTCAATCCAAAATTTACGCACCGTCCAAAATTTTCTTAAATTTGAGAAAATCTCCGTGTAAAAATGGTTTAATAATCCAGAATTATCGGTCATGTTCGGACTTTCGATCGAATTCCAATCGAATTCCAATCGAATTTCATATAAAATATGTAAACAAACGGTTTTGAATTCGATGTCTTAGCAGAGAGTATACATTTTAATAGAGATTCCTTCCGAGTTTGCTGGCGTCGATGCCGAAAACATTGGTTATGTGAAATTGTAATTTTACAGATTGAAGTTAACAGAGGAAAACTGTGCACAAAACTGGATCTGTCCGCGGTTAGTTTGCAACCAAAATATATTGCAAATCAACGTCTTATAAATTTGAATTATTTTTCTGGTCAAAAATGTGGCAGAAAATATCAGAATATTGATTGGAAAATGTGTCTGTTGACATTTTCGTTTCAATTTCCACATAACCAATGTTTGAATTTATTTAATATCAACAATAATTTCAAACATATAAAAAAATATATTTTTTAATAATTCAAATTAAAATATTCAATAAATTCCTACTAACCAAAAAAAAAAACGCTAAAAATACAAATAATTTTAAAATTTACTCACATTTCATTTGAAGTCTGTATTATCTATGTGATTCTTGCAAATAATTCATTTTTATATTCGTTTTGGATTGTAGTGTATTGTGCTGCATATCTTTGTTAAAGAATTCGATTTTTAGTTTATTTTTCAATTTGCCAATACTCAGCAATGTAGCCTGTTAATGAAATCTTTTAAAAAATGTCATTTTTTCTATTGAAATTGAATTAAATTAACCATTTTTTTTTGCAAAACACTACAGGGTAAAGTGGGAGGATGACGATCATGTGGTGGCCAATGTAACCGGTGGCTATACGTTATACACAACGCCACTACCCAGCAGCGGTGCACTGCTTTCGTTCATACTAAATGTTATGAGCGATTTGTATACCGATGATCATGATGTGTACTGGCAACGCACCATCGAGGCATTCAAACATGCCTACGGTCAACGCACAAACCTGGGCGATCTCGAGAATGATTCCGAAATGGCAGAGACCATTAACACAACATTCAGCAATCTTATTAGTCAGGAGTTTGCGCATGAGGTGCGTAAACTGATCTACGATGATCGTACATTCAGTGATTTGGAATATTATGGCGCTAACTTTACCGTTGAGGAGGATCATGGTTCATCAAATATAAACGTATTAGCACCTAATGGTGATGCTATAGTAGTTACAAGCACATTGAATAATGTGTAAGTATTGTGTTTTTTAAATTGTTTTTTAAATTAACTACAAATTTTCATCAATTTTGTTTAGTTTTGGTTCCAAAGTGCGTTCGCGTCGCACCGGCATTATACTGAACGATGAAATGGATGACTTTTCGACACCCGGCGTTGTCAATAGTTTTGGCGTGCCCGCCTCACCCGCCAATTATATTAAGCCCGGCAAGCGGCCAATGTCCTCAATGTGTCCCGCAATCATTCTCGATCAGCAGGGCAATGTACGCATGTTGATCGGCGCTGCTGGTGGCACTAAAATTACAACATCTGTTGCATCGGTTAGTGCATGTCTACTTCTAGGCGCTATAATATAAAATAAAAGTACATTTTTAAAAATTACCTACTTTATTAATAAAAATACTTACAGACCATCATGAAATATTTAATTTTCAACGAGTCCATTGAACAGTCTGTCAACGATGGACGTCTACATCATCAGTTGGCACCGATGAGCATCGATGTCGAGGACGAGGTGGCCGAGTCGACCAAAGCGTATCTGCGTAAAGTGGGTCATACTTTGACAATTTTGCCGCCAGGTTCTGGTTTTGCGGCTTTGACCGCCATTGGAGCACGTGATGGCGCTCCAGAGCCATTCTATGATCGTCGACGTGTCGGCAGTGTGGCGATTGTGCAGTCTAAAAATAAAATGCAACATTAATTGTAAGAGACTTGCGCACAGATGCTGCTAGTTTTGTATTTAGTAGTTTATTTTTTCATAATTTTCTTTTTAATTTTTGTAGTCCTTTTCTTTTTTCTTTTTATTAATTAATTCTAAAGTTAAAACATGTATATAACGTATTTTTGTTATTATTATTTTATCTTAAACACGACGATCTCTATGCTGATCGTTTAAAATATTTAAAATATTGTAGTAAAAAATGGCTTTAAAAATCCTCTTTTTAGAGCACGCCAAAGTTGAATTTATATATTGTATAAAACATTGATGCGCACAAAAGCAGCAGCAACATTGCCATAAAATTATAAAATTAATAACAATAATTAATGTATAACATTTTTTTACAAAATAACTTCTATTGTATTTTATTTGACGGATTCTTATATGTTTTTTGAGATAATTGGGCATGTTTAAAATTGAATTTTCGCTGGAAATTTCAATATTAAAAAAGCAAAACTCAAAAAAACTTTAACCCATTTTCTGTATATTGAAGCGAACGACGATTTTAATTTCATGTTACTTGACTTTTAAAATTTTGAAATTTATTTAAAATTATTTCACTTTCGTCCAATAGTCTTTCTTTTCGAAATACAGATAGATGCAGTTAGATCAATCCCTAACGGATTGAATTCGATGCTAATGCTTTTATTTTTTGTATTTATTCTTGAATATGAAAAAAAATAAACGAAGTATGATAATTAGAATTTTTAGATAACATTGCCATTATGTAAAATGAATTCGCCAGAAATTCCGGTACCAGATTTTCTTTTCGTTTCGTGAGTTTTTGAATTGAAAATTAAGTGAAATTTTTAGTCTTTTTTTTTATTGAAATGTTGTATTTTTTAAAGGAACATTTTATTGTTTAGTGATAAGATTAATTTTATTACACAACAAATAAAGGTATTTTTTATTTATTATCGATTTTTTTATGTATTCATATTAAGGATTTTCCGATGAACTTCAAGATTCTAATCATGACCTCATACTCAGTTTTTGTACCCTACACCAAAGGCCGTTTTCACAATATCCAGTTAAGTGTTCTAATTCCATATATTCTACTGATAACTTCAAGTTAAAGTGGCAGTTAGTCCTTAATCGAAGTTAAGCCAAGTCGATTTAGCGATGTCCGTCTGTCTGTATGTCTGTTGAAATCACATTTGTAAAAAAACAAGAAGAGCTAGATTAATCAAACTCCGATGTTAAATTACCCATACATCATCGCTGCCTGGGATTGATATGGGCGTGATCGATCGATTGTGACTTGTGACCCGAGTCGATTTATCGATATTGGTCTGTCCGTGTATCTGTTTAGATCATATTTACAGGAAAACTAGAAAAACTAGATTAATGAAACACCAAATTTATACGGTCGATTGTGATCTGTAATCGGACCACTTATGTTCAAATGCCTCAAAACACGAGGGGAATTTCACTTTATACTGGCCAAAGTACTTTTTTTCTCAAATATAATGGAAAATGTTCGTGTTTTGAACTGTTCGTATTATATTTGTACTTAAAGTGATGAGATCTACAGTTTAATACCAATTCCGAACGGCGGGTATGAGAGCTTTTTCATGGGCAGTATTTACTCTTGGAGGTTTGCAATTGCCCCTCGAGTGTTAACGTGGGATAGAAAAAGGTTTAATGTGAAAAAATGTTGACAGTACCTGGGTTTTAGCAGATTTAGCAATTTTTGATTTTGAATAAACATTTTGGGATAAGCAATAAAAAAACAACTTTTAATGTTTTAGAAGCCTAATAAAAATACAAAAACATTTTGTACGTTTCTCCTGCAAAACGTACTTTTAGACTTTAAGGAGGATCCAATCTTTATTTAATTTTGAATTTTCTTAATTTCCTTATGAAAGATCTCTAAATGATTTGGAAACAAATTTAACATTTTAAACAAAAATTACCGTTTAAAACGACGTTTATAATGGTAAGAATCGATGTGTCTATTGTATCAACATAATAAATCCAAAATGTTGTAATATATTAAAAACCAAAAGAAAATTTGTATTTTTTGGAATAAAACTCTATATAAAAAATCACATACTGTTTAATATAACTCAATAGGTAATATTAGTTTAAGTTTAACAAACCTTTTATAGTACCAAAACCGATTAGAACTAAAGACTGAAATATTGAATTTGTATACGTCTCTTTTTTTGTTGTATATTTTATGAGTGAAAAAAAAATTGCATTGCTTATAAAATGTATGCCATCACTTAGAATGCTTCCTTAAACACCTGGCCATGATCGATGCCGCACAACAATTCGCCACCCTTAACATACGCCCAGGCCATACGCCGCGAAGTCCAGTAAATACCAACCTCACCGTTTGCATCGATGGTAATAGCACCACCAGTGCCACCCTGCAAACGTGCAGTCATCTCCTGGCAAGCTGCAGCCGTTGCCTGTTGCGCATCAACACCTTCATAACGAATCTGTTGCAAAATGCGTTGGGCCAAATTAAAACGCATTATAGTTTCGCCATGACCGGTTGTCGAGACGCCGCCCACACAATTATCAGCATATGTGCC
Source organism: Dryomyza anilis (assembly GCA_951804985.1). Taxonomy (NCBI): domain Eukaryota; kingdom Metazoa; phylum Arthropoda; class Insecta; order Diptera; family Dryomyzidae; genus Dryomyza; species Dryomyza anilis. Next base: position 100,397,090 of record OX638130.1, on the reverse strand, counting down.
ACAGCCCAGCAGCGGTGTATCGCCAATCCGTCCAGGCACCTTACCAGTTATGCCGCCCGTCGATGTAGCAACCGCAATATTACCAGCGGCATCAATAGCAACCGCACCAACAGTGCCCGGTTCGCCCGGAGGTGTTACAACCTCCTGCTGCTTTAGATCTTTAATAGATTTCTGATCTAACTCTGTGGGTGCAAACTTTGTATCGAGTCCCTGACGCTGGCGCTCCTTAAACTGTTCCAGCGCATGTTTTGCGCTAGTTGTGACAAGGGAACCGGCGGCCAACTGTTCAATGCCTTGGGCACGTGCAAATTCTATGGCAGCGGTACCACCCAGAAAAGTGTGATTTGTGTGTTCCATTACTTTGCGTGCCACTGTCACTGGATGCATTATATCGTGGAGCAATGTGACACAACCCGCCCGCAGTGATTCGCCCTCCATAATGCTGGCCTCCACTTCAACGTTTCCCGCGGAGTTGAGACAGGCTCCATAGCCAGCGTTAAAGTTTTCATCCAATTCCATGCTGCGGACAGCAGCTTCGACAGCATTCAGAGCAGCAGTAGCACCGGTACCACCTTCAGCCAACAAATGGCTATATCCTGCACGCAAAGCAGTTTTCATCCCGTCAAGCTTGCCGGCGACGCGCGCATCAGTTATACCGCCTGCGCCACCGTGAACGAGTAGAATAGGTTGCGGCATTTTCTTGGACAAATTGCGTTTGGATACTGTGTTCAGAAAGTGTTTGAAGTTATTAAATACTAAATGCATAATAGATTTATTGGTATTATTCTATTACATTTCAATTATAAAACATAATATTTATTTTTGTATAATATAATTACCAGTTGGGCGTATTGCTGTTGAAATACTAAATAAACTGGTTCGCATTTATTTTTCTTTTTACTTATTTTATGATTTGATTTATAATAGTTTGTTTTCATTTTTATTTTTTATTTTTTTCCGTTTTGAAATTTGAAAAGATAACAAGCAGTGTTGCATTGTGCTACAATAAAAATGGGCAAAATAAAAATGTAGACACTTTTAAAAAGAATTATGGACATTTTCCCGGGCAGAGGCGCGATTCTGTAACTTATTAACGACAAATATCGATATCGTTAACTAACGTGAATTGTGGCATGCAGAAGCGATCGTCATGAAAACATGTAAATTTTAACGATATTTGTCGTTAAAAATAGTTAACGATATCGATTTTTGTCGTTAATAAGTTACAGAATCGTCCTACAGCAGTCAGAAAATGTTTAGTTTTTTTTTTTGGCTAACCTATATATAATTTCAATAAAATTTTGTCGCCCTGGAATCCCCCAAAAATTAAAAACGAGGGTGTTAAAAATGATTTTCAAATGTATTTCTTAAGTCAATGGTCAAAATTTGAAAAAAAAGGTCTTTCTGGCCTTGAACCCCCATAAATGAAAAACGAGGGGTTGTTTAAACAGGGTTTTCAAGTGTAGGGGGTGAATGTGGTGGGGTGGATTTTTGGTGATGTATGAATTGCGCTTAAGGTGGTACGTACTTTATTGTCAAATTTTGACCATTGACTAACGACAGTTGCAGATCAAAAATTCACCCCACCACAATCACTCACTACCCCCTTAAAAATAAAAACTCAATTTCTGGAAAATCTAATTTTCCAAAAAAAGGTATAATAATGCTATCGTCATTATCGCCATTTCCTCAAAAATCCTCCAGTTGACTAAGAAAGGTGTTGCAAGCGTTAGCCCACTATTTGCACCTAAAATAGATTTAACTCCTGCGAACCGGACGTAGCTTTATATTTGATTAAATAATATTATATTATTTAACTTAGTGACTATTTATTAAAAAAAATGTATTATTATTGTTATGAAAGAGTTCAATAAATATTATGACATATCATTCGTATCATTGAAGTGCGTTGTACTTCAAAATCTTTACCATACAAAAATTTTGCAAATTTACTTAATTGTAGCCATTTAATATTCTGCTTATACATAAAAATAACTCAAAATTAAAAAGTGGGCATTTTAAAATAAAAAAGGGGATTTATATAAAATGGGCACCAAATCGGAAATATAAAAATGGCACGAAATATAATTGGGTGGTTAATGTAAATGCAACACTGACAAGAACAGTAAATGAGAACCAAAGCCATAAGAAGATCTAGTCTCATGGTTGTCAACACACTGAATTTTTATTTTTTTATTTTTATTTTTGAAGAACCTTTTTTATTCATAATCAGGCAATTTCAGCGATTAAAAACGAACTAATAAGATTGCGGATTTCTACAACTTACCGATTTTGAGAGACTTTGTGTAAATTTAAATGATTGGTTTTGGTTTTATAAATGTTTTAAAACAGTTTCTAAATAAGTATGAAAAACAAACAGACAAATTAATTTTAAATTTAAAAATGCTATTTTTTATTAAAATTTTAATTCATATTTTTAGGTAATTAGATTTTCAACATTTCAAATGTGTCCAAAAAATAACATTAAAATAAAAACAACAATCGAAAGCCTGTATACTGAAACTATTACCTTTTTAAACATTAAACCATAATCGAAACAAGGTAGAAAACCGAAAGTGTTAATCGGTTTGGTTTCAATCCTTTCATTAAACACTAAAAAGCCTTTTTGTTTTGCTTTATAATAAAAAATATACAAATAACACTTATATTTTTGGCAATTAAATTAAAATAATTTTGCTATATTTTTTTAAAATAAGCTTTCTTACATTTGTCATGTGATGTATTATTAACCTACGCTATATCAATTCCGTTGTCAATTTAATTACAATAACTTAACTTCAGTTAATAATATCAGCATTATAATAATAATAACTAACTTAGTTTTAATTAAAAGAATATGCAATCCCCACTTCAATGACCCGCACTGCCAGACACCTCTAGCTGAGACTCATGCGCATGTGTTTCACCATAACAGTACTTGGCCATTGAATCACGATAACGATTCTCATGCTGCACCGAATGTGAATTGGTGCGACACTTGACTAAACACAATTCAAAATGATCGTCGACACGCGCGTAAACCATCGCCTGTCGTCCACTTATCTTGGCCAAAGCCTCTTCAAGCAGTTGACGTTTTGCCGGATGCAGGCAGCAGGAGACACAATGTTCATAGATGGCACAACAGTGTGTTGTTGCCTGGCATGTTTCGCATGTATAGTACTTAATGCCATCAAGCTCTACATTGCAACAACCATTGGCAAGTAGCTGTTGGCGTTCGCAAAGAAACCCACGATCGTCGACCATCAGCATTTTGCCCTGCACCGTGTTGCGACATCGTTGAGCGGGATTATTTGTTTGATTGTGAGGCTCTTGTAGTACGTGTTCCTGCAATGTGCGCCAGATGATGGGTCGTGCGCGTTGAACTGCAAAATTGTCGTTATCTGTCGCATGCGATATTCGCTGAAATAACGGCTTCAAATTATTAATGCCTCCTCCACTGACTACTACCATCCACTACTTACGTTGCCCACTAAATGCATTAGTAAATATGTGATGCATAGTGCAAATAGAAATATGTAAATGATACGTCTTCGTCGGAGGTAACGCTTCAGCGCAGCCAGCCACATTGCAATCTGAGGCCAGGGGATTTAAGGATTCTGTTTGCATTCGTCGTCTGTTACCGCTGGTAGCCAAAGTAGCGCCGGCGTGATCTCATCGACTGCTTATAACAGGAGTCATGTTAAATGTGGCGCTGCTTATTAAGATAACTATATCTGTTTCGCTGTCTTTAAAAAATCTTATTAGTTTGTTTTTATAATTCGCAAAATAATTCAAAACAACACCTCTTTCTTTTAAAACAGCTGTTTTATTGACATGACACCGGTTAATGTCAGGGTTGTTTGAAAGTTGTATGCTAATGTTGCAGGGTTGTTTAAAGTTTAAAAGTACAAAAAAAAGTATATCGAAGGGCAACCGATATCCGTTTCAAACTTTTCATTTTTTAAATACGTAACCTTTATATAATAAAAAAAAAAATCAGAACGTTTCTAGAAAAACTAATTTTTATTATGTATAATTTTATTTTTATATTTATTTTATATTAAAAATACCTTCAATTTTTAAAGAAATTACTTCAATTATATACGCAAATACATATTTTTATATATATATTGCATAATTTCGAAAATTATGCAGTAATAAAACAAAGAAAAAGTCAAATTAATACTTTTTTAAAATTTTATTATGCAATTAAATTCTACTTAAAGAGAAGTAGAATTTGGGGATGTAAATAGTGGTATTCAGACGGTAATACATGTCGTACAATCAAGTTCAATGGGAACATAACTGCACTTTTTGTTTTGCGTCCACACGGTACAACCTGCTTGACAGACTACATTTATTTCGCAGAACTGAATCATTACATGTCGATTGCGATGGCTCAAGCATTGGTACAATACACTAAAAATTTCGGCAAGAGGCAGCATTTGAAGTTTGAAATTTTTCTACCTGCGATATGCACTCGTCAAAAACTGCGCTCGAATGAAAAACTAAGTTGGACTGGTTTGCGTCTACACGATACAACCTGCTTGACTGACCAGCGAAAAATTCAAAATATTAGACTTCATCCAACCTGTCGTTCGTAGCATTTTGGAACAACCCAACTAATTTGTGCGACATGTAGTACCGTGTGGATGCCGCTAATAAATTGAACTAGATCTAGTAAAATGCGAACCCTGCACAAAACGTACTCTAACGTCAAATGTACTACGTAGTAGTGCAAGTGTTTTTCTTTTGCACAGCTTTTTTCCGAAATAATTAATTAAAATTCATTACAAATTTGGACAATAATAGTAAAATCAATTAATAACAATGGCTGCAACCACAGAAAGCGATGCCGTCACAGCAGCACTGAGTGAAGTCACACTCGAAGACATCAGCAGCCGGCATCGCAAGGAACGCAAAGAACTGCAGGCCAAGATACAGGCGCTAAAGAAGAATGCGCCCAAGTCAGACAAGAAAAAACGCAAGGAGGTGCTAGAGGAAATAGCGCGTATGGAAAACGAACAGGAACAACGGCAGGCGCAGGAACTAAGCGAGGCCAATAAGAGTGGTGCGCATAGCCAAGAGCAAGCTCCAAACATAGAGCCATTTGACGCTAAAGCTGATAACACCAAAGAGTTATCTGCAGAGAAGAACAACAAATGTGCTGCCTCAGATGTTGAGGCCGAGCAGCCAGCAACCGGACAACGTGTTTCCAAAGCACAAAAGCGACGTGACAAGAAATCACTGGAAGCTAAACAACGCGCAGCCGAGATACTCGCCTGTCAGGAGGACAGCATAACAGCACCCAAAGCACTCGAAACCAATGCCATCAACAAACTGCTCAAACAGCGACAACTAATGATGCAATTGATTGCCTCAGACGGCGACTGTTTGTACAATGCAGTGCGTCATCAACTGCAACTAAGTGGTCTGGTCAACTACAGCGTTGCACAGTTACGCGAAGAAACAGCCAACTATATAGCGGCCAATAAAGATGATCTCATCTGTTATATGACCAATACAAATACCGGTGATTTGCTGAGCGATGCCGAATTCGACGCCTATTGTGAGAGCGTGCGCAACACTCCCGCCTGGGGTGGTCAAATCGAACTGAAGGCTTTGTCGTCCATACTGAAGGTGCCCATTGAAGTGTTGCAGGCCACGGGCACACCTACACTGCAGGGTGTAGATGAATTTGCGGGACCAAATCTTGTCATCACCTATCATCGTCACATGTACAGTCTGGGTGAACATTACAATTCAACTAAACCATGGGTGGAGAACAAAGATGAGGATGCAGACGAAACGGTGGCATAGTTAGTTTTGAGGCAGAACAATTGACAAAATGATAAAAACTTTCGTAAAACATTAAAATTTATATGTAAAATAATCGCATATTTAAAGATTTTGTAATAAATACTCAAATTTGTACTTGTTTTAATTAATTCATTAAAAGGTCTGATTTTAAATTAAAACAAGCAGCTGTTCCAGATTGAATTCTAAAAGGTTTAGAAGAAAAGGTCAAAATTGTTTTCAGATTAATCAAACAGACTTCAGAAAGAAACAATTTTATTTCAGTTTTGACAATTTAATTTAACTGTTAAATTGAATTGAGAAATGGTCAAATATTATTCAGAATAGTCAAATTGAATTCTGAAAAGGACATATTAATTTCATAAATCATCAAATTTAATTCAGAATATTTAAATTGTATTTATAAAGGAACAAATGGAATCCGAAACGATTAAAAGGAATTCCAAAAATCGAACAGAATTCGGAATTGTCAAATTCAACTCAGAAAAGGACAATTTAATTTAGGTATTGTCAACTTAATTTCATAAAATGTTTAATTAATTCAGAAAGGGTCAAATACATATCAGAAAAGTCAAATTGAATGTAGAAAGGGTCATATTGAATTCACAAATAGGCCAATGACTTTCAGAAAGGAACAATATCAGAAATGATCAAATGTAATTCAAAATAGTTCAATCAGAAATTCATTGGCCTATTTGTGAATTCAATATGTCCCTTTCTACATTCAATATTAGAAAAGATCATATGAAATTCAGAATTGTCATGATTTGAGAAAGGTACATTTTTACTTCAGTATTGCCGATTTAATTTCAGAAAGTGTTAAATTGAATTCAGAATTGGACAAATGGATTTCTGAAGTCTAATTAAATTCAGAAATGGACAAAAATAATTCAGAATAGTTTATTTCAAAGTCGAAAGGATTTCACTCTTTCAAATTGAATTAAAAAATGTACGAATTGTAACCAAAAATGGTTAAACGTAATTCAGAATAGTTATATTGAATTTACAAAGGAATAAATTTAATTTAGAAAGTATTGAATGCAATTCAGAATAGTCAAATTAAATTTAGAAAGAAATATACAATTCAGAATTGTAAAATAGAATTCATAGAGGCACAATTTGATTTCACTATTGCCAATTTGATTTCAGAATTGTCAAATTGAATTAATAAATTGGCAAATAGATTTCATAATAGTCAAATTGAATTCATAAATGGGACAATGGATTACAGAATATTCCAATTGTATTCAAAAATGAACAAATGAATTTCAGAATAGTCAAATTAAATTTAGAAAAGAACAATTATATATATCATGCCAAAGGGGTGAATGTGCTTTTTTTACATTTTTTTAATGTAGTTTATCCTCAAGTATATTGTGCCAAAATGTTGTTGGATATTTCTAGTCACAAAAGACAAAACCAAAAGTGGGAATTTGAAAAATTGAAAATCTTGTCATGCCAAAAGGGCAAATCTTTTCGTTTTTTCGCCATAACTTTTTATTGGTATTAGATAAAATAGTGGTGTAAAGGCATTTATTGTTTGTTTTTAGAGCACCTATCAATCTTCATCATGTCTTTCATCATTTTGCCAAATATATTCCTTCCAAATAACAAATGGCAAATTAATGTTTGGCAACATATTTTTAAATAATGATGACAATCGACAGGTGCTTTAAAAACAAACAATTAATACATTTACACCACTACATTATCTTGTACCATTAAAAAGAGTTATGGCAAAAAACGAATAAATTGGAAAAATTGAAAATGTTGTCATGCCAAAAGGGCGAATCTTTTCGTTTTTTTGCTATAACTCTTTAATGGAACAAGATAAAATAGTGATGTAAAGGCATTTATTTGTTTGTTTTCAAAGCACTTATCGATCTGCATCATTAATTAAAAATGTTTTGCCAAACATTAATTTGTTATTTACAGGAAATAATTTTTTGCAAAATATTTATAATTACTGATGCAGATTGATAGGTGCTTTAATAACAAACTATAAATGCCTTTACATCACTATTTTATCTTGTACTATTAAAGAGTTATAGCAAAAAAAAAACAAAAGATTCACCCTTTTGGTATGACAAGATTTTAAGTTTTTCCAATTTCTTCGTTTTTTGGCTATAAATTTGTATTAGTGCAAGATAAAATAGAGATGTGATTATTTAATTGTTTGTTTTTAAAGCACCTATCGATTGGCATCATTATTTAAAAATATTTGGCCAAACATTTTTTCCTGCAAATATCAAATGGCAAAATAAATTTTGACAAAATATTTTTTCTTAATGATGCCAATCGATAGGTGCTTCAGAAGCAAAAAATTAATGCCTTTACATTACTATTTTATCTGGCGCTAATAAAAAGTTATAGCATAAAAAACAAAAATATTTGCGTCTTGATCAGGATATGGCCTCACAAAATCCGAATTTATAATTCAGTAGGTTGTCCAAATTTAAAGATATTTTATATACGTTATAATAATTGACGAATAAACCAAATAACAGAAAAAATTGAAAAATTAATAAATTTTGCTAATTTTTAAAGCACTTCAAACTTTAAAATTTGATTTCCCAACATTTTTAAAATGCACATTCGCCCCTTTGGCATGACAGTGACGATATCAGAAATTATTTAGTAATCAAATTAAATTTAGAAAAGATCAGATATAATTGAGAATTGTCAATTTGAATTTAGAATGGTACTTTTTTTACAGGTTTTTCCAATTAATTTAAAATAGAAAAGAAAAAGTTCAATTTATAACTCAGAAATGATTAGATTTAATTCAGACAGAGCTGGATTAATAGAGCAATCAGTTGGATTATTAGAGAAATGGTCATAATACCTAATAATAATTTGCATTGGTTTTAAAAATTATAAAAACTATAAAAACATAAAAAAAAACGTACAGATTTTCAAAGAAATTCAAATATATTTATTTCTCAGTAGATATCTAAATAACAATGATTGCTTTACACTAACTACATAATAAAAATAGCAATTTCGAATACTTTAGGCATTTTCGAAAAAAGTATATTTTGTTTAAATGCATCTACATTTCTTATAAAGCCTAAGCAGTTTAAAAAAACAATTATTTTTAAAGCTGTCTAGCGGCAGTTAATCAAAAACCAGCTAAAGCTTTTTATAACTATTCAATTGTATAAAAATATTTTTAATTACATTAAATTTTAACAATTTTGCTACTTTTTTTATTTATTTATTTATTTGTGACTATAACAATTTATCGAAAAATAGCGTTTTTATTTGGAAGATTTGAATTATTGTCAAAAAATTTACAAATAAACTACAAAAAGCAAATTCTGTGCAATTAATTATCTTTTTTATTAATGCTGCTCGACGATGTACTCGATGTTTGTCCTTTGGATTTTTTGTGCTGCAACGACGACGGCGAATGCTTCACAGTTGTTGTTGTACTCGGATAGATGGCAAAAAGCGCCAGTTGTACAAAGCTCAACGAAAAGAGTAACAAATTTTGAAACTGTAAAAAAAATATATTTAAATATTTTTAAAATATAAATACAATTTTTGATTTTCAAATAACTTACAACCATCACAGTATTTCTAATTGAAACGCCATAAAGCAACCAGGAAAATGCAACAACTGTACCCGATAAAATTATGGGAAACGGCATACCTTCGGTGCTTTGCTTCTTCACAATCTCACCCAAATTCAGCAACGGTGAGCCTACCAGTATCACTAGAATCGCTGTAATCAACAGGCCAAAGCGATATTCAATTTTTTCGGGATCCTCAAAATTCGAATAGGCCAGACAGGCCATCGTAAAGACGCTGCCAATGAGTATCTTTTGCCAGATTTTCGTTCGGAACTCATTCGATGTGTACCAATAGAAGACAACCATGAAAATTACATTAACAGCGAATCCGATTACATTCACTTTAATCATGGCTGCATCGCCCATGAGAGCGCCCAGCTTGAGTGTGAGAACTGTGCTGAAATTATTCAATGGAAATTATTATAAAATTAACAAAAGATTATTTTTTTTATCATCGCACGAGCCCAAGAAGGCTGTAGCTAAGTTGCTTCTACACACTTCTAGTGTCAACGGTGTTTTTTTTTATGTTTTTATAATAATTATTGTTTTGTAATGCTCAAAAGTGGAAAATTTAGTATCTTATATAAGAATATATTTTAAATGATTTACATTTTATGAAGCTAGAGTCGGACTAATGCTAAAATTACTACTCAAATGAATATCGATTTCCTTCTCGTTTCGATATCGGGTTTAAGTTTTATAAAGAAACGGTTTCGATAATCCGGTTCCAAGTTATAGTTTCGATTTTGGTATTTCTGTTAATGTTACTTTTTGTACATTTTTGCAATACATTGCACAAAACACCGCATTATTTAACTCAGAAAAAAAAAAACAAATTGCATAAAAACAAGAAATGTAAATTGAATAAAAAGAATTAAAAATAGATAAATATTAAAAAATATATATATTAAAAGTTACTTTTGTCTGTTTGTTATTTCATACTTTTTGAAAAAACTGTTTTAAAATCGTTTAAAGCGGTTCATTTCTGATTTTTATATTATGATTTTGATAACGGATATTGTTTCAGTTACGTTTTCAATTACGTATATTACATTAGCTAAAAGTTATGTCTGGGATATGGGGGCGATTATCACAAGGAAACGTGTCTGAGTGCTTCAACATGGCGAAGCCAGCGCAATCCTTGTCGGTGTCGTCTCAAGTCAACTCACTGGTCACCAGAATTGACAAATTGTCAAATGGTGACACCTCCACTTCGGTGGAAGTCCTCCTCGTGGAAGTCCCTGGAAACGGCGCTCTACACCACCCGGTGTAGAAGTCGGCTAAAGTGAGTGGCGAGCATCTCCCTCAGAGTGAGGGTTCGTGCGTTGGGTTTGGGTCCCACCACGGAAAAAACCTATGCGCCCAATGAAAACAAAAAAGAAGCCTCGGATAACGACCGATTACAACGATGACGACCCACGCAAACGTTTTAAGGACCATGATTTACGGATATGCACCTGGAATGTCCGGACCCTTTATAGGGAAGGTGCCTCTATCCAGCTGGCAGATGTCCTCGAAAAATATAAGGCTGACATCACCGCTATCCAGGAGATGCGATGGACGGGACAGGGCTGTTCGAAACAAGCGTCCTGTGATATCTACTACAGCTGCCATGCGGAGAGACACGAATTTGGATGTGGATTTGTGGTCGGCAAGAGACTCCGCCATCTTGTCTCTAGGTTCACGCCCGTGGACGAAAGGCTGGCAACAATCCGCATCAAGGCTAAATATTTCCATATCAGCCTAATTTGTGCACACGCTCCGACGAACGAGAAAGATGACGAGACAAAAGAGCGCTTCTACGAGCGCCTAGACAACGCATACGAGCGCTGCCCCCGCCACGATATAAAAATCGTGCTAGGCGATTTTAACGCCAAGGTGGGCAGAGAAGCCATCTATTGTCCCACAATCGGAAAATTTAGCCTCCATGCCAACACTTCCGATAACGGAACGAGGCTAATCGACTTCGCCGCAGCACGAAACATGGTAGTTAGTAGCACTAGATTCGAACATTTCGATATCCACAAGGCCACATGGTTGTCGCCCGATCAAAAAACTCGAAATCAAATTGATCACGTTGTGATTGACGGAAGGCACGCTTCAAGCGTGATGGACGTACGCACTATCCGAGGTGCCAATATGGACTCGGATCATTACCTTGTAGCAGCCAAGGTCCGCACACGCTTAAGCGCTGCGAAGAACGTACGGAACCAAACGCAGAGAAAGCTAGACGTCGGAAAGCTGCAATCACAACAGACAACGCAAGCCTTTTCCACTCGACTCTCACACCTGCTTAGACAAAGCACTCCTCCTCTCGATGATATAAGCGCGCAGTGGAATCATATCTCCTGCTCTATGCGTACGGCTGCCGAAGAGGTGCTTGAATTCCAACGCCCCCTGAGGAATCAGTGGTATGACCAAGAGTGTCGCGCGGCCACTGCAGAGAAAGACGCTGCGTACAAATCCACCCTGCAGTCAGTAGCTACGCGAGCTGCGAAGGAGCGATACAAAGAGAAGAGGAGGGAAGAGAGACGTCTTTTCAGGCGTAAAAAAAGCGAGGCAGAAAGACGTGAGTGTGAGGAGATTGAGATGCATGGGGACAGGAATGAGGCTCGAAAATTCTTCGAGAAAATAAGACGCCTAGCCGGAGGTTCAAAATCCGGAGCCTCTTCCTGTAAAGATGAGAACGGAAATCTAGTGACAGATATCCAGAGCACACTGAAAATATGGAGGGATCACTTCTCTAAACTGCTGACCGGTGATGATGACCCCAATTCCACCGATAGAGAAGCAAACCCGGCAACCCCAGTACTTGATGACGACGTTGAGATTCCGCCACCCGACCATGACGAGGTTAGAACAGCCATTGCTCGGCTGAAAAACAACAAAGCCGCAGGTGCTGATGGCCTGCCTGCTGAATTGTTTAAGACCGGAGGCGAAGAGCTAATAGAGAGCATGCACGAGCTCGTAAGCAGAATATGGTCGGATGAAAGCATGCCAAGTGACTGGAACCTCAGTGTACTCTGCCCAATCCTTAAGAAAGGGGATCCCACTATATGTGCCAACTACCGTGGGATCAGCCTACTCAATATCGCATACAAGGTTCTATCGAGCGTATTATGTGAAAGACTGAAGCCCATCGTCAACAGACTGATTGGACCTTATCAGTGCGGCTTCAGACCTGGAAAGTCCACCATAGACCAGATTTTCACATTGCGCCTAATCCAGGAAAAGACCCTAGAAAAACAGATCGACACCTACCACCTATTAGTCGACTATAAAGCCGCCTTCGACACTCCGATAAGGGAACGATTATACGCCGCAATGTCTGAGTTCGGTATACCTGCGAAACTTATAAGGCTTTGCAGGATGACCCTGAGCAACACACGTTGCTCAGTGAGAGTAGGAAAAGACCTCTCCGAGCCATTTCATACCGAACGAGGTTTCAGACAGGGTGACTCCCTATCGTGCGACTTTTTTAACTTATTGATGGAGAAAATAGTTCGAGCTGCCGAACTCCGTCAAAGCGGCACTATCCTCAACAAAAGTGTCATGCTGCTCGCATATGCCGACGATATTGATATCATTGGCAGGAGCACACGAGCAGTCAGCGCAGCATTCTCCAGATTGGAGAAAGAGTCGCGTCGAATGGGTCTAGCGGTGAACGAGGACAAGACGAAGTTCCTTGTGTCAACAAGCAAAAAAGAGTCCGTGCGTCTTGGACAAAAAGCTGATTTTGACACCCACAAGTTCGACATTGTGAAGGACTTCGTCTATCTGGGATCCAGCATAAACAGCAACAACGACGTCAGCCTGGAGATCAAACGGAGAATAACTCTTGCCAACAGGTGCTACTTTGGGCTCAGTAGGCAATTGAGAAGCAGAGCCCTCTCTCGCCGAACAAAAATAACGCTCTACAAGTCACTCATCATGCCCGTCCTACTTTATGGTGCAGAAACATGGACGCTGGCCACCACCGATGAGAGAGTACTGGGAGCGTTCGAGAGAAAGATTCTCCGTAAAATCTTTGGCCCTATCTGCTTTGCTAACGAGTATCGAATCAGGATGAACCACGAGCTGTATGAGTTATTCGACGACATTGACATAGTCAAGCGCATCAAGATCCAGCGGCTTCGCTGGCTAGGTCATGTCGAACGAATGGATGAAAACACTCCAGCCAAGAAGGTGCTTGAATCGAAACTCGAAGGTGGACAGCGTAGAAGAGGGCGTCCAAATCTGCGTTGGAAAGACCAAGTTGAGGACAACCTGCCAACGCTTGGTATTTCTAACTGGCGTCAGCGCGCGCATGCAGATCCGACTGGCGCGGCTTCATCTCAGCGGCCAAAACCGATCCACGGTTGTAAGGGCCATTTAAGTAAGTAAGTAATAAAAGTTATGTCTTTTGGAAAAAGCAAACGTTATTTGTAATAACCATCCATTCTGTTGTCACATTCGATTGTCACATCAAATCATATCATAGACACACACCAAATTGATCTATATTTCGTATATTTAATACTCAAACCTATTTGATTTGGTTATGAAAACGCATTTATCATTTACTAAAAACTGAATAAGTTGGATGAACAATGGGTTGTCGCAACAAATAGATTTGCTGTATGCCAACATCAGAGATAATCCGAACTTTGCGCGATAATTTGCAACACAACATACCAAGCTTTAAAAGAATCCAACGCTTAATAAATTTGATTTTTTTTCGGTTCATGAATTATATTTATAGGTTTTTTTTAAAGGAAAAATATATTCACAATTGAGTTTAGTGTCTATATATCATTTAAACGATTTTGTTCACGGTTACACAAATAAAAAAAGTTTTGTCGTGAGGTTGGAAATTGTTAAAGTTATTTGTAATAACCAAATTCATTGGGATGGAATGAAATTGCTACAAACTAGTTAATAGAATGTCATATTCGGTTGTGACAACAAATAATATCATAAGTTGGATGAACAATTGTTTAATATGTCTTATAGCGAATACTAAAACCTATTTATTTGGTTTACATGAAACATATTTAACATTGACCTAAAATTTGTCATTCTTGGGTTGTGTATCTCTGAAATACTGTTTTTGAAACTTTATATCAAATTGTGTGCAATATATTTACATTCTAACTAATTCTGAACTAAACGATGGGTGTGGATTGTGCGAATTTGACTAAATTGCTGACTAAACTATAAAGAAAAATGTATTCAAAATTAAGTTTAGTGAGTCTTTATATCATTTAAACGATTTTGTTCACGGTTACACACAGAAAAAGAGTTTGTTTTCGTGAGTTTAGAAATTGTTAAAATTATTTGTAATAACCAAATTCATTCGTTTGAAATAAAATTGCTATAAACTACTTAATAGAATATAATATTCGGTTGCCACAACAAATTATATCATATACATACACCAAATCGTTTAATATTTCTTATAGCGAATACTAAAACTTATTTATTTGGTTTATATGAAACATATTCAACATTGACCTAAACTGAATATGTTGAAATATATTTCAATTATAAATTTGTCATTCTCGAGTTATGAATCTCTTAAACACTATTTTTAACACTATCGAAATGTTGTGCAATATATTAACATTCTAACTAATGCTGAACTAAACTATGGGTGTGGGTGTGTGCGAATTCGACTAAATTGCTGACTAAACTATATTGAATGAGTTTTCACTCGATCAGAATATCGTAACCGGTAATTTTTAAATTCCGTAATCAATCTATTATCATATCGCTCATTTACTACAAGAGTGTCATAACTCAAAAACGCGATTTTTGAGTTAATGATGCAGAATAATTCGTTATATCAAGTTTTCATTTTGTGTACAAAATTCGTATTCATATCTTGTATAGTCGACGCTTTAGAAAAGAATATTCCTTTACATCATTTCAACACTGTATTACCGACAACATTTAGTTTAATCAACACTTTAGTCGAATTCGCACACACCCTAAATGTCTAAAGTGGATCGAACCATATTAATGTATTCATTCCATTTATGAATGTCTGTTGTCTAAGCAACAAGTCATTCAAAGTTTTTAGCATGCAAAATATAAATCAAAACATACCGGTTTTTAGAATCACCTGCCAAAGAATCTCTATTTTGCATGACGTGCAAGTAAGTGTGTATCTATGTGAGTGCGCCTCTAATTGAAAAAATGTTTCCTGCACTCAGCTCAAAAGGTAAATGTGAGTGGAGTAGTTGATTGCATGTAATCAATTTTTATTTGCTTATTTTAAGGAATTGTCCGGTATGCAGTTACCATAAATCTAATTTTTAAGTAATGAATAATTTAGATTTTGTTCAAAATATTAAAAATATGAATAATAAGCGAGATTGTAACTGGCATAATATATAGCCATATCGTTCTTTAATAAAAAAAAATAAATCCGATATCTATAACGTAATACGAACGATTAACAATGTGCATTGTGGGACGAAATCCAGTTCTAGATGGACAAAAGTCTGGAATTTCTTAGAGTGGTATGTGTTGACAAAAGAAACACATGCAAAAGGGGGGAATGATTGGGATACTGCGTCGCCCACATCCAATATAAATTAAATTCTTATACGGCTGTATGTCCGGTATTGTATAAATTATGATGATGAGCCGATTTTTTATTCAAATGACTACAAAATTCGGGTCTCATAGTGGAAGGTGAATTTTATTACTTTATATTTTAGAGAAGACCTAACTTTACCAGAAAATAGTAGTCTGATAGGTACCCCTAGATGACCTCATTTAGTAGAAGTCAAAATATTCAAAATTTTCTATTTCTATTAAAAATTTGTTTTACCTTGAACAATTTTTGAACAAAAAAAAGAAAACATTTCTTCAGTGCCGACCCTTCTCCACATAACTTATTACCACAGAGACGTATGGAACAAAATTGTTGCGAATCTTAATAGAGAAAGGTTCAACGAAGACGTTGATTTTTGAAACAACACATTTTTGATTTTTGGCAACTTAGATTTAAAACCCGTCTCAGTGTGAAGTATAGCAATCCTGTATTTTTTAATACATTTTTCATCGACTCGAATTACTTTCAAATCGTTAACCAAGAGAAAATTTTGAATATCAAATGTCAAAATTTGGGTGTTATAAAAAATTCTAAGTTATATAAGTTATAACAAATAAGTTATAAAAAATAAAATATATAAAAACTACATTTTAAAATATATTAAAAACTATTTGGTGTACTTTAAAACGTCAATATATTCTCTAAGGGCCAGTTTTTCAGTGCTCGTTGTAGTTTAAACTCCGTTTAATTAATCTTCTCTTTAAATTAAACGTCGTTTAATTTTGTTAGCAGTTTTTCAGTGATAGTTTAAAATGAACATAGACCAAGACAATACATATGGCACCACAGGCAAATGACAAATAATTCTCTCGATTTTGACTTCTGATAAATGTCATTCAAAATTAAATAAATAAAAAAAAAATTCAGAAAAAAAATTAATGTATTTTTAAATTTAAACAAGAGATCGAGCAACTAAAGTGCTCGTGAAACTTTTTTTTAATGCATTGTGTGTGCAAAAATACAAACATTAATAATAATTTGTGAAACAGCGCAGCGACAGAAAATAGTGTTAATTCATGTTAAAAACTTTGAAAGTTTAAACATAGTTTAAACCATCAGCATCGGTCGTTTAAACTCAGTTTAAACGATGGTTGAAGTTGACTGAAAAAATCGATTTTGATTATAAACGAAGTTTGAACCACAAACAAAGTTCAACTAGCACTGAAAAACTGGCCCTAAATCGAAAAAAAATCATCATAGATTAATTAAAACTTAGAAATAATGTAATATAGAGTTCATATAATTCCAGAAAAAAATATATAGTGTAATAAACATTAAAATGATAATTTTAATACCAACTAATATTTGCACAAACACGTTTAAAGCACAATGTGTTAGTATTCAACGTGAATGATAAGTGTTTTTAATTATCGCTATATAAATTATAGATAACAGTCAACTTATTGTTGTCTTTATCTCTAGAAATTTAAGTTATTACATTATTTGAATAGAAAATATGCCAAATCACGTAGTACTTAAATCAAGCATTCACTGCAAATCGATATTATTTCACAATATGAATAATATATTGAATATTTTACATTTTTTTTTCTAAAAAAACAACTAATCAAAACTAACTAAGATTGCATCGAAGCATATAAAAGACTTTTGCTGATAAATTAAAGCAAATTCATGGTGATTTCTTTATAAAGGGACGTGGTAAATGATAAATATGAATACGTCACTTTAAAAACTAAATTTAAAAATATATATTTGAAGAAAACAAATTAAACAGCTTCGAAATAAAACTTCTAAAAAAGGACAGAGATTAGGTCCTCCGATTTTATTATTGAGCTTATTATGTGCAAAAATGTCAGCATGGGCTTACAAATTACAATGAATTAAAAAAAAATATAATAATAAAAATCATTCCAGTTATGGGGTCATATTCTAGTTTGATGAGAAATGAGATAAAAACTATTTTCACATTCTGTTAATAATATAAAAATAGTTTTTATCTCATATTCATTATCACTTTATATATCTCATCAAAAGATGAACTTGAACTTCAAAATCTTTAACACTAAATGAGCTAAGAAGTAAGTAAAGAGAACACAGCAAACATTTTGAGTCTTTTAAGACTCCTAAATGTGTCATATTTATGAGTGTTACCCTCATATATGAGCACTTAAAAGAGTCCAAAAAGGCTCCCGACTCCTGGGTAGAGGGCCCCATTTCATGAGCCCAAAAACCCTCATATTTCTGACACTTTTATTACTCCTAAAATACTCATATATGAGCACTTCAAAGAGCCCAAAAAGACTCCCAACCCCTGGGAAGAGGGTACCATTTTATGAGCCTAAAAATCCTTATATTTCTGACACTTTTATTACTTCTAAAATACTCATATTTGAGGTGAAAATGAGCCCAAAAAGGCTCCCAACCCCACCATTTTATGAGCCCAAAAACCCTCATATTTCTGACATTTTTATTACTCCTAAAACATTCATATTTAAGCTCTAAAAAGACCTCAAAAAAGCTACAGAAACTGCGCTTTAAATAGCGCAAAATCCGCGTATTTTTGTTAATTTTAATATATTCGTAAAACATTACATTTTTGAGAATTTCCAGACACCACAATTACTCATTTTTGGAGTTTTTCTTTCTTCAGAAATATAGAATGTGTCTGAAATGAATCCAACATAGTACATGTTCATGTTTATCTTAGTCCAGTCATCCGTGAGAAAATGCATTAATTTCAAAAAATCGATTTAATATGTAGGTTTGTCTGTTGAATTTACACTAATATTTTATTATTTTTCATTTGATTTCAAATTCAAAACGAATATAAGTATATTCATTTTATTTAAACAATAGGCTCCTAAAGCCAGCATAAATAAGATACTTTTATGACTCCCTTTTCTGAGTGCTCCTAAAATACTCTTAAATTTGATGATTTTATGAGTTTAATTTGAGGTGGCTCCTAAACGCTCAGGAATGGGACTCTTTTATGAGTCAGATTTTGGAGCGTTCCTAAAACATTCTAAAATATATAACTTTTATGAGACTATTTTCTGAGCGCTCAGAAACAATTTTATTTTTGATGCTTTTAGGAGTCTAATTTATGAGGGTTCCTAAATAACTCCTTAATATGAATCTTTTATGAGTAATATTTTTGAGAGCTCCGAAAACAGTCTCAAATGAGATACTTTTAAAAGTAATTTTTCTGAGCGCTCAAAAAAAAACACTCAAAAATTGGTCTTCTTTATGACTTCAATTTCAGAGCGCTCCTAAATTGCTTAATGGGAAAATCTAATTTAAAATTGTGTAGTGCATTGGAATAAATATTTTTCCAAATATTATTTTCCAAAATATTCCATTTATCTGTGCGTTTGCCGAAAATATGCCCGAAATATTCCAGAAAAATGCCAAAAACTTTGTCTCGGGCGTAACCGAAACCCAGACAAAATTTTTTTAAACATTTTTCAAACACAAAGGCGGAGTTTGTATCACAAGCTGTCTGTTTTATGCCCGTTCCTCAAATTTGCCGTGAATCTGCCATTAAAAATCCACAAAAATTTACAACCTGCTATACACTTCCCAAAATACTCCATCTTTCTGTCAGTTTGCCGGAAATATGCCTTAAATATTTCTGAACTATGCCAGAAATTTTGTCTCGGGACGGTTAACTTTTATTAACAGTTTTAAATGTGTTTAAAAAAGTATGAAAAACCAGACAAATATAATATTTTTTTCTTTAAAATTATAAATTAAATTTTATGGAAATCATTTTTAGTACTCGCGTGAGTAAAAAAATACATTTTTTTGTATAAATTATTGAAAAATTGACCAAAAAGTTAAATGAGTACAAAAATCGAAACCATTTCGAAATAAAACTTAAAACCGAAATCGTCGTTTTTCGTCTGTGTTTTATTTTCTGATCAAGGCACTAATGCAAACCCACCCAGTAACTTATCAACCATTAAGACTACCAGAATATCGCGCACTATCATTAACCTTGCTTGTCAGTCATTCAATTGGTCAGACAGTCAGTTAGTCAGGCAGTCATTGTTACCTAATCAAGATACGACATAAAAAACGAATTGTCACAAAAAAATTGTTAATACTTACAGCACCACACCGCCGATGAATGGTTCTGGTGGATAGGCATCGCTGCAGCCCTTCTTGCGAATCTCGTTGAGCAAAACGATACCGGATAAAAATTGTAAACAGGTCACGGTGCCGGCAAACTTTGCAATCTCTTCACTGTACGGCTCCAGTAAATCTCCAAGTGCATCCATAGTAATTTTATTTTTTAAAATTTTTAACTTTCAACAGTAAAACACGTTGCCACTTGCTAAGCAATTTTTTTTTTAATTTGTTTTATGCGTTTTTTTAATTGATTTTTGTATTTAATTAATACAGAATTATATTATTAAAATTTTTTAACAGCGAATTTATTTATTTACAATTTTGTTTTTATGTTGTTGTTTAGTTTTTTTTTTTTTTTTTGTATTATAAAAATAACATAAGAATCAGCGCTTTATTTATTTTTTTGTTGAAATTGAATAATAGCTGTATTTTTGTTTCTTTTTGGATTTCTGAACAAAAAGTAGTACGAAATAAAAGAATAGAAATAAAATTGTCACATGTGCCGCCAATCAATGACTCCACACAGGCCGACACGCGAATCTCGACTGTCGGTCAACACTCGAGGTTGAGGTGGGCTTTGGGTTGAGGTGGAAATTTTGGTGTGCGCTCTGCGAAAATGTCAACTCAACGGCAAAAGAGCGCCAATATAATCAAGAAAAATACAGAGAGATAGAGAACGTGAGCAGCTGCTGTAATTGATTCACAAAAACGAGCAATAGAACTTGTTTTGTTTTTAATCAGCAACAATAAAATATCATAAAAAATGGCAAATTTGTTTTGCAAATTTTTGTATTAATTTTATTTTTATAATTATTTTGCTATGGCGTTTAGAACCAGGGATTTAAACCATAAAAATTCAACATTTTAAATAATTGCTTTCTAATTCTGTGTATCAATAAAACAAATTGGTTTTTCCTTTAGTATTGAAAATATGCACAAAAACTAAACTGCTGGCATATTTCAATGCCCGATCGTAATCTTATTCAAATTTCAATTTCATTCAATTTGTTTATTGCTAATCCAGAATTCAATTTTTTATTACATGATACCCTTCAGTTAATTTTAGACCAAATTAAACTTAGTTTAAACTAGATGTAATATCATGTTCTATAGTCAACTATAAAATTTTAAAATATTTAAAATTTTAAAAAATAATTATTTAACGATATGTCACAGTTTTGATTAGAAAATTTGGGAAAACTTTGCTTTATGAGGTCGTCACTATCATGCCAAAGGGGCGAATGTGCAATTTTTGACATTTGCGTTTTTTTACATTTTTGAATGTAGTTTATCCTGAAGTATGCTGTGCCAAAATCGCGTGTCATTTTGTTGGATATTTATAGCCACAAAAGACAAAACCAAAAGGGCGAATTTGAAAAATTGAAAATCTTGTCATGCCAAAGGGGCGAATCTTTTCGTTTTTTCGCCATAATTTGTTATTGGTATAAGATAAAATAGTAGTGTAAAGGTATTAATTATTTACTTTCAAAGCACCTATCGATCTGTATGATTAATTAAAATATTTTGCCAAACATTAATTGTCCAAATGTAAAGATATTTTATATACGTTATAATAATTGACGAATAAACTAAAATAACAGAAAAAATGGAAGAAAATATAAATTTTTCTAATTTTTAAAGCACTTCAAACTTTAAAATTTGATTTCCCAACATTTTTAAAAATGCACATTCGCCCCTTTGGCATGACAGTGACAATTTGTACCGACTGGACCTTGAGCACGTTAAGACAATATCTTAAAATAATCAAAAGAGGTCGCAAAACAAAAACAATTAAGTTTTAAAAAATATTGAAAAGTTTGAACTAAGTTTAAGTTTGAACTAAAAAAAATTATCCCTTAAGACTTTAAACCGGTTTAGGGGTATCTATTAGGTCTGAATTGATCACTACCTAAACCAAATATGGACTGGCAAGATTAAGTTGTGCGTTGTAGGATTAAAATGCTTGTGGATTGGCATCAAAATTTATGTCAAGGTACAAATATCATACCCCCTCCCCTTATTTTGTAAAACGAAAAGTGTGTTATCAATATTTCCAGTGACAGTTTTTGTTTACTTGTTTATTTCGTCATCGTTTTTATTTCATTTAATGCAAAGTAGTTATGTCACTGGAATTTCAGACATTTTTTTACGAATCACTTTTCATTTGGTTGTATCCGAAACGGTCCGTATAATCATTGCCTGTTATGTTTTCAATTTGTTGTTCTTTTCAAGTCATTCAAATTAAATACCCTTTAATATTGGCAAAAAGTCTTAAAGATGACGGCTCTCTTTCAAAAGAGTACATCGAAATCTCACACTTTTCGTTTCGTTTTACAAAATAAGTTTTACAAAATAATCATTGTCAAATTTCATAATTTTGTATGCACTCAAATAAAATACATTAGCAAATTTATAGAATTTTAGCAAACATACTTTGATTCTACGAAATATCGCTTTTGGTTCTTAGAATTTCTAAATAAAAACTACATTTGCTCTGTTTTAAAATTAATATTTAAAAATATTTTATTATAAAATACTTGGATGGGCTCTTAAAGATTAAGAATTATTTTTATATACATAGGTATAAAAATTACTTAAAAAGAAAATAATACTAACACATAGTGTTTTATCATTTAATATAGTGGGCGCAAAAAGCGCAATAATTCCATGTCCCTTGGCATTAGCGTCACACGTCCTCGATGCAATGTCAACGTATAGGCGTCTTGCAGCTGTTGTGTTAAATAAATTTCGCCAGCTTCCTGCAAAGCCTCCAATGCCGTCCTAGTTATCATTGTGACGCTTACAGTAGCGTTCATCATGATTTCTCGAATAAGGCGCGAGTAAGCCATTCGTGGTATCATATTTTCTGTAGACAATATAAGTATAGTTCATTATTATAACATATCTATAAAAATTTGTTTAGTACACACCAAAAATGTAGTTTTTAATTTATTTGTTTTTTTTTTTCATACAAAAACACTTGAGCATCAAAGGTATCTAATTTGTTCTAATCCCCCTATATATAAATACCCGCTATATTAAAACTGTATAAAAATGAGCTACTTCGTAGTAGTCCAGAGATCTATATGATCGAGCGGTAGACTTTATTTAGCGATCTTCAAAATAATCGTAAGGAACACATTTCGCCTTTACCCATGAGAACAGCAAGCACGTATGTCTTTTTATAATTCAACGCGGAATTTTTGTGTCAAATACATTTAAAAATTGTGAATTGAAACATATAGAATAGTGGCACAAATTGATGACTTTGATTTCCATAGAAAGTTTTTAGTTGTTGCCCCAATATCTCAGTACTTGCACGAGTCATTCTTTAAGGATTTATGATATTGATATTGTGATATTTAGATATTGTGCGTTACTCGAAACTTTCTCACTGTGGGTTAGCTAGTGACCCAAGAATTTATACAAGGTATCACACTTGTGTGCTCAAATAGTAGGGATCAGTAAATTTTAATTTTAATGTGAGGTTATTCCATAAAATCGATGCCGAGCGGCAAAAAAATCAATTTCTGTTGAAATTCGACAGGCCGTATAAAGTTAAATTCCACCACACAATGGACATTTTTCAGTGCATCATCTGCTTGAATGTGGCAACAGCTGAAGTGCCATGAATAATAAGAAATTCAGCAAAAATACAAATTCAATCATTAGTACTCACTGTTGGAATTCTGAAGTCTACGCATTTCTTGCAACAAGCGCATCTCTCGTTGCAATGGTGGCTGCTGCTTCCGTCGCCTGGCACCTACAATCCTTTGTACCTTAGATGTGGAGGCTACTGCTGCAGCTGCTGCCGATGTAGATGGTACGACGGCAGCCGTAGTTTCGCTGCGTAATGAGTGTCGTGTTGATCTTGCTATTGGCGGCCTAGATGTGCTTTTCTTTGCGAAACCTTGTATGTTTGCAGCACTAAATTGTAAGCGTGTCCGTTCCAAATTGTAGTCGGTATCATTGGGATCCGGATCTGGTGACATGAAATTTTCCGAGTCAGAATTAGTGGTACTATCACTGCCAAGATTCGCGGCAGTATTGGATCGACGTGACATTGCTGTGAGTAACAGGTGACCGAGAGTAACGAATATTGTAAATGTTTTACACTTTAAAATAAATAAAAATGATAGAAAAACAAATCAAACAATGGGGACGCCGAAAAAAACGGCAGGCTTTCAAATCTGTGCAACAAAACTGACGGAACTGTCAAAAATGCACAGGGTTGTGTTTGTGTGTAAAAAAGGTATTTTATAAAAGTCCTTTTTAAAAAGGTACTTTTTTGAAATGTACTTTTTTAAAAGATTTTTATTTTTTTAAATAATATTATTATTTTTAAATATCTTTTAGTTCTACAAATATTTTTAAACACTTTATTATCAGATTTAAATTTGGAATATTTAGTTTTGCAATAATTTAATAAAAAGTTGCTTTTATATCAAAAAGAAAAGTGTTAGAATAAAAATAAGTAATACAAAATTTGACTACAATTGATGTTAAAATTTTTAAATGCCATTGAATTGTATATTTCTTCAAACAGCGTCAAGAACCATGCAGGAATGTCATTAGAGAACTTAAGCCCTAACGAAAATGTACTTGCATACGCGAATATCAAATAAAACAAAAAATAAAACTTTTCTTAAGTTTCGAGCAATTTGATTGGTTCGTTCCGTACGAAAATTGCGATTTTGTTTCATTTTACCATTCTCGTTGCCAGTTTGTCAGCTAAGTATTTGTTTGCTCCATATACCAATGGCTGCATTCAGCGACCTCAGCAGTTGTGGAACTGATAAGTAATTTGCGCTTGAATGGCATGCTACCCTCAACATGGGCTAAGGTTCACTTTTCAGTCCAATTCGAAAAAAGCTAAATGATCCACATCCAGTTTTGCCTTGAAACTAAAAGTGTGTTTTTGGAAATCACAAAACAAAGATCGGTCGACGGTCACGCCTACCTCCCATACAACCTGGAACTCAGAAATGATATCTTTTCGAAAGTACTTAAGTTATTGTGTTAAAATAGGCGTCATCAGTTCTCATTTACATATCAGTGGAATTTATTTCCAGAAAACAGCACTTTCGTCAAACCAATTTTCATTTATTTGTTGAATAAAATGGTGTATATCTCAGATTGGATACGAGATATCATATTTGATAAATTCAAATCCTAACTCCATTCGCTCAAAACTGCTGTAGTGAGCAACCTAATTCTCAGGTAACGATTTGTCCGTGAATTAAAAACATTTAATTTTGGCATTCATGGTATAGAATATAGTTTTGTAGTTTTTAATAAAAATAAAATTTTAAATTACATATAGAATTTCATAAAGAATTTTAAATCTAAACATCCTCACGCAGCACAGGCTTCTTTTTCTCCGACACAAATGGCACGGTACCCGGTTTTGAGTGTTTGCGCACATTGGCCTCCTTCTGCTTCTCTTTGTCCTTGATAGCACGCATCTTGCGCTGTGTGTTGAGCACATGACGCGGTACTTGACGATGCCGAGCAATGCGCTTAATCTGTGGATGGGCAGCATATTTCTCCTTGAGCGCCTCCTGATAATTGAAAGCGGCACGTTCACGCGGACGTATTACGCCTAATTTCTCAGACGCCTTTGCCTTCCACATGCGAATGTTCATCTCATCAGAGCCGGTGAAGATGTATCTGCTGTCCAGGGACCAAGCGACACAGAGCACATGCTGCATACGTTTGGTGTGATAAATGTCGCGCGAGTGACTGTAGTGCGTCTCATAGATGCGCACTGTTTTGTCATAGCTGCCCGAAACGAATTCACGTCCCGTGGGTGAGTAATCTACATCGGTGACGGCGGACACATGGTCGAAATGAATCTTAAGTGGGTTGCGCAATTGGCGGGTATCAAAGGTATATAGGCTAAAAAGGAAATAATAAATAAATTATACATAAACATTTAAAAATAACCACTCACTTGCAATCCTCATTGGCCACTGTAAAACTAAACGCCTCCATTGGATTCCAAGCCAACTTGTTGCTCTTCATCGTCAACACAATTTTACGCAACGGATTTGATTCACGCTGATCGTATAAAATAATGCTGCGATCACTGGCGCAGCATGCCAACACCGATGTCTCCACCTGATTAAAGGCCACATGGTGCAGTGTATCAACGCCCCACTTCAGCGTCTTCAGCGGATCATTGCGACTCTCGTCCCATATGGAGCATACCTCACCGCACGTTGCAAATACTGGCTCTTTGCGATGATGTGATATGCCCATAATAATGCTGCGACTTAGTATTGTGTTGGTTGGTTCCTCCTCTTCGCCAATTTCTGGTACTGCCGACTTCCATACTTTAATGGTTTTGTCGTCGCCCACCGTAAAGAAACGAGTTCCATCAATGGAGTAGGTGATGCCACGGACAAAACCCTCATGAGCGACAAAACTGCGAAGACTGGTTCTATCGGCCAGATCCCAAAGACGCACCTCGCCGTCATAGGCGCCCGTCACAAGTGTGGACAAACTTTTCGGATGTTTGCCAAAGCATGAGACACCATCGCGATGTCCACTCAAGTTTCCCACAAAAGGTTTGGCAAATACACGATCCAACTTGGTGGCATTAAGTGCACGCACATATTCTCGTGTGGCTTCCATGGGATGCAGGCTGGGATCATAATTACGGGGCACTACAGAAAAAAATCTGAATTAAATGAAAATATTCCCCATATGAAAATCAACGATTGCTCACCTCGATGATTTTCATTTTTTGTTTCTCTGACATAATTGTCGGGATTTCGACTGATTACTTTGACTTTCATATTTGCATTTGCGTTTGTGCAATTATTTCTTTAAAATTGTAAATAAATATTATTTAATTAACTTATATTAAATGCGTATAAAAACAAAAATATTTGCCACCACACGTGCAGCAAATCTTGACGTTTCTTTGTACTGTTTTGTTTGCAGCGCAGCACGAAACGTCAAAAGTCCACCTTTATCGATAAACGTTCAAAACGTTATCGATATCCAAATTCCTACACCCAGGGAAAAAACATTGTAAATCCGTTAGGATTCATAGTAAATTGTTATAGATCTTAACGATATGATGTCAAATTTATAATAGGAATGAACTGACACATGCCAGCGTACGTAAACGTGCGATTACCCACATATTCTATAACCCAACCATATTGAGAATAGTCGTCGTTTCGTTCAGTTTCGTTAACTTAAGGAACGAGCGGTTTGAATCGCACATTCCGTGCGGAATCAGCAGTGCACATTTCGCCACATTCGTGTTGATGTTAATTGTTTATAATTCGAGTTTCTGTATTTTTTTAAATTAAAACCAATTTTTAGAAATATATTTTAAAAACATTATTTTTCATAGTACTTTATTAAAATTGTGAAATATCACAAATTGTGTAATAATGTGAAAAATGTGATCGAATCTGCCGAATGACTTCCGCTCCTCTGCACTGTTCACGGACTTGGAGCTTCAAACGACCGCAAGGGCCGCCAGCAATCCAGTTCAACATTAAATATCCACGAGGAATTATTACACACAAGCTTAGGTTAATTACTGAGCTGAACCACAAGTCCAAAGGTTCCGTAGCCCAAGTTACGTATTGGGCTCAGACTGCTCTCATATGAAAATGCAAACCGCGCCTCCGCTTGGCAGACAATGGAAAATTTTCGTGTAAAACATAGCCCTGCGAAGCGTCCCTCCATGTAGATTTGGAATTATACTGTCCACCACTTGAGTGAAAATATGCAGCTCAAAAGGTGTTATATCTACCCAGGCAGAAATTAACAACAGGGCCCGCCTCCGCGCAGTATTGCCGCCAGTATCGCTTTGTTAAAATTTTAAAATATTTTTTAAAAATTGAAAATGTCAAAAAACTTAAATGTCAATGTGAAATATAAAAATGTAAACAAAAAACATATGTTTGTTATAACAAGCTAGAAAAGTGATATCGATTTATAGGAAAAGTTCAAACTTTTGAACTTTTGCTATCACTCACTATCACTCGTTATCCCTCAATATCATCGGGGGATATCGCTTGCTATAAAAAGGTGTTGTATGTACTCGTGTGAATGCTAGAAAGATTCAAATTTCTGGTTTTAAATGATTTGTATTTCATCTTTAGCGAAATGGTGATGACGAGTGATAGCGAAAGATAGCATGGAAACCATGCATTAAGGTGTGTGTGAGTTTGACTAAATTACTGACTAAACTGAATTGTACGGGTTTTCATTCAATCGCCATTCGGTAACCCGTAATTAACAATTACCGATCCCTAATAAATCGATTATTGGATGTGTGCGCATTCGACTAAATCGCTGACTAAACCAAATTTGATTGGTAATGTAGTGACAGCAAACACACATGTGATAATCGATTGATTATGGACTTGAACAATTACCGGTTACCGAATGGCGATCGAATGAAAATCTGTATAATTTAGTTTAGTCAGCAATTTAGTCGAACTCGGACACACCCTAAATAGAACAAGTTTTTATTCGACCGCCATTCAGTAACCGGTAATTGTTAAAGTCTCTAATAAATCAATTATCATATGTCTGTTTGCTGTCTTCCAATTTAGATCAATTTTGTTTGCTCGAAAATTTGCTAAATTGAAAAGTAATTTAGTTTAGTCAGCAATTTAGTCGAATTCGCACACACCCTTAGGCAGCAATTTAACCGAATGCTCACACACCCAAATTATAATTAAAAACACTGCATTACCGACAAACTCAGTCTAATTTCCAAATGAACACAAACTAGCACACATCCTAAAAGCTCAATACGCGGAAAGCTCAAATATCTTCAAAAAGCTCACATAGTGGCAATTCTATTCAAATTATTCTAGCGGTTTGGTTACGGCCGAGCATTCGCCATTTTCAAAATAAATTTTGTTGAGACAGGTCTACTTTGGTAATTTTCTTATATTCTTGATTGTATTATTATAATTTAACTTAAATTTAACATTTTTCCAGAATTTTATATACGAAATGAGTGATCATAAGGACCCATTTAGTGGTCATCCTTGCAGAGGTAGCGCTGTCTGCGATGAATGCATCAGGAAGATTAAGAACCTTCAAATACTGGTGAGAACGCTGCAGCGGGAACGCAAAGAACATAAAAAGGAAATCACAATGATCAAACAAAGATTAAACAAGGTAGAAGGAATGCTGCCGCAGTCACTACCATCGTTCGGGATTTATGCGGTACCTCCAATGCAGCAGGAGCAGGCACCGCCACCACCAAACTTCGGGTTTTATCCGCGCTTTTAAAAATAAATTGCAAGATTATAAATGTTGATGCAAAAAAGTAAATATATTTTTTTTATTTTTTGATTGTTAGATAGGCCTTATTATTACTCCGCAGTTAAATTAGTCGTTTCTGCGAAATATTGGCCGCACCGGAATTGCAATGTGCGCCGACTCCGATTACTCGAAAGACTGTATAATTGGGCGGGGGCGCGTTGCTTTTTTTATAAAAGCAGATCAATCTAATTCTTAGAATGAATATAGTCATCATCGATTTGTAAAGATTTTGTTGCACGGTTTCGCGGAATTAGGCTCCGTGGTACATTTTAGGTATACATTTGGGTTAATCTAATCGCAAGACAGGTCTCGCATACAATGAACGATTTGAATGAGGACGTAGTTGGCTTTGAAGCGAAATATAAAAGCGAGGCGAAATTAGCTGTGCCTGACAGTGAGATCATGAATTCGATGCGCGGCCGCAACACGGAATCGTTGGAGAATATGGAGCTTCAGCACCTGCCCAACGAGTTAGCGGACGCATCACCATAAGGTCCATTGATAAATTGAATTGCTTTGTGTACTTAGAAAATTTAAGTTTTTTTTAAATTTTATGTAGCACTATCGTAACTGGGCAAAACAAACAACAGATGTGATCAAGTTTTGTGCACTAGCATTGTCATGTCGGTCCAGCATGTGTCCGCCGCGTTTGGTGCCCCATGCCATGGCGGAACAGCATCTGTCTGCTCCACAAGTCCAGTGATAGTCTTTAGAATTTATTTCGATTACGGTCACAAGATCACTGTTCAAAAAATATTGTAATAATTATAAGAAACACGCTAGTTGATTATATAAAATAATGAATGTTTAATTCGCAGGTCGCAGCAGCAGGAGCGCATCAACAATTCGAATCTGCAGAAATCTCTTTTCACATTCTGGACTCGTTCGACCAGATGTTCTGTATTCCGTGGCGCGTCAACACCGACGTAAGTCTTGCTTTCTATTTATGTAGATTAGTTAGTAGTTGCAGTGTCGGTATCTCGATTGGTTAGTGCGTTAGAGTTAAACATTTTCTTTGAAAAACTCTCAAACCGCCGTTCGGTTTTGGCATTATATCTTTAAGTCTAAACATTTTAAGTTCAAATAAACTTTCACAGCTCAAGTGGTGATAAAGCTCGGCCTTGGTTCTTCAGAGCTGTACCGTCAAACTATTTAAATTATTAATAGTAGTTGAATAAAGTATAGTTTTTCCTGAAGATTTTGGACGAATAATGTAATTAGTTATGTAGTCCATCATAATTTGTTTGTGTTATTTCGGAAATATTTGGTGCAGAATTTAAATACACAGAAGTTTGAAGAAAGAGTTTAGCCGGTTATTAAATATTGTGAAATTTTAAAGTCTGTTATCGATAATATTTTGAGTTGGTTTTGGATTCATATCGACGGCTCTTACGAAAACCCACATATTTCAATTTGCTTACGAACAACGGCACATTAAAAAAATGTTTCATTAAAACAAGCATAAGTTTATTTTATCCACGAAAAGAAACATTCAATTATTTTAGTCACGAAAAGAATCATATTCTCGTTTTCTCCACGAACAGAAGCATAACTTTATCTTTCCCAGGAATAAAAGCACATTTATATTTTAACTACGAACAAAAGCACATTTTTAACTTTACCACGAATAAAAGCATATATGTTTTTTGAGACAGATATCCCAATGTAGATTTATGTGGTTAAAAAATCACAAAATGTTGATGATGGAGGTGATAGTATTGATGATGTGGTTTACAGGTGTATCGGTGGACATTTTTTGATATAACTGTTTCAATGAATAATAGATTCACATCCAGGTGCATCATTGGAACCTTTTTTTTTGTATGAAACTGTTCCAATGGTGATAGATACACATGCATGTGCGATTTGTCCAGAACCTACTTGCGTCACTGAACATTTTTTTTTTTAGAAAAATTTATTCCTTTTGAATTTGGCCTTAACTCATTTGTGTCATTGGACATTTTTTTGGAAAAATTTGTTCCTTTAGGATTTGACCAGAACCCAACTGCGTCATTAGACAAATTTTCTCTTTTCGGATTCGGAGGAACACATTTTTTCAAAAAAATGTCCAATGAAACGAGTGGATTCTGAGCTTTTTTTCGTAACTAAGTGTAAAAGTATTTCTTTTCGTGGCAAAAATAAAGTTATACTTTATTCCGTGGCTATAAAATGTATAATATACATTATGCTTCATTTCTTGGGTATAATAAAAATGTGATTGTTTTCATGGGGAAACTAAACTTGTGTCTCTTTTCGTAGTAACGAAAAACTTGCTGTTTTTCGTACGCAAATTGAAACGTGTGGATTTTCGTAAGAGGCATCGATATGATCACCTGAAAATTTGTTTGACTTATACAGTAATGACTCGATTTTTCATTTTTATGTTATCCAGTGGATAGGAACTGCAGTTTATATGCCACCTTACAATTAAAAAAAAATGTTGCCACTCCCCTTTAAATAAAAATACAAGTTTAATCAATTTTTGTCTGTCTCTCCACTGGAACACCCAAAAACGAGCGATGGTAAACAACTGAGATTTCATGTGTAGTTCAAATGTAAAAAATTACATTAACGACGGGTGGTCGCAGGAGTTACATCAATTATAGATCCGAATAGTGTGCTGATGCAATTTCAATACCTTTCTGAGCGCAAGAAGGGACTTTTAGCCGGCCTACGGTGGGTTGGAAGGGATTAGATCTATTATACGTTCGAATAGTGGGTTATAATGCTTTGCAACACACTTCTGATATACTGGATGGTTTTTGTGAGGTCATGGGGATACCATTGATAATTTTGTTTTGTTATATGACTGTATCCGCCCATTCTTATAAGAAGTCGTGTTATGTTCATTTTTAATTTTTGTATATTTCCCCTTTTTTTTAATATTAGTTTCTAAAGATTAGTTTTAGGGGCGTAGAGGTTTGTTAAGGCTTGGTGGAATATAAAATACACTCGAAAAACCAGTTGAGCTTATACATTATAATTTTTGTATGCACTTTCCAGCTGATTTTTTTTCGCAAGGTTCCCAAAAGAACTACATTTTTTTTTTTGGAATGCAAAGATAAAAAGTCGTGGAAAGTTTGCTTCTAGTGAAACAATTTTAGGGAGCACACAAATTAGAATGTATCGCTTAAAGATAGAAATATGAGACAGAAACGAAACGGAGTGTCCTACAGGTCGAAAGTGGGCGCATTTTATAGGCATTAATGGCCCAATTATTCACTGCAAATTTGATATAATTCTATCGTGAGGTTTTGAATAATAATTCTCTTTAAACCATTTCCAAATGTACTTCCAAAACTCATTCATGATAATCATTTTTATAAGTTGTTCCAAAAGTCACTCCATCGGACTATTTGATTCGAACTCAGTCGTACGACCGAATTGTATCGTCTAAAGGGGGCTAGGGCTATTCGAAGGAAGATTTAATAAGGAAGCCAACAAGAAGGATGTCGCTCTAAAGCGCAATGAATGCGGAGTAGAGACAGAAAAATGCACAAAGAATTTCGACTGCTGCCTTCTTATTGTGTGGTGTGTGTGTCGTGGTTGTTTGTTGGAAAATTTTCTTGTAAGAAAACTCGGGAAAATTCATACAAAATTCAGTTGGTTTGGTTTTTCCCAATTTGATTAAATTTGTGTTAAATGGAAATTTGTGTTAAACACACAAAAAGGAATTATTCAATTGGTAGAGTGCGTAATTAAAACTGAGAAAATTGCGAGATCGCACAGTCCTTGGACCAGGAAAGGTGAAAGTGCTTCTTCTTCTTCATCATCGCCTGGCGTACTTTTCGGAAATTCAGCAATTAAAATGAATAATTTGGTGAGTGACGGAATTTGCAAATATAAATATTTTGTGTAGTAATTAAAATACAAACAGGATCATGTAAAGAATTTCTATCCGGAAAATTATAAATTGGATTTGTCGGAGACAATGAAGGCAGCACTGTCTAAGGGCCCAGCCCCAAGTGGTTCAGGCGTTGGTGGTGGCGGTGTAGTTGGTGGTGCAGGCTCAAGTGTTGCCGGTGGCAGTGGTATGACAGCAACTTCTGCTGCAGCCGCCGCCGCCGCAGCACACGGCGACCTACAGCCGGGAAATCCCAATCTGCCAGGTATTGGCTACGTCACCGAAAAACTCTACATGTTGTTGCAATTATATTTGCAAAATAAAGGATGGAATCCGAGTGCCGAGTTGTTGCAGTGTTTTACGGATCTGAAGGATAATGCGTTGCTGCCGAGTGCCGCATATTTGCAGTACGTATACACGTTTTAAATTAAAATGTTTTAATTTGGTGAAGTTTGATTTTAAAATGGTATGAAAGCTGATATAAAACGGTTCAGAAGTTATTTAAAAATTGTAGTATAGTTGCAAAATCAGAGTTGGGCAAGTTTTACTATATATGGAGATTAGAAAATTGTCCAACAGTAGGCAATCTCTAACATCCATTTAGACAATACAACCAATTTATATATTTAGGTATTATAGATTACTTCTTAAAAATTTAATAATTAATAAGCATATATTGTATTTATATATGTGTAGTTATGAATCAATGGCTAAGTCCATGCTATGGAATTTTGGGAAAAATTGTGTATTAAGTAAACAGTAATTTCAAATGTCAATTTTACAACTTATTCCCCAAATCAATGTGTCAAAATATAAAAATATTCAGATTTATAATAGGAACTTAGCTAGTTTTGATCAGCAAATATAAACTTATCGGTAAATTTTGACGTATATTGTTATGTTTTATATGAATATAAATATGAAAAATATTATTATATATTAACAAACATAGATAGCGACAAAAAATTGCTTTTTGATGCGATGAAATCCAAATATGAAATTGAATTCAATTAAAATATTTAATAAAAAAAATTGGTATTATTTATATAACTAAATCAAAAAATGTTATATTTAACAGAAAAAAGAATCAAAAAATCTTACTCGAATCCTTTACAATAACTTTCCATCAAATCGGCACAAACCACTCGAAGACTACACAAAAATATTAATTAAAAAAAAAATGTATAATTATTTTCTGTACACAGAGTGCTTGCCAATCGTCTAACCCTGGATCCGCAGGGTCGCCTGATATTGCGCGAAAATGCAAAAATAGTTTTGCCCTTCGAACATTTTGCCAATGCCGTCATGCTGAAACACATGTCTGGCCCGCATGGTCTCCATCTGAGCGTCGATGCAACAGTGCGCGCCGTCATTGAGTCTTATACCATTGGGCGTGAGAATTTCGGCATGGAGAAGGACTTTATCATTGAGGTGGTGCAATCATGTCCCAGTCCTGCGTGTCGCTACTACAAAAATCACGTGGGCATCTCGCCAATGCCCTACATTGATCAGCAATTTCCTGGTGTCGCCACGGATTTTATACAGCAGTTGTCACATTTGCCAGCACCACCGCTACCACATCCATTATCGGCGGCGGCTGCTGCAGCAGCAACTGGCAACAATAATGCTGGCGCTGGCTCGAGTGGTTCAAGCAGCGTTGGTTCTGCCAACAGTGGTACCAGTGGTGGTGGCGGCGGCGAGGTGGATCTTACCAAATCCACGCTTATGCTGGGTCAGCAAAAGGTGCCACCACAGCTGCAGCATTTGACCAAGCAGCAACAGAACAGCATTCAGTCGCAATTGTCACAGATAAGTGCGGCAGCTGCCGCCGCTGCTGCTGCTGCAGCCGCACAACAAACACAGCGCGAACGTGAACAACAGGCTGCGGCGGTAGCAGCAGCGGCGGCTGCGCATCATCAACAACAATTGCAGCAGCAGGCACAACAACAGGCCGCCGCCGCAGCGGCTGCAGCTAAACAACAGCAACAGGCACAACAACAAGCAGCTGCTGCTGCCGCCGCCGCACAACAGCAGCAACAACAATTGACTGCAGCACTAATACAACAACAGAATCGTGCACTTGCGCAACAAAGTTTGGAAAAGTTTAGCAATTTAAGCGCCATGGAAAAGCAACGGATTCTGCAGCAACTTGATCCCAAACATTTTGATCCCATGACTGTAGCTGCTGCTGCAGCTAATCTACAAATGCAGGGTCTGATGCAGAGCCAGGCGGCTGCAGTGGCTGCCGCACAAGTTGCTGTAGGCAACTCATCGGCTTCATCAACGTCGTCGACTTCATCGGCCGCAGGCGGCAATTTGTCAACCGTTGTTGCTGCGCACAACAATCTTCAGCATGCTCATCAGCAACATGCCAGTCCAAGTCCAACGGCTGCATTGCTTTTGCCGCCACCCTCACAGTCGCCGACTGTTTCGTCGGCACACTCATCGTCGTCTTCGGCATCTTCGTCTTCCACACACTCAGCAGCGGAGCAGCTCAATCAGAAAAATGTGGTCGAAGCTTTGCGGTATTTTCTATTTATTTAATTTTCTGATTAATTCATGGATATAATGTATAATCTTTATAGATCCAATTTAGAGTCGCTGGAATCGAACAAAGATTTGTTGGCTTTGCATAATGGCGCCTGGGGCGCTCAGGACAGTCGCGATGCCTTGGCCATGGGGCAGGAGAAAATCGTGCGCATTTTTACAGAGCTGATGCGCAACATGGCACGCATGAAGACGTACATACGACCCGCGATGTGCAAGCCATATGGCAAGCAGAGCGAAAGCTTGCAGAAGAGTGAGTAGAAATTTATTTGATCAATTAGATATTATTTTTTTTGTAACTTTTTATTTTTGCAACTATTTGATTTATAAACTTAAATAATAATTAAAGAATTTATCGAAAATTGTCCATACGATAACCTTGAGCATTTTTTGGTAGCCAGCTTACTTTTCAACGACTTAATCGATTTTTATTGTTAAAAATGATACCGATTTTATTTGTCTACATAAAATGCATTAAAAATGAGGGAATCACTTTTTCGCTATTGCGAGCGACAATTGTCGGTGGATAGCAATAGCGATATCGAATATTATCGTTATGGTATTGCGCAATCGCGTTACTGGTGAAATACTTGATCAGGGGATAAATTTATTATTGAAATTGTGAAAATGTAGTTGGTGATTTTCTCATTTTTAATTAGTGATATCAAAATCTTCTGGGCAGAACATCGTAACCAACCGTTTGGACATTTTTTAATGCAGATTTGAAACCTCTTTATGCGTACATTATGAACATTATTTAGTACTTCCATCAATGTTAAATACTGACCACAACATATTTTACTATGTACTAGTAAAACGATATCTAAAAATATAAGAGAGACATATCATTTTAAAGATAATTGTATGTGCAATAATACAAAAATGTTATCCCAAACTCGTTAGAATAAAATTCGAAAAATGTCGACCGTTAAAATCACTATAGTAAAAAAAGTCGACATTTTTCGTGTTTGGCAAGTCATGAAATTTTAACGGTTAACTAAAACTTTATAGTTTAAAAAATCATAATTTCTGTAAGTGATTTTAAATTAAATAAAAAAATAAAATTGAGTGATATCTTTTTATACTTGGTGTAACAATAATTTAATTGAAAATAGTCATTAAAAGCTCTTATGTCCTTTAAGCTCTTTATATCACAGGATCACTTTTTTTTTGGGTTATAAAAGCTTCTTTTCAGTTTTAGAGGTCCTAGTTTCAGAAAGTCGACGCGGAGCGAAACATTTTAAGATTTTCTGTTTTTGAATCAGTCTAATCAACACACTCGAGCAATCAGTACAGCTTAGTGAAGGAATTTCTTCGGATGAAAAATAAATGCTTAATCTCTAAAGAGTTACAGGATCTTGTACAGTTACGGACACTTACTTGTTCCACTTATTTTGAAATTTTTTGATCATTTTTAGTTTACGAATGTGGCGATCACTTGTAATAAATTATTGTCAATATGTCTTATGTTAAAAAAGATAAATTGCGAACACCTTAAAAATAAACAAAGTTTAGTACAACCTCTTAAAAACAAAAAGTCAGTATAGAAAGCGGACCAGGACCAGTTTCCGTATAGGTGGTTTCGCTGCCACTTTTGTCAAATAAAATCAAACATTGGTTATGTGGAAATTGAAACAAAAATGTTGTCAACAGACACATTTTCAAATCAATATTCTGATGTTTTCTGCCACATTTTTGGCCAGAAAAATAATTGAAATTTATAAGGAGTTGGATTGCAATATATCTTGGTAAGTTTGGTTGCAAATTATCCGCGAACAGATCCAGTTTTGTGCACTGTTTTCCCCTGTTAACTTCAATCTGTAAAATTCCACTTCCACATAACCAATGTTTTCGGCAGCGACGCCAGCAAACTCGGAAGGAATCTCTATTAAAAATCTATACTCTCTGAGCGGACAAAAAACAATAAGGTCACATTAAAAATAATTAAAACTCTATATATTTTCAAAGTAAAATAATTTGAATGTAATATTTTTATAATTTCCGTAAATATATTAAAATTCAATTTTAAAAATAAAATACGTTAATTTAGAAATAACCCAATAGGAAATAGCATCATTACGTAGTCGATTACTGCCTAATTATTATCGAATCGTAATGCGTCGGAATCTCAATACTGATTTCTGTTTACTTTTACACAGACATGGCCAAGTGCAAGTATGCATTCACTGTAGATTACGAAGTAATGCTATGTAGGAAACAACACCACCCATTACACACTGCATTCAAAGTAAAAAGGAACCGAATGTTACCTCATGTACATATAGATTACTATTTAGAAGTATCGTAATAAGGGGTAAACCATACATCATTACTTCGTAACCAAACAGTCTCAAGCGGTACTTCCATTTCAGCATTACTATTCAAGCAATCGTAATGAAGATTGGTCTCTTTACACATTACTTTGTAGGTAGTAGTAATGAGGGGAGGTCCGTTTGTGCATTACTTTGTACGCAATAGTATTGAGAGGTGGTTCCATTTGTACATTACTTTGTACGCAGTGGTAATGAGGGGTGGTTCCATATGTGCATTACTTTGTACGCAGTAGTATGAGGGGTGGTTCCATTTGTACATTACTTTGTACGCAGTGGTAATGGGGGGTGGTTTCATTTATAAATTACTATGTATGCAGTGGTAATGAGGGGTAGTTCCATTTGTAGATTACTTTGTGCACAGTAGTAATAAGGGGTGATTCCATTTGTGCATTACTTTGTGAGCAGTAGTAATGGGGGGTGGTTCTATTTGTACATTACTTTGTGCGCAGTAGTAATGGGGGGTGGTTTCATTTATAAATTACTTCGTGTGCAGTAGTTATGGGTGTTTTGTAAATAATGTCATTATTTAACAAAAATAAATTGAAATAGTGGTAATTATTAAAATTGTGTGCCAATTAGATTGCATGATAATCACATGTAATTCATTTAATAAAAAATCAGTAAACCTATATATTTTTTATTAGCAAATGATGCATTAATCCCTAATTTTCACATCACCTAAATGGAAAAACGAAATTTTAATTATAATCAACATGTTACCCATCAACAATGATAATTAAATGCGACTGGAGTTCAATAAAATTTGAATTTATTTAATTTTTTTAAAGGCATATATTTTTATAATTTAAAAATAAAAACAAATAATCAAAAATTACCTGTTCCATTTCCACATTACTTAGTAATCTGAGGGTACAGGATGGTAGTTCTATTCCCGCATTACTACGTAAGTGGAAACTGGAACTAGTCATTTATATATATATTACTGCTACTTTACAAATGAACTAATTCGAATTTTGTGGACTATGTATTGAAGAAAACATTGGTTACCGTTCGAACTAGGTCGGAATATTTCCCATTGGGAATGGTCGGGCAATGCATTGCTCAGATGTCAAAGGTTCTCTCATTAAAATGTTAAACAATGAAAAAATAAAGCCATCGCAAATCAAACAAATCTATTGGTAGGTCACATTACATTGCACTAAATGCATTTCTGGTTCCAAAACCAAATTTTTTAAAAGATAGACCATATAGAAAACTCATGCAGGATGATAATCACATAAAGTTACTATCAAGTCGACCTTTTTAAGTCAGCTGCAGCAATTCAAACAAAGTTAGGAGTCCAAATTTTAACTAGAACGGTGAGGGGTATATTCGTAAAGGTGTTAGTCCATGTTTTGTTTTATCGAAAATATAGGCTGTTGCTCGGAACCATGAAAAGCACCCCCACACTATTATACTTTCACCTCCATGCTTAAAAGTTTTGGTGGTATAAAATGAGTTCGATTCGATTTTCTTGGGACGCTAAACCCATCGTTCCTCTTCAATTTATATTGGATTCATCCGATCTTAACAAAAAGCGCCAATTTTATGGATTAGTTGCCCATCCCTTTCCTTATGTAGAGGTTGAATTTTACTTTTACAAAGATGATATATCATAAAAATGGTTTATATTAATCATATCATTTACAGGCTAACATTTTCGTTTCCGTTAATCTGTATTGATACGAAAACTATTGAGTTTTCAGATACGATATCGTTTTTTTTTTGTCTCTAATGATATCAAGATTATTGGCTCCATGCAAACAAACAATACATTTATGTTAAATATATTTTTCATATGATCAGTGGTGATCTCCAATATGAAAGTGTTTTTTTACACAAACTATAAATTGATCAACACTCAACAGTGATGATATCGTAAATGTTTTTATTTTCGATAAACTAATTTTATTTCTTCAGAATTTTTTATTTTTTAGACACATATTTTAAAGAACACCCAATTAAAATTGCAAATACTTAGAGTTTTATATCGAAAATGTATCATTATTATATCGAATGTAAAAATTATCGTAAAATAAATAAAATCTTAACTAAATAATTTATAAAGTAATCAAATTGCACATAAGTATATAAAATTAATAAAAATTACTGACAAACTATTAAAAATAAATCATAACTAAATTAAAAAAAAAAAATTTCGCTTACTTAGCGCTGCTGGACACCATACAAGTTGTGCAAACACTACGCTCCTGTTTGCCGGCGCCCCACATTCCGGTTACCTCCTGGAAGAGCGAAAGTGAATCGCCGGTCGTCGGTGCAACGGCAGCTACAATTGTGCCAGGTATGAACAGCGGTGGACTTGTTGCCGGCGTGGGCATCGGCAGTACAGCAGGTAATATTGTATCGAATAGAGTGGATAATTTAAGCAATTGATGGACTGGTTCAATTTCATTTTAAACCAACTCAATGAACACATTATGTTTTTAGTTGAACGCAAATAGATGTTTAGCTCATATTTAACATTGCCTAAATGTTATGCTCCGTGTTTATGTATAAGCAGCAAAAGTAATAATAGAAAATAGCGCATAATAAATATGCGCAGCTTAAATATTTTCTCATTAATGCCAAGTTTTAATAGAGTTTATCAAAACAAGTGACTAAATTATAAATATAACTTAATTATTTTAAAATTTTTCATTTCTTTTATATTTTCGCACAATTAAATGTATTATAAAATAACATGAATACTCGCATATTTTATATTAAACATTTAAGGGTTTCAAAAACCATTCGACGATTTGTGTGCAATTTTAACTTAAATTTAACAATTTTAAGCTGCATATAAAGTAAAGTAAAACTTTAATGCTATTAAAATAATAAAAATGCCGTAGCAATTAATGTTTAGCACAAGTATTACTTAAAGTATTTTTAGATTTTTCGTTTTTATTGCATTTATTTAGGTAGTGTTTCTATTTAATAAGTTTCTACTGCTCTCTCTCGCTCGGTGCCATTGGTATTTTTGCAAAATTTCGTAAAAAGCATCTCCAATTATGACTGATTTTAAAATAATTTTCATAATTTACCTTAAAAATGTTTCTGATATTTTGTTTTAGATAAAAATTATATTAAAATGAAAAACTAAATTAATTTAGAATTGGCAAAACTGTGATATGAATTTTAAAATTAATTTTTAAAAAATTTTGGTTTAACTAAAAAAGAAAAATTATATAATTCGTTTGGCAATGCAATTGAACATTTCTAACTATAATTTCGACTGTCTTAAAACTATCTATGAATCTGTTTTAATTTATTTATTATGTGCATTTGTATATTTCAATAATTATATTTTTTTTGTTATGCTATAACGTACTATTTATACTCTATACGACAATTTTCTATCATATCAAATATAACTTATACAAAAAAAAAAAAAAATTAAATACTACAAATTCATAGTTATAATAATGGCTATTATATGCACATTACTCTTACATTAAGATTTAATATAGTTAATTTAGAGTCTATTAGTTTTTATGCAATATATAGTATATGACTATCAAACATATAATACATACAAATTAAAAAAAAGAAGAATAGCAGGCATATAAAAAGAATGTAGACTGATTTTTGGAAGGTACGTGAGGTTGGCAATTTGTATGAAACTCAATAACTCATTCAACAGACATTTCAATGTTTCAATCTGTATATTTGCAATAACTTAAATACCCACCAATATGAAAATAGTAATAATGAAAATCAAATGAATACAATGCAAGTATTATAGTACTAAATATGCGTTTCAGTAAATAAAAATTATACAAGGTATTCATATAAATTAAAATGTTAAAAATATGTTTAGTTTAAAAATGTAGCACGGTGTTTTTTTTTAGTTAAATTATAAAAATTGTTGGACAAAATTTTACGTTTATACAACTTATAAAGAACCATTTTAGTTTTGTTATTAATTTCATAATGTTTCATATTGTTAAAAATCGAAAATATCGAAATTATATAACAAATCAAAGTAGCATAAAAGCTCTTTTCTGTATTCAATATCCATATAATATTTATACAGTATTTATAACAGTAACAGTAAGGGCAGATTTTTACAGTGCTATTTTAAACATAGTTTAACCTTTGTTTAATTAAACGTCTCATAAATTTAAACGACGTTTAACTTTGATAGCTGTTTTACACTGAAAGTTTAAAATGAACTGAGTCAAGTCGGATAAATATGGCATCACTTGCAAATGTGAACAAATTATCGATTATTTCGCTCATTTATAACAGCTGATAATTTCAAAAAGAGTGCATAGTATCTTGTGGATAGTATCTGTCAAAAACATTAAAATTTAAAACGTAGTTTAAACGGCCAACGTAAGACGTTTTAACTGATTTTAAACGACGATTTAAAACAGTGTAAAACTGAATTCCGAGATTAAACTACGTTTAACCCACAAATCTACACGGATAGAAAAGATTTGTTTGAATATTTTTTAATGTAATT
This sequence comes from Dryomyza anilis, assembly GCA_951804985.1. Classification (NCBI taxonomy): domain Eukaryota; kingdom Metazoa; phylum Arthropoda; class Insecta; order Diptera; family Dryomyzidae; genus Dryomyza; species Dryomyza anilis. Next base: position 100,354,504 of record OX638130.1, on the reverse strand, counting down.
AAAAAGTAATACGAAATTACCATACATGCATTAGGAATGAAGTGTAATTAAATTATAATCGAAATTGAATTTATTTTTGTTCACGTGTTTCACATTATTATATTGTCCAGCAGAATCTGTCAAATTTATCATAAATATGTTACAATACCAACGTAAAATTTTAATTGCATTTGAATAAACTATTTCTTGGCAATTTACTTGGTTAAAACTATGTTTCGAATCACAGAAAATGCTAATCAAATCTAAATACAACGTATGTTCGCAACGCTCGTCTTAATTCGATAATTTATCGACTGACGAAGTTGGCAACGTTGTGCAGCATTTTCTACCTACGCCATTTTTGCCATCGTTTGAACATATTGATGTTTAAAAACAAACAAAAAAGAAATTGGTTTCAAATAAGTGTATTCTTGCAACATTCTTCTTGTATACGAAGTTGGTACTCGTTGAGCAGAATTTTCTAGCTACGTCTCTTTTGTCTTCGTTTGAAGTATGTATAGGGTCATTTTAAACATACTGATGTTTGAAAACAAACAAAACACTCGGTGATCGGCATTTTCTGCGTACGTGTGTTTTGTTGTTCGTTGAGAAAACGTGTTCGCGTCGGTAATAATTTTGTTATTTGTAAATTAAATAAATATATAAATTGTGTTACAAAAAGTACAAATAGTAACAGAGTATAATATAAACTACATTTTATTTCCAGGATGTCTTTCCAAAAATATTTAAATATGTTTCTGTGCAAACATACTACTTTTTGAACTGAAACAACTGATATGTTTCACTGGAAACGTATTTATATTCAGGTCGTTCAAAATCATGTTTCAATTTGAACATATTTATGTTTCGGTTCAAATATTTATTTTATTTGGATGTAGTAATTATTATGTTTCCATTTGAACATACTCCATTTTAAGGGGCAACATTAAAATGTTTCCGGGATATTATAATGTAAGTCAGAGCTCATTACAACACTGTTCAAGTCTCAAGACAACCCTGTTTACAAATGATTTATCAGGCAATTATATATTATGTTTACATAAAATTCCAAACATACATGTTAATGCCTGCAAAATTATGTTTGGGAGAGTTCTTTTTTTTTGCAGCGTGCAGTTAAACTATCACTGTATAACCGGCCCTAAGTAATACAAAGTGCAGATTTGGAATCGAATTCTAGTTAATTTTTAGTTAGTTTGAGTAGATAATGGGTAGAGCTGGAGTTATAATAGACGTACGTACTCAAATATCACCGGAATGTACATAGCAATCCAAATGCTGAGGATTTTTACGTCGCGGTCACGTATGTTACGTTCATAATTACCATTTATATGATTTATTTATCGAAACGTTACGTCCCATTTCGATGACATTTGAGGACGTTACGTCTATAATAACTCCAACTAAAGTGCTGAGAATTCCCTTTCATATGGCACAGTTTTTCTGTAATTCGATTTTCAATTTTTATTTTTCTAAATTTAAATAGACTTTAAAGTTTTAATAAAGATTTCTACATAGATTTCCATCATATGTATCGATACATATTCGCCAAATGTTAATCTGTAGATCCTGACTAAGTATTTCAATGTGTTACTTGGTTAATAATAATAATGTGGCGCTACACTCCTGTATAGAACTTCGGCCGAGCTCTCTCACCATTTGGGCTTTGCGTGTTATATTAGTACTCAAATTGGTGGGACCTACAGTATATTGCCTAATCCGAACGGCGGGTGAGAGCTTTTCATATGCAATATTTTACTCTCGTACGTTTGCCATTTACTGTAGTGTCGTATAGAAAAATATTTTCTATGAAAAAAATGTTGGCAGTCGCTGGGGATCGAACCGTGTACCTTTCGGCTCATAGTCCAACGTACTAACCAGACGAGCTATCGACGTTATTTGGTTATCGTTTAAAATAACTGTATAAATTATTATTATTTTTTTTGTCTTTAATAACAGTTACTCATTTGATTGATTTTTAAATAAAGCTTTAAATGTGCTATTTCAATAAACTATTTTAAAAGTATCCCAAACATTTCAAACACCGTGTTTTAAAATATCAAAATATCCTTAAATAAAAATTTGCTCTAAAATATCACTTCGGTTCCAAAATTAAAAATAAACTAAAAATAAAACATTTTTGCTATTGTACGTTCTCTCATAAGCAATTAATAAAAAGGCCACTTTTAAGAATGCCATTTTTTAATATTCAATATAATGGTTGTATTAATTAATCAAAACATAAAATTGTTAATATTTTTATCGAATTATTATTTAGTCTAAGGTCTTAAAAACTCGAAAACACTATTACGTTATGTTAAAATACAATTTTATACTTATTTTTAAATATTTTTTACAGTATTATCTTATATAATAGTAGAAAACATAATTCTTATAAATTATAGATATATAACCTATATATATATCGCAAGATTTTGCGCAAAAACAAATTTTTAAATATAGCTATGTTGCACATGCAAGAACATTTCATATTGTAATCCTGCTTAACATCTATTAATAAAATCAAATATATAGATCTAAATACCGATTTTTATTAATATGCAAAAATACTAATATGAACTATAAATACTAATATGAACTATATACTATGTAAAAAATATTGAGATTTTTTATAAGGGTAAGTTTTTAATAACTTTAAATATTATAATTTTTTTTTAAATCATTTCTCTTTCAGAGATGTCTTCATATATAAATGTTTAAATAAGTTTTAATTAAAGATTTCTATGTCGATAACTTATTCGATTTTCAAATATCATCAACATTATTCGACAAGATTAAGAAGGACAATTATTCAAGAGGGAAAAGCAGAATAAGCAGCTGTATAATTTTGTCTTAGAAACGACTTTACCTAAAAAAATCGACACAGTTGTAAGTAAAAATAAAAATATTATTTTATTTTCTTCATTGTGATTTTATTTGTGTCAAAATTATTAATGAGATATCGTGTCTGTTAGAAAATGTAAATGTGATTTTGTTCGTGAGTAATATTAAATTGTACCAATCTAGTTTTGATTCCTTAAATTCACTGCGTGCTTAAATTAATAAAATTATCAAGTTTGCAATATTTTTAGAATTTACTTTATGCTAACTTTTTAAAGTTAATGCTATCCGAATGTCGACAGAAAAGTGATCCGAAACTATTTGTGGGAAACTACCCATGTTACCAATTTAGAATCTAACTTTCTGTGCGTGAGCATAAATTAAATTAGGTTGTTTACTGGTTCATACGGTGAATCGTGCATATGTCAAAAATTTTATCATGTGAAGTTTTAATGCGGTAGTTATTTTATTAGCCTTCACTGTGTCTGTTCGAATTTTCCTATTTCGAAACAGCTGATTTAGAAAACAAATGTCAAAGCAAAAGAAACTGCGCAACAGGACAGAATGGAATGTGAGAAGAAACTAAATAAATTAAAACAAAAATAAAATACGCAAAATTCAAAATGAAAAAGCGCAAGAACGAACACAAATAATATCGCCATACAGTAATTCGACGATTCTCGTACAATGTGGAGTGCTTCTCGGGTGTTATAAAGAAATAGACGAGTGCGTAAATTTGTTTGTGTAAATGTTTTGCAAAAAAAAAAAAAAATACTAAAACGAAAAAAATAGACGGAGTAATTAATAGTTGAGCTAAAAGCAAAGAAAAAACTAAACTATAGAATGTAAGAAACAAGTTGTATATTATTTAATGGTCGCGCCTCCTTCTCCTTCCATAATACAAAAACCTAGTCGCAATGAAACCTAATGCAATAGTTGTTTTTGTTGTTGCAAATCAATTGCAATACAATTGAATTATTAGACAATCATATAGACTACGCAATCCAATCATGATCATATGACAAACAAAAATAATGATTGAATAGTGGCGTGATTTAGTATGAAGTTAAATTGAGTTTTTTTTTTTTCGTTTCACACAATATTGTCTGAGGGAGGATGATTTGATCATTGACTACGTCATTTTTCGACAACTCTTCTTTTGATTTTTCATTTTCATTCACGCTCTATAATACACGCTAAAAATTATTTGCGTCGCAATTGAGTGCAAAGCAAAACCACCGAAGGCCGCCCTCTTTGCCAACGACAGAACGGTGAAGGGGGTCAACAAAAAAACTTCGCAGTTTGCGTGAATGCCTCATCGTTGGCGTGGTTGTTGTTGTTTTTCGGTTCTTTGGTTTTGTTTTGGAAAACAGCAATCTAAACAGCCTAAAAACGTGTTACACTCGATTTCTATTGCGTTGTTTTTTTTTTTATTTTGTTTTTGTTTTAACCAAATATTTCCATATTAAGATAAAAAATTTCCATCTGCGCCACACTTTATTTTGTGTATTTTGAAGTTTTTTCAAGTATCACATTTCATAAAGTTATATGGCACCTATTTTGAAGGTGCTTCTTCTATCTGTTTTTTTTTTGTTTTTCCCATCCCTTGCCATATGTCCTTTACACATTGCTTATGTCCTTCCGCAATGTGCACGGACTCATGAATTCTCTATACACGAATACACATTGTCAACAAAGCCGTACTTTTGTTTTTGCTTGTTTTTGTTATATTTTTATCATACAAGGATATTTCTTTTATCCCAAATCTACACGGCGAAAAACATGTTTTTTGTTTCTTCGTTCTTTTGACATTAAATCGTGTTAGAGTTAAAACAATTTTTTTTTTTATCAAATTTATGTTTTTAATTTTTATTATAAAATTAGTTTGAGCCTTTTTAAAATCGGGAAATACTTTTAGTTGTTTACAATGTATACAATTTTGAGGTCTCATCGTTCAGAAATCGACACATTCGATATATAAATTTTGGAAAAGCCGGAAACTTAAAAATAATTATATAATTGCAATCGTAAGACGCGTTTCTTTCATTTGAGTGCTAGGTCAGTGCCTAATGTCCAGATATTTTGTTTGTTTCTGAATTTTGTTTTTTTTTTTGTATTCCTTTTTCTAGTTTTTTTTTAACTCTTATGCTGTGTAGTATCAACCAGTCTATTTTTGAAAAATGCAGCTATTTCAAAACAGCCGCTACAATTTTAGCCTCAACTTTTTTACTTTATCACCCAGGCTGTTTATGCTATTCATTCCAGACATGAAGCATTCATTTCTCTAATTTTCAAACTTATTTTGTCAAAAAATTCAAATTTGTTCGGTGCATGGTTCGGTGAAAAACAATAAGAAATCATAAATTTTGAAATTATTTTTAATTTTGACAGCGAGTTTAATATTTTTTCCAGGCTAAACATTTTAGACGACAACCGAGCAGTTTGAAATTTTTTAGCTTGGGCCAGAGAGTATACATTTGATATAGAGTTTCCTTCCGAGTTTGCTGGCGTCGCTGCCGAAAACATTAGTTATGTGGAATTGGAATTTTACAGATTGAAGTTAACAGAGGAAAACAGTGCACAAAACTGGATCTGTCCGCGGATATTTTTCAACCAAACTTACCAAGATATATTGCAATCCAACGCCTTATAAATTTTAATTATTTTTCTGTCCAAAAATGTGGCAGAAAACATCAGAATATTGATTTGAAAATGTGTCTGTTAACAAAATTTTCGTTTCAATTTCCACATAACCAATGTTTGAATTTATTTGACAAAAGTGGCAGCGAAACCACCTGTATGGAAACTCTATATCAAATATATACTCTCTGCTTGGGCTAAAATTTAAATTTTTGACTGGTTGATAACGTATAAAAATACAAAATAGTCAGATATTTTGGAAAACAGCATCTGTTTTCAAAATAGACTGGTTGATAAACTACAGCATAAATATGAAATTCAATCGCAATTTTATTTTTTAAACATAAAGTCGTAAAAGTAAAGCCTACCAACAACCTTTAAAAAGTTTTAATAATTATTTTATAAAAAACTTCTATACTATTATTCGAATTTCTTAATGGATTTAATTCAATTGATATCTTTTGTATTGAAAAATCAAATTTTGTAACAGCAAATATAATAAAAGATCGAATTGCAATTTAAAAACCAATTCCAATCAATGCAAGCAGAAATATCGACCTCGCAGAGATATTTCTATTCGTGACCTAAAGCATCGGTATATTTCTAATTCAGGAATATCAAAAATATATTCAATTAAATTAGAGTTTTAAAACGATTTCAATCGGAATGGAAATATACACCACGGAAAAAAATAACTTTATTCTGGACATAAAGCCTATAACAGTCCATCTTTTAAATTTAAAAACGTAACGTCGGTCGGTACATTTAAAGGGTTTTTAACAGGGACGCTACAAAAGTAGAGCGACAGGGACAACAAACGACGCCATATTTCTTGCCGCTCTTTTAACATTTCTCTTCAGTAAGGTTTGCCATTTCATGATGGAAAGATATACGAATTCGAATTTCGGTAGTAAATTTTAATAATTTCGACTCGTTGTTGGCTCAAAGGATCAAAGAACATTTGTCAAATCGATATACAGTCAAATCCACGTATAACGAATACGCGGTTTAACGAAAACCCTATATAACGATTAAAATCGACTATGAAATGATTATGAATATTCACAAAATTAAAATTTCAAATGGTGGTAAAAAAAGTTTAGATATAAGGAATTCCAAAATTTTCAATGGACGAAATGCAGAAAAATATTCAAGTAGTACAAATCAGAAATAAGCTAGCACTGATTATGGAGAAGGTATTTTATATGAAATGAACATTTTTGCAGGATTTCCCTATTCGTTTCTCAAAGAACTGCAGCTCTTACAAAAAAGTTCGACTCATTATTGCTAACATTCCATAGAAAATTTGGTGGCAGCGTTTCGCTTTCGTATTCAAAAAAAATAATAGAAATAATCTCTAGAAGGTGTGCTGGAAGTTTACTATCTTCAATGACTGCAGAATGTGCGTTGGGCATGCTGAGATGTTGTTATAGCGGGGCTTCTGCTGGCAATACCTGGACCAATTTACCACTATGATGTAAAAATTCTTTATTTTTTTGTAATTTGTCAATTTATCATACAAGAACTTAATAAATTTAATATAAAAAAATGATGCGATATAACGAAAGGGCCTGACAATATATCATTCGTTATACCGGAATTTGCCTGTATTTATTAAATAATTTAGATTATATTTATTAGCTCCGCTGCAAACTCTTTGTATTTTGATTTTTGATATCTTTAATAAAATTATATTTTTTCGCAATGAAAAATAAAATATTTTGATATTGAATTGTGTGATACTTTTGAATTTTTTTATAAAATTTGCTTATCTGAAATTAAAACTCTTTCAACACGATATCTATTATAACAAAAACAACGATATCATTCTATATAGATTCGTTTTTTAAGAAAACCCTATCGAATTTCGATCGAAATGGATAATGCTCCTATGTTTCGTATCATAAAGTAGCTGTTTTTCGTAGAACTGTTTGAAATATAAACATTTATAACCCCATTCGCCTATTATTATTATTTTTATAATTTATAGCTGCTATTTAAAAAGTATATTTCGTTGTTTTGAGTAATTTGCGCCTTTGTTTAATTATAATTTTTGTAATATTTTTATTAAAAAAAAACAACGTCAAAATAACAACAACCAATAATGTAGCTAAATAATATTTGTGCATCTCGACTTTTTGTTATTAAGTATAAATATTGAATGTTTTTCTTTTCAAATAGAAAAAGAATATTCCTTTTTGCGTGTTTGGGAATGTGCCATATTTGTTGGTTTCGATTTAACCGTCATGTGAATTTTGTATATCGCAGATAACTTCTAGACCAAAATGCGAAATACGAAATACATATATTTACATATTACATATGTATGCGCCGCGATTGTCGATTCTTTGACTTGTCAGCAGTTTTTCATGTCTTCGTTTTGTGCTTCGTCATATTTTGTTTATATATTTCTTGATTTTTGCATTCGACCAGGTCTTTCGACTGCTGCCTTGCCTGCATATTCATTCATAATACATTTATGTTATTTTTTTCCTTTCTTTTCTTTTTGTAGAAACTCAAGTGACAGCGCGCTGTGATCTACTACGTCTCGTTCTTCGATCTTTGCAATAACGATCAGCGTCGTGCGCATTCGAAAGTGAATTTTGTGCATATCATAAAATACCTATAAAAGTTTATGCTATATATACTGTATTTGTAAAACTAAAACCAGAAATATTATCATCAGAAGCAAGCATTCAATTTAACTAGCTACCTGCTCTATTTAAACGAACCTCAAAACATGCTGAAGTTATCTATGCCAAGTCGCACAGTTGTGCAGTACGGATTAGCAGCCATTACAACAGTTTTACTTTTATCATGGTAAGTGTTAATTGTAATAATTATACGTACGTCGTTTGATATAGATATAGTTGGGCATCATTTACTATTATAATATAATAAAAATATATTAAAATGTCACAAATAAAAAGATTTAAGTTTTCGTCACCAAAATTGTAGATTACTATGACGCACCTTACCAAAATTAACACTTTTGAAAATTTTATATGGACATTTTCTTACAAAAATTTTAAACCTGTTAGTTTTCCTATGAAGCGTCGATATAAAGTTGTAAAAAGAGGTAAAGCGCAACAACTACTTTTTATAATTTATATTATAGCTTGTTGTATATTTCACAATTTCTGATTGACGATCGTCATTTTACAGATAAAATGCATCAAATACATTTTATAATTTTTAATTATGGCTAAAAATTGTTTGTATACTTTACAATTTCTGACTGATAATGGAAATATTGATATCAGCTAAATTTTCGAATGTTATTCTAATTTTAAAAAATATCAGCTACTTTATTTTATAAAAATAACACTACAATAGAAAACTGTTTCTATGGATATCACAAATATCAATCTATATATATAAAACTCTGGGTCCGTCTATCTGTCTGTTTGTTCCAGCACCGCTGAACCGATCTGACTGAAATTTTGCACCAGGATACTTTGGAGTTCGGATGGTGACATAGGCTATATATAGACACAAAAGCAAAAACACAAGGAAAAACCAAAAATAAAAAACAAAAACACAAATACAAAAGCAAAAGCAAAAACGCAATAGCAAAACACAAAACACAAAAGCAAAAACACAAAACAAATGAAAATCAAAAACACAAAAACTAAAGCAAACACAAAAGCAAAGACACTAAATCAAAAGCAAAACACAAAATTAAAAATAAAAGCAAAAACAGAAAAATACAAAAGCAAAAAAACAAAATCACAAAATCCTTGCAAGAGCCTTGCACGGGTTCAAATACACAAATGCAAATACATAAAAGCAAAACACAAAATAAGTAAAAACACAAAAAATCACTTCACGAAATTTACTTAAACTTAGGAATATATAGTAGAACCCACCCAATTAGACTATCGAAAATAAATAATAAAAATTTTCTTTTTATTAATAAAATCACTCCATATCCTTGAATTCTCATATCCTTGAATTCACAAAAATCGCTAGTGCTGATTTTAACTGCATTCTTAGTTTTTTTTATGTAACGTAACTTTTTTTTAACTGCAAACGAAATTTTACATTCTTTTTAGTCACTTTTTCGAATAAAAAAATACAGCACTTTAAAAAACTAGATTTCTTAAAAACTTTAAACGTATTTTTTTCTTTTAATTTTCAGGACTAATTTCAATATATAAATTAATATCAATATTACAATGTGTTTATAAGAGATCTGTAGCTCGTTTCTGTATTTGTTTTCGATCGCAGTTGTCGACTACTATTGTCGATTTGACGTCATAATGACGTCATTTTCATTTTTAATGTTTCTGTAAAATATTGAACGTTTGAATCGTTTCATTTTGACATGTTCCAATTTCACTTTAGTAGGAATTTACTCACATCACTGTTTCTACCAATAAATCGAATCGTTTTGAAACGATTGTATTTCTCACTAGGTTTGACTTGGTGAGAAGCCTCTCGACTTTAAAAATGACTGATATTTGGTTGGAAATACATTATTTTTTGAATTTTCATAAAGTAAGGGGCAGAGATATGGCTTAAAAAGCTGATGCAGCTTACACAGACGTGTGGGCAAGGGACAATTCACGTCCAAATATACTAGAAAAGAATACTGTGTTGATTGGGAGACAGTTGCAAATGAATTGAATCCAATTTTTATATTTGCTTTAAATATTTTGTAAATAACTGAAAAAACAGATGTCAATTGTTCAAATTTCACAAGTTTCTTTTCGATTTTTGTGCCAGTTTCAAATCAGACCGTTTTTAAACGATTACTTCGTACAGAAACAGTAAATATCGCACAATCGACAATAATGGAACGAAACGACGTGACGTCACAGAAATCGTCAATTTGTCGAATATGTTACAGAAACGAGCTACTATATCTTACTTTCAAAGTTGTTGATTTTTTTCAGACCTTAGAAAAAAATGTATTTGGTTAACTATTTCTTCTACGACAACGAATATTTCTGTAATAATAACAAAATAGTTCGAATATAACACATTTTTTAATTTCTTTCGTATTATATCCACCTTTTAATGTCATTTTTTAAATATTTTGTTCATACCACAAATGAAATCTTCCTTTTTTAAATAGACCATGTGTTTTTGTAAAATGCATAGAATGGAAAAAATAAATTTTTTAATTCTGATTTAAAAAATGATTTTCAACACTGTTATAATTATAGAAACCACATAGCAATTAACAAACCATATAAATTTAAATTAAAGTATTTCATATTAATAATAAAAACATTTCTTATACTCATTGCCATTATACATTATTACAACGTTTTTTTGAAGTAGGTTAACATCATCAATAACATTTTGTCCTCTTTGTTCTTTAACATTAAATTCAAATAAATAATATACGACGCCAAAATTTATACAGCAACAGTTTCCAAAATAAAAACATGATGACAAAATACGATGAAGACAACCACAAATAAAAAAAGACCACAACGACGACGACTAAAAGGAACAGTTTTATTTTTGTAACTTATACATTAATTTAGGTCAAAGAACTTCAAAAATTCAACGCATTTAAAAGTATCGCAGCAGTAGAGAACGCCACAAAGAAATATACATATCATTGAAATAAACTGCATTTTCTGTATAGGTGACAAATGTGCCCCGTAGAAAGTCCACAGTCGTCCACAAATGACGCGATATATGACTAGTCAACGATATCATTTATTTTGATTTTATTTCAAATTTCAACTAACAAAAATTGTAAATCTTTTTGTAGTTGTAAAACTTATCAAGTACGTTTTAATTTTTTTATAAAAATTCATTTCATATATATCTGAAAATTTCATGTAGATCATCCGCAGATTTTATATCATCAGCTGATTTTTATAATATTTTCAAATAAATTAAAAAGAAACATTTTTTTTTATTAAAAAGTATTGGATATGAACTTTTCTACATATTGCAGAAACTGTAGCATTTAATTGTTTTCTGCATTTTTCGTGCGCACACACAATGGACTTCGCAGTAGTGCGGGCAGGGTTTAAATTCCACGAGCAATTGAAAAACTCTCGCTCTTTGCTATGTAAAAAAAGCATCGATTCGATAACTTTCACTCTTTGCCTTTTAAAAGATACTCTTTCCTTTTTAAATGCTGCCCGTTTCCAAAACTCTTATTCTTAGCTTTTTAAATGCTTCCCGGTTCCGAAACTCTCGCTTGTGAGAACAAAATGATGAATGACTCCGAAAGAGCATAGAAATCATTTTTGCAATGAGCATAATATAAATGTGAATAATATAAATATTGTGAAGCATTTGAGCATGTGACAATTTCAAATGAAAGGAGTGAAAGTGTTCAAAATCTTAAAGCATTGTTCAAATAAAATAAAATCTTTCAAAGTACTCATTCGAAGTAAATACAAAAGTTGCAGCCCTTCGAAGCATTGCTCTGCAAAATCCTGCTTCCGCTCGACAACAAATAAATAATAAGTGAGAGTTTGTGCTCTGCTTCCTTTGCTTTTAAACGTTGTGTACAGGTACAGACGAAATCCAAGCATCTGAACGAAAAGCATTGAAGGCTGAAGAATGTAGTAAAAATAAATACAGAATGTAGTAATAATAAATACAGATGTAATTTATCTTCATATTTCAGAATGTACAAATAAATACAAATGATGTTTTAATCTATTCAATTGAAGTAAAATTGTGTATAGAAGTGCAGCAAATGTCTGTAGTTGTTTTTACAAATACAACTACATCAATGTAGTAAAAACAAATACCTATGCTTTTGGATGTAAATCAAATACATTCAAAGTCTTTTTTTTAGCGATGTATATATCTGATCTTGATCTAAAAATTTTAGAATTATATTTTTTTTAATCATTTTTCTTTTTTATTTTCAAATTGTTTAATTTTGGCTAAACAAATTCATTTAAACCCAATGACCTAGTGTTTATTAAGAAAAGAATTTGCAATAAAAAATTAACCTCATAAACTTCTTTCTGTTGCCTGACTATAAAATAGTTGTAGGCAATCAAACTAATGACTTATATTTGTCGACTGAAAGTATTAGTATTTTCTATTTACATAACGTGTGAATAACACTTTAATTAAGTAGCTAATGTATAAATACTAATAGCAGACCCACTTAAATAAAACCCAAAGCCAAGCGCAACACATTTATATTTGTAAACATGTCATGAGCTCATGTATTTAATTTCCGCAAAATATATATGATAAGTAATTTAGTAATCTAAAACGGCAGACAATGAGACGACCAATAAATACATTTGTTCTTAATAGTATAGAATGAAATCTATTGAAATATAAAAATCTAGAACATCGATTAAAATAATTTAATACCTGCAGGTATGGCATGGTGAAACAGGTTTGCTGTCTGCCGTTTTGTTCTAGGGCAGACAGCAGGCAGGTTTTGCTACAAACTCCGCCTGCCGAATATCAAACCTGCCGAATATCAGTTGATTTTCCAAAGCTGCTGTTTTTGACTGCCGGTTATCCGTCTTCAGCGATCGACCATTTATACTTATAATAACAATTTAAATATCTGTTGGTTGTATGGGAGGTACCACGCCCACTTGACCAATCAAGTGAATTATATCAACGAAAAACTGTATATTACAAAGTTTCATCACCTTAGCTCTTTTAATTTCCAATATATGACATTTTGAACATTTTTGTTATATGGGAGGTACCACGCCCACTTGTTCAATCAATATGATATTTCGTAAACTGCTTTTTATTAAGGGTCTACTATAAAGTTTCATCACTGTAGCTCTCGTAATTCCCAACATATATTAATTTAATTATTTCATTTGTATGGGTGGTACCACGCCCACTTTTAAAAATCTACATCTATTTGTTGATTATTAAATTTTCAAACAATATTAGTCAATCCTCACATTTATTTTTCTAAAAATATCACAATTTGAGTTTTTCGACAACTTTTGGCCCCACTGTGCGACAGCAGCTTTCTGGCGGGCTATATTAAATACGATGGAATGTGTAGGCATTTCTAAAATCTGCCTTAATGTTGCGGTCTGTCGTTTTGTTCTATGGCGGACAACAGGCAGGTTTTACTATGTTTGCCGAAAACCTGCCCAAATGCTGCTGTGTTTGCCTGCCTGTTATCCGCCGGCTACCTGCCGAATAGGAGCTAACGAAACAACTGGATCATAATGGCAGAGAAAAAAAATTATTTGTCTGTCAAACTCCGCCTTTGTCTGATGGAAACCTGCCTAAAATCAGTTGATTTTCAGCTTAAAAACTGTCTGCCTGCATGTTGTCCACCTGTAACATGCCGTATATTTTATCTGGGGTGATTATTTAAATTTATAAAATATAAATTTCATAATTATAATAATTTTTGAGTACAACATTATTTTACGATGTCAGAATATTAAAACATTTTAAGTTTATGTTTTCCAATCAATGAAATAGATACACAGTTAATTTATTTTATTATGTATACAAATTTCTGTTGCAGTTAGATTTACCATTTTTCAATTCTATCCGAAAAGAATGATAAGATTTATACATAATAATTTTTTGGGTGTACATGCAAAAATATTTAATATGTGGTATTGTTTTTAAAAAGTTTTTTTTTGTTATTTATTTTACATTTTTTTTTATAGTAAACCTAATGTCAACAAAAACTTTGTTTGATATGCGATATAATATCACGCTTATATTGTCATATCAAAACTACGTCGTAGCGTATAAAGTTAACTACTGAGTTGTTATATATCGCACCAATAATATAAAAAAAAAAATATTAATAGACAAAAAAAATACAAATAAAACGCAAAAAATGACGTCCTTTCGAATTTACCCGCCTTTGTTTTGTCGCCTTTTTTTTTGGTGATAAGCTGCTCACTTTTGCTGTATTTGTATCGATGAATCAATATCACACATCGTCACACGTGAAACATGCCATGCATGCGTAACTACGACATGCCTGTTATCAGTTGATAACATGATGTGACCACAATTGCGTTTATTAACCCAGAGTGCAACACGGTGCCAGCTCAGCCACACCTCCAATGCAGCGACCCCGACGCTCTATAATTTTCAATAAATTGCTATATCATTTATTAAGAAGGCTAATCGTACACAAATCGTTTGAGTGTTTCGTTAATTTGATTCACTTATTGAATGATTTTTTTTTATTTTTATGTTTCAAACGATTGAAATAAAGAGTAATCTGTAATATTAAAAAACAGTTGATTTGACATTGAATTTCTTGCAATAAAACTGGACGATCCATGATGTAATCATGCTCTTCAGTTTTATTAATTAATATTTTACGTTACAAAACAAAAAACAATTTCTGCGTATATTTCATACATCATTTCTGCTTACTCGGGTGTTTATACACACAATTTTTCTACATTTTGTTGAAATAAATTCCAATCAGGTTAAGGATAATAAGAATAATAGTTTGACGCTACGGTCCTGAAGAAATTAGGCCGAGCTTCTCTCAACATTAGAGCTGTGGTTGTTATATTTATTCTCAAAGTGGTGGGTACTACAGTTAATTCTGAATCTAAATGGCCGGGGTGAGAGTTTTTTAATGTGCAGTGTTTACTCGCAGATTTGCCATTGTCCGCCCCGTTGCGCGGTATAGAAAAATATTTTCTATGAAAATACGTTCTTAGCCCCATCCCTGATTTGAACATGGGACCTTTCGGTTCGCAGTCCAACGCACTAACCTCTGAGCTAACGTCGCAACAGTTTTAAAGATATTTGGATTTTGGATTTTAAATTCGGATATTTTGATTTTTAAAGATTTGCTATTTTTCTTGTTTAATATTTAGATGTAATGGTTAAGAAGTTCAAAGTAATTTATACAACGAGAAAAATTAACAATTAAATAAAATATAGAATTTAAAATTAAATTAAATGCATTCCATTTCAGAACGTTATCAGGAGATCAATGAAATCATGTTTTCAAGAATTTTTCAATTATTTTGTAGCGAACGTAGAAAACCAAAAATTTGGGTATTCGTAGAGATCTTTTCAAGCTTTCAAATAAAAATAAGCATTTTTATGTTATGAAAGTTGGATACTGAAAGCAGACCACTCAATTTTTCTACAAACATTACCCTTCAAATGCCGCTTATCGCATCGTAAGACCTTTTCTAAATAAGAAAATAGTTTCATAATATAATAATAGTTTGGCTCTACAGTTCTATAAGAACTTAGGCCGAGCTCTCTCACCATTTTGAGCTGTGCGTGTTTTATTTGTACTCAAAGTTTTTTTTTTTTTTGGAATATCTACTAAGATCCACAGCACTCAGACAGACTGTGAAAATCTATTCCCTACAATTTTGTGGTAAATATCACCACGAGCGCCCATGCCCAAGCCGGGTTCGAACCCGAGACCTTCAGAATGCAAGTCCAGCGCGCTACCTCTGGACTGCTGAGGCCGGCAGTGGTTGGACCTACAGTTTATTGCCGAATCCGAACGGCAGTTGAGAGCTTTTCATAAGCAATGTTTTACTCTCGTAGACTTGCCATTTACTGACGAGAGGTAGAGCGGTATAGAAAAATGTTTCTATGTATGAAAAGATGTTGTTAGCCCCAGTCCAGGCTTGAACCGAGGACCTTTCGACTCGCAGTCCAACGCACTAACCACTGAGTTACCGCAGCTACGATGACATTTTAAAAACTACGTGGCCGTTCTAACGTCAAATCTTCCACCCCATATTTAGTAATTGTTAATACAAATGTAGTAAAATTGTGTACAGTGTGACTTATAATAACTGTCAGTATTTTTCACTTCTATCCTAATCAGCGAAATATCCATTTACAAAATTTTTAAGTATGCCATTTTTTTCAACATTAATTTAGTAATTGTGAAAATTGAACAAAGACATCTTTATAGACATTTTTAAGAGGAATATCGCAATGGTTTTAAATGTGTAAACTGAAAACTTCAGATATACAAAAAAAAAAAGTTAAATCCGCAAGTAATGAAAGAGATTTATATACTGGACAGTAAAACGCATTAACACAACGATAACCTGCAAAAATTCAAAGGCAATATGAACGTATACGGACTATTCCCACGAATCGAACAGAGATATACGTCAGAGGAAGAATTCGACGAAATTCAGCGAAAGTCTGGAGCTTCTATGGTAAAGGACATTCAAATATTCAGTGTATCAATGCGGAGAACACTGAAAAACAATTTAGGCATCAAAGTAAACCAGTGCATGGACTTTACAACAATCAAAATTTGTTTCGAGTTGAAAAGTCCAAAAAACTGCTGAGTAGAAACGCAGAACATAAAATTATATTTACGGATGAAAAAATGTTACTTCTACAGCATAACTATAATCAACAGAATAATCGTGGGTAATCAGTGAGTCTCACAGAGATCCTCAAGGCATAAATTAGCAGTGGATTAATTTCAAAATGACTCGAAAATGATGACTTGGGATCTATGATTTGTACTACAGACTAGTGTTAAAAAATTTATGGGTTTTATATCAAGCTAAAAAGGTAATCTGTATCACCAGGTTTCAATTAATTCGACTTTTGTGTTTGGAGCTGCTATTTGCTCAGTAAAATTGGTACTAAAAAAGAAATAACTGTTGCTCAATTCAAAGCCCGTTTGATATAGATTTGGGGTTAAATGGATCAGAATACATTGCGTGCCGCTTGCCAACCTTTTTTTCAACGCAATCAAAGAAACCTTCAAAAGATTTGTACTAAATGATTAATTTTAGAAATATGTAAATATAACGAAACAAATACAAATTTCATGGATTACTTTAGTTTTTGTTGAACTTTACTGAACTAACAGTTATTATGAGTCACACTGTATATAAATGTTTTGTTGTAGTTTTTCATAAAAAAACAACAAACTTCATCGAATCTCGTAAATGTTAAATGCACTTCTTATAATAAAATCTATCTTTGTTTTTAAAACATTAATAGTTAATTAACTATATTCTAAAGTTGCGGGGGACTTTGTTGCATTTAGTCACGACGAATATTCTGGCATTGTTCCATTAATTAATTAGTTTTATTTTTATACGTTGTCACTATAAGATTGTTGTTTCATTAGATAACAGTTTTCAAGTATTACAAGATAAAAACAAACGAGTTTAGGAACGGTAATAAATAAGATTCTATATTTTTTTTAAGTTAACAACAGAAACAAAATATTTTTCTAATATACCACCAATTCATTTCAAGTTGCTGATTCTGTATAATGAATCTGTATATCAAATATTTAATCAAATAGGTATATATATGTATTGAAGGGTTTCCAAAAAAAAAAAAATAAAACTTGAACTTGCACCAAATAATATCAACTCATATACATATATATAATTTACGATAATTTCTAACATTGGAATCTCATAATCAGAATAAAAAAAACAATTCTCCATTTGGACATCAAACGCTATATACTACTTCATGTGTAGAAAAGTGATACCAAGAATGTAAGAAAATCGTTACTGTTAAACATATTGGCTACGAAACACTGTCGGAAAAGTATCGACAACATGTGACATGTACACTTAAACGCTGTCTCTACTAAATTTAAATAATTTTCACACTCACTGTCAAACAAGATCATTGAGGATTGCAGATATTTTCGTACATTTATCGGTCATGCATTTAATTAGGAAATAAACAGTTTTCATTTTGGCTCTTTGATATCGTTGAAATGTTTAATGAATGAATTTTTATGCATCCGGTGATAAAGTGAGCATATGAGGTAACAATTAAAAATAACAATTAAATTTGTAACCTAGAGAATTTTTTAAAGTAATACATTTGAAATAAAAAATCAATTATGATGTTGCGGTCACAATGAAAATTTGTAATGGGTACATTTTAGGAATTAATTGGAAGTACTGATGATTGTGAGAAATGTGCAAATTATAAATATATAGCGTATTCACAGTTCGTCTTATTTTAGTATGGTATTCGTACCATGTAGTATATATATACGATACAATAACACAGAAACGTCAATTTTGTTGTTGCATCCCTTATAAAAGTGAAATACCACAAGTGTTGTTTTTGAGAGTAGCTCTGAGCCATTTTTTTGGCTTCGTATTTTGTGAAAGTAAGAAAAATTGTAAAATTGAATATTAAAAGTGCACATAAACTGATAATTTATTTGTCTTTCATTTCAAATCGAGGAATATTTATGATATTTTCAAAAAAAATACCAAATTTATAAGAATCGGCTATTTATTTGACGTAATACTTGAACAAGCAGAAAAGTGGTGCTCACAGTTTAATTGCCATACAGTCGTATTCATACAATGTCGTACCAATACCATGAAACTGTGAATACGCTAATAGTGCAAAATAACTGCAAAATTACACTTGTCAGACAATTTCCTTTTATTTGGATATACACTAAGTAAACCTAGGCAAACTACGATATTTTTTAGGACGCACGGTTGTGGAACTATCAATTTTGTACCAGAAAATAAACGATTTAATTCAAAAAATATAACGCTTATTGTTATCTGATATATATGTAAAAAAAATGCCAAATCACTCAAGACCGATCGCGACATTTTTCAATTTCGAACAGGGTAACTAATTTAAATTATGAATGTCATATATGTAGCTCTACTGTTATCGTGATTTTAACCGACAAACTCTGGAGTTAACATAGATCAAGATACGTCAAAACATTGCGAGGTGTTACAAACGTATGACCAAAGTGAATATATCTTCTTCGCTTTTAGTGTAGGGTATAAAAACATCAAAAGCCGTTGCATCTGTTGATTTCTATAGAATTTGTAAGCAGCAAACATTATGCAACTGATAATCTTGCCTAGACTTACTGTTGTTGTTAATACACTCTAAATAAAAAAATTGCTACTAACAGCAAACTCTGATTTCAGCAAACTATAAGAAGTAATAACGACAGCATGTCTTTAATTTTTATTGGCAAACTGTTTACTGGGTGTGCACTATATCACGCGAAGGTGCATTTCGTTTTTTCGTTATTTTGTCTTGTATTAACGAAGAATCACTCAATTCAACCATCTTTCGTTTACTGTTTCAAACACAGAGAATCATACCATGATTGGGTTCATGATTTAGAGTGTGTGATCATTGTATGGACCATACTATGATCTTCACCATAATATGATCACACACAACCACACAATGATACTTAAAGATCATGCTATGATCACACACAGTGACCTTACTATGGTCACAAACAACCATATTATAATACTCGGGATCATACTATGATTCTCAGTTACCATAATATGATCACACGTGCAACAATTATTAATTCAATCATAACTATTTTATATTTCTCTCTTTAACTATTTTATATTTCTACGTGAAGCAAAGCATCAAATCATTTGTTTGCTATTGTAGCAACTTTTATTTGATAATGTTACAAACATTTTATGTTTAGTGTAGATATAATTGCCCAACTAATATAATTCCAAAATAAACATGACTCATTAATATTACATATATACATATAAGTCAATAACAAAAACAAAATATTAATTAATTTGTACGCTAGTACAACGTACTAAAAACAATGAAACGTTGAGCAATTAGACGGCACCTTGTGCTATGGTCCGATTTATTGTGTGATCGTAAATTTTTAACGTTTACAACTGGCAGTTTTCAAGTAGTCTGTTGCAGTGTTTTATTTTATATTGGCACCTATACTACATATCTTCCTCTAATAAATACTATTTATTTTTAAAATGTGGTGCGATGTATTTATAAAGAATATAGAACAAAACGCTAAGTATTTCCGTAGATAATACGCAGAAAACGTAAACATTGCGCCAAAAATTCAAACAATTATAGAACATTTATATTTTGAACGTCGCATTATTACCTATTGTCAGAGACGTAACAAGGTTCTTGCGCCTAAATTGAATATACCAAACGTGTGACACAGTCTTTTCTTAATACAATTTATTATGTTCTTTAACCTTTTTGTTCATCCATTACACACCCTCGACGTAACGTTGACATTTAATGATCCGTTTAAGCACTTCTGCCAATTGATGAAGCGTGCCAACATTTTCATTGATATGTAGGTATATCCAACTATACAAAACAAATAAAATGTATTTAAATAAAATAAAGCATAATGAGGGGGATACGTTTGATATATTTTATAGAATTTTACATAATTTAAATGATTTACTGTTGAAATAGTTGATTTACAATTTTATTTTTCAAATAGTTATAATTCTAATTAAAGAGGTTAAGGTTAATGAGGCATATGGTCTTAAAGATCTGTGAAAACTCGGCCAGTTACAAGACGAAAATGATTAAAGTGCCAAATATGTCAAGACTGCATTGCTTTTGAGGACAATATGTATATTTTTTTAATGTACTGCACTGAACAGAAAACTATTTCCTGATGACAACGATGTACTTATTTAAACAATAATAATAATAAGGGGATTCATATCAAGCGCGTAAACCTCGTAATTTGTGGAAATCCCATAAATAGTAGAAATTTACGCAAAAATTATATGAGAATATTTTACGCTCAACTCGTAAATTTATTTGTCGATTTTTATGTGTAAATAACGTAAATAAAATTTCTTGAATATTTTGTTTTATCTTTTCGTTAGTTGTCAATAAAATTATGTTTTGTGAAAAAATTGTTTTCATTAAATTGTGTTGTGAAAGGATTATAAGTGATATAACTAAAAATTGGAGTACAACCAAAATTTTATAAAATAGTTTACGCGTAGCCAGATAAAAGTGCGTTCATGTCGAGTTGCGCGTAATGTTATATTTTTACGAGATGATAAATTTACAGTGCTGATATGAATCGCCTTAATATTTTCAATAAAAACAAAAATGATTATATAAAATCATCCTACAACGTCATCCTAGCCTCAAATATCTAAAGAATCCTTAATATTTCTGGTAACGTTTAATGAAAATTCAGTCGAATGCATTAATAGGAGTAATTGGCACTACATATCTTTAAAATTGCAAACTCACCCTTTATGGTTTTGATATCTGATTATTTTTTGGCCACTAATTTAAAAATTCTGTCAAATTTTTGCTTATTAATAAAATTTTGAGTTTCAAATGAAACCAACAAAGTTTAAAACCAAATCCATAAAGTAATTTTGTTTATTGTTCAAATTGTTTTATATAAATATTATTGCGCACTATCGGAAAAGACATTAAACCATTTCATAATTTTATTTGTGTTATTTGCAATAAAAATATTTTGAATACGTGCTTTATTGTTAGTTCGAATGTAATTTATAAAAGAAACAAAAAGTTATCGAGTAAATTGTTATACTACGTTATTGCAGAATTAAACAAAAATGAGAACTTAGAAGCATTTACAGAACTTATTATTTGTAAAAGTCAAAATAAAAACCAAAAAGCGTATTCACAGTTCATCTTATTTTAGTATTGTATACGTATCATGTTGTATATATACGATACAATAACACAGAAACGTCAATTTGTTGTTGCATCCCTTATAAAAATGAAATACCACAAGTGTTGTATTTGAGAGTAGCCCTGTTTTTTAATGTCGTATTTTGTGCACGTAAAATGTAAATTTTTTAGTTTTTCTTTTGAAATCGAGCAATATTTATGATAATTTCAAAACATCCTAATTTTATAAGAATCACCTGCATTTATTTGACGAAATATTTTAACAAGCAGAATAGTGGTGCTCACAATTCAATTGCCGTACTTTCGTATTCGTACAATGTCGTACCAATACCATGAAACTGTAAATACGCTAATATTTGTGAAAAAATTGGTTTAAAAGCGTAAATTTACGATATTGTCTACATTCACTGCCACATATATATTGTACATAAACAAAATCTCATATAATTTTTACACTAATATCTACTATTAACGAATTTTCCACTATTTACGAGTTTTACACAACTGAAATGAATTCCCTTAATATCAAATTTGAAAATGTCTTAAAATATTTATCTAAACAATGCATGCACAACTATTAAAAAGCAATAACTAATTTTATTGGAAACTGCAATATGACAATATAAATGCTTTCATAACTATTAATAGCTATAGCAATTAATTATATTAATTGTATTTAAACATTCAATTAAACATCAAATTAGTTAATTTAGCAAAACGTGCGCATTAATCTGCTGATTTATTCACCTTTAATCCGCACAGGAAACTCACTATATTTTAAACAGTGACTCAACTAGTTATATTATAATTAAAATTGCAGCAGTATTATTTTTGACTTTTGACATTAAACCGGCTTTATTTTGATAATTATATAATTTTAAAAATTCTTTAGAAACTTCCTAGAGTCTAGATTAACTACAGCTCCTTTGTTTTTTTTTTTTATTTAATGAACATTAATCTTTAAGTATAAGTTGTCTATAGAAATTGATTTGAATTGTGCATTTAAACTGAAGTTATTGAAAAGTATTTTTATATATATATTTTCTCATGTCTAAAGTGCTACAACCTTTGTAAATATTTATTTTAATTATAATTAATTTACATTTTCAACTGTAAGTTTATGTGTTTTGTGAACAAGTAGTTGTTTTACATAGACACATTTACTTAATTGCGTTGTCAATAATGTCAGAGATACACAGGTTTTTTCTTATACAATATTTATACAAGCCATCTCTACAGCTACACTTAAAAAAAATTAAAAAAAGCCACAACAGTAACAAAAAAAAGGTTGCTTAGGTTTTTTTATGTAATTGTAAAATTTACTTATATTAACTTCATATTAAAAATGGAGTTACGGTCGTGATGTGGTATTGAATTTTGTATTTTTACCTTGTCCTGAAACGCAACCAGTTTCATGATTAAAATGATCTGTCTTCCTAAATTACTTTTGTATCCATCTATATTAAAAAAAGGTATTACGAATTATAAAGCGAGTGACTTGTGACACAATCACTTCTTTTATACATAGAAACAAATAATCGACGTAAATACAGCAATCAAAATTAATTGCACAACATTCATTGGTCTAACAATGACATTTTTGACATTTTCATGTATTGAGCAAACACATTCGCTAAAAATGTTATTTGCGTCCAATAATTTACCAATAAACCATTTGCTTAAGTATCAAATTATTTAATTGATATGGTTGACGTTTTTAAAGTATTTTTTCATTTACACAGTATATTTGTAATTCTTTTTTGTGAAAGTATATAACAAATATCCTTTTCTGATAATATTAATAACATAATATTATTTTGGCACTACAGTTCTATAAGAACTTAGGCCGAGCTCTCTCACCATTTTGAGCTGTGCGTGTTATATTTGTACTCAAAGTGGTGGGACCTACAGTTTATTGCCGAATCCGAACGGCGGGTGAGAGCTTTTCATAGGCAATGTTTTTATTCTCGGAGGTTTGCCATTTACTGCCGAGAGGTAGCGCGGTATAGAAAAATGTTTCTAAGAAAAGATGTTGTTAGCCCCAGTCCAGGCTTGAATCGGGGACCTTTCGGCTTGCAGTCCAACGCACTAACCACTGAGCTACCGCGGCTGATCTGATGATTATGCATAATTAAATAACTATTGCCATCATTATCATTTTTAAAGACACCAATAGAGTATGATCAAACTCTATAAGTGTTTCTTTTGACATGAACCAAATGTGAACTGTGATAGCGACTATAGCACTGCTATAACATCAACGCGGTAGTTGAATACACACAACTGTTGCCAGCAAATGCGATTGCTAATATGAAGAATGTGTACGCTAATTCAAATAATATTTTAGTCGGCGCAGTTTAAGCTATATTTATAAATTCTTTTTTTCTGTGTACATACAGCTGAATACTGAAAAATAACGTTGTAATGGCTATTTATAGTCTGATAAAATTAAGAATTAGAGTTTGCTGATACTACATTTTATTTTACGTGTACTATCCCGACTACGTAATTTTTAGTATTATTTTTGTTATTTCATAAATAAATGGAATTAGTAAATAAGATAGTAAATAAGATCATTAATACATAAGTTGTTTTTGTTTGTAAACAAAAAGCTAATTTCTAAAAAACATATTTATCTCTACGTGAGCATGAATATATCCCACCAAACTATAATTGTCATTTTTTTTTTATCGGGACAACATCATATATAGAATAAATATTTCAATATTTTAGAAACAGTGAGATAAATTACAAACAGGGAATTACACAAGGAATTATAAACCAATTTCTTACATGTCTTACACGATTAGCCTGAAACACTTTCAACACAAAAGCCGATGTCCATATTTCGGACATTCTAACCATATTTCGGAAAATTTTTTCACGTAAAAAAATTCATGATTCTTTTACTTTTATTTTTGGATTTATTTTGGATTTTACTAATTTTCGTACATTTTGCGAATTAATAACTTATGAAAAATATTTGTGGTTCTCAGAGTACAATTTATTCGAAATCGAAAACAATTTTTTGGACAACTGCTAGATGAAGTTAAAAATGAAATGATTATATTATATGTCTTTATGATCCAAATAATTAAATGATATAAATAGCTGGATGTAGTCTCCGAAACTATGGATTTAATTCATGCCAATTCCAAGCCAATTTTTTAAAGCGAGAGACATTGATTGAATCTACTAGGTTCAGAAGAGTTGTCCTGTTATAAAAAAGACATTCAAAATAGATTTGATCTGGTACTTAGGCTGTTTCATTTTTACGCCCATATGACTAAATCAGTATATAAAAGAATACGACTTCCAGATCCAAGACCGTGATATTTTTCCACAAAGTTTGTTTTGTCCAAAGGTTATACAGCAGTTCTCGGCAGCAAAAGGGAGGGAAGGAATAACTTTAAAACCGATAAATACTATTGAAATTTTGTGATTTATAAAAAATCCGAAAAAATTCAATAAAAACCAATAAAAAATCCAATAAAAACTAAAAAAAAAACGGTGAAGTGTTTTTTTCTAGCCCTGATTCTAACGAACATTTAAAAACGGCAATAAAATCGTGTATAATTATGAATATCGGTTCATTATGATATTTTTGTTTAGCAGATTTTAATATTAAATGATTTAAAAAAATCGGTTACGATTTTAATCTTCATTTAAAACATATTGTTTGCTGGGTTAAACAAGTTTTTAACATAGTCCACCATAACAAAATAAAAAAAACATTCTCAAATAAAGCATAAACAAATCATCGACCATAGGGAGGCACGGAATAGCGATAACTTCTCTGATTATCGTCTTATTTTTATTATGTGCAAAAGAATCAACATGCAAAAATATACTTATATTATATATTTATATAGTAGTATGAATAAAAATGTGGCAGAAAACTAATAAACAACGATTCAAAACAAAAACAGCAAACAACAAATAAAATATATCAAAACAAACAACATTTCCTGCTCGAATACAGAAAACAACAACAGGCTTTTGTTGTTAAAAATATGAATATCATTTCGTATATAGGAAAACATGTCATAGCAAATTAAATGTTTATATTTTTTATAATAAATTTATACATACAATTTTGTTTTTGACGTTTTACCATATGTTAATATTCAACATATTTTACGCCATTTTAATATTTTACATATATTGACAAATACTTTGTTATATTAGCAAATTGCTAATAAGAATATGATTGAAAATTGAATTGAAAATTGAAATAATCAGTTAAAAAAAAAATAATGAAAATTGTCACAATTTCATTTAAAAACATAAATTTGAACTAAGTTAATAAATGTCCATTGAAAATGTCAAAGTGTGATGTCCATCACTGTTTTTAAAGCAGAATAAGTTCTGGATACCTTCGTATTTTCAAACACAATACGCCGATATGACACAATATACTCTGTAATAGATTCTGGACAATAGTTATTTATTCAAATTTTGATTGAAAGCACCATTTAAGTTTTAGACAATTTCATCAATGATAGGTTCTATAGTAGTATCAGTTATATTACAACCACTATTTGAGCTTGCTTTTGCTACATAATCTAAACAATTAACTGAGAATGATGTTATAATGTCGTATATCCTCAAGAAATTCTATAAATATATCGTCGATGATAATGCAATACATGTTTACATGTAAATAAAATGTTTTTCACATTCAAACATAGATATGTTTGCAAGAACACCGAAAATTATTCATTCTAAACATAAATATGTTTGAACGAAAACAAAAATATGTTTGACTGTTATTATAATAATGTTTCGCAATGAAATAATACTTTTGTTTGCATAAAGCTCCAAAGATATATGTAATACCTGCAAAATTATGTTTGGGAGAACCCTTTTTTTGCAGCGTGCGCTTATCTGTAATTGCGAATACCGCCTAAATATGAAATTGACAGAAGTACAAAAAAAAATTTCTTGTCTCTATTCTGCACTTACTCCAACAAAATTTATTATGTCTTAGTTTAAAATTGCATTTATTTAATTTATATGTTAAAAATATCAATTAAAACCAGATAATAAGACAAATATTTTCAAATTTAGGCGATATTTTCCCATATAATTGAGTGATATTGCAGTATCATCGTTGATATACAATCTTATAATTCCGGGTTAGTTTTACTTCTTCATTCAAAATACAAATATGAATGATTTAAAGTAACTAGGTTGCTGTGCCAACAGTTTTCTTTATGAGATTTGTTTATTCAACAAATATATTATATTACATTAAATTATAATATTTTCCTTTAGATTTTTGTTTATTATGCTTGCTTCTGTTGTTCGTATTTCAATCGTATGTAAACATTTGATAAGGAAAAAAAAATGGTTTATAATTTTGCTCCTATATTCTATGGGGTGTTAAAAAAAATAGTTTATAATTTTGCTCCTATATTCTATGGGGTGTTAACAATACATATATTTATGTATATTTTTTTAGTATTTTGGGGTGTCTCTGAAATTTATATTTATTTACAAATATTTGATCAGACGCCATCTAGGGCAATTTATTGAATTACAGTAATCAAATTTCAACTAAAAAATTGTAATTGTATCTAAAAAAAAATATACATACTACAAATAAATACACACATAATAAATATATATTCTCTTCAATATATTATAAGCTCATCATAACCCATTTTAGTTGTTTAATTCTCATTAATTTTTCCATACACAGCTCATATATAAATTTTTGGTTGGAATTTTTATTTTACTGTACACTCAGGAAAAAATACTATAAAATCAATAGTTTTTTTTACTATTAAAATTAGTCAATAGGATAAATTATTTTTTAATACCATTCAATGCTACAAAATACTATTAAATACTATGAAATTGTTTTTGTGTTTATATGAAAATATTTATTTTTTGTATACTATTAAATCAATAACTGTCCTATTGACCTAATTTAATATCCTATTTTAAAGTGTAGTAAAAATTTTATATTAAAAGTTTAATTTATAAATACACGAAGATTCGCTATAATAATTCAACGGATGTCTTCATGTCTTTTTAAAATACGAAGTGATATAAATCTCCTCAATTATTTATTTTTGGTTGCTGAATAAAAAAGAAATATAAAAGACTCATTTTATTTTAGTAAATTTAAATTTATCTTAAATAGTTAATTTGGTTAATTCAAAAATTATATTTAGGATGTGTTATATTTATGTGTGAAGACTAAACTAAATTTGTCGATAATGCAGTTTAGTAAATTTTCGCCCAATCTAAATTGAATGACAGTAAACAAATATATGAATACTGTTGATGAAACTGATTATCGACTCTATAGAAAACCGAATTGGGATGACAATTTAATTTAATCTTCAAATTATTTTAATTGTTTTAGAAAGATGATCTTCCTTTAAATATCAATTATAAAAATCACAGCTATGACTAAATTAAAATTTGAATGAAATCTAAAAGTTCCTCATATATAACTGAAATTAGTTTTTTATGCATACCAAAATAAATTGCAACTTTTAAAAATAACACCAAAGTACAAAATTTTGGCAAAATACACTAAAGCCAATTCTATTTATACTGAGATTTGTTTCATTTTTAAGTTTTTTTTTTTCAATTTATTGAATATTTGCAATGGTGGACAAAATAAAAAAAAAGTACAGCAGCCGAATAAATCCACTTGATGTTTTTCATTTATGTTGAGGCGTACATACGCGATCACGTTCGATCAGACTGACCAGCCTTGAACTAAATTTTCAATTACATTGTGTGCTGTTTGTAAGAAAAATAACACAAATTGATTTTTTGAAAGTAACAACAGAAATAAAATAACATTTTCAAAGTGTGCAGAACATGTTATTTATTTTTCCAACTCGTCATAATTTATTAAAACATATTTATTGAATTGTGGACATTATCAAAGTGATTTTGTAAAATTTTATGCAAATTTATCACATAATGTTGACGCTAATTGAATTTAATAAAAACGCTTTAAAATATTTTAATTTTAGAATTCAAACCCTTTCAAATTTTATAGGCAACTTTTAAATTATATGAAAAAGATAAACTAAACTTTACAATAAATAGTTGTACTCATAGGTAGCTTAAATACTGCTAAATTTTTCATAGCAACTCGAGGAGTATATACTCTCCAGTGAAAACTAGTCAAAACCATGTCGGTTACTGGTAGAGATTTGAATAGTAGATCCCTGCCAGTAAACCTAACCAAAAACTGGTAAAAACTGATATGTCCCCAGTAAAACTAGTCAAAAACTCATCGGTTACTAGTAGGTATTTGCAGAGTAGATATCTGTCAGTAAAACTAGTAAAGAACAGGTTGGTTATTGGTAGGGAAATGTCCAGAAATCGAAGAGTTTTCTGACTAGTTTCTGGTCGGAAAGTACGTGACATCGCTTGCGAGTTACTCGAGAAGTGACTAGTAAAACTGGATGGAATTGTACTAGTAGGAATAGGTCCCATTAAACACCCAGCAGAAAATTGTTCAGCCCTAAAGAATTCACTGTTGATTTCTCAGTACTGATGGCAGTCCTGAAGTATTGAAATTATTAAGATTTGAAGAACGACGACCGAAATTAGAACTGAATTTAAAGGCGTGTGCGAGTTCGACCAAATTGCTGACGATTGTACGAGGTTTTCATTAGATCACCATTCGGTAACCGGTGATTGTTAAAGTCCGTAAAAAATCTGTTGACATATGTCATCTAATTTAATTAAATTTAGATTGCTCGAAAATTAGCTAAATTGAATTAGTAAAAACTGCATTACCGACAAAATTTAGTAGTTTAATTACTACTGAATTCATCACAGAAACAGCATTTTAACAACTGGAATCGTTGTCACAGGTCTGAAAAAGCGAATATTTGTAATAAAAGGTCTCTTTAGACATCGAAGATGAATAAAGTTAACAATTCGTATGAAATTTCAGACCAGAAAACTCATATCGTCGTCGTTCAGTGAAAAGTCACTAAGTCAAAAAATTGAGTATTGAGATAATTGCTTTTAAAGATATAAATTACCGTAACAAATCAGAATATTTTTGAGTTCAAATTGTGCTAAGCTTGTGATATAGACAACACATTCCGCTACAAAATGCAAAAAAAATAGTTTGGACAAAACACATGACCGTTATTGACTTCTCATTGAAATCGACCGTTTTTGTGGACTCAGCTCGGTTTTATTCAGATTTCGACGATTGTCGTTCAGTGAAAAATCACTAAGTCCGATATAAACAGTAACAGTGCTCCAGTTTATCGAAATAATTCTATCGGATTTAAGTTTGAATTTGAGATGAAAGAACTACATAATATCTATCATTTAATCCAAAAATCATTGAAATCCGACCGTTTTTGTGGACTCAGCACGGTTTTATTCAAATTTCGACGATTGTCGTTCAGTGAAAAATCACTAAGACCTTTATAAATTTGATTTATTTTTTACGCCATTATGGTAATATTATAGTATTTTTTGATAACGAATGTCCATGTAGATCTTCTTCTATAGTTTAAGTGCGAAATGGATTTGATCGGCGCCTTGAGGGCTTATTGTGGACTTGAGTACTTTTCGCTGAACTGAATTTTTACATATTTGGAGTTAGTGATTAATCATTTTTAATATCTTCAGTTTGATAAGATGTAGAACTACGAGGACTTTTCCAACGTAAAGATGAGTTCGTTTTTATTATAGTGGCATACTTATCTCGATATTTTCGAAAAATGGATTTAACAACTTTTCACTGAACGACGACGATATGAAGTAAATAAACAAGTATTTTAAAATTTCTTGCATGAATTTTTATGAAAATTGGAAAGAAAGAATTCGGAAAAGGGAAGGGACATTCAGACCTGTCATTTTCTGTTGAGTACTATATTTCAAAGAGTAAAACACAAATATGGGGATTATATACAGATCACTCATGTATTTCAAATGCTTTCTGGCATTAAAATCGTTATAATAAACCTTAAAACATTTATATTTTACCATTGCAGGTTGCGCATACGTCCACTGGGTCTGTTCTTCCTCTCCATATTCACGTTGTGGTTTGCGCGCACGCGCTGTAATTTACGCATTGTGCCACCGCCAGAGTTTCAAAGCCGCTGCAACGACTTCGCACAACGCGTCTGTGAGTTGCGCCGCACAAATCCGAAAATGTTTTGCGCACTGGCAACTGGCTGCCTGGCAGTATTGGCTACACTCGGCCATCTGTTGTCCGGTTCGACGGTAGTGCTACTCGGTCTGGTGTTGGCCGCAATTGTTTCGACTAAATACAATTTTAAATTGGTCAAAATCGAATACAAAGGTGCGTTAAACTAATTTGAAACTTGTTTGTAATTAAAAAACATATATAATAAAATAAAATTTAAAATAGATTTTGCCTGGTGCGATAAATTACAACACGATGCCGATCTCGATGATGAATTTATGCCAGATGTTAACGAATGCGCGCTTGGTGTGCTGCAGCGCGCCAGCGATCTGGCAACTTTGAGCACAGCCGCCGAAGATGCTGCTGCCGCCGATGAAGAGGAAAAAAGCGATGAGATACCA
This sequence comes from Dryomyza anilis, assembly GCA_951804985.1. Lineage (NCBI taxonomy): Eukaryota > Metazoa > Arthropoda > Insecta > Diptera > Dryomyzidae > Dryomyza > Dryomyza anilis. The sequence continues at coordinate 100,323,106 of OX638130.1, read as the reverse complement.
TCAGAGCTATTAATACCAGATGCAATACCCGAAATCGATGAAAACTACACTGACGGCGACGATGATGATGATGATTTAATACCCATTATTACCAAACAGTCAAACGATAACAAAAACTATGCTGCCAATAAGCAAGACGAAGATGAGATCGCATTTAAACGTGGCCACTTTAAGCGTGACTCTTCACTTTCGACTACCTCGTCTTCGGACGAGGAGTGTCTCTCAAAGGGTCTTAAGTTTCCCGATCACACAATGGTCGATGGAGCAACAAAATCGGCAGCAGCAAGCAACCAGCTGTCCTCAACATCAGCAGCGGCGTCGTCGTCTAATGCTGTTGCCAGTGAATTGGTTGCTTTGGCTGTCAAGTCACAAACACAAACGCTGCTCGCGAACAGCGGCAAACTGCTGCCGAGTCTTGTCTCCGGTCTGGTGCAGTGGGGCATGGGTGGTGCTGTGGTAACCGCCGAAAAGCCAACATCAGCGGCGGCGGCGCAACAGCAGCGCCATGTCACTGCGCTCGACTCGTCGGACGAGAGTGATTTTGAAATTTTGGAAAATGAGGACTTTAAATAAAATATGCAAATTTTTGAACAATGTTAGTTGGAGTGAGTGAGTGACAACGGCGGCGGTGCCAGTAAAGTGAAAATTTAAAAATGTTGGCTTTGAGTTGCAGTGTTTTTGTTTTTTTTTGTTATGAATTTCTAATTTATTTGCTTAATTTCATCATAAATGTTTTATATAAATAGTTATTTTTTCATTTATTAAACAAAACACACAATATTTATATAAAGAACGCACAGCGCAGCTTCTATTTTTCTAGAACATATAAATTCGCTATACTCTATTTGGCAATTTTGCAAAATTTCATATATTAATCAATAAGATATTGCCAAGGTATTTCTTAAATCTTTTCTATATGATTGGAGGTTGCTGATTTTGATTGTATACTTAGTTTTTTTCTATCACGTAAAGTTTTTGAAAAATTTTGTGTTTGATATTACAGATGCTATTCAGCTACTTTTTAGTATACAAAAACCTACAGCACATTGCGAATATTTAACAAAAAAACTTTAATTGCAATATTTCTTCTAATTGTCAAGGCCAATTTTAATATACAAAGAAATGTCAATAATCCAAGTAGTTTTCTAGACATTTTCATCTGAAATTGGAAAATTTTGATTTTTTAGACTAATTTTTAAATTTGTATTTTTTATGCATATTGCACAAAATACTAGAAAGTTAATAATTTTTTTCTATTGTTTGGATTATGTTTTAAATAACCATGAAGCATTATCTTTATTCACATTTAATTTTATATACTAAAAAATCGTTCAAAAATAGTGTAAAGAATTTAAACAAATTTCAAGTTTAGTTTAATATAACTTGAAAAATAATTGCTATATTGGAATTACTTTTTATATTAAAATATGCCAAGACAATTAGCAGTAAATTTGTGTTTAAAGTTTTTGGGAAAAATTATTTTGTAAAGTTCTGTAATTTTGTTTAGTTCAAAAAGTGGCTGAAAAGGATCTGAAATTTCATTAGTAATTTTCTTAAAAGTATTTTGTAATAGAAAAAAAAAACAAATATTGCAATTAAAATAAGCACTCTTATATTGTATAGATGTGATGTTTGAGATGTGCATATGAAACAATTGCCACCTTTTGTAAGTCACTGTAATTTATACGCCTTATAGCGTACAAATTCATCTGAAATTTCAGTGGCAGAGCTTTCTGACTTGTTCATTACGTTGCATCGCGACGTTTTTGATTTATTTAATTCAAAGAAATTCTGTCTCTGGAATGTCTGACCTTTGTTTTGATGAATTTGTTTCGGGTAATATTTTTGAAAATGGGAAACCTGTTTAAAAATGTAACATATAAAAAATGAACTATTTTTAAATCTATTTCACAATTGTAAATTTTTGTATATTCCATTTTCGAAGAAATTAGACACAAAGCGACATCAGAATAAAACATGAAATTTATATTAATCAAAACATAGCTGAGAAGTATATTAAAAGCTACATAAAAAAAACAGAGGTCACTTTTAAGTAATATACTAGAAAAATGACACTCGCAAATTATACTAAATACAGCTAAACACAAAATATTGATAAAAGCAACTACATAAATTTCATACAAATCACAAAATTTGTTTAACATGTTTCAGAATCTATCACAGCATATATTAAACTCAATTAAAATCTATTAAGACTCATCAAAAACAAAGGGAAGCTATTTTATTTGTATGATTTATTATGCAAATGTTTTTTAATTTGTATCCATTTTTGCTTTTTTATTACAACGCTGTAATATTAAAACAAATTTATCATTTACAATATTTGTCTGCTATTATAACCAACCAACACCCTCCCAACTCTCACTCAAGTTTGCTACTTAAAGTTTTACATTAGCTTAAAACATACACTTTATGCAAAGAGTATTTGGTAAAGCTTAATAATATTATTTAAGAATTGTGATTTTTATAAACTATTTAAAACAAAATAATGCATAAACAACTATTCATATACATATATTTTTAAGGTTCTTGTGCTGTAAACTAAGTAATTAGAGTTGTAATATTAACAAACGTTTTTTTTTTTTTTTAATTTGCAACCAAAAAATATTAAATACAAAATTTTTTTTTTTTTGGCTTCAATAAATTTGCTGCTTTGCATTAAAGAACTCAAATAGTTTGTAAGCTCAGTAATTGTATAATTATTGTCCAATAATATAACAAATATTATAATATAAAATATAAAAAAAAATATATATATAAAAAAATAAAATAAAAAATTTAAAATTCAAACAAAATAAATTTATTATTTTTGTAAATATAAAACTTAATATTATATGTATTTTAAACAGCGCTTTAAATTATTTAAAACTAAAAGAAATGTATTTAGGATGTGTGCGAATTTTTCTAAATTTGAACACACTAACAGGCATATATTGTATATCGATGTGAGTGACAATTTGCGATTAATGAAATTGTTTGATTAATCAATTTCTGATAAATGGATTAATCAGTATTTTCGATTAATCAGAAAATTGATTAATCAATTAATCAGGATTCTGATTAATCAGCATTTTGATTAATCAAAATTTTTGGATTTATTTTAATAAAAAATTTCACTTTATTATGTTCAAATGCTTTTGAATAAAATTGTTTCATTTTCAATTAATCAAAATCTTAATTAAGCAGAATTATGATTAATCAGAATACTGATTAATCGGAATCCTGATTCATCGCATAAACAAACAAACAATAATACATTGGCGTTCGACAGTATATTTCGTGAAAACATTTGTTCTGCCCTTAAAAATCGGGGCATTCTCGCAAAGTTTATTTCTATGATCAAAATGCAATACGACAATTTCAATTGTAGAGTGCTTCATAACGGATGTCTCTGAGAGAATTTCTGCATTAACTCTGGCGTTGGACAAGGATGTCTTATGTGTCCGATTCTATTTTTAATAGTGATAGATCACATTCTGCGATGTAACAGCCAAGGTATACTGAGAGGCATTCACTGGAGCTTTGCCAAACAACTCGAAGACCTTGACTATGCTGATAATATCTACATTCGGAGTGTTTTACGTATACGTAAAACACTCCGATATGCAGGCAAAGTTGACCGATTTTAAATTGAGCCTGCATGCGAAAGCGGGGCTAAAAAAAATTAACACAAATTAGACCAAAGCTGGTCACTGTATACCTGATAAATACGCTGCTGAGTTTTTCAAATAGTTGCCATCGACGCATTCTAAGAATTTGGTGGCGCAATATCATATCAAATGACCAAGATCTATGAGCGATGCTAATGACATCAAACTCCGTAAATGCAACTGGATTGTACATACGCCCGGAAAATCATCGAACGAAATCTGTCGTCAAGCCCTCGAATGAAACCCACAGAAGTTGCAGACTCGTGTAAATCTTGGCATGAATTAAAAACAATGGACGAAAATCGTATGAGTTGGAAATGTTTTGGTTAGGCACTATGCTCCCCGAATAAATCAATAACCAAATTATTATGAAAACAACGTAAACATTTTAAATTTAGTATAAGTGTGTTCTGTTGTCCCGCTCGGAAACAAAAATATACAATTATTATCATATTGAACTAAACAAAATTAAAGAGTTCAATCAGTTGTTTCTAAAGTAGAATTTCATCGACATTTCAAAAAATTTAAAATAAAAACAAGATAAACTAAAACTAAGGGTGTGTGCATATTCGATTAAATTGCTGACTAAACTAAATTGAACGGCTTTTCATTCGGTAACCGGTAATTGTTAATGTACTTAATCAATTGATTATCATATGTCTGTTTGTTATCATGCAATTTAGTTCAATGTAGTCTGTTCGAACATTTTTTAAATTGATAAGTCAACACTGCATTAGCGACAAAATTTAGTTTAGTCAGCAATTTAGTTGAATTCGCACACACCCTAAACGGTGATTTATTATGAAAAAACTATAAACTTTGGAAATAAAGTGTAAATATACAAATAAAGTACATTCATCTCGGCTATTTTCTCAAATAATTTAAAAAATAATTTATACGCAAAATTCGCTGTCTTTTCGGAATTTCCATATGAATTTCAACAAGTCTCGTCCGGATCGAGCACTATTTAATTTATATCTTTTGTTCTAACGTACACAATATTTAATTTTTACGAAGTTTTAGTTCAATTTAAATACTAAATCAATTTAATACTAAATACTAAATAAATTATTATTAATGTTGTAAGCGTACGAATGTCCCCTCTGGAACCACTGGAAATGTAGGGGAAACGTCCGTAGGTTGGACGTAGTTTTGTATTTTGTCTATAACATTTTATTCAAAAATAAGTTAGCAGATTTAAATATACCGTTTTAAAGTCCATTCAATGGACTATCTTTTACAAAGGAAATTTAAATAAAAATATAATAAAAAAAGCATACTTTCTGAAGTATAAAAAAATTGCAAACAAAAAGTTGGTCCTTGGTTAGTTTGGCCCCTCAACCCTTGTTAATAACCTTTCAGAAAATGCCAGAAAATTTATTATTGGAATTATGTTATCGTTTTTCAACCAATCTGTGTTATTTTTCATTGAAAATAAACTAAAAATATATTGATTTGACACTCTATACACTCAGAAAAAAGTTTCCTCATAATAAAGAAAATTTACTTGAAATAGCGTTAAGGAAAAAACTTCCTCATTTTTAGGAAATTTTCCTTACTTTTAGTAAAATTTTCCTAATAATAAGGATATTTTACTACTATTAAGGAAAAACCTTCCTAAAAATAAGTAAAATTGAACTTGACGCTATTTCAAGTAAAATTTCCTTATTATGAGGAAACTTTTTTCTGAGTTTAGTAGAAGCATTCAGAAGCATGACATTTACATTTGAACAATTGTTGGTTCACTTTTTTTTTTGCAACTTTTTGAGTGCTTCCAATAATGAGCAAATGGGTGGCCCAACTTACGTACCTTAAGTGACCCAAACTACGCTTTTATCAAATTTTAAGAAAAATTCTACACTTTCTTTTTACAAAATATAATAGAAAATGTCTTTACATTAGCTGTGTTCCCGTGGCGTGTGATCTAGAGCCATAGCTCTATTTTCTATACAAAACATCAACAAACAATTAGGACCAGATCACAAGCTGGTTCTATCCAGTTCAATCGAATGCTGTCAAGTTTTCTCCGAATAAAATAGTTGGCAACATTAACATATTTGACATAACCGAAATTATTTAAATATTTGATAGAAAGAAATTGTCATATTGCCGGGCGATTTAGTGCTTTTGTTTTATTTGCAGATGATTAGGGCGATAGCGGCGCGGATTATAAAGTAAAACCTTCCACATTTTGTATTAAAGCGCGTGGTCTGTTCAAATTTTGTTCCGGTCGGAAAAGTGCAGTTCAAATGGCAAGTGAAGTACAGTTCGTCCTTAAATGGAAGGAGCTGCTTAAAAAAACTTCTGCAAATTTGCATGCAATAGCTCTGCAACGACACTTAACCAATTTATATTATTTCAAATTCCAAACTCGGACTGAACTGCAGTTTACCGACCAGTTCCCAAACTAAATGACCACGTTCTTTCAAATAAAAATGTAGTAAGCTTTTATAATACGCCGATTGGACCCTTGTGACTCTAATAATCGAATACGAAGGAACGCACTCTTAAAGCATAAATACACCTACAATTTAAAAGGACGTTCCTTTAACAGATAAATCGGCATGTTTCTGACTAAGAACGTGATAAAGTATGGCGTAAAAATGCGAGACCTTTTTGTTTTGTTTTCATATACCCCGTCTTTAATGGTTGAAGTGTGGTCTATGGATGAAGTACTTTAATTAGTTTAATATTTGGACCTAAAATGGTCTACTTCAAACGGCTTGTAGGTCGTTTAGTCGTCAACTTGAACATAGATGCATTTTTTAAATTGTAGAATTTTGAGCACTTTTTCAGCTAATTTTCCGGAATTGTATAAACTGCATTTGAGCCTATATTTGAACACAAGCTACTTTCAAATACTATTTGTCGAAATGTCATGAAAATGGCAGAAAGGTTAATGGCGAAAAAGTGCTGCCAAGTTTGTCAAAATAGAACCGTTGGCGTTCCAGTGAAATAGATCTGGTTTATCTGCCACGGGAACACAGCTATTATTAAAAAGTATACAAGATCAATATTTTAATACATTTAACTCTAACAAAATTAGCTCCGAACTGAAAAATTACTAAAACAGTTAAATTGAATTTAAGCGTGAGATTTTCTTTAGAAAAAAGTGTCTTAATTATAACAATATTCAACTGATAGAAGTTTCAGAAGCTGTATAAAAAAAAGATTTCATATTTTAGATTTTCATAAAAAAATTACATGATTTATACGTATTTTTTTATATGAGATTTACATGGTTTTATATTAAATTACTAGCGTTTTATAAATGTTTGTGAATATTAAATTCAAAATGTTTTTTAATTGTGTTTTTATAAATGGGATTTGAAATGTGCTGCAATTGTTCTATACAAAAATTCCTAATTATTGACTCGCATCAACAACGACAACTAAGGCAAACCTTAAACACACTCATCCCGCCATTCGTCGTATCTGCACCCAACGGTAAGTACTACAATTTGATTACAAATATAACACGTACATTTCAAAACATTATTCAGAAATGTAATACAAATTTTTGAATTCGATTATTATAGAAGAAATACATGAGTATTCTATAATGCGTTAAAAAGTATATAAAATTATAAGTATTTCAAAACATTATTAAAAATTGGACCCGAAAATTATGAATACATTTATTAAAAAAGAAATAACAGAAAAATATTATGAAATACGTTCAATCAAAACCATTTATTCAACAAATTCTGAATTGAAAAAAAAAAACAACCAAAAAAACAAGTGTAAAACATTAATATACGTTTGTTTTTTTTTAATAAGGATTCCAAAAATACAGATGAAATCAATTGGAATACATTTATTTCAAAACCTTTTCTTACTATAGTTTCACAAATTTATCCAATATTTGTAAATATATTTTTAAAAATAAAAATAAGTAAGTTTTATACAATTTTTTTCATATTTTATTTTTGTAGTAATTTTATTTCGATACATTTTCACTATTCGCTTACAAAAATGTTTATTGTGTAGTTTTATTCAAGTGATATGTACTACGCATTGTTTATAAAATTTCGCTTGTACTTGAAAAGTACTTGTAAAACATTTAAATTTAACAGCTCTGTTTAAAATAATTACTAACTAGCATTATTCTCCAATTTGTTTGTAGTCTCTGTCAATAGTTTTGTTTCGTTACACGGAGTCGTTGATTCTGTAGGCGCGGTTGCTTCTGTGTCATTTGTCAAAGCAAGCGCCACGTCATGATCAACCGTCGTTTGAATGCTAGCCGCTCTATCTTTGTCATTCGTAGTTTTATCAACCACTAACGTTTCGTGGACAACCTCCGTCTTTTCATTCTCAAGTGCCGTGTCATTGTCCTTGCCATTATCCTGAAGCTGTTTCGCTTTAGCGCCTTTGCGTTGTGGTATCGTTTGCAAAATAGCGTCCGTCCATGTTTTGCCTTCGCTGCGCCGCATAAGTATTTCAAAAACTGCCATAAAAAGAAGATATAAATATCAAAGAAAATTCCAAATTATAATAAAAAAAAAATCTATAGAAAAACTATAAAATAAAAAATTAAATTTAATGTTAAATAATACCAATTATAATAGTTACCATGAAAGGTGGTCAACACCGTGCGCGTCTTCATGTCCACATGCTCGTTGAGCGGCAGTCGTGCTGTTCGCAAACCCAATTTGGTGGCGCGTTCATGACACAGCCCCTTCTGATGATTGTGATCGACGAGGCCACCAATAATATAGACTTTGTCAGCTGCCAGACAATCGAGCACTTCATCCGATTCACTTGTCAAGTAGACTATTTCCTCCTTGTCAAATACATCGCTATACGTTTGGCCAAAATGATATCGCACATGCCAGTTCTCATAGCCATCGTTCTTCTTGAAGGCTGCATGAATACGACCCTCCGGTTTAATGCCTGTAAAATACAGTTGTCCCGGATGTTCGGCACGTCGATTTATAGTATATATCCGAAGACATTGTTTAACACATTTCGCCACATCACGTTCATGCATCAAATCATCATAGTCCAGGTCAATGACCGCGCGTAGTTCACTGCCTGTCGTTTCGGTTTGTTTCTTTTTCAGCTCCTTGCGACTGGGGCCACTGCGTGTTGGCAACCCCTGCGCAATTGCTTCCTGTCGCTTTTGACGCTGGCGTTCACGTTCGCGCAGGCGCCGCTCCTTTTTAATGCGTTCATAATTGGCCAATTTCTGTTGTTTTTTTATTTGATTTTTTGACAGTGGTGTTGGTGGTGTTTCGCCGGGATTTTTTGTTTCTTTGACTTCTTCTGCCGCTTCCTCAGCTTCGTTGTCATCTTTTAGTTTTTTAGCTTGAGGTTCCAGGGAATCTGTCCTAGCTTCGCTGACCATCTTTTTTTTTTGATTATTCTCTTATTTATTTTTCTATTTTAATAAAAAGACAAATTAGTAACACTAGAATCCACGTGAAAACAAATCGTAAACGAACGACAGCTGTTTAAATGTCAAAAACAGCTGTTGGTGTTGCCAACTATTTTCACTTTCGTTGAATAATTGCTGAATTGGGAAATTCTTTTTCAAATTTGTTTTTATCTTTCGTCAAATAACAACTTTATTTGAAAAATATTTTGATCAATATCAAAAAAACTACTGCAAACTACTTATGCGTCATAAAAGGAATTCTGACAAATATGTAAGGTAGAGGTGGCCATTGATTGATTTTTTAACGTTTTCTGTTCTATATGAAAAAAAGAACATTAAACTTTCAGGTTATACTGGATATGAAGCACATAACGAACTAATATCATTTAATAACTTTTGGTGTACAGTACGTTTGATAGTATTATTTTACAAAATATAACTCGCAATTTATGACGAACTTAAAAAGTGATCTTAAAAAAAAATGTTGGCGAATATTCAAACAATATCATGTAAACTTAATATTTAAAATTTTCTTTTTAACATTTTTTTATGAGCAAATTGTAAAAAAAAGTTGGTCAGTGTTCGTGGACTTTTCATCGAATACAATTCATCGTATGCATAATTCACACTCTACCGAAATTTTGCAGCATTTACTTTTTAATTTAGCAAATTTTTGAGCGAACTAAATTGGATGAACACAAACATACATATAATAATCGATTTATTACGGATTTTAACAAATACGGGTTATGCTGTTATGACACTGACTTAAAAAAAGTACACGAATTGACTAGTATTGTGTGAATAAAAAAACAATTGAAAGAAATGCATAAACTTTTAACTTTCGAGCATAGTATATTTGTCTCCTTTCATTTCAACTTGCTGTATACTTTTTAAGCATGAAAAAAGCCAGTGTCATAACAGCATTACCGAATGGCGATCGAATGAGAACCCGTACAATTAACTTTATTCAGCAATTTAGTCGAATGCACACACACACTATATTATAATATAAACACTGCATTACCGACAAAGTTAACCCAATTCCAAATTGACATAAACTAGCACACATCCTATAAGCGTAAACGCGGAAAGCTCATCAATATTCAAAAAGCTCACATAGTTGCAACTCAATTCGAATTATTTTAGCGGTTGGTTGGCGTTACGGCGACGCATTCGCCATTTTCAAAATACATTTTGCTGAGACAAGTCGAGTTTGGTAATATCTTATTATTCTTAATTTTATTATTTAAACAAAGTGTAATTTAACATTTTTTTTTCAGAAATCTATAAGAAATGAGTAGCGTTGATCAAGGAAAACCACTTGGCGGTCGCCCTCACATTGGTGGCGCTGTCTGCGATGAATGCGTCAGGAAGATGTGGAACCTTAATAGACTGGTGAGTGCGCTGCAGCTGGATCGCAAAGAACATAAAAGGGAAATCACAATAATGAAAAAAAGATTAGACAAGGTAGAACGGAAACTGCAGAAGCAGGTGCTAGAGTCGCTACCACCGTTCGGGTTTTATGCGGTACAGGTCCCCCCAATGCAGCAACAGGGCCCCCCAATGCAGGAGCAGCCTCCACCACCATCGAACTTCGGGTGGTCTCCGAACTTTTAAAAATACATTGCAAGATTAAAATGTTAATGCAAAAAAAGTATATATTTTTTATTTTTTGATTGTTAGGTAGGCTTTATTATTACTCAGCAGTTAAATTAGTAGTTTCTGCGAAATTTAAAGTTTTCAGATACGCATCAATGTTGCCCGTGTCGGCATACAAATCTGCGCCGACTCTGCTTCCTCGAGTATTCGAAAGACCGGTTAATTAGTCAGGGGACGTGTTGCTTTTTTTTAATAACAGCAGATCAAATTAATTCATAGAAATAATCAACAATTTGTAAAGATTTTGATACATGGTTTCTCGGGAAAAGGATCCGTGGTACATAAGCATATATTTGAGTTGATCGCGAAGGCGGGTCTCGCCTACAATGAACGAGGACGTAATTGGCTTTAAAGCGTTAAATACAAGCGTGGCGAAATTTAATGCGCCTTACAGTGGCGGTTGTTCGCCGCGTTTGGTTCCTCATGCCATGGCGGTACAGCATATGTCTGCTCCACAAGTCCAGTGATAGGCTTTAGAATTTATTTCGCTTACGGTTACAAGATCACTGTTCAAAAAATATTATAATAATTATAAAAGTTCTGAAAGTAAACACACTGGTTGATTATATAAAATAATTAATGTTTAATTTGCAGGTCATCCCAGCAGCAGGAGTGTATCAACAATTCGAATACGCAGAAATGTCATCCCATTCTGGACTCGTTCGACCAGCTGACCAGTATTCCGTGGCGCGTCAACACCGGCGTAAGTCTTGCTTTCTATTTATGTAGATTATTAATAGATAGTAGTTGTAGTGTCGGTAGCTCGATTGGTTCCTGTCAACCCGCCGTTCGATTTCGGCATTAATCTCTTGGTCTCACCATTTTGGGTACAAATAAACACTAACAGCTCAAATGGCGTCAAACTATTTTAATTATAAATAGTATTTGAATAAAGTATTGTTTTTCCTGAAGATTTTGGACGTTATTATCAATGTCTTTTAGAACGAAAGCGATCACAAATTTTATTTGTGGCAATCGCCCATTTATTTGTCGTCGTTTGGTCTCATTTGCCAATACCTCCACCAAACGGAAAGCACAGCGCGCAAAGCCTTTAAAAAAGATGCTCGATCAACGTCGCAAGTGATACACTATACTCTCATTAACGTATAATGTAAGTGGTTATATATCTACCCAAATTTGTTTGTATTTTATTCGGGAATATTTGGTGCAGATTTAAATACACAGAATTTTAAAGAAAGTGCTGGTTATTAAATACTAATACTTAGCTGGTTATTAAATACTAGCTGGACCCGTTTACAGCGTTGCCCGTGCTAAGTTATTGTAAAAGCTAAATTCCATCTTTTTAAATTACGGCTCTTTTGACTTTTGGCCTACGTCGCCATTTTTTCCCACTCACGTGCCACGCCCTTTGTCCAATCCCGTCCACATTCTACGTGAAGATTATAATGTTCAATATGATCCTTTGTTTCACAATTTTAATGTTTTTGTTCTATGTGAGGTGCCACGCCCCGTGGTCCAATCCCGCTCACATTCTACGTGAAGATTGAATTTTTAAATATGAACATTTAATTTGATTTTTATAGCTCTACTCTTAGTATGTCTGGAGTTAAAGCCATTTTAATGTTTTGGTTATATGGGAGATGTTACTTCCCTTTTTTTTAGATACCGCCCACATTTGGAGGACGATAAACAACTACAATATACATCACTGGGACAAATTTAATGACTGTAGTACAAAAATATTTAATAGTTCAGGTTTGACACGCACATTTTTGTACCTTAGGGGGAGAATTTCAAAAAATCCCGCCTTAGAGCGCGCCTACGACGGGAGATGAACACCCTGACTGTATCCACCCATTCATGTGGAAGATCGTGGTATGTTCCTTTTAAATTTTGGTATATTTCATACAGTCGGTTCTGGAGTAATCAGGTTTTGAAAAACAATTTTCTTTAAATGGCCATAAATCTTAAAAGAAGCGTCCTAAAGGTCTAAAGTGGACGCATTTTTTAAGAAATGTTTGAATTAGAAATTTCTTAAATGGCCATAAATTCTAAAAGGAGCGTTCTAGAGGGTCGAAAGTGGATGAATTTTATATGCAATTTTTGAATTAGAAATTTCTTTAAATGGTCATAAATCCTAAACGGAGCGTCGTAAAGGGTCGGAAATGGCATTGAAAAACAATCTTATTTAAATGGACATAAATCCTAAACGGAACATCTTAGATAAGCGCACATTATAGGAATTGATGGCCCAATTATTCATTGCAAATTTCATATAAGATATCCGTAACAAAATCGATCACTTTATTTAAACGAAACTACATGCAGTATTTGGCCCGTCAAAACTAGTGACTCAATGGGGTCCAGGATGCTTTGGCTTTAGTATAATACTAGGCAAAACATCGCCTAGTATTAAACTAAAGCAAATTTAACTTATAACATATATTGTAAAATTGTATTATGTAATTCTATAATACTATTAAAATTTTGGTTTATTATTAAGTTCTTACTCATACACTGTAGTCATTTCGGCCAATAAGGCCTAAGATTACACAGTGCGCGTAAAATTTTATCTTTTTTAATTGAACTCCCATTTTTTTTGTTGTGCTTCTATGTGGTCTACCGATAAAAAGTGTAGTAAGAACTTATACCCCTGCACATCTGGGTTAGGCCCTATGGGGTCCTAAAGGGTTCAAAGGATAACCAATATAGTTCGTCATTTTGTAGCGAAATGGGTCATAGTACGTTTTTGATGTCTAAAGAGCGTTTATAGCGAACTTCCTAAGAATGATTTTCACTGAACACTTTAAGTGTGTATCTTAAGGATTTACCACTATTTTGAATGGTTTCCTATTAACAATTCCGCTAAGGAGTTATAACCAGTAGAAGAAGTCTGAAAACTATCATAATGTCTTTTGGGAAAATATTCGTCATTAAAATTGAGCTAGTGTCTCTAAACAATTAAATTCTCCAACATATACTATTTCTGAAATATAAGCCTACTAATAACGAATAAAAGTTCTTATTTAAATTTTGAATTAAGTCGTAGAAATATATTATTAAAATTATTATAGTGCAGTGAAAATTGCATCAATTCTTAGTTAAAATTGTTACGCTGATTCTGAAAATGGCATCGGTTATTTAATATTGGCACTAGAGTTTGAGCCAATAAGAAAAAACCGATGTCATTTTCAGAATCAGCGTTACAATTTTAACTAAAATTAGATGCAATCATTCTTAGGAAGTTCCCTATAATCGCTCCTTAGATATCAAAAATGTACTTTGAACTATTTCGCTACAAAATGACGAACTATATTGGTTATCCTTTGAACGTTTAGGACCCCATAGCGCTTAACGCAGACGTGTAGGGGTACACGTTTATACTACGTTTTTGTTCCACTGACCATAGAGAACCTGTAAATCAAAAAAATTGAAGTTCATATTTTAGTTCCGCACAGTGTTTTTAATGAAAAAATAAATTGAAAATTTTTAATTAATTTCATCGGTCGGTTCTGGAGTAATCAGGTTTGGAAAAACAACTTTCCTTAATGGACATTAATCCTAAACGGAGCGTCCGCAATAAGTGGGCGTATTTTATGAGTAATTTTTATACCCTACACTAAGAGTGAAAGGGTATATTCAGTTTGGTACGCCGTGTGTAACACCGAGAAGGATGCCTCTCCAGTATGGAAAAGTACATATTTTCTTGATCAGCATGACCTCCTGAGTCGATTTAGCGATGTCCGTCTGTCTGTTGAAATCAGGCTGTATGTGCGAAAAAAATTGGCGGTCCATTGTGACCTGTGATCTGACCATTTATATTCAAATAACTCATATAAAATGTACATCTACAGTTCAGTTTTATTGTATACGTGCTTAGGTAAACTTTTTTGGTCAAGTATATATTGACTTCATGCTCAAATACATGGAAATAATGTTTTCCCTCGAAACGACTTGTGGTTCCCAAAAAAAAAAAAAAGAAATTCGGTACACCTACCCATTTGTAAATATGGGTATCAAATGAATGGAAATTCTTCAGCGATTAAAAGTTTGTAGTTATTTTCCGAATTTGTATACCCTGGTGACCTATATACCACTTTGAATGGTAACCACACATCTGTGTATGGTATTTATAGTCGGCTTTGACCGACTATAATTTTGATAATCCTAACTATCATAATAACATCAAATTTAAAATTTCCCATGTGATCAAACCTTCCCAACTGGTTAGAAGTTGTTCCAAGAGTCAACCCATCCTTCGTTATTCTATAACTAAGTCTATGTGAATCGGGAGAGATGTAAGTATTTCTCTGTACGCTTCTTTTAGAAGCTGTCGGAATAGGATTTGCGCGCATACACATTTCTGCGAAAATATAACGTCGGTGATACTGCAAAACCGCCTGTCTACATTTTCGAGTACCTCTTACAAAATGAATTTTACAGAAGAAGCACAACTGTTTTGAGTCTCAATTCTGCACTTACATCATACATAATTAAGTATGTCATAACTTATAATGGCATTTATCTAATTTATCTGATCAACTTATCATTTAAAACCGGATTATAGATGTAATGCAGTTTTGCAGTATCGTCTACGATAAGCTTCTGGAACTATTTTTGGAGCGACTCTAGTGAGTTTTTTCATATGAAGCTTCTATACCTGCTTAAGGTGGCAATTTTTATTTTTAATTTTTTGACCTTTGAAATACATTGAAAAATCAGTTTCTATCCCACCTCGTTTTGATTTTTGGTGAGTGTCAGGGTCACCACCATGAGCGACTAATATTGATTGATCTTATATTTTTATTTAAAGGAGCGTGGCATTATTTTAATTGTGGTTTTTTTTTATATATATTATTTTTTTTATATTATATATATTTTTTTTATATTATATATATTTTTTAATTTTTGCTTTTAGGTTCTGGTTTAACTAAGGTTTTCATAAAAAATATTTATATAAAAAATTAATTTGTGACAACTGAAAGCTCGACGCACGCATGCAACGCACATCTTCGCATATGTACTCGGCTCTTTAGCCGATAAAATCAACTGATTTTCATCAGCTAATTAAGCCGATGATAATCTTTCGAAACAAATGTCAGCCGTCGAAACGTATCGACTTGGTACTCTGGGGCGCACACTACACCAAACACACTAACAAAATAAACAACAATTGCAACAACAACAACGCAAGAAAGAAATGCAAGAGGGTGCAACAGCATTGTAGACTCTCTCACGCGGGTGGTTGCAAAAGCACTGTTATTTTATTGTTGCTTTTTTTGTCGCACTCTCCCATATTCGTGCTCTCTTGTGTGGTGGGTGGTTGTTTTCGCTTTTCGTGTTTTTGTGCTCCAGCAGCCAAACGTCAGGTGGCAGCCAAAATCTGGAGACGCAGAAAAATTTTTAGTGGAAAAATCGACATTTTGTGAGTGGTTGTGAAACTTCAAAAGAAAAAGTGCGAAACGGCAACAAATAAATTGGTTTAAATTATTAAACAAAATATTTAAAAAAAGTGTTAATACAAATTTAGAAATAGAAAAAGTGTTAAAAATATTAAAACAAAAGTGCAAAAAGTGAAAAGAGAAGTAACAACGCAAAGGCGCTGCCCCGGTTATAAAACAACCGAAATCCATTTTTTTTTGTTCGTTGGTGTTTAATATTTTGACTTGGAATTTGCGAAAAATCGCACAACATTGTGAAAATTCTGTATTTCAATTTATAGAAATTTCATGCAAAATGAGTGATTTTCAGAGTAGCAGCAGCGCTGCGACAGCTGACGTCATTACAGCCGGAAGCAGCGCCGCAATGTCGTCAGTGGGTCAAGCGCTGCAGTCGACGGCGGTCAGCGCCGGAAGTGCGTCGCAGCACGATCCCACGACGACGCTGGTGGGAAACGCATCGCGACGAAACTCCAAAGTAGCCAAAAATGTGGAACAGGTGAGTGCAAGAGAAATTAATATTTATTTGGTGTTTTTTAAGTGTTTCTCCTCCATTCATTTTTGTATATTTAAAAATTTGTTTTTTTTTTGATTTTTTCAATTTAATTTTTAATATTATTTTCATTTTATTTTTTTAAATTGATTTTTAACTCTGATATAATTTTTAAATATTTAAAATTTGTTTTTGTTTATTTTTCAAAATTGATTTTTAGTTTTAATTAGAAAATATGCTTTTTCCATTTTGTAAAAATATAAGTATGAATTTTAAATATGATTTTACATTTTTATTTCCAATTATTATTTTTAAATATTGTTTTGAAATATTAATTTTAAATATTATTTTAAAATATTAATTTTAAATTTTTTATTATGTTTAAAAATTTTATTTTTGATTTTTAATAATAATTTTTCAACTTTGAATTATGATTTGAATTTGGTTTTTAATTTTTATCTTTTTTTTTTTTTATTTACAAAATTTTTCTTAAAATCTGTACAAAATTTTTCTCAAAATCTGTTTTATTTACAAAATGTTTCGCTTGCATAATAATTATGTTGTTATATAATTCATCGTCATGCCATTTTGTTCTAATTCCATGTATTACTTTTCGCATTGTTTTTGTTGTTTTTCATTTTTGTTTATTTTTCCATTTTCCTTTCATCTTTGCCCCCTCTTCATTTTGTTCATGTGGCTTTGTTAATTTTTTTTTAGCTTTAGCTCTACTTTTGAAATTTCCGCGCACATTTTCCAATGCTTTACGAACTTTTGTGCCCTACATCTGTGTTCCCCTGTGTCTCATCATCATCCTCCTTTTATTATTTAAATCGAATGGTCCTCCAACCACCACAGCCACCCTTCTTCTGCTGCTCATTGATGCATCTTCTACTTTATTAGTTAGTTTTCATATGTGTTGGTAAATTTAGAATCATATATTGATTTTTGTTTCTGTTGCTTTCTTCTATGCCCCTGGTTTAGCGTGTTTTTTGTTATTGTTATTTATACAAAAAAATGTTGGAAATTATGTAGAACCCAGTTGGAAAAAAGTGACTTTTGTTAAAGTTCAAAAAAATAATTGAGTGGTGAACATATTTCTTTATACAATGGGCCCCATATTAATAAAAAAGTATTTACTTTTAAGCAAGCCTTCATTTTCTGAGCAAATCTTTTGTTTTATTTCAATATTATCAAAGTTCAACGTTTTTATTAATACCTACAAATTTCAAATTTTATATTTTCGAACATAAGCAATTGGTTTCCAGCGTAGAATTTGAAGCAAAAGCTGAACATTTTGACAATTCGCAGCATTTGCTTTCATTTTTGAGCAAAGTCGATTTTTATTAATATGACCCAATATTCAAATATTCAAAACGGGATTAATAAAAGTAATAAATTGAATTCAAACGATTTCAAAATCTTCTTTCTAAAACATCAAAATAATCTAATACATGACACAAATTGTTCTCAAAAATTTGGATACAGAATACAAAATTCAGATGTGGTTTAACATACCATTTTTTATTATTATAATTAATAAACTAACATTTTAAAGTTATACTCAAAACCAATCAATTTGGCTTCTTCAGATTTCTATATTCTTTCTCGTTTTGGTTTAGTTTATGTGAACATTTCACAGTTCTACTTTCTATGAACCTATAAAAAAATTGCTCAGTATCTAAAAATTAAACCAAACACTGTACTATGGGATAGAAGCTTAGTCTAGCTCGCCGAAAATCGGAAATTAAAGTTTGCCGTAGAAAGTTGAAAAATATGTCAATTTATTCAATTGTTTTTTCTGATTATTTGGAAAAATATAAAATAAAAGTTACACATTTTCATACAAAAGTAGACATGAAAAAAAGGTTTCAAATGCTCTCATAAATCTTTTTACAAGCATAATAGGTGATATGTCTTTTTTATAACATGCTTGCATTAGTTTGCCACATGTCATTTAAAATGAGTTTAAATATTTCATTCTAGACAAAAGTTATAGACATTTTACCATTCAATTACATGACTGGTGGGCGTGGCGACAGGTGGGCGTGGCAATCGACCAATCTTGTTTATTTTAAAACTGAAATCTATTCCTAGTTCTTTGTGTACATTTTCGTTAAGATTGGCGCAAAACTTTATTTATGGCGAGCTAGAATTGACTTCTGTCCCACAGTGCACTGTTTAGAAGATAATATATTCGTTTAAATAATATCTCTGACCATTATACAGAAGATAGGAGACAGGGAGAAAAAAGGGCATCTGTGACAAGAAAAAATCAATGAAGATCAGTAAAAATTCCAGGCAGAAAATTGGCCAAACAAGTGCATAAAAAAATAAAATTACCAACAACCAGTATTCATTATATTGATGATTTCATTCATTGAACTAAAATTGTATTTTTTCAATATTTTTCATTTTCAATATTTTGCATAACTACAAATTTCAAAATAAAACGTGTCTCCATTTACACAATTATGTATTTATAATTCTTATGAGATAAATATGGTTTGATGACCAAAATTCATCAATATGATGTACATTTGTTCATTAATATGATGAAATGAACTCATCGCATAATTAAAAATTGAATGTTATAAAGATTATAAGAATTATAAATACACAAATTTTTGTCCGAAAATTTATGTTAAAACAAATGAAAAACATTTAAACATTTTAATTCAATGAACGAATTCATCAATATGATGAATCCCGCTTGTTGGTACATTTTTTGTGCGTGTATTGTTCTCCTTTGTAGGTCCTTGTAGGATCAAAAAATGATGCACTGAAGACTTTGAAGGTCATACAAATTCCAGAGAGGAATGTGAAGTAGTACACTGTGGAAAAATAACTTACCAAATAAAAAATTAAAAACTGTTTTTTTTTTTTTTTTTTTTTTTTTTTTGAAAAATTCAAGTGCTACATAATGAACGACGAATCATACGGATTAGCCGACTTATTTTTCTGATCAGAAATTGTATACTGCAGATTCATGGGGTAGTGCGGATCAAGAATTTAAGACCAAGAAGCATTCGAAATTTCCTAAACAATTCCTTGTTCTTACCTTGGTCTTACCAACGTAGATTTGAACGCTATTTTCTCCGCTGGCCACCTTCGAGTCTCGATTCAAGCACCTCATGGCTGGACTGTTTTCATCCATTCGTTTGACATGACCTAGCCAGCGAAGCTGCTGGATCTTGATGCGCTTGACTATGTCAATGTCGTCGAATAACTCATACAGCTCGTGGTTCATCCTGATTCGATACTCTTTAGCAAAGCAGATAGAGCCTAAGGTTTTACGGAGAATCTTTCTCTCGAACGCTCCCAGCACTCTCATCGGTGGAGGCCAGCGTCCATGTTTCTGCACCATAAAGTAGGACGGGCATGATCGGTGACTTGTAGAGCGTTATTTTTGTCCGACGAGAGACGGCTCTACTTCTCAATTGCCTACTGAGCCCAAAGTAGCACCTGTTGGCACGAGTTATTATCCGTTTAATCTCCAGGCTGACGTCGTTGTTGCTGTTTCTGCTTGATCCCAGATAGACGAAGTCCTTCACAATGTCGAACTTGTGTCAAAATCAGCTTTTTGCCCAAGACACACGGACTCTTTTTTTGCTTGTGAATACAATGACCTTCGTCTTGTCCTCGTTCACCGCTAGATCTATTCGACGCGTCTCTTTCTCCAATTTGGAGAATGCTGCGCTGACTGCTCGTGTTGCTCCTGCCAATCATCGGCATATGCGAGCAGCATGACACTTTTGTTGAGGATAGTGCCGCTTTGACGGATTTCGGCAGCTCGAACTATTTTCTCCATCAACAAGTTAAAAAACTCGCACGATAGGAATTAACCTGTCTCGTAGAGATCTTTTCCTATTCTCATTGAACAACATGTGTCGCTCAGGGTCATCCTGCAAAGCCTTATAAGCTTCGCAGGTATACCGAACTCGGACATTGCGGCGTATAATTGGTCCCTTATCGGAGTGTCGAAGGCGACTTTATAGTCACCTATTAGTCGACTATAAAGTCGCCTACGTTTTTCTAGGGTCTTTTCCTGGATTTGGCACAATGTTAAAATCTAGTCTATGGTGGACTTTCCAGGTCTGAAGCCACACTGATAAGCTCCAATCAGTCTGTTGACGATGGGCTTCAGTCTTTCACATAATACGCTCGATAGAACCTTATATGCGACATTAAGAATTGAGCAGAATACACTGATTGTTATGGATTAGGAGAGTACACTGAGACTGATTTTACTCTCGTAGGTTTGCCATTTACTGACGAGAGGTAGCGCGGTATAGACAAATGTTTCTATGAAACGATGTTGTTAGCCCCAGTCCAGGCTTGAATCGGGGACCTTTCGGCTCGCAGTTCAACGCACTAACCACTGAGCTACCGCGGCTACACACAGAAGTTAGTTAATCATTAATTATGATTAACTAAAATGCTGATTAATCAACTAAACACAATTTTGATTGCTTAGAATACTGATTAATTGATTAATCAATGTTTTTAATTAAATCTTGATCTTACTTAATCAGATATTAATAATTCAAACAATTTGATTAATAGATTAATCGCACAGCCCTAGAAGTAAGACTTTCATCAGCAAGGACACAATAAATTCAGACACTAACATTCAAAAATTCTTGGGGAAGAGATGACTACTATTCTGGTGTGAACATGAAGTGTCCACATTCTTTTGGTCTGACCTGGCCTCTCGCCACTGCAGTAAATTGGATTTTAAGTGGTACACAATCAATAAGTTAATGTTGGTTCTCGAATTGCAAAATTGTTTAGAACTTAGGGTCAATTGAAAGGTACTGGGCACTTTTAAAAGAGAAAACAAATGCATAAAATCACATTTTGTATAGTTGTTCATATTTAAATATCTCCTGAACTAGAAATGGTAAAAACTCCGTATTTCCACGAACGTTTACTTCCCCGAATGGTCATATCTCCGAAATGGACATTTCCCCGAGGTATACATTTTCCCAAAATTGAAATTTCACCGAAATTGAAATTTCTCTGAAAATTAAATTTCCCTGAAATGAAAATATTCCCAAATTGTGGGTGTGCAACTGTAGGCGGAAAGTGAAAAAAGATCGAAACATTTTTGATTGTAGTAATCGATTAAAGACATCGTTGGAAATCGAATGGTACCATTTGCAGTGGTCCATGGCCGTTCCGGGAAATGTTTTTCGGTGAAATGGCTTCGGGAAACTGTCTTTCGGGGTAATGGCTTTCGGGAAAAGGTACATGAACCCTAATAAAACAAGCATTTCGCAAATATAAGTCGTAAGTTGTATACTTGAACATAAGGCCAATGGACCTTACACTTCAAATTTGATTTCCTTAAAAAGGACCCTTTTTAAAATTCGAAAAAAAAACAAATTTTTGTTTATTCAATCTAAATGTTCACGGAAAGTTATATTTGTATTTTTATGAGTTCATATTAAAAAAAAAAAAAAAATTCTAAATTTTTAAGAAGTTTTTTTTATTGAAAAAAAAAAATATATATATATTTTTTTCAATAAAAAAAAAAACATAAAAATTTTGAAATTTTCACTAAAAGGACAAATAGTTAATTCAGAAATAAACAAAAATAATAGTGGTTCCGATAAAAAAAAACTAACCTTTCTAGAACAATATCGCGGTTTTTGTCGTTATATGTATATATCAAGTTGATATCGATAGGGTTTTCATTTCTGACAAAAATTATAAAGAACACACAATTGAAAAAAATAGCTATTCGAGTTTCAAATCGCAAATTCAGCTTAATTTTGTAGGGTAAAAATAAAAAGAATGTAGAAAATACAGATATTTTAACATTTTACGTTTCGATTTTATTATTTCTGTACATTTAATGCTTTTCTTTTGTATTTTTTTTTATAATTTTTAACAACACTAAACTTTTAAATCTATTGTTTTCATTTAAATACGTTTTGTAAATTTATTTAGCATGTTGTGTTTTTATTTTCAATGCGTTCGACATTTATTTTATGCAGTTGCACGGTGCGTATGAGTGACCTTTTTTTTATTATTATCAATTTGAATAAATATAATGTTTATTACTAATATTTCATAAAATCATTGACAGTTGTCCACAACCCTAGCAATGGCATCGTCGTCTTCTTCAGCGGTACCAGCACCAGTAGCACCATTTGCTTTGTACTATCTCGCCAGCTTCCAGCAGATTTGCATCTTCACCGCATGGCTTCCGCTCGTGACGTTATTCACGTGTTTTGTGACCGCGTATGTCTTCCAATATGACGACGTGCATGAGACACATTGTCGCGTAAGTTGAATTTGAAAAATTCGAAAAAAACTTTAAAATTTGAAAATTAAAATAAATTCTGCTGTTGTGCTGCTTCTTCTATAGGTCTACAACATAATACCATCGATAAGTGCGATTACGGGCATCAGTCCGCAGCGTTACTTCTGGCGCTTCAGCATTGCGTTGCACATCGGGCCGCGTTTGCCGATCGCCTTCGTCTACAAGAACTACTATCGCAGTCTCGTGGAACAGCTAAAGCAGCGTTCGGGCGCCGATGCGAGCACAATCGGGCGTGCGAATTTTCTAATCCGCCTCATACTGGTCTTGAATTGCATTGAGGTGGCGGCGTTGGGCGGCGTGACCTATGTGTCGAATCGAGAGAATTATCGTAAGTTTTAAAATGTTCAATAAATTTTAAGATTTAAGATATTTTCAAACTTTGACTTTTTCAATGAAAATAATATTTTCATTTTTTTTCACAAAAAATTAAAATTTTCACTAAAATTAAAAAAAAAAATTAAAAAAAAAAATTAAAAAAAATTTCACTTTTTATTTTCAAAAAAAAATTAAATTTTTTACTAAAAATTCAATTTTTCACTAAAAATTAAAATTTTCAAAAAATTTCACTAAAAATTAAAATTTCAAAAAATTTCACTAAAAATTACATTTTTCACTAAAAATTAAATATTTCACTAAAAATTAAAATTTTCAATAAAAATTAAATTTTTCGTAAAAATTACATTTTTCACTAAAAATTAAATTTTTCACTAAAAATTAAATTTTTCACTAAAAATTAAAATTTTCACTAAAAATTCAATTTTTCACTAAAAATTCAATTTTTCACTAAAAATTAAAATTTTCAAAAAATTTCACTAAAAATTAAAATTTCAAAAAATTTCACTAAAAATTACATTTTTCACTAAAAATTAAATATTTCCTTAAAAATTAAAATTTTCAATAAAAATTAAATTTTTCGTAAAAATTACATTTTTCACTAAAAATTAAATTTTTCACTAAAAATTAAAATTTTCACTAAAAATTAAATTTTTCACTAAAAATTAAATTTTTCACTAAAAATTAAATTTTTCACTAAAAATTAAATTTTTCACTAAAAATTAAATTTTTCACTATAAATTAAATTTTTCACAAAAAATTAAAATTTTCACTAAAATTTCAAAAAAAAATTAAAAAAAATTTCACTAAAAATTAAAATTTTCACTAAAAATTAAATTTTTCACTAAAAATTAAATTTTTCACTAAAAATTAAATTTTTCACTAAAAATTAAATATTTCACTAAAAATTAAAATTTTCAATAAAAGTTAAATTTTTCGTAAAAATTACATTTTTCACTAAAAATTAAATTTTTCACTAAAAATTAAATTTTTCACTAAAAATTAAATTTTTCACTAAAAATTAAATTTTTCACTAAAAATTAAATTTTTCACTAAAAATTAAATATTTCACTAAAAATTAAAATTTTCAATAAAAATTAAATTTTTCGTAAAAATTACATTTTTCACTAAAAATTAAAATTTTCACTAAAAATTAAATTTTTCACTAAAAAATTAAATTTTTCACTAAAAATTAAATTTTTCACTAAAAATTAAATTTTCACTAAAAATTAAATTTTTCACTAAAAATTAAATTTTTCACTAAAAATTAAATTTTTCACTAAAAATTAAATTTTTCACTAAAAATTATAATTTTCACTAAAAATTATAATTTTCACTAAAAATTAAATTTTTCACTAAAAATTAAAATTTTCATAAAAATTAAAATTTTCACTAAAAATTATAATTTTCACTAAAAATTAAATTTTTCACTAAAAATTAAAATTTTCACTAAAAATTAAAATTTTCACTAAAAATTTAAATTTTCACTAAAAATTTAAATTTTCACTAAAAATTACAATTTTCAATAAAATTACGATTTTCAATAAAATTTAAAATGTTCACTAAAAATTAAATTTACAAAAAATTTCACTAAAAATTAAATTTTTCACTAAATATTAAAATTTTCACTAAAAATTAAACTTTTCATAAAAATTAAAATTTTCACTAAAAATTACAATTTTCAATAAAATTTAAAATTTTCACCAAAAATAAATTTTTCACTAAAAATTAAAATTTTAACTAAAAATTCAAATTTTCCTCAAAATTAAAATTTTCACTAAAAATTAAAATTTTCACTATAAATTAAAATTTTCATTAAAAATTAAAATTTTCACTAAAAATTAAAATTTTCACTAAAAATTAAAATTTTCACTAAAAATTAAAATTTTCACTAAAAATTAAAATTTTCACTAAAAATTAAAATTTTCACTAAAAATTAAAATTTTCACTAAAAATTAAAATTTTCACTAAAAATTAAAATTTGCACTAAAAATTATAATAAATTTTCACTAAAAATTATAATAAATTTTCACAAAATTTCAAAATTTCACAAAAAATTTCAAAATTTTCACAGCAATTCACGAGCGCATCTTTATCACATTCATGATCTGCTCGCTGTGCTACATGTTGGCCACCATCAAGCTGCACAGCATGCTGTACGCGGATCCGCAACAGCTGACGCACCAACAGCGCGAATCTATCAAGTGGAAGAAGATACTCTTTGTCATGTCAATTCTAAGCACAATCGGACTATTGATATTTTTTGCAAAACATCGTTTCTATTGTCATGTTTTGGGTATGTTGTACATTTTGAGTTTTTATTAAATAATTTTATTAAATTAGGAAAAAACCATTAAAATGCTGTCTCTAATTTTAGCCTTCAGCTGGTTTGCGTTCTTCGAGTATCTGATCGCCATCGCCAACATGTTGTTTCACTTTACGATCATCTGGGATTTTCCGTCACAGTACGTGATCATTGCGCAGGGCTCACGCACAAAACTCGAGCAGCTGCTGAATGCGCCGCCCAAGGCGAAAGTGAATTAAATTTTAATAAAAGTAGTATTTTTTTTTTTTTAATTATTTATGTTTTATTGTTTCAAAAATTATGTTTCCTAAGCGCGCTTCCAGTAGAGAGAGACTTTTCATATGTTATGACGACTGCAATGGAAGACCCTAAGCATATTTCACACATATTTGCTTTATTACTAAATAGTTACTAAATGTTGTATTTATTTTTATATTTGTAATTTTTGTATAGTACTTTTATTTTTCTATAAGTCACAAAGAACCTTTTGAAATTTTAGCAAAAGTATTTTTTTTCGAAAAGCAAATTCTACCAGAAAACCACTATAATTAGTATTTATTACATGAGTATTTCGTACTTTGTAATTTTTAATATCCCCTATAGTAATTTAAAATCTTCATAGGCCATAGTATAATTTCGCTTCATATCCACCTCATTATTTTCTACGCTGTTTTCCTAAAAAAAAACCTATTTCCTAAGAAATCTATTTTCACTTGAAGATGCAACCCCCCTTTTTCTACTAAATGAATAACTGCACCTTTTTGAATGAATATAAAAAACATAAAAAATTGATAAAAAGAACCATAGTTTAATGTAACCTATAACTTGTTGAGAACCTAACGAATTCCTATTTATAATGATCATTACGAGTATCTACATAGTTATATGATTAATATATATATATAGTATATAATATACATTAAAATGCACATACGGGTTTCTGCTACCTTCAAGCTCTCTATCAACCTACTATATTTTTATAGGTTCTTTATTTGTAATAAAGATTTTTTGTATAAATATGAAGATGTAGTATATATTTAATTAAATGTTAGAAATATATAGATTTTGCGCTACATTTTTGGTTTTATTTTTGCAAAATTTTTAAGTTCTTTAAAAATTTCGTATAATACATATTCATTTATTCGAGATTTTCAAAATTTAACTATTTTTCATTTTTTAAAATTTATAATTGTCGATATTTTCAGTTTATTTGTATTTTTTTGAAAACTTACATGTTTTCTTTTTTTTTCCCAATGGACTTTAAGATTCTAATCACGACCTCATACTCAATTTTTTTTTTCAGATTTACTAATGTTTTTGAGTTATTGAGTAAAACGAAAAAATATAGAATTTCTCGTGTTTTTCTGCATATTTTGAAATTCAACTTTTTACAGATTTCAGTTTTTGATATCGTGTAATTGATTGTGCCAATTTTTCTTTAGAAAATTGAGCATTCACATTATTCAGATTTATTTCTTATACAATGCCAACTTATTTTTTTATTTATTTTGTTTTTTGAACTTAAAAATATATAACACATTTTATCGATTTTTCGACATTTCCTCGAACTTTTTAATTTATATTAAAAATGATTTAGAATTTCGCATTTTTCATCTGAACAATTTCGATTAATTCGAAATTGAGGCGTTGAGAATCGAAAACGGCTAAGTCCAATAAGTGAAACACAGATTCGTATTCTACATATCGTCGCGAAAGGGGCGAATGTGCATTTTTAAATATATTGGGAAGTTTGAAGTGCTTTAAAAATTAGTAAAAATTAAATTTTTTGTTTCAATTTGTTTTATTATTTTAGTTTATTCATCTATTATCATAAAGTATGTAAAATATCGTTGGATTTGGACATCATACTAACTTATAAATATGTATTTTGTGTGACTATATCCTGACCAAAACGAAAACTGTTTTTTTTATTTGCTCAGACTATTTATTTGCGCAAGATAAAATAGTGACATAAAGGCATTTATTGATTGGCATCATTATTTAAAAATAATTTTCCAAATTTTAATTTGCAATTTGTTATTTGCAAGAAAAATGTTTTGCAAAATATGTTTAAGTAATAATGCCAATCGATACGTGCTTTAAAAACAAACAATTAATGTCTTCACACCAATATTGTATCTCACTTCAATAAAGAGTTATAGCAAAAAAATGAACAGATTCGCCCTTTTGGCATGAGACGATTTTCCAATTCCAAGTAGAGCGACAGGAACAGCAAACTACGCCATATTTCTTGCCGCTCTTTTGACATTTCTCTTCAGTAAGGTTTGCATGAAATGGCAAACCTTACTGAAGAGAAATGTCAAAAGAGCGGCAAGAAATATGGCGTCGTTTGCTGTCCCTGTCGCTCTACTTTTGTAGCGTCCCTGTTGAAAAACCCTTGAAAAATACTTGTGTAGCGCTCTTATTGAAAAACCCTTGATAACACGCACAGCTCAAAATGGTGGAGAGCTCGGCCTAAGTTCTAATAGGACTGTAGTGCCAAACTGTTATTATTATTATCGATTGTCATCATTATTTAAAAATAATTTGACAAACATTTTTCTTGCAAAATATAAAATTTAAAAAAACAATATTTATAAATAATGATGCCAATCCTTAGGTGTTTTAAAAGCAAACAATTAATGTCTTTACAATAGCCATTTTATCTTGTACTAATAAAAATATAGCAAAAAACAAAAAGATTCGCCCCTTTGGCATGACTGCGATTAGTAACAAATCATATTTGTCCTTTTGGTTTTGTTTTTTGTGACTAGAAATGTCCAACAAAACCACACACGATTTTGGCACAGTATACTTGTGGGAAAACTACATTAAAAAATGTAAAAAACATTCGCCCTTTTGGCATGATAGTGACGGTATATTGGATTTTAACATTATCAGAATTTTAAGTTTTTAACAACTAAATGTATGTCAAACAAAAAAAAACATATAAGTCGCAAAAATGTGCATGTCAAAATGCACGAAATCCACAATTTCGTACAAAAAACTGTTATTGTAATATTTTTTTTTAGATAATATTTGGTTTTTAAAATTTGCTTAGTAGACATGTTAAATGTATCAGGGTGTATTTTTATTTATCCAATAAATAGTTATTCTTATGTTTTTCTTTTAATATTTTTAATATTGATGTACATTAAAACCATAGAAGTTGGCATCAAAAAGTCCACATATGCGTATGAATGCTAGATTATAGTACCCTGATTTGGAAAATATGTTGTAAAATAATGTTAAATTTTACTGTTTACGGCAACCTAATTGACATTTAACATTTTAACTTACCGATTGTTTAAAGTTTTTTTGTTGTTGTCTTTTTCTCTTCGACTTGGCCAGTTTTGATCCCTAACACCTCACATATTAAAATTGTTCAAATCATATGAATTCAGTTGAAAACCCATTATGTTGAATTGAGAAATCGTTTTGATGGATATTTTCAATTGAAATTGTAAGGAAATCTGAAACAAATCGTAACAATTACATTTTCGTAATCAAAAAATGAATTTTTCTATTACGTAAAGTTTTTGAGAAAATTGCAATAGTATATTTAAGCAATTCTCATCCACTATTAAAAAAAAATATAGTTCTTTTAAAGTCTTGAAGGTCTTTGGCCACTTTTTTTGTTATCTTCATCTCCCTTTTTACTAAAGCCCAGTATCTCTCAATCGGCCTGAGATCGCGACAGTTTGGTGGATTGGCTTCTCTAGGCACCAAAATCACTGCATTTTTGTTGGATCCACTCTAAGGCCGTTTTGGTGTAGTGACATGAAGCAAGTCCAGGCCAAAAATATGTGGACACTTCATGTTGACGTAAAAATGGAAGCAATCTCTTTTGCAAGCATTCCTTCACATATATTTCGCTATTAATTGTACCCGATGTCACGAATCTTGGCTCCTTTTTCCACAACTGCCAAACAAGGAATTTCTTTGGGAATTTTGTCATTTTTTTTTATTTGAATTTTTCAGCGACATTTCCTCGAGAATCGGCTGTATAAAATTCCTGCCCAGGTAGCTGAGAAAAGTCCGCTAAAACATAAGTTTCGTCGTCCATTATGCAGCAATCGAATTTTTTTAAAAAAATCTTGGTTCAGCTTTTTAGCTCGTTGTTTTGCGGTTTCATTCTTGACGGCATTTCTATCCGTAACTTTTTGGACCTTGTACGTCTTTAGCCCAGCTTCTTTCTTAGTCCTGCGCACGAAAGATTCTGAGCAATCCGCCTTTCTCGCCAATTTCCTTCCGGATATGCTTGGATCTTTCTTTAAAATATTCACAACCTTCTTCGACTTTTCACGATCATGTGGGAATTTTTTTTTTACCAGAGCCTTTCTTCTCATCAATACACAGGTCTTCCTTAAAGCGGTTGATAACGCGAGAATTTGTCTTAGGTCAATTTTTCCACTTCCACTTCGTTTGCCATTTTCGCGTTAAATAAATTTTGTATTGACTATAACTGACACAAATTATTTTCTGCCATTTAATTCAGAGCTACTATGATCAAATTTTTTAATTAGAATCTTGCAATAGCACATTATGGGAAGATATGTAACGGACAATTTTATTCGACGCAGTCCTTAATATTCCATTATGTTTTAAAGATATTAAGTCTGAATCACACGATTGAATAAACAATCAACTTTTGAATAAATTTTCAAATAATTTTAATATCAATCGTGTGATTGCCCAATTTTTGTATGGAAAATTAGGCAATCACATGATTGATATATAAATTGTATTGAAAATTGATTCAAAAGTTGATTGTTTATTAGATCATGTGATTTAGAATCTAACTAAACTCGGAAAATGTTTATTTTTTTTGAGATTTTTTTTATCATTTATGATAAAATGATTTATGGTTATCTAGAGCATAGTCCAAACCAACCATCAAAATTACTAACTTTTTTCTAATTGATCCACTCTTTATTTAATATATTCGTTGATAACTTAATTTTGGTACTCTCTTATATAATCAATTTTTAATAAAAAAATACTAATGCTCATAATCTGAAATTATCATTACATTCATATTAAAAGTATGCTTAATCTTATTGCATACTGGGTTTTTCCTCTTACGTAGCGTTTTTGAGAAAAATTCGGGTATTTTGTATGTAATTTTCAGTAATTTGTATGTAAAATATACAAGTTTTTGTCGGAAATTGTGTTGATAAAGCATATTTTAACTAGTTGGGAATGTTAGATCACATGGGAAATTTTAAAGTAGGTTTTAGTATGATAGTTAGGATTTTCAAAATTATAGTCGGCCTAAGCTGACTATAAATACCCTACACATATGTGTGGTTACCATTAAAACTGGTATATAGGTCACCAGGATATACGAATCCCGAAAATAACTACAAACTATCAATCGCTGAAGAATTTCCATTCATTTGATACCCATATTTACAAATGGGTAGGTGTACCGAATTTCACTTTTTTTTTGGAACCACTTGTCGTTTCGCCGGAAACCATTATTTTCATGTATTTGAGCATGAGTCAATATATATTTGACCAAAAAAGTTTACCTAAGCACGTATACAGTACAATTGATCTGTAGATGTAAATTTTATATGAGGTATTTGAACATAAGTGGTCGGATCATAGGTCACAAAAGACCGATCATGCCAATTTTCTTGTTCAGACAGCTTAGGTATATAAGTAATCTAAATCTAAAGTTTCATTGCTCTAGCTCTTCTACTTTTTCTGTAATCGTGATTTCAACAGACAGACAGACGGACAGACGACAGACAGACGGACATCGCTAAATCGACTCAGGAGGTCATGCTGATCAAGAATATATATACTTTCCATACCGGAGATGCTTCCTTATGGGTATTACAAACGGCGTACCAAACTGAATATACCCTTTCACTTTTAGTGTAGGGTATAAAAATGAGAACCGATACCTAAAAGTTAGCAATTTTCATCGTTAGTTTGATCTAGAGATGGGCGCGTGCCTGTTTTTGAAGGCACGGACACGCACGGGCACGACGATGGATGGCACGCACGAACACGAGCTCGACGACTAAATTTACAGGCACGCACGAGAAGCACGGGATTTAAAAAAACGAAAACGAAGAAGCACGGAAAAACACGACAAAACGCGGAAAAACACGAAAACAACACGGCAAAACATGAAAAAGCAGGCGAAACGTGAAAAAGAATCGCAAAGAATCGGAATCGAAACCGTTATTTATTACGGACACGACAGCAACTAGCACGCACGGACTATTTGAAAAATGCATATTTTCGGGCGTGACACGAAAAAAGCACGGCGCCCACCTCTAGTTTGCACCATAAATAATTTTCTTATTTATCATTCTATTCACAATGCTAAAAAAATAGTCCAAATATAGTCTAAAAAAAATCAATACTTTTCGAGTTTAGATTTAAATATCTTAAAAACGTATCGGAATATTCCATTGAGCATTAAACTGTAGGTCCCACCACTTTGAGTCTAAATATAACAAGCACAGCTCAAATGGTGTGAGCGCACGGCCCAAGTTCTTCAGGACTATAGTATCAAACTTTTAATACAGTTGAATAATACTATTAATAGTATTAATAGTTTTTATTAATAGTTTTTAATACTATTGAAAATTCCAATTTTGAAAATTCCATGATTTTAATTTCAGAATTCAAAGATTAGCAAATCGAAATTGTTACATTTTCAGTAAATCGAATAGAAAGAGTTCGCGAAAATGTTTTATTTTTGTGAATTCCATATATATATGTATATCGAACTGAAATTTTGTTTTTTTTTTTTGTAATTCTATCTATTTTTGTATTCTATCTTGGTAATCGAAACTTGAAATGAAATTTGCAATTTCAAACATTTTCAGTTTAGTAATTTCAAGTTTACGAAACCCAAATTGTGAATTTTTTTGTTAGTTCATATAATTATTATATTTTCCAGTTTCAACCCCATTCAACCCTCACTAAAAAAAGAACTATTAATTAGCATTAGAGAAGAATAAATATTTTGAAATATAAATTTAAAGTTATCCTCTTTTTTGACGCATTATACTTTAGCATTTTTTTTATTTTATATAGATTTTTATTTGTTTTTAATCTCTATTACTCATGAATGGCTTTAGCAAAAAGTTGTGATTTCAGATCTCATGTCAGTTTGCTATTTAGTTTTTAGATAAAATTCAATATATGTTTTTTTTAGTTATTATTAAATATTTAATTAAATAAATATTTGATTAAAAATTATTATAAAATATTTATAAATTCCATAGTAGTTGCCACTTTATTTAGCTTTTAATTTCTAAATAAAGTGAATTATTCCAAGACGAAAAATTTACTGTGAATCATAAACCAAACAATTCACACAAAACAAAAACACATTTGCAGTCAATATTTAAACAAAAAAGTTGTATTCTAACAAATTGCTAAAATTTTACTAGTAATACATATCGAGAATGTTGAAAATTAGAGTCAGTGAATGAAAAATCATTAATATTTAAAATTTAAAAATAAATAAAAACTATAAAAACTTATTCAAAACTATTTGAAAAATGCATTTCAAAGGTTTGGTCTTTAAAAGTCCAACGAAAAAGTAAAAAAAAACCGGAGACATTTATTAATGGAGACATTTATAAATGGAGACATTAATAAATGGTACTGTGTAATAAATAAAAATAAAATTAATAAAATATGTAGCTAAATGAATTTGTGCATGAGAGGCAGTGTTGTATTGAAATAGCGTACACCCAGAAAAAAAAATCCCTCAAATCCCATTAAAATTGGTCAATAGGACAATTATTGATTTAATAGTATACAAAAAATAAATCTTTTCATATAAAATCAATGGCAATGTCATGGTATTTTCTAGTATTTAATGGTATTTTCCGATTAAAAAAATAATATATCCTATTGACTATTTTTAATAGTAAAAACCTATTATTTATGTAGTATTTTTTTCTGGGTGTAGACATCAGAAAAACAGAAAATAAAATTTGTTTTAATTTAAATAAAAGAAAATTCATTTTAACAGAACCGAAAAACACACAGACACAAACAACCACATATGTTATTTAAACACGCACTCAAATTGTACCAAATATTTGGATTTATTTTTTTGGAATATTTTGTATTTAGTACTTTTACTCTATATTACTATCTCATTTTACATGATATAAAAGGGATGTTTTTTCTTTTTATAACATTTTAAATTTAAAATTTATATATATATAAATTGGAATTAAAACTTGTTTGAATAAAAATGATATTGTGACAAACGATAAATGATGGGTTTTATTAATTAAATATATTTGGTATTAAAAAGATATCTCTACTTCAAATAGGTAAAGTATAATAAATAAACTTAAAAAATTACAATTGTCTATAAATTCAATTTTTCACAAAATTTTTTTTTTCAATAAAAATTCAAATTTTCACTCAAAGTTAAATTTTTCACTAAAAATTAAATTTTTTACTGTAAAAAATCATTTTTTACTAAAAATTTATTTTTTACTTAAAAATTCAATTTTTTTACTAAAAAAAATAAATCCATTTTTCACTAAAAACTCTCTGTTTCACTAGAAATTAAATGTTCACTCATAATTCTATTTTTTACTCAAAATTAAATTTTTCACTAAAAAAAAAAAAAAATGTTCACTAAAAATTTAAAATTTCTCTAAAATTATATTTTTCTCTAAAAATTATATTTTTCACTAAAAATTCTATTTTTTACTTAAAATTAAAATTTTCACTAAAAATTAAATTTTTCACTAAAAATTGAATTTTTCACTCAAAATTAAATTTTTCACTAAAAATTAAAATTTTCACTCAAAATTAAATTTTTGACTTACAATTCAATTTTTACTAAAAATTCCATTTTTACTAAAAAAATCCATTTTCACCTAAGATTTAATTTTTCACTAAAAAAAATCCATTATTCAATTAAAATTATTCAGTATTCACTATTTCACTAAAAATTCAGTTTTTCATTAAAATTTCTTTTTTCACTAAAATTCCATTTTTCACTAAAAATTCAAATTTTCACTAAAAGTTCAATGGTTCACTAAAATATCAATTTATCACTTAAAATAAAATGTTCACTAATAAGTCAATTTTTCACTAATAATTAAATTTTTCACTCAAAATTCAATTTATCACTAAAAATTCACTTTTCAATAAAATTTTGTTTTAAACTTAAAATTTGATTTTATACTTATTATTTTTTTTTTATTAAAACTTCGATATTAAAAAAGGAATTATTTTATAACCCTTCAAAATTCTTTAATTTATTTTTTCACTAAATTAAAATTTTTCTAAATATTTAGTATATCTTTCATTTCCATAACTCTAGTCCCAACTCATTGATATTTGTGTCTTTATCAATGATTTTTGCGCTCAAAGTATTTCACCGACTCTTTGCCCCATTTTTATCGCCTTGTTGTAGACTTTGTTTTCATTGCCGCCATATAAAGCATTTCCAGCATTTGCGGCACGCCATCTAGCGGCGATTGTCTGCTGCAAAACAGCAACATGTTGCTAATGCTGTCGGCAATGTGACTTTTATGTGCAACTGCACAACAACAAATTCAAGAAACCAACACCAGGCTTCTTCTTTCTTTAAGTGTTTCTCATTTACAGTTTCGCGTTTTTCCTTTTTTTCCCCACTTGAATTATTGAATAAAAAAAGTGTATTTTTTTTATTTAGTTAAAATTCTCAGAATTTCATTACGTTTCTTTGCATTTTACTTGTGTTGCAATTGCAATTGCACTCTTCAGTCTCTGAGGCTTCTTTTGTGTTGTTTGCAATGGTCTGGTTCCATTCGGATTCTAAGGAATATCTTGGCAGTGATGGAGGAGTCTATATGTTGCGGATCTTCAAAATGTCTTTTGCTTTGGTTTTCTCCCATTTCGAGATTAGCGCCAATTTTTGGTGAACGGTAGTATAAAATTGGAGATCGTTAATATTGTACGAAATTTGGATCTACACTCAATTCGAAATTCCTTATAATGCTTCAAATTTAAGTAACTAAAAATCCCCTATGAATAAACGGTTACTCGTTTTTCAGTATTCTTAGTATATTTTTCATATGTTTAATTTTTAGTGAACATTTTAATTTTAGTGAAAAATTTAATTTTTAGTAAAAAAAATAATTTTTAGTGAATAATTTAATTTTTAGTGAAAAATAGAATTTTTAGAGAAAAATTTAATTTTAGTGAAAATTTTATTTTTTAGCGAAAAATTGCATTTTAGTTAAAAATGCAATTTGTAGTGAGAAACTAAATTTTTGTGTAGAAAAAAAAAACAAATTTTTAGTGATAAATATATTTTTCTGTAAAAAAAATTAAGTTTAGTGGGAAATTGAATTTTTAGTGAACATTTGAATTTTAGTGATAACTGAATTTTTAGTGAAAAAATGAACACATTGAACACAATTTGAAATTGATACAATTTAGTCAATCGTATGATTCGGGCTTATGTAGAATATTGTTGCGAAAATTTAGTCTACGGAAACTTTTCTACGAGTTCGTATCGCTGGAATGTGTACAAAATAAAAACACTTATATTTGGTTTTAACTAGTATTATTTCAACTAGTATTAAATAACATTATTTAATTAAATAACAACTTAAAGAATACTCACTTAATAAACTGCTTAATTTCTATAATTTAGCTTTACAATGTTCACTCACGAGACGCACTAGTTCACTATCAAATCACAACTGAAGTGCTGTGCCTCAGATGCAGCGCCCTTATATACTGCATGCAGCATTCGAAACGTTTCGACAAGCTTTGACATGTTTCGAAAACCTTCTACTCCTTTCGTGAATGACGCATGCTATTGGCATCTCATTCGCACTCATGTGTTTTAATGTGCTGATCTTCCATCTCATTCTCGCGCATTGCTTAGTGCGCTGAATGATCTTCCGTCTCTTTCTAACACATTGCTTAGTCTTGCGTCTCATCAATTTTTGTTGATTGCTTGCACTATGGGGCAAATTACATCTTTTCATAACAATATCAAGAATAATTGCTCTTAATTATTTTTTTTTCATTCCTAAGAACATCATTTCTGTATATCAAGAATAACACTAGACAACAAATGGATAACTTTTTTAATTATCCACGATCTTAGTATGATTTTCCGATGGATTTAAAGATTCTAATCACGATCTCATACTCAGTTTTTTCAGATTGCCTCAAGTTTTTGAGTTATTACGTAATACAAATATATGTCAATGTTCGTGTCTTACTACATATTTTGGACTTTAACATTTTATAGATATGAGTTATCGATCCAATTTCTTTTATATTCCTCTGAGAATACTTCAGCTAATATTTTAAAATAAACTTTATGAAATTCGGATTAATCTGACCGAAGTTATGATCAGTCAAACGAAAAACATATTTTAAGGTGTACCTATTATTTATTGCATAACATATTAAGTTTTCATAATTCAATAAAATTATATATTACATGTGAAACTACATACATAATTCCATGATTTCTTTTACTTTGTTTTTGCAAATCACTCTTTAAGTTTCAGATTAAATACAAATTCACGCTTATGATTTTAGATTTAAATGTTTTTTTGTGATGGTTCTTTTAATCAACATACTTTTTTGTTCATCAATTATTCATAGAAATTTCAACAAAATCTTAAACCAGTAGAATTCAGCTTTGCATAAATGTATTACTTTCCATGGGTTTGCATCAGTATTCGACAATAGAGTCAAATGAGGACCACCTACTATTTAGTAGATGGTCCTCATTTGACTCTATTGTCGAATACTGAGGCAAGTTCATACTTTTAAAATAAAATATTTTCCTTCTTATGTTTATATCGAACAATAAAAGGTAAAGGATATTTTTCAAACGAATTTGTGAATTTCACTTTAAGCTGAGCTGAGGGCTTAAAGAGTGATTTGAAAAAAAAAAGTTTGATCAAATCTGATATAAGATATATACTTTTATTTATTTATGAAAATCATAGATGTTATGCAGCAAATAATAGGTATACCTTAAAATTCATATTTTTTGCGTTTGACTGGTCATAACTTTGGTAAGACATCGCAATTGGTTAGACAGCGAATATTACAGACAAAGCAAGACCGATGAAAACGATGAAACAGAAACATGAACACGTGTTCTTTTTGCGAAGAATACAGCAACAATCTTGCGTGTTCTTATTTTTTTTTTAATAAAGACTGCGTCGAATAAAATTGTCCGTTACATATCTTCCCATAATGTGCTATTGCAAGATTCAAATTAAATCATAGTAGCTCTGAATTAAATGGCAAAAAATAATTTGTGTCAGTTACAGTCAATACAAAATGTATTTAACGCGAAAATGGCAAACTAAGTGGAAGTGCGAGAAAATATAATTAAAATTTTTCAAAAACAACCTAGTTGGTCCTTTAAAAAAATTGCGAAGGAGGTAGGGGCTAACCCTAAGACCATTTCTCGCGTTATCAACCGCTTTAAGGAAGACCTGAGTATTGATCGGAAGAAAGGTTCTGGTAAAAAAAAGGACCACATGATCGTGAAAAGTCGAAGAAGGTTGTGAATATTTTAAAGAAAGATCCAAGCATATCCGGAAGGAAATTGGCGAGAAAGGCGGATTGCTCAGAATCTTTCGTGCGCAGGACTAAGAAAGAAGCTGGGCTGAAGACGTACAAGGTCCAAAAAGTTCCGGATAGAAATGCCGTCAAGAATGAAACCGCAAAACAACGAGCTAAAAAGCTAAACCAAGATTTTTTAAAAAAATTCAATTGCTGCATAATGGACGACGAAATTTATGTTTTAGCGGACTTTTCTCAGCTACCTGGGCAGGAATTTTATACAGCCGATTCTCGAGGAAATGTCGCTGAAAAATTCAAATAAAAAAAATGACAAAATTCCCAAGGAAATATCTTGTTTGGCAGGCAATTTGCAGTTGTGGAAAAAGGAGCAGCTCATTCGTGACATCGGGTACAATTAATAGCGAAATATATATGCAAAAGAGATTGCTTCCATTTTTACGCAAACATGAAGTGTCCACATTTTTTTGGCCTGACCTCGCTTCATGTCACTACACCAAAACGGCCTTAGAGTGGATCTAACAAAATGCAGTGATTTTGGTGCCTAGAGAAGCCAATCCACCAAACTGTCCAGAACTCAGGCCGATTGAGAGATACTGGGCTTTAGTAAAAAGGGAGATGAAGACAACAAAAAAAGTGGCCAAAGACCTTCAAGACTTTAAAAGAAAGTGGTCTTCAGCAGCTGTGAGGGTGTCGGACACTACCATTACAACAATAATGGAAGGGGTTCCGGAAAAATTAAAACTTTTTATTAAAAAATATTAATTTCTGGTTTTTTATATTTTTTTTTAAATCTAAAAATAATTTGCAAAATGAAATATTTTATTCTATAAAAATTCGATTACTAGATTTCTAGATTTATTTCATTTTTGTAGTTGACAATTTTATTCGACGCAGTCCTTAGTCATTAAATCAAGTACTCAAAATCCAGGAGAATAAATCTTGTTTATTTTTAGTGTACTAAATAGTTTGGTCTCTTAATATTCAGACGATAAATTCTAGAATTTTTGTAGCATTTTATTGATATCAGTGAAATTCTGCTATTTTTCATTCGATCCGAATTCCTCTCCAGTTTTAGAAGTTTATTTCTATTATTTATATTTTTTCCAGAAGGTCTTCACTAAACCATATATTCTTTACTCCCTTTAATTTTTCAAATAAAACTTATAACAAATTAACAAAATATACGTTACAATCATTTCATAAAAAAATTTGAATCCGATAGAGCAGCTGGAAAGTACTTTTAATGTTTTTTTGTTTTAATTTTTAGTCCAATCACAAACAATTTTTGAGTCTGTGTTACATTTTTGAGTCTGACTCTGGTAATTTAGACTGTATAACCGAAATTTATTTTTGGATTTCAGAAAATTGTGTACTATGAATGAATACTTTCTACCAATGTCACTTATATTAATAGTATATCCTATTAATTTAATAATGTCAATTTAGAGAAAGAAATCAATAGTACGACAACATATAAAAACTATCAAGAAAAGGAATGCGTTTTGTAGTGTGTACTATTAAAGTTATAGTTTAACATACTATTAAATTTTCGCGCCTTTCTCTAAAAAAAAGGTTTCTTGAGTAACCATTTCAAAAACGCATTTTATCTACACTCTGCGCTCTGGTGGGACACCGTGTGACCAGAATTGTTGCGGTGGCTGTTGTTGTTGTTGTCGTCGATGTCTCGTTTTTGTTGAACGTCTGCAACCGAGTGTGTCGCCAACCGCAGCTCTTTACGCTGCACAACTCATTCCACGAATCGAACTATTTATCGTCGGTTTACGCCAATTTTTCGCCCCTTTGCGAGGGCCAGCCGCCTACCCCACTTTTTACGTTACTTTGTACTTGTTATTGTCATTGTTGCCACACAGTCAACAAGTTACTCACAGAGTCACAAACCGACGTCATTTGAGTCGTCGTCGTCGTCATCGCAGATTTTGCGAGCGAAACGATTCCGTCGATTGCGTTGCTGCGTTGTCTGGATGCCGGGCTGCCATTCCAAGCATTCTTCAGTGTAGAGCTACGTTGTGCTGGAGTAGCGGCAAAATGCAACAAAAATGAAAAAATAAATAAAACAAATTAAAAAAAAAACCAAGCTCAAGAAAAATAAGAAACAGCGAAATAGCGCCGAATGAAAAATAATAAAAAAGACGCAAAAAAACTAAAAAAAAAATAAACATTCTAAGCAGTTGCAGATACTTGCGGTGCAGCGTGTATCTTGCAGATACATTCGCCGCGCATTGTTTGCATTATTTGTTGTAATTGTTGTTGTTGCTGTCTGTGTTCGCCGCATGACGTCGCTCATGTGTTGTTTAAAGTTCGTGCAACTCGTTTTTTTTTGTTTTGTACTTTGGCAGCAGCAGCAACAATTCGTGCAACAATCGTTCTTTGTATCTCGCAGATACTTCGCTTGATTTTGTTATTGTTGTGGCAAACATTTCTGTGGCGCGGAATTTTCGCTGCAAGAATTTTACTTTGTTTTTTTTTTTCAGTTTCTTTGTTATTCTACTAATATAATTGCTGCCAATGAAAATTCCAAAGTTTTTCATTGCTGAACGGCTCATGTGGCAACAATGTGTGCTGACTGGCCACAAATAATAAAAACAATAGGCAGCTTCAATTAAGACCCAGTTAATAATAATTACAACAACTTAAAACCGCAACCACATTAAAATAAAAAAAATAATAATGTTTGTATTAAAGTGTTTTCCAACGAATTAATTATTTTAATTAGTTTTTTCATTTTATTGCAAAATTTAAAATACATTTTTGCATTAAAAATGATTACAGTGTTTTGTTTATTCTTTGTGCAACGTTCTTTCGCTACAGTCTCTATTCGCCGTTTGCATCAAATAAACAAAAATCTATAAAAGTCAACAAAAAGTTCTCGCCGCATTCGCCGCATTTTGTGTGTGGATTTTTGAAGTGAAATCAGCTGCTGCTACTAAACATTTAAACTTCACCTTCACCTACTACTACTACTCGTTTGTCACCACTCGACTGTGGTGAGTATCTTTTTTTATTTGCCATTTTGTTGTATCTACCAGATGAACAAATATAATGGCCGTGCTTTGTTGTTATCGTAATTGCTGCTATTTGTTCTCTCGAATTTTATTTGTTTTATATAGCTCTGTGTTTTATGTTTTTTTTTCAACACAGCTGGTCTTTCTTTTTTGTTCCTAAACATTTGCTACAAGTGTTTTTTTGTCTGGCGGACAGTGAGTCCAAAATGTTTTCATACAAAAAATATTAAATATTAAGTAATTATATTATTTTGTATTTTAAAAATGGTGCAAAATAAATCTAACTCAGTTAAAATATTTAATTATAATATAAAATTTAATTTTTTATTTTACAAATTTTATATGACTTACCCCAATAAACCAAAAGGCACGTAAACGTGCCGTATACGTTCCGTATTTACGGGCATAAACACCGTTTACGGAACGTAAAGCAACACGTTTTACATATGAAATGAAATTTAAAATACGGCCCATTCCGGAAATGGCCCGTATTTACGGCAATAAAAGTGAATGAGTGAACGTATTTACGGGCCGTAAACGCAACTTCTTTACGGTACTTTAAAGCAATGAATGAACGTAAAAGGCACGTAAATACGGCCCGTAAACGGAACGTATAAAAGGAGCCTAAAGGGAACGCAAATACGGCACGTAAACGGGCCGTATAAAAGGCACGTAAAAGGAACGTAAATACAACACGAAAGCGGGACATAAATACAGTTCCGTATGTAAATCAAAATTTTATAATTGTAAAAAATACATCATCTGCGCATAATTGAACGTATGTTTTCAGCATTCTTTAGATTCCACCTTTTGCCATTCATTAATATGTTGCAACTAAAAAATTTCATATATCAATTATCCGTATCTACTACTATATTTACGGCTAGACCCGTATTTAACACGTAATATTGTGCCGTAATGTCACCACAATATCGGGCATACCCGTTCTCACAACCGTTTTTACGTTTCAGTCCGTATCTGTGTTTATTGGGACTAAAGGCTATTTGAATAATATTACGAAAACATAATTTGTACTTGTAAAATTTAGACTGTTTGTGACATTTTTTTGAATTTTTAGAATGCTTTTCTTCAGACTTATTAATTTAAAAATGGTGATAGAACCGGGGACCTTTCGGCTCGTAGTCGAACGCACCAGCGACTTTTCGCTCTTAGTCCAACGCACTAACCAGACGAGCTACCCAATATATGCACCCTGTACTATGGCATCAATTTCAATAGTTATTTCAGGCCTGAGGGTAGGAATTTACAGGCTCGAAGCCACAGTCTCCTGATCTATGTAGGAGTTTATATGCTCCAAGAAATGTATTAGCTTTACTAAAGGCTTGATTGAGTGGATATTGTTTAAGGTTAGCCTAAATTCGCATCCGTCCATGAACAGAACACGATAGGCATCCCTACCAAAGGCCATCTGAAATGATTCTGATCAGGAACGACTACGGTAATACTAATTTCAAATGCACGTCAAGCAACCTGATCCATCCGTTACTTTTTATCATTGCAAAAGTTATTGAGACGACTTTGTTCACAAAACTATTTTATGTTTGAAAAATCTCGAATTCGGTAAAAACAAAAATTTATATATACATCGAATGATATAAGATTAGGATAAGGGCAACATAACAGTATAGCAACTTCGAATATCGTCATGTTTTAAATCAGGCACTGAACAGTACCTTATTTGAAATCAAGCAGCCTGATTGCATCCTGAACTTAATTTTCACTCGGGTCTGCAACACATGGGAAAACACTACCATGTCTTGCTTTTAATCGTTTTAAACAGAAAAATGCATCAATATGATGAATATATTCATAAATATTATGAATTGTTCACCAATTACCAGATTCATAATAGGGGTACCACAATGCTCAATAAATGACATATTTATGAATGCAAATAATTTATGGACTGATTCCTTGGTTCATTTCATGAAAAAAAAAATTTCTGGAGTCACGGTCTATTTGGAACACCCAATGATATTAGGGATGTCAATCCCGAGATCCCGGGATCCCGGGATTTGAGTCAAATCAGTCCCGAAAAACTCATCCCGGGATCATCGTTAAATCCCGGGATTTTCGGGATTACAAAAAACGCTAGTAGATCAATTTTTAATAGTTTATTCAAAAGTCTTTCAATGTTTGTGTACACATTTTGTGAAAAAGTAAATCTAACATTTAATCAAGGTTTGAAACCTAAACGAATAACGGTTTCGATTTCGGTTTTTTCCGCGTTTTGGTTTCGGTTTTAGGTTTTTATTACGAAACGGTTTCAGTATACCGGTTCCAAGTTACGGTTTCGGTTTTGATTTCGCTTTTTGTATAAAATTTCTTTTAATTCCATATTTTTCAAATAACTTAACATTGCACTATGGGACATAAGCTTAGTCTAGCTCGCCGAAAATTGTACAAGAAAAAATTTTTATTTTGGGAATTCAAAATTTTATTAAATGACATTAAACATGCCTTGTACTTAAGATCTTCTATATAAAATAAAATATGTTTTCCTGTTTCTTTTTATGCTTTTTTAAAAACCGTTTTAAACTGGTATAAAACCGAAACGGTTTATTTCTGATTTTCGTATAACGGTTTCGATTACGGTTTCGGTTTTAAATGGATATCGGTTTTAAACGGATATCGGTTTCGGTTTCGGCTACGGTTTCAATCCTTGGATTTAAAGGACTAAAATCTTAAAACACTGACGTAAATAATAATGAATTACGTGCTTTTTGACTTTGAACAAATTCACACATTTTTAAAAATTACGTCACTTTCGACTAATAACACTGTTCGGCAATCATTTTCTCATATCATGCCTATATAATTTTAATGTACTGATTCGAACTGCGTTTTTAGTTTTTTCCGTATACGTAATATTTTGGAGAAAAATGCAATTTATTATTTTTGCATTTTTCACTGCATTTAAAAACAAACTTTTTTTTATAAAAAGACTAAACAGCCATTGAATAAAAATTAAAATAGTTATTGCCCATGAACAAGTCAACTTCGTCGTTTGAGATTTGGTTGCAATAACCGGTTAAATCACATACAACTTAAATAATTTTGAAATTAAAAGTTCAAATATTTCAAAATTTGTAAAACTATTTATTTTTTAAAAATTATATTTGTTTTTATAAAATATTGTTTTCCACAAAAAACCA
Source organism: Dryomyza anilis (assembly GCA_951804985.1). Taxonomy (NCBI): domain Eukaryota; kingdom Metazoa; phylum Arthropoda; class Insecta; order Diptera; family Dryomyzidae; genus Dryomyza; species Dryomyza anilis. The sequence continues at coordinate 100,278,781 of OX638130.1, read as the reverse complement.
ATATCCCAATAACAAATTTTGTTGATCATTCAAAATTTTAATTTTCTTATATTTGTACTAAAAAATAAATTTTAAATAAAAAGTATTAAAAAAATGTTTGATGATCAACTGGGGTTTATATATCGCGGATTTAGTATACCATGTATATTTGAATACCCAACCTGAAAAAAGATGCATTTGAATATATGACTTTTGTTTGACTTAAGCATTATAATTGTTTATTATTTAAACACAGATATGGTTATTTTATGTCTTTGCTATTATTTTTTTAAATCCCGGGACTAATCCCGGGATTCAAATTTTTTAGTCCCGAAATTTCGGGATTGAAAAATAGTCCGGGATTGACATCCCTAAATGATATACATGGTGTTTACAAAATTTCCATTACAAAAATTGATACAACCGTATACTTAATTATAACTTCTACAATGTATAGCCCCGAGAAAAAATATTACATTCATTGTAAAGATAATCGATCATAGTTTCTAGTAAAATTTTAATATTGGCATATAATTTGGTATGCTAGAAGATTTTTCTCATTAAAAAAAAAATAAATTTATAATTTATTACCACTTTTTTTTATAAAACTCCGTTTTTCTAAAGCAGAGTTTTATAAAAAAAAAGTTGTAATAAAATATTTATTTTTTTATTTTAATGAGAAAAATCTCCAAGCGCACCACATAAAATGTCAATATTAAAATTTTACTAGAAACTATGATCAATTATCTTTAAAATGAATGTAATATTTTTGCTCTGGGCGGCTATACATTGTAGAAGTTATAATTAAGTATACGGTTGTATCAATTTTTCTAAAGTAAATTTTGAAAACACCCTGTATATCATTGGGTGTTCCAAATAGACCCTAACTCTAGAACATTTTTTCATGAAATGAACCAAGGAATCAGTTCCTAAAATATTTGCACCCCAAAGCGGACCACCCTGTATATATGAAATTATTCATACTATTGAATATTATCATTATATATATGAATATATATTTTTTTTGTTTATAATATTTTTGAATATAATATTCAATACGATGAATATTGTTGAACAACTTTTGTTTCAAAATAAAATAATTTATGAAATTTTTTTTTTTTACAAATTTTTCAAAAAAAAAAAAATGATTTTAGAAAATAAAATTCGAAAAAATTTCCTTAAAAAATAGTTTATTAAAAAAAAAAAATACAAATAAAAAATTGTCTTAATTTTTTTTTTTCAAAAATTTATTTTTTTTAAATATATTTTTATAAATATAACTATTTATTAATAAAAAATTGTAACTATAAATAAATATATTACAAAACATTTTTATAATTTATGCAAATGTTGTTTGATTCGAAAACGATTCGCGAACTAAAAATGTAAAGCAGATTTTTATTTTTTAAAACAATTGTTTGTGCTTTTGCTCAACTTGTGTCACTGTCACTCACACCTATGCACATGCAGCAACTGTTTTTGTGATACAGCAACAACATAGTTAACTTTGCAAAACTTGTTGTTGCGCTGCACACGGCAACCAGCTTTTCATACGTGTGCGTGTGAATTCGCCGCACATGCGCCGCCCCACAACCAAGTCAGAACACATGTCAAACACACACAGAGACAGACAGACACAACGCCAACGAAAACAAATCATAAACAAAGATGGCTGAATTCGCTGAACAGCACACACACTAACGCAACACGCTGTGTACGTGTGTTGTTGTCTATTGCCATCTCGGTCGCACACAGGGCGGGGCATATCTTGCTGTCTTGTCGCACAACGAATACATTTCAAGAATTTGAAGAATTTTCGCCGCACATTCTTGAGCGCATTTTTCCGGTGAATTTTTATGTGTGTTTTGTTCTTGTTGTTGTAAATATTTGTAGAAACTTTGTGATACCGTTAGTTTTAGTTGAGATATTTCGATAAAGAGGGCGTGCGAACGAGCAGAGAGAGAGAGAGAGAGTGAGAACGCGTGAGCGAAAGACCGAGCGAGAGAGAGAGTTGAAAGCTAAAAGAGTTTGCTCTATTTAAACTCAAATGTTGAGTCAATTTTATTATTGAGTCTTGAGTCTACATTGTATCGCACAACTCGTGAGTTCCGCAGTTGGTTGAAAGACGCGATAAACGGCGAATGTATCTCGTCGCGCCAATTTTTTGTCCAAATTACCAGCAATAATTGCTTAATACGATGTTGAAACAAAAAAATGTTTTTTTCAGAAATCATTTATGTTGTCAGCGCTGTTTGTTGTTGTCTGTTTGACAACGTGCAACTGTCAACAACCAACTGACTGCGCCTCATGAGCAACTGTTGCTTGTCTGTAGCTGTCAGTTTTGTCAGTGATTATTTTGCTTTTCATAATTATTTCAGTTAATTTTTTTAAAATTTTATTTCCAAGAAAGTTTTCTTTGTAATATCAACAAATACAGTAGCAATTTGTTGCCCATCGTTGCACTTGCGCACTTGAGCAACTCAATTGTAACGCATACAGTGTTGCAATTATTGTTGTTGCTAGCATTTAGCATATTCTGGCGAACTGGTTTAACGTTGGCTGCATTTTATGCACATTTCGCTTTTCAAGTGGGTGGCAACTACAAAATGTTGCTGCTGCTGCTGCTCTGTTGTTAACCATTTACAATTAACAATTGTTGCTGCTGCATTAGAGTCGTCGTCTTGCCGTCGGCAACAGTTGTCGCAAATTCATTAACAACTTTTTTATGCATTTTATGCACGTGAAGATAATTACTATAATTATGCAGTATTCATAGCTGCTTTTCAGGTATATTAATGAAATAATTAAATGAAACTTTTAGTTTTAAAATTTTTCTTACAAGGTTTTTTTTTATATTTTCGTATCCTTAGTTAAAAACTTAGACAAGATTTTTGGCAAATATGTTAATATATTTAAAATATTTTAAGCTAACAAAAGCCGGATTTGTATTGTCTGCTTTCTGCCCGTTCCCAAAATATGCCGACAATCTGCCTTTCAAATTCCATTAAATTTGATAATCTGCTAATAATCTACAAACATCCATTTATTTGTGTGTTTTCCGAAAATATAGCGGAAATATTTCTAAAAAAAAAATACCAAACATTTTGTGTCGGGAATTATTCAAAATTAAAAGACATTCTTTTGGATATGTGATATGTGTCAAAAGTTGACTATAATCTGTCGCTAAATTTCTTAAAATTTGATAATCTACAAACGCTTTCCACAAACTTTGTTTTATGTATTATATATGGGGAGCCTTGGGTAATGTGGGACACGTTTTGATTTTCGTCCTAAAAAGTACATTTGAGTTTTTGTTGTTAATTCTTTTGAAGGTTCTATTCCATAGACAGGTTCATGATTTTACATTTACAGAATACCATTTATATGCTTTTTAATTGATTTTTGAGCAATTTCGGACCACTTGAAAAATCCTGGGGTAAAGTGGGAAACTTCCAAATTTTACCAAAATTTTAATGCTCACAACAAAGTCAATTATATTAAGAATAAAAAATATTACAATAAGGTAATCAAAAAAGATTAGTAATGCAAGAAAAAATAATTATAGACATCTTAAAGTCATATTAGGATAACACAAAAACAAATTGTGAATTTACTCATAGTCAGAATATTCTGAGTGATAATGGACACAGGTGTAGTTGCTGGTCGTCAAGTTCGTACATTTTAAGTATACATGCCGTTTGCAAATAATGCAGTTCACCGAATTGTTCAAATTTGATTGATTCGGGATTTTATTTATGCAAATTTTATAAAATTCAGATGAAGTTAAAGATTACCTACCGATGTACTCTTTTTGGTCCTGTTAACGGTTCGATTCTCTGCAATTTATTCTGCAATTCAGATCTTATCTCAGTTGAAGTCAAAATGTTGCTTTTCATTGGTTTGTGGCCACGATTAAAGTTATTTTTTGGCTAGCCAATTAAATAATTCATATAACACAATATATTAACTAAAATTACAATAAAATTTGCCTAAATTGCGTTTCCCACTTTACCACAGAACATGTTTCCCTGATCTCGAAATGCAATAAAAAGGGTATTCACTTGAATTTAACCATGTATGAGAAAGTTGATGCTATATCAAGACGCACTTGACAATCGTTTTTATATCTTTAAATGCTAAAATATGTCCAAAAATTTCAATTTCCCACACTACCCCATGTCCCACTTTACCCCAGGTGTTCGCCTACTTTAAGTTTCGTAGTAAAATTACAGAACTTTAATAATTTAGATGTGGACGATTCCACGTCAAATCAATACCAAATATTAAAATTTTGGCTTTGTCTTTGTCTTCTCAGAAAATTGTGGAATTTTGTACGATATATTTACGACTATGGATATGAAAACGGTTTAAAAATATCAATTCATTAAACGGTTTTATACCCATTTGATGCTCCCATACTATGAGATATTTTAAAAATCAATACAAATTAATTAAATAAAAATGGATGTTTAAAATGCAAATAAAAACTGTCTCAGCTATAAAGTACATACAACATTTTTCAAGTGTTCAAAACAGTACTTAATAGATCCCATATGGATGCAAAAAAAAAAACTTCCAAAATCCATATGGATTCAAGAAGTATACGGAGTGATATACAGCTAAACGGAAGCATTTTGGATTTTATGAAACAGATCTACACCCAGTGGAAAATATTATCAATGATACCTCTATGCCTCAGGATTATCGATGACCGATATCATTTTCGTCCTGCAAAGTATTGATGACATTTTTTTACAAATGTGCACCAGTTCATGCATGACGTGTCATTAACGATGTCATGTACTAGACATCTGCACAAAAGTATTTTAAGTTCCCTCTGCAACATATGCACTACTGCACTCTACAATATTGAGTGCATTTTGCAATGACAGTCGACAGTATTATAGTAAAATCTCTCCAACGAATACACTTTACTACAGTATTTGTTCCATTGAACTCAAATAGTGTTAAGGCATTTCTTTCAAGACATTCAATGTTTTAAAAAAAAAACCAAATGACACTACTGTCGCTGAAAATTCAACAAGTACAGTGAGTGCAGTGAGAGAGCACAACTAGTAACGAGTGAGAAGACGAACATTGAAAACAACAACAAATCTGCCGCTCGGCATTTTACGGCAGAATGTTGTTGTCGGTATTTATGAGTTTATAAAAAAAACAACAAACATTAAAAAAAAACACAAATTTTAAATTTTTGTACGACAAAAACAACGCATTGGCCTCAAAGCAATATATACAAAAAAATGTTGTTTTTCAAAAAAATTAAATAATGGAAAAAATGTTGTTCGATAAATAATAAACTTCTAATAAAATATTATATGATTTTTCTTATACCTTTTGTTTTTTTTTTTTGTTATATTTCAATATCAACGAAAACTCCTTAGAGTAAGAATGATAAAAAACTCAAAAATGCACTGAGTACTCTGTGTCAAACAGTTTATTTAAGTATTTGAATTTTTATTGCACATCATTATTGACCTCATTATTGACTAGAACTACGTCTTGTTTGTGTTTTGTTTTGACAGTACTTGTGTTTTGTTATTGTGAGCAACACATCCCTTTGATTTTCAAGCATAGATTAGGCTACAGTAAATGTTTTGAAATAAAATAAAAGTCTTAAAGTGGGTTTCAAATGCATTTGTGCACATGTCTAATAGATACAGCAACGAAGACATTTCATCAGATGATTGTCATATACATATGAAAACATTGACAATTTGATGGGTTATTTAAGACTTGTCGTAAAAAGCTGCATTAATGATATCTTAATTGACAATATGTTTATAATGAACTTGTTTTTTTGAACATATTTTTGCACCAAACCCTCCAATTGCTCTTAGCTTCTTTTTCGATACCTACACTAAGAAAACGAAAGATGGTTGAAAAGTATTAGAACCTTAAACATCATTGCGGTTGCAAATTATTCAAGTCAAATATTCAACACTTTTTGTGTTATTTAGACAATATTAATAGTTTTGCATTAATATCTGTGGAATATGTGAATATTTGCAGCAATGCTACATTTTTCTCTAGTAGTTGCAGTGAATCTACCTCAAATATTAAATTTTTTTTGATGTTTATAAGAAAAATCTCACAAATAATACAAAATATGTGATGTTTACAAATTATTTAAATTTTTACAGCAAATTTATTTGTATTTCCTGCATATTGGAATTGTTAAAGCGAGTAGTATTTTAGTTGCAGCAACACTCTCATAAACTTTCTGTTTTCTTAGTGTAAGAACATAATTTCTAAATATCAAGAATAATTGCTTTTAGTTACTTTTAACAGGCAGACAGGCACACAAACAAACAGAAGGCGATGAAAGACAGATATCGCAAAACAAAGCATACGATTGAATATTACAGTCAAAGCAAGATCGAAGAAAACAACACAACACATACATGAACACGTGTTCTTTTTGCAAAGAATACAGCAAAAATTTTGCGTGTTCTTTTTCGATTTGAATAGTCAATAAATTAACTTCTCAAAATCCAGGGGAATAAATCTTGTAAAGTTTTTTGATAACTAAGTTATTTGCTTTCTTAATATTTAGATGATAAATTCTAGAATTTTAGTAGCATTTTATTGATATTAGTGAAATTCTGCTATTTTTCATTTGAGCCGAATTCCGCTACAGTTTTAAAATTTTATTTCGCTTTTAAGAGTGTTTTAAATGTAAGATATAACATTTGGTTACTTAACAATTATAAATAATGACCGTTAAATATAAATCAAGTCAAAGATTTTAGAGTAAGATATAATGAATCGTAAAAAAATGATTTTACTCTACAAAAAAAGAAAATTTCATTGTATTATTGCTATTTAAAACTGCACCACAGACCTTTTCACAATCAGCATGAGAAATCAGCATCGTCGATGCCCTTGACAGGTTTCACAGACAAAGTATTGATTTTAATCGGCAATGGCGGCATAAAAACTAATTGAACTTTAATCAAAAGCATGGAATTATTATTGAACATTTGAATATATAGAAAAAAAGTAAACTATACATAAAAAATAAATAAAAATCGACGAGCCCTCGCCGAATGACTATAGTGATGAGCACCACGATATACTCGAAAGTATAATGGAAATAAAAGTAAAAAAAAAAAATCATAAAAGCCCAACCCAAAAAAAGAACGCATCAAAAAATTACGCTTTATGCGGATTAAAAGTACAGACAAACCAACAGATACAAATGGCTAAAATTTGGCATAACAGAGACGCACACCCAATATTTGAAGTCTAAGGGATATAAATGTGAATTTGATTAAATTGCAATGAAGTATTGATTAATCAAATATAGAAAAATTATATATTTGAGAAACTATTCGAAAGAGTTAATTTAAAAATACTGATGATGCACTTAAACCAATATTAGAAACTCCAATAATTCAAATGTATCTTCTAGATACATTTGCAATATCAAATATTGTATCTATTTACAGCAGTTATTGTTTGGATATTTTTGAGACACATTTTTAAGTTTTTTATGTATTTTTTTTTTATTATTTAAAATATGCTTTACTTGCATATATCTTTGAGATACATTTGGTATTTATGAGACCCATCCATAAATTTTCTAAATAACTTTAATTCTTTTAGAATAAAAATATTTAACACAAATTAGCTGCATAAAACATTTGAATACATTTGAAATATAAAAATTTTAGATTTAGGATTGAAAATTTTAGATTAGATATTTTGCTGATACATCTTTGAGATACATTTTGTTAGTAAAAACTCAAATTATTGGAAAAGAGTTTTCAAAAACATTTTTCAAATTACATTTTGTATCTATAAAACCAAAACTATGAATTCAGATATATTTCAGATACATCTTTGAGATACATCTTTGAGATATATCTTTCAGATACATTGAGATAGATTATTTTTATATAAATATATTTTTACAATTTAAATATTAAAAATTAAACATTTTACAATCATTTATATTAGCATAAAATTATTTAAATATTTTTAGGCAACTCATTAAAAATTTAAAACCATTAGACATAAAACAATTTGTTATTTGTATCTGCTAGATACTTTGAAATTTTCTTAAGCATTTTAATGTTGATTTTTTAATTTTCAACATTTTGCGCAAAATTTGCATTCACTAGATTTAGAGTTCAAAACTCTTGCCCGAAAAACCAACAAACAAACATTCAATTAGAAAAGTAAACAAACCGAACGAACGTACGAAGGAAGGCACGCATCCGATGGATGGCGTAGCCAATAATCCATCTAAATAACCAACGGATGTTTCCGGCTAAATATAGATGCAAAACTAAAAAAAAAGTAGAAAAAACACACGCAGCATGCGTAAAACTTACACTACTCAACATGATTCTTTGAAATGGTTATCACATGTATCATTTCTATATAATTCTTGGGTGCTGATTTGACTACATACTTAGATTTTTCTTAAGATGTAACGTTGCTCTAGTAGAAATTGTCCTATTGTCTTGATAAGGAACTCAACAATGTGTTTTTATCTTGTCATAACCCTGGCCAGCATCATGATCAAGTCTTCCTTAATAAGGTAAATTTCTACTAGAATATTGGCAAAATTGTAATCGATCTGTTAGAGTCTTTTTATTCTCATTTTAAACTTAAAAAATTACAGTACTTTACAAAACTGGTTTTCCAAAAAAACTTTTAAAGCATTTTTTCTTAGAAATGTCTAGACTAATTTAAATATCAAAATAAATCCCAATATTCCAATTAACTTTCGAGATATTTGTAACTAAACTCAATAAATTAATATTTATGTTATATTTTTTATTTATTTTTTTTTATTATTAAAATATCAAAAAACATAAAAATTATTTATAATTATCTATAACATATTTCAAACTAACGATCAAAATTGTTATCGGTTTTATATTTTGAAATATAAAAATGATGTATGGGATTTACATAGCAAATTTTTTCTAATTTTTTCAAGTAGTGTAATTTTTGTTGTTCTTATATGCTGCGTTGATTTTCGCTTTTTTTTTTGCAGTTTCCTATTTTTATAGAGTTTTTCGCTAAAAACAACAAACACATTTTGTACTTTTAAACATCAGTGTTGCAAAACGTGGCATGAAGATCCATCAGATACTTCCGTAGCCTCAAGTTGAAAAGTTTCTTGACGTCATTTTATAGTTTTTTTTTCTTTCATTGGTTTTCTTTAGTATGCTCTTTATAAAGCTTTTTATTTAGCTTTTTGAAAATATATGACTTTTTTGTATTGTAGATTTTTGTTTTTTTTTTCTATTTTCTTTTTTGTTTGAACCATAACTGCATGGTATAAACCGCATGTTGTGACTCCACAACTCATGACTATTAGAGCTCTTGGGATCCATTAGTAGCGAGAGTCAAAGATGTTGCTGCATTTTGCAGTCAAACATAACAAATGTGGTGGACAACAGCAACAGCAGCAGCAGCAACAACAACAGGAAGAACAATTACATGGAGTCAGCAACATAAACAAACGCATCCCGTGGTTTGTTTTCCATGTCATTATTTTATTTTATTATTTGAACTTGGCACAGTGTGGAAAAAATTTGAAATTTAAAGTGAAATTTAATTTTTAGTGAAAAATTGATTTTTTTTTAGTGATAAATTGAATTTTTAGTGAAAAACTTAATTTTTAGTGAAAAATTTGAAGTATCAGTTAAAATTTGAATTTTAAGTTATAAATGTAATTTTGAGTGAAAATTTAATTTTAAGTTATAAATTTAATTTTGAGTGAAAATTTAATTTTTAGTGAAAATTAAATTTTAAGTCATAAATTGAATTTTTAGTGAAAGATTGAATTTTTAGTTAAAAATTGAATTTTTAGTCAAAAATTGAATTTTTAGTTAAAAATTGAATTTTTAGTTAAAAATTGAATTTTTAGTTAAAAATTTAATTTTAGTTAAAAATTGAATTTTTAGTTAAAAATTGAATTTTTAGTTAAAAATTGAATTTTTAGTTAAAAATTGAATTTTTAGTTAAAAATTGAATTTTTAGTTAAAAATTGAATTTTTAGTTAAAAATTGAATATTTAGTTAAAAATTGAATTTTTAGTTAAAAATTGAATTTTTAGTTAAAAATTGAATTTTTAGTTAAAAATTGAATTTTTAGTTAAAAATTGAATTTTTAGTTAAAAATTGAATTTTTAGTTAAAAATTGAATTTTTATATAAAAATTGAATTTTTATATAAAAATTGAATGTTTAGTTAAAAATTGAATTTTTAGTTAAAAATTGAATGTTTAGTTAAAAATTGAATGTTTAGTTAAAAATTGAACTTTTAGTTAAAAATTGAATTTTTAGTTAAAAACTGAATTTTTAGTTAAAAATTGAATTTTTAGTTAAAACTAAACTTTAAGTTAAAATTGAACTTGTGGTATAAATTGAATTTTTAGTGATAAATTGAATTTTTAGTGAACATTTTGAAGTTTCAGTTAAAATTTGAATTTTAAGTTATAAATTTAATTTTGAGTGATAATTTAATTTTTAGTGAAAATTAAATTTTAAGTCATAAATTCAATTTTTAGTGAAAGATTGAATTTTTAGTTAATAAATTGAATTTTTAGTTTAAATTTGAATTTTTAGTTAAAAATTGATTTTTTAGTTAAAAACTGAATTTTTAGTTAAAAATTGAATTTTTGGTTAAAAATTGAATTTTTAGTAAAAAATTGAATTTTTAGTAAAAAATTGAATTTTTAGTTAAAAATTGAATTTTTAGTTAAAAATTGAATTTTTAGTTAAAAATTGAATTTTAGTTAAAAATTGAATTTTTAGTTAAAAATTGAATTTTTATATAAAAATTGAATTTTTATATAAAAATTGAATTTATAGTTAAAAATTGAATTTTTAGTTAAAAATTGAATGTTTAGTTAAAAATTGAACTTTTAGTTAAAAATTGAATTTTTAGTTAAAAACTGAATTTTTAGTTAAAAACTGAATTTTTAGTTAAAACTGAATTTTTAGTTAAAAATTGAATTTTTAGTTAAAAATTGAATTTTTAGTTAAAAATTGAATTTTTAGTTAAAAATTGAATTTTTAGTTAAAAATTGAATTTTTAGTTAAAAATTGAATTTTTAGTTAAAAATTGAATTTTTAGTTAAAAATTGAATTTTTAGTTAAAAATTGAATTTTTAGTTAAAAATTTAATTTTTAGTTAAAAATTGAATGTTTAGTAAAAAATTGAATGTTTAGTTAAAAATTGAATTTTTAGTTAAAAAATGAAATTTAGTTAAAAATTGAATTTTTAGTTAAAAATTGAATTTTTAGTTAAAAATTGAATTTTTAGTTAAAAATTAAATTTTAAGTTAAAATTGAGTTTGTGGTGAAAATTGAATTTTTAGTTAAAAATTGAATTTTTAGTTAAAAATTGAATTTTTAGTTAAAAATTAAATTTTAAGTTAAAATTGAGTTTGTGGTGAAAATTGAATTTTTAGTTAAAAATTGAATTTTTAGTTAAAAATTGAATTTTTAGTTAAAAATTGAATTTTTAGTTAAAAACTGAATTTTTAGTTAAAAATTGAATTTTTAGTTAAAAATTGAATTTTTAGTTAAAAATTGAATTTTTAGTTAAAAATTAAATTTTTAGTGGTGAAAATTGAATTTTTAGTGATAAATTTAATTTCTAGTGATAAATTTAATTTTAAGTCATGAATTGAATTTTTAGTTAAAATTTGAATTTTTAGTTAAAATTTGAATTTTTAGTTAAAAATTAAATTTTAAGTTAAAATTGAATTTGTGGTGAAAATTGAATTTTTAGTTAAAAATTGAATTTTAGTTAAAAATTGAATTTTTAGTTAAAAATTGCATTTTTAGTTAAAAATTAATTTTTTAGTGGTGAAAATTGAATTTTTAGTGATAAATTTAATTTCTAGTGATAAATTTAATTTCTAGTGATAAATTTAATTTTAAGTCATGAATTGAATTTTAAGTTAAAAATTAAATTTTTAGTTTAAAATTGAATTTTGAGTTAAATTGAGTTTTTTTGGTTTAAATTTGATTTTTAGTTAAAAAGTGAATTTTAGCTGAAAAATAGCATTTTAGATGACAAATAAATTTTGAGTCATAAATTTATTTTTTAGTTAAAAATTGAATTTTTAGTTAAAAATTGAATTTTTAGTAAAAATTGAATTTTTGGTTAAAACTTTAATTTTTAGTTAAAAATTGAATTTTAGCTGAAAAATTAATTTATAGGTAAAAATTTTATTTTTAGTTAAAAATTAAATTTTTGGTTTATAATTGAATTTTTGAGCTAAAAATTGAATTTTTAGTTAAAATTGAATTTGTAGTGAAAATTGAATTTTAAGTCATAAATTGAATTTTTATTTAAAAATTGAATTTTTAGTTAAAAATTGAATTTTTAGTTAAAATTTGAATTTTTAGTTAAAAATTGAATTTTTAGTTAAAAATTGAATTTTTAGTTAAAAATTGAATTTTAGTAATTAGAAATTAGTTAAAAAATGAATTTTTAGTTTAAAATTGAATTTTTAGTAGATTAAAAACAATATAAAATAGAGAATAAATTTTGTTTGTTTCCTTTATTTAAACAAATTTCGTTTTTGAAAAGTTCATTGATCTTCGCCCTGTTTTCCAAATGATAAATGATGGTGTGGAACAATTTATGTAGTATATGCTAACGATTTATGTTTTTGTTTAATGGATTAATTATGTATTATCTTTTTTATGGCTGAAAAAATCACTAATATTATATTATTTTTATAATGTTATGGAGTAAATAAAAAATCCTTGAGATACTGACAGAACAATTTTAGTTATTATTTCAATATTGTTAGAACTAAATAAAAAGGTATTGCCACAAATATAAATTTTAAACATATTATTTATCCTATATTTATGGTATGTAAAATAATAATCCCTAAACAGGGTTTAATAGGGTGCCGAAGATTATCCGATGTTCAGATATTTTATTTTTTTTATTTAAAGAAGATTTAAAAGTACATAACATAATTTTGAATTCAAACATAAATTAATATTGCCAGCGTCTCCTATTAAAATTAATGATTTTTATATTTGAGCCAGCCGTAATAATCGTTGTCAGTTTTATTGTTGCTGTAATAAGGGGTTTGTTCCATAATGCTTGGACGCACGCAGCTTTTGTATGTTTTTGATTAGTATTTAAAACGGAATTTGGAGGTTTAGTAAAGAAGCATAATAACTTGGTCATTATTAATGGTTAAGCAACAGCTTAATAGTTTTTCTTTCAAGTTAATCAAGTGTTATTGATATTCATTATAAATCGATTAAAAATATAAAAATATAAAAATATGAAAATAAAAGAATATAAAAGAATATAAAAATATAAAAATATAAAAATATAAAAATATAAAAATATAAAAATATAAATATATAAAAATATAAAAATATAAAAATATAAAAATATAAAAATATAAAAATATAAAAATTTAAAAATATAAAAATATAAAAATATAAAAATATAAAAATATAAAAATATAAAAATATAAAAATATAAAAATATAAAAATATAAAAATATAAAAATATAAAAATATAAAAATATAAAAATATAAAAATATAAAAATATAAAAATATAAAAATATAAAAATATAAAAATATAAAAATATAAAAATATAAAAATATAAAAATATAAAAATATAAAAATATAAAAATATAAAAATATAAAAATATAAAAATATAAAAATATAAAAATATAAAAATATAAAAATATAAAAATATAAAAATATAAAAATATAAAAATATAAAAATATAAAAATATAAAAATATAAAAATATAAAAATATAAAAATATAAAAATATAAAAATATAAAAATATAAAAATATAAAAATATAAAAATATAAAAATATAAAAATATAAAAATATAAAAATATAAAAATATAAAAATATAAAAATATAAAAATATAAAAATATAAAAATATAAAAATATAAAAATATAAAAATATAAAAATATAAAAATATAAAAATATAAAAATATAAAAATATAAAAATATAAAAATATAAAAATATAAAAATATAAAAATATAAAAATATAAAAATATAAAAATATAAAAATATAAAAATATAAAAATATAAAAATATAAAAATATAAAAATATAAAAATATAAAAATATAAAAATATAAAAATATAAAAATATAAAAATATAAAAATATAAAAATATAAAAATATAAAAATATAAAAATATAAAAATATAAAAATATAAAAATATAAAAATATAAAAATATAAAAATATAAAAATATAAAAATATAAAAATATAAAAATATAAAAATATAAAAATATAAAAATATAAAAATATAAAAATATAAAAATATAAAAATATAAAAATATAAAAATATAAAAATATAAAAATATAAAAATATAAAAATATAAAAATATAAAAATATAAAAATATAAAAATATAAAAATATAAAAATATAAAAATATAAAAATATAAAAATATAAAAATATAAAAATATAAAAATATAAAAATATAAAAATATAAAAATATAAAAATATAAAAATATAAAAATATAAAAATATAAAAATATAAAAATATAAAAATATAAAAATATAAAAATATAAAAATATAAAAATATAAAAATATAAAAATATAAAAATATAAAAATATAAAAATATAAAAATATAAAAATATAAAAATATAAAAATATAAAAATATAAAAATATAAAAATATAAAAATATAAAAATATAAAAATATAAAAATATAAAAATATAAAAATATAAAAATATAAAAATATAAAAATATAAAAATATAAAAATATAAAAATATAAAAATATAAAAATATAAAAATATAAAAATATAAAAATATAAAAATATAAAAATATAAAAATATAAAAATATAAAAATATAAAAATATAAAAATATAAAAATATAAAAATATAAAAATATAAAAATATAAAAATATAAAAATATAAAAATATAAAAATATAAAAATATAAAAATATAAAAATATAAAAATATAAAAATATAAAAATATAAAAATATAAAAATATAAAAATATAAAAATATAAAAATATAAAAATATAAAAATATAAAAATATAAAAATATAAAAATATAAAAATATAAAAATATAAAAATATAAAAATATAAAAATATAAAAATATAAAAATATAAAAATATAAAAATATAAAAATATAAAAATATAAAAATATAAAAATATAAAAATATAAAAATATAAAAATATAAAAATATAAAAATATAAAAATATAAAAATATAAAAATATAAAAATATAAAAATATAAAAATATAAAAATATAAAAATATAAAAATATAAAAATATAAAAATATAAAAATATAAAAATATAAAAATATAAAAATATAAAAATATAAAAATATAAAAATATAAAAATATAAAAATATAAAAATATACAAATATAAAAATATAAAAATATAAAAATATAAAAATATAAAAATATAAAAATATAAAAATATAAAAAATAATGCAAACAGCAATAAATATTTGCGAAATGAAGTCGCCTGTTAATTTAGGTTTTACTCTAATTACTCTTGAGCGCAAGTCTTAACACTCTCAATTTGAGTAATTTTGACTTAATTCGATTAACACTCAAAATATTAGCAGGCCTGCGCTTTGTGAAACTGCAAAATTGCACTCATTGCAATAGAGTCACTCCTTACAATTGAGTAAAACGTTGAGTTCTTTATTTCTACTCAGTTAATACTTTACAAAGCGCTCGAAATGAGTGAATTACTTCAAATGTTACTCATTGCATGCATTAATGCACTAACGTTCTCACTCACAGTAACCTGTGCTCTTTGCACTGACTCCCCTGTGCGCTCACTCTCCCGAATGCAATTGCAAAAACAATTACTTATTTGCAGACAAGTGTGTGTTTGCTGTGTGTTCGGCAACACGTACATCGTGTGTGTGTCTTTGTTTGATGTTGTTGAAGGACCTTTCGACGCCATGTCTTTATAAAATACGAGCTGTGCTTGAGCTTGGCTGCAGCATCGAGAGCTCATCGTCGGTGCTTCGGCTCTTCGTTCTAACGACAAACGACCGCACCACTCCGCTTTGCTCGGCATCGCACCGACAAGCTTTTCGTCCTGCCAGAACGTGTTTCCTTGGCGTGTATCCTGCATATGCTTTGCGCGTACAAACTCACAAACACATTTTGTAGTATGTGTGAACGTGACACAAACACTAGATTAATTTTTAAATGCTTTTTTATTGGTGCTCTTTGGCGGTGCAGAGCGGCACCGACAGACGAGCAGAGCAACAGTGTGCCTGAGAGCGAGTGAGAAAGTTTTGATTGTGCGAAAGAGAACGAGACAGCAAGGAATACGACGAATTAAGCGCAACGAAAGGGCGGCAAGTGACTGAATTGGATGGATGATCGGATGAATGAATGGACGAACGGATGGACTGACGGACGGATGGAGAGTCAGACAGTAGGATGAACAGACCAAGAGTGAAACAACTGAATGACAGCCAACCGTAAGCATATTGTCATCCAAGTCAGGCAGTCGTTTGTGCAACGATTATCTGCTTCTTTTACGTAGGGTTTCAATCCTGATGAGAAAAACCCTGCAAAAATTCGC
Organism: Dryomyza anilis; assembly: GCA_951804985.1. Lineage (NCBI taxonomy): Eukaryota > Metazoa > Arthropoda > Insecta > Diptera > Dryomyzidae > Dryomyza > Dryomyza anilis. The sequence goes on along the minus strand of OX638130.1, from coordinate 100,262,232 downwards.
GAAACATAAAATCGTGTTTGGGAAAAAAACGTTGCTATAGAAATCCATTACATCAATACTATCTAAACTTTATATTTAGCTTTTTTCCAAACATGAAATGTTTTCAAGAAAATTTGCGATGAAAATTTCAAGTCACTTTTTAATATAGAGAAGTTACAGAACTTGTCAAAAGAAAACTTATAATACTTTATTCTCAATTATTAAGACAAATTTTAATATAAAAAGAATTATTCATGCTTGAATTTATTTTAAAAATATGTATTAGGATCCAAACTAGAAAAAAATACTCTGCAAATATTTCCGTATTCGAACCCTCTGTCGCTCTACACTTTCTCAAAATTTATTAGTCAAGCTTCATCGGAAGTACATTCGATGCAATTGTAATTCAATTAGATTTTTGCATTGAGTGTAAAAAATGGGTTGAGTAACAGAGACAAGTAGGCTAATGGTAGGTTCTATAAGAGAGACAAGAACATCAAACATAAGTAGGGTAAAAGAGTAAGAGAGAGAGAGCGAGCAATCCAACGAGCAAGCAAGAGCTTAAGAAGAGCATATTGACGCATATCCTTGCCTTGTATCCATTCGTTTTGTTTGTTCTGTGGGTTCGGAGCAGTTCGGAGGGTAAGGTAAACGGAAAAGAGAAAGAGTCATGTATTTACAACAATAACAAAACCGCTTACATAGTCATTATTATTAAAATCATCATCTCTTCAACATGTTCTTCATCATCATTCTCGCATACAATGAAACACCGTGCAAAAAAAAAGGGATTTTCTGGTATGTTCACATTGTTGTTGTTGCCCTTGTTTTTGTCCTTGTTGTTGTATGCATAAGTTGTATGCTCGCCACGACTTTCATTGTTGTTGTATTTGTAGCTTACAACGTGTTGAGGCTTCACAGCAACACTTTTATATTGTAATATTTTTGGAGGAGGGAGGAGTAGACGCAGGGATCCAAATTAAATTGAAATTTGCGCTTGATTTCCATGGGTGTCCGTCTGTTCGTCTGTCTGTGTGTTGGAGTGCGTGCTTTTCTATTAAGAAAGTTGTAGATGGCGATGTTACTGCAGAGTTTTAAATACAGGGTATTTATAGAAAATTTCATTAGAGATACCTAGAGTACTTAGAACCAGTTGGGAAGGTTAGATCACATGGGAAATTTTAAAGTAGGTGTAATTATGATAGTTAGGATTATCAAAATTATAGTCGGTCTAAGCCGACTATAAATACCCTACACATATGTGTGGTTACCATTCAAAGTGATATATAGGTCACCAGGGTATACGAATCCTGAAAATAACTACAAACATTCAATCGCTGAAGAATTTCCATTCATTTGATACCCATATTTACAAATGGGTAGGTGTACCGAATTTCGATTTTTTTTTTGTGAACCACAAGTCTTTTCGCCGGAAAACATTATTATCATGTATTTGAGCATGATGTCAATATATATTTGACCAACAAAGTTTACCTAAGCACGTATACATAAAAATTGATCTTTATATGTACATTTTATATGTGGTATTTGAACATAAGTGGTCGGATCATAGGTCACCATGGACCGATCTCGCCAATTTTTTCGCACATACAGCGTAGGTATATTAGTAATCTAAGTTATAAGTTTCATTTATCTAGCTCTTCAATTTTAAAAGTCTTAGGGATTTCAACAGACAGACAGACAGACGGACAGACAGACGGACAGACAGACAGACGGACAGACGGACATCGCTAAATCGACTCAGGAGGTCATGCTGATCAAGAATATATATACTTTTCCATACCGGCGATGCTTTCTTCTGGGTGTTACAAACGGCGTACCAAACTGAATATACCCTTTCACTCTTAGTGTAGGGTATAAAAAAAAAGTTCCGTAATCCCAATTTTTTTCCCAATATCTCTTTATCTTTAATAATAACCACTTTGGCAGTTCACCCACTTTTAAAGTTTAACAAATTATACACGAACTTTCCTAATAAGAATTTCCCTGACAACAATACTTGCACCATAAGGCTTCTCGTAATCCTACATGTGATCCTAGAAATGTTGGTCCATCAAAAACCTGTGTTCATCAGCTTAAGATGTTGTTCTCATCGAGTTATTGTTGGGAATGTTGATGTAGAAGATGTTGAGTTCATATTCCCAATGTTAGTGTTCCCAACATCAGCCTTTATAAAACCACAATTACTAGTTGACGTAACTATTCAATACGTAATCCTCCCAATAGTGACCTGTCCTTTTACTCAGCAAGATAATCCAAACAACAACCTCTTCTATACTGCAACCTACATCTTAAACATGTTAAAAGAGTATATGCTATCGTCCTAGCAAACCGCGATATGAAAAAAGCCTTCGGGTCAGTTGGAATTTTGTCCATTTGTTGAAGAAGTGCGCGTCAATGCTGGCTTGTACGTTGCATAACCTATTCAACATCTCCTAGACGAAAGGAGTGTTTTCATCTTATTGGAAACGAATTACTCAGAACCACCGACGACTTAATGGCGGTCCTCTCCGAAAAGTGGAATAATTGTATTCCCCTTTTCGGGGAGAGTATGGTTGTAGCTCTAGATATTTCAAAGGCCTTTGATCGAGTGTGGCATGAAACCTTCGTTTCAAAACTAATTACATATGGTGTCGGTAATTATTTTACTCGATCGATATGAAGTTTTCTTCAGGGTCGTTCAATACGAGTTGCGATGGTTGGTGTTTTTTCAGAACAACATTCCATCAATTATGGAGTTCCGCAGGGTTCCGTCCTATCACCTGTCCATATTTTTTTATTTTGATCAGTGACCCTCTGTCATCGACCCAGAACCCAATCCATTTCTTTGCAGATGACAGTAACATTTGCCATTCATATTCGTTCAATCTTTGGAGATTGACAGTTAAATACGCACGATGAATGACACATTAAATAATGACCTTAAACCAATCTCCGATGGAAGTCTTGGAAATATAGTTGATTTTAATGCAAGCAAGATATCTTACAAGTAAGTAGCCGCGGTAGCTCAGTGGTTTGTGCGTTGGACTGCGAGCCGAAAGGTCCCCGGTTCAAGCCTGTACTGGGGCTAAGAACATCTTTTCATAGAAACATTTTTCTATACCGCGCTACCTCTCGGCAGTAAATGGCAAACCTACGAGAGTAAAACATTGCCTATGAAAAGCTCTCACCCGCCGTTCGGATTCGGCAATAAACTGTAGGTCCCACCACTTTGAGTACAAATATAAAAACGCATAGCTCAAAATGGTGATGGAGCTCGGGGAGTTCTTATAGGACTGTAGTGCCAAACTATTATTATTATAGATATCTTACAAAAGACTGGATACACCCCTCTTTCCTCTCAAATATGCGCTGTGGATGTTGTGCAGTCAGTTGCTCTTGAGGTTCGCGGCAATGTGAACTCCGCTGGAATCAATCAATTTGTTGATGTGTGATGTGTCGAAAAAAGCGTCCAAGTGCCTCGGTTTCCTGAAAAGGTGTAAGACATACTTACCTCGTGCTGACTTACACACTGTCTGTACCACCTATATCCGGCCTAAGATGCAATAAAATTCCCACATTTGGGCAGGAGCTTCCAAATATTTTTTGGTATCTGGACCGAATTCAACAACGTGCGATATATTTAAAAGGAGATGAAAATATTTCAACCACTATTGGTTCCCTTGAGCACCAAAGAACCGTAAGGTTTGTAATTCTTAGAGAGCACACGACCTGGTGGAATTAGGCCATACATTTTCGGCCGGATTCGACCAGGTCGTGTGCTCTTTCGTTCTACACGGGCATCGAACCAAGCCCACTCCTTCGTAGTTCACTCGGTTCTCATCAGTATCACGCATTACAGTAAAAATTCGTTCTTCAGTCGCACGATCCGTTCGTGAAACAATCTCCCTGCGTCTGTTTTTCCCGACATTTTTAATATTGGGAAATTTAAAGCAAACATCTACCGACACTACTCCAACTTTCCTCTTCCTATTAACCTATAATTATACCCTACACCTATGATGTACAGGGTATATTAAGTTTTTGCAGTTATTGTAACGCTTAGGAGGCGTGTCCGATATGAACAATTATATATATTCTTGATCAGCATCACTACCCGAGTGTGTTTAGCTATTTACGTCTGTTCGTCTGTCTGTCCGTCTGCCTGTCTGTCCGAAAACGTAGTAACTTAAGAAATACTTCTCAGAATGCGATGAAATTTCTTTTCAATATGTTTTAGCCAAAAGTAGGAAGGAAATGAGCCAAATCGGTCAACAGACACGCCCACCTCCCATACAAGTCACTTTTATATAAGTCTTTAGGAACTAATAACTCGAAAAGTATTCAAGATATAGTTATAAAATTTAAAATGTATTGTTGGAATTATCCTAAAAATATGTGGTCCAAAAATGGGCGTGATCCGCCCACATTTTTTAAAATTATTTTCCGGGTTTTCATATAGGAAATTTTAGCCGTGAATTATTAAAATCAAATCTATAAAATATTAGCCTAAAAAAACTTAAATATATTAAATATAAGAAGTAAATTTCTGATATGTGAATAATATACCAATGTCGGGGGGACGTTCTGCGTAATTAATAACTTAAATTAAGGTATACAATTAAATATCCCACATTAATATCCCCACCAAAGGTGTAGCGTATTCCATAGTCGGGTCCGACCGACTATAAAGTCCCCCCAATGTGACCGTACTTACCCATGTTTTTTTCTTACGACCAACACTGTATGTTGCATTAATAGGGGGCATCCTCTGAGCATTGGTTAAGTTGTAAAAAAATCTATTAAAATCTATTTATACTTCAAGATGAATGTTTTCAACAAGAAATTTCCCGACAACGATACTTCCAACATAAGATATTTGTATTCCCAAGATAGATCTCATCTACAACAATCTTTCATACTTCATACCGACTTAAGTACCAGCACCATCAGAATAAGTATTTTTTTTTTATGTTCCATAAAAAATGTTTCGAGTTTGGTTAGATGTATTGTATCAAGAAGTTTATTTTCTTACGTTTTCAAAAAGTTTTCAGTTTGAGTCTATTTATTTTTAAATTTTCGAATTATTTCTCTCTAAACTACTGTAAACTACCCTGTACCTAATAAATTCCACATTTAAGGTCATGTCGTCATGATTTTCACGACAACCACAGCAACAACAAACACAACAACAAGGACGTCTATGGCGTTGATGATGCCTCGGGCGTCATTGTTTTATTTAAACGCGTACCGTGCAACAGGACGTCGAAAAGTCGAAAGGCAACGCGTGATTTCTATGCGTTGTGGGTGGCTTTAAGTTTTGTGGGTGTCTGGGGTGTAGTCCTGGGCGGATTGTTGTGTGTTTGGGTCTGGGGACGATGCGCGCGACTCATGGGTTTTGGCGGCAAATTTTGAGCGTAGCCATTATAATGCGGTGCGGCGCAGAACGACGACAATGACGAGGAATGAAGTGGATTTTAATAAACGGCCAAAAGACGAAAAAGGGAATAATGTGGACGACGGCAACGGTTCATGTTTATTGGTTTTCTTATTATAACCCGAATATGTTGGAAAAAAAGGGGGGTCAAAGCGGAGCAGTTATTATGGAGCGTAATAAAAGACGGGTTTTTGGGGGGGTTGGTATTGGGAAGGTTGCTTTCGGGAAAGACGAAGTGGTTGTTGTCGGGAAGTTTAGGATCGACATGTTTGGGAAGTGATGTCAGGACAGTTCTCTTGTGGGACATGTTGGAGGAAATGTATGATGTCGGGACGTTCCATGTTAGGTGGGTGACGGTTAGAACGGTTGATGTGCCAGGAAAGTTGATGTTGGGCATACTGTTTTTTTTTTTTATTTCATAGCAAACATAACGTTGTGTGTAACTGGTGGCTGTTATTATTGTGCGCTGAAGATGATCATTAAAATGATGATGACGATGGCGATGGGCTCATTTCTCCGTCGAGGACCAGTGTAATCATCGTGTACCGCGCGTCGGATTACAAATTATCATTTTGTGTTGCGGTGATTAAGATAATGGGGCACTCGTGCGCGGTGTTTAGTGCTCGGGGCACGCGGCACGATACGCGATTGCGACTGACTGCCAGTTTTTACCGAGGGTGAGCAGGGTGCTGCTGAAGGAGGTTAGGCTGCTGAAAGAGGTCATGCTGCTGAGGGAGTTTCTGTGCGTTGTGCGGTGAACGGAGTACTAAGAGAATCAGCTTAAGGTTCAGTGGGTGTTTATTGACTTTCGATGTTGTGCTATGGGCAGGGTATATATATTTTGTTGCTGGAACCAAAGACAGTCTCAAAAGGGCTGATTCTTTTATTGCTTTTTATTGCTGCTTTGCAGATGCTTTGAGCTGTTATCACTTTCGTTGAACGGGGCTGCTTAGGGTAAGATTTTATTTATTCTATTGCTTTTTCTTAAAGAGTCTCTTGTGTCTTTTGTGATCTTTAGCATAAGGTTATAAAAGAGGGAGCGGGAATCAAAGAAAAGAAGACAATAAAAACCAACAACAACAACTTTGTGAAATTAATAAAATGTGCGGCATTTTTTGTTGTTGTTCTTGTGTTTTTTTTGTTTTTGTTTTTGCTATTTTATCAAATTGTTTTCAATGTCAAGTCGATTATTGTATGTAAGTCAGGCGCATCTTCTTCCCCATCCGCTATATTAATTTGTTAGCGTATTCGATAGGGGTGCTAATGGGCTCTTTAATGTCTGCTTTATTTTATTGAATTCATTTTGTATTGGCGCTCGGTACATTGTAGGAAATGACAGTAATGATGACCTTTGAACATTTTGAGTTTTGAGTTAAAAAAAGGATAGAAAACAAGAACAAAATCAACCACACTAAAATTCACCACACTGAAATTCACCACACTAAAATTCACAACACTAAAACTCACCACACTAAAATTTACCAGACTAATATTCACCACACTAAAATTCACCACTCAAAAACTCACCACACTAAATTTCACCACACTTAAACTCACCACACTAAAATTCACCACACTAATACTCACCACACTAAAATTCACCACACTAAATTTGACCACACTAAAACTTACCACACTAAAATTCACCCACTTAAACTGACCACACTAAAATTCACCACACTTAAATACAACACACTAAAACACACAACAATAAAATTCACTACACTTAAATTCACCACACTATAACTCACCACACTAAAACTCACCACACTAAAACTAACCACAATAAAACTTCTACTGGGAAAAATTCTACGGGGAAGAATTCTACGGGAAAGAATTCTACGGGAAAGCACAGTCTGAGAAAGAATTGTCCACAGCGAAGCACGGGTCCCTGATATAAATAATAAAAATGTTATTTATATTAATAAAATTGCTCAATAACAATTGCATAATATTTGCACGTGTCGTGTACGGGTCCAGCTATAAATAATAAGATACAAACTTGTAATTTAAGATTATAATAAAAATGTATTTGGTGACTTTTAGTTCTACAACGACGATATATAAAAGGATTTGTCTATTTAAAAACCTTTTTTAGAAAATTAATATAATCCTCCTAAACCAATACCAAATTATGTCTAGGGCTGCGAAGAACATTCCATCAACTTAATTTATGTCTGTTTGTTGAATATATTACTGAAAAATAAGAAAAATGTTGTATCTGTGAAATTTAAAAGGCAGAATCGCGGCATATTAAGAATGCTGGCAGACACTTTCTGGTTTTAATAGAACCAGAGTTATTTCATGAAATGTTTTGAAAAGTAGCAGACACAAGGCAGTTTATTGTGTCCGCCACAAATTTTGTGTAGACCTCAAGTCATCTGCATTTGTATGACAAAAATGTCTCACTCGTTCCTATTTTTCCTAGTGGGCTTTTGCTTCTCAAAGTCCTGTTGGCTCGGCATATGTGTGTGTGCGTTCGATTGTTCGTGTGCCTCAATGATCCATGCCGCAGTGGCCTCGTGCATGATGAATGGCGAACCAATCGAGGCGGGATTTTAATAGGATTGTGAGCTGCTCACTTATGCAGTTGCTGGAGTTGTTGCTGTAGATGTCATTGATGTTGTTGTTGCGTTTATTGTATTCTTGATGGTGTCGGTGCGTGCGTGCGAGTGTGTGCGTGAGTGAGTGTGTTTGTGTTCCTGATTATTATTGCTGTGTAATTGATTATTTATTTATATGCAGTATGTGTTACGCCGACTGTAGGACGGTCTGTCTGTCAGTCGGTCTTTCAGTTCTGCTTATTGTCTGACATTTATCAAAGCCTTTAGCTGCAGTTGTTGTAATTGCGTTGACATTTCTAAAACGAAATCCTCCCAAAATAATAATAATAATAATACCTAATGTTTGTGGGTGAATCTTGTTTTATGGATTGTCTTCGAGAAGAGCAGTACAGATGTGGGGGGAAAAACAAAGTGAAGGGTGTTGAATCTGTTTGGAAATAAATTAGTTTTATTGCATTAGAAATCAATGAATTATGCGATTTCATTTTTGGAAAGACATTTGCATTTAATTTATTTAATTTAATTGATGGCTTTTATGGTACAATTAACGAATTACACTTCTGCAAATCGAATTGGGCGCTTGAAGGCATTATATTTAATTTAATTAATATTAAAATAATTATAAAATAATAATAATAATAAAGAATAATAATTATATATAATATTTATTAATAAATATTTTTAAATGATTTGAATTATTTATGAAAATTTATATTTTTAGTTGAAATTGTATTGTATTCTTTTTTGTAGAGAAACATTGAATTTTAAGTGAAACATTGAATTTATAGTGTCAAAATTTTAATTTTGAGTGAAATTTTGTTTTTTTTAGTGAAAATTTGACTTTTAGTTAAATTTTAATTTTATAGTGAAAAATTTAATTTTTAGGGGAAATTTGAATATTTAGTAAAAGAAATTGAATTTTTAGTAAAAAAAAAATTTTCAGTTGAAAAATTGTTTTTTTTTGAAGTGAAAACTTTAATTTTGAGGCAAACTTTAATTTAATTGAAACATTGAAATTTGAATTTTTAGTGAAAATATGAACTTTTAGTAAAAATTTTAATTTTTAGTGAAAATTTGAATTTTTAGTGAAAATTTGAATTTTTAGTGAAAATTTGAAGTTTTAGTGAAAATTTCAATTTTAGTGAAATTTTGATCTTTTAGTAAAAATTGAATTTTTAGTGAAAATTTTGACTTTTTGTAAAAATTTAATTTTAACGAAAAATTTAATTTTAGCGAAAATTTGAATTTTTAGTAAAATTTGTATTTTTAGTGAAAATTTGAATTTTTAGTGAAATTTTTAGTGAAAAATTGAATTTTTAGTGAAAATTTGAATTTTTAGTGAACATTTTTATTTTTAGTGAAAATTTGAATTTTTAGTGAAAATTTGAATTTTAAGTGAAAATTTGAATTTTAAGTGAAAATTTGAATTTTAAGTGAAATTTTGAATTTTTAGTGAAAAATTGAATTTTAAGTTAAAATTTGAATTTTTAGTAAAATTTGTATTTTTAGTGAAAATTTGAATTTTTAGTGAAATTTTTAGTGAAAAATTGAATTTTTAGTGAAAATTTGAATTTTTAGTGAACTTTTTTATTTTTAGTGAAAATTTTAATTTTTAGTGAAAATTTTAATTTTTAGTGAAAATTTGAATTTTTAGTGAAAATTTGAATTTTTAGTGAAAATTTGAATTTTTAGTGAAAATTTGAATTTTTAGTGAAATTTGAATTTTTAGTGAAAATTTGAATTTTTAGTGAAAATTTGAATTTTTTGTGAAAATTTGAATTTTTAGTGAAAATTTGAATTTTTAGTGAAAATTTGAAGTTTTAGTAATAATTGAATTTTTAGTAAAAATTTGAACATTTAGTGAAAATTTGAATTTTTAGTGAAAATTTGAATTTTTAGTGAAAATTTGAAGTTTTAGTGAAAATTTCAATTTTAGTGAAAATTTGAATTTTTTGTGAAAATTTGAATTTTTAGTGAAAATTTGAATTTTTAGTGAAAATTTGAATTTTTAGTAAAAATAGAATTTTTAGTGAAAATTTGAATTTTAAGTGAAATTTTGAATTTTTAGTGAAATTTTGAATTTTTAGTGAAAAATTGAATTTTAAGTTAAAATTTGAATTTTTAGTGAAATAGTGAAAATTTGAATTTTTAGTGAAATAGTTAAAATTTGAATTTTTAGTGAAAACTTGATTTTTAGTGAAAATTTGATTTTTAATGAAAATTTGATTTTTAGTGAAAATTTGAATTTTAATGAAAATTTGAATTTTTACTGAAAATTTGAATTTTTAGTGAAAATTTGAATTTTTAGTGAAAATTTGAATTTTTAGTGAAAATTTGAATTTTTAGTGAAAATATGAATTTTTATTCAAAAATTTAATTTTCAGTGAACATTGGATTTGTGAATTTTTCGAATACCTAATCGTAGAAATAATGAATTAATATTATCTATTGTCAAATTTAACAATTGAAGGATTTTTATATTTTTTTTTACTTTTTACCCTAAAAAATCGTGTGATATATTTTTTTGTGAAACGTAACAGTCATTTTTGCTAACAACATTTTTTCTTCCATTAAACTCAAAAAATTGTTCTTCAGCGTATTTAAAATTTTATTATATTACTATTATTCTAAAGCATAGAAATTATACACTGCACCTTGAAAATAGTCCACCAGAAGACCAGACTTTGTCCACAATATAAGACAACTTCAAATCTACTTCCAAACAATGTAATGTCTACTCTGAGAACGTTTATAACTCCTAAACAACAAGCCATATCCAAAATGTTATATATAAAGAAAATGATACAAAATAAGTATACTTTTAGAATATAAAAAGTATTCAAAAGTATTCAACTTAATCTGATTTCAGAGAAATGTGTGTTGAAATGTGCGTGTGAATGTAGTGTAACAGTCCGCGTTTTGATCCATATGTAACATTTTTATTTAATTAAAATTGATCAAAAAGAAATATAAAATTCATCATATTGTGATTTTTTCCTTCAGGCAAAATTGACTAATCGTTTTGATCAAAATGCGGTTTTTGCTACGAAATGTTGTTCTATCATTGATTTAATTTTTGCAGTAGGTACTATTATAAACCATTTCATATTAATAAATATTTTTATTAAATCACTTTTCGAATATTTTACTATTAAACACCACCCAAGACAAATTTTTTATATTTTTGTGAAATACTTTAGACATTTCGTCAATATCATACCAAAGGGGCGAATGTGTAATTTTTGGCATATGCGTTTTTTTTTACATTTTTGAATGTAGTTTTTCCTTAAGTATACTGTGCTAAAATCGTGTGTGGTTTTGTGGGATATTTCTAGCCACAAAAGACAAAACCGAAAGGGCGAATTCGAAAAATTGAAAATGTTGTCATGCAAAAAGGGCGAATCTTTTCGTTTTTTTGCTATAACTCTTTATTGATGCAAGATAAAATAGTGATGTACAGGCATTAATTGTTTGATTTCAAAGCACCTATCGATTAAGTATCATTATTAAAAAAAAATCCAAATATTAATTGCCATTTGTTATTTGCCAGAAAAATGTTTGGTAAAATATTTTTAAATAATGATGCCAATCGATAGGTGCTTTAAAAACAAACAATTAATTCCTTAACACCACTATTTTATCTTTCGCCAATAAAGAGTTATAGCAAAAAAACGAAGAAATTGGAAAATTTTAAAATCTAGTCATGCCAAAAGGGCGAATATTTTCTTTTTCTATTGAAATTCTTTATTGATCCAAAAACTGCATTGATTTTGCCGAAATTTTTTTTATTTAGTACATTATTTAAAAACTGTACTGTACATTCAAAAGAGAGATATAAAAGCATTGCTGCATGATTCATTAAACATTTCAATTTCATATAATACTCTTTATAATTGAAATTTAAAAGAATTAACATAAATAAAACAGCCATGTTGATAGTAAAATTCATGAACATATAGAATTATGAACAAGTTGCCAATAATTAAGCTTTTTATAACTCATTAACATTTGCATTATAATTAAGAACAATTATATTTATAAATATAAAAAAGAAATCCCACAAATCAAATCGTATTGTTGTTGCGGCGAGCAACATATAACACTTGTTCCCAAACAACCGAAACCACTGCAACGACCAAAATCTTTTAATAACCAAATTAAAAACCAGTTTTAGTTATTTCTTTTTAAATATATATTTTTTAAAAACTTTTTTATGTTTGGAACAGCACAAAGAACATTAAATTAATACCGAATTAGTTATCAACAGCATAAATAAATGAAGACGATAAATTGTGTGTGGCGAGACCATAAATGTTATGGGAAGTATAATGGGCCATATTCAGAGAATGCCAGAAAGAGATGATGACGCGGCTTTAGAGGAGCCCGGCCACAAGATTGAGCTGGTTTTATTGAAGCTTAAAGGTCAACGAAGTAAAGTGGCTGGCGGCTGATGGCAGGTGGATTAAAGACGACGACTGGGTTAAGAATAAAGTTGAAAAAAAACTAATTATTTATTCATCATTAGGAAACGAATTTAAAGAATACAAAAATCTTGAGTTTCGTAACCTGTTGCGTTCACTTAAACAAATAAAAGAAAGACTTCTTCTGTTCGTTGTTAAAATTTGTTAGTATCGTCAGCGATACTTACAAAAAGAAAAGAACGATAACGGTTTGCGTGTGACTTATATTAAATGTTTTTCATTTTTATTTTCATTCATTAAAAGTCGCGGCGCTGGTTCGCATTTCAAATGGGTCTCTTTTTTATTTAACTTCTTCTTTTTTTTTTGTAAATCACGTCTTCTTCAATTCTTTTTCTTTTCTTCTACTAATACTAATATCATTTTTATGCTTGATTCTTGTTTGTTGCATTCGCGTTTCATTCATCGAAATTTGTCCCACAATCAATGCACTCGACTCGACACCCGATTCATGTCAGTTTGACCCACATTTCGAGACCTAAAGAAATCGGCGGCTGATTAGAAAAATATCTTTTGATTTGTTTAAGTGAATGAATTTCTTTGGAAATAAACATCAAGTTTTTATAAGTCAATATTCTGAATGAAATTTATTGTTTTGATTGAGTTGTATAAATGCGGAAGATTCACAAATTGTAAAACCTAAAAATAGAAACCGCTCAATTTAATATTTTTGCAAACTCTTTTCTACTATAGGGATTCTTTTTAAATGCTTTTTTATTTATTTTGATACCAATAACAATATACTTAGAAATCATATTACCTAAATGTTTGGATTGTCTGTCAGACTTTAGGCCATTTAAAAACATTTGTTGCAAATATTTTAAACAGACAAAATTTGAAGTTTGTATCAAATGCTGAATATTTTTGCTGCCAGTCTCCGAAATCTGTCCTAATAAAACAGAATAAAAATTTTAAAAAATTAAATTTTTCATTAAATATTTTTCACTAAAAATTCAAATTTTCTTTAATATTCAATTTTTCATTAAATATTCAATATTTTTAATAAAAATTAGTTTTTCACTAAAAATTTAACTTTTTACTAAAAATCAATTTTTCAATAGAAACTAATTTTTTCCTTAAAAATTAAAAAAAGCTATTTTACAATAAAAAAAATTCAATTTTTCAATAAAAATTCAATTTTTCACTAAAAATTCAATTTTCACTAAAAATTCAATTTTTCACTAAAAATTCTTTTTACACTGAAAATTCTATTTAACACTAAAAATTCAATTTTTCACTAAAAATTCAATTTTTCACTAAAAATTCAATTTTTCACTAAAAATTCAATTTTTCACTAAAAATTCAATTTTTCACTAAAAATTCAATATTCACTAAAAATTCAATTTTTCACTAAAAATTCAATTATTCACTATAAATTCAATCTTTAACTAAAATTTTTTTTTTCTGAAAATTCAATTTTTCACTAAAAATTAAATTTTTCACTAAAAATTCAATTTTTCACTTAAAATTCAATTTATCACTAAAAATTCAATTTTTCATTAAAAATTTAATTTTTCCTTAAAAATTCAATTTTTCACTAAAAATTCAATTTCTCACTAAAAGTTCAATTTTCACTAAAAATTCAATTTTTCACTAATTTTTTTTTTTTTTTTTAATTTAATTTTTTACTTCAATTTTTTAATAAAAATTCCATTTTCATTAAAAAATAAATTTTTACTAATAATATATTTTTTGTCCATAAAATCAAATTCTCTAAAAATAAAAAAAATATTTTTTTCACTAAAACTAAATTTGAAATTTTCTTTAAAATTAAATTAAAATTTGATATGCCCATTGATTCAATTATTTGAAGTCACATTAATCAAAAACTAAAGCCAATTTCCACTTCCTGCCAAACACGTTTTTCGCAAGTTCTTAATTCTTTTGCCGAAATATTATTAAAATATACAAAAAAAAAAAAATGGAAGCTGAAATATTAATGATGAAGCCAAATTATATTAACTCATATGTGAATTTCTTTATTGGACGTATTGTTCTTATCATCAGCAGCAGCACAACACCCGAAAGCACAGAACAGAAGGAAAATAAAAAAGAGGAGAACCAGCCAACACTCGTCATATTCATCAATAATAACCGCACGAGAATTCGTAATTCAAGAATTGTTGTCGTAGCTGAATTATTCATGACTCAAGTATTAATTTCGTTGCTTATTTTTTTTGTTCATTTCTCTTTTTGTTCTTAACCATTTCATTTATAATTTTTGCGCGTTTTTGCAACACAGAGCAATGAATATTTTTTATTATTTTTTCACTTTGGTCTTTTTTTCCGTTTGCTCGCTCACGCATATTACATATTTTCAGCATATCAATTATTATTTTTTTAAATACTTTCTATAAGTTTTATTATTATTTTTTTATTTTTATTTGTTTATTATATGTTCATTATTACATATTATTTATTTCTTTTTATTTACAAGAAGTATTCATGATTTTGTTTGGTGTTTACCACTTTGAAATTACGTTATCGACCTTATCATTCATTGTATGCCAAACAATTGAGAGACGTCATAATTTTGGCATTCCGTCAAACATTCAATGGCATTCCCAGAATTGATTGTGTATATTGTAGTTTTTTTGGTATTCGGAAGTGTGACTATTCCCGAAAATTTTTCGTAAGTAGAAGTGCGTTTTTTTTAATTATAAAATGTACAACTTTTAAAAACTTAACAGATGCTAAAATATTTTAAAAACAATCTTTAGTTAATCCCAATATATAGTTACTATTTAAAATGTTTATAATGGTTTTGAATACATTTTTAAAATTTATCTATTTATAAATTATGAGGTGTCAATTTATAGAAAAACTAGTATTTTGTACCCGAACTGCACTTGGGGTTCTTCTGTGTTATTTTTCTTAAACCATATATTAAACAAAAGAAAAATATTATAAAAAAATTTTACCTATGTGAATTATAGACAAACATGTTTAAAACGTATGCTGTTCTTAAATGCTGTGATTATGTTTCAAACTTTGGTTTTTACTATTGATTTCAAGATTTTGCATTTAGTTTTGTTATCGCATTTTTAATCCAATGTTTTTCATTTTGCTTTTGGGTTTTAAATTTTCTTACCGGTTGCTTCTTTCTTTCTATGTTTATTATATTTGTGATGTTAATGTCGTGTTTTGCTTTTATTTTTGTTCTTAACTTTTAATTTGTGTTTTTGTTTTTAAATATATTTTGATTTTAGTTTTTGGTTTTATTTTTTCTTTTTTGTGTTTTTTTTTTTCGTTTCTGTTTATAATTTGTTTTTTTTTTGTGTTTATCTTTTGAATTTACTTTTATTTTATTTTTATTTTTAATTTTAATTTTCTTTTTCTTAGTGTTTGATTATATTTTTTATTTTTTGGATTTTTTTTGTTTCTTTTTATAATTTGTGTTTTTATTTTATTTTTTTTGTGTTTATCTTTTGAATTTATTTTTATTTTATTTTTTTTGTGTTTATCTTTTGAATTTATTTTTATTTTATTTTATTTTTACTTTTAATTTTGATTTTTTTTAGTGTTGGGTTTTATTTTTCTTTTTTGTGGTTTTTTGTTTTGTTTCTGTTTATAATTTATGTTTTCATTTTTTTTGTGTTTTTATTATTTTTGTGTTGTTTGTTTGCTTCTTTTGATTTTATGTTTTTAGTTTTTTTTTTGCCTTTTGATTTGGCTTTTGTGTTTTATTTTGCATTTTTATTTTTATGTTTTTGCTGTGAAGTTTTTGGTTAAGCGTTACTGCTTTTATTCTTTTGTTTTTGCTCTTCTTTTGTGTTTTTGCTTGTGTTTTATCGTTTTGGTTTGGTTCTTTGTGTTTTAGCTTTTTTTTCTTTTGTTTTTGTTTTTGCTTTTGTTATTTTGTTTTTGATTTTACTTTTGGGTTATTGCTTTTCTTTTTTTTTATACCTTTGTTTTTGATTTTATTTTGTGTTTGTGTTTTGCTGTTGTTTTTGTGATTTTCGGGTTTGTGTTTTTGCTTTTGTGTTTTGTTTTAGTTAAGTTTTCTTTTTTTTTTGTCGTTTTTGCTTTTGTTTTCGATTTCGTTTTAGTTTTTGTGTTTTCTTTTGTTTTTGATTATATTTTTTGTTTTTGCTCTCGTTTTATGCTTTTGATTTTGTGTTTTAGTTTTTGCTTTTGTTTTGCTTTTGGTTTCTGTTGCTCTTGCTATTTTTCATTTTCCTTTTTGTATTTAATTTTGATGTTGTTTATGCTTTTGTATTTGTTTTTGTAATTTTACTTTTGATATGTGTTTTTGTGTATTTTATTTTTTTTAGTTTTTACTTTTGTTTTGTTTTTTTTTTTGTATTTTTTGTCTTTTTGGCTTTGGAGTTGTTTTGTTTTCTAATTTTGTTTTTGTAGTCGTTGTTTTTTTTTTGTGTTTTTGTTTTAATTTTGACTTTGTTTTTTACTTTGTTGTTGTTTTTGTTTTTGTTTGTTTTTGCTTCTGTTTTTGTTTATTTTCTTTTTTTAGTTTTTACTTTTACCTTATTTTTGTTTTTTTTTGTCTCTTTGATTTTGGAGTTGTTTTGTTTTCTAATTTTGTTTTTGTTTTTATAGTTGTGGTTTTGTTTTTGTGTTGTTGCAATATTGAGTTTTTTGTGTCATGTTCGTAACTGGTGTAAATGCCAAGTAATATCGTTTTGAAAGTTTGATTTGTATGTGAGGTGCCACGCCCTTTTGTTAAATCCCGCCCATATATAGTATATGTCACCATCCGGACTCCAGAGTATCCTCGTGCATATTTCACTCAAATCAGTTCAGCGGTTTAGACGTGATGCTGGATCGAACAAACAGACCGACACACCGACAGAAGAACCAAGAGTTTTATATATTTTATATACGGGCCATTCCACACCAAATCAACCAAAAAAAGTAAAATTTTAGATTTTACCTTTTCGATTTTAATGAAATTTTGGCAACTGAGTATCAAGACATGCACTAACCATTTTTTTTTTTTTTCCGACCACCAATTTCAGAGATACAGTGGCTATTTAAAAACAGTGGATATTTAAATATGATTTTTCCCTAGTAGAAATTTACCCGATGCGCCATCGGGAAATGATCGGGTTTACGTTGGGAAAGTCCTATTAGAGAAAATATGATCATTGCCTTTGCATGCCCTTATCATGCTTACCATAGCAGGGTTTACATTATCTAAACAGTCAATGTTCCCGATCATAGCTACATTACTTGTTCCTCATAACGAAATTAGCATCAGTCAATGATCGAGATTAATGAGAGAAACCCTATTATGCTCGGGCTTAGACAAGACAATTGTCGGGTAAATATTAAATTGGGGAATTGCCAGATCAGTACATGATCATGGCCTGAGGTCAATATATGATCAGGACACTGCGTTACAAGGACATTATGGGCCTCGTTATATCTCGATCATCTCAAATAATGACTTCATCACTTCATGACCATGGCCCTACCAAAATGTCTACTAGGGTTGGCCCTTTTTTTTCCAACTTTGAGCCACTGTATCTCTGGAAGTAGTGGACCCTTTTTTAATTCCCAAAATTTCATTGAAATCGAAAAAGGTGAGTTCCAACCGCTGGTCGATTTAGTGTGGATAGCCCATACATTTTATATCCAAATCATGTTTAGATACTTGTTTAATATACATATCTTTAAATATTGCATAAGAGTTCTAAAAATATTAAAATCACTATGTAGAGCATTTTTTTCAATTAAAAAATTTAAAAACTATTCAAAGTATAACACGAGAATATTTCAAAAATAATATTTATTGCGAGAAAATTAAAAATACATGTTTAGATACACTTATAAAAATTGAAAATGTATTAATCATTTTAATTTTTTTTTTATAATAATTAGGTTTTTGGTACATTTTGTGTTATAAAACAACAAGTAAAAAATTTCGTTGTAGAAAAATACTAAAACATGTAACTAACATGTTTAATATTAATAACTTGAAATATTTTATAAGTGTTTAGAAAACGATAAAATTCATAATTTTTCTCATTTTTTAATTTATAAACTTAAAAACTATTTAAAGCTTAACATGTTCTATATTATTAAATTAATAAAACTTTGCGTGCATTTTTTTTTTAAATTCAAAATATTGTTTGAATGTTAAGCGTAACAAATGGTTAATTATAAATAAATAATATTTAGTTAAAATACCTAGAAACATATT
This sequence comes from Dryomyza anilis, assembly GCA_951804985.1. Classification (NCBI taxonomy): domain Eukaryota; kingdom Metazoa; phylum Arthropoda; class Insecta; order Diptera; family Dryomyzidae; genus Dryomyza; species Dryomyza anilis. The sequence goes on along the minus strand of OX638130.1, from coordinate 100,243,611 downwards.
CTAAATGTTTGCAAAAATAAAGTTACTACATTAAAATTCAAAACTAATTGCTAACAAGTGCTTTTTTTGCACGCTCTTCTCCCAAATGCAACAAAACACACGCACACAGTTCTTTCGTAACGCTGTCGTCGTCGTCTTTCACATGCGAAAAGTATCTGTCAGATACATTTGTATCTATAAATGCAACACGCTTGCAATAAATCCACAGCACGTACGCGTGAACACACAAATTATTGAATCGTGCCGCTTAAAGCTGCTCAAGCAATCGAGTGGTTTCTATTATTTTTTTCGTTGTTTATCTTTTTGTTTTGCAATCTCTGAGATACTTGAGTATCTTTTGTTGTACAGAGCAAAGAGCGTCGCATTTGACGCAGCTGAGCAATAATTTTCATGCTCACTGAAATGAGTGAAAAAGCAGAGAGACAAAAATCTACTCAATGCTGATTCATCGCATTGCTGCGGCGTCGTCGTCGTCATCATCGTTGTACACAGAGACCCAGGCAGCAGCGGCACCGCGGCACCGCGCCGCACAAAACATTCGCCATTCGTTTTGTTTCGTTCGTACGTTTGTTCGTGCCTAGAATCTGTTCGCCTGCCTGCAATGTGTTTGAGCCAAAATTGAGTTGGCAGTTTTGTTTGTGCCGCCGTCCATTCCGCCGTCGGTACTAAAAAAAAAGATATTCAAATCTGTGAGAAATTCGCAAAAAGCAACAATTCTTCTTCTTGTTGTTGTTGTGCTAAAGCGCAAAAATATAAAAATACAAACAAATTAAATTGTAATTTTTAAAAATTCTATAAAAAAAAATCAATTATGTATCTTTGAGATACATTTGTATCTAACGCAATTTAATGCGCGATTAACGTGTTGCGATTTACGTTGTTTGACTTGTTGATTTGCGCGCCTTTTTTGTTTTTTTTGAAACAGTTACGTTTGCCATTCACAACTTCACAAATAATATAAACGCTAAAGTATCTGTTGGATACACGCGCGCGATATCAACCGAAATTATTAATTAATTGTTTTATCATAGCACATGATAAATTTGTGAGCGCACATTTTTTATTTATTGTTGTGAATGTTATTTTTCGTTTTACCGTCGCTTTTGTCATTGTTGCGCTGTGACTGTTGACATTTGTATCTCGTGCATGCAAATTGTATCTGTGCGTTACCTGTAGCATGCGCGCAAATAATGCCGATGCACAAAAGTGTTAAAAATTCATAACTGCAACATTGTGATATTAATACAGAAATAGAAATACAAGCGTTTGTTGACAGACGTCATGTTCTGATAAGATACGCGCGAAAACATACTCAAAGATACTATCCGTTGGATACTTACAACAAATTGTGTAATTGTGACAAACAAATTGTGTAATTGTGACAAACAAATTGTGAAAATAACGCAACATAAAACTATTTTTTATTTAAAAGACACACAAATTATATAACAATTTGAATGTTTATACAAAAGTTTGCATAAAAAAGTTCTACATCTAAAAGATACTTTCAACAGATAAAGTATCTATGTATGCCAGAGCATTGCTCTTAACATAAACAAAATTCACAAAAGCAGAATTTAATAAAAACCATTAACACATAATTTATAAAAAAAAATACTGTTTAATTTTGAAAAATGTACAATTTAAACAAATTTAGCAAAAAGTGTATCTATTAGATATTTTTGTATCTTTATGCATATTTTGAAATCAATTTTCAACGTCTTTTATAAAATGTACTTTGCTGTCTCATTTGTGCTCGAATTCAAAATACAAAATAAAAATAGTTGTATTAAAAATAAATTTTAAAAAAATCTAAAAAATTTAAATTTAAATACAATGCAAAATTGCAAAAAAAATGTGCGCGAATTTAAATTTCTATATGTTAAATATTACTCTTATTAACTAAAGAGCAATTTAGCTAAATTATTCTTTATTTTAAATAACCAATTACTTAAGTGCAGTGTTTAAAATAATATCAAAAAATTAATAAAAGTGTAGAAAATATATTATTTATTTAAAAATAATATAAAATATCGTGAATTATTAGTGCTGGTTGCTGTTTTGTTCATTGTACACATCATCTGCTCAGCTGAAACATGGATTGTGATTATTCAAAATTTCTCTATAAACGTAAGTTTGTTTGAGATTTTATATTTTAAAGTTTATAAAAATATTTTTAATAAAAATTTCAAATAAAAACGTACAATTGTTATACATATTATTTATTGAGATTATTTTTAAATTAACGTAAAACAGTTCTTCATCTACTGTCGGGTTTTGTTTTTGTGAGATGATTTTCCCGATATAACTATTTTTCCCAATAAACCAAAAGGCACGTAAACATGCCGTATATATCACATATTTACGGGCATATATTGTTCATTTTCAGCATTAATAAAGATTTAACTCTAGAAATGAATATCCGTATCTATTGCCGTATTTATGGCTAGAGCCGTTTTTACCAACTAACGTAATATCACCGCAATAACGGGCATACCCGTATTCACAAAAGTTTTTACGCTTCAGTCCGGATGAGATATTTTTTATTACAATTAAAGATTTTGTGATTTTATTATTTTATATGAGAAGTTTTAAGGCAGTTTTGCATCAATTAATTTCAATAAAACTATTTTTCAAAATCCGAAACATATTGATAATTGTTTCTGTTGTTTAGAACAAAGTTACTTAATATAAATGTATTATGTAATATGTATTTTACACTATTTTTCTATAAATTAAAAGTTTCGATGCTTGTGGAAATCGTATAACATGATTGATGCAATAATATCGTTTAAAAAACATGTTTAACTCAATTTTATTGAAACCAGTTGACAATCATGCACATTGTGATTCAATGCTTTCGGAAATTATGGTATTATTACTAACAAACATAATATTGTTGTGGTAATTACCAACTAATGGTTTTATTGTGTTTATCACAATTAATAATAATTTTAATCAAAAAAGTGAAATTATAACATGCTACATTTCAGAAATCATCGTATGAAATGTATAATTAATATATTTAAAAAAAAAACGAGTATTTTGAAATATATTAATTATAATTACATCAATTATAAAATAATTGCTGCAGTTATCATTGCCGCCATCATCATCTTTTATTGCTACGTGAAAATTTATTCGGCTTAATATATGAACAAAAAAAAAAAAATGTTTTTCGAGACAATTCCAAACCAATTAAAATTGGAACTGAATTATTGTTATTACAGAAGTATTTCGGAGTTAAAAGATAATCAGCTCGAATTTTTCTTTAAAAAAATTTTCTACCGAACATAAATTGTTGTATAAAAATATAATTTATTTCAATGCTAAATTTTCGTTCAGAAAAAACTTCTCTTAGAATACTTATTTCCAATAGGCCTACATTTTTTTTTACAAAATTTATCCCAATTGGATACAAATAGTAAGAAGAAAAAATAATCTCGTTTACCTTTTATTCCATCGAAGATGCATTTATAGATTTACCAAATTCAATATTTGCTCAATAAGTTGAATTATTTTAGTTATTTTTTTAGTATTATTTAATTCGTTTATTTCTTATATAAGTTTTCTTTATCTTTGTGTCTTGTTTAGGTCCTGTTTAGGTCTTCTTTAGGTATTGTTTAGGTCTTATTTAGGTCTTGTTTAGGTCTTGTTAAGGTCTTGTTTAGGTCTTGTTTAGGTCTTGTTTAGGTCTTGTTTAGGTCTTGTTTAGGTCTTGTTTAGGTCTTGTTTAGGTTTTGTTTTGGTCTTCTTTAGGTCTTGTTTAGTTCTTGTTTTGGTCTTGTTTAAGTATTGTATAGGTATTGTTTAGGTCTTTTGTTTTGTTTTGGTCTTGATTAGGTCTTATTTAGGTCTTGTTTAGGTCTTGTTTAGGTTTTGTTTTGATCTTGTTTAGGTCTTGTTTAGTTCTTGTTTAGATCTTGTTAAGGTATTGTATAGGTATTGTTTAGATCTTGTTTATGTCTTGTTTAGGTTTTGTTTTGGTCTTGATTAGGTCTTACATAGGTCTTCTTTAGGCCTTGTTTAGTTCTTACTTAGGCCTTCTTTAGGTATTTTGTACGTCTTGTTTAGTTCTTATATAGGTCTTCTTTAGGTCTTCGGTATATCTTCTTTTGGTCTTCTTTTTGTCTTTTTTAGGTCTTATTTAGATCTTCTTTAGGTCTTCTTTAGGTATTATTTAATTCGTTTTTTTTTCTTCTACATGTTTTCTTCCTCTGTCTTGTTTAGGTTCTGTTTAGGTCTTGTTTAGTCCTTGTTTAGGTCTTGTTTAGGTCTTGTTTAGGTCTTGTTTAGGTCTTGTTTAGGTCTTGTTTAGGTCTTGTTTAGGTCTTGTTTAGTCCTTGTTTAGGTCTTGTTTAGGTCTTGTTTAGGTCTTGTTTAGGTCTTGTTTAGTCCTTGTTTAGGTCTTGTTTAGGGTTTGTTTAGGTCTTGTTTAGGTCTTGTTTAGGTCTTGTTTAGGTCTTGTTTAGTTATTGTTTAGGTCTTGTTTAGTCCTTGTTTAGGTCTTGTTTAGGGCTTGTTTAGGTCTTGTTTAGGTCTTGTTTAGGTCTTGTTTAGGTCTTGTTTAGTTATTGTGTAGGTCGTGTTTAGGTCTTGTTTAGGTCTTGTTTGGGTATTGTTTATGTCTTGTTTAGGTTTTGTTTTGGTCTTGTTTAGGTCTTATTTAAGTCTTCTTTAGGCCTTGTTTAGGTCTTGTTTAGGTCTTGTTTAGGTCTTGTTTAGGTCTTGTTTAGGTCTTGTTTAGGTTTTGTTTTGGTCTTCTTTAGGTCTTGTTTAGTTCTTGTTTTGGTCTTGTTTAAGTATTGTATAGGTATTGTTTAGGTCTTTTGTTTTGTTTTGGTCTTGATTAGGTCTTATTTAGGTCTTGTTTAGGTCTTGTTTAGGTCTTGTTTAGGTCTTGTTTAGGTCTTGTTTAGGTCTTGTTTAGTTATTGTGTAGGTCGTGTTTAGGTCTTGTTTAGGTCCTGTTTAGGTCTTCTTTAGGTATTGTTTAGGTCTTATTTAGGTCTTGTTTAGGTCTTGTTAAGGTCTTGTTTAGGTCTTGTTTAGGTCTTGTTTAGGTCTTGTTTAGTTATTGTGTAGGTCGTGTTTAGGTCTTGTTTAGGTCCTGTTTAGGTCTTCTTTAGGTATTGTTTAGGTCTTATTTAGGTCTTGTTTAGGTCTTGTTAAGGTCTTGTTTAGGTCTTGTTTAGGTCTTGTTTAGGTCTTGTTTAGGTCTTGTTTAGGTCTTGTTTAGGTCTTGTTTAGTTATTGTGTAGGTCGTGTTTAGGTCTTGTTTAGGTCCTGTTTAGGTCTTCTTTAGGTATTGTTTAGGTCTTATTTAGGTCTTGTTTAGGGCTTGTTTAGGTCTTGTTTAGGTCTTGTTTAGGTCTTGTTTAGGTCTTGTTTAGGTCTTGTTTAGGTCTTGTTTAGGTCTTGTTTAGGTCTTGTTTAGGTCTTGTTTAGTTATTGTGTAGGTCGTGTTTAGGTCTTGTTTAGGTCCTGTTTAGGTCTTCTTTAGGTATTGTTTAGGTCTTATTTAGGTCTTGTTTAGGGCTTGTTTAGGTCTTGTTTAGGTCTTGTTTAGGTCTTGTTTAGGTCTTGTTTAGTTATTGTGTAGGTCGTGTTTAGGTCTTGTTTAGGTCCTGTTTAGGTCTTCTTTAGGTATTGTTTAGGTCTTATTTAGGTCTTGTTTAGGTCTTGTTAAGGTCTTGTTTAGGTCTTGTTTAGGTCTTGTTTAGGTCTTGTTTAGGTCTTGTTTAGTTATTGTATAGGTATTGTTTAGGTCTTTTGTTTTGTTTTGGTCTTGATTAGGTCTTATTTAGGTCTTGTTTAGGTCTTGTTTAGGTCTTGTTTAGGTCTTGTTTAGGTCTTGTTTAGGTCTTGTTTAGTTATTGTGTAGGTCGTGTTTAGGTCTTGTTTAGGTCCTGTTTAGGTCTTCTTTAGGTATTGTTTAGGTCTTATTTAGGTCTTGTTTAGGGCTTGTTTAGGTCTTGTTTAGGTCTTGTTTAGGTCTTGTTTAGGTCTTGTTTAGTTATTGTGTAGGTCGTGTTTAGGTCTTGTTTAGGTCCTGTTTAGGTCTTCTTTAGGTATTGTTTAGGTCTTATTTAGGTCTTGTTTAGGTCTTGTTAAGGTCTTGTTTAGGTCTTGTTTAGGTCTTGTTTAGGTCTTGTTTAGGTCTTGTTTAGGTCTTGTTTAGGTCTTGTTTAGGTCTTGTTTAGGTTTTGTTTTGGTCTTCTTTAGGTCTTGTTTAGTTCTTGTTTTGGTCTTGTTTAAGTATTGTATAGGTATTGTTTAGGTCTTTTGTTTTGTTTTGGTCTTGATTAGGTCTTATTTAGGTCTTGTTTAGGTCTTGTTTAGGTTTTGTTTTGATCTTGTTTAGGTCTTGTTTAGTTCTTGTTTAGATCTTGTTAAGGTATTGTATAGGTATTGTTTAGATCTTGTTTATGTCTTGTTTAGGTTTTGTTTTGGTCTTGATTAGGTCTTACATAGGTCTTCTTTAGGCCTTGTTTAGTTCTTACTTAGGCCTTCTTTAGGTATTTTGTACGTCTTGTTTAGTTCTTATATAGGTCTTCTTTAGGTCTTCGGTATATCTTCTTTTGGTCTTCTTTTTGTCTTTTTTAGGTCTTATTTAGATCTTCTTTAGGTCTTCTTTAGGTATTATTTAATTCGTTTTTTTTTCTTCTACATGTTTTCTTCCTCTGTCTTGTTTAGGTTCTGTTTAGGTCTTGTTTAGTCCTTGTTTAGGTCTTGTTTAGGTCTTGTTTAGGTCTTGTTTAGGTCTTGTTTAGGTCTTGTTTAGGTCTTGTTTAGGTCTTGTTTAGTCCTTGTTTAGGTCTTGTTTAGGTCTTGTTTAGGTCTTGTTTAGGTCTTGTTTAGTCCTTGTTTAGGTCTTGTTTAGGGTTTGTTTAGGTCTTGTTTAGGTCTTGTTTAGGTCTTGTTTAGGTCTTGTTTAGTTATTGTTTAGGTCTTGTTTAGTCCTTGTTTAGGTCTTGTTTAGGGCTTGTTTAGGTCTTGTTTAGGTCTTGTTTAGGTCTTGTTTAGGTCTTGTTTAGTTATTGTGTAGGTCGTGTTTAGGTCTTGTTTAGGTCTTGTTTGGGTATTGTTTATGTCTTGTTTAGGTTTTGTTTTGGTCTTGTTTAGGTCTTATTTAAGTCTTCTTTAGGCCTTGTTTAGTTCTAACTTAGGTCTTCTTTATGTATTATGTACGTTTTTTTTAGTTCTTATTTAGGTCTTCTTGAGGTCTTTGTTAGATCTTCTTTAGGTCTTCTTTAGGTCTTCTTTAAGTCTTCTTTAGGTCTTCTTAGATCTTCTTTATGTCTTATTTACGTCTTGTTAATGTCTTGTTTAGTTTTAAATTAGGTCTTCTTTAGGTCTTCTTTCGGGCTTCTTTTGATCTTCTTTAGATCTTCTTTAGGTCTACTTAGTTTTTCTTATTCAGTTCTATTTCACTTTTTTTTCTTCTGTACGTCTTCGTTTCGTTTTTCTTTAGTCATCTTTTTCAGTTTTTCTTCTTCACTCCTTTTTCAGTTCTTCATCTTCACTTCAAGACGATGTGTGTTATTTAATTGAAATGGAATTCTTTCAATCATGAAAAATATTAGCGATTACTTCTTTATTGTCAAGCTAGCTTTAACTTATTTAGATTAAAGAAAAAAAAAAATAATATTAGATATTTTTGATATAGCAATGTAGGTAGCAACTTTTTATCGAGTCATTATAAAAATTATTTTTCTATAGCCTAAATATTAACAATATTGAATCATAAAGAACTTAATGCGATTAATGATTAAATTCTTGAATAAAAGAGAATCATTTGCGATTCATTAATACTTTCTTAATATTAGCAATTTCTATCCTTTAATTGTAATATAATTTTCAGCGTACTAGCAAAATTCGACTATTTTGCATTTTCCCCAAATATTTCTTAAGTTTTAGATGTCTATTACCATCCGCATAGAAACAAATTGTGTTTAAAGCGAAATATTTAGTTCTTCAAGTCAAGATCAGTATTTGTTATTCTGATTTATCATAGCCAATAAATATTTCACTTTATATCAAGAAGAATATAATGCGATTAATAACATTATCCAACACGATTTTTGACATGGACATCAATTCTATATAATTCAGTCAATTCTATATAATTCAGTCAGTTCTATATAATTCAGTAATTTGTATGTAAAATATACAATCATTTTAAAATTTAACATTTTTTGTCGGAAACTGTGTTGATAGAGCATATTTTAAAAATGAGAACCGATACAAAAAGGTTAGTAATTTTCGTGATTAGTTTGAACTATGCTCTGCATAACCCTAAATCATTTTCTTATTTTTCATTGGATTCACAATGCTAAAAAAATCGTCCAAAAATAGTCTAAAAAAAATCCATATTTTTCGAGTTTAGTTTCCAATATCTCCAAAACCTATCGAAATATATTGTAATTAGTCTTGGCAATTGAAAGAAAAATTGCATTTAAAGTTTTTTGTAAAACTGGTTGTGTAAGGCACTGTATTTTTTTAATTCTAAAAAGTGTCTAAAAAGGGCATACAAATATCGATCGAAATTTTCTGAAAAACGTTACGTAATAGAAAAAAAACTGAGTATGCAGTCAAAATCAGCAGCCGTGAATTATGTAGAATTGATGTATGGGATATCCATGGCAAAATTTTTTATATTTTTCTGTCTATCTCGTTTTCTATCTAAAACTTTTGAGAAGACGTTATTTTCGCAGAGACTACTATCTGGAAACAGATTTTCTTTTTCGGAAAAATGTTTATTTGGGAAATTGTCTATTTCGTCAGAATGTTGTACTGCAGAATATATTTGCGGAATTCATTCATATTTAATATGTATGAATTTGATAAAAAAAATGTACAAAAATTAAACAGCTTGGTCCGTTTGGCTTCGAAATAAAAAAACTTTAAAAAAATACTGTTTCTCAGATCGGGTACAAAATCTTAACTAAAAAAAATAAATGAAAAGAAGAAGAAAGTACCTATTATGCTTAACGCATACAACAAAAAAATAAATGCCTACAATTTGAGTGCAAAACAGCACAACGAAAGTGTTTAAAATGACAAATTAAAAAGTTATAAAAAAAAACATTTTAAAAACCAAGTCAAGTCACGTTAATGCGTGAAGGTGGCAACGCCTTGGCGCCCCCTAACAGCCACAGTAGACAACGAGAGCAGCCAAAAAAAAAACACAGACAATTGAAAAATCGGTGGTAAGAAAAGAAAAAATAAAAGATCTAAAGACCGCGAACAAACGAAACAACGAACGTACACAAAGTCGGCTGCTAATTACAGCAAATTAACAGTGGGCGGAAGAGAGGTGGGCGTGACTAAACAATTACTTACATTTGTTGAGCTGTTTATTTTTTTGTTTGGTTTTTTCAACATTATTTTTTCACACAAAAATGATGAATTGTGTTTTACTTCCGCAGCTAATGTTGCCAACATCATAATCATTTTGCGGGCTACACGTTTTATTTTTGTGATTTTGGTTTGTTGTTGCTGTACGGTGCGATGTCACGGTGCGCTGTCAATAGTGACAGACAGAAAAAAGCGGGAAAATGATTTTTTCATGATTTTCAGCATGATTTTTTTTTGCGTTCTTTATTTTAGGTTTTTTTTGGGATTGTTTGACGCATGTGAGTTGATTTATGCGTTAATTTGTTTTTAGTGTCTTTATGAAATATATATTTTTTAATATACAATTTTTTTTTTGTATTTGTTACATTTTTAATTAGCAAAAACTATTTCATTAAAATATGTGCGATTTGACAGTTCGTTGAGTTGTGTGAGAGACTGCCGCCGCACAGTGGTGCAGAAACGTTTTTGATCGACTAAAACTCAAAACGTTTTTCTTAAAAGAATATTTTTAAATTATTTTTTTTTTTTTGTAGGATTGGAAATTGTTGAAATTTGATTTATAAATACTAAAAATATTAGATGTCGCTGTATAATAAGCCAAAGTTGAACTTTTTTTTGTTTTTTGATTTTAAAACAATTTCTTTTTCTTGTAATAAGTTTTTTTTTTATTTTATTAATAGTAAAATTGCATGTACTTCCCATACATCAATGTTATATCGCGGTTGCTGATTATGACACAGTTTCTTTTCGATATTTTAGGCCCTTTTCAGCCACTTTATAGTATTAAAAAAAATACAGTCTCTTACACAATGAACAAAAGTTTTTAATTCGTTCATAAGTGAATTTGGATTACATACAATTTGTACTACTTTTTACGTTTTTCTTTTATTATTTAGTATAATTCTCTCAATTGTTTTCTTATATTTTTCATTTGTGCTATATTCACAAAGCCCTATACCATCCTGTCTTAAGTGTTCTGTCACCTCAAATGTCTGACCTTTTAACCTATTAACGCGTTACTTTTGTGCTGTGTGCTGGTCGAAGAACTAGTTGAAAACAAATTCAATTAACTTGTTTTTATTCTTTCTGTGTTTTCTGTGACACACGTGTTCTGCGTCGGTCGGTCGGTCAATGCATTTGTTGGAGCCTTAGCGACCGACGAGTGTGTTCAATACTCTGCACAGAACACATTATAATCTACTCTATTCTGCACTGTGCTCTGTGCGGTGCTGTTCTACTCAACGCCCGCTTCATGTGCAATACACCGAAAAAAAGAAGTTAATTTTTGAATTGTTTTTTAAAATTTTTATTCAGTTTCTCAATCATGTCATATATTAATCGCTTTTAGGTTTACAAAAAAGTAACAACGAATAATATGAATTCTAATACTACGAAAAAGTTTGTTGAAACAACCAACGTCATTCGGTCAAAACGAATTTTCTACAAATTAGTTTGCGGCACTACCATATTCGGTTGGCGCTTGAAATATAAGTCTACACACTCTCCAAATTATTATCAAACTGTTCGAAATTGCTCCAAAACTGTTCGAAATTGATTGTAGTGTAAACTACAACTCTTCTATTTATGACAATAATAACCGAAGAAGTGGTTGAGTGAACCGAATAAGTTGGTTGGGCAAAGAGTTGGTAGCGAAGCATTTCTCTATTTTGTGTATATTGATCGGGTATATTTTAAAATGTAGAATAGATGGAAAAAAGTTAATAATTTTGGTTGTTGCTTTGGAATATGCTCTGCATAAACTTAAATCATTTTTTGTTTATCATTAAACCTTTAATGCTAAAAAATAATTCAAATATAATCTAAAAAAAAATACATTTTCGTGTTCAAATCAAAAGAACATAAAAATGTATAGGAATATTAACATTTATTTATTAAATTAGAATACTAAATTAAAAGAAAAATTGCGTTTAAAGTTTATTGTTATTGTTGTTGGTAAAGTAAACTAAATGTCTTTTAAGCCAAAAAGTGTTTGAAAAATGCCAAAAACTTCGATAGCCATTTTCTTAAAAACGTTACGTACTAGAAATAAAGTGAGTATGCCATACAAATCAGTTCCCGCGAATTATATAGAAATGATGTATGGGATACCGATAGGAAAAACCGGGTTGAGTAGGGTTTGATGTTTTCGTTCACATGTTCGCTTTCGCTTTTGCTATTCTTGTTCTTGCATCTTGCTGTTACATTTTTTGCAAATGCAAGAACAAGTTCGTAATTTTCAGCAAGATAGCCATTTGCAAAAGAGAAAAAAAACACTAATGAAAAGCGCAAGTGCAAAAAACACTGCAAGAAATACAAGAAAAAGCAAGACTCTTGCGTTTTTGGGGGATTTATGTACACAGAAAATAAAATCATCATCATATTGATGAATTTCGTTCTTAGAAACATGATACATTGTATTGAAGATCGATTCATAATATTGATAACTACAAAACATCAATGTTATGAGTTCATTATTAATTTGATAAATGACCGAAAAAGTATTCTTCAATATGATAAAGTGTATGTGATGAATACGTTTTATCATATTAATGAACGAATACATAAAATACAACATGTATGTACAACATATTGAACAATGTTTTTCATCAAACCAAATTTCAATCAAAATTATAATTTTTCGTTCATTTTTTGACATACTTCTCAGTTCTCAAGTAGTTCTTGTATGTTATTTCTTATATAATGCTTGCTCGACATGCATAAATTAGTAAAATGTTTTATAATATATTTATTTATAATTACAACTTTTTATTAATAAAAAGTTAAATATAAAAAAAATTAAAAAAAAAAAAATTAAATTTTTGATTCGAAAAAAAAATTGTTGAGTTAATTTTGACTAAATATTTACATTCATAAATTCCACAAATAATCCTTTAATATTTAAATTTATTCATTAATATAATAAACAACATTTCTATGAAATTTATTTATAATATTTAATTTTTTCTGTGTACGCTGAATGACTTTGTTGCCCGCTTGACCCAGACAACAAATGGCCAATTTATGCAAAACACAATAACGGCTAAAAGTAGTTGAAACGTCAAAAGAAAAAGCAACAAACAAAAAACACTTCAAAGCATCGACGACAGTAAAATGTAGGCGTCTACTACAATTGGCAACTAAAGTGGCTAAAATACTGCGTTGCTTCGCACTTTTTTTGGTTTGTTTTATTCTTCGGCGTTGTCGTTCACATCGTTGTGTTGTGTTGCTTACTTCCGGCGCCAAAAATTTGCTACAATTAAAATTTTAATTTAACGCGCACGCGTGCAACCTAAACGTTTATTTGAAATAATAATTATTATAATTTTTGTTTACGGTTTGACGTGAAAAACTGTTTAAATTAGTTGAATTTTTTTAAAGTCTATTATGCGTTGTCTATGTAATTAAAATGAAACAAAAAAAAATGTAAATTTTATCTTGTAAGTTGTATAATTAAATATTTAAAAGATGTTTGAACTATAGGTGGTATTTAAAAAATAAAACATTTCCGGTTATTGTAGGTATTTAGCTATTTAAGGTTTTCTTTTATAGTCGAAATTTACAATATTAGGGTAGACTTGATCGTATCCAGATCAGGTTCGTCAAGTAACTGATCGGGTATTGATGAGGAAAAATTATCAATGAACAGTTCTCTATCATGACTCTATTACAAATTCTACTAGGGTGTCATCGGTATCTGATCATTAAATATCTTCCTTGTCATAACCCAAATTTTTTACTATGTTCTGAAATTTACTTTCTTTCATAATTTTAAAATTTGACAACAAATATCGTATGTAACTCTTTTAAGTGAACATGAACGTATTGAATTTGATTGAAAAAAGTTTATTTTAAAAAAATCACATTCTAGAACATCAACATAATTAAATCAATCGATTTGAAATATTTTAACATCTGATTTTCATCGGATGTTAAAATACACATTTTTTTTTTTTTAATTTTTGAAATAGTTCGAATTTTACTAAGTAGTTTATAAATTTTATCAAAGTATGTGTTGAAAAACGCATTTTTATTTGTTTTAAATATAAAAAAATATAAATTTTATTTTCAATAATTTATTGTTTATAGAAATTAAATCATTGTCAGTATCTATGACTAACTGAACTCAGAGTTCATATTGTACATTCACTGAATCACTGCCATTCAAAACAGTTTATCTTTCTACTGAATTTATTGAATTGTTTATTAGTAGAGGATCCTAGGGTAAAGTGGGACACTTTTTGAATTTGGTCCAGAAAAGTACATTTGAATAATTTTTTAAATTCTTTTGAAGGGTATATTCCATAGATTGGTTTATGAACTAACTTTCTGCATTAATGGAAATCATTTATATGCCTTTTAATTTTATTTTTTTCAAAACAGCTCAATTTCGGACATGTTGAAAAATGTTTGGGTAAAGTGGGAAACTAACAAAGTCAAATCTATTAAAGACAAAAATATTACAATTTTTTAAATTCTTTTGAAGGGCATATTCCATAGATTGGTTCATGAACTAACTTTCTGCATTAATAGAATATCATTTATATGCCTTTTAATTTTATTTTTTTCAAAACAGCTCAATTTCGGACATGTTGAAAAATGTTTGGGTAAAGTGGGAAACTAACAAAGTCAAATCTATTAAGGACAAAAAATATTATAATAAGGTAATAAAAAAGGAATGGTAATGCAAGAAATAAATAAGATGAAAAGAGTTAAAATTTATAAAGATTTCAGTACCTGGTTTTGTTACGAAAATATGAAAAAAATTGTCAGAATAAGTCATAATATTCTGAGTAATAATGAACACAGATGTAGTTGCTGGTCGTCCAGTTGGCACATTTCAAGTATACGGGCTGTTTGAAAATATTGTGGTTCACTGAAATGTTGAAATTTGATTACTTCGGCATTTTTTTCATGGACATTGTGCAAAATTCTTCTTTTTCTTCTGATGAAGTTGAAGAATATTTGCAGATGTATTCTTTTTGCTTCTGCGAAAGGTTCGTTTGTCGGCTTTCTGCTGCAATTTAGATTTTATTTCAGGTGAAATCAAAATATTGCTTTTCATTTTCATTGTTGCTTTCGATTGAAGTTTTTTCTTGGCTAAACCAATTATATATTTCATATAACACAATATATTAACTAAAATCACAATAAAGATTTCCTAAATTGCGTTTCCCACCTTACCCCAGAACGTGTTTCCCACATTACCGCAATATCTCTATTTGAGTATTTTCTTGGGAATAACCAATTAAATAAATCATATAACACAATATTTTTACTAAAATGACAACAAACATTGCTTAAATTACGTTTCCCACTTTATCCCAGAACGTGTTTTCCACATTACCGCAATATCTGCATTTGAGTATTTTCTTGGTTTATCAATTAAATAAATCATATAACACAATGTTTTCACTAAAATTTCAAAAAATATTGCTTAAATTACGTTTCCCTCTTTACCCCAGAAAATGTTTACTAGCTTTTGACAGCTGTTTTTATTTTTCTAAGTACAACAACATGTTCACAAATTGCAATTTCCCACATTATCCCATGTCCCACTTTACCCCAAGTTCCCCTACAAGAAAAAGTTTATCATAAATAAATAAAAAATATATAAACTGTTGCTGCTTTGTAGATATTTCTTTAATTTCAAATTATTTTTCAATCTAAAATAAAAATTAAATTGTTCACTGAAAATTCTATTTTTAACCAAACATTAAATTTTTCATTAAAAATTAATTGTTTTTCTCTAAATTAAATTTTTCTCTAATCTAAATTCAATTTTTCACTAAAAATTCAATTTTTCACTAAAAATTAAAATTTTCAATGAAGATTCAATTTTTCACTAAAAATTAAATTTTTTACTAAAAATTCAGTTTTTCACTAAAGATTCAATTTTTCACAAAAATTCAAATTTTTACTAAAAATTCAATTTTTCACTAAAAATTCAATTTTTCACTAAAAATTCAATTTTTCACTAAAAATTCAATTTTTCACTAAAAATTCAATTTTTCACTTAAAAATCAAATTTTCACTCAAAAAATGAATTTTCACTAAAAAATCAATTTATCACTAAAAAATCAATTTTTCATTAAAATTTAAATTTTTCACTAAAAATTAAAATTTTCAATAAAGATTCAATTTTTCACTAAAAATTAAATTTTTTACTAAAAATTCAGTTTTTCACTAAATATTAAATTTTTCACAAAAATTCAAACTTTTACTAAAAATTCAATTTTTCACTAAAAATTCAATTTTTCACTAAAAATTCAATTTTTCACTTAAAATTCAATTTTTCAATAAAAATTCAATTTTTCAATAAAAATTCAATTTTTCACTAAAAATTCAATTTTTCACTAAAAATTCAATTTTTCACTAAAAATTAAATTTTTCACTAAAAATTAAATTTTTCACTAAAAATTAAATTTTTCACTAAAAATTAAATTTTTCACTAAAAATTAAATTTTTCACTAAAAATTAAATTTTTCACTAAAAATTAAATTTTTCACTAAAAATTAAATTTTTCACTAAAAATTAAATTTTTCACAAAAAATTAAATTTTTCACAAAAAATTAAATATTTCACTAAAAATTAAATATTTCACTAAAAATTCAATTTTTCATTAGAATTTAAATTTTTAACTAAAATTTAATTTATCACTAAAAAATCAATTTTTCATTTAAAATTCAATTTTTCCTTAAAAATTCAATTTTTCACTAAAAATTCAATTTTTCACTAAAAAATCAATTTTTCACTAAAAATTCAATTTTTCACTAAAAATTCAATTTTTCACTAAAAATTCAATTTTTCACTAAAAATTCAATTTTTCACTAAAAATTCAATTTTTCACTAAAAATTCAATTTTTCACTAAAAATTCAATTTTTCACTAAAAATTCAATTTTTCACTAAAAATTCAATTTTTCACTAAAAATTCAATTTTTCCCTAAAAATTCAATTTTTCACTAAAAATTCAATTTTTCACTAAAAATTCAATTTTTCACTAAAAATTCAATTTTTCACTAAAAATTCAATTTTTCACTAAAAATTCAATTTTTCACTAAAAATTCAATTTTTCACTAAAAATTCAATTTTTCACTAAAAATTCAATTTTTCACTAAAAATTCAATTTTTCACTAAAAATTCAATTTTTCACTAAAAATTCAATTTTTCACTAAAAATTCAATTTTTCACTAAAAATTCAATTTTTCACTAGAAATTTCATTTTTCATTAAACTTTAAATTTTTCACTAAAAATTTAATTTTTATCTGAAATTCAATTTCTCACTAAAAATTCAATTTTTCACTAAAAATTCAATTTTTCACTAAAAATTCAATTTTTCACTAAAAATTCAATTTTTCACTAAAAATTCAATTTTTCACTAGAAATTTCATTTTTCATTAAACTTTAAATTTTTCACTAAAAATTTAATTTTTATCTGAAATTCAATTTCTCACTAAAAATTCCATTTTTCACTAAAAACTCAATTTTTCACTAAAAATATCAACTTTTCACTCAAAAAATCAATTTTTACTAAAAAAAATTTTCATTAAAAATTTAATTTTTCCTTAAAAATTCAATTTTTCACTAAAAAATCATTTTTTAACTAAAAAATCATTTTTTTCAGTAAAAATTAAATTTATCATATAAAATTCATTTTTCACTTTGTAATTTCCAATTTTACTAATAATTAAATTTTTCTTTAAACATTAAATTTTATCACTCTAAATTCAACTTTTCTCTGAATTCTAAGAAGTTTTTAATATTTCAAAAAAAAAAATCTATTCTTAATTTATAATTGCTCAAGATCTATTTATGTTATTTCCGTAATCAAAAAGTATGACCTACAAAAATCAGCAACTGAAATCTGCAGCTAAAATCTTAAATATTAAACGAAATAATAATAAAAACGGCAACACTTCGTCACGTTTTCATGTTTTTCTTGGCAGCCGGGGCAACAGCACAAACATCATAATGAATTAAATATGAAAAATCGCAATGGCCACAAAAGCTATTTGGCTAAAATGTAAAAATCGAAATGAAATTAGCTTTGTTTACACAAAATCTATACAAAACAAGAACGAACAAACTAGCGAACAAAATGATTACAAAAGACATTTTAAACATAAAATTTATTTTTGTTTCATTTTTACATGATATTGCAGCACACAATTACAACAACCAATTTAAAGTAAAATTAGTTGAACATTAGGCAAAAAAAAAAGAATCTACAAAATGTTGCAAAAATGATTTGCTCACTGCTCCAGATACAGATGCAGATACCGCGAGATGATGTTAACCAAGTTAATAAACTTTCGTCACCAGGTTTTTATTTTATATAAATAGATTTTTTTTTAGTTTTTATTTTGAGTTGTGAAGTGAACGCGAACAGAAATTAATGATGATAATATGAATTTGCAGAAAAGCGACGACTTGCAATGTATCTGATGGATGCCAAATGTATCTTGATGATGACGGTTGAACTAGTTGATGCGATTTTAATGCTTACCTGGCACCTCTCATCGCGCCAGCAGCAGCAACATAGCATGATGACATTGCGTTTTTGTTGCTTTTGTCGCTCTTTCGTTAATTTTTTGTATCTTTTAGATACTATTATGAAATTCTATAAAATTTCCTATTATTTATTATTGTAATTTTTTGCGCGTTGCGTTTATTTTTCATCATTTATCGCAATGATTATGCAATAATAAAAATAAAAACTAAAAAGTTTATTATTTTTAGCGATGCTGTTTGTTATTCATGTATCTATCGATGTATCTCACAGTTGTATCTAAAGATACATTTTTTGTTTTGTATATTTATGGTTTTTAAGTGGTTCTTTATATTTTTTTTG
The DNA here is from genome assembly GCA_951804985.1 of Dryomyza anilis. NCBI lineage: Eukaryota > Metazoa > Arthropoda > Insecta > Diptera > Dryomyzidae > Dryomyza > Dryomyza anilis. The sequence goes on along the minus strand of OX638130.1, from coordinate 100,225,402 downwards.
TATTTATTTTTAGAGCATAGCAACAACAGCTGCTTCCTTCCTTAGATACATCGAATGATTTATTTCCTCAATTTTGGTTCTTGCTGCTTTAATTTCATTTTTATTTACAGCATTTTATATATGTTTTTCTGGCTTTTGTTTACGGGTCTCTTGCGTATTTTTAATGCGATTTTATGTGCCAACGTAAAAGTGATTCTTTTGTTTTTCATTAAAACGAAAGCAGTTCTAGCACAAATTATTGTCAACGCCAAATATTAACGTCATAATTTTTAATTGTTTAACTGACCGCATTGGCTGTCGGTCGCTTAATTGGTTTTTATGTTTGGCATTTTAGGCAGTGCGTGATTTATGCAAAAAACGCGACAATACATACGTCAATAAAAATTTAATTTATATTTTTTATATATTTTTTATATATATATATTTATATTCTTTTTACGAAACATTCGAATTTTTAGAGAAAATATGAATATTTAGAGAAAATTGTGTATTTAAATAGAAAATGTGAATTTTAATAGAAAATATGAATTTTTATAGAAAATTTGAATTTTTATAGAAAATGTGAATTTTTATAGAAAATGTTATTTTTAAGAGAAAATGCGAATTTTTAGAGAAAATGTTATTTTAAGAGAAAATGTGAATTTTTGGAGAAAATGTGATTTTTTTTTTTGAGAAAATTGTAAATTTTTAGAAAATAAATGGATTTTTAGAGAAAATGAGGATTTAAGAGATTATGTGGGTTTTTAGACAGCAGGTATTTGTTTTTTTTTTTATTTTTTTTATATTAATATTTTTTTTTATGGAAAATGTGTTTTTTTTTTATGGAAAATGTGATTTTTTTTTTAGAGAAAATGTGAATTTATAGAGAAACTGTGAGTTTTTTGAGAACATGTCAATATTTAGAGAATATGTGACATAAGACAGTACATATATTTATACCCTACACTAAGAGTGAAAGGGTATATTCAGTTTGGTACGCCGTTTGTAACACCCAGAAGGAAGCATCTCCGGTATGGAAAAGTATATATATTCTTGATCAGCATGACCTCCTGAGTCGATTTAGCGATGTCCGTCTGTCCGTCTGTCTGTCCGTCTGTCTGTCCGTCTGTCTGTCTGTCTGTCTGTCTGTCTGTCTGTTGAAATCCCTACTACTTTTAAAATTGAAGAGCTAGATAAATGAAACTTATAACTTAGATTACTAATATACCTACGCTGTATGTGCGAAAAAATTGGCGGTCCATTGTGACCTATGATCCGACCACTTATGTTCAAATACCTCATATAAAATGTACATATAAAGATCAATTTTTATGTATACGTGCTTAGGTAAACTTTTTTGGTCAAATATATATTGATGTCATGCTCAAATACATGATAATAATGTTTTCCGGAGAAAAGACTTGTGGTTCACAAAAAAAAATCGAAATTCGGTACACCTACCCATTTGTAAATATGGGTATCAAATGAATGGAAATTCTTCAGCGATTGAATGTTTGTAGTTTTTTTCAGGATTCGTATACCCTGGTGACCTATATATCACTTTGAATGGTAACCACACATATGTGTAGGGTATTTATAGTCGGCTTAGACCGACTATAATATTGATAATCCTAACTATCATAATTACACCTACTTTAAAATTTCCCATGTGATCTAACCTTCCCAACTGGTTTTATATTTTTTTTACAAAACATTTGAATTTTTAGAGAAAATATGAATGTTTAGAGAAGATTGAGAATTTTTATAGAAAATGTGAATTTTAAGAGAAAATGTGAATTTTTAGAAAATATATGATTTTCTTTTAGAGAAAATTATAAATTTTTCGAAAGTACATGGATTCTAAGAGAAAATGTGAATTTTCGGAGGTTATGTGAGTTTTTAGAAACTGTGAATGTTTAGAGAAAATTACAATTTTTAGAGATTATGTGATTTTTTAGACAGTACATATTTGTTTTTTTTTTTGTTTAAAGCAAATCTGATATTTGTTTTTTTTTTAGAAATATTTTTTTTTAGAGAATAAATTAATTTTTAGAGGTTATGTGATTTTTCTTAAACACTATTTTTAGAGAGAACAGGTATTTTTAGAGTCAATGTGAATATATAGAGAATATATTATTTTTTGTTTGTAAAATTGTGAATTTTTAGAGAATAAATGAATTTTAAATGTGTTTTTTTAGAGATTATTAGGGAATTTTTAAATAAAATGGAATTAAAAAAAAAAAAATGAGAATTTTTTTTAGAGAACATGTGAATTTTTAGAGAAAATGTGAATTATTAGAGATTTTGTAATTTTTAGAGATTTTGGAATTTTATTGTTTTTTTTTTTTTTTTTTGGAAAAATTGTGAATTTTTAGAGAATAAATGAATTGTAAAGAAAATTTTAATTTTTAGAGTAAATTGATTTTAAAGAAAATTGTTTTTTTTTTAGATAATTTTTTTTTGGAGAAATTGTGAATTTTTAGAGAATATATAATTTTTTTTGAGAACAAACGATTTTTTTTTATTTTTTTTTTTTTAGATAATTGGGAATATTTATAGAAAAATATGATTTTTTTTTTAAGAAAAGGTAAAATTATTTATAAAATGTGAATTTTTGGAAAATATATCGTCACTGTCATGCCAAAGCAGGCGAAGGTGAATTTTTTTGACGTTTATTACATTTTTTAATGTAGTTTTTCATGTATAAAATTGTGCGTGGTTTCGGTGAATATTTTTAACCAAAAAAGTCAAAACTAAAAGGACGAATGTGGTTTGCTACTAATGCCAAAAGGGTGAATCTTTTTGTTTTTTTGCTATAACTTTTTATTGGTACAAGATATATAATGATGGTAAAGGCAATAATTGTTTGTTTTTAAAGCACCTATCGATTGGCATTCATTTTAAAAAATAATTTGTCAACAAATTTTCTTGCAATTAACAAAAATTCTAATTTAAAATCTTGACATTTTTGTCCAAATTATTTTTAAAAACGGATGTCAATCGATAGGTACTTTAAAACCAAACAATTAATGCCTTTACATCATTATTTTATCGTGTACCCATAAAAAGTTCTGGACAAAACACTACAATATAAGCCTTTTGGTGGATATACAAAATCCGTATTTATAATTCTGTAACTTGCCCAAATCGAAAGATATTTTATATATGCGATGGTACAATTACCACCGCATATATAAAATATCTTTAAAATAAGAGAAAGAACACATTTGGAAAAAAAATTATTAATCAAACTTTACAATTTGATTTCATTTTTAAAAATGCACATTCGCTGCTTTGGCATGACAGTGACGATATGATTTTATGATTTTGGGAAAATATATACATATTTTTTAAATAACACATAAATATTTGTAGAGAATCTATGATTTAAACCTATTCTCATAAATGCACCTTTTAATTTCCAAAATGTTTTAATTTATATAACTTTATCTTTATTTCGAATTAAATTTATTTTTGATATTTTTAAATATCACCGCCACATTAAATGCTTAAAACCAAATAAATCATAATTTATATGAACAAATCTATTTACGTATTTTCGCGATTTAAGCACGTTTTTCTGACAAAAAAAAAAAATTAAAAATCAAAACTCGCGTCGCGCTAACCTTTTTGTGATTATTATTTTTTCAATGAGATATCAGCGTTGACTGACAACAAAAGAAAAGTCTGCGCCGAAATAAAGTTGCATTGAGGCAGACAGACAGATCAACAATAAAATCAACTGGCAACGAGCCGCAAATTTAGATCGCAAAAAATATTAAAGATAAATAATGGCTGAGAATAAAAAGCAACAACAAAATTATAACAAATTCATTGTTGTGTATGGCTTAAATAGACTTTTACTTTTTTTTTGTTTTCATTTCAGTTGTTATTAATAAGCGATATAGACTAGACAGACAGTCAAATGAGATTTTAAAAAACTTAAATTTTTACAGAAAAATATGAATTTTTAGAGAAAAACATGAATTTTTTAGAGAAAATATTATTTTATTTTAGAGAAAATATGAATTTTTAGAAATATGTGAAATTTAATTTTTAGAGAAAATATGATTTTTTGATTTTTTGATTTGAAATTTTATTTTTTTTTTTGAATTTTTTTTGAAAATTTTGAATTTTATAGAATTTGTTTTGAAAAAAAAATCGACTAGAGATATGCATTAAACAATTTTTTATTATTTTTTTCGACCACTACTTCCAGAGTTACAGTGTTTCAAAGTTACAAAAAATCACTTTTGATTGGTTCAAAATTTAATATCTCTTAAAGTAGAAACGCTAGAAACACTTTTGAGTGTTCGTTTTAAAGCTAATAGAACAAGATTTTAGGAAAATTAAGTTGTAACTTCTAAACTAGAACATGTGACCCGTGGTCATTATCCTTGCACTTCAAATTTGATGTCCTTAAAAATTACCCTTTTTAAAATTCTAAATAAAATCACGTATTTTGGTTGATTTAATATAAAATTTCAAGATGGTATTTTGATGGCATCATATTTTAAAAATTTATTTTCTAAATTTTTACATTTTTTTTGTTAATTTTTTTAACATTAAAATTTGCAATAAGACATGAATTTAGAAAAAATTTTAATTCATATTTTGATTTTATATTAAAGATTTAGAATTTTTAAAGAAAATATATCAATTTTTAGATAAAATTGAATTTTTAGATAAAATTGAATTTTTAGAAAAAATATAAATTTTTAGAGAACAAATGAATTTTTGGAAAAAAGTCTTTTAAGACAATTTAAATTTTTAGAGACAATTTGTATTTCTAGAGAAAAAACTAAATTTTTACAGACAAAAAATTTGAATTTTTAACGAGAAATTTGAATTTTTAACGAAAAATTTAAATTTTTAAAGAAAATTCGTATTTTTTAAAAAAATTTACGTTTATAAAATAACACGACTTATTAAAATTTTATTATTACCGAGTCTGCCATGTCTCGGAGACCTCCTAAGCCTCGAAGCTTTCTCAAATAACTTCGATAAAAAAAAGTTCGATCTCGTTGCTTTACACGGAGGGAAATAAAATTCTAAAACTCGAGAAGAATTCGGTTAGAAAGAAAAATAGTAGAATTTGACTAATATCAATAAAATACTACTAAAATTCATAATTTGTCATATGGATATCAAGAAAGCAAATTACTTAGTTGTCAAAAAAGTAAACAAACTTTATTCAACTGGATTTTCAGAAGTTAATTTATTGATTATTAAAAACAAAAAAGAATACACAAAATTCTTGCTGTATTCATCGCAAAAAGAACACGTTTTCATGTATTGTTGTTTTCATCGATATTGCTCTGTCTGTATGCTTTGTTTTGCGAGGTCGCCATCTGTTTGTAACTAAGCCAAATTTTTCTAGATATTCAGACATTAAGTTCTTAGGTATCAATAAAGTAACTAAGTACAATTTGTCTGGATTTCAAATTTTTTCTTCTAGGTATCAAAAAACGGCATGATATACAATGTTTGCATGTTTTTGTTTTCACGAATAGAACAATGTTAGCTTCGAAATAATAGCTTTTAGTTACTTTCAACATATCGACAGACAGACACACGAACAAACAGATGGGGCTGACAGACGGACAAAGTAAAACAAAACATTATAGCGACAAAGCAAGATCGCAAAAACAAGAACTATACGAACACGTGTTCATTAAATTTTGGTCGAAAACAACAACAAAATTTTTGATACCTAAGAAATTAATAACTGAATTTAAGACTTATTCTACTTAGTTACTTTTTTGATACCTAAGAAATTAATAACTGAATCCAAGAATAATTCTACTTAGTTACTTTTTTTGATACCCAAGAAATTAATAACTGAATCCAAGAATAATTCCACTTAGTTACTTTTTTTACAACTAAGAAAATCCATTTCTTGAAATTAAGGATTTTTCGATTTAGCTGTATACTTCGTATACTTCTTGATTCCTTCTGGATTTTAGAACTTTTTTACCTCCGTGTATCGATTGTAATTCTTTGGCAATATACGATATTTAAATATTTATCGCATCGAAATAGCAATTTCTTTCAAAGCAATCTCGAACTGTCATAATTTTTCTGTTCAATATCGTTCCGATTTCGAAAAATGTCTCGTACCGAAAAAACTTTGACAGAACGCATCGGAATCTACCTGGGATTCAGGTCCAATTAAACGCTCGACGCTACGATAAAGTGTCCGATATCGTTTGAATTCTCCTTTTTCTCGCATTGATCTCGTAACGATATCGAAACGAATATCAAACTGAGTATTATAAATATTTTGTACAGAATTTTTTCAGTATAGAAACACATAAAGACAGCCGACTGTTGGACAATCGCTAAACAGCACATGTACATTTTTTTCTTTTTATTTATTTCATTTTTGCCCAAAAAATCTGTAACTATTATCAATTTTTGTTGTTGCTGCATTTGACTTCTGGACCAACTGTGTGGATTTAAATTTGTATCTGATTTGTATTTATTTTTTATATATGCTGTGTTCAAATGGCATGTCTGCAAGCAATTTAGTGTTTTTTCAAACTTTTATTCACTAAAAATTGTTGTTATTCTGTATGTTTTTGCCTATAAAGCAGCAGCAGTATGTCTGTCTGTTCATCTGTCTGTCTTTGATTTAGTTGTTTGCACGCTGTCGCCCAATGCAAGTATTTTTTGTTAATTTTTTTACACTACATTGACAACGTGTTGCATGTTACTGTTGCCTGCATTCAATTGCCCGCGGAAATGAGTCAGTGTTAATTTGCAATTGTCTGGCAATACTGTGCGAGTTGGTAGTAAAAATTTTAAAATGTTTTTTCTGAGCTCAAAATTTAATTTAAGTTCTTTAAAGTGTGATTTATTTCAAATGAAAGGTTTTTTACAAACTGTATTTAATTTCAATACAACTACTAAAATAACTTCGACTTACAATTTTTTATTATTATTATTCCATTTAACTGTATATCTGTATTTATTTCCTGTGAAATTTTGGCACAGATCGGTTCATTCTATCCAAAGTAATAATCAAAAATTTACTAATAATATACATTTATTTCATTTTAAAGCTATATTATTTGCTATATTATTTATAAAAATGTTATTATAAAGTTTTACATTAATTACCTTAAATTTATACGGAAAATAAAACATTTAATGATATGCTACTACTTTGCCACTTAATAGGAACAAAGTAAGCACCACCCATTATTGTGCATTTTCATTATCAAAATGTATGACTTATATAGCAAAGTATTGTGACTTATCTATTACTTCCTATGTTCCACACATGTTCTTAGACATCGCTTTGGAACTAAAAAACACTGGTTTGCAACACTGGTATCAGAGGTTATTTAAAAGTTTGTTCCAATTATCGAACCGTGGTTACTTGAAAGTAGATTTACCATGTTTTGATTTTTAATAAAAATGCTATAGTCATTTTGGAGTAATCGGTGTAAAAAAGTCTTTATATCAGTTTTGAAAACCCAAATATTGAATGCTTTGCCGCAAAATTCACTATTTAGATTTAGTATCTTACGGAATAGAATAGTCTATATAACTATTTCCACTTATATATCTATATCTGACCTTATAATTTTCCTAATAACATTACTCAAGTAGCGTCGGTAGCTCGTCTGGTTAGTGCGTTGGACTACGAGCGGAAAATCGCTGGTGCGTTCGACTACGAGCCGAAAGGTCCGCGGTTCGATTCCCAGCGACTGTCAACATCCTTTTCATAGAAAACATTTTTCTATGCGACGCTACCTCTCGGCAGTAAGGAAACCTACGAGAGGAAACCTACGAGAGTAAAACATTGCCTATGAAAAGCTCTCACCCGCCGTTCGGATTCGGAAATAAACTGTATGTCCCACCAATTTGAGTACAAATATAACACGCACAGCTCAAAATGGTGAGAGAGCTCGGCCGAAGTTCTCTACAGGAATAATAGCGCCAAACTATTATTATAATTACTACCCAACACGAACTACTATCGTCATGAACATCCCATACTTCTATGCTATATAATTCGCTGATTCTGTGCTTGACTTCATACTCAGTTTTTTTTCTATTGCGTAACGTTTTTGAGAAAATTGAAAAAGTCTTTTTAAGCTTTTCATTTCTATTACTGTTTCAAATATATTATCAGCTAATAGTAAAATGTATAATACTTTATCTATTATATTCATTAAAGAATTTATTATAACTACTGTGACTTTCTATGGAATGAAAGTCTTGCTTATTATTGTCTTCTTCTACAAAATATTCTTTTTAAGGAAGGACAGTATACCTTTTTTTCTATAAACATACGACACTTCTATAATACCTATACTCAAAGTAATAATTGCTTGGCGTGCAGTTATTTCAACGTATATTCATTTGCATCTACCAAATGTAGTTTGCCTTAACCGAAATTCGTTTGTGGCAGCCAATAATATGAAGCATAAGTAACTATCACTTGAAGCAACTGTAATTGGGTTTGGGGAAACAAACTTTGTATCATTTATTTTTATCACTTATTTATAATTACATTTTTTTTTAATTTCCATTGCTACGACAAAAATATTTAAAATGCGACATAACCAATATTTAGTTCGCTTAATAGTAAGTTTGTTATATTGACTGAATGTTATAACATTAGGTTGTAGCAATCAATATTTACTTGATTCAACTGCGAAATTAACTGTTTTTAGAAAAACACTGCCAAAGTAGGGTGGTGTTTTGTCGCACAAGCTTCTACTCGATTTTCTAACGATTTTTTTTGTTGCTGCTGACAACTCGTGCCACGTGTAAAATTCTTTTAAGGGCCTTTTAGTTTTTATTACTCTTCGTTTTTTTCATGCCCAAATATACTTTTTCAACAAGAGACATACTATTCTGCAAAGTTCTTGCTATGTGGTTTACATCTGTTGCATTTCCCTATCCAGCCCTAGCGTCCCAACGCATTGTAACACGAAGTCAGTGTCACGAGGAGTTTTCGGCAATTTCCAAAGAAGCATATACAGATCGGTACCTGTCGACGAATCGTTGTGCTGCTGACTTCGTATAAATTGACTGATACGGTTGCCTCAACTGATTCGTTCTCTTTGTGTACGAATTCGGTTCTTACTCAGTCTATATTATTTTTTCAAAGATGAAATTAGATTCCACAGATATTAAAAAGGCCTACATATCAAATCCTTCAAAATATGAGACGCTCGTTATCAGAATAATTTTTACCACCGTTCTGCTTTTACTTTACCTAATTTATGTTTAGATTTATTTTATCATAATTTCTGATTTATAAATTAATAATTCTAAGAATTACCTATTATGTTCATAAAACAAAAAAACAACCAATAACATAAGCTGATTGCATCAATTTCTCATTAAATCTTCGTATTAAATCTAATCTCTAGAAATTTAAATACAAAAAAAACAAAATTAAACATTACATCATCGCACAAAATTCGTCATTAATACATAAGAAGCTCCATCTTACCATTTATAGTACCTACAGTAAATACAACACATAATTCAAGAACCTGTAGACTTTAAAGTGCAAAAACATTTCAAAAGAAAACACACTACGTACAAAGTCAACAAAAATCTATAGAACCCGCGCCAGATAAGATAACTAAAAGAAAAGTAAAAATAAAAGCAAAAAAAATCGTACTAGAACTAAAGTGCTTTGAGCAAGCGTAACGCGCTGATAATAAAATCACTTTTACAAATAAATTAAACATGGTTGACAACTACCTTAAATAAATAATAAATATATGTTAAAGAAAACAGAAAAATAACAAATAAAAAATAAAAAAAAGTGCGCTATCGAAGAAAAAGACAAAAGAAAATTATATATGATAAGCACTAGAATAGGCGCTATAATCAATTACACAATGCGACAAAGAAAAATTAACAAAACTTGGTCAACAGATTCTGTATTATATGCCGGAAGTGATTCGAACAGAATGAAAGTTTACTCTAGATTTTGACATAAAACATAAAGAAGATCGTGTATTATTATATCGTTTACAGATCGTTTACGCTAAGAGAATTCCCCAGATGGAAAGCATCATGAAAAGCACAGTGTTGATCGAAGGATAGGATTATGGTTAAAGAAAAGAAGGAAAGATGAGGTAGTGTCGGTGAATGTTTGTTTTGAATTTTCCAATATGAAAAATGTCGCGAAAAACAGACGCAGGGAGAAAGAGTTGTCTCAGTAATCAGTGGTTCTGTTGAAAGACGTGTTAACTACGAAGGAATGGGCTTGGTTTGATGACCGAGTAGTACGAGAAAAAAAAGCACGACCTTGTGGAAACAGACCACGTATTTCCCTCGAGGAGGAAAGATGGAATAGTGTCGGTGGAGGATGTATGCTTTAAATTTCCGAATATTACAAATATCAGGATAAACAGACGTAGGGAGATTGTTCCACAAACGTATCGTGCGAGTGAAGAACCAATTCTCTCTGTAATAAGTGGTTCTGTTGAGAGCCGTGTGAACTACGAAAGGGGTGGGCTTGGTTTGATGGTCGATTAGAACGAGACAAAACAGGACCTGGTGGGTTCAGACCATGTATTTCCCTCGAGGAGGAAAAATGCAATAGTGTCGGCGAATGTTTGCTTTAAATTTTCCAATATTAAAAATATCGAAAATAACAGACGCAGGGAGATTATTCCACAAACGTATCGTGCGACTCAAGAAGGAATTATCTCTGTAATTCGCGATTCTGTTAAGAGCCATGTGAACTACGAACGGGTGGGTTGGTTCGATGCCCGAGTACAATGAGAGAAAACACAACCTGGTGGAATGAGAAGACCATGTATTTCCCTCGAACACTTACCATTGTAACACCTATAATACAGGCTTACACACGCGACGGTTCTTCGGTGCTCAAGAGAAGATGATGAAATATGTCCATCAGCTATTTCACATTGCTGGATTCGATCCAGAAACTTCAAAGAAGATTTTGAAGTCCCTGCCCATATGTGCGAATTGTAATTCATCTTAGGCCGAATACATGTTGTGCTTCGTTCCAATGAAGGTCACATTGAATTGATATGCCCAGAACGGCAAGAACAACTGACTCCGCACTAATCATAGCGGAACACTGCGGAACTTCGGAATTGATGGAATACCATTACCGCTTCTTTTTGAACGTCTGTGGAAAAACTCTAAATAAAGGGTTTTTCAATAAGAGCGCTACAAAAGTTTTTTCAAGGGTTTTTCAACAGGGACGCTAGAAAAGTAGAGCGACAGGGACAGCAAACGACGCCATATTTCTTGCCGCTCTTTTGACATTTCTCTTCAGTACGGTTTGCCATTTCATGATGGAAAGATATACGAGCCAACAACGAGTCGAAATTATTAAAATTTACTACCGAAATTCGAATTCGTATATCTTTCCATCATGAAATGGCAAACCTTACTGAAGAGAAATGTCAAAAGAGCGGCAAGAAATATGGCGTCGTTTGCTGTCCCTGTCGCTCTACTTTTGTAGCGTCCCTGTTAAAAAAAAAACCCTTTAGATACGGGGATAGATCGGAACGCTGCGGAATTTCGGAATAGATGGAATACTGTTCTAAAAGATTACCATCCACCGCTACTGTATTGAACGACCCGGAAAAACTCGATATCCATCGAGTATAAGAATTACCGACACCTTAAGCAATTAGTTGCGAGACGAGTGCTTCATGCCACACTCGATCAAAAGCCTTGGAAATACCCAGAGCAATAAAATTGATCTCCCCAAAAAGGCGAAAACAATTATTCTACTTTCCGCAAAGAACCGCCATCAGGTCATCGGTGGATCTGGTCCTGCGAAAATCATATTGACGGTCACTAAGTGATTCGTTGTGCTCAAAAGGTGAAAGCTTATTACGCTTTCCATTACCTTCGAGAGCACAGAGTATATTGAAATGAGTCGGAAATAGGCAGGATTCCCCACGGATCACCCGTATAACATTTATTTTGGTATACGGGCAAATTAAACCCAAACGGTATGACCTGTAGTAAATCTTATTATATAATAATAGAACTTAGGCCAAGATCTCTCACGATTTTGAGCTGTTCGTGTTAAATTTGTACTCAAAGTGGTGGGACTTACAGTTTAATGCCCGGTATGAAATATATGGGTGAAGCGTATCTGCCAAATTTTTTTTTTGCTTTCGTTCAAATTTTGTGAACTTTTAATAATAGTTGACCTCTTTAAAACATGTTAAGGAGAATGGGTTAAGGTTAAGGGGTATGAGGGATAGTCGAGATATAAGAGTCTAAATATGACTATTTTTACCGCACAGGCTTTTATTGAATTATTTATAACTTCTATCAGAGAGACTCAATTTTTAACATTTATGACTGCTTTAGATAGTATTTTTCATGAGCTTTACTATAAAAATTTTTATTTTGGAAAAATAAACATATTGAACTTATATTAACCTTATGAGTTCACTGTGCGTCCGTCTTTTCGCTTTTCTATACGTCTGTTGGAATCACGATTTCAGAAAAATAAAGATTAGTAAATCAATGGAACTCATACTTTAAGATTAATTGTAGATTTGTATTTTTTGGTACTGAAAATGTGCGTTATCGTTCGTTTTATGCCATATGATCCGCCCACTTTTCTGTATACCTCTCATATAACACTAATAATAAACCTCTTTTTCTTTAAGTGAGAAATATACCCCTATAAAAGTAATAATTCAAAGTTGTATTATTTTTGAAAAAAAAGTTGATTTTTGTCGCACTGTGTTATATACAAAAAAAAAGTTGTATTGATTGCTTTGTGCACTGAAATAATTGAAATTTTTATAAAGGACGTTGGTTTATATAGTATATTTTTATTTATATTTTCTACACTTTTCATTCATTTTCATGCCATGTCATGCAATCGATTTCAAACTGTTGCCCTCACTTGGCACCATCCATCTATGGTCGATCGATCGATCGATCCATCCACTTGCTCAATAAAGAATATATTGTTGTTAGCCATTGTATGTCTTATCAGGAACCCACGACGTTATCAGCCAGAAGTCAGTCTATATATTTTCTTTTGTTGTTAAACTTCAAACACCATTAATGATGTTGATAACTTATCAGCAATAATCAACGCATATTGTGTAGCTCTATGTGTGACTAATACCGTATTTGCCATGCAAAGTATTTTTTTTTCGTTTGCAATTTCTTCGTTTTTTTTATATTGTTTAATTTGATTTATTTGTTGCTTTTAATAAAATTATTGTTTTCTATATTACTTTTTGACTTTTGCACTTGTGCAAAAAAATAAAAACACTAAACGTGTCTTTTAACTTCTATTACTTTTGATGTGTAGTACAAAAATAGATAAGATTGCTTAATCAATCCGTTTGAAAGTGATTAGAAGTTTGTTATTACTAAAATTAGTTAAATGCTTTATTGTATTAGCCGTGGCTAGCTACTGACAAACCCACCACACATGGCTATTGATAAGGCTTCTTTCTTTTTTTTTTGTCAACTTGTGAAGATTGATGTGCCATAATGTGGAGCCTACATGTTTAAAGGTCATTTGAAGAGGCCGGTGTTTATTAAAACCCACAAAATCAAATTGCGAAACATGTGCTTTCACGTTTAATCAGTAAAAATTTGTTATGTAAAAGCTTTATAGGAAAAAGTTCATAATATGTATACAAATATTCTTTAAGAACTCGTTATCAGTTTCATATTATTGATGAAATTAATTCATAAATACTAAGAATAACTCATAAATAATATGAATAATTCATAAATACTATGAATAATTTATAAATACTATGAATAATTCATAAATACTATGAATAATTTATAAATACTATGAATAATTCATAAATACTATGAATAATTCATAAATACTATGAATAATTCATAAATACTATGAATAATTCATAAATACTATGAATAATTCATAAATACTATGAATAATTTATAAATACCATGAATAATTCATAAATACTATGAATAATTTATAAATACTATGAATAATTCATAAATACTATGAATAATTCATAAATACTATGAAGATTTAATAAATATAAATACTATGAATAATTCATAAATACTATGAATAATTCATAAATACTATGAATAATTCATAAATACTATGAATAATTCATAAATACAATGAATAATTCATAAATACTTTATATAATTTATAAATATTATGAAGATTTAATAAATATAAATACTATGAGTAATTCATAAATGCTATGAATAATTCATAAAATCTATGAATAGTTCATAAATACTATGAATAATTCATAAGTACTATAAATCATTTATAAATTCTATAAATAATTCATATATACTATGTATAATTCAAAAATACTATGAATAATTCATAAATACTATGAATAAATTTTGAATTTAAATTAATTTTAATAATTGTGGGTAGTTTATAGAATTTCAATAAATAATAATGAATTCTTTATCTCTGTTAAACAATTCAACATTTCATTTCTTGTGTATCATGACATCATAAATGCTAAAAAAAGTTCAGATTGGAATATCTTAAAAACGTATATGTTTATTAGCATAAGTTAGTATATTAAAATTATTCATGACAATTACAAGAAAAATTTCGTTTAAAGTTTTTCGGAAAACTATTTTACAACAGTACTATATTTTATTTATTCTAAATAGCGGGTAAAAAGCGCGTAAAATACCTATTAAACTAATAACTATTGACCAATTTTGGGGATTTTTTCAAAAGCAATGTTGGTATATATATATGATCAATCCGTTTATCAAATCTATTTATTTTTTTTAACACAAAATTTTTATTTTGGTCGTGATGAAGTAAAATTCAACCATAGAGGTTAATGTTATATGAGATATTAGAACATTAGTGGTCGGGGGTCTATGGTCATCATCATGCCAATATTCAATACCAGACAGCGTAGTTGTATAAGTGATGTAACTTTTTAGTTTCATTGACCTACCGCTTCTAGTTTTGATGTAAACGTGATTTCAACAGACAAACGGATATCGACGGATCCGTCTTAAACCTGACACACTTCTTTGTGGGAACTACAAACGAATTACCAAACTGAATATACTCTTTCACACTTAGTGTAGGGTATAAATAAAACACGAAATTCCATCGGTCAGGTTCCAGTAACTTGCTATCCATATTCTTTAAGAATTCTTGGCCGACTGGTTAAATGTGAGAGCTTTTCAAAGACAATGTTTTACTCTCGTGGGTTTGCCATTGACTGCCGAGAGGTAGCGCAGTATAGACAAAAGTTTTCTATGAAAATATGTTGTTAGTTCCAGCTCAGATTTGAACATGGGACCTTTCCAATGTCCAATGCACTAAACACTGAGCTACTGACGCTAAATACTTAAAGTAAAAATTAAATAGTTTCTAAAAAATAGTAATAAGTATCATCATTATTTTAAACCAAATGTTGTCCCCCAACCATAAAAACTAAATAAAAGAAATAAAAATCATAATTGATGTCAATTAATTTAACTGCAAAAATGTGCGAGAAGTCAAGTTTATTTTACGACTTTCTCGACGCCAAATAAGAATCTCAAGTGCTGCTGCACATGAAAATTAATTTCTGTAATTTATTTAAATTTTATTTTATTTTTTTTTTTTCAATTTAAAAAAACATACAACAAAAATGTGACAATTTTTGCAACAGTTTGTGGCACAAACTGACGCCTCTATTAAATGTGACACCCTCAACTGAACAAATTAAAGTCTGGCCACACAGGCGGGCCTTAGGGTCACCAGACCAGCAACACGTTTCGAAAAAAGCAAAAAAAAAATAACAATTGCAACGAACATATTTATGTTTACAATCATTAATGTTAATTAAAAACATATTAAGACTTTAATTTTAAAGCCCAACCACATAAAAAAGAACAGACAATAAAACTGACAGAAAATGTAAAAACAAAAAACATCAAAGAAAGCATAAAAAATTGGCAATAATTAATTATAAAAAGGTGTTGCGTTAAAAATTTTATTATTTGCGAAAACAAAAATTTTAGATTTTGCGATAATTTTTAAATTAAATAATTGCTAGTCTTTTTCTCATATTTGTATTGGCCTCATGTTTTATAGTTGTTGTCTGTCTGTCCGTCCATCTATCTGCCAGTCTATTAGTCTTTCTGTCAGCACGACTCATGTCTCATATCTGTCTGTTGTAGTCTGTCTCGGAAACTTATTCAAATATACTGTGTGTCGGAGAAGAAAAAAATATATATTTATTATCGAGAGCCGCATGTCAAGTGGTTCGTGTTAAATTTTTGTAGATTAGAGATTTTTTTTAACTGTAATATTTGTGGTTTGCATTGCGAATCAATAGCTCTAAAGTTTAATTGAGGTCGTACTACTGATTCATTCTAGTTTTCGTCATTTATATTCATTGTTTTGAGTTATTTGTGGTTTACGCATAAAATGTTTGACGTCAGTTTGTCATGCTGAAGTTTAAATTTTTTGTTGTTGTATAGCAAATCTTTAAAGTTTTAATAGAATCACATTCTACGCTTTAAATAAGTCTTAATTGCATTTTGCTGAGACTAAAACATTACCTAGAACTCTTCTAAAACCCCTTCAAAACCCTACTAAAACCCCTTTAGAACCGCATTAAAGTTGTGTTTTTTTTTGTATATCATTCACTGCTTTAAATAAGACTTAAATTGGGATTTGTTCAGACTAAAAATTACTTGAAACCCTACTAAAGCCCCTTTAGAACTCTTTTAATGTTTTGTCTTTTATTTTGTATAGGTGATTTGTAAAATTTTATTAGAATCTCATTCTATGCTTTAAATAATATATAAATTAAATTTTTCTCAAACTAAAAATTACTTAGAACCCTACTAAAACCCTTTTAGAACCCATTAAGGTTTTATTTTTTGTTTAGCTGATTTGTGATTTGTTTAGAACTCATTAAGGTTTTGTTTTTTATAACTGATTTGTCAAGTTTTAATAGAATCACATTCTACGCTTTAAATAATATTTAAATTGCATTTTGTTTAGACTAAAAATTACTTAGAACTCTACTAAAACCCCTTTAAACCCGTACTAAAACCCCTTTAGAACCGCATTAAGGTTTTGTTTTTTTTGTATAGCATTGATCGCTTTAAATAAGACTTAAATTGCGATTTGTTCAGAATAAAAATTACTTGGAATCCTACTAAAGCCCCTTTAGAACTCTATTAATGTGTTATCTTTTATTTTGTATAGGTGATTTGTCAAGTTTTATTACAATCTCATTCTATGCTTTAAATAATATTTAAATTACATTTTTCTCAAACTAAAAATTACTTAGAACCTTACTAAAATTCCTTTAGAACCCATTAAGGTTTTATTTTTTTGTTTAGCTGATTTGTGATTTGTTTAGAACTCATTAAGGTTTTGTTTTTTATAGCTGATTTCTCAAGTTTTAATAGAATCACATTCTACGCTTTAAATAATATTTAAATTGCATTTTGCTCAGACTAAAAATTACTTAGAACTCTACTAAAACCCCTTTAAAACCACACTAAAACCCCTTTAGAACCGCATTAAGGTTTTGTTTTTTTTGTATAGTATTGATCGCTTTAAATAAGACTTAAATTGCGATTTGTTCA
This sequence comes from Dryomyza anilis, assembly GCA_951804985.1. NCBI lineage: Eukaryota > Metazoa > Arthropoda > Insecta > Diptera > Dryomyzidae > Dryomyza > Dryomyza anilis. Next base: position 100,207,852 of record OX638130.1, on the reverse strand, counting down.
GACTAAAAATTTCTTGGAACCCTACTAAAGCCCCTTTAGAACTCTATTAATGTGTTATCTTTTATTTTGTATAGGTGATTTGTCAAGTTTTAATAGAATCACATTCTACGCTTTAAATAATATTTAAATTGCATTTTGCTCAGACTAAAAATTACTTAGAACTCTACTAAAACCCCTTTAAAACCACACTAAAACCCCTTTAGAACCGCATTAAGGTTTTGTTTTTTTTGTAAAGCATTGATCGCTTTAAATAAGACTTAAATTGCGATTTCTTCAGACTAAAAATTACTTGAAACCCTACTAAAGCCCCTTTAGAACTCTTATTAATGTTTTGTCTTTTATTTTGTATAGGTGATTTGTCAAATTTTATTAGAATCTCATTCTATGATTTAAACAATATTTAAATTAATTTTTTTTCAAACTAAAAATTACTTAGAACCCTACTAAAACCCCTTTAGAACCCATAGAGGTTTTTTTTTTTTTTTGGTTTAGCTGATTTGTGATTTGTTTAGAACTCATTAAGGTTTTGTTTTTTATAGCTGATTTCTCAAGTTTTAATAGAATCACATTCTACGCTTTAAATAATTTAAATTACATATTGCTCAGACTAAAAATTACTTAGAACTACTAAAACCCCTGTAGAACCCCATTAAGGTTTTTATTTTCTTTTATAGCTGATTTTTTAAGTTTTAGTAGAATCATTTATGTTTTAAATAATTCATAAATTAAAACAATAAATTGAAACTAAAAATTATATAAAACCTTATTAAAGCCACTTTAGAGCTCTAATATCTCTTTTTTAATTTTGACCAAAGTTAGCTATGAAAAAAAAATTAAATGCAATTCTAATATAGCCGTCAATTCACCCGACAAGCAGTAAAAATACACATTTGGAATTTTTCACAAAAATATTTGTTAATAATTTACGAAACAACACAAAACTTAATAGAGCGATAAATAAAAACAGCTGTAAATAAATAAATAATACTAAATTGATTTTTTTTTTCCATTATTATTATTATTTGTATTGTTTTTTTCGACATTTAACAAATGAAACACGAAAGAACAGAATCGAAAAAAAAAAACTAAAAACAAGCAGTTGTTAAAAATCTGCTTTTTGCGCTAATTAGTCATTTATTTTTATTTTTTTTTGCTGTTTTGTATTTTGTTCAACAGTTATTTGAAGTTATTTACACAAAATTTTATTGCAGCCACATTTTAGAAATTACACACAGCAACCGTTTCTATTTTCAAGGTCAGCTTTTTATTGAGGGCCCTACAAACTATAGAAGCAACAGCAACAATAGGCACTATAACAACAACAACAACTACAACTGTTTCTACTTTGACGGGTACTACTTATGGAAGAACGATCAAGAAAAACAACAAAAAAAAAACTATTGAAATGTAACCCAAAACTTCATGGAACCCATAGTGCTGACGCACACTTGAAATACTTGAAAATTGTTCTAGAGTTGTTGTTTTAGTTGTTGTTGTACCGCGCCGTCTGTTAATCGATTGAAAATGAAATTGAATTGAATTGAAATCAAATCCTGTTTGAAAAGCAATTGAACGGTGTCAATAATTAATATTTGCTCAAGTTGTCGATTCAAATAAATGAGTCGAGTAACGCATGACGTTTTCAGACTGCTTGGCGTAGTCACAACTGAAATAACAGACGCACAGACAGACATATATTTTGACTGATATAATTGCATTAATTTGATTGAAACTCAGTTGTTGTCTTTGGCTAATTTGACTCATAGTTGAAAGTGTTGCCACTTGTTGTTTATAATGTTAATTAAGAAATAAAGTTGCTCTTAACTAACCACACAGCTAGCACTGTTCAACAATGAAGAATTCCATATATACTACAAGTACATCCAACAATAAAATACCCGTGTGTTCAGGATTTTCTCGATAAATTATTTTTTTGTATTTTTAAATATAACAAAAAATTATTAATAAGAACAACTTATACACACAAATAACTGATTTGTTGCGGTAACCAACTAAATTGCTCTATCGTATAATTCGGTTGCGGCAACAACTGATAAAATAGTTGCAACAACCTCTTAATTTTTGTGACAACCTCCAAGCCGATGAGCATGAGGTCATAACCTCTGAATTGGTGATCATGAGGTTGTTACATCTTCTGAATTGGTGAACATGAGTTTGTGGCAACCTCCAAATTGGTGATCTCATGATGTTCTGAATCCTCTAAATCGGTGAACATGTGGTTGTGGCAACCTCCAAATCGGTTATCAATAGGTTGTGACAACCTCCAAATCGGTGAGCGTGATGTTATAGTCAGTCTAGGCCGAATATCAATATCGTACACAATGTGATAATGTGTGGTGTTACTTTTTAAAGTAATCGAGAGGTATCCAGGGTTTACGAAATCTGAAAATAACAGCAAACTGGCAATCGCTAAAGAATTTTCTTTTATTTGTATGTACAAATGGGAAGGTGTACCACCTTTAGTGTTGGGTATAAAAATGGGTCTGGTACGAATATGGAATGCTTGTGTGCTTGAATGATTAAATATTTTTTTCGACATATTTTTGGCCAAAATATTGTTTCGGCGTTCTAAAGATTTTAAAATTTCAACATTTTTAGGAAAAAAATATTTTGAAAATTTGAAAAAAAAACATTTATAATATGAAAAAAATATCATAATTGTGAAATGTATGAGAAAAAACATGTATGTCGCAACATAAAAATCGTTATAGCTGTGAAATTGTATAATGTTTTTTGTTCTTATTTTATAAGAATTTTCATAAATTTATAATATTTTACAATCTTAAAATGCAAATAGTATGTGAGACGCGAATAATTTATTTTTTTAGGAAATTAAAACAATTAAAACAACAATTTTGCCGGACGGTGTAATATAACAGTGCACCGAAAGACAGTATATAAGTTGGTTACTCAGTCTTTTGTCAGTTGGTTAGTCAGTCATCTAGACAACCGTTTATTAAATGAATTCTGCGAATATGTCTGCTGTATCATAAGATTTTAATGGGAAAATCAATCTTATCTTTTGCATGAATATTTATTTAGTTTTTTTTTGTGATTATATTTTTATATTTTTATTATTTATTTATATTGATAAATAGCTTTCATTCTCGTAATAATTACTAGCAGTATATTAAAAACAAATTATATTGTATTAATATTATTTTTTCAATTCCAAATTTCTAAAAAAAAAATAACTAATTTATATATCTCATAAAAAATTTGTTGCTTTTAACAAGCCATTTGTATATATGTAGAGCTGTCAATGCTAAAAGTATTTTTTATAATATTTTTGCTATAATACTATCCGTTACTTTTACAATATTACAAATATTTGAATAAAACTTTAATTAAACATTAAAAAGTCTTTTTTTGATTCTTTTGCATGACTAATGGGAAATACTCGAAATATTCTATTACAATACTTTTAGAATAATTTTTAAATACTTATTTAATAATTTTACAATACTTTTACAATATACTTTAACAAAATATTCGTATACTACTTTAACATATTTTTACCATACTTTTATAATACTTTTATAATAATTTTGTAATACTTTTATAATACTTTTATATTACTTATGTAATACTTTTACAATACCTTTATAATACTTTTATAATACTTTTAAAATACTTTTATAAGTATTATTTTATAATACTTTTAAAATACTTTTATAAAGCTTTTATAATATTTTTATAATACTTTAATAATACTTATATAATACTTTAATAATACTTTTATAATACTTTTATAATACTTTTATAATACTTTTGTAATACTTTTATTATACTTCTTCATATGAAATAAATAGTTTTTAAAATACCCATTTACATATTTATGATGTTGTGATTAAATTCAAATAATAAAAAAAACTAATAAAAAAAAACTTTAAAAAAAACAAGCTTTTAAAAAAATCTGTACTAAAAAATTAAAAATAAATTTACTAAAAATATAAAATATATTTATAGTAGGTAGGTATGTATTTATAATGAATACATATTAATATATGAAATAAATTAAATTCAATCTTATTCAATTTATATTACTAAGATATACGTTTATAAGCAATAAATTTTAAAATTTACTAAGAGGTTTGCAAATACAAAAATAAAAGCGTGTGGCGAAATTATTGAATATTACAGTCCAACTCTAGCACTAATAAACTTTGCAATTCAATTTAACTTTTCAATAGTTTTCAATATAATTTTCGAGTAGGGGTAGATCTGTATGGAAGTATCTATGGGTTTTGTAGGCAATGCTGGTATCGGAAGTCCAATGATATTTTTTTGGCATATGTTATGTTTTTAACTCAGGATAATCTGGCAAAAATGAACTTTTAATTAGAAATATTTATTTATGTACTTAACTTAAGTCATGGAATTTGGCTAAATGATGTATATTAACGTTATATAGGGTCGTAATTTCATCGAGGTGTGTTACACCTGTCAAATAAGCAAACGCTTTAAAATGATACAACTCTCGACTTATAAAAGTAGTACATAGTTTTAAAAATTGAAGTAAAAGCTCATATTTTACATTATTTTCGCCATGTATAATCTGGGTGTGACTGGACAAAGAGACGTGATATCTCCTATACAATCTTGCCTTACACTGTGAAGGGTTATAGTGTGCTGAGCGGTTGCGAGATTTAATGTATAAGGAGTTGTAGGTTTGTGATGTATAAGATATATATATATAAATATGATTATAATTGTATTCCTGTATCAAATACAAATTCATATTTAGGCTACATAATTACGAATGTAATATGCTCGTAGTTTTTAATATTTTCGCCGCACGCTTTTATTTTTGTATTTGCAAACCTCTTAGTAAATTTTAAAATTTATTGCTTATAAACGTATATCTTAGTAATATAAATTGAATAAGATTGAATTTAATTTATTTCATATATTAATATGTATTCATTATAAATATACATACCTACCTACTATAAATATATTTTATATTTTTAGTAAATTTATTTTTAATTTTTTAGTACAGATTTTTTTAAAAGCTTGTTTTTTTAAAAGTTTTTTTTTATTAGTTTTTTATTTTTCCTTTTTTAGTCATTATATGGTCATTAGAGTTATTATTTTGCATAGATCGGTTCAGCGGTTACCAAGTTATAATTTTTGCCCTTAACACCCTCTGTCGATGGAATTTAGAATTACTTTCTAGTCTTTGAAAATGTCCCCAAGGATTTCCTGTACCAAGCATTGTCAAGATCAGTTAAGTGGTTATCGAGATATAAAATTTTGATCTTAGCACCCTCTATCGTTTTATAAATGTAGTAACCAAATAATAATTCTCCGCCAAAACAACTTTTCTTAAAGACAATTCATTCTCAGACTGCCCATCCCCGTATAATTCTTCCCAGTAGAATATTTAGCCGTAGAAATCTTCGCCGTAAAATTCTTCTCCACATAACGCATTTCCGTAGAATTCTTCCCGGTAGAATTCATCCCGGTATAATTGTTCCCGGTAGAATTCATTCCCGTAGAGTTTTTCCCAGTAGAAGTTTTAGTGTGGTGAGTTTTAATGTGGTGAGTTTTAGTGTGGTAAATTTAGATGCAGTGCATTTTGGTGTGCTGAGTTTTGATGTGGTGAATTTTAGTGTGGTGAGTATTAGTGTGGTGAGTTTATAGTGTGGTGAGTTTTTAGTGTGGTAAGTTTTAATGTGGTGAATTTTATTGTGGTGAGTTTTAGTGTGGTGAATTTTTATGTGGTGATTTTTATTGTGATGAGTTTTAGTGTAGTGAATTTCAGTGTGGTGAGTTATAGTGTGGTGAATTTTGGTGTGGTGAATTTTTTTTGGGGAGTTTTAGTGTGGTGAGTTTGTTTTTCTTTATCTTATTTTGTCAATTGCTCTTGTTTTCGTGTTTTTGCTTTTGTTTTATGCTTTTGCTTTTCATTTTTTTTTTTGTATTTGAGTTTTTTTGTTTTATGTTCGTGGCTGGTGAAAGTGCCGAGTTATATCATATTGAAAGTTTAGGTTGTATGGGAGGTGCCACGCTTCTTTGTCAATCCCGCCCATATATAGCCTATCATTCCTTCCAGATTATACCGCATCTGTGGTAAAATTTCAAGAAAATCGGATCAGCAGTTTAGACGGAGAAGCGAAACAAACGTACAAACAGATTTATTATATTAATAGGATGTCATCTTTCTAGGTGAAGAACGCACTTCAGAGGGTGCATTAATAGTAAATGCGCCCTCTAGCGGACAAAATTCAAAGTTCTGAGTTTGCCATATTTTTCCTCGTGTCTAAAACTATACATATTCTAAATTTCAACATTCTAGCTAAAGAACAGAACTCACACGGTCCAAAAATAGTTTTATCGCCCCCTATCGGCCAAAATTCGTACTGTAAAATTTATTTTTATATGTGCCACATAGAATACTATATGTGTTTCAAGTTTCAACTCGATCGGATATAAGGAAGTGTGTTAAATTTGATATTTTTGTGCCCGACATACTAACAAACGAACAAACGAACAAACGAACAAAGGTACAAACAAGTGAAGTTAAATAAAAGCTTGTAATAAATAAAAATGATAAAAAGTATTTACTTCAAATTTTATTAGATACGTAATAAATTTAAATAAAATGTATTTACTTCAAATTTTATTACGTACATAATAAATTTGTATAAAAAGTATTTACATCAATTTTAAATAAAAAGTATTTAATTTAAATACAAAAGACTTTGGGTGAAAAACCTGTCGAAAAGTATTTAAATTTATTACTTTTTTTTATTTAATTTTATTACTTTTTTCCCTCAGTGTATATTTAAGAAACTAGTAGTTTAGGAATTATCGTGTTTAGAGTCGGACGGTTAGATAGATTTGGATGTAAGTGATGTTGATCTAAATTCTAATTCTAATATTTTCCAAAAAGGCTATGCCTTCTCAAGCTAAAGTATACGCATAAACCTAATATCACCATACAACCCAACCGCCACCCAACATTTAAACTTCCGCTATCATTTAATCCGTGCATGTTAAATGCAACGCAATTCCAGACAAATTGAATGCAACTGCAACTCATACAACTGGTTTCAGAACAAAATGTGTGTCATGCTTTAAAAATGCGCAGTTTTTGTAAAAATTTTATTGTAAATTTTTGCGTGTTTTTCATTTTCCAAAAAAATTAGCTAATTTGTGGTTTTTTGTTGTTGTTTTGTTTTTAATATGAAATCGAATTTAGCGACTTCTGAAACCTGACACATTGAGCGCACGGGCGCACGTTTCTGGAACATGGCATCGTGACAAATTTGCAATTTTCCATTTGCCAAACGTAATGCGTTGTCGTCGTTGAACAAAGTAAAATTTTGTAAAAATTTGCAAAACTGACACAAAATCACATTCAAAACGGTGTTAACAACAACACGTTGTACTTTGCCAACGAACTGACGAACCGTACGAACGACTCACTGACTCTATGACTGACTGACAAACTGACTTAGTTAGTGATGTCTAAGTGAGGGTGTTAGCGGTTCGAAACGGGAGTCAAGGGAAAATAGAACCACATAGTAGTGATTTCAGAAAAGTGCAGAGCGTAGAAAGAGTTTAATTGTGTGTCGTATTTATTGTTGTTGTTGTGGTTCAAGTAGTAGTATTCGTTATTGTTGTTGTTGTCACGAACTACTGCGACAACTAAAACACAATAAAAATGTGGCTGCATTCACGACATGATAAAAAATTAATGGGAAAACACGTGAAAACCCTAAGACAGCCATGAATTATATTGCAGATGAATTGTTGAATAAAAAACTAAAAAAAAAACTTTTTTTTATAAAATTTATGAATTATATGGAGCTGAGCGAAAAAAAGAACTTGAATGGAGTTTTGTTCAGCATCCTACAATCTACAAAACTCTCCAATCTACAAACAGATTCCCTTAAAATTCTCAAGTCACCAAAGTTTAAAATATATCATTCAAAAACTTTTTGAAATCCCCAAATGGTATCTAATCCCCATATCAGGCAGCTCTGTTCTAAAGTCAAACTATGTATTGGGTCGAGTAAAAAGCTCGTCGCATTTTTTCCAACAGATGTAGTTAGAGGCGCATGAATTTGGTAACGCTTATTCAAATTGAGTCATACTACACAAAAAAAATATACATCATATTGATGAATTCCGTTTTTTAAACACTGATTCATTGTATTGAAGAACCATTCATAAATTAATGACTAATGATGTTATGTTATGAATGGATCATAAATAAAGGGTTTTTCAATAAGAGCGCTACAAAAGTTTTTTTCAAGGGTTTTTCAACAGGGACGCTACAAAAGTAGAGCGACAGGGACAGCCAACGACGCCATATTTTTTGCCGCTCTTTAGACATTTCTCTTCAGTTAGGTTTGCCATTTCATGATGGAAAGATATACGAGCCAACAACGAGTCGAAATTATTAAAATTTACTACCGAAATTCGAATTTGTATCATATCTATCATGAAATGGCAAACCTTACTGAAGAGAAATGTCAAAAGAGCGGCAAGAAATATGGTCCCTGTCCCTTTACTTTTGTAGCGTCCCTGTTAAAAAAACCCTTTATGTTGATCGCTTGGCAACTGTCGAAAAGGTGTTCTTCAATATGATGAATTGTATGTGAAGAATACGTTTCATCATATTAATGAATAAAAACGTAAAATACAATATATCTAACTTCATATTGAAGAATGCTGTTCATTAAACCAAATTTCAATCAAAATATTTATTTTTCGTTCATTTTTGCCGTACTTCTCAGTTATCAAGTAGTTCTTGTATGTTATTTCTTATATAATGCTTGCTCGACATGCATAAATTAGTAAATCTTTTATAATATATGTATTTATTTATAATTACAACTTTTTATAAAAAAAAAACAAAAAAAAAATTTTTTTTTTGATACAATTTTGTTTTCGAAAATGTTTTTTTTGTAAAAAAAAAAAAAATTGTGTTTGTGTTTTTTTAAATAAAGTTTTTCAATAATTCCTATTTTTCGAATTATTTTCTAATACGTAACAATTCGTAAAAAATTTCCCTCAATTAATTTATTTTGAAAAAAATATCTTAGTTCAACAATTAGTTCATAATATTGAATATAATATTCATAAATATTATGAACAAATTCATCAATATGACGATTCAAATTCATTGTTTTGAATATTTTTTGAATAATGAATGTACTCATCAATATGTCATTTAATGAACTGTGGTATGAATATAATGAATCTGATAGTTGGTGAAAAAATTCATAATATATATGAATAAATTCATCATATTGATGATGTTTTTCTATGTGAGACAGAACTTTATACTATCATATATCCTTGATGGACAATTGTGGAATAATTTTGTGAAGTATTTTTGAAGAGTTGAATTCTCCGTTTCTAAAGCAGAATTCTAGAAATTGTTGATGAATTTCGTTCTTTAAACACTGATTCATTGCATTGAAGAACCATTCATAATATTAATGACCAATGACATCAATGTTATGAATGCTATCATTAATATGATGAACGCTTGGCAACTTTCGAATATCAAAATACCAAAAGTGTAAAAAAATATAAAAATTGTTTTTCACAAAAAAGGAAAAAAAAAATTAAAATTCGATCACTTTTTACTACGTAATAATGATTATTAATCCTGTCAGATATAAAATTATTTTTGGCACAAAATCGTAGTGCAAATTTTTTATACTGAACGTCCTGAATTATTCTGCTATTTATTACGAAATAACTATAAACTTTATGAACAAAGTGTACATGTACAAAAATAAAGGAAATTATCTCAGCTATCTTTCTCAATAATTCAAAATATTAATTTTTATGCAAAAAGTATATTTTGTAAAAGAACAAAAATTGTCCCGTCTGAAATTTTACTGTGATTTATTATTACGATAAAGTATAAATTTTAGAAATAAAGTATTAATCTATAAACAATGCACATTATCTCAGTTATTTTTTAAAATAATTTAGAACATTAATTTGTATGCAAAATTCGTTGATTTTTTGGACTTTCCATATGAACATCGAAATGCACTTTCGTTATTGTTTCAGCCGGATCAACCACTATTTAATTTATATCTTTTGATCTACCATATAGAATTATCTAATTTTTTTGCAGATGTTTAGTCCTATTTAAATTCTACAAGCACAAACAAAATGAAGTAAATTCATTCATTTTCCTTCGAGATATTAAAGTTTAAAACGTACGAATGTCCCGTCCGGAACCCCAGGAAATGCCCATATTGATTATAACTTTAATTATAACAAGAATAACTACAATAACATATGCTCAAAACGAAACTTCAACGGCGTCAAAAATTTTACATCCAACAATTACTACGACGTTAAACACAAACATATTATATTTAGTATATTGCAAAGTTTTTCTTCCGCTTTCTTTATGTCTATGTTGTTCTTTGAGTTCATGTTGTTTTTTGTTTTTTGTTTTTTGTTTTTTTTTTTTTTTTTTTTTTTTTTTTTGTAATATTTTATATTATTTGTAGTTGTGCCTTTGGCAGCGCACTTTCCGCCGCCCCATGGGTTTTATTTTACTGACTGCCAGATATGTATTTTCATAGTTTGTTCGCATCGCTGCAGAAAACTGCAGGAGTTTTGCGTATGAAAAACAGCTGCTGCTGTTGCTGCCACTTTTGGCCACCGCAATGGGGTTAAGAAACCGTAGTAAGAACATTAAATGCTCTATGCATTTACTAACAAAAAATAAGTTGAAAAAACCAAAAATATAAAAAACAAAAATAAGTCCAATGCAAAATTAAACTAATGCAAAACATTTGCACAAATGAAATGATATCAATTTTGACAGCTAATAATTTGCAAAATGCATTTGGAAATTTGCACAAAATACGCGGCGGCGGCAAAGTTTTTCACTTGGACTCGCAGGCCACAGGAAATGCAATATTTTTTTTTTATAATTTAAGCAGGAAGTTTTTAAAAGCTACGCGGATATGTATTAATCTGATTGATTTTTGTAAAATAAATTAGAGCACATTTAATGCGTGTGAAAAATGTTACAACATAGCACTTAGTGTAAAGTGAAAAGTGATAAATTTGAAAATTAAAAGGTTTTTATCTAAACGAATTTTAAATATTATAAATCGAAAAATCTTTAAACAATTAGAAATTTACCATATTAAGGTAGTTGAGCTCATGCTGATCGGGTTAAAAAATTCAAATATCAGATGCCCATAATGTCCCAAGCAGAATATTTGATAGAATACATCGCAGCAAACCTTTCGGTTTTGTTCCCTACACCCAGAACAAAATACTATATAAATAATAGTTTTTTACTATTAAAGGATAAATTATTATTTTAATCGGCAAAATACCATTAAATAATAGAAAATACCATGAAATTGCCATTGAGTTTATATGAAAATTTTTATTTTTTATATACTATTAAATCAATAATTGACCTATTGACCAATTTTAATGGGATTTGAGGGAATTTTTGTTTGGGTGTACACATTTAACGATAGAACAGTCTCAAAACCAACTGATATACGAAAAAAACACCTATGCAAAGAATATGTTGTGTAATGTGTGAATTTTATATGGAAATATAAAAAAATTTCGTCTTCAATGATGTTCCTAAAAAACTGGGAAGTGCATCGTTTTTTGAGTTGAAAATGTTTGAAGCTAAACGTGCGTTATATCATTTTTCAATGGATATTAAATAAACTTTTAAAAAATGTTGATAAATTATTAAATTTTAAAGAAATTACCCAGTCTGACATGACTCGAAATCGATTTTTGCCAAGGACATTCCATACATCAATTCTAAATAATTCGCTGGTGCTGAGTTTGACTGCTACTCAGTTTTTTTCTATTACGTAACGTTTTTGAAAAAATTGAAAAAGTATTTTTAAGCCGTTCGCACCTACTACTTAGAATAAAAAAATATAGTACAATAGGAGAATAGTTTTACAAAAAACTTTAAAAGCAATTTTCCCCCTAATTGTCAAAACTAATTTGAATATACTAATGAATGCTAATATTTCAATTCGTTTTTATGATAATTTAATCTAAACTCTGAAAATTCGTATTTTATTTAGAATTTTTTATTTATAATTTATGAAAAAAATGATTTATAGTTATCTAGAGCATTGTCTAAAATAACTATCAAAATTACAAACTTTTTTCTCATTTATTCACATTTAAAAATATACCCTGAGCATATAATTTTGATACTCATTTATATAATCAATTTACAAAAAAATACTAATGCCCGTAATCGAAAAATATCATTACTTAATATTTAAAATATTCTTATTCTTATTGCATACTCTGTTTTTTCCTATTACGTATTGTTTTCGGTAACAACGGACGACTATTTTCAGTAATTTTATGTAAAATTAAAAAGTTTTTAACGGAAAATGTGTTGATGGGGCATATTTTAAAAATGAGAACCGATACAAAAAAGTTAGTAATTTTCAACGTTAGCTTAAACTATGTACTACATAACCATAAAGCATTTTCCTTTTTATCATTAGATCCAAAATGCTAAAAAAATCGTCCAAAAATGGTCTAAAAAATCAATATTTTCGAGTTTAGATTCAAATATCTTAAAAACCTATTGAAATAATAGTATTTGTCGATATATTGTAATTAGTCTTCATAATTTAAAGAAAAATTACGTTTAAATTTTTTTGGAAATCTAGTTGTATAAAGGACTGAAATTTTGTTATTGCAAAATGTGGCTGAAAAGCGCCTAAAATATCGATAGTGAGTGTTTTCCTGTATCTCGCATCGATTTTTAGAAATTTTATTGAATTTAAAAGTTCAGGAATTTGTTGAGCATATTTCCGGACAATTGGAAGATATTGGGAAGGTTGTAAAATTTTTGTGGAATAACAAAGGCAGATTCGAGTCATATTTTGGATAAATGCTGAAAATAGGAAGTTTTTAGTAGGAAATTCTCCTTTGTTATCTAACCGAAATAAAATTTCTGGCATTTTTCTGGAATATTTCCGGCAAACACACAGATAAATGGATGTTTGTGGGAAGCGTATGGCATATTATCAAATTTTATGGAATGTTAAAATCAGATTCACGGTATATTTTGAGAATGGGCGGAAAACAGACTGCTTGTAATACAAATTTCGCTTTTGTCTGTTTGAAATATGTCGAAAACCAAGCCAAAAATGTTAACAAAACCTTTTTTTTATAGGGCCCGAAACAAAATTTTTGTTATTTTTCATAAATATTTCGGGTATATTTCCGGAAAGCAGGCAGATAATTGAACGATTTCTGGGAAGTATATGGCGGGTGGGCAAATTTTTATGAAATTTAAAATTTAAAGGCAAATTCGAGCATCTGAAAATTTTGAGAATGGGACGTCAACAGACAATAATTTTACTATCTACTAATAATTCGATATCTGATTAGATAAGAGTGACATGTCATTTTATAGATAATTATATGTGCAAGAATACAAAAATGTTATTCCAGACTCGTTGGAATAAAATTAGAAAATTTTCAACAGTTGAAATTAGTATAGTAAGCAAAAATCTACATTTTATGTGTTTGGCAAGCCATGAAACTGTAACGGTTAACTAAAAATTAATAATCATAATTTTAGTAAATGATTTTAAGTTAAGTAAAAAAGAAAATATAGTGATATATTTTTTATACACAAAGCAATAATTATTTTTTGTGAAAATGGTGGTTAAAAGTTCAAGTTTTCATGCATCTAGTGTGATTTTAGTAATACACAGTAGCTACCAAATCAGAATAATTTTAAGTGTTTAATTTTTTTTTGTTGCTAAAATTTATTTAAAAATAGCTGAAGTTAAATATTCCAAAAAAAAAAAACAACACTAAAACTTGCCGACAACGCAGCCAAGCGTTTGGTTTGCAAATCCAAATTTGTTGCTAAAACCAAATTAATTGCATTAAAATTTTGCAAAAATGCGCAATTAAAGCAGCTGCTGTCCGATGCAGTAGCAGCAACTCAAATGTGCAACAACAGCAATAGTAGCAAATATAGAAAAAAACGGCATTTAAGGCGAAATATTTCAAAATGATTTGAATTAAAAATAAACTAAAAAATAATACAATAAAAAAATATGAAAAAAAAAACGATACAAAAAAATTGTATGAAAAATATGTTAAAAAATATATAAAATATAAAAAAAATAATAAAGTAGTCTGAAATTGCATGAAAATCGCGCATAAAACATCGAAAAATCAAACGCAACAAATTGCAAAAGACTGGCAACATTTGCGAAAAGCGAACAATGCAACAGCAACAAGCAGCAACAATATTGCTGTGTGTTGTGCGCAACACTCAATGCAATGAAGCGCAAATTCGCGTTGATTTCATTTTATTTATTTTTATTTGTTGCCTTGTCTTGTATCTCATAGATACGCATTGAGATTAAGGCGAACGCATCGCAAATATTGCAGCTGCAACTGACAGTAAAAAGTGTTGCAAACACAAAAAAATTATATGAAAAAGAAAATCGACAATCCAATAAATTGCATGTTGCCAATGCGCAAATCATTGCTAATTTTTGTCAGCGAATTGAGCTACTTTTTGTTGTTTCTGCTTTGAGATACTTTTTGTATCTCAAAATTTCTTTGGCAAAGGGCTGCATTAAAAATTTAGTTTTTAGTTATTTTTGGAGTTTTCATGTTTTTGCTGGTTCGTTGGTTGGTTGTTGGTTGTCGCGCCAACAATTTTTCGATACTTTTAAATTTAATGACGTTGTATCCAAAAGATACTTTTAGATCTTTGCTGTGGCATATTTTGTAGATACTTAAATTTGTTTGTACTTTTTGTTTTTGTTGTTGTTGTGATTCTGTTATTTTTGTTTTAGCGCGGAATGCGCCATGTTGTTAGTGTTGATGTTGTTGCTGTTTGCTGTTGCTGTTGATGTTGCTGCCTTTTTAGCTTGTTGCATGCCTCATCTTGCAGTGCGCAACAAATGAAGGGTTAAAAATTCTTCTTCAAACGAATTATTGCCGCCGCCTTATGCTGGATGCTGCGACGACGGCCCATTATAGAGGGCCCGACGCTAGTCAGCAGCAGCAGGGTGACGGGAACGACGTATTGTCGTCGTCTGAATGCCGTGGCAATGAACGCGGCCGACAACGTGACATTCCGTGAATTTTCTCGCTCTTTTGAAAAACATTAAAAATATTTTCTTATTTAATTTGTTGCGCTTGTTGTTGGGCTGTCTCGCTGTCGCTGATGCTGTTCCTGTTGCTGCTAAAAGGGTTGCCGTGTGCAGCAACGTTTCAAAAATACAAAATTTAAATTTTAAAAATAAACTAAAGAAGTAGCTTACTTAAATACTTTATTTAAAAATATTGTTTTATTGACAAATAAATATTAATTTTTGAACAAGGTAGCATACTCAAAAAGTAGTGTATTTAAAAAGGTAGTATATTAAAAAAAGGATATATAAAAATGTATATTAAAGGAAGTACTAATTATGGGAGTCGTATATTAAAAATAGGGTAAAATTAAGAGTATTATTTAAAACTGTAATATAATAAAATAATTTAGACTAATATAAAAGTAGTATTTTTAAAAAGTAGTATATTAAAAAAGTAGTATATTAAAACAATACTATATTAAAAAAATACTATATTAAAAAGTAGTATATTAAAAAGTAGTATATTAAAAAAGGACCATATTAAAAAGTAGTATAATAAAAAGTAGTATTTTAAAAAAATAGTATTTAAAAATGAAGATATTAAAAAAATAGTATTTAAAAATGAGGATATTATAAAGTATATTCAAAATAGGTTAGTATAATAAATGTAGTATATTTAAATAGTAGTATTTCAAAAAGTAGTTAAAATATATTATATTAAAAAAAGTAGTACTTAAAAAAGTATTATATATTTAGTAGTTCTATTTTAAAAAAGAAGCATATTTGGTAAGTAGTATATTTAAAAAAAATATTTAAAAAAGTAGTATATTAAAAAGTAATATATAAAAAATAATTATATTTAAAAATAAGTTTATTAAAAAGTATATTGAAAAGTAGTATTTATAAAAGTAGTATATATAAAAGTACTTTATTAAAAAGCAGTTTTTAAAAAGTTGTGTATAAAAAAAGGATTACATTAAAAAGCAAGTATATTAAAAAGTAGTATAATATAAAAGTAGTACATAGATTAAAAAGGTAGTATTTAGAAGGTATAACTAAAAAAAGTAGAATTTAAATATGTAGTAGTGAAGAAGTTAGTATTTAGAAACGACTTATTTTAATAATACTTTGAAAAGTTTTTTTTTTTAGGTAGTAGTTATTAAAAAATGTTTTAATTTTGAGTGGTAAAAAAAGTATTTCAAATATATAATTAATGTAAAGAAATATTTAAATAAGTAGTATTTGAAAAAGTACTTTTTAAATAGTTGACAAAGTAGTATTAGTTAAAGTAGTTTTCCAAAAAAATATTATTTGACAAAATTGTCTCTAAATTTAATATATATAAATTGTAATTGATAAAAAGTATTATTTGAGAATTTAATATCGGAAAAGGTAGTTTTTGGAAATATAGAAGTAGTTTTTGAAAAAGTAGTATAGAATATTACAAAAATAGTATTTAAAAAGTTGTAAATTTAAAGTATAGTATTTAAAAAAAAGCATTTCAAAAAGGAGTGTTTGAAAAGGGAGTATTTAAAAAAGTAGAAGTAAGTTTTCGAAAGTCTATCTATGTAAATGTTGTATTTAAATATTAATATTTAAAAATAATATTTAAAAAAGTAGTATTTGAAAAAGTAGTATTTGAAAAAGTAGTATTTGTAAAAGTATTATTTGAAAAAGTAGTATTTAAAAAAGTTTTTGAAAAATGTAGTATTCGAAAAAGTAGTTTGAAAAAATTTGATTTGAAAAATGTTTTCAAAATATATGATAAGTAAGTATTTGACAAAATTTAGTATTTAAAGAAGTTTTTGTAAAAGTAGTATTTGAACAAATAGTACATACTTAATATTTGAAAAAGAAATATTTGAGAAAAATAAAATTTAAAAAAGTAGTATTTGAAAAAGTAGTCTTTGTAAAAGTAGTATTTGAAAAATTAGTATTTGAAAGAGTTTTTGAAAATGTAGTATATAAAAGAGTAATTTTTGAAAAAGTAGTATTTGAAAATTTAGTATTGAAAAAGTTTTTGAAAATGTAGTATTTGAGAAAGTAGTTTGAAAAAATTTTATTTGAAAAATGTTTTCAAAATATATTATATGATAAGTAAGTATTTGACAAGTAGTATTTATAAAAACAGTATTTGATAAAAAAAGGTTGATAAAAAAGTTTGATAAAAAAGAATTTAAAAACAGTAGTTAACAAAAAGTAGAAAAAATATTAATAAAGAATGGCTTAATTTACAAAAGTTTTATATAAAAATGTGGAAATCTCAAAAAGTAGTTTTTAGAAATGCAGTTGATTAAAAAAAGTATTATTTAAAACAAAAATTGTTTTTAATAAAAATATTTTAAAATATAAATTAAAATATATTATTATATAAAGGAAAGAAAGGTAGTAAAAATATCAGAAAAAAGTAGTATCAAAAATGATTAGCATCAGAAAAAGTATTACTAAAAAAAGTAGTGACAAAAATGTAGTATTCAAAAATGTGTGCTGCACACACTTTCAAGCACTTTAAAACAAATTCCAAAATAAAAATACAAAAATTCCCCCCTTTTTGATACCGCTAAAATGCCGACCAACATGTTGCCAACATGGCGACGTATGTTGCTGTTGCTGCGGCTGCTGCTGCTTCGACTGCTCCGTTGTTGCAGCAAATATTTTTGTGCTTTAAAGAAGAAAATTTTTGAAATTCCTGTACGTTGAAAAATGCGACAACACAAAACAGCTGAAGACACAACGAACGAACGGCGATCGGTGCTGCGCGTTGCGTTGCGCTGTGTTGCGATCAACGAACGATGGCAACGCCAAGGCTTGGGAACGGATTTGGCGACAAGCGGCTGCCAAGCGGCAACCCTCGGCATCTTTTTTTCGAACTGTGTTTTTTGCACTGGTAGGTAGTAGTTGTTGTTTTGTTTTTATTGTGAAGCCCACTTAATAATAAAAAAAAGGCGAAATTATAACAAAAATCACTCCATGATAATGATCAACAATGACAAGAGAGTGAAACAAAAAAAAAAAAAAACCGCACCAACGCAAAATTTACGTCTCTGCTCAAAAAATATGTAGATCAGCAGATACTATATAAATATTTTTGCGTTATTTAATCGGACATAGTTTGGTGTTATTTCTGTGCGAAGCGCTTTCTCGGTACCGTGGGATTTATATATTTTGTGCGTCTGGACTTGAGTTTCGTAGTACGGCTGGCTGATCGTCCGTCGATGGTCGACCGCTGAAGCGTAACATGGAGTCCACGTGGAGTCAAAGGCGGTCGGTGGTGACGTCGGCGGATGCAGCGGCGGCGGTGACAGCAACAATATACGGTGATCATGTTGGCGTGGCGTTGAAGATCAAAGATCAATTGAGTTGATTTTTATTGTTATTTGTTATATATTTTTCGAGGGTTTTTATTAGGGAACTCTTCTAGAATTACTGCTGTATTCGTCTTTGATGTATATGCATTTCATTTAAATGCCTGCACAATCTTTTAACAAATGGGAAATATAAAAAAAACGACTTACAAAATTTTGATTTCCTAATGTTTTATATGATACATATTTCCAATATTTACCACACATTTTTCATCAACATTTCAAAAAAAAAAAAATTAATAATTTTGAATTTTTAATGCAAAAAATCAAATTTTTTATCTATTTTTTTGATTTTTTCGAACATATTTCAAAAAATAAAACAGATATCGAAAAATAAAGAGTAGAATTTGGAAAAGTAGTATTTGAAAAAAAGTTTTATTTAAAGAAGCAGTATTTGAGACATTAGAGGATGAAAACGTAGTATATGGAAAAGTAGTATTTGAAAAAGTAGTATTTGAAGAATTAGTACATAATTTTAAATAAGTAGTATTTGAAAATATTGCATATAAGATAGTAGTAATTGAAAAATCAATACTTAAAAAAGTAGTATGTGAAAAAGTACTATTTGAAATATTGTATTTAAAAAGTTCTATTAGAAAAAGTGGTAATTTCTAAAAAAAGTAGTGTTTAAAAAAGTTGGATTTGAAAAAAGTAGTAAATGAAAATGTAGTTTATTTTATATATAGTATTTAATGACGTATAATTTGATAAATTAGTTTTTCTGAAAGAAATGTTTTTTAGTATTTGGAAGGAAGTTATTTGAAATAGTAGCAAATTACCAAAGTTGTTAATCAGAATGTAGTATATAAAACTTTGTAGTATATAAAAAAAGTTTATTTGAAAAAGTAGTATTTGAGAAAGAAGTTTTAGAAAAAAGTAGTATTTAAAAAAAGTTGTTTTGAGAAAAAATAGTATTTGAAAAAGTAGTATTGGTAAATGTAGTATTTCAAAAATTATTTGATTAAGTATTATGTAAAAAAATGTAGTATTTCAAAAATTATTTGATTAAGTATTATGTAAAAATGTAGGAATTTGAAAAAGTAATACTTGAGAAAGTAGTAATTAGTATAGTAATATTTGAAAAAGTATCCTTTTAAATATTTGAAAAAGTAGTATATGAAAAAGTAGTATTAAATTGAAAAAGTAGTATTGGTAAAAGTAGCATTTTAAAAATTATTTGAATAAGTATTATGTGAAAAAAAATTAAGTATTTGAAAAAAGTAATACTTGAAAAAGTAGTAATTAGTATAGTAATAATTGCAAAAGTATCCTTTGAAAAAGAAGTATTTAAAAAAAAACTTATAGTAGTTGAAAACTTGTGTTTATAAAGTATTATGAAAAATTGCACTAGTTAAAAAAGTACTTCTTGAGAAATATGTTCAAAAAAGAAGTATTTGAAGAGGTAGTAATTAAGAACGTAGTATTAAAAAATGTTTTATTTAAATAAATAATAATTTGAAAGTAGTAATTGAAAAAGTTTAAAAAAAAAAGTTTATTTAAAGAAGCAGTATCTGAGAAATTATGCAAACATGAAAACGTAGTATTTGAAAATGTTGGATTTGTAATAGTATTAATTGAAAACTAAATATTTAAAAAGTAGTATATGAAAAAGTACTCTTTGAAAATGTATATTTAAAAAGGTGTAATTTTAAAAGTTATATTAGAAAAAGTAGTAATTACTAAAAAAAAGTAGTATTTAAAAAATAAAAATATTAATATAAAAAAATTGCATTTGATTTTAGTAAAAAAATATATAATTTTTTTATATCGCATCCCAAGAAGTACCTCCCGCATCGAGACTGCGCGCGTTCTACATAATTCCTTGTGCTCATTTCTATCAGTCTATTTGATTAATTGACATTTAAGTCCACGCACACACTATAATTTCTAACATTTTTTTTTATTATTCAAATAAATTAAATGAATTTCCGCCTAAATGACGCATCATTTGGAAGCAGACTAGTGTTGGAAAACGTGGAAATATTGAGTTTAATTTTATATTGTTCTTAACACAAATCATCAACTACCTTACATCAAATATAAATGTTATATTATTTTGAATAATGCAAAATACAAATATATATTAGGGTTCCAATTTCATTTTTTGTAAATATACGAATTTGCGTAAACTATTGATTTTTATTAACTTTAATTCGCGGTTAAATTACTTAACATATTTGTACAAGACAATTTAAATATTGTTAATAAATAATTAAATTTATTGAAAATTAACTAACAAATGGAACAAAATGTTTTTGAAAATATATTTGCGTAATTTCCACATGAAATTATGACATATTTTATAAGAAAATATTTACAAGTTTACGCGGTTAATATTAAACCCTTATTTTGAAAGTTGCGCATAAAATATTCTTATTTTAAAGTTTATACGTATATTTCTACAATTTACGAAGTTTTACACTATTTACGAGTTTTACGCAATTGATATGAATGCCTTATTATGTTTTCAATATGGAAATACATTTAGCTGGTGAATTTTACAAATTTGACGATGTTATTTGTGAAACTTCCTAAACAATGTATTCAATTGTAGAATTTATAACTTTTTTTTAAATGTCATTTTTTTAAATTGTATTAATAAAAATGAATTTGCAACGAATTTACAACGATTTAGAAACTATAAAAAAAAAATACAAAAACTCAAATTATATTTTTTTAAATAATTTGATCGTCCTCCCAACACTGTTTTGTTTGCTGTTATTAATTTTTGCAATCGTTGATTTTATTAACGTCACTTTAGTGCTGAGTTTAACGACCATAGTTGTTAGTTTTTTTTTATTATTTTTGTTGTTATTCTTAGTTTTGCTCTTTAGATTTTTGTATTTTCTTAATTTTTGCCTTCCATTTATTTTTTTATTATTCTTTTTATTGCGATCGCCAGCCAAAAGATTAACAGCAGCGCGTCAACCTCATGCTTAGATCATAGATCATCATCATCACGATCATCATTTTCATCATCATCATTGTCTGTAACAACATCATGTATTTATTACTATTTACAGTTATAGTGCGCAATGCGCGCCAATTTGATGGCAGACATTTTTGACAGCTGTCACAGTGTCGTCACACTGTCAGCTGTGGCGACACTGTCGCCATTTGGAGCAAATGTTTTATTGCTGCTGATGTTGCCTCTGTTGCTGCTGCTCATGGCGCAGCAATGTCTTAATTGCATGAATTTCATTTAATGTTGATTTAAATTTTATTTCTTTTTTTTTTGAATTTTAAGTGTAGAATTTTAGTCTTGATATTTTATACAATTTTACATTTTATATATTTTTTTATTAATTTTTAATCTTTTTGTATCTTTTTAGGTAAGTCCAACTGCTTTATTTAAAGAGGGTCGGATGTCTGTCCTATAGTATGATTTATGGTATGTAGAGGAAATAAAATTAAATGTTCACTAAAAATAAGATATTCACTAAAAATTCAATTTTTCACTAAAAATTAAATTTTTCAAAAAAAATTCAATTTTTTTACTAAAAATAGAAATTTTCACTAAAAATTCAAATTTTGACTAAAAATTAAATTTTTCACTAGAAAATCAATTTTTCACTAGAAAATCAAATTTTCACTAATATTTCAATTTTTCACTAAGTTAAATTTTTCACTAAAAATTAGAATTTTCACTAAAAATTAAATTTTTCATTAAAAATTCAATTTAAAAGAAAAAACAAATTTTCACCAAAAATTAAATAAAACTAAAAATTCAATTTTTCACTAATATTTCAATTTTTCACTAATAATTCAATTTTTCACTAAAAATTCAATTTTTCACTTAAATATTAAGTTTTTTTTATTAAAAATTAAATTTTCATAAATAAAATCAATTTTTTACTAAAAATTCAATTTTTCACTACAAATTCAAACTTTCACTAAAAATTAAATTTTTCAATGAAAACCCAAATTATTACTAAAAATTCAAATTTTTACTAAAAATTCAAATTTTCACTAAAAATTCAAATTTTGACTAAAAATTTAATTTTTCAATTTTTCACTAGAAAATCAATTTTCACTAATATTTTAATTTTTCACTGAAGTTAAATTTTTCACTAAAAATTAAAATTTTTAATTAAAAAATCAAATTTTCACTAGAAAATCAATTTTTCACTAATATTTCAATTTTTCACTAATAATTCAATTTTTCACTAAGAATTCAATTTTTCACTAAAAATTCAATTTTTCACTAAAAAAAAATCAATTTGTTAAAAAATCAAATTTTCACTAAAAAAAATCAATTTTTCACTAAAAAATCATTTTTTTCACTAAAAAAAATAAATTTTTCACCTAAAATTCAATTTTTCACTAAAACTTAAATTTTTACTAAAAATATAATTTTTCATAAAAAAAAAATCCGTTTTTCACTTAAAATACAAATTTTCACTTAAAATTCAATTTTTCACTGCAAATTCAATTTTTCACTAAAAATTAAATTTTTCACTAAAAATTCAATTTTTCACTAAAAATTCAATTTTTCACTAAAAATTCAATTTTTCACTAAAAATTCAATTTTTCACTAAAAATTAAATTTTTCACTAAAAATTAAATTTTTCTCTAAAAATTAAATTTTTCACTAAAAATTCAATTTTTCACTAAAAATTCAATTTTCACTAAAAGTTCAATTTTTCACTAAAAATTCAATTTTTCACTAAAAATTCAATTTTTCACTAAATATTCAAATTTTGCCTAAAAATTCAAATTTTCACTATAAAATCAATTTTTCACTAATATTTCAATTTTTCTTTAATAATTAAATTTTTCACTAAAAATTCAAATTTTGACTAAAAATTAAATTTTTCACTAAAAATTCAAATTTTGACTAAAAATTCAATTTTTCACTAAAAATTCAATTTTTCACTAAAAATTCAATTTTTCACTAAAAATTCAATTTTTCACTAAAAATTCAATTTTTCACTAAAAATTCAATTTTTCACTAAAAATTCAATTTTTCACTAAAGATTAAATTTTTCAAAAAAAATTCAATTTGTCACTAAAAATTTGATTTATCACTTAAAATTTAATTTTTCACTAAAAACTCAATTTTTCACTAAAAATTCCATTTTTCATTAACAATTCAATTTTGAACTAAAAATTCAATTTATCACTAAAAAATTCTATTTATTACTAAAAATTCGTTTGACCTTTATTTTCGTAGCATTTATCACCATTTTATTATATATTAAAATATTTTTAATTTTCATACTTTCACTAAGTTCATTGTGCGCCACTTCCTCAACCCCCAACCTCAACAGTAGCCAAAGCTGCCAATTAAGCTGCCATTTTGCTGACATTTAAATTAAGAACTTCATCACGATCACGGTCCGGACCGTCCATCCAGCATTATTAACAGCACAACCCAACTACCGACCAAGTCCATCCTGCTCTCATAAACATTCACTGTTATTTTTTATTATTATTATTTATTATACTTCTTCGGTTGAGCGTAAGTTTATCAGAAATGATTAATCGGCTCCTCCCTCCTGCCTGCTTTCGCTGCAGCCACAACTCTGATACAAGTCGGATAAAACCTCGTTCTGTCCTTTGATGCGAGTATATAATAATCTCCCTCTTCTCTCTCTCTTTGCAGTTACAACGTCTCTTTTCCTTTTCTTATTTTTATTATTATTATTTTTGAGTACAGCTCCTAAGTGTTGGCAGATTTGTATCTGCAACTATTATGCATATGTATCTCGTATCTTGTATCTGGTAGTATCTGCCAGTCTTGGCTACTTTATTTATTTCTGTTTAAATATGGTACCCATCAACGTTGATATTGCTGTTGTGTGCATGAAATAATAAATTATAAAACGTTCTATACTTTTTTTTCTTAAACGTTTAGTCATCTTTAGTCTGCTTTCCATTATATTTCATCATCTATTACTTTGGTCCTTTTATGACTGTCATAAACATAAACGCAGCAAGCAACAGCATCGGGCAACTTGTGTTTGTCACAAATTTATTCTTTATTTTCCATTTTTATTTACTGCACAAAGGAACAATGAAGAAATTCCAGAAATTTTCAAACGTATTTATAACTTTAGATGTAGCTAAAACTGAAGCACAGTTTTAAAGAGAAAGAAGAATGTATAACAATTTTTGGTATTAAATATTTTGAAGAAAATAAAAATTAAAATATTTTCTTAATATATAGTATTAAATTGACGCTAAATTAACACTTGCAAATAGCAAAATTCGAAAAAATGAAAATCTTGTCATGCCAAAAGGGCGAATCTTTTCGTTTTTTTGTCATAACTTTTTATTGGTACAAGATCAAATAGTAGTATAAAGCAATTAATTCTTTGTTTTTAAAGCACCTATCGATTGGTGTCATTATTTAAAAAATAATTTTTCGAAGTTTTTTTTATTTATTTATTTTTAAATAATGATGCCGTGCTGTACAAACAAACAATTCATGCCTTTACACCACTATTTTATCTTATACCAGTAAAAAGTTATGTATCTTTATAATTTCCAAATGGAAATGTTTATTCCTGTCGTGCAAGTATTTCGAGCTTTTTCCGTACACAACAAAAACATCGTGTTGTACAAATATAATCAGAAATTATTTCCGCAAAACTGCGGACTCGCATTTCTTTAGTCCGAACATTCCATGTGTTATTGCTTTCTTCGAAGACTTGTGTCTCGTTAAATCAAACACAACAACAATCACACGACTCCTATTGAGTTAATTCAATCAAGTACAACAACAAACATATGCGAATCCACTCCAGACAACATTTTTGGCATGGTCAATGCAGTTGTGAAACAATTTTCGGCCTATTTTAAAAGAGACAAATGTGGAGTTTGTATCACTAACTGTCTGCAGAACTGCGGACTTGCATTTCTTTATTACGAACATTCCATATGTTTTGTTATTGCTTTCTTCGAATTAGTGTGTTCGATTAGTGTGGCGCTAAATCGAACACAACAACAAACACATGACTCCTATTGAGTTAAATTCAATCAAGTACAACAAAAAAAAAAAAACAAATGCGAATCCACTTCAGATAACATTTTTGGTACGGTCAAAGCAAACATTTTTCGGCATATTTTGAACAAGGTTAATGTGCAGTTTGTATCACAAGCTGTCTGTTTTCTGCCTGTTCCCAAATATGGCGTGAATCTGCTGTTAAAATTCAACAATATTTACAACTTAGGTTGTATAATTTGCTATACACTTTCCCAAATATTCCATTTATCTGTGTATTTGCCGAAAGTATGCCCGAAATATTCATGAAAAATTACAGAATTTTTGTCTCGGACAACAACACAACATCGAAGCTTGTAATCGTTCGTCGAATACGTCGTTGTTTCTGTACAAAAAGAAGTTTCAGTTGGGACGTTATGACTGGTCATCCATGATCTAGATTTCATGTATTTATGTTTCCTGCCTATTGCCTACCATTACCTGTCATTTTACTCCACACGTATTGCCTACACATTTGCTCTCTCTGCTCGGAATTCGCTCAGTGCGACATTGTTCTGTATGTGGAATTTGGTAAATGCAACTAAATTAAGTTGTCCTGTATTGTATTTGCAGTAATGTGTGCAAACCATAATATAATTATTTATTTTTGTAGGTGAACCTGGGGTAATGTTGGACACGTTTTGATTTCTAACAAAAAAAAAAGTACATTTGAATAATATTTTAAATTCTTTTAACGGGTCTACTCTATAGACTGGTTCATGATCTAACTTTTTGCATTAACAGAATACTATTTATATGCCTGGTAATTGATTTTTGTGCAATTTTTATAAATAGCTTAATTTCGGACTAGTTGAAAAATGTTGGAATAAAATGGGAAACTTTTTAACAAAACGATATTTAAGTCTTTCCTATTCATGTTTTGTTTTTTTCATCACAAAATCTATGAAGGATAAAAGAAATTATAAAAAGGTTATAAAAAAGGTGGTTATGTTAGAAAAATACGAAAAAAAAATCATGCAGTTACTCATAGTCTGAATATTCTGAGTGATAATGGACACATCTCAAGTGAATTCAAAATATTGCTTTTCATTGGTTTCTGATCACGTTTGAAGATTTCTCTAAGCTAAGCCATTTAAATAATTCATACAACACAATATTTTCACTAAAATTACAACAAACATTGCTTAAATTACGTTTCCCATTTTACCCCAGAAAGTGTTTCCCACTTTACCGCAATATCGCAATTTGGTCCTAACTTAGGTCCATTTAAGCAATTATGTATTTGCAAAACCCGTTTGTATTCTAAAAGATATATGTAGAATATGCGATTAGTTTATATTTTTTAAGTAGAAAAACCTGTCAAAAAAAATTGCAATTTATCACATTAGCACATGTCCCACTTTACCCCAGGTTCCCCTATTATTGAACTCTTACAATTGAGAATAAGAGAGCATTTAAAAGTCAAAGCTCTAAATTAGATATATTTCAATAAAATCCTATTCTCACCTTATTCTTTTAACATAACACACAATATGAACTATACGAAAAACAAACTCAAATGTCACATGTAGAGGGTCTGTTTGGTGTGGTTCAGTCTAGTCTGGCAATAACTTCGATGTATGCAGTGTGCACAGTTAAAAGGGGCACCAAAGTCGTGCAACACTGAATGGTGGCGCGGCGTAGCAAATTCTGTAATGCAAATCGTTGCACATTTGAAGTAAAACGCGTTGCAAACGCGATGCAGTCGCCATGTCAAAAAGTCTATAATAACAATAGCAACAACAACAATAATTATTACAATAACAAAACTAAACTAAAAAAATAAATAAAAAATACCACAACAAATAAAAGATTAGCATAGACGGCGACAACTTTTTGCATTATGACATTTGTGCTGGTTTTGAAACGAGTTACCACATAAAGCGCCGCCAGAGTGCAAGAAATATTACCGCAAATGTCTGTGATATACATATGCAGGAAAAAGGAAGGTATTTTCAATAATTGTTTGACTTTTTAAAATGCTTCACAAACACAAATTGTATTAATGAAATTAAAATTTAAGTTGTATATTTTTAACTGGTATACATTAGGGTCTATAAAATAGCAATATTGACTTTAGAAATAAGAAGAACAAATGTTGTCTTCGAATACAATTTTATTTTCGACAATTCTTTCGGCTACTATTCTTTTCCGAGGTTGTAAATACTTCTCCGAGACAATTCCTCCTATGAATATCCATTCATGGACAATTCTTTTTGAGAGAATTATTCCCCGAAATAATGCATCTCAGATACAATTCTACTCCAAGGGTAACATTGTTTTCCTTTTAATTTCTTATTTTTTAAAATTTATAATAAACTATTTTTCATTCTGCGTAGATGTCCATTAAAAATGCATAAATTGCTATTTTTAATATGGGGAGGGGTTTGAGTTGTCTCGAGCATAATTGACTGGGAAAGAATTGTCCGGGGAATAATTATCCCTGGGAAGAGTTGCATGAAATAGAATTGTTTCGGAGAATGATTGTCGGAAAAGGAATTGTCTTGTGAATGAATTGTACCGGGAAGAATAACCTCGGGTATAATTATATGGTAAAGAGTTATCTGGACATCAATTATCCGTAGATTAGTAGGCTCGGGAAAGAGTTGTTTGGAGTACTATTTTCTCGGGGAATTATTGGCTGACAAAGAATTGTCTTGGGAAAGAATTTGCTGGGGAAGAATTGTCTCAGAAATAATTCTCTATCAAAGAATTGTCGCGGGAAACCATTATCTGGAAGAAATTTTCTAGCAGAAGAATTACCTGGGATGAGTTGTCTTGGATAATAATTATCTGGGATGAATTGTTTTGGAGAAGAACTGTCTGTGACTGGGAAATAATGGTCCGGGGTATAATTGTATCTGGAAAGAGTTGTCAGAGATTCAATTGCATGACGTAAAAAGAAAGAATTGTCTTGCTGGGGAAGAATTGTCTCGGAAATAATTCTCTGTCAATGAATTGTCGCGGGGAACAAATATCAGGAAGAAATTGTCTCGCATAAGAATTATATGGGATGAATTGTGTTGGAGAATAATTGCTGAATAATTGTCTGAAAAAGAATTTACTTAGGGAATAATTGTCTGAAAAATAAATGTCTCAGGGTAGAATTGGCTGGGAGCTGATTAGACCGTAGTATAGTGGTTTAAGAAATACTTATCCCGGAAATAACTATACGGGAAATTGTCTCGTGAAAGAAATGTTTGGGGAATCATTGGGTGAAAAAAAAATGACTCGATAATACTTATATGGCAAAACATTGTCTCATGGAACAATTGTCTGGTACACATTAATTTCCAGACGAATTGTCTATGAAACAATTGTCCGGAAAATAAGTGTTCTGCAAAAAATTGTCTCGCCAAAGCATTGTCTATGA
The DNA here is from genome assembly GCA_951804985.1 of Dryomyza anilis. Classification (NCBI taxonomy): domain Eukaryota; kingdom Metazoa; phylum Arthropoda; class Insecta; order Diptera; family Dryomyzidae; genus Dryomyza; species Dryomyza anilis. The sequence continues at coordinate 100,178,995 of OX638130.1, read as the reverse complement.
CCATAATTGTTCATTTCCCAATATAAATATTCCAAAAATCATCATAATTTTTCTTTAATTCATTTGAAAAATAGGTTGTATTTAAATTAAAAAAAAAAAACGAATTTTTTAATATATACAATAAAAAACTACATTTTCAATTTAAAAAATAAACGTGAAAATTTTGTATGTAGGAATATTAGTGAAAAATATTACACCCTAAAAAAAACCATGGTCAATTAATAGTATTTCAATAGAAAAATAATAATTGATACTATTAAAATTTGTGAATAGGATGAGTCCATTAATTCAGTAATATTGGAACTGTTAATACAATTTGTTGTTGTACCATAAATTTTATAATGTGCTCTTTTAATTTAAATACAATAAGCCTATAAATATTTAATGACACGTATTATTTATTTTATGGTATAGTCGAATTACATTTTCCTAATAATTTATTTAAACAAAAGTCCAATAATTGATTGAGTCTGTATATATTTTTTAGTCCGTCGCCATAATAGGAGTTCGATGTATTATTTATTATCTGTAATAAATAGAAAAAAGTTAAATATAATGAATTTATAAAAAATACATCGAGTCCTTACCAATTGAGTCCTTACCGTCGCGTTCAATATATGTTACAAAAAATGACGCGATCATTTTGAGCAAACACAAACACGCAGAATGACGTACAAAACGAACATTCGTGTTTTTGGTTTTTTATGCCACGTTTATTATTATAGGAGGTAACCATTAAAACAATTGTATTTGTTCTATTAAAAATAATAATATTGAAATTTTAAAATTTATGGTACTGAATTATTTGAATGCTATCAAATTAATTTGAAAACTCTTAATTTAAAAAGAAAAAAACTATTAATACATAAACCATAAGATTAATTAATGGTCGTACCATTAATGGGACATTTTCTTCTGAGTGTAGGGCACAAGTCACAATCGACTTATTGTACTAATTTTCAATAGCGTAGCTATAAAAAAAAAAAATAATTTCCGAATTTTAGTTGTCTAGCACTTCTAGTTTTCCTCTACTTGTGATTTCAACAGATAGACACAGACAGCTGGACATCGCTAAAATGTTTAATATATGTTACTATTACTACTAATATTTTTACAACTATTACTATGAGAACCTGGGGTAAAGTGGCACATAGGGCAATTTGGGAAATACCAATTTGTGGCCATGCTGTTGTATTTAGAAAAATAAAAACAATTTTCAAAAGCTTCTTAATATGACATAAACTTTTTCATCCACGATTATAATCAAAAAAAGGTATATTATTACTTTTCGAGAACAAGTGAAACGAAATGTTTTTGAAACTTTTTAGGGTGCGGGTGTTTTCTATCAAAAAGTTAGAATTTTTTTCGTTTTTAATTAAGACGTTATGTTTAAAATCATCGCATAATGTATATCTTTTCAAATACAAACGGGGTTTGCAAATAATTTAAAATTGTTATGTTCAAATTGTGACATTTGGGTAAAGTGGGAAACTACTTCTGGGGTAAAGTGGGAAACGTAATTTAAGCAGTGTTTATTGTAAACTTAATGTATTTTTGTTTGTTATGAGAAAAAAAAAACGAAACATGAAAAGGAAAAAAACTTAAATAGCATTTTGGTCACAATTTTGAAGTTTCCCACTTTACCCCAACATTTAACAAGTCCGAAATTGAACTGTGTTGAAAAATCGCTCAAAAATCAAATAAAAGGCATATAAATGGTATTCTCTTAATGCAGAATGTTTGATCATGAACCAGTCTATGGAATAGACACTTCAAAAGAATTAAAAAAAATATATAAAATTTATTTTTTTTAGTAAAATCAAAAATGTCCCACTGTCGTAAAGTACTCCAGGCTCCCCTAATATTACTACCACTTTTATTACACAGAGTGAAATAAATTTGATTATATGAAAAATATGCAAAAGTGTTTGACCAAAATGAACTCTGCAAAACCAAGCGAAACTGAATCGAAGAACCGCGACAAAACGTTCTATCGGTCTCAATTTCTATCGGTTGGTCGGATGGTCGTGAGTTCTGTCGGTCGGGTCGGCCCTACGCTGAAACTCAACCGAACGCAACCGCATTCGTTCGCACGAGAGGACGTGTATAAGTGACGCGTTTGAATGCCATGCAGAGCCCTTGACTGCAACAACATCGCGGCAACCCAGCCACCCAAAATCACACACACTTTCAAACTGACACAAACACTACCGCCGCATGGTCAGCGGCAGGGTCAACGCGTTGCACGCGCAATAAATACCAATCATAATTTAGCGGCGGCAACACCAAAAGCAAAAAAAGTCACAATGCCTGCCGTTGGTTTGGCGGCCATTGCTGGTTATAACAACTACTGCAACAATGCGCTTACAAATCAAGTTAATTAAAATTTTTCACATTTTCAGCAGACACACACACACACAACAAAAACACACAGCAGCCACACACAAACTCACATAACATATTTTATCATTTATGTGTGTGTGTGTGTGGGAAACATTTTATATTCATGCATTTTTTATTTTAATTTTACACAATTTACAAAAAAAAAAAAAAAAAGTTAATTTTTATTTGCACAACGTGTAGTTACTTTGCATGTCCTTTGGTCTTTTTAATAAAAAAAAGAAATTAACACACTCATTATTTGTAACTCAAACTAAATAATTCAGTTATAGCGTGAAAATCGGTCAAATGTATATAATAAAGGCTGATTTTTTTATGTATAAATTACAATATATAACAAATCAGGAGAACTTTTTTAAAATTAAGTTTTTTTTAATACATTAAATTTAATTTTACAATAAAAATTAAAATGTTCACTAAAAATTTAATTTTTCACTAAAATTTAATTTTTCATTAAAAATTCAATATATCATTAAAAGTTAAATTTTTCATTAAAAATTCCATATTCACTAAAAAATTTAAATTTTCACTAAAATTTAAAAAATTCGCACAAAATTAAATTTTTCCTAAAAATTAAATTATCATTAAAAAATTAATTTTTGACTAAAAAATTCGTTAGAAAATGAATTCTACAAAAACTAAATTTTTAATTTAAAAAAATCATATTTTCATTAAAAATTCAGATTTTCATTAAAAATTAAATTTTTTTTTATTGAAACTTAATTTTTCATTACAATTTAATTTTTAAATAAAAATTAAATTTTCACTCATATTTCAAGTTTTCACTAAAAATTTTAATTTGCACTAAAAATAAAAATGTTCACTAAATTCTCAATTATTCCTTTACATTTAAATTCTATTATCAATAATAAACATTTGAGTTTTTAGTGAAAAATTTAATTTTTTAGTGAAAAATTGAACTTTTAGTAAAAAATTGAATTTTTAGTGTAAAATTGAATTTTTAGTGAAAATTTGAATTTTTAGTGAAATATTGAATATCTAGTGAAAAATTGAATTTTTAGTGAAAAATTGAATTTTTAGTGAAAAATTGAATTTTTAGTGAAAAATTGAATTTTTAGTGAAAAATTGAATTTTTAGTGAAAAATTGAATTTTTTTTGAAAAATTTAATTTTTAGTGAAAATTTTAATTTTAGTGAAAAATTTAATTTTTAGTGACAAACTTAATTATAGTGAAAAATTGAATTTTTTAGTGAAAAATTGAATTTTTAGTGAAAAATTCAATTTTTAGTTAAAAATTGAATTTTTAGTGAAAAATTGAATTTTTAGTGAAAAATTGAATTTTTAGTGAAAAATTGAATTTTTAGTGAAAAATTGAATTTTTAGTGAAAAATTGAATTTTTAGTGAAAAATTGAATTTTTAGTGAAAAATTGAATTTTTTAGTGAAAAATTGAATTTTTAGTGATATATTGAATTTTTGTGAAAAATTGAATTTTAGTGAAAAATTTAATTTTTAGTGAAAAATTGAATTTTAGTGAAAAATTGAATTTTTAGTAGTGAAAAATTGAATTTATAGTGAAAAATTGAATTTTTAGTGATATATTGAATTTTTAGTGAAAAATTGAATTTTTAGTGATTATTGAATTTTTAGTGAAAAATTGAATTTTAGTGAAAAATTGAATTTTAGTGAAAATTTGAATTTTTAGTGAAAAATTGAATTTTTAGTGAAAAATTGAATTTTTAGTGAAAAATTTAATTTTTAGTGAAAAATTGAATTTTTAGTGAAAAATTTAATTTTTAGTGAAAAATTGAATTTTAGTGAAAATTTAATTTATAGTGAAAAATTGAATTTATAGTGAAAAATTTAATTTTTAGTGAAAAATTGAATTTTTAGTGAAAAATTGAATTTTTAGTGAAAAATTGAATTTTTAGTGAAAAATTGAATTTTTAGTGAAAAATTGAATTTTTAGTGAAAAATTGAATTTTTATTGAAAAATTGAATTTTTAGTGATATATTGAATTTTTAGTGAAAAATTGAATTTTAGTGAAAAATTGAATTTTTAGTGAAAAATTGAATTTTTAGTGAAAAATTGAATTTTTAGTGAAAAATTGAATTTTTAGTGAAAAATTGAATTTTTAGTGAAAAATTGAATTTTTAGTGAAAAATTGAATTTTTAGTGAAAAATTGAATTTTTAGTGAAAAATTGAATTTTTAGTGAAAAATTGAATTTTTAGTGAAATATTGAATTTTTAGTGAAAAATTGAATTTTTAGTGAAAAATTGAATTTTTAGTGAAAAATTGAATTTTTAGTGAAAAATTGAATTTTTAGTGAAAAATTGAATTTTTAGTGAAAAATTGAATTTTTATTGAAAAATTGAATTTTTAGTGATATATTGAATTTTTAGTGAAAAATTGAATTTTTAGTGAAAAATTGAATTTTTAGTGAAAAATTGAATTTTTAGTGAAAAATTGAATTTTTAGTGAAAAATTGAATTTTTAGTGAAAAATTGAATTTTTAGTGAAAAATTAAATTTTTGTGAAAATTTGATTTTTTAGTGAAAAATTTAATTTTAAGTGAAAAATTGAATTTTTAGTGAAAAATTGAATTTTTAGTGAAAAATTGAATTTTTATTGAAAAATTGAATTTTTAGTGAAAAATTGAATTTTTATTGAAAAATTGAATTTTTATTGAAAAATTGAATTTTTAGTGAAAAATTGAATTTTTAGTAAAAATTGAATTTTTAGTAAAAATTGAATTTTTAGTGAAAAAATTGAGTTTTTAGTGAAAAAATAATTTTTTGTGAAAATTTGATTTTTTAGTGAAATAGTGAAAAATTTAATTTACAGTAAAAAATTGAATTTTTAGAAAAAAAAAATTTTAGTAGAAAACTGAATTTTGTTTGAGTGCAGATTTGAATTTATTGTATAGAATTGGATTTTTAGTATAGAATTAAAATTTTTTAATTAAAAATTAAATTTCTAGTGTAAAATTGAAAAAGTGAATTTTTGAGTGATAATTGAAAACGAACATGTTTCTATTCGCGTAGACATTTTTTATTGCCACCTAGTGAGACGTTGATTATAGGAGAAAAACATTATAACAATAGTATTTATACCGTTATATTCAAAAATATTGAACTTGTTAAATTAATGGTAGGGGAATATGAAGTAATGGTAGGTACATTTGAATAATTTTTAAAATCTCTTGAAGGTTCTAATCTATAGACTGGTTCATTTTTGTTATTTTAAATGATACGAAATTTACTCATAGTCAGAATATTCTGAGTGACAATATATACAGGTGTAGTGCTGGTCATCAAGTTTGCAAATTTCCATTCATTCATCCATTCATTTGCAGATACATATGGCAGTTCACTGAATTGTTAAAATTTTAATTCTTCGAAATTTCATTCAATCAAATTATACAAAATTCTTCTTTGATTAAATCTGGAGAATCTTTACAGATTGACGTATTCTTTTTCTCTTGTTAAGGGTTCGCTTCTCGGCTTTCTTTTGCAATTTAGATCTTACCTCAGGTTATGTTAAAATTTTGCTTTCATTGGTTTGTGGTCACGATTGAAGTTATTTTTTGGCTAACCAATTAAATAATTCTTATAACACAATATATTAACTAAAATGACAACAAACATTGCTTAAATTACGTTTCCCACTTTACCCCAGAACGTGTTTCCCACATTACCGCTATATCTCTATTTGAGTATTTTCTTAGGTAAACCAATTAAATAAATCATATAACACAATATGTTTACTAAAATGACAACAAACATTGCATAAATGACGTTTCTCACTTTACCCCAGAACATGTTTTCCACATTTCCGCAATATCTACATTTGAGTATTTTCTTGGGTTTCCAATTAAATAAATCATATAACACAATGTTTTCACTAAAATTACAACAAATATTGCTTAAATTACGTTTCCCACTTTACCCCATAAAATGTTTCCCACTTTACCCCAATATCACATTTTGAACCTAACTTAGTACCATTTAAGCAATGTTAAATTATTTTAAAAACCCGTTTGTATTTCAAAAGATATACAACATCCGATCATTTTAAACATACCTTCCTAATTAAAAATTAAAAAAATTCACAGTTTTTGATAGCAAAGAACAGCACAGATTATGAAACACTTGACAGTTGTTTTAATTTTTCTAAGTGCAAAAAAATGTTCAAAAATTACGATTTTCCACATTAGTCCATATCCCACATTACCCAAGGTTTCCTACTTGAAAGTACTTGAAAAAGGGACTGCTTTTTTAAAAATATTTTACTTTCTTTTGAATTAATATCATCGATTTAAAGGTAATAGAATTTCAGAACGCCTATTTTTTCTATTTCATGCGAAAACGTATTAAAATCCTTCAAAATTATGTTTTGTTGTACCAAAATTGGATTATTCAATATTAAATGAATTTATTTCATTCATGAAATTAAAAATTTGTGTAGTTCTGTGGAATGAATTCAATTCGATTTCCGAACATAGTCGATAGTATTGTTTTAAATTCAATATTAAAATTGAAGCACTACTCAAGCAATACTTTGTATATATAATGAAATTCATATCTGGTTTTATAAATGTTTATAAAAAAAAACCTCTTAATTAACACTCATACGTCATGCGGTGTTTGAAGTATAAATATAACTCATACGCAGCGCGATACCAGCCTGATTATTGCTATTTATATTTTAATAAATATCAGCATATTCTATAGCTGCATTTGCAGCAGCAACTAGGCGAAATAAAAAAAAAAAACTAAAACCTTGCTGCAGCAGCAATAATTTAATCATTCTTCTTACACTAAATAACAACCTCAACCAGCAACATTTCATCAAATCGAAATTCCACAAAAGCACATCACAGATGGATAGATGTGAAATTGAAAACAGACAGACAGACGGACGGACGGTCGTGCAGACAGACACATATGCAATCAGTTATCCTTCAATACAAACACAAAATGGCATGAAAAACACCGAATGTCTATGAAAAATAACCAAAAAATATTTGCAACTCAGAGGTTGAATTGCATTTTGCTGCTGGACAGTACAGGAAGCCATATTGGAGCCGACGAATGCAACAAAACATATCATAGGCAACATCATCATTATTATAATCATCAACAGTAGCAGCAACATCATTTATATCATCAGCAGCTGCAGCATCAACAACATTATCATCATCACAACGTGATCGCAACAGAATCAGAGCAAAATTGAGATTCGTAAAACACAACCGTAAAATTCCATTCTTGTGCAATATGAACAAATTCCATTCTATTTCATTCCGCACTCAGTCACTCACTGACTCACCCGACATACGTACTGCAGTTCTGGACAGTTGAGTTTATAGTTTGGTCCTTGGTTCTTGGCCTGGCACAAAAATGTGCTACACTTTTTATGCTGTCCTTCGATAGAGATGTGAATATTGATGCACAACTCAGTCAGTCATTCGGTCGTTCTTATCTGTCAGACTGACCTCTGTTTGTCACTTGGTTAGTTTGTCATCTGCATTTTGTCAACATTGCAAATATTTCATATACATCACCGACGGTCAAATGTTGTTCGTGGTAGTAATACCTTTAGGAATCCTTACGAAGAAAACCTTTTTTTTTTGTTTTATGGTTTTTGTTTTATGGAATAAGGTGAATTCTCGACAACGAAATGAACACATTTTATAAATTAATTTTTTGAATTAATAAATACAACTTTAAACAAAATTATTGGAAATTCTAATAAGTAAAAAAAAGGAAATTTATTTTCAATTTTATAAACCTTAAAACATTAAAGCTATATAAGAAGTCGCCGAATCTATCCCAAAATAAAACTTCCTCTAGGCTACTAGTTATAGACTAATTTATCCTTTACTCAAATTACTCAGAGACAAGCCATCCCCGAATTAATTTTTCCCCGACAATTCTTCCCGTAGAAAAGTTTTCTCCGAACTTGGACAAACTTCTCCGGGACAATTGTTTCCCCAAACAATTCTATTACAAAAAAACAATCCTTTCTTGGGATTATTCCGCTCCGCAAAATTTATCCCGGACAATTTCTAACCGTACAATTTTACCTGGAACTGTTTTTCTTCACAGGAGGAGTTAAAAATATTTAGTCTGAAGTAAAATTTGAATGATTTAAAATACATTGTTATGGAATAAATCATGAAATCTTTTCACAATGGGGAAAATGGGACTTTGTTCACATTATATTTGTAAATTTACATTTAAACGATATTTACTTTATATCCTCAATTAGAAAAAAATTATGTATTTTTGTTAAAGGGAAATTTCCTGTTGACGCAATTTTGTATCAATTTAAATTTTTTATTTTTGTGTCAGTTTCAATACAACATTTGAAAAAGCATCAACCAAATTGAGTCAATTTTTGTTGACGACTCGAGCATCAACAACATATATCAATTTTCGAATTGATGCAAACTGAAATTTATGTTATTTAGACAATCGTGTGATTCGAGCTTAAGATTTCTGGATGTAAATTTCAGTATCACGTTTCGAGATTAGAAAATTGCAAACTCGAGAATCCAAGATTGTATCTGACATTTTAAACATTAAAATATTTGTAAAAAATACAAAATAATCACAAAAAGATACCTATTATACAAAAAATATATATAATAACACTACTCAACAATTTTTTTGCCATGGACATTCCATAAATCAATTCTATATAATTCGTGGCTGCTGATTTTAACAGCATACTCAGTTTTTTCCTATTATGTAACGTTTTTAAGATAATTGCTCTTGAAATGTCAGGCCTTTTCCAGCCACTTTTTAAATTTAAAAAAAGACAGACCCTTACACAACCCGTTTTCCAAAATACTGTAAGCGCAATTTTTCTTTCAATTGTCAAGACTAATTAAAATATACCGATAAATACTATTATTCCGATAGGTTTTTAAGATATTTGTATCTAAACACTAAAAATGTATTTTTTTTTTTTACTATTTTTGGACGATGCTAAAAAGCATTGTAAATCTAATGATAAATAGGAAAATGATATATGATTATGCAGAGCCTAGTTTAAACTAATGACTAAAATTACTAACTATTTTGTATCAGTTTCAGTTTTAGTCGCAAAAAAATACCTATTATATAAAAAATATATTTATAATAACACTACTCAACAAAATGAGAAAAAAACCATGGACATTCCATAAATCATTTCTATATAATTCGCGACTGCTGATTTTAACTGTATACTCAGTTTGTTTTTTATTACGTACCTTTTTTAAAAAAAATTTCCCTCGAATTTGCAGGCCCTTTTCAGCCACTTTTTAAATTTAAAAAAATACAGACCCTTACACAACCCGTTTTCCAAAATACTGTAAGCGCAATTTTTCTTTCAATTGTCAAGACTAATTACAATATACCGATAAATACTATTATTCCGATAAGTTTTTAAGATTTTTGAATCTAAACTCGATAAATATTGATTTTTTTCAGACTATTTTTAGACGATTTTTTAGCATTGTGAATCTAATGATAAATACGAAAATAATTCCTGGTTATGTAGTACACAGTTCAAGCTAACAATGAAAATTTCTATCTTTTTTGTATAAGTTCTCATTTTTAAAATATACTCTATCATCCGTCAAAAACTATTAAAATTTAAAATGCTTGTATATTTTATTTACAAATTACTGAAAAATAACCGTTTTTTGACCGAATTTTTCTCAAAAACACTACGTAGTAGAAAAAACTGAGTATGCAATAAGAATAAGAATACTTTAAATATGAAGAAATGATATTTTCAGATTTGGGACATTAGTATTTTTATTGAAAATTGATTGTATAAAAGAGTACCAAAATTAAGTTTTTAGGGAATATTTTAAAAAGTGTAAAAATTCCAAATTTAGATTCAATTATCTTAAAAACGTATTGTTATATTAGCTTTCATTAGTATATTAAAATTAGTCTAGATAATTAAAAGAAAAATTACGTTTAAGTTTTTTTGTTAAACTATTTTTCCACAGAACTATATATTTTTTTTAAGTAGTTAGTGAGAACGGCTTTAAAATGCTATTGCAATTTTCTCCAAAAAAAAAACGTTACGTATTAGAAAAAACTGAGTTGTGTAATTAATTAATTAATCGTGTTGCGTAGTGTAATTAAAAGAATCATCGATATTTGATTTTGTTCAAGAGAAAGAGTTGCTTATAGAATACATCGTATAGCAGCAAATTACGGATCGCGGTCCATATCTAGCACGCGGAAAGTGGTACCTTGGACTATAACAAAAAAACTGGCTCAAAAAAGTCGGTATAATTTTTCGAATTACTTTTACCTAATGCGTTTTATATAGCTACCTAAATTAGTCAAAATAATAACTATAAGCATTAATAGTTTTTATATTTTTGAACTTCGATACAAATGTTTAACAGTTTTCGGACCCCACTTAAAATTACTTGCCGACCCTTGGCGTATAGAATAGAGTATACAACGATTACAAATATTATTTTCAATACATGTATCTAAGAAAGAGACATATATAAAGTTCAAATGTCTTTTATAATAGGGCAGCCTGGAGTAAAGTTTAAAATGTGGAAAATGTTTAAAACGATCGCATATTGTATATCTTTTGTAATACAAATAATTTAATATTGCTTTAAATTATAATTAAATTGTGATATTGGACTAAAGTGGGAAACACTCTCTGGGGTAAAGTGCGAAACGATCTAAGAAAGAGACATATTTAAAGTTCAAATATCTTTTATAATAGGGAGGCCTGGAGTAAAGTTTAAAATGTGAAAAATGTTAAAAAACGATCGCATATTGTATGTCTTTTGAAATACAAATAATTTAATATTGCTTTAAGTTATAATTAAATTGTGATATTGGGTTATAGTGGGAAACACTTTCTGGGATAAAGTGGGAAACGTTATATAAGAAATGTTTGTTGTAATTTTGGTGAAAATATTATGTTATATGAATTAATTAATCAAATTGTGACATTAGGCTAAAGTGGGAAACACTTTCTGGGGTAAAGTGGGAAACGTAATATATGTTATGTTTGTTGTAATTTCAGAGAAAATATTGTGTTATATGAATTTTAAATGGTTTAGCCAAGAACAATACTTCTATTTTGAAGTTTCCCACTTTACCCCAAAATTGTTCAACAAGTACGAATGGAGCTGTTTTGAAAAATCTCTCAAAAATAAATTAAAAGACATATAAATAGTATTATGTTAATGCAAAATATTAGACCAGTCTACGGAATAAGCTCTTCACCAGTCTACGGAATAAGCTCTTCAAAAAAATTAAAAAAATATTCAAATGTACTTTTTTGAAGGAAAATCAAAACGTGTCCCACTTTATCCCAGGCTCCGCTACTTAGAAAATGTTGTTGTTTCTATAATTAATAAAAGGAGGATTTTTAAGGAATGCATTTACTATGATTTAATTCGATTTTCGACGGGTGAATTTTGTTATATTGAAATTTTGGAATTCAAATTTTGTTTTATTATTTTTCTGCTGTTGAATTTTGCATTACCATCGTTCTTTATATACTCAAAATATATTTTTAAAGCGCGTTAGATTAGAAGTGTTACAGGTATAAGCGAAATACTTAAAATAAGGAAAATATATATTGGATTTCAAGCATTTTTAAATTACAATAAAAATGGTTTTTACGTACATTTTTAATATACAACTAAAAGTGTTTTATATTAAAAAAATACTTTTTTTTAAATAAAACAAAATAAATAAAAAAAATTAAAAACAAACTAAAAAAAAAAAAAATATCCATCGAAAAGTGTTTGATACTTAATTAGAACCATTTGAGAAATGTTTATAAAAAAGGTCCTTATTGCAAGCACAACACTGTGCATGGATGCGCATAGAGACAGACAGACAGACAGATAGAATGGCAGACGGACGAGCAGCCTTCACCCACACAAACATTCACTCTCTACCACACACACACACAAACACATACTAAATGTGCTCAACATACACATGTTAATTAACAATTTTGTTTGAATTCTGATTCGAAATGAAATGTTTTCGGTGGCACGTTGTTGCAGTTGCTCATGATGTTGATGATGATGCTGCTGCTGCTGACGATGATTATGATGTTGCTGCTTTTATGCTTCTTGTTGTTGTAAATTCCACATACGCCTAGGTGCACATCCGGATATGCAGTCCGTTGGTCATGCTTTCTATAGATGTGTGTCTGTGTCCGTCTCTCACACTGTGTGCGTGGAAGTGTAGTGCATAGGTCTATGTGTGCGAATAGCTGCACATGTGTTGGTGCTGTAGTTGCAGCAACATTTCCGCCTGTGGGCAGCAGCTGCTGCTATTGCTGCTCACTGGACAACGTAGCAGTAGCAGCAGGAATGCGTACGAAGCAATTTGCAAAAATCAAAAAAACAAAAAAAAAAAAAATACAGAAACTACGAAAATCAACTCGTAGCTAAAGGATTTGATTGGAAGGTATTTGATAAAAAGGATAGTGAGCATTTTTTTTTTCACGTACATTTTGCATTCGAGCTCAATATGTGTGGGAATGTGTCAATGAAAAAGTAACAACAATCAGAAATTTAAATGGAACATATATTTAAAAATATTTTTATATTTAAAATTAAAATATTTAAAATTAAAATATTTAAAATTAAAATATTTAAAATTGAATTCTTTAGTTCAGAAGTTATTTTTTAATAAAATTTTATTTTTAGTAAAAAATTTAATATTACACTTTGGTCTCTATTAATAGCACTATTCAACACGTTTTTGCCATGGATATCCAATACATCTATTCTATATAATTCGCTGGTGCTGAGTTTGACTGCATACTCAGTTTTTTCTATTACGTAACGTTTTTGAGAAAAAATATTTTTTTAAAGATAAAGTGATATAAACTTTGAAAATTTTAATTTTTTAAAAACATTTTTTTTTTTTGCCATTTAGGATTTAATGGTAAACAAAAAAATAATATATGGTTATTTATCTAGAGCATTGTTTAAAATAACTATCAACATTATTTACTTTTATCTAATTTATCTAATTGATCGGAAGAAAGGTTCTGGTAAAAAAGGCCCACATGATCGTGAAAAGTCGAAAAAGGTTGTGAATATTTTAAAGAAAGATCCAAACATATTCGGAAGGAAATTGGCGAGAAAGGCGGATTGCTCAGAAACTTTCGTGCGCAGGACTAAGAAAGAAGCTGGGCTGAAGACGTACAAGGTCCAAAAAGTTCCGGACAGAAATGCCGTCAAGAATGAATCAGCAAAACAACGAGCTAAAAAGCTGAACCAAGATTTTTTTAAAAAATTCGATTGCTGCATAATGGACGACGAAACTTATGTTTTAGCGGACTTTTCTCAGCTACCTGGGCAGGAATTTTATACAGCCGATTCTCGAGGGAATGTCGCTGAAAAAATCAAATAAAAAAAAATGACAAAATTCCCAAAGAAATTCCTTGTTTGGCAGGCAATTTGCAGTTGTGGAAAAAGGAGCACCTCATTCGAGACATCGGGTACAATTAAAAGCGAAATATATGTGAAGGAATGCTTGCAAAAGAGATTGCTTCCATTTTTACGCCAACATGAAGTGTCCACATTTTTTTGGCCTGACCTCGCTTCATGTCACTACAGCAAAACGGCCTTAGAGTGGATCCAACAAAATGCAGTGATTTTGGTGCCTAGAGAAGCCAATCCACCAAACTGTCCAGAACTCAGGCCGATTGAGAGATACTGGGCTTTAGTAAAAAGGGAGATGAAGACAACAAAAAAAGTGGCCAAAGACCTTCAAGACTTTAAAAGCAGCTGTGAAGGTGTCGGACACTACCATTACAACATTAATGGAAGGGGTTCAGGAAAAATTAAAACTTTTTATTAAAAAAATATTAATTTCTGGTTTTTTATATATTTTTTTAAATCTAAAAATAATTTGCAAAATAAAATATTTTATTTTATAAAAATTCGATTACTAGATTTCTAGATTTTTTCATTTTTGTAGCGGAAAATTTTGTTCGACGCAGTCCTTACTTAATATTTCAAGTATACTTTATTGATATTGCATACTCAGTTTTTTCCTTTTACGTAGCGTTTTTAAGGAAAAATTCGGGTAAAAACGGCTATTTTTCAGTAATTTATATGTAAAATATACATTTTAACAGTTTTTGACAGACACTGACTGTGTTGATAGAGCATATTTAAAAATATGAGAACCGATACAAAAAAATTTTTAATTTCCATCGTTAGCTTGGACTATATGCTACTTAACCACAAATCATTTTCTTATTTATCATTAGAAGCAAAATGCTAAAAAAAATTTCTAAAAATAGTCTAAATAAAATCAATTTTTTTCGAAATTGGATTCAAATATCTTTAAAACCTATAGGTTTTAATTGCGTTTACAGTTTTTTGGAACACTAGTTTTGTAAGGAACTGTATTTTTTTAATTCTTAAAAGTGGCTGAAATGGGCCTAAAAAATCGAGAGCATTTTTCTTAAAAAAGTTGCGTAATAGAAAAAAATGAGTATGCAGTTAAAATCAGCAATCGCGAATTATATATAATTGATATATGGGATGTCCATGCAAATAAAAACCAGTTGGGATGGTTAGATCACATGGGAAATTTTAAAGTAGGTGTAATTATGATAGTTAAGATTATCAAAATTATAGTCGGTCTAAGCCGATTGAGCTGTAGATGTAAATTTTATATGAGGTATTTGAACATAAGTGGTCGGATCATAGGTCACAATGGACATACAGCGTAGGTATATTAGTAATCTAAGTTATAAGTTTCATTTATCTAGCTCTTCAATTTTAAAAGTAGTAGGGATTTCAACAGACAGACAGACGGACATCGCTAAATCGACTCAGGAGGTCATGCTGATCAAGAATATATATACTTTTCCATACCGGAGATGCTTCCTTCTGGGTGTTACAAACGGCGTACCAAACTGAATATACCCTTTCACTCTTAGTGTAGGGTATAAAAATATTTTGTGTTATTATTTTTAAATAGTTCATAAATATCATGATTTTGTTTTTATAAATATTATGAAAGTGTTCATCAATATTATGAACTTATTCATTACGCTTCTATGAACGATTCATAAATTGGATGAATTTGGTCATTGGTGGAGTAATAATGAAAAATACATAAAATTGATGAACAAATTCATAAATGGTATGAACTTTTTCTTTTCTGTGTTGCAAAAAAAAAAAATCGTTTTGTTGAGTAGTATAATTGCTGGGTCTGTGATAACCTACAATATTCAGTGGTAACGCCGTACTTATCATAATTAAATATAAATCAGAGAATTGTTAAAACTGCCATATGTTGCTGTCAGTGAGCAGCATAAATAAGTGATAATTAAAAGTAGTCAGCAACATAAGTATACCGGACGATTGGGTAGACATTTTATATTTACCTAGCTATGTAGGAGTTAAGTTATTAAGAGTAAAATGAAGTCATAAATATTATTATTTTTTTAATATTTTTATTTTTGTGCAAAATTCGCTGTTGTTATTGCTGTTATCCTTTCATTTTTTCACTGAATCATTGTAGTTGTTGTTGTAATTAAATGAAATTTACTTTTCATATTGATTGCTATGGAATGTTTGCAGCAGCAGCAATTTTCAGCAGCAGCAGCAACAATAAATATTTCGCTCATTTGCTTTTATTTGGAATTTGAGAGCTCACTCGCTCGCTCGCTCATGAATGAAACTTATTAAAATGTGCCTCTGTTGGCAACTCTGGTACGCAAACAACAAATGCGGAATAAATTTTAAAAAAAAGAACAACAATAATAATAACAATGCAGTGAAATATTTGCAACAACATTTTCATTGCTGAAATTAAAAATGATGAAGTTATGAAAATAGTTTTCCTATCAGAGTTGCGTAGCTGGGTTTTGGGGGTGGGGGTGGTGTCGGCTAAGGATCAAATTTACTGCCAACTGAAGTATACAATAACGACCAAATGAACTGTTTCAGCAACAACTCTCTATATAAAGAACCCGACAAAAAAAATGTTCTGAATCGAAATGAATTGATATAAATTCCAGCAATATAAATGATGTCGAATGGATGTCGCCCTTATGAGATGCAGGCAGAACGATGGAAAAAGGATGCAACTGATAGAGCCACATGCAGAAGCAGCAGTCTAAGGCTATTGACAACCTTTAAGAGTTGATTTGTTCCATGTAGGCGAGAAATTTTTAAAATTTACGTATATATTAATTTAAAGTTTTAAGGAAAAGTTCAAATTTTGAATTGCTAGGAAAATATATAATTGTCAAAATTATATATTTTATTGTTTTGTATTAAATTTATTTTATAGCAATATATTAAATTTTAATTAAAAAAAAAAAAAAAAACAAAAGTTGTATAAAAAGTAGTTAAAATGAAATTTTTAATAAAAATCTCTTTTTGTGAAACTTTTTTTTTTATATCAAAATTAAAATTTTAGTGTATCATATAATTTTTTATAATACCAATTGATTTTTAAAAGAATTTTTTTAGTGGAAAATTTAATTTTTGAACAGTATTTTTAACGCACAATCGAATTTTTAGTAAATCATTTAATTTTAGTGTACAATGTTATTTTAAGTGAAAACTGAAATTTTTAATACATAATAAAAATTGTGGTGAAAATTTGAATTTTAAGTGATCATAAAATTTTTTGTGATAAATTGAATGTGAAAAATTTTGGGTGAAAAATTTAATTTTTATTGTGAAATTATATTTTTAGTAATTTAATTTTTAGTGAAAATTTGAATTGTTTTTGTGAATTAAGTGAATTAAATTGTCAGTGAAAAATTAAATTTTTAGTAATTTAATTTTTAGTGGAAAATTGAATTTTTAGTGAATAAAATAAAATTTTTAATTAAAAATTGAATTTTTAGTTAATAATAAAATTTTAAGTGGAAAATTGAATTTTAGTGAATCATTGAATTTTTAGTGAAAAATTGAATTTCAATTGAAAAATTAAATTTTTAGTGAAAAATTGAATTTTATGTGAATAGTTGAATTTTTAGTGAAAAATTGAAGTTTTAGTGAAACTTTGAATTATGAGTGAATAATTGAATTTTTAGTGAAACATTTAAATTTCAGTAGATAATTAAATTGAATTTTTAGTGAAAAATTAAAATTTTAATGTAAATTTGAATTTTTGGTAAAAAAAGAATTTTAGTGAAAAATGGAATTTTAATTCAAAAATTAAATTTTTAATAAATAAATGAATTTTAATTGAAAAATACAATTTTTAGTGAATAATTGAATTTTAATTAAAAAATACAATTTTTAGTGAATAATTGAATTTTAATGAATAATTGAATTTTTAGTGAAACTTTGAATTTTTAGTGAATAATTGAATTTTTAGTGAATAATTGAATTTTTAGTGAAACATTTAAATTTCAGTGGATAATTCAATTGAATTTTTAGTAAAAAATTATATTTTTAGTGAAAATTTGAGTTTTTGGTAAATAGTGAAAAATTGAATTTTAATTGACAAATTAAATTTTTAATAAATAATTGAATTTTAACTGAAAAAATTGAATTTTTAGTGACTAATTGAATTTTTAGTGAATAATTGAATTTTTAGTGAAACATTTAAATTTCAGTGAATAATTGAATTTTTAATGAAGATTTTAATTTATAATGAAAAATTTAATTTTTAGTGAAAAATTGAATTTTTAGTGAATAATTGAAATTTAATTAAAAAATTAAATTTTTAGTGTAAAATTGAATTTTTGGTGATAAATTGAATTTTTAGTGAAAAATTGAATTTTTAGTGAAACATTTACATTTCAGTAAATAATTCAATTGAATTTTTAGTGAAAAATTAAATTTTTAGTGAAAAATTAAATTTTTAGTGAAAATTTGAATTTTTAGTAAAAAAAAGAATTTTAGTGAAAAATTGAATTTTAATTGAAAAATTAAAGCTTTAATAAATAATTGAATTTTAATTGAAAAATGCAATTTCTAGTGAATAATTGAATTTTAACTGAAAAATTTAATTTTTAGTGAATAATTGAATTTTAATTGAAAAATTTAATTTTTAGTGAATAATTGAATTTTTAGTGAAACATTAAAATTTCAGTGGATAATTCAATTGAATTTTTAGTGTAAAATTAAATTTTTAGTGAAAATTTGAATTTTTGGTAAATAGTGAAAAATTTAATTTTAATTGAAAAATTTAATTTTTAATGAATAATTGAATTTTAATTGAAAATTTCAATTTTTAGTGAATAATTGAATTTTAACTGAAATTTTTAATTTTTAGTGAATAATTGAATTTTTAGTGAATAATTGAATTTTTAGTGAAACATTTAAATTTCAGTGAATAATTGAATTTTTTTAATGAAATTTTTAAATTATAATGAAAAATTTAATTTTTAGTGAAAAATTGAATTTTTAGTGAATAATTGAATTTTAATGGAAAAATTAAATTTTTAGTGTAAAATTGAATTTTTAAATAATTGAATTCTAATTGAAAAATGTAATTATTAATTAAATTTGAGTGAATTTTTGTTGGTGAATAATTGAATTTTTAGTAAAAAATTTAATTTTCTGTGAAAATTTTAAATAAAATTAAAATTATAATTTTAGTGAAAAATTGAATTTTAGTGAAAAATTGAATTTTAGTGAAAAATTGAATTTTAGTGAAAAATTGAATTTTTTATGAAAAATTTAATTTTAAGTGAAAATTTGAATTTATTAGTGAAAATTTGAATTTATAGTGAATAATTGAATTTGTTGGTGAACAGTTGAACTTTTAGTAAATAATTGAATTTTAATTGAGAAATTAAATTTTTAGTGAAAAATTGAATTTTAATTGAAAAATTTAATTTTTGATTATAAATTGTATTTTAAGTGAACAATTTAATTTTTATAAACAATTGAATTTTTGGTGAAAAATTGAATTTTTAGTGAAAAATTTAATTTTTTTAGTGAAAATTGAAATTATAGTGAAAAATAAAATTTTATTTAATTTTGAATTACTTTTTTTTTTAGTAAATTTCATATCGCACTTGAACTCTATATTTTTTTTTATTTATACTTTATGAATAATTTTAGTTTATTCATTATGATCTACCATTTTTATTGTTGTTGTTTTAAACCACAAAGACCTACAATTGAAATTATTCAATTCATATTCTATCTACTCAAAACATTTTCACTCCTTTTATGCGATTTTTGTACATTATTTTTGTGAACAGTTAATGTTGTTTGTGCTGTTCGGAGAGCAACAATTAAAACTGATTTTTTCCCTCTGGTTTTTTTCCCCTATTTCATTTCATTTTATTCATATTTTTATTTGTTTGGTTGTTGAAAATTCGTAGTAATGTTTTGTGGCTGAGTTTATATTGTGCGCATTGCATGAAATGCTTGCAATGCAATTAACTTCATAATTAATTTGCGCGCAAATAAACCCGAGCTGCAGAGACAGCTGCCGCCGCCGCCACTACATTTTTGCGAAATTTTTATTCCAATGAACACCAAAAAAAAAAAATTACAGGAAAAAATACCAGTGAAGAATGTGCATTTAATGAGTATGAAATGTAGGATGTTTTGTAATATAAATTAATAATTTAAAGTCTACTTTTAGGCGCGCATACTCAGGCAATCGCATGAAAAAACTGGGAAAATCCAATGATGCAACATATTAAGCGCAAAACAGCCACATGCGGCGAATTAAAAAAAAATACATAAATTAAAAAAAATAAATAAATTCAAAATTTATTCAATTGCTAAGCAAACGCGTGCCAAATAAAAAAAAAAACATAGTACGTCTTTTATCAGTCAAAATAGTCGGCAACTAAAATTCTAAAACTTGACGCAATCCCGACGTTCGACGCAGCCAACTCAAGTAAATCTCTCGAACGCGTCTCTGATTTGTATTTTTTTTTTGTTTGGTACCTATATTTTTTTTTCTGTATTTTTGTTTTATTTTTTACCCCCTACAGACAAATTGTGTTCTGTTCTGTTCTGTTCGTTGCGTTTTGTTCTTCTGTGCTTTGCGTATTTTCTGCTATTTATAGCTGCAAATCTACAAAAAGCTGGCAAAGTGCCATTGAATTTGCCAAAATACGTACAGACGAAATTTCGAAAAATTGAAAATTTTTCGTATTTCCACGGAATATTCGATTTATATTTCTAGCGTTGTTGTTTTTTTTTTCTTTTTTCATTTGCTCGTGTTTTTAGCGATGGAAAAGTTTTTGCTATAGATGGAGAAAAAATTTCTAGATAATAAAGTCCGGGATTTGTTAATTATTCTATTTTTTTGCAATGTCATTTTAAATTACATTTTGTTAATTATTATATTTAAATATCCTAACATTTTTTTTTTGTTTTGGCAGGCTAATGGTAATTTAGGTTACAAATTAGAAAAAGACGGCTTATTTTCCGCTTCCGCCTGTAAAATAATATAAAATTTGACGTCCCGAAACAAAATATTTGATATCTTTTTAGAAATAAATGGTAGATTTTGGGAAGTCTATAGCAGGTTGTCAAATTTGGAGAAATTTTTAATGCAGTTTCCTTCCATATTTGGGACATGAGCAGTAAAAGGCAGCTTTTGGCACAAACTTCTTCTTTGTCTGCTTAAATTCTTCCCATCAAATGTTTTTAATCTTCATCTGTTCTGCCAACAAATTTTTGTATTAGTCTCGTGACAATATTTGTGACATTTTTTTTAGAAATATTTTGGGCATATTTACGGCAAACACTTAGATAAATGGTAGATTTTGGGAAGTCTTTAACAGGTGTTTTGGCAGGCTAATGGTAATTTTGGTTACAAATTAGAAAAATACGGAGTTTATATCTAAATCTGCTTTTCTTCCGCTTCCGCCTGTAAAATAATATAAAATTTGACGTCCCGAAACAAAATATTTGATATCTTTTTAGAAATAAATGGTAGATTTTGGGAAGTCTATAGCAGGTTGTCAAATTTTGAGAAATATTAAATGCAGTTTCCCATCATATTTGGGATATGAACAGTAAATAGTCAGCTTTTGGTACAAACTTCCTCTTTGTCTGCTTAAAATCTTCCCATAAAATGTTTTTAATCTTCTACTGCCAACAATTTCTTCTGTTGGTCCCGTGACAATATTTGTGACATTTTTTAGAAATATGTTGAGCATATTTACGGCAAACACTTAGATAAATGGTATATTTTGGGCGGTATATAGCAGGTTGTCAAATTTTGTGAAATTCGCGATATAATTGTGCTATGAGTAGAAAATATGGAGTTTTTGATAGATACGAAAAACGGTTTCTAAACTGCCTTAGCCCTGTCTGAGTTGAGCTAAAGTTATTGAAATACTTGTACCTTCCCTTTTTAGTAGGTAAGTTTTTGGTCCCGCTTTCGAAACATCAAATTGTACACATTACGGTACATGTTTGTTCGGATTTGGTACTTTTTTTTAGTCAATTTAGGTTGTCAAATTTTGTTAAACTCCTGATTTACTGAATTGCGGTATTGGTAGAAAATATGCAGCTTTTGGTAGAAATTCCACCTTTGAAAAACGGTTTCTAAACCGCCTGTCTGAATTGCCTTGAATTTTTTGAAAAACGTCTACCGCTACTTTTCTGTACGTTTTTGGTCCTACTTTCTAAACATAATAAATTACGGTGCGGGTTTGCTCCGAATTTGGTACGTTTTTTATCCGACTTTACTTCTACTCTTTGAGATCTTTGTAAGTTGATTCAAAATATTCGATATATTGGTAAAAATTAATTAATTCTACCAAATAGTTTTTATACGGTTTTAGTACGTTTTTGGTCCGACTCTAGTTCGTTTTCTGTAGTAGAGGCGTCTTATAGAAAAGTATTCTGTTCAAAATTATCTTCTGCTTAGTACACGTATAAAATGTTTCTGGCAAATTTTTACAAACAAAAAATAGAAAAACAAAAACGAATTGGTTTCGATTTTGTTCCAATTTTAGATCAGTTTTTTTTTACAACTTTCCTCTATTTTGATCAGATTTAGATCCGACTTTAGTTCTGTATTTCAACATTCTTTCTAAAAAAATAAATATGATCTATATTTCTATTATATTCAGGTCTAAAATATGTAGTACGATTTTAAGTATTGGAAAATATTGTTTAAACCCAAAAAAAATATGTAACTGTACTTATTTCGTATCAGATTTTAATAATTATTATATTGGACTGTTAATAATGATTCAAAAAGTTAGAAAATTATTATATTACTCACAATGTTTCCGGTTTAATATAATAAATAGAATTTAATATGTCTACCGTCAGGTTTTGAGCCAGGTTTGCTCCGTTTTTTATCCGAGTTGATCCGAGTTGATCCGAGTTGATCCGTTTTTGATCCGTTTTTGATCCGTTTATAGTAAAATATATTATAACCAAAACCAAAAATATAAAATTCACATAATTAACACTCAGTTAAACAAGGAGACAAACTGTCCGACAAAAACATAAAAAACAAAAATATACAAATTCAATGCTTCCGATTTTAATAAATATTATATTGGACTCTTAAAAATTTTAGAAAATGATTATATAATTCACAATGTTTTCTGTTCAATATAATAAATGGAGTATAATATGTTTACCGTCAGGTTATGGTTTGGGTTTACTCCGTTTTTGTTCCGTTTTTGTTCCGTTTTTGATCAGCAAATATAATATAACAAAAACCAATCGAAGAAACTACTAGAATTAACACCCAGTTAAACATGTTGTCAACATAAATTCCGACCAAGGAGACAAAGTACCTGACAAAAACATACAAAAAAAAACAAAGATATACAAATTCAAAGCATCCGATTTTAATAAATATTATATTGAACTGTTAAAAATTTAGAAATTTATTACATAATTCACAATGTTTCCTGTTCAATATAATAAATGGAGTATAATTTGTCTACCGTCAGCTTATGGCTTGGAGTTATTCCGTTTTTGATCCGGGTTTGCTGCGTTTTTGATCGGAGTTGATCGGTTTATAAGTAATATATATTATAACCAAAACCAAAAATATAAAATTCACAGAATTAACATTCAGTTAAACATGTTGGCAACACAAATTCCGACCAAGGAGACAAAGTACCTGACAAAAACATAAAAAAAACAAAGATATACAAATTCAAAGCATCCGATTTTAATAAATATTATATTGAACTGTTAAAAATTTAGAAATGTATTACATAATTCACAATGTTTCCTGTTCAATATAATAAATGGTTTATAATATGTTTACCGTCAGGTTATGGTTTGGGTTTACTCCGTTTTTGATCCGTTTTTGTTCCGTTTTTGATCCGTTTTTGTTCCGTTTTGTGCCGTTTTTGTTCCGTTTTTGTTCCGTTTTTGATCAGTAAATGTAATATAACAAAAATCAATAATAAAAAAACTGCTAGAATTAACACCCAGTTAAACATATTGGCAACACAAATTCCCACCAAGGAGACAAACTGTCAGACAAAAACCTAAAACAAAAACATTTACAAATTCAAAATGAAATTTATTCAAAGCAACTGTTGCTGATTTGGTTAAACGCAAGACGTCTGTGCAAACATATGACGTTTGTCACCACAAATAGCAAATATATTTGAATTATATTTAAATATTTTTGCTATAATATAGAATTTTACGCTTTTTAATTTAATTTTAAATGTTTTCAATTTTACTTCTAGGAATTAGTTCGGCACCTAAAGATCATCCACAAAATGTCGGAATATTGGGAAAAACCCAAAATTAGTTTCTGCTTTTTCAAAATATTCTACAGAATGATTATTTTAAAATTACAAATCAAATTAAAAGATGATGTTATTCAAAAATTTTGCATATTTTTATTGCTTGCATCATTTTGAAAGTGCAATTTAAAGCATTTTCTACCGTGACCTGCTTTGATTGACCAAAATATAGAAGGGGACCTTGGTGTGGGGTAAATATTATATATTTTTTTCGCGACAAATATAAATTTGTTGTCATGTTTATTATTAGTGTTGTTGTAGACAAAATAAAATTTGCTGTCGGTGATTTTAAATGTCTTCATTTTCAACTACATCATTTTTTTTTTTATTTCGGGTACTATATGATTTTTTTGTTTTGTACCTCTCATATGTATTTTTTTATTTTTGTTGTTGTTGTTTTTGTTATTTATGTTGTTGTCATGTATATATTTTGTGCGCCTCTTGTGTTTTCAGTTGTTTTCTGTAGTAAACTTGAAAAATTCTCGGAATCATTTAAAAATTTTGATTTGAATTTTTAATATAATTTAAATGCCAACGTGTGTGTGCTTCGTTTTTCTTGTTTTTTTTTTCTATTTTTTTTTTTTTTTAATTTAATTTTTTTGTTTTATATTTTATTCCTAAAATTTACGTTGAAATTGTGCGCCTTTTTGGTTGGTCTCGACATCCGTCAGTTGCTGTCATAAATTATTTTTAATTAAGCATTTGATCTGGTTCGTGGCAGTTTCGCTAGTGCTGTTCATAGTGGTGCGGAGTGTGGCCAGATTGACAGACAGACGCAAGTTTTATTTATTTCTTAAAATTTTCTAAATGTTGTTGTAGGTTCGGGAAATGTTTAGCTAGAATTTTATTTTTATTTAGCTTTTGCACAGAAATTGCATTAATTGCATTGTGTTAATTTTTTTTTGTTGGGCAATTTTTTTTTGTTTATATTTAGTATATGAAATTTTAATTATTTCTTTTAAATTTTTTTTTTTGTTCTTTTTAACTTCTTTCAATTATTTCAGTAATGTTGCATTTTTCAATTGCATGTTGCAATTATTGCTTGTTTTGCCGAGTTGTTGTTGCATGTTGCCACATAATTAAATGTTGGCGGCGCGGCGCGTCACTCGCCATTAAATGTTAACAATTGCCGCTTGAATGACTGCTGCCAATTCTGCCAAAGCGTTGCCAGACTCAATCGACTAACCAACCAACCGACGGACCGAACCTCATATAGGTTTCGTGACTTTCGCATAGAAAATTTCGAATAATTTAATTTAATTGCTAACAAATACATATTGTAGTAGCAGCTGTGGTATGTTGGCGATTTGTCCTTGTTATCCTTGTTATGCCTGTATTTAATAAAATGTCGCATATTTTCTGAAAGTATTATTTCTGGGAAATATAAACGTAATTCTGGAACAAAGCATAAATTTCAGTAGAAATTGTTTGTAGTTATGAAGGAGGATTCTTTAGGATATTTGTTCAAGAGATTCTTTGCCTACACTAGAAAAGAGAAAAGCGCCGGGACATACGAAAGTATGTTATTTTGAATATCTTTTTTTTATGCTATTAAAGCAGACATTTTTAACTATTTTAACTTATTTTCTATTCACAAAAAAAAACAAAAAATATATATTTTTTATTTAAATAAACAACAAAAAGAATTGAGTTTTAAAGTTTATATCAAATCCTGCATATTTTCTGTCCATTCCCAAAATATGCTAATAATATGCCTTTAAAATTCCACAACATTGCATTCCACGCTTCCGAAAAACTTCACACAGAATCTTGTTAATGGATGATGTCGGTAGCTTTACTATATTCTCTACATTCATATGTGATTCTCGCAATCAAAGTTTGTTATTTGTTTTTTTTTTTTCCACAATCGCTTTAATCATATTATAGTAGATATTATTACAAAATTATTGCTTATGTGTAAAACCAAAACATGATTGGTTCAGATAAATTATAACACGGTTAAAATATAATAAATAACAATAATAACATAATATTAACAATTAAGTTGTCATTTAGAACCATATTATAGTTGTGTGAAATCATATTATAGTTGTGTGGAAAAATAATATGATTATTGAGGATAATATTAATATTCATAATTTTGTAACTGGGAATTATATTAAACCTATAAAATAACCCCAATCATAGTATGATGCTCTTCAAATACAAACAAAAAATATATGTGTAAATATAGCAAAAAAAATTATCAATACAATTAATGTATCATTGTTTCATCGCCGATACGAAATTTAATTGTATTGATTAAATATTTAATTATAATAATTAATAAATTAATTGTACAAAATTTAAATGAAATTAATACGCCCGATGAAAAAATGTTTTTTTATATGTCATTTGTATTTATTTATTTTATTTTTTATTTATATGTTTTATTTATATTTTTATTATGCCATTTTTTTTTTATTTGAAGTTTGAACCAATTTCACGTCAGCAGTAGAGCTATATAAGTATATAATGGAAAGGGAAATGTTAAACACAAATAAGAAACAAGAATATCAAAGTCATGATACACGTACAATGCTAAAAACGACCCGACGAACCGAATAAGCAAGCACGCATTGCGATGATCCAATGTAAAATAAGATTGGTACTACAGTACCTGTAATACTGTGTAGTGAATTTAAAACTGTGTAGTGCCTCTAAAATTGTCGGTTGATGTATATGCTATATATGCATATATTTTAGCATATACTCCAACCTAGAAAGGATATAATTTACTATTAAATAAATCGTATATTCAATTAATTATATTAATAGAATGAATTATATTAATTGAATTAATTATTTTGTATTATTTAATCGAAGTTGCTATATTTACCTTCAATCCTTTTTATGTGCATGAGCTCCACAACCATGATTGTTCTCTGCATCTATGTTTCCTGGAAATATGCCGAACATATTCCTAAAAATCAGTAGAAACTTTGTTTGAACAGATCGTATGAAGGATATCGTTGCGTTTCAAATAAGATTAGAGAATTGTGATAAATTTCTCTCTGGACACAGTTTTTAGGTAACACATATTTCATTTTGATTTTTTTTTTGCTTAAACTAATATCTGGACTAAGATGTTTTTGCCAATTATCCGTAAAGTAAGGTTCATATTTGACGTTGTGATAAAGTTTTCATCTGCAGCATGCCGAAATCGTGCGATAAATACCAAAAACGAAATTTGTTTCAACTTTGACGCGTGATGGGCTAATTCTGAGTACGCAGCAAGAATCATGGGACCGAAATCTACCAGAAATGATAAGTTTCATTCCAGATTAAAGTCCTTGTAGAACAGAGTAATCATATTAAGGCGATGTACCGACTTGTGTAGTCTAAAAATTAGAAATTCGTTACACCTACCACTATATACCTATAAGGGTACTCAAAAGAAAACAAATGATCTTACAATTACAAATTTTGCATAATTTTTAGGATTCGTAAACCCTGATGTTCTATTGAGTAGTTTAAACAGTAGTCGAATTAATTTTTCTTTAGCCTAACTTTAGCTTTCACAATAGATACTAATTTCATTATACCAACTATTAAAATTTCCGATATTACCATGATCGTATTCATTTTTAATTTGATTCTATTCTATTTATGCTATTTTTCTCACCTCTAATAGAAATTGTTCTAGGGTCTTTATCGGTAAATTATCATTAAATATTGTTCCTGTTGTAACCCGACTATTAAAACGAACAACATAATCTGTGCCTGATCAGGTCTACGCAAAACAAAAATGTACATCATATTGATGAATTCCCTTCTTCAAACCATGATTCATTGTATTGAAGAACCGTTCATATATGACTAACGACATAAATGTTATGAATGCTTTCATAAATATGATGAAGGTTTGTAACTGTCGAAAAACTGTTCTTCAATATGATGAATAGTATGTGAAGAATACGATTCATCATATTAATGAACAAATATTGATGAATTCCCTTCTTCAAACCATGATTCATTGTATTGAAGAACCGTTCATAACAATAATGACTAACGACATAAATGTTATGAATGCTTTCATAAATATGATGAAGGCTTGGTAACTGTCGAAAAACTGTTCTTTAATATGATGAATAGTATGTGAAGAATACGATTCATCATATAAATGAACAAAAAACATAAAATAGAGAGCTCTGCCGGACTGTAGCAGGATTGTAGCGCCAAACTATTATATATTATATTATTATGTTCTTCATATTGAAGAATGCTGTTCATTAAATCAAATTTCAATCAAAAAAATGTTTTTCTTTCATTTTTTAACGTACTTCTCAGTTCTCAAGTAGTTCTAGTATGATATTTCTTATAGACTGCTTGCTCGGCATGCATAAATTAGTAAAATGTTTTCTTATATATTTATTTGTAAATACAACTTTTTATTAATAAAAATTTATTTTTATAAAAAATATGTTTTATAAATAAAAAAATTTATAAACTTTTTATTTATAAAATTAAAAAAAAAAAAAAAATTATAATTTTTTTTGTTATAAATTTTTTTTATATATAATTTTTTGTTAAAAAAAAATTTTTTTTTTTGTAATATTTTTTTTTATTAATAATATTTTTTAAGGATATTTTTTTGCAATTATTTTCCAAAATATATATATATATATATATATATATATATATATATATATATATATATATATATATTTTAAAATTTTAAATTATTCATAAATATTATGATTATATTCATCAATATGACGATTCAAATTCATTATATTGAATATTTCGTTCTTGGCTATGATGTTCGATAGTAAGAATAAGTTCATATATGTAATGAATGAATTCATCAATATGGCTATTAATGAACGGTGGTATCAATACGACGAATCTGGTAGTTGGTAGAAAAATTCATAATATGTATGAATAAATTCATCACATTGATGATTTTTTTTTCTGTGTATCCTAATAGGGTAAAATTCTTCTTTTGGTAAACTTTATTGTGAAAATTTTGCCGCCAACTCGATTTTGATTTGCTAACTAGTGCTTGAATTATGTCCTTAATTAAACTGCATCGGTCGAGAGCCGAAACACCACGTGCCATAAATACAAATGAACCTTGAGAAGAACAAAGCATTCGCGCTTTGTAAAAGCATTTTTGTGGCCAAAGCGGCATCAGCGCACACTGAACGAACACTGCAAAGGCAACAAAAAGATAAAAAAAAAAAAAAATTAAAAGATAATGAATTTTACAGGCTCAAAGCGCAACCACGTGTGGTGTTGATGAACGATGGTTGGCAGAGTTGGTGGTAACAGGTGGGTGAAAAAGTTGACTAGGTGGTAAAGCAAACAGAAAAAAAAATAAAAACAGCACTAAAAGTAAAGAATGACGTGGCACAAATGTCAAGGATATGCGAAAGCACTTCAACCCCCCTCCCCCCCTCTTTTGACACATACATCATCAACGCATGTTGTGTGTCATATTAAAGAAAAAATCAGTAGCAACAATGACACTTATATAAATAATAACAAAAGCAGTAGTAGCAGCAGCAGCAACGATGACAATTGCAAATAATTGATGTGTTGCTGATGAATAAGAGATGTTGTTGTTTTTGCTATGAATAACACGAATATTGACTAAAAGAGATTGATGTATGAGTGAAGAAGACTATCAAATGATGTGACAGAAGACGCGTAGATACATTTGAAAGGTTGCAGATACGATTTATAGCATAACACTTTGCATAGATACACTATTATAGATACAAGATACATATCAAAAAACAAACACACATGATACACATTGTATGACATAATTTATGCTATTGCTCTTGTTGCTCTGTTGTGTCAGAGACTGACGACGGCCGACCGACCGACCGCCAACAACGTTTTAAATGCAAATTCAACATTTGTATCTAGATACACACACATGTCAATATCTATGAAGTGATATCTATAAAGTCACTTTCGCAGCGGGTCGCCATGTGTTTTGGCTTAAAAGCAGCACCCCAATGCAAGGTGGCAGCTTCGTGGGTTCAATCCGAGATACATATATAGAGTGAGCTCTCTAGATACTTTTTGCTATAGATACACTCAGCTGCAGATACGTAGCAGACAGCAGCAGTAGCTACAACATCCGTTGAGTAAAAACGTAAAACAAAAGCAAGCGAAGCAACATCATGGAATTCCAGGAATTCCTTAATTTGATGCGAAATGAAATGAAAATCATAAAAAAATGTTGAGCGAATAAAAAACAAAAAATAATAAAACTCGCTCGCAAAATAAAATAACACAAAAAAAAAAGAATATAGTAAGTGAGAGGAGTAGTATGGTGATAAGTGTGGGGGGGGGGGAGGGGTTTCGAAAACGACCGAAAGAATTTGCTGCAGCCTCAGAAAACTCGAAACACGAAACTGCGCGCACGAAGCGAATGAAAGCGCGGTTTATATTTCGCAATGCGCTTCAATGAATAAACTGAAATTTATATTAAATACGAGACACCCACACACAGACAGACACACTCAAACACATAGATACTTCGATGCATAGATACGCGAAATACACTGGCACAGATACAGTTAACGGTGCCACCTCTACCACAGGCTGTTGCTGCCATATGCGTTGATTAAAACAATGCCAACTCCCAATTGACTGCAACTACTCCTTTTTACACCTACACTGCCAAAAATGGCCCCATCCGCAGGCTGTACCATTTGCCCATCTTCTTTGAACTCAGAATAAGTCCAAGTCAAAAAGACTCTCAAAACCCTCACGCTCAAAACCCTCAAAACCTTCCATTTAACTTTTTTTCTGCTCTTAATTAAACGCCAAAGTTATTTAATATTTTTTCTATTTGAATTTTGCTTTAAATTGCATTTTTATATCATTCATAGTTTCATATTTTCCACATGTTTTTTATGTATTTCAATTTTTTTTTTACTCATTATTCAGTCTTATCCATTTTTGCAGTCAGTTATTCGTCAGTTTTTGCGGCTTTATGTCTTGACATTGAAATGCAATATGCTGGGAATGTCTTTGGAATGCATTTCGTTTCATTACAAAAACTGCAAATATTCAAATTAGCCAACGAAT
This sequence comes from Dryomyza anilis, assembly GCA_951804985.1. NCBI lineage: Eukaryota > Metazoa > Arthropoda > Insecta > Diptera > Dryomyzidae > Dryomyza > Dryomyza anilis. The sequence goes on along the minus strand of OX638130.1, from coordinate 100,147,874 downwards.
TGTAGAGATTTAGTGATATGTTTGTGGTAAGCATTATTGTCTACTCTACTAGTTCTGGTTAGTGGAAGAGGGTTTCTACTTTTCATGGAAAGACTTAGCGCTTGGGCCCCAAGGTGTGGTTAATCTGGGGATTAATCCAGGCAAAGCAGAATTGATGTTTTTTACCATTACAACCAAAATCCCGACCATTACTCTCCCGAAGCTTAATGGAAACCCTCTTCCACGTGTGTACTAAGTACTTGAACCCAAACTAAATATTGAACAGAAATATTGAACAGATAGACAAGGCTTGTATCTCATTTTATACTTGTTGTAAAATCTTTGGCAAGAAATGGGGTCTTAATTAAAAGTTAACATTATGGATGGAGGTACACTGCGGTTCTTCGTCGTATTCTCACTTATGTGTCAATAGCCTGTGGACCGCACTCAGTGGGAACTACAAAATTAAAAGAATTTCGAAAGCACAGAGGATGGCAGGAATCGTAACAACCGGAGCTCTTCGGTCGCTCCCGTTGGATGTCATTAACGTACTGCTCGATCTACTCCCAACAGAACTTCAGATAAAATTTTCAATATCTTGCAGTTCAGTTAGACTGACAGATTCCGGTTGCTAGACTGCAAGACCATGCGTTCATAGCAAAATTAAGCATTCGTGATAGACAATACTACAGAATACTTCATTTCACTTTGAAAAAATCTTCGCAACTGCCTTGCCAACCCAAACATAATGGAGGAATAGTTGCGTTAGAAGCAGTTTCGATAAAAATGTCTTCACCGGAGATTCTAAAATGTGACTGTGGTACGGATGCAGCTATCTCTTCGGAATCTCTCAACATATCCAATTTAACCGGCTCCCAGATCACGCAAGTGTTTTCCGAATACAACAACGTGCGATATATTTAATAGGGGACGAAAATATTTCATAGTCAATTGGTTCTCTTGAGCATAGAAGGTCCGTTGGGTGTGTAAGCCTGCTTTATAGGTATTACAACGATAAGTGCTCGAGGCAAATACATGGCCTGATCTTACCAGGTCGTGTATTCTCTCATTCTACTCGGGCATCGAACCAAGCTCACCCCTTCGTAGTTTACTCAACAGAACCACGCTGAAGAACGAGAGAATCCGTTCTTCAGTCTGACGATACGTTTGTGGAACAATCTCCCTGAGTCTGTTTTTCTCGACATCTTTGATATTGGCAAATTCAAAAGAAACATTTACCGACACTACTTCATTTTTCCTCCCTCCCAATAACTATAATCCTTTCATTTGATCAATACTGTGCATTGCATGAATAGGGGTAAATATGAAAAAAAAGTACTTACAGTGAGGAAAGCCTGCAAAATTCACAGTAAAATCACAACATCTAACAGAAATTTGAATCGATAGTCAAGCGGCAATCAAAACCATAGACTCCTCAACCACAAACTCCCAACTAGTAGCACAGTGCCGAAATGAGCTCACCTGTCTCGATCGTCAACTAAAAGTAATTCTTCTCCGGGTTCTAGGACATAACAAACATAAAGGGGAACGACAAAGCTGATGACCTTGCAAGGCGGAGTTCCTTACTCCTCGATTCCCAAGCGGATGAAAGAAAATTGAAAGAAAATTTACTCTCTCAGTACCACTCCATAGCTAAAACATGGTGGGCAAGGCTATCTTCTTGTGCCATCTCCAGAAAGACCTGACCCATATACGACACAGAAAGTTCAAGTGATTTAATTTCCAAGTCACGTGTAATCATTGAGACAACTGTTGGAATTATCACAGGCTACTGGTCAGTGGGAGAACATGCAGTATGAATAGGGAACCCCTTCAACACACATTGCCGCGGCTGCAATGAGATAAATCAGAAGGAATGCTATCTCACTATCTCTGCAAATGCCCTTGCCGCTGCTAAAGGGTTTTTCAACAGGGACGCTACAAAAGTAGAGCGACAGGGACAGCAAACGACGCCATATTTCTTGCCGCTCTTTTGATATTTCTCTTCAGTAAGGTTTGCCATTTCATGATGGAAAGATATACGAATTCGAATTTCGGTAGTATATTTTAATAATTTCGACTCGTCGTTGGCTTGTATATCTTTCCATCATGAAATAGCAAACCTTACTGAAGAGAAATGTCAAAAGAGCGGCAAGAAATATGGCGTCGTTTGCTGTCCAAGTCGTTCTACTTTTGTAGCGTCCTTGTTGAAAAACCCTTGAAAAAAACTTTTGTAGCGCTCTTACTGAAAAACCCTTTATATTTCGCGACTTTGGCAAATACTTCCTTTGCGTTCTTTTAGACATCTTAGGAATCAGAATAAGAAAATTGGTTGTATTCCTAAATTCCGCCAAATGAATCTAAAGACATGATCCTTCCCTCTACGCACCTTTAACAACAGTCAACAACAGGGTTACATGAGTTGAGGTATCAAAACGGTTCTCTCAGAGCAAATTAGGCAAATATACGTATACTGGGCCACCACTTCAACCAACTAACCAACTATAATAGTTCTGGAAAAATTATTTTCGAATGAATGGACTTCGGAAAAATTATTCTGAATAAAATTGTTTTGGAAACTGTTGTCTTGGAAGGAATTATCTTAAAAACAATTGTATTAGATAGAATTGTCAAGGATAGAATTGTCTAGAATAGAATGGTCTTGAAAAGAATTGTCTTGAAAAGAATTGTTTTCGACAGAATGGAAAAAAATGCATTATAAAGAATTGTCTTGGATGGAAAAATCTTCTGGGAAAGAGTTGTCTTGGAAAGAATTGTATTGGAAAGAATTGTACTGGAAAGAATTGTTTTGGAAAGAATTGTCTTGGAAAGAATTGTCTTGGAATGAATTGTTTGGGATAGAATAGTCTTGGATAGAATGGTCTTAGAAATAATTTTCTTGTAAAGAATTGCCTTGGATAGAAAAGTATTCGAAAGCATAGTCTAGGAAACAATAGTCTTGGATACAATTGTCTAGGAAAGAATTGTTTTGGAAAGAATTGTCTTGGATAGAATTGTGTAGGAAAGAATTGTTTTGAAAAGAATTGGCTTGGATAGAATTGTCTTGGAATGAATAGTCTTTATAAATTTTGTCTTGAAAATAATTGTGTTGGAAGCAATTGAAAGAATTGTTCTTAAATTAAATGTATATATAATATTAGCCGCGGTAGCTCAGTGGTTAGTGCGTTGGACTGCGAGCTGAAAGGTCCCCGGTTCAAGCCTGGACTGGAGCTAACAACATCTTTTCATAGAAACATTTTTCTATACCGTGCTACCTCTCGGCAGTAAATAGGAAACCTACGAGAGTAAAACATTGCCTATGAAAAGCTCTCACCCGCCGTTCGGATTCGGCAATAAACTGTAGGGCCCACCACTTTGAGTACAAATATAACACGCACAGCTCAAAATGGTGAGAGAGCTCGGCCTAAGTTCTTATAGGACTGTAGTGCCAAACTATTATTATTATATATTATTTAATTATGATGATTTTTTGAATTTTAAAAATATTTCTACATAATGTGGGAAAAAATAAACCTTTATTGTGGTCCTGAGGTTACCAGTGTTTACGAATTCTGAAAATAACCAGCGATTTTGTCTCGGGAAGGCAAAATATTTCGCAGGCTTGCCCAAGACAGTTAAAAAAGGCGAAGTTAGTTTCAAATTCAGTCTATTTCCTGCCCATAATATCTGTCCTTGCATTTCACAAAATTTGGTTACTTTCTAAATTAAAATTTCTGGGATTTCGACAAAAGTTTTTCGACAAAAACACAGATAAATTGAAATTTTTCGGGATACTATTTTTTTTAATCACTTCAAAAACATTATTATTTAATGTCATTATGATTTTTGATTTTCAACTTAAATTTAAATACATCCAGTGTCATACGTATCTTATAGTATCACATTGCATCTGAAGACTGTCGTTTAATGTTTATTATGATAACTTATTCAAATATTTACCATAACGCTTCAACTCTTTTCTAATTCTCTACCTCTATCTCTACCACTAATATTTTCTTCAAAAATAACAATGTATTACATTGTTAATTAAATGCAATGCTGTTTATCTCTGATGTTTAAATGAATGCAGCGCCCATTTTATGTAGACATGGTAAATATGTCAAAAACTTTATTAAACCTAAGAAAAACCTTAACAAAACCACAAACGTAATAGGAAACAATTCCCAGAATATTTTGTATATTTTCTTAATTTTTATTACACATATTTTCTATGTTGCTTGTTGCAGCTTATCTCAAATATCTTAACTTGTTGCATTTTATGTTAATATTTGTTTTTTAATGTATTGTTTTATTAAAATTGTATTTAACTAGTAGACAGTTTTATTACAATGTTGTTCGCGCTTGTTTCGTGACAAAACAAATACATTTTTGACCTACTTAGATTCTCAGAGATATCTAAGAGATTCTCATGTCAGAAGAATTCAACAAGTTCAAAGTAATTTTTATGAAATGTAGAGTATTTCAATGCATAATTTATTCAGAGAAATTTTGTTGTTAAGTAATTAAAAAAAAATTATTCATTATATTTTTCTCTATAAATTCATTTTTGCATTAAAAATTTGATTTTTTCACTAAAAAATGAATTTTTCACTAAAAATTCAATTTTTCACTAAAAATTCAATTTTTCACTAAAAATTCAATTTTTCACTAAAAATTCAATTTTTCACTAAAAATTCAATTTTGCACTAAAAATTCAATTTATCACTAAAAATTCAATTTTGCACTAAAAATTCAATTTTTCGCTAAAAATTCCATTTTTCACTAAAAATTCAATTTTTCACTAAAAATTCAAATTTTCACTAAAAATTCAAATTTTCACTAAAAATTCAAATTTTCACTAAAAATTCAAATTTTCACTAAAAATTCAATTTTTCACTAAAAATTCAATTTTTAACTAAAAATTCAATTTTTCACTAAAAATTCAATTTTTCACTAAAAAATCAAATTTTCACTAAAAATTCAATTTTTCACTAAAAATTCAATTTATCACTAAAAATTTATTTTTTCACTACAAATTCAACTTTTCACTAAAAATTCAATTTTTCACGAAAATTCAACTTTTCACTCAAAATTCACTTTTTCACTAAAAATTCAATTTTTTACTAAAAATTCAAATTTTCATTTAAAATTCAATTTTTGGCGAAAATTCAATTTTTAAATAAAAATTAAATTTTTAACTAAAAATTCAATTTTCACCTAAAAATTCAATTTTTACTATAAAAACAAATTATCACTAAAAATTCAATTTTTCACTAAAAATTCAATTTCTCACTTAAATTTCAATTTTTCATTACTAATTAAAAATTTCCCTAAAATTTATATTTTTCACTAAAAATTGAAATTTGAACTAAAAATTTAATTTAAATTTTCAATATTCACATCAATTAAATTTTTAACTAAAAATACAACATTTTCAATAATTATTCAATTTATTACTAAAAATAATATTTTATTTGAAATTCATTTTTAACTAAAAATTCAATTTATCATTAAGAATTCCATTTCTCATTAAAAATTAAAGTTTTCATTAAAATTTCGAATTTTTCACTAAAATTTTTTTTTTTTTTACTATAATATAATATTAAACATGATAATTTATTAATTTTATTTTTTCTTCTTTTCAGGTACGTAAACACATCAAATTTATAAATTCTAAATACGGTAATTAAAAAATATTTCTAGCATTTGCCAAGATAGCTGCCTTAAATTGCATTTTTTTTTGCTTAATAAGAAACACATGCAAATCATGTGGACACGTAAAACATTTTTAACTGGCAGTTATGATAACTTAAACCGCTCGTTATGACCAACTTGAATTTTGTATTAATTGTAGGTTCCGCTGTGTAGTAATTGCAATAATTTGAAAAATGAAAAATGTAGCAAATTAAAAACAGCTGCTCAAAATTGGTAGCAATCAACAGTTCATTTATTTAGTAAATTGTGGCTTAAATGAGTTGATGTTTTTTTTTTAAATTAAATTATTATAAATAATAATGAAAAATGTTTTATTAAAAAAAAAACTTATAATTAAATGGGGATAAGTTAAAAACATTAAATCTAAAAAATATCAAGGTAAAAGGGAGAATTAAAAAATCCTAAAAGTAAAACTATAAACAACATTAACCCATTAACGCCTAAAGGGTAGTGTAATACCCGAAAATGAGGCAAACTGAAACAATAAAATCTAGCTAGAGCCAGGTGAACGGTAACGAGAATTTGTTTTGATAGGAAGATAGAGGAAGGATAGGACTAATAATGATATTTTTGGGGTCATACAGTTTCAGGCGCTGGCTAGTGGAAATTGAGATTTTAGAAATTGAGTCGTAACCCTGCTAATTAGAAAATCAATAGGGTCAATTTCTAATATGTATTTCTAATACACAAAGCTTTTTTATGAGAATTTTATGAGACAAATATTAAAATATCATGACAATATAAAAATCATATATATTGTCTGTGTAAAGTTTAAACAAAATCGTTTAAAGGAATCGGCAGTCGGTCTTTAAAAGGTTAATTAATGTTTTGACAACCTTTTAAAGTTTTCTAAAATCATCGACCATTTATCAACCTGCTTTCGCCGCATTATCTGCGCCGCCCTGTTTTTATTGGCCACATAAAAAACCTTTTATTTAGCGCTTAATGAAGCCTTCTGTTAAATGTTGCTACTTGAATGGCTGGAAGTTGCTGCTGCTGCTGCTGATGTTGTGGATGCTGTTGCTATTGTTGCTATTATCAAACGACATATGGCCTGCGGACAAAACGTTTATAAAACTTGACAACCAATCATTGGATTTCATTTAAGCCGTATTTTACGTGTTTAAAACGGATTTCAGTGATAAGCATCATCAGTGGCAATAAAAAAAAACCCGCGCCAACAGCACCGCATCGACAGTCAACATAACAAGCTACACATTTTGTATTTTATTATATGAAAGTCTTCAACAAAAGAAAAAATATTTATAATAATTTTCATGTTTGATAAGAATCAAAGTTTGCAATTTTGAAAATGGTAGCCACAGGCGAGGAATTAAAAGACCATAACGTTGTGCAGCGCTACTGTGTTGGGCGCAATTTCAATGAAGCATAAAATAAAAATTTATTTATTATGCTTTTTAGTTTAATTGAATGCTGCTAATGCCTGCTCACTGGGCGATTTGAGGCAAAGTTGACCAATGGTTGCTATTATTTTAAAATATTTTAGTTGTTCAATAAAAAAATTAATTTTTCACTAAAAGTTTAAATTTTCACTACAAAATTTTAATTTGCATTAAAATTCACTAAATATTCAATTATTCATTGAAATTTAATTTTTCATTAGAAATACATTTTTTCACTCAATATTTAATTCTTCACTAAAAGCTTAATTTTTCACTAAAATTCAGTTTTTCACTAAAATTTCAATTTTTCATTAAAAATTCAATTTTTCGCTAAAAATTCAATTTTTCGCTAAAAATTCAATTTTTCGCTAAAAATTCAATTTTTCGCTAAAAATTCAATTTTCACTAAATATTAAATTTTTCACTAAAAAATTAAATTTTTCACTAAAAATTCAATTTTTCATTAAAAATTAATTTTTCGCTAAAATTCAATTTTAGCTAAAAAAAAAATCCAATTTTTCACTAAAAATTCAAATTTTCACCAAAAATTTCATTTTTCAATAAAAATTCAATTTATCATTAAAAATTCAATTTTTCACTAAAAATTCAAATTTTCACTAAAAATTCAATTTTTCACTAAAAAAATTCAATTTTTCACTAAAAATTCAATTTATCACTAACAATTCAATTTTTCCCTAAAAATTCAATTTTTCCCTAAAAATTCAATTTTTCACTAAAAAATTCAATTTTTCACTAAAAATTCATTTTTCACTAAAAATTAAATTTTTCACTAAAAATGCAATTTTTCGCTAAAAATTCAATTTTTACTAAAAATTCCAATGAAAAATTCTATTTTTAGTGAAAATTGGATTTTTTTTTTTAGTGAAAATAGGATTTTTAGTGAAAAAATTTTAATTTTAGTAAAAATTTAATTTTAGTGAAAATTTTGAATTTTTAATTAAAAATTTAATATTAAATGAAAATAGAATTTTTAGTGAACAATTGAACTTTTAGCGACAAATTTTTATTGAAAAACAGATTTTTAGTGAAAAATAGAATTTTTATTGAAAATAGAATTTATAGTGAAAAATATAATTTTTATTGAAAAATTGAATTTTTAGTGAAAAATTCAATATTTAGTAAAATATGCATTTTTAACGAAAAATTGAATTTTTATTGAATTGAATTTTTAATGAAAAATTGAACTTTTAGAAAATGTATTATACCATATATCTCATAAACAATATTGGTTTTATAAATTTCAAATTATACTTCAACTGCATTAACTTTAAATTAACTTTTTAATCAGTTTTTTTAACCAATTACAATAAACTATGCGTCATATAATTTATTGCATTCGCTTAACTCAATATTTGATTTTGCTTTCAATTAACTTGTTGTTGACTTTTTTTAATGCAATCGTTTATTCATTGACTTCACCTTGAATAGTTGAAAAAAAAAAAACAACCAAACACATTTCACTTTAGTCGGCTTAAATGCTTTCGACGATTAAACGAAAAAAGCTGCTTGGCCAAAAGCATTCAATACTTTGCAATTGAATGGCAACGTACTTTCAATAAACATAAAATGTATGTAGCATTTGAATTATGCAAATCTTTGGCTTTACTTTCAATTTGAACTGTTTTGCAATTTAAATTCAATTTTCAATTGAACTTGGATTTGTCTTTCTTGGATTGTCTTTCAATTGAATTTAAATAAAGATATACCATTCAATTGCATTTAAATATATTTTAATTCAATGTTGTTTGTCTTTTCATTAAATTTATGTATTAACTTTTAATTAAAATTAATTGCATATTTAGTGAATTGTCTTTCAATTGAATATAACTTCTATTTCAATTAGATTTGTTTGCTTTTAAATGTCTTTCAACTCTCTCTATTTGTCTTTCAATTAAATGAAGTTATCATTTAATGCAATTTATATGTTTTTAAATTTAATTTCGGTGTATTTTAAATAAATTTAAATGCATTTCAATTTAATTTCAGTATCTTTTATTTTAATTCAATTAAACTGCCATTCAATTGAATTTAATTGCTTTCAATGAAATTTAAATGTTTTTAAAATGAGTTTAAATACTGTTCAATTGATGCTTATTACGAAACTGTTTAATGTAAGAGACTTGCAATTTTATTTTCCATTGAAAGCAGTTTTCGTTGGCGCAAGTTTGTGTCTTAACTCTTTCGTTTTACGGCGAATTTAATTGAATCGAAAGCATGACCAAAAGTAGTAACAAACTTTTCAATTTCAGGCGTCGGCATGCAAGTGATGTGTTTTAACACACTTGATTCATTTAAATGGAACCGCATGTTTGAAGCTTTATTTGAATATTTTAAGTTTTTCAATTTAATTTTAAATTTCATTTACAACATTATTTTATTTTGTGATTCCTTCTAAATTATATTTATAATGTAATTTTGTTTTTCACTTTTTCTATTATTTTAAATTATTTTTAAATTTAATATTGACTTTGGTATTTTTTTGTTCAGTTTATTTATTATTTTTGTTTTTAAAAATAGTTTTTGTTTAATTGCTTTTTTTTATTTTCTATTCTTTTTTATTTTATTTTTTTTTGTTATTTAATTTTTTTTTTAATTTAATATTAACATAGATATATTTTTTTTTCAGTTTATTTAATAATTTTGTTTTTAAAAAATTTTATTTTATTTTAATTTCTATTTTTTATTTTTTTTATAATTTTTTTTTTTTTTTTTGAACTTTGCATTGAAGCGCAGTGATTTGTGCTCCATTTAGTTTAATGCTTTTACAAATAAAACGTACAAAAAATACAAAACTATAAAATTATAAAATGCTAATTTTATTTTTTGCTTTATGCTGTTTTTTGCCATTTGCTGTTTGCAAAAAACAGCGGAAGTAAAAGCATGTTATAAACGTTATTTGCCTGCTGCTTAAATGTTATTTTTTTTCTTGTTGCTGCTGCATGTTGTTGCTTCATATATTAAGCAACATCATGTGGTGCTGGTTTGTAGTTATTTTTTTGTGTTGCTGCATTTGAATTCAGTGAATGTTTTAATTAAAAGCTCACGTGAGCGCCTGCAAAATGAATCGAAATGAAATAAAATAAATTGCCAACGGCAGCAGCAACACAAAAAATAAAACTAAAAAAAATAAAAAATTAAAATATAAAATATAAAATATAAAATATAAAATATAAAATATAAAATATAAAATATAAAATATAAAATATAAAATATAAAATATAAAATATAAAATATAAAATATAAAATATAAAATATAAAATATAAAATATAAAATATAAAATATAAAATATAAAATATAAAATATAAAATATAAAATATAAAATATAAAATATAAAATATAAAATATAAAATATAAAATATAAAATATAAAATATAAAATATAAAATATAAAATATAAAATATAAAATATAAAATATAAAATATAAAATATAAAATATAAAATATAAAATATAAAATATAAAATATAAAATATAAAATATAAAATATAAAATATAAAATATAAAATATAAAATATAAAATATAAAATATAAAATATAAAATATAAAATATAAAATATAAAATATAAAATATAAAATATAAAATATAAAATATAAAATATAAAATATAAAATATAAAATATAAAATATAAAATATAAAATATAAAATATAAAATATAAAATATAAAATATAAAATATAAAATATAAAATATAAAATATAAAATATAAAATATAAAATATAAAATATAAAATATAAAATATAAAATATAAAATATAAAATATAAAATATAAAATATAAAATATAAAATATAAAATATAAAATATAAAATATAAAATATAAAATATAAAATATAAAATATAAAATATAAAATATAAAATATAAAATATAAAATATAAAATATAAAATATAAAATATAAAATATAAAATATAAAATATAAAATATAAAATATAAAATATAAAATATAAAATATAAAATATAAAATATAAAATATAAAATATAAAATATAAAATATAAAATATAAAATATAAAATATAAAATATAAAATATAAAATATAAAATATAAAATATAAAATATAAAATATAAAATATAAAATATAAAATATAAAATATAAAATATAAAATATAAAATATAAAATATAAAATATAAAATATAAAATATAAAATATAAAATATAAAATATAAAATATAAAATATAAAATATAAAATATAAAATATAAAATATAAAATATAAAATATAAAATATAAAATATAAAATATAAAATATAAAATATAAAATATAAAATATAAAATATAAAATATAAAATATAAAATATAAAATATAAAATATAAAATATAAAATATAAAATATAAAATATAAAATATAAAATATAAAATATAAAATATAAAATATAAAATATAAAATATAAAATATAAAATATAAAATATAAAATATAAAATATAAAATATAAAATATAAAATATAAAATATAAAATATAAAATATAAAATATAAAATATAAAATATAAAATATAAAATATAAAATATAAAATATAAAATATAAAATATAAAATATAAAATATAAAATATAAAATATAAAATATAAAATATAAAATATAAAATATAAAATATAAAATATAAAATATAAAATATAAAATATAAAATATAAAATATAAAATATAAAATATAAAATATAAAATATAAAATATAAAATATAAAATATAAAATATAAAATATAAAATATAAAATATAAAATATAAAATATAAAATATAAAATATAAAATATAAAATATAAAATATAAAATATAAAATATAAAATATAAAATATAAAATATAAAATATAAAATATAAAATATAAAATATAAAATATAAAATATAAAATATAAAATATAAAATATAAAATATAAAATATAAAATATAAAATATAAAATATAAAATATAAAATATAAAATATAAAATATAAAATATAAAATATAAAATATAAAATATAAAATATAAAATATAAAATATAAAATATAAAATATAAAATATAAAATATAAAATATAAAATATAAAATATAAAATATAAAATATAAAATATAAAATATAAAATATAAAATATAAAATATAAAATATAAAATATAAAATATAAAATATAAAATATAAAATATAAAATATAAAATATAAAATATAAAATATAAAATATAAAATATAAAATATAAAATATAAAATATAAAATATAAAATATAAAATATAAAATATAAAATATAAAATATAAAATATAAAATATAAAATATAAAATATAAAATATAAAATATAAAATATAAAATATAAAATATAAAATATAAAATATAAAATATAAAATATAAAATATAAAATATAAAATATAAAATATAAAATATAAAATATAAAATATAAAATATAAAATATAAAATATAAAATATAAAATATAAAATATAAAATATAAAATATAAAATATAAAATATAAAATATAAAATATAAAATATAAAATATAAAATATAAAATATAAAATATAAAATATAAAATATAAAATATAAAATATAAAATATAAAATATAAAATATAAAATATAAAATATAAAATATAAAATATAAAATATAAAATATAAAATATAAAATATAAAATATAAAATATAAAATATAAAATATAAAATATAAAATATAAAATATAAAATATAAAATATAAAATATAAAATATAAAATATAAAATATAAAATATAAAATATAAAATATAAAATATAAAATATAAAATATAAAATATAAAATATAAAATATAAAATATAAAATATAAAATATAAAATATAAAATATAAAATATAAAATATAAAATATAAAATATAAAATATAAAATATAAAATATAAAATATAAAATATAAAATATAAAATATAAAATATAAAATATAAAATATAAAATATAAAATATAAAATATAAAATATAAAATATAAAATATAAAATATAAAATATAAAATATAAAATATAAAATATAAAATATAAAATATAAAATATAAAATATAAAATATAAAATATAAAATATAAAATATAAAATATAAAATATAAAATATAAAATATAAAATATAAAATATAAAATATAAAATATAAAATATAAAATATAAAATATAAAATATAAAATATAAAATATAAAATATAAAATATAAAATATAAAATATAAAATATAAAATATAAAATATAAAATATAAAATATAAAATATAAAATATAAAATATAAAATATAAAATATAAAATATAAAATATAAAATATAAAATATAAAATATAAAATATAAAATATAAAATATAAAATATAATATATAATAACAATTAAAATTTTATAAATAACGAAGTGAGTAAGGAAAGTAAGAAAGAAAAATAAGAAAAATGAAAAACAAAAAGGAAAATAACAAAGAAATAAAAGCAACAAGAAATTAAAAATAAAAATAAGAAAAGAAAAATGATCAGGATAAGAAAGGAAATGAAAAGAATACAGGTACTTAATTAGAAAAATTAAAAAAGGAAAAAGACACGAAAATGAAAAACAAAACCAAAAACAAAAAAGAAAAAATAGCAAAGAAAAAGAAAAGGAAATTAAAACGAAATAGAAAAAATAAAATATAAATAAAAAGAAATAAAAGGAAAGGAAAAACATGAAAAATAAAAGCAAAGGAAATGGAAAAGGGTAACGGGAAAAGGTAAAAAGAAAAAGTGAATGAAAAAGTGGAGGAAAAAGAAAAATCAAAGGAAAAGAAAAAAAAAAAACAAAAAAGGAAAAGAAAAAAAAAACAAAAAAAAGGAAAATATCGAAAAAAAGGAGAATGAAATAAAAATAAATAAAAAAAAGAATGGCAAAAAACAGAGAGAGGTATTAAATTAAAATTAATACAGATGATAAAGACAGAATTTTTTTTTAATAATTAAAAATACGAAAACTAAAAAATAAAAAGTAAAAAAAGCTCTAAAGTAAAAATCACTTGTTAAGCTGTTGCTTTTGTTAGCTGCCTTCAGTTCTTCTGCTGTAACTTTAGTTTTTGCTGCTGCCAAAGTTGCTGTTGCTGCTGCTGCCAGTAAAAGTAGCAAAGTGAATGGCGCTCGCTTTAAGAACAAAGTGTTCGCAAAAATGACTGCCAACAAAAACTGCAAAGCATTAAACTGAAAATTGTAAAAGTTACCAACAGTTTTCAGACAGCAACATTTTTATTGTTTTTGTAGTAATTGTGGTTTTTTACACTTTTTAATGGCTACGCTTTGTGCTGCAATTTTTTTATAATTTTTGTTGTTATTGTAATGGTTCTTATTAGAGCAATAAAACCAAGCAAGCGCTGCTGCCTCGCTAATCCTTTCACCTTTTTTATTGTAGCTGCTGTTGCTGTTTTTGCTGCTGCAGCTCAAGTTTAATTTAAATCAATCATAAAAATGCAACAGCAACAACATTTAATTGTACATCGTTAGCAGCAATAGCAACAACAGACAGCAGCATGACACATGTGTGGCTGTTGCTGTTGCTGCTGCTGCCCAACTCTAACGAGTTTGCAGTTCAAGTCTTTTGTTTTTCTGTACCTAGTTTGAGGTTTTTATTATATATTTTTTCAATCTCTTTTTGCGGGCTTTAATTCATTAAAATGAGGCTGGTATAAACAAATTTTATATTTCCAAAGTCATTAAGTTAGATATACAATTATAGCTACTTTTGAATGAATGATAATATTTTTAATTTTAGTAATTTTCGGTTTTTGCATTTTATTTTTAGATTTAGCAGAAATTTGGAGTCTTTAGCTTGTTTTATTAATAATAAAATAATATAATAAAATAATAAAATAATTTTTAAATAAAATGAAAACATTTTTCGTACTGAAAAAGCGTATTCTGCAACAGCATTCGAATTGAAATTTAATTTATTGCGCATTCAGTATTTAGTAACCATATCTAAAATTTCGATCATAGATTTTCCAGTGATGATTTTGTTGAATGTAAATTGTGTAGCATGTTGTTGCCACAATTGCTGTGCATTTATTTAAATTTGAATTTAAATCGCAGACGATGTGCTTAACTCTGTTTTGCCTCGTTGCTTCCAATTGTTGCCTGCCTGCCTGCTAACATTGAAACGTCGTCGTTGCTGAGCCGCTGAGCTGCTGTGCCGCCGCCACCGCCGTCTTGCACCGTCATTGGCAACAATTGTTGCAAACTTCAGACATGACTCGCATTGCAACAAAATCAAATTTCAAATCAAATGAAGCAATCAGCCGGAACGAGAATGAAAAAGAACTCGAACACTGCTAACTCGGATTGAATTCGAATCGTCTCGATTTCCTTTCAAACGGACAGACAGATGAACACTAAACACTTGACCTGCTCATGGCTGAAAGCGGTTGAAGAACAGGCACAGCATAAAGTCTCAATCAGAGGGCGAGGCACACAGTAAAAGCAGCATTGTTGAAGCACTTTGATGCGTAGAGTTGCCACTCATTTAATTTTCAGTGAGTTTTAAATTATCGGAAGGGTGATATTTAGGTTTTTAAATTATCAGAAGGGCGATATATATTAGCATGGTTTTTTTTTATAGAGTTATAATTTTTCTTGATTTTTATATTGCTTTTAAATTTTTGAATATTTGAGTTGCGATTCTGTTTTTAAGTTTAAGTTTTGGTTTTATTTTTTATTTTTATATTTATTTCTGTTTTAGAATGTTTTTTTTTTCTTCATTTGTATTTTTGATTGTTTGATTTTGATTTTGTTTTCTTGCGTTTGTTTTTGTTTTAGATTTAAATTTTATTTTTGCTTGTTATTGTTTTGTTTTTAAATTTTTACTTTGTATTTTGTTTTTGCGTTTGCGCTTGTTTTTACTTTTACTTTTATATTTATATTTCTTTTGATTTTTATTTTGGTTTTTAATTTTATATTTTTAGCTTTTTGTGTTTGTTTTTCGCTTTTGATTTTGTGTTTTTTCTTTAGTGTTGTTTGATTTCATGGTTTTGCATTTATTTAAGTTTTTGCTTTTGAACTTTTGTTTTTATATTAGTTTCTGATTTTTGTGTGTTTTTTTCTGCTTTTATTTTTGTTTTTTTTTCTTTTTTTTTTGTTCTTTACTTTCGTGTCTTTCCTTTTCATTTAATGTCTTAGTGTTCTTTCATTTGGTTTTACTTTTCTTTTGATTTTGAGTTTTTTTCTGTAGTTTCAATTCTTCATTTTATTTTGAGTTTTTGTATATTTTGCGTTTTTAAATTCTTATTCTTTTAGTTTTGGTTTTCCATTGTATTTTTTCTTTGATTTTGATTTTGTATTTGTATTTGTGCTTTGGATTTTGTTTTTGCGTTTACTATGTTTTTTTTTGCGCTTATTTTAACTTTTATTTTGCTTTTGATTTTGGTTTTTTAATTTTATTTTTTAGCTTTTTTGTGTTTGTTTTTTTGCATTCCTCTCTTGAGTTGCTTTTAATTTCGTGTTTTGCTTTTGAATTTGTGTTTTTCATTTTGGTTTTACTTTCCCTTTTATAATTTGATTTTTTTTCTTTTGTTTTAACTCTTGATTTGCTTTTAAGTTTTTGTATTTTTTGGTTATTTTTTTTATTTGTTACTTTTTTCCATTTTGGTTTTCCTTTGATTGTGTTTTTTTGCTTTGGATTTTCTTTTTTAGTTTAGCTTTGTGTTTTCGCCTTAGTTTTTGTTTTTGTTTTTAAATTTATTTTTATTTTTTTTTTATTTTTTTTTTTTTATTTGATTTATTTTATTTTTTTTTTTTAACTTTTTGTGTTTGTTTTATTTTGTGTTTTTTTCAATAGTGTTTTTCTTCTGATTGTATGTTTTTCCATTGTGTTCTTACTTTATTTTGTGTTTTGCTTTGATTTTGTTTTTGAGTTTGAATATGTGTTTTAACGTTTGTTTTTAATTTTATTTTTCTTTTGACTTTTTTTTTAGCCTTTTAGTGTTTTTTTTTTATTTTGATTTTTTTCTTCTTTTGGTTTTATGTTTTTGCTTTTATTTTTGATTTTGTGTCTTTGAGTTCAACATTGTGCTTTAGTTTTTGCGTTTATTTTTACATTTATTTTTATTTTTCTTTTGATTTTGTTTTTGCTTTTTATTGTGTTTGTTTTTACTCTGGCTTTAGATTTTGTGTGTTTTCTTTTGTTGAATTGAAAATTTTGTGAAAATGTGAATGTGTGTCAAATGGATTATGGACGTTCGAATTTTCTGGTGCTCCCATTTTCAGGTGCATTGTCTTATTTTTTTATGTGTGAAATATTTTATTTGTTTTATCTCATAATTATTTAAATTTACTTTTTTTTGTTAAAGAAATATTTGGCAACTCTGCCAACCAGCATTTAGCATAAATTGTTCAGACGCCTGACCATCCATCCAACCATTCGTTTTTTTTTGGTTATTTTTATAATTCGGCGCAGCAAATTGCAGCGCAGCAGGTTGCTACTGGTTTTGGTTTTAGTAGCTGATCGCGCGCTTCGCTTGTTGCGGTTGATGAAGATCGAGCGGTGGCGGCGTCATCGTGGCCCTCTGGCAACACGGGGCCAAAATGCAAATCTTTTCTGTTAATAACCCGCAGGCTTTTGTTGCTGTTGCGGTTGTTTTATTTTTTTTTCAGTTTGCATTTCGATGATGGGTCGCTGCATTAAATGCAGAGCCTGCTGTTTTTTAGTTGCTGAATTTTCAAATTTTATATTATAATTTTATGCTGATTCTATAGATGCGATATAAATGGTATTTTTTTATTATTTTAATTTTGATATTTTTTCATTATTTTTTTTTTTTTCTTTAACTTCCACCAAAACAGTTTTAAAACAATTTCATTGCGTGGGTTTTTGGCTTTTGGCGTCGTCTCACGCAAATCTTTTGATCTGCGCTTTGCTCAAAAATTCATTATTTATTGTAATTGATCGTTGGCCATAAAAGGCGCCTTCCAAATGACAGCAACACTACAACAACAATAAAAACTACAGCTATTATTAGCTACACACGCGTTGCGGAATTAACTTCATTTGCCATAAGTTGATTATTTTGAGAGGTTACTTTTTTGTACAGATATTGACAAAAAAAAAAAATTATATACAATAAATAAAATTTTTAAAAAAATGTTACTTAAAATTATTTATTTTTTCTAGTGATATTTTGTTTGTAGTTGATAATGCTATTTTGAATTAAATTGTTTTTATTTATGATGATATTTTTGAATTTTTGTGATATTAAAAAGTTGTGATAATTATTAGAAGTTCTGAAGTAACTTGTGATAATTTTATGTACACTCTGTAATACATTTTTGTCCTTATAAATATAAAACATTATGATTTTATTTTTAAATTTACAGATATTGCATAATTTGTAGTTTTAATTAATTAAAGATTTTTCTTAATACTGTTAATATTTTTGATACTTGTGATATTTTTGGTTTCTAGTGATATTTTTATGGTGATATTTTCATGGCTCATGGTGGGGCTTTAGTGATATTTAATAATATTTAAAATATGTAATTTTAGTTAATTGTGATAATATTGGGTAGATATTGGTGATAATTTAGATGATATTCTGATGATATTTTTAGTTGACGATAATAAACGTTTCGAAGATAATATATCTTCTGATGATTTTTTTTGTGGTGACCTCATGCTATTTGAGTTTCTGATGACATTCTTGGATTCTGATGTAATTTTTGGATACTAATTTTTAGAAACTGATGATAGTTTAGCTTCTATTGACATTTTTATGTAATGCTGATATTTCTTGTGACCTCATGTTATTTCTGATGATATTTTGCATACTGCTGATATTTTAAAAACTTATGATATTTTAGCTTCTAATGACAGTTTATGTGATAATGATAATTTCTTTTTATTCTGGTGATATTTTGTGTGTATAATATTATGATGCTGATGATACTTATGATTTTCTAATGACATTTTATGTGATGATGATAATTTCTTGTTATTCTGGTGATATTTTGTGTGTATTTGGTGATATTTTTGGGAGCTGTTGATATTATGATATGCTGATATTTTACGGGATATTTTAGTTTTTGTGGTATTTTAGATTTTGTTAGTATTTTGGCTTTTGATGACAATTTTGGATTCTGGTGATATTTCGGTGCTCATTATTAGAGTTTTTTTTATTCTCATTTATCATATCGATGATATTTTTATGTAGTGATGTTTCAAGTTATTTTTTACGTTTCAGTGATATTATTTATGTTTACTAGTATCTTTATGTACTAAATATATTTCAATGATATTTACTCAATTCAAAATTGGAACTTCAATATTAGTTGGGTTTTTTTATTCGAAATATAGAAAACTTTAAATTTCCTATTATACATGCAGTTTTTTTGTGATACTTTTGAGTATCTACGAACATTTTTTTTTATATATGAAATATTTTAAATAATTCATTTCTCAATGTGATATACATATTTCCGTTTTTTCCGTATTTTTTTTTTTGTATAGTTCTGGTGATAGTTTTAATTTTTTTTTTGTTCTTATTACAAACTTTTAATTGTTTTTAAAATGATTTTTAATGATTAGTATCACATTAAATACTAATGATGATGATGGTATTTGAAATTATAAACTTTGAAGTAAATTTGTTCATTTGGCTGATAATGTTTAGATTTCTTGTAATAACTGATGAAAAATGTAATGATATAATGATTTTTTAATTCAAGGATTCTGATAGCTATTAGTGACATTTGTTGTGTGAAACTTCATAGTTTGAATGATTTATATTTTATATAGTTTTAAGTAATGTTTATTATACTTTTTGATTATTTGATATCTCTAATGTTTCAATGTTTTATTCCAAAATTTATATGTGAAGATTGTGATACTTTTTACAACGAGTGATATTAGTCTGAGTGATATTAGTTTTATGATACTTTATAGTTTATATAATTTATTTTAAAATTTTTGTGTAAGGATTGTGATACTTTTTGATATTTCTATTGTATATCTATTGTGTGATAATTTATAGTTTAAATGATTTATTCCAAAATTTATACAAACAGTTTGTGATAATTTTTACTATGAGTGATATGATTCTGAAGTTTATTCGTTTTATGATACTTCTGGTTTATATGATTTATTAAATAATGTTTGTATGATACTTTTTGCTACGAATGATATTTATCTATTGTATATCAGTTGTGAGATACATAAAAGTTTGAATGGTTAATTTTATTTTTTATGTAGTTTTAGTGATATTTGTATATTTGTGTTATAAAAATTTATGATGATTTAAATTCTGCAGATTATTTAAAGTTGCTGTGATAATTTTGATATTATTGGTGATATATATTATATAAATAAAGTTTCAAAATTGAGTTGTAGATATTATTAATAGCTAAAATTTATTCTTTTTTGTAAAATTAGTAAAAGATCACTGACATTTCAATAATATTTCTTGGTTTAGGCTGATGATAAAAGACATTTTTTGCTATGATTGATATTTTTCTTGATGTATGTTTGGTATTTTTTTAAATTTTGTATGCCGCTTAATGTTGTTTTTTTTTAGTGCTGTGTAATACATAGATTTATGTTGTATTTAAATTCTGTTGATTATTTAAGGTCATTGTGATAGTTTTCGTAATATTATTGGTGATATATTTATTTTAGAAATGTGTTGAATTTTAATTGCCGTGGATATTTTTATAAATTATTAAAGATTGTGGTTTTGATTAAAATTAAATATTGAATGATATGAAATGTAATGATATTTTTGGTTTACGTTGATGATAAGTGATATTTCTATGACTGACATATTTTTAATGTATAGCAGTTGTGTGATACTTTTTAGTTTGAAAATTTTATTTAATTTTTGCTGTAGCTTAAGTGATATTTTTGATATATTCTGTGTGATATAGAAATTTATATTAAAGTTTAGAGAACAATTTAAAATTCTTGTGATTTTTGATAATATTTTTTACTAAGCTTAAGTATTATTTTTAAAGAAATATATATTATTATAAATTATACAAATATTTCTAATGATATATTGTAGTTTAGACAAAATATAAATATCACAAATTCAATTTGTGTTCAATGCGTTGGTGCCAATATTATCACTTGACAACAAACAATCACAATTGCAGGTCATAAATAAAAATTGCTATGCATTTTGCATATTTAATAAAAATGCAAAAACTTCCGCTCGCTCACTCTTTTGACTACAACTTTTCTTCTACTTCATACTACTTGTCGCTGCTTCCTCGTCGCGCACACATGTTACTGGATTTAATTTTTATTTTTTGCTCTCGTTTTTGTGACATTTGGTGCTGCTGTTGCTGATTTATATCATGTTTATTATTCTTTTATTTTCAATATAAATTATTACAGATTTTGCAAAATTTCTCACGCTGCGCTGCTGTTTACGCTGTTTGACGCCACCGCCATCACATTAAAAATATCTACGACGTTTGTTGTAGATGTTGCTGGACTTGGTGTTGCTGGTGTCGGTTGATGTTGCTGGGTGCTGATATTATAACGATGTGAATATTAAATGTTGCGTTTGTCATAAAATCAGCAGCCGCAACGTCAGTTGACTAGTAGAGTTGTCGGTCGCAGTGACTGACTGACTGACTGAATGACTGACTGCCTCGCAATCAATCGCATGCAATTCGATACATATGCTGGCAATTTTGTTGTTATGCTTGACAACAAATACAACAACATTCAACAGCAATGACGAACAACAAACAGAGCAACAATAAATGTTTATAAAATAATAGCAACATCAGCGGTTGAAGGAAGCAACAAGAAACCGGCAACAGAGCAAAAATTACGAACGCATAAATTTTAGAGACCCCATGCGCGCACCAGCTGGAACAACGCCAAAAAGGCAAAAGTAGATAAATGATTTTATAATTTTGTTGAATCGATTAATTTTATTAATTTTATAATTTTTATGTATGATTTTTATGTATTGTATGATTTTTATGTATTGTATGATTTTTATGTATTCATGAATCGAGATTCAGAAATCTTATGAATTGATGATATATGTGAGTGTATCAAGTTTGATGAATTTTATGAATTGACGAATTTTACGAACTTTGTGAAATGTTGAATTTTATGAATTGACGATTTAAACGATTTAGTGAATTTTATGAATCTATGAATTTTATGAATACACATATTTTATGAATACACATATTTTCTAAATTTATGAAACTATAAATTGACGAATTTTATGAATAGAAAAATTTTACGAATTGATGAATATTATGAATTGATGAATTTTAAGAATTCATGAATTTTATGAATTTTACGAATTGATGAATTTTATTAACTGACGAATTTTATGAATTGATGGATGATATGAAATGATGAATTTTATAACATGACGAATTTTATGTATTGACGAATTTTATGAATTGACGAACTTTTGGATTGATGAATTCTTTTAATTAAAGTTTGTATAGATTGGTGAATTAAATGAATTGACAGTTTTATGAATTGATGAATTATTTGAATTCACAAATTTTATGAATTGATGAATTTTACCAATTGATTCATTTTATAAATTTACGAATTGGTGAGTTTTATGAATTGATGAATTTTATTAATGGGCGAATTTTATGAAATGAAGAAATTTACTAATTGACAAATTTAACGAATTAATGAATTTTATGAATTGAAGGATTTTGTTAATTGGCGAATTTTATGAAATGACGAATTTCATGAAATGATGAATTTAATAACTGTTTATGAATAGATGAATTATATAAATTAACGAATTGATGAATTTTATAATTTCAGGAATTATATGAATCTAAGGAATGGATGAGTTTTATGAATTTACGAATATTATAAATTGACCAATTGATGAATTTTAGATATTAATAAATTTTGTTAATTGATAAGTTTTACGAATTTATGATTTTATGAATTTTATAAATTGACAAATTTTATGTATTGAGGAATTTTATGTATTGATGAATTTGTTGAATTGATTAATTTTATGGATTGATGAATTTTATATAGGTATGAATTGATTAATTTGACGATTTCATGAATTTTATGAGTTTATGAATTTTGCGAGTTGCTAAATTTTATTACATGACAAATATTTCAATGGATGAATTTTATAAATCGATGAATTTTTATTAATTGCGAATTTTATAAATTGTTTTATTTTTTTAATTGATGAATTTTTTGTATTGATGAATTTTATTAAGTAACGAATTTTATGAATTGATAAATTTGACGAGTTCATGATTTTTATGAGTTGCTGAATTTTTTGATGAATTTTTCAATGGATGAATTATATGAATTTATGAATTTCAATTATTAACAAATTTATCAATTGATGAATTTTATCAATTGATGAATTTTATCAAATGATAAATTTTTATTAATTGCGAATTTTATAAATAGATGAATTTTAATAATTGAAGAATTTTGTTAATTGACGAATTTATGATATGATGAATTTTATAATTGTCTATGAGTTTATGAATTTTATAAATTGAGTAATTTTATCAATTGGTGAATTTTTGAATTCAGTGAATTTAGTTTGAATGCATATTCTGATTTTGCTGTATTTTAGGGTTTTAATGTAATTTGATGAATTTTATGAAAATTCCAAATTTTCTATGTGCGCTTGATGCATTTTTTCGTGTGACAACTGTCATTCTATATATATTTTGTTGCTGTTTATTGTATTTATTGTGTGTAGGTTGTTGGGTTTTTATTTTGTTGTATTCTTTAATAAAAATTCATTGCATAATCGAGTCGCACCGCGTTGTTTGACGCTTGTGAAGCACAACGGAGCGAATAATTTTTGAACGGCGCGACACAACAACCACAACAATTGCAATAACAACAACAATAAGAGCTGTAAAAATTATTGTCTAAATAAATAAACAAATGTGGCATAAAAAATGATTAATAATAAGAAGCATGACAACAGCAACAACAACACAAACAGCAACAGCAAAAATAAAAGCAATAAAAGCGAGCAGCAACTTGAAAATATTAACACTTGTTGCCATCAATGCAATGCAAACAAATAATTAAATGAAAATAAATATAATAAAACAAAATGTGTACCCGCCTGCGCAGCAACATGTTGCTGTCGTTGACGACAGAAATAAATCAACCACAGCAACTAAAGGCTTAACTAACAATTAAAAAGGTTACATTAAAAAGAAAAGAAATATAAAAACTGGCTGTGAATGTCATAGGCCAAGGTAACAAGAATGCAGTCGATGTTTTTATTTTCAATTAATTGGAAATATAACGAAGTTTTTTTGAATTACTATTTTTAAAATTTTAATAATTTGATGAATTTTATGAATTTATAATTTTTGTCTCCAAATTTGAAGAATTCATTGTGTTTTATAATTTCTATGAATTATTCGAATATAATGATTAATAAATTTATAGGATTTTATGAATATTTGATGAACTTTATGTGTTTCATTAGTTTTACGAATTTTATAAATTTTGTGTATTTTATTAATATAATGCAATTCATGAAGTTTATGAATATAATCAATTTGACGAATTTTATGAATTCTATGAATTTCATGAACTTTGTGAATTTCATTAATTTTTTGAATTTTCCAAATTTTGTGAATGAGTTTCATATATTTTTGACTCTTAGGAATTTTTTGTTTTTCATAATTTTAATGAATTTTTTAATTTTTTTAATTTGTTGAATTTATTGTATTTTCATCTTTTTAGTTTTATAAATTCTATGAATTATTCGAGTATAATAATGAATGAATTTATTGCATTTTATGAATTTTATGAATATCTGATGAACTTTATGAATTTCATTAGTTTTATGAATTTTGTGAATTTTATTAATATAATACAATTCTTTGAAGTTTATGAATATTATCCATTTGGCGAATTTTATGAATTCTTTGAATTTCATGAACTTTATGAATTTCATTAATTTTATGAACTTTGTAAATTCCATGAGTTTCATACATTTTTGAAGTATTTTTGAATATTAGGAATTTTTTGAATTTCATAAATTTAATGATTTTATGGGTTTTTAATTTGTTGAATTTAATGAATTTTTTATATTTTATAAATTTACCTTTTCGAATTTAATAAATGTTGTTAGTTTTATAAATTTAATGATTTTTTTTTTAATTTTATGAATTTTTTGAAATTCTATGCATTTTTCATCATATTAATGAATTAACAAAATTTTCTATTAATGTAAGATTTTTGAAAATATACACAAAATATCAATTTCTACTAAATATGCCAAATGTTGTTGATGCTGCTGCGACTGCTGCTCTAATGTCAAACCGCAAAACTCAACAACATATTCATTTGACTGATGCCGAGGTAGCAGCGAAAACAGCCAGGATTTGCAGCTACATTGTAGGCAGTCATTCAAAAAATGACTGGCAGAAAGCTGGATAAACAGACAGAGCTAGATATTAAAAGACAGACATATAGTTGCACGAAAATACAACAACTTGAAAGCATAAAATTGCTGTAGCAGCTTCCGGGAGGCGATGATGATGATTCTTGCTGCTGCTACTACTGCTGTTACACGTTGTGCCCTTTGTATCTTTTAGTTGCTTTCTATTTGCTGTTGTTACTCCCTGACTTTTGTATGTCAGCAACAACAAATGTTGCTACTGCTACATCGATTGCGATGCTGTCTGTTAAACCACAAGACAGGTAGGCGTTGTACGAACAGCAACATGTAGCAGCAATATATGCTGCGCCCAGTTGTAACTGAGGTGGCTCCTTCTGCTGCTGCTGTTGCTACTGTAGTTGTTGCTGCTGCTCCTCTAAAACGCAGATGTTTCTGCCACCATGCATTAAATTAAAATTAATAATGTGCATAAAATTCATAATATGTACAAAATTCATCAAATTCATGAAATTCATAAAATTCATAATATTCACAAAATTCATAAAATTCATAATATTCATAATATTCATAAAATTCGTACAATTCATTAATTTCATAAAATTGATATTTCACAAAATTCATAAAATTCATAAAATTCATAAAATTCATAAAATTCATAAAATTCATAAAATTCATTAAATTCATTAAATTCATAAAATTCATAAAATTCATAAAATTCATAAAATTCATAAGATACATAAAATACATAAAATTCATAAAATTCATAAAATTCATAAAATTCATAAAATTCATAAAATTCAGGAAATTCATAAAATCCATAAAATTTACAAAATGCATAAAATTTCGTAAAGTTCAGAACACTTATAATATTCATAAAATTTATTAAATTCACAAAATTAATAAAAATATTCATAAAATTCATGAAATTCACGAACTTCATAAAATTCATAAAATTCATGAAATTCATAAAAAACATAAAATTCATAAAATTCATAAAATTCATAAAATTCATAAAATTCATAAAATACATGAAATTCACAAAATGCATAAAATTCATGAAATTTCATAACACTTATAATATTCATAAAATTCATGAAATTCAAAAAATCATAAAATTTATTACATTCACAAAATTCATAAAATTCATAAAATTCATAAAATTCATAAAATTCATAAAATTCATAAAATTCATAATATTCATAAAATTCATAAAATTTATTAAATTCATAAAATTCATAAAATTCATAAAATTTTTAAAATTCATAAAATTCATGAAATTCATAAAAATTATAAAATTCATAATGTGCATGAAATTCATCAAATTCAAAAAAATTATAATATTCATAAAATTCATTAAATTTAAAAATTCACAAATTTCTTAAAATTCACAAAATTCATTAATTCATAAAATCCACAAAATTCATGAATTAATAAATACGTTAAATTCATAAAATGAATTTATAGCTGATTATAATGTTAATGATTATGTTGCTGATGATGATGTTGTTGTTGTTGTCGTTGTTGATGAGGTTGCGCTTGAGGTCGTTGGCGCAAGCAGTCAACAACACGACAACTGAACAAAACCGCACAAACTCATCGTCAGCCACAGAAGTCGCATCAGCAGTAACAGCAGCAACATTTGTCGTGTTGTTGTTGTTGCGCACGATTTGCGCAACGCAAACAATTTAACGCCCAAGTGTGTTTATTGTTGTTGTTGTTGTTGCGATTACTGTTATCGTTGTTGTTGTTGCTGCTACTAAAATTGTTGTTGCTGTTGCATATTTAGTGTTATTGCGGGCGCACGCCACAAATTGCAAAGGCAACAATAATTGTTGTTGCTGTTGCTGTTGCACGTGATGCTGCGGCGGCGATAATAATGAGCATAATTACAATAACAACAACATCAGCAGCAACAGCATCAATAACGTAGTTTTGCGGTGGGCTGAGATGACGGTGCAACGCTTTTTGCTACTTTGAAGGCGTTGATAAATGTTGAAGGAGATGAACGAACGTGATCAACAAGAAGAAGAAGAAGAAAATGAATTATAAAAGCAAATGTTTCTCAGTTAAATTTATGAATTTTCTAATAACTTTATTTATATGAATGTGAATTTTATTAAAAAAAAAATCAAATTTGAAAAAATAATGTTGAGAATTTCATGAATTCGAGACAACCCAATAATCACCCAAATTTAAGGTGGTCTCAGTCATTTAAATTGAAAGTAGCAATTAAAAACTATTGAAATATGGTTGATTTTTATTCTAAATAAAATAGTTCTGATTACATTGAAATGCTTCTCGTCATAGACTCATCAATTCTTTTTCAAATATAATAGTTTAAAATTCGAGTATGACACTCGAATTTTAGTTCAAAAAGTATTGAGTCTCACTGATTTTTTAATAAAACTGATACAGTCTGATC
This sequence comes from Dryomyza anilis, assembly GCA_951804985.1. Lineage (NCBI taxonomy): Eukaryota > Metazoa > Arthropoda > Insecta > Diptera > Dryomyzidae > Dryomyza > Dryomyza anilis. The sequence continues at coordinate 100,120,057 of OX638130.1, read as the reverse complement.
TGGAATTGACTCATGGTTAATATAAAAATGAAATTTAGTAATTTAAATAATATTGATGAATTTCTTTATAATAATTTTGAAAATTTAATGAATTTTAATATAATTTTGAAGAATTTTTAAGAACTTTAATTGAATGAGTTTTAATAATTTTAATGAGTTTTAGTTATTGTAATGAATTTTTTAGTTTTGATGAGTTTTAATTTAATTTTGAAGAATTTCTATTTATTTTGAAGAATTTTAATAATTTTAATGCCTTTAAATAATTTTAATTAATTTTTCATAATTTTGATGATTTTTTTATAATTTTTGATGAATTTTAGTAATTGTAATGAGTTTTAATAATTTTAAGATTTTTTATTTATATTGATGAATTTTAATATTTTTAATGCCTTTAAGTAATTTTAATAAAATTTTCAAAATTCTGATGTTTTTTTCATAATTTTCCTGCATTTTTAATATTTTTGATGTATTTCAATAATATTGAAGAATTTTTATTTTATTTGAAGAACTTTTATTTATTTAAATAATTCTGTTGAATTTTTATAATTTTGACAAATTTTAATAATTTCGATGAATTTTAATAATTTTGATGAATTTTAATAATTTTAAAGAATTTTAATAAATTTTAATAATTTTGATAAATTTTGATTAGTTTGTAATTTTGATGAACTTTTATAATTTTGATGAATTATAATGAATTTTAATATTTTAAAGAATTTTTATTAATTTTAATCATTTCGACTAATTTTAATAATGTTGATGAATTTTAATGATATTGTAGTATTTTGATGAATTTAATTTTGATGAATTTTGATGAATTTTAGTAATTGCAATTTTGAATTTTAAAGATTTTTAATAAATTTGAAGAATTTCTATTATTTTTTTTAATTATTTAATGTATTTTAGTAATTTTAATAATTTTGATGAATTTTAATAGTTTTGAAGAATTTATTAATTAAAATTATAAAAGTTTATCAAAACATTAAATTATAATTTTTATTAGTTTTAATAATTCTGATGAATTTTTATAATTTTGACGAGTTTTAATAATTCCGATAAATATGAATAATTTTGACGAGTTTTAGAAATGTTTATGAAATTATTTTTTTTTTTAATTTTGAATATTTTTATTAATTTGTATTACTTTTAGTAATTTTAATAATTTTAGTAATTTTAATAATTTGAATTATATTATTAATTTTAATATTATTAGTAATAATATTAGAATTTTTATAAAATTTATGTATTTAAATAATTTGATGATTTTTTGTAATTATAATGAATTGCAGTAATTTTCAACAATTTTAGTAAAGTATTTTGATAAATTTTAACAATTTTGACGAATTTTTGTTCATTTTAATAAAACTTTTATAATTTTAATGAATTTGAAAATTGTTGAAGAATTTTATTCATTTAAATCATTTCGATCAATTTTATAAATTTTGAAATAATGATTTTGATAAAATTTTAAAATTAATTTTTTTTTAATACTACTTTTTTTTTATTTTTTCATCATTTTGAAAATATTGATGAATTAAAGCAATATTGAATTATTTTAACAATTTGGATGATTTTTTTTTTAAATTTTTGCAAAAATCATAAAATTCGTAAAATTCATCAATTTATTAAATTCATCAATTCATAAAATTTATAATGTTCATTGAATGTATAAAATTTTAAAAATGGTGAATTTAAAATTCATCATATACATAAAATTATTAAAATTCGTAAAATTCATCAAATTCATAAAACTCAAAAAAATCATAAAATTTATCTATTTAAATAAATTCATCAATTCATAAAGTTAATAAAATTCATCAAATTCACAAAACACAAAAAATTCATAAAATTTATCAATTTAAATAAATTCATAAAGTTCACAAAATACATAAAATTCGTAAATTCCTAAAATTCACAAAATTCATAAAATTCACAAAATTCATAATTTCATAAATACATCAAATTATATATTTTGTGATTTTTGACATAAAATACTTAAAATAGATTCTATTAATCGAATTAATTTACATTCATTATAAATATTAATAAAACAAATTTTCGCTTCGTCAAGTGCAGCCATTTTTAGAGCGCCGTTTACTGCAGCTCATCAACGCTGTCACGCTCTGTCATGCAATTGACGTCACTCTGACAACCATTGCAACGTGTGTCTGTATGTGTGCGTGCGTGTAATGCGTTACATATGTTGACGAACGTGTCACGAAAACTCTGAGAAACAACGAACAGATAAATAGTAAGTGAGACTCGAATGAAATAAAAGTAAATACAAATAATAAAAAATTAAAAAGGTAAAATATACAAAAAAAAAAAATTGGCGATACGCTTACTCATCACAGCGGCAGCAACGACATTCAGCTGCGCTTAAATTAGCAGACGTCAACAGCAGAAAGAATAAGAAGAAGAACAACAGCAACTAGTTTTCTTTCAGTTGTCGGCAGCGACAACAGCAATAATCATAACAACTATAAAAACTCGCGTTAAAATTGTATTTTTATTATTATTTTAATATTTGTTTTTATGACCAACACCACCATCACCACCGGCCAACGACAACTGTCGTCGTTGCGTCGCGATGTAGCCCCCCCCCCCCCTTCTCACTCAGTCAATGTTGCTGCTGACAACCTGCTGTTGTTGCTGCTGCTGCTGTTGTTGCTGTGACCGCAGCACTGATTTTTTGTTGGCCCATTTTCGAGAACCTGTTGCTGCGTTTCTTCCGCTGTACAACTTGTCATCTGATCAAAGATACAGATTTTTATTGTTTGTTGTAGTAGTCGTCGTTGAGATTGCTGCTGTTAGTTTTTGTTGTTGTTGTTCTTATTGTTGTAGTGGTGGTTGTTGTTGTTATATAAACAAGCCGTAAAATACGGCAGACAAAGTGAAACCGGTAGAAGAAGAAAAAATAATAATACGAAGAAGAAACAGAGCAGGATAAGCAAAAGATTAAAAAGAAATCTTTTATTTTATTTTTTACTTATTTCAGAATCGATTTCACAATTTATTGCAAGCAAACAAACATGTTTAGCAACATGCTCAACATACTGACAATGTGGACATAAATATGTTTTTTTTTAAATCAAAGATTTTGATGAATTTTATATATTTTATGAATTATAGGAATTTTGAGAATTTTAAGAATTTAAGACTTTTATGAATTTGATTATTTTTATGAATTTTATAAATTTATGAATTTAATCAATTTTCCAAATTTCATGACTTTTATATATATATGATTTTTTATAAATTTTAAAATTTATAAATATTAGAAATTTAATGAATTTTATAATTTTTAGGAATTTTATGATTTATGAACTATATGAATTTGATTTATAATTGATTTTTTGTATTACATAAATATTACGAATTTAATGAATTTTATAAATTTTATGAATTTTATGAATTTTATGAATTTTATGAATTTTATGAATTATATGAATTTTATGAATTTTATGAATTTTATGAATTTTATGAATTTTATGAATTTTATGAATTTTATGAATTTTATGAATTTTATGAATTTTATGAATTTTATGAATTTTATGAGTTTTATGAATTTTATGAATTTTATGAATTTTATGAATTTTATGAATTTTAAGAATTTTAAGAATTTTATGAATTTTATGAATTTTATGAGTTTTATGAATTTTATGAATTTTATGAATTTTATGAATTTTATGAATTTTAAGAATTTTAAGAATTTTATGAATTTTATGAATTTTATGAATTTTATGAATTTTATGAATTTTTTGAATTTTATAATTTTTATGAATTTTATGAATTTTATGAATTTATGAATTTTATGAATTATATGAATTTTATAAATTTTATGAATTTTTTTAATTATATTAATTTTATGGATTTTATAAATTTGATGAGTTTTATGAATTTTATAATTTTTATGATTTTTATGAATTTTTGAATTTTATGAATTTTATAATTTTTATGAATTTTATGAATTTTATAAATTTTATAAATTTTATGAATTTTATGAAATATATGAATTTTATAAATTTTATGAATTTTATAAATTTTATGAATTTTATTAATTATATTAATTTTATTAATTTTATGAATTTTATAAATTTTATAAATTTTATAAATTTTATGAATTTTATGAATTTTATGAATTTTATGAATTTTATGAATTTTATGAATTTTATGAATTTTATGAATTTTATGAATTTTATGAATTTTATAAATTTTATGAATTTTATGAATTTTATGAATTTTATGAATTTTATAAATTTTATAAATTTTATGAATTTTATGAATTTTATGAATTATATGAATTTTATAAATTTTATGAATTTTATTAATTATATTAATTTTATTAATTTTATGGATTTTATAAATTTTATGAATTTGATGAGTTTTATGAATTCTATCAATTTAAAATAAATTTTATTATAAAAATATATTAAAAAGTTTGCAATTATTAAATTTTAAAAATTGCACGAACATTTCTTAATATCATGAACTTTTATTGTTTTAATGAATTAAATAAATCATTTATTTGAATTTATCTTTATACCCGTCCACTGTGCAGCCAGTTCTGACCATAATTCTTGCTGCCTCTCTTGACCACTTAACATTCACATCAGCTATTTGTCTGTCTGCAATCATTTGCTCACTCTCTTACGCTGTGTTTTTCTCTCTATTTCTCGGTTTCTTGGCCACTCTCGGCCACTGACGCTTAACATTCCCCACATTCTGCAGCGCCAAAACGGCAAACAGCTCAACGCAAAAGTATTCGAAAAATGTCTCAAGTATTTTCCTAACAGCTGTTACGTCCGTCCGTCAGCGCATTTGCGCTCTGATACGCGCTGACGCTCTCTCTGAATCTGACTCTGTTTCTTTTGGCCCACAATCACATTTGCACAATAATTACTGCTCTTTGCTGTTACTACTCTGTCTTTGTCTCTCTCTCTCACTCTTTCGATCTCAGCATAGTTTGCATTCCACGGAAAATACCACGCAACAGAAAAATGTCTGCGAACGCAACATACTTGGGGCGCATTCACGCGCACTATCGCATAATAGCGCTCTTACTTGTGTACACACACACTCTCTCTCTCTTGGAGAGCATTCATGATACTCGTTGGGAAGGGGGGACTCACTTGTTGACTGTGCTTGGCTGCCTGCTGCTGTTACTGCCTACCACTCGTTACCAATAACAACTTTTGGGCCCTACTACTCTGCTCGGCGCGTCGATCGCGCGATCGCCACGATCAGTCTTCAAGTTTCTCTCGCTTTTGCGCGTTGTTGCGTCTCTGATACGGCTGCAGGGCTCTGCTCGCTTCAAGTGCTTCTTCAAAAAGCAACGCAGTGAATTCAAGTGTAGAATAAAAAAAAGAAGAAAAAAATTCTTTTGTGATTTTCGTATTAAAATTCTACAATTTTTCTAATAAATATTTTTAATTTTGTGATTTTTGTGTACGTACAAACGTCAGTCAGTCAGTCATTCAGTGATCGTGCAGCGTCGGTTTTAGTTTTCGCAGTGTTTTGCTCATTCGTGAGCTAGCACCAAACGAGCTCTTTGTGTGTGCGTTCATTCGTTCGTTTATGTGTGCGCCCCAACAACACGATCACCAAGAACCGATCACCAACATCACCATCATCGATCGGTTTTCGAGATACATACGAATCTGTATTTGTATCGGTGTCTGTCTGTAGCTATATCTATAAAAAGTATCTGTGTGGTTTGGTGTATTGAAAAAAATAAAAATAAAAAATAGTGTAAAAACTCATTCAATTAAATGAAATTAAATAAAAAGTATAGAACATAGTTATAAAGCGTAAGAAAGCCTAAAGCAAAATAATAATCAAGTGAAAATAAATGAAAAAAGATTTGCATAAGTTGTGCTGTTCATTGCACTCTTTCACACTCTCTCTCTCTGCCCAATGCTGCGATCCGACAGATACAAAAATAAATAATTTCAAAAAAAATCAAATATAGTTCTTTTTTGTGTAATTCTTCAGAGTGCCATATATACATATAAAAAAAATATATTTATATTTTCTGTGTTTTAATGTGCAACGCAATCAATTTAAAGAACGTGCCAAAAGTTGTTCACTGTATATCTGTATCTCACAGATACTATTGCTACTAGTATCTAGTATCTTTTTTTGCGTCTACTACTCAACTTCTGCTTCATCTAACTCTACTACTTCCTCTTCTTCTGTTTGTTCAACAAACTTCTACTTGTTCGTCAAACTTCTACTTTTTAATCTTCATTATTGCCGTCTTACGTATCCGCATCTGTTCTGTATGAAAAACATAACGAGCTCCGGCACTTGTGGCAACAATCTGCTGCAACTGCAGAACAATCTGTTGCTGGCCAACGGCGGCAGCAGCAGCAACAGCGGCGGCGCCGGTGGCGGTGGCATTGGCGGCGTTGGCGGTGATAGCGTCGGCGTCGGCAGCCTCAACAACATCAATTTTAACAACATTAACATCAACGACATCAGCAACAACATCAACAGCAACATCAGCAATATCAACAACCTCCAGAACATCAGCCTCAACATTAACGACACGATTGACGAATTAAAATTTAAAGGTTAGTTTATGGTTTGTTGTTTTTTTTTCTGGTTCTTATTGACGCCACCTTGTTATTTTTTTTTTGGGGCTTTTGCGATCTCACTCTCGCTATATTTCTCTCTCCCTCTCTCGAACTATAAATGCTGTGTTTATTTGCCCATTTGGTACTATTCATTTTTGTGTTATAAGTGTTCAAGACACGTGGAAAAACAACGCGATGTAGAGCAAAAATAATGATCTTGAATTCTGTTTCTTAATTACTCTAAAATATGTTAAATATATTTTTGGTATTTTCCATAAACTTCAAAAGAAATTCTTTTTTTTTTTCTCTACTTGCTCGGTTCTAGTGATTCATAGTATGCGTTAAAAATATGGAGAACAAAAATCCAAAAACAATGAAATAATTATGGGGAATACGGTTATCATCGATCATTAATCATAGTACAGATAAACAAAAATCAACAATTTAATGCTTTACCGTTTATAAATTAATTATTCGTCATATTAATGAACATATTTACCACATTGATAATAGAAACAATGTACAGCCCTTTAACATTAGTAATTTCTTCAATTATATAATGAAATTATTCAAGAAGAAATATACCTGCATCTTATGCAGATTTGTTCACCTATTAATATTCGTTCATCATTTTGATGAACAATACATAACATGGCTTAACAAAGTTATGTAGCATTCGTCAGCCAAACACACACGTCGTTTGTTGTTGCATTCGATTTACCGCTACATAAGTGATGTAACACAAACAATAACAAAACACACGCAAATTCGGGACAAAGAAAGGCTTGTTTTAACAAAAAAAAAACACACACACACAAAAAGTGATGAAATTTTGAAAAGTGCTTCAAAATTCTACTTGGAAAATACTACAACGTGCGATATATTTAATAAGGGATGAAAATATTACATCATCTACTGGTTCTCTTGTGCACCGAAGGACCGTTGGGTTCTACACAGGTATTACAACGGTAATGTTTCGAAGAAAATACATGGTCTGTTTCCACCAGGTCGTGTGTTCGCTCTTTCTACTCGGGCATTGAACCAAGAACACCCCTTGGTAGTTAACGCGACACTTAACAAAACAGACGCATTACAGAGAGAATTCGATTTTCTGTCGCACCGATAATATCGGTCCGATACGTTTGTGGAACAATCTCACTGCTGCATCTGTTTTTCTCGGCATTTTTGATATTGGCAAATTCAAAACAAACATTCGACGACAGTACTCCATCTTTCCTCCCTGCCTCTAACCTATAATCCTGTCCTACAATCAACGTTGCTTAATTTATTTGTAAAAAAAAATCATAAGGCTCATTGTTCCTTCTGATTCCATACTCGCTTCCAACTAATATAGGGTCCCATAGATTATCCGAAGCATATTTCTTTTAAACGCTCCTAAAGCTCGTTCACCAGTCTTGGCAAACGTCCATGCCTCAGCGCCATAGAGGAGAACTGGTATGATGAGTGACTTATAGAACATAATTTGTGTCAATTGTCTACAGAGCACAAAGTAACACCTCCTCGGCAAGAATTATTCTTCGGATTATCTCAAGACTGACATAGTTATCTTTGTTGGTGCTGATGTTGATGCTAAGTAGACGAAGTCCTTCACGAATTCGAAGCTATGGGTGTCAATTGTGACGTACTGTTCAAGACGCGAAGACTCTTAGCTTGTTGATGACACCAAGTACTTCGTCTTGTACTCGTTCACCGTACGACCCATTCGACGTGATTTATTCTCTAAACTGGAGAATGCTGCACTGACTGTTCGTGTGCTCTGCCCATTGATGGCAATATCATCAGCATACCCGAGCAACATGACACTCTTGTCGAAGATAGTGTCATTGGAATGGAGTTCGGTAGTTCTTACAATTTTCTCCATTATCAGTTTGTAGAAGTCACACAAGAAGGAGTCGCCTTGTCTGATAACTTGTTCGGTATCAAAGGTACTGAAAAGGTTATTCCCATTTCACACTGTACAACGTGAGTTGCTCGGGGTCATCCTGCCTTATTAGTTTAACCGAACTCAGGAGTTTAACATGTATACCGAACTAAGCCATGGTTGCGAACTCAGATAACTTTTTAATTGACAAAAAGGTGGTGGGTGTCGATCTTTAACGTCATGTCAAAATCTGGTCTTGTTTTGGAGTTTTATATAGCAGATTGTCAGCTGAGAATTTGTTTGGCTCAAACGTCATTGAGTCGAGTTCGAGAAATACGACAAAAAAGATTTGAATTTGCGTTAATATAGGAGCAAATTTGCGATTTGAAGCAACCCTAGTGGAAATTTACCCGATGCGCCATCGGAAAATGATCGGGGTTTCTTCAGGTAACCCCTATTAGAGCAAATATGATCATTGCCTTGTCATGCCCTTATCATGCTCACCATAGCAGGGTTTACATTATCTAAACAGCCAATGGTCCCGATCAAAGCTACATTAGTTGTTCCTCATAAAGACATTTTTATCGGGCAATGATCAGGTTTCAATGAGGTATGATATTTTATTTCATCGGGTATTTGTAGTGCTTTCGTATGCTCATGTTTTAACAAGGAAATGGTCAGATAAATAATGATATGGGGAATTACCCGATCAGTACATGATCATTGCCTGAGGTGAGTACATGATCAGGACACTGCGTTACAAGGACATTATGGGCCTCATCATATCCCGATCATCTCAAATAATGACATGATCACTTTATGACCATGGCCCTACCAAAGGAAAGTCGATGAATATCTCTGATTTGATATGAGATATTAAAAATCAGATAAAGGAATTATAAAAAGAATATATAAATCATATATATATCGAATTCATAATTCAATTTGTTTGGCTCAAAGGCCATTTTTGGGTGAATGGAGTTAGAAATTGGATATATATATATATATATATGATTTATATATTCTTTTATAATTCCTTTATCCGATTTTTGATATCTCATGATGAGATGTTTAAAGGTTAGATCAAATTAAACCGTCTATAAATTGGTATAAAATGTTTGCACATCATTTTAATACATACTCCAAATCGAGTTGTACTTCATTTCATTAAAAGAATTTAAATTCCGCAAAAGTTCCAGTTAAATATATTTTCAATCCGAAATAATAACAAAGTAGAAATTATGCTAAGTTCATGATCGTGAACTGAATGTTTTCTTGACCAACAGGATCTGATGACCGATATTATTTCTAACAAGGATTGAAATCCACATGAATAACTGTTTGGATTTCGATTTCGGTTTTCTCCAGTTCCAAGTTACGTTTTCTGTTTTGATATCGTATTTTTATATACAACATTAAGAGTGAAAGGGTATATTCAGTTTGGTACGCCGTTGGGAACACGCAGAAGGTAGCATATCCATAATGGAAAAGTAGATATCGCCACTTTCATGTCAAAGAGGCGAATGTGTAGTGTTATGACATTTGCGTTTTTTTACATTTACGTATGTAATTTACTGGGCAAATTTGAAAATCGTGTCATGCCAAAAGGGCGAATCTTTTTGTTTTTTGCCAACAACTTTTTATTGGTATAAGATAAAATAGTGATGTTAAGGCATTAATTGTTTGTTTTTAAAGCATCTATCGATTGGCATCAGTATTTTAAAATAATTTTTATCATTTTCAGGAAAAATGTTTGGTAAAATATTTTTAAATAATGATGCCAATCGATAGGTACTTTTAAAATAAACAACTAATGCCTTTACACTGCTATTTTTTCTTGCACTAATAAAGAGTTATAGCAAAAAAACGAAAAAATTCGCCCTTTTGGCATGAAAAGATTTTCAATTTTTCGAATTTCTTCGTTTTTTTTTTTTTGCTATAACTCTTTATTGGTGCAATATCAAATAGTGGTGTAAATTAATTGTTTGTTTTTAAAGCACCTATCGATTGGCATCATTATTTAAAAATATTCTGACAAATATTTAACATTTGGCAAATTAATATTTGGAAAATTATTTTTAAATAATGATGCCAATCGATAGGTGCTTTAAAAATAAACCATTGATGCCTTTACATCACTATTTTACTCTGCCGAAATATAGAGTTATAGCAAAAAAAGGAAGAATTTGGACAAATTGAAAATCTTATCATGCCAAATGGGCGAATCTTTTCGTTTTTTTGCCTTAAATTTTTATTGGTACAAGATAAAATTGTTACGTGAAAGCATTAATTGTTTGTTTTTAACGCACCTATCGACTGGCATTATTATTTAATATATAATAAAAATAAAAAAATTGCGTTTTGGAGGATATATCCACACTACAATCCTTATTTATAATTCATTATGTTGTCCAACTTCAAAGATATTTTATATACGTTATGATAATTGATGAATAAAACAAAATATAAAAAAAAATCAGTTTTACAATCATTACAATGACGCTATATTAGTGATCAGCATGACCTCCTGAGTGAATTTAGCGATGTCCATCTGTCTGTTACAAAAAAACTAGAGGAGCTAGATCAATGAAACTCCTAATTTAGATAATTTATATAGCTAGGCTGTCTCCACAAGAAAATGTCGGTTAATGTATCGATTATAAAAATGAAATGGTTTCAAACGGATATCGGCTTAGGTAATGGTTTTAATCAGAAACTAAAACTCTTTGGAATGGCGGTTACAATATTTTAAAATAGCGGTTCTGAATACGGTTTCAGACAATTTTTATTGTTAGTAACGGTTACGATTCCGCTTCTTTGTGATCCCTGATTTCAATATCTGTTGTATAACGTATCAGCGTAAATTTCCACTACGATCCTCATTATTTTGTTCTGATCAAGGTTTCATTACACAGATAGTATTAAGAAAAAGTGCTTAAAAAGTTTCTCTTGCAAATTGCTCGCAATTTCAAATAAACTGCAGCCTCATTTTCTCACAGTGCCTGCATTTATCTTAAAAAGTATCTTATTAACAACAAGTTTATATGCCAAGCAGGTATCTGTATGGCTGACAGCACAGTACACCATGTTGTTTTATCTGTTGTTGTTTTTTTTTTTAATTTTTTGTATTTTTTTTATTTGGTTTGTTGTATTTTTTCTACTGCTGTCATTTCAGCGCTGGTTCACCTTCTTCTCGCACTCCTTTCGCTGCTGCTAATCGAGCTGCGCAGCACCGCACCGCGTCGTGTGCTGCATGTGAAGAGTCTGGCTGTGGTGACGGTGGCGGCATCAACTTCGACGACTACGACGCATACGTAAGATCATCGATCGAGCATAGCAATGAACGAACGCGCAACAGATAGGTGGACGGTCGGACGGACGGACAAGCCGATACATTCAGTCAGACATACAACCATCCGAGAGACAGACAGACATACAGAAAACAAGACATGTACAGATTTATTCAAACATATCTGTTATTTTGTGTGATTTTTGTTTTATGTCGTTAGTGCTCATTGTTGTTGTAGTTTATATTGTTGTTTTTGTTTTTGTCTTGTTCTTATTGTTGTTGTTGTATTGACTTGCCTCTCTGTGAAGAAGTCGTCCTACCAGTTTCTGTCGTTTGTTCGTTCGCATCGTGTATTGTGTTGTGTTTCGTATTCAAAATTGATCGTCGAATCGGTTGTGGTCGGTCGTAGTTGCGGCTGTTGAAGTTTCGATGGCGCGCCCGTTTTTCAACAGCTTCTACTACCGCAACCCAAAAAAAATACAACTTTTTCATTTACAGCCACTTTTCGTTGTTTTAGATCTTATGTTGGGGATTTTTATTTTTTGCTCATAAAGTGTGATTTTAAAAATATTATATTTTTCCTATATCCCTATTCCTATATTTCTATATTTTTAAGTTCGAGTCATGTTCTAGCAATTAGTAAAATTTAGTAAATTAGTAAAAAACAAGTCGAATAATTTTGATTTCATTTTTTTAATAAACATTTGACATCTGCCCAAATGTATTTGTAATTTCATCTGCATAATATGCACTACTGCACTCTACAGTGTTGAGTGCATTTTGCATTGACAGTCTACAGTATTATAGTGAAGTCTCTCCAGCGACTATACTTCACTGCAGTATTTTTTCATTGTTGTCAAGTAGTGTCAAGACATTTTTGTTTTGAAAAACAAAACCAAATGACACTACTGTCGCTGAAAATTCAACAAGTACAGTGAGTGAGCGCAGCGAGTAACGATTGAGAAGACGAACATTGAAAACAACAAAAAATCGGTATTTATGTGTTTATAAAAAATACAACAAACATTTTTTTTTCAAAACAAAAAATGTTTGTACGACAAAAACAAGGCCTTGGTCGAAAAGCAATATATTCAACAAAAAAATAATGTTCGATAAATAAAAAACTTTATGTTTGGTTCATCGAAGTCAATAATTCAGGGGGTTATTCAATGACTGTTGAATGTTGAATAAAAATATGTCTAATTATGACCCCAGTTTAAGATACAGGGTGTTTAAGAGATGCATATTACTGACAGAATTGAATTTTACATTTTCTTTTTTTTTGAGGCATAAAATGACCCCCTGAATTATTGACATCGACCAACCAAACACCCTGTATATTAATATGATTTTCTTATACCTTATTTTAATATAATGAAAATTCCTTAGAGTAAGAATGATAAAAAAATGTAAAATGCACTAAGTACTCACTGACATAAGCTGTTCATTTCAGTATTTCAATTTTAGACCTCTTCACTACAACTACGTCTTGTTTGTGTTTTGTTTTGACACTACTTGTGCTTTGCTGTTGTGAGCAACATATTCATTTGATTTTCAGGCATACTTAGATTCGACGACAGCAATTATGTATCTTGAAATAGAATGAATGTCATGAAGTGGATTTCTAATGCATTTGTGCAGATGTCTAATAAACAATTCCAGTCTGGCATGTCTTGGAGATCTACGGTGCCTCCAAGCTGTCTCGAATAACTCCGATCTCGTTGATTTATCGATTTTATTTTTTAAAATTTCTCGTACATTCAAATTTAAGAACAAATTACGATATTATAACATTTATCACACCCAGCCGCGGTAGCTCAGTGGTTAGTGCGTTGGACTGCGAGCCGAAAGGTCCCCGGTTCAAGCCTGGACTGGGGCTAACAACATCTTTTCATAGAAACATTTTTCTATACCGCGCTACCTCTCGTCAGTAAATGGCAAACCTACGAGAGTAAAACCATTGCCTATGAAAAAGCTCTCACCCGCCGTTCGGATTCGGCAATAAACTGTAGGTCCCACCACTTTGCGTACAAATATAACACGCACAGCTCAAAATGGTGAGAGAGCTCGGCCGAAGTTCTATACAGGACTGTAGCGCCAAACTATTATTATTATTATTATATCATAATAGTGTTCAAAGAAATCTCGAATTTTGTTGTTAATTTTTTTCTTCAATATCGTTCCGATCTCGAAAAATTTCTCGTATCGAGAAAATCCCTATAGAACGCATCGACATCTATTTACTTACTATGTACAATTTGATGCTCGATATCGTTACGAGAATGAAGCGGATATGGTGTGCGTTCTCAATGTACTCGCATTGCTCTCGTAACGATATCGAAATGAATGGTATACTGTTTTTTTTTTGTAACCATTTTTGTTTGAAAAATTTAAATACACAATCGTCTGATGAGTACCTAATTTATATTTTAATTTGATCGAAAGTGAAAAATAGTAATATATATGAAAATCATTAAAAACTGTTTAAAATGGTATATATTGCGTTTTTTTTTTTTAACAAATTAATATTTATTGTATAAAACATGGTTATAACACATTATGCAATTTAGGCGCAATCTGAAATTGAAGTCATAAAAATTATATATTGTAGATTAAACAATTTTTGAGTGTTTTATGAGTCCTCTGAAAAAAAACTCATAAAAGTTGAGCACTGTTTTCGCAGCTCTCCAAAATATTACTCATAAAATAATCGTATTTAGGAGTCATTCAACAATTCTCATAAATTAGATTCCTAGAAGCATTAAACATTATATTTTTTAGATTGTGCTAGGAGTGATACAAAATTGGACTCATAAAGAATCTCATTCACGAGTGCTTTAAGAGCCCAATCAAATGAAACACTTCAAATTCACATCAAATTTAAGAGTATTTTAGAACCACTCAAAAAAGTAACTCACAATAGTATTTTATTTATGATTGATTCAGGAGCTTACATTTGCCTAAATTGATATACTATATTCGTTTTGAATTTGAAATCAAAAATATGGGAAATACACTTTTTTACTTATTTTTTATCTGATTTTGCTCGTTGATAATTTTCTGAAACAGTATTTAAATATCCTAACAGTTGACATATCCACTTTTTGTTGTTTAATACGTTGGGTACGACGTCATTTCAATTCAATTTTTAAATTGTCAATTTGGGTACCAAAACGCGAACTTTGAGGTACCGGCGTGTCCATATCCCATATTCGAGTTTCGCTGAAAATTAGCTATATTGATATTCTCAACCAGTAGAACATTTTTAGAGCTTGATTGACCTCTTCTCGATTTGAAATCATGAAAATCCCTTGTCAGTCTAAATAACATATACGATGTTTGATTCATTTAAGACACTATATATTTTTTGTAGAGAGAGGAAAACTTCCGAAAATGAAGTAATTGTGGTGTATAAAAAATCTCAAAAATATGAATGTGTTAAAAATATTTAAAATGCTCACAAATATGAGGATTTTAGGGCTCTTAAAAGCGTGTCCTTTACTAAAATTTCGGAATCCTTTTTGTTTTTTTTTCTAATACTCAAATATGATTTTTTTAGAAGTTATAAAAGTTTCACAAAAATGAGTGTTCGTGGGCATATAAAATGGTGCCCTCTACCCAGGAGTCGAAAGCCATTTTGAGCTCTTTTTAGTGCTCATATATGAGGATAACATTCATAAGTATGAGACATTTAGGAGTCTTAAATAAAACACTCTTTTTGTGTTTCATTATATATTTTTTCTCGTAAGTTTTTATTTTTTATTTTTTCCAAATTTCGTATTTTAATATTTGAGACATCTGTGATTAACAATTGCGATTTCTGTGATTTAAAAAGATTTATCTGTTAAGTGGGGGGGATCCGATGCCGGTATGTTGGCTAAGGACTCTACCTTCTCTTAACCCTTTCGACCCGTTCGGTACAATATGTACCAACAAATTCTAGAAACAGCTGTAAGACAGCTGAAATTCTGATTCGGTATATTTTGTTTTTACTTTTCCCTGTCTTTAAGGTCCAACAAGTGCAAATATTAAATATGTAGCATTTTTTTTTTCTTTTTTTTTCTTCTATATTATGCGCCTTTTAGCTCTAGTTTTAGGTTTTTTTTTTTATTTTGTTAGTTTTTATTTTCTGCGTGTAGCTGCGGCGTGTGTCGCTTCTAATTTTAACTGTGCGTCGCTTTTTAATGCTTGCTGTAGTATTTTCTTAATGATTTTTATGGCTTTTAATTTCAGTTTTTTTCATATTGCGTATGCCAGAGATACATGTGGCTGTGCGCGCGTATCTTGTAGATACATTTTTTTTTAATGGCTCGTTCATTTCATTTGTATCTTTGGCTACAGTTCGTTGCAAAGTTTTGTTTTATGACTGCTGATGACATGTATTATGGCGTTCGCTTGCTATAGCATAATTTTTTTGTTAGTTTTTGGCAAACATTGGCGCACGCTGTAGATACTTTTGTATCTGCGACCCATCCAAAGTGCGCCCAGCTCTTCCGCTGTTAATGGAAAAACTGCGTTCGTCAGTTTTAAAATGTTTTGCAGATTTTTTTTATATTTTTATTTTTTTATTTTTTAACTACTTCTTTTATGCTTTCGCTGTAATCAAGCAATTTATTTGCCGTAACTTGATGCATTTATTACACTTTATGTTTTAATTTATTTTATATAATTTTTTGTTGCAATTTTTGCAATTTTTTTTTTATATATATATGTTTTTTTCAATTTATTGCTGACGACTGTTGCTGATAATAATGACGACGACAACGATGTTGCTGACGCTGCAAAGCCGATACGAAAAAAATTAATTTAAAAAATAACCCAAGAAAAATTTTTGTTACAACTTGCAGCAATCGGTCAACGCCTACGTCGATTGTTGACGTCAAGAAAAACAATTTAAGAATAATTTTTCCAACTATATTAAATACATTTTAAATATAGCTTTGTTGGGTTTTTTTCATGCTGTTCAGTAATGTTTCATCAGAAACGCAACAGCGTTTCTGTTTCCGTTGATATATTTTAAATGAAACATAAAAAAAAAATCGTATATCACATAATGCGCGCTCAAATAACATAGTTCAGGGCCGGCTGCGCTCGTGAAACAGCTTTAGATTAGGCCTTTAAATTAAATATAAATCAATTATGCTTTTATATATTTTTGAAATATTTTAAAATTTTAATTTTCCAACAAATTTCAGTTTTATACTAATTTTGATGTGGTTTCAGGCATGTAACATGTAAAAATCCTTTTTGCCAATATGACTCTAAGGAGATTTTTTCGCAGTGGGGCCCATAAATTTGGTATTTTTTTGTGTATTTATAAAACAGCACTGTTGCTCCACTATCTCATATCCATGGTATGGAATGTTTTTTTTTTGTTACGCGATTATTCTGTAGTTTTTTTTTGTTTTATGAATTTTTGGTACCATGAATGATTGTTGCTGGATGGAGGCCTCTTAGTATTTAGTTCATCTAATTTCTTTAGTAATTGACTCGAAAATATTTCCAGGAAATAAGTGAACAAAAACAAAATTACATTTAATGCTGTATTATATCACTAAAATATACATATATTTATTTATATACTTTAATCGTGCGATTATATTAAAAAGAAATCATTTAGGGAGTTCATACGCAGTTTTTGAATGTACCAGACTATACGAAGAAATAAAAAAATTTATATTATAATCTCTAAAAAATATAAATTTCATTAAATTTAAATATTTAATACTGTTTACATTTAATAAAATGCATTTTAAAGAATTTTTAATAACAATTTTGCTATAATAAATGCATTAACACCACTTTATACCATGCGGTACATAGGATTTTAGCCCTATTATCCATGATGTTTGTAAGCAAATTATATAAACTCACATTTTTAATTTAAAATTGTTTGTTTCTTTATTTAATTCTCTAATGTTTTTAATACACCAACCAAATCAATCTTAAATGTAGAAAAATCGATTTTATAATTTCTATTTTTTCAAAAATCAAAAACAACATAATACACTTTACCTTTCTCTAAGTATCCAATAAATAAAAACTAAATTTTTAATTTATGCAAATCTACACCAACTTTTGGTGTTAATTAACTAAAAAAGTAAAATGAAATAAATCTTACGTCATAAACAAGTCTTAACTGCTAATAATAAAAAAAACTGTTTTTTTTTCAGCACTATTTCCAACTGAAATTGTGAAAATTCGAAATGAAATTAAAAGTTTTCAATAAAAATAAATAAAAAAACAAAAAAGAAACAAATTAAATTGAGATTTTCCATTTGAAAATTTAAATTTAATATTTTCAAATGGATAAATATAATAGTATTTGGTATCGGTTAAAAGGGTATTTAATTAGCTATTAGTTAAAATAAAGTTCATCCAAAAAACTTTTAAAGAATGTGAGTTATAAACGTCAAAAATTTAGACTTAATTCTGCTATAATGCCTCTTTCGGTCAGTGTTCGCTATATTCGGTACACACTGCTATAAAAAGAAAAGGCCTTTCCCAAACATTATTTTGCAGTCATTATATATATCTTTGGAGCTTTATGCAAACAAAAGTATTATTTCATTGCCAAACATTATTATAATAACAGCGGAACATATTTTTGTTTTCGTTCAAACATATTTATGTTCGGCGTTCTTGCAAACATATATATGTTTGAATGTGAACAACATTTTATTTAAATGTAAACATATTTGTGTTTACTGGGTCGTCACTCAGTAACAATCACGAATAACCAAATACATATAATTCAAAGTACTTTTCATTGACGTTTCATTGACGTTGGGAGCTAAATAGCGGAAATATCAAACATACATATATTAGTATCTGATGAAAAATATATATTTCTACAGAAACATTAATATAGTAAATTCATGTAAATCCGCGATTAAAGCAATGTATGTTTAAATATCGTATAATAATATTTCAATCTGAACAAAATAATTATACAATTCAATTATAATATAATTAGATTTTACTCCAAATATGTATATGGTGATTACATTCAAACATATTCAAACAAATCATTTCTATTCGTGTAGTAAAAGTGAGTATGGTATGAAAGGGTATTTATTTTTGTATAAGTTAAAATCAATTTCAACGTATTGATATTTTTGATGGTATTTTTTTCCTTTTCATAACCCAACCACAAAAAGAATTGGGCATGATCATATTTCCCTGAAAGGTTATATTTCTAATAAGAGGAGTAAAGGCTGTTAAAACGGAAACGTACATACGCCAGCTATCAGTACATCCCCCTCGTTAGTTTTTTTTTTGTTGTTGTTCCAATTGGAAAATTTTTGATAATAAAAGTGGGAATATTTATCGGACACTATTGTATATGAAATTTTTTTAAAAACATTAATTTACAAATCTCTTAATAATACGGAACACTGTTGAAAACACTATTCTACTAAACATATAATGCGCTTGACTATGAGCTAAAATGTAACGGGCTAAAACATTTCGACTTACTGCATCAAAAATGGAAAACGATGACGCTATCTCACCGAAGAAAACATTCAGAAATCTGCGACTGTAAGACATTGTCTTCAGAAACCCGGATTCGTCATTAAGCGATAGGTCCCAACATTTCAGAGAACTCGCTCTAAGACGTACTATATAAAAACACTACGCACCAAAACGTGAAAAAAAGGTCCATTGAAATCGCATACATCAATGCTGTATAATTCGTGGGTACTGATTTTAGCTGCATACGCAGTATTTTTTTCAAAAACGTATTTAATTATTAGCTCTTCTTAGCAACATTTTAGATTTTAAAAAATACAGTCCCGTACCCAAGTATAAATTTTGGTAGGGCCATGATCATGAAATGATCATGTCATTATTTGAGATGATCGGGATATGACGAGGCCCATAATGTCCTTGTAACGCAGTGTCATGATCATGTACTATCCTCAGGCCATGATCATGTACTGATCGGGCAATTTCTCATTTTATTATTTACCCGACAATTGCCTTGTCAGAGCTCGAGCAAATAGGGCTTTTCTTATTAAATCTCGATCATTGCCTGATGCTAATTTCGTTTGAGGAACAAATAATGTTGCTATGATCGGGAACATAGACTATTTAGATAATGTAAACTCTGGTATAGTAAGCATGATAAGGGCATGCAAAGGCAATGATTATATTTTCTCTAATAGGGCTTACCCGACGAAAACCCGAACATTTCCCGATGGCGTATCGGGAAAATTTCTACTAGGGTACACAACTGGTTTTCCCAAAAACTGTAAACGCAATTTTTCATGCAATTGTCAGAACTAATTACAATATACCAAGAAATACAAATATTCTGATACATTTTTATGATATTTGAATCTAAACTTGAGAAAATTTTGTTTTTTTTAGACTATTTTTTAAATGTTTTTTTTAGCAAAGTGGCTGTTAAAATGTCTTAAATTTCACATACAATTATCTTAAAAACGATAGGTTATAGGAAAAACCCGAGCTAGTGTCCCTGGTAAAAATTTACGCTATTAGGGAAGACATGACCAGATCTTGTTTGTCATATGAGCGGTCGGTTCCTGATCATGACCGTAGTACAATTTCTACTAGGGATGTAATCAAAATGGGCAACCTTGAATTATAGAGAAAGTATGTACGGACTGTTTTTTTTAGAAAAATCTTATCAAGCAGTGTTTTTTGTTTTTCCTTAATTAAATAAACAAAAAAAAAAAAATTAAAAATAATGGCGCATATTAATAGAAGATTTAAAGTCACCTTTAATATTAAAGTCAGCATTTTTGACTATTTTCACATATAATAAAATGACAAAAAGATGATTTTAATTTTAAATTATCTATGAATATACGCCAATATTATCTCAATTTTTCGTTGATTTTTAATTAAAAAATATTAAAACCTGATACCACATGCAATACAATAAAAAAAATCGAACAACAATTATAAAAAGTGAAAAACCAGATATTAAAAGAAACTCGTTTTTGCGAATTATATATGCACTGACTTTTCTTTTTTTAATTTCTCAAACATATTATAGTTGGCGTAGATAATAAAAAATGTAAAAATAAAATTAAAATAAAAAAAGATAAATAAAAAAATAAATAAAAATAAAAAAAAAAACTCAAAATAGTAAAAACCAATAAATAGCTAAATAAATAAATAAATTTCTGTTAACAATGATTACGTGGTAACAACTTAAAACCGATGACTACGAACTACGCTGACAAAGAGCAAAGTGCTTAAACAACAGAGAGCAAATATGAAAATAACAGAGAGAGAGATAGATAGAGAAATAAAAGAGCTATGGAGTTTAATTTTTGTTTGCTTGTATTTTTTACAATACCATCCGTCAATAGTGCATATTTTACACATTGTTTAAATTACTGAATTTGTTTACTTTTTTTCACTCCATTCACTCATATATATTGCATTTTGTTTTTAGTGTAAATAAAAATACTCTTTTTTTGTATTTTCCGTACTTTTTTTTTCAACTTCTTTTTATTTTTTTCTTCTGAGTTTTTTATTTTTTCCATCCATAGTTTTCTTTGTCTTTGATTTCGCTCAACTCTTTGGGCTGCGCGCGTCGTGTTTGCAGTCGTGTGGTACCCCGAACACCTGTATGAGTCATCGTTATTAGCGAATGTCTGTCCGACTGTTTGCCTGCACGTCCGTCCGCCCGCCTGATATTCAGTTGTACTGACTGCGTGCTCATTCAATTCAGACATTTGCGTTTGTTAACCGCAAAACTAGGTACACAAAGACATACAAAAGAAATACGCCAGCTATAGTACGAAGCACCACAACGACAAGAAAAAAAATAAAAGAATCTACCTATATTAGGTACCCCACTGGTGGTTAACACGAGTTTCACAGTAACTCTTTAAATCATTTATGCCATATTTTATGTTTATTTCTTTTCTTATTTAAATTTCTTATATTTTAATTCATATTTTTGCTCTACGCTCTCTTTCGCTCGCTCTTCTGCTACGAGTGTCGGAATTATTCTTTTAGTTGTGCTATTAACTTGTTTTGCTAGCCTTTATAGTTCAGAATGTGTTTTTTACGTTTTTATTTTATTGCCAATATCATTAAAATACACACACACACACATGCTATGTGCTCTCGCTCTCATACACACTCTTTCGCCCACTCGTGCTCTGCTGATCAATGCGTCAAAGAGCACGCATTCTCTTGTCGCCGCTGTGCAATGTTATTAACAGTTTCAGGTTAACAGTTTTTATTTGTCTGTAAGTTGTCTATTTGTGTGATTGTTTTGGTTGAAAACAGAATGTTTGGGCCAGAATAAAAAATAAATTTGGAGCTAGTGTGAATATCTTATTGGATCGTTATGGGTTAATTGTAAAAAAAAAAACAATTTTCAACTAAAAATTAAATTTTCAACTAAAAATTAAATTTTTCAAAAATAAATCAAATTTTTTGCTAAATTTAAATTTGCACTAAAAATTCAATTTTTAACTAAAAGTTCAATTTTTCACTAAAAATTCAATTTTAATTAAAAATAAAATTTTAATAAAAAAATTCAATTTTTAACTAAAAATTAAATTTTTACTAAAAATTCAATTTTCATTAAAAATAGAATTTTTCACTAAAAATTGAATTTTTCATTAAAAATTACATTTGTCACTAGAAATTCAATTTTAATTAAAAATTCAAATTTTCATTAAATATTTAATTTTTAACTAAAAATTCAAATTTTCACTAAAAATTAAATTTTTCACTAAAAATTAAAATTTTCACTAAAAATTAAAATTTTCACTAAAAATTCAATTTTTCATTAAAAATTCAATTTTTCATAAAAAATTCAATATTTCACTAAAAATTCAATTTTTCACTAAAAATTAAAACTTTCACTCAAAATTAAATTTTTCACTAAAAATTAATTTTTTTATTAAAAATTTTATTTCTTATTAAAAATTCAATTTTCACTAAAAAAAAATATTTTGGCCGAAAAAATTTAATTTTTCACTAAATTTTAAAATTTTCACTAAAAATTCCAATTTTCACTAAAAATTCCAATTTTCACTAAAAATTCCAATTTTCACTAAAAATTCATTTTTTTAACTAGAAATTCAATTTTAATTAAAAATGTAAATTTTCACTAAAAATTCAAATTTTCACTAAAAATTAAAATTTTCACTAAAAATTCAATTTTTAACTAAAAATTAAATTTTTAATTAATTGTTTTTACTTTTTCAATTTAATTCCCATCAAAAATTTCAATTTTTCCTAATTCATCTTTATTATTTAATATCCTAAAAGTTGCCTCTCAGCTCTCAATAATATTAGCACTTGACAATGAGCTGCTCTATTGAAAGCTCTTTTTTATTTATTTGTTTTTTTTTTGCCCTCAAGAGCAGTAACACCCCTGCTCTATTCCAATTCATAACGTACTACAACATACTGAAGTATATCGCATCCTCGTACTGCTCAACAAGTGCAACATGTTCGCCATCTTTCAATCAGCTGTCAAATTTATGTCAACGCACTGTCAGCGACGCCATATTTTATGACAGTTCCGAGTATGTGATGCGTATTCGTGAGTGAGCTCATTTTTATGACGTTTCACACATCATTTTCGTTCAATAAACTTGTGCGAGTGCTGCGGTTTTTTTTTATTATTTTTTGGAACTTTTGCGACACGATACGTTTTTTTTTCTGTTTTCTGTTATACAAATAATATTGATTAGTTGCAATTGTTGTTTGTTATTTTTTTATTTTTGTATATTGTTGTTGCTGACAATAAAATATTGTTTGGTAGAGTAATTCGATGCGCCGCTCATTTTAGTTTGTTTCGCTTCGTTTTGTTATTTTTTGGTATTTTTTTATATATATTTTTTGCTTTTCAGCCATAAGCAATATTTATGTAATATTTGAACTTCGAGGTTTTTATTTTTTTTTTTCACACGAGCTGCATGTCAGTTGACGTTTTTAAGTTTAAGCCATTAACCTTGACATTGACACTAAGCGGCACAGAAACCTCTTGCGATTTTGTGTTAGTCTTTTTTTATGTTTGTTGAATGTAGGGATTTTTTTGTTTTTTTTTATTTTGGTTAAATGTAGGTATTTTTTTGTGTTGTTTTTTTAATATTTTTTTGAAACAAATTTATTTGAAAATTCTTCAATAACACTACTCCACAAATGTCCTCTGCCCGCTGGACATTCCTCTGGTCATCCCATACATCAATTCTATATAATTCGTTGGTGCTGATTTTAACTGCTTACTCGCTTTTTTTCTATTTCATACAGTTTTTAGATAATGATTTTCGAAGATAATTAAATAATTTTGTCTCTTTTCGGCCACTTCTTGAAATAAAAAAAATACAGCACTTTAGAAAATAGGCTGTCCAAGAAATTTTAAATGTGTGTTTATTTATAATTGTCAAGACTAATTTTAATATACAACAATATTTTAATATTCCAGTATGGTTTCAAGATTTTTAAATCTAAACTCAAAATATGAAATTTATATAGAACATTTTTGTATGATTTTTCTAATATTTCGGATGTAATCATTAATAAGAAAATTGTTTATGCTTATGCAGAGCATAGTCAAAACTAACGATGAAAATTACTAACTTTTTTTCATCGAATTTAATTTTTGAAATATGCCCAAAAATATATTAATGATATTTGTACTGAAAATATTATTGAAAAGTTCAGTGAAACACTAGCATTTTTCTGAAAAACCTTCGTATTAGTAAAAAAAAACTGAGAATAAGAATAAGCATACAGTAAATACAAAGTATGATATTTCCAGATTTCTGGTAAAAGTATTTTCATTAAAAGAAATGATGACATATAAGAGCACCAAAATTAGGTTCACAGGGCATATTTTAAAAAGTAGAGCATATAGAAAAAAGTTTTTTTATTTTTATAACCAGTTTCGAAAATGATCTGAATAATGATAAATAAAATATCATTAGAATAATATATAAAAAACAAAAAAATAATAATGAAAAAAATGTCTAAAAAAATTTAAGAGTTCCAAGTTTAGTTTCAATTATTTTGAAACCCTATATTAGCATTATTTGGTATATTAAAATTAGTCTTGACAACTAAAAGAAAAATTGCATTTAAAGTTTTTGCAAAACTATTTTCCAACAGTACTATAATTTTTAATTCTAAGTGGTGCGTGAAAATTACTTCTTAAAATTACGATTATAATTTTCTCAAAAATCTTACGTCATAGAACAAAACTGCAAAACTGAAATATAAACATCATACATGTAAAGACAATGTTTTTCACATTCAAACATATATATGTTTGCAAGAACGCCGAAAATTATTCATCCTGAACATAAATATGTTTGAACGAAAACAAAAATAGGTTTGGCTGTTATTATAATAACGTTTGGCAATGCAATAATACTTTTGTCTCCGTAAAGCTTCAAAGATATATGTATTGCCAGCAAAATTATGTTTGGGAGAGCCCTTTTTTTTTGCAGCGTATGAGTATGCAATTATAATCAGCACCAGCGAAGGGTCATGTGAAAAATCGTGATGGGTTGTGTAATTTGTGGAAATATTTCTTTAGAATGTGCCCTTTTTTATAAATTCAAATTTTTAATTGCTCTTTATTTTCAATTCCATATATTAAAAAAAAAAATGCTATACAAATTTTTAAGAATACTATTTATGTTATGAAAACACTAATGAATTTCTTATGTTTTACTCAAAAAAAAAAAAAAAAAATAAAACAAAAAGAAAAAAAAACTTGAAATCAGAAAAATAAATTTCAAAAATTTAATGTCGCTGTCGCGCTTCAGGGCCGGGACGCATGAGGCCCCCGCTTTTTTTTAACGGCTCAATGGACGCAGCCAATTTGGCTGCTGCGTTGAAGCATGTAAAATGCTTTTAAGCGAATACAGCTGATTTAATGATTTATTTACAGATTAAAAAAAAAAAACAAAACAAAAAGAATTACAAAAAAATCTAAAAAAAACAAAATAAAAAGAAAGCAAAAATTGAAATGAAATTTTTAAAATTAAAATCCAAATCAAAGCACTTTTGGCCCACATCCAAAGCAAAAACTATTTAAGTGTAAAATAAAATAAAAGAAAATACGTCGCTTAAATGAATTTGTTCGATTTTTTTCGCTCGTCCAAATGATTGGCAATTATTACATCGACGACACATCTCCTAAATAGCTTTCATTTCACACCGCACTATTCTAAAACCATTCTAATACCACCATACTAAAGAAAACTAGCCGTCACAAAAAAAAATACTAGCTACTACCACATTGGCCTCCTTTAAAGATGGCCAAAAATTGCGATGCACCAGATGTGCAAATTAGATAAACTTTTTGTCATGTTGTATTTCTTCTTGTTTTTAGCCATTTGTTTATAGCTCTTTTTATTAATGTTGTTGCTGTTGCAAAAACATTTGAACTGCAGCTCAATAATTTGCATCGATGCAACGCGCAACGAAAGCAGGTTAAATTGCGCGCATTTCGTTTGAAACGTAACTACATAAAACCTGTTGCCAACAAATGGACCAGATGTTCGTTTTTTTGTTGGCAACATTTAGTGTATTTTTTGTTGTTTTTATTTTTTGATTTTTTTAGTAATATTCTTGTCAAAGTTCAGCAGCAGCACCATCAGCAGTTTTTTGTATTTATAGCGTACAGTAACGAATAGTTGAAAATGTTCGAACAACGTCAGTTGTTTCGGTGTATAAAAATAAATTTAGCATCAAATTGCATTTACAATAAATACACAATTTGCATTTCCAATAAATCCATGCATGAATATACATCATATTGATGAATTCCGTTTTTCAAACCATGATTCATTGTATTGAAGAACGATTCATAATATAGTTACGAAAATTCAGTCTACGGAAAACTGTTCTACAAGTTCCTATCGCTGGATTGTGTACAAAATAAATACACTTATGTTGGTTTAAATTATAACAAATAACTTTATTAATTCACTTTAATAAACAACTTTACTAATAACAAATTCTAACAACTGCTGTATGTCTACTTTTTAACTTGACATTGTTCTCACACGAGACGTACTCGGCAACTTTCCAATCACTACTGAAGTGCTGTGCCTCAGATGCGGCGCCCTTATATACTGCATCAGTTCGACAAGCTTCGACCAGTTTCGAGAATGACGCATGCCAATGGCAGCTCATTCGCACTCATGTGGTTTAATGTACTGATCTTCCATCTCTTTCTCGCAAATTGCTTAGTGCGCTGAATGATATTCCGTCTCTTTCTAACACATTGCTTAGTGCGCTGAATTGTCTTGCGTCTCATTTATTATTGTTGATTGTTTGCACAGTGGAGCAAATTAACTCTATTCGTAACAGTATGGATAACTACAAATCATCAATGTTATGAATTCATTATCAGTTGGATGAATGACCGAAAAAATGTACTTCTCAGTTCTCAAGTAGTTCTTGTATGTTATTTCTTATATAATGCTTGCTCGACATGCTTAAATATTTATTTATAATTACAACTTTAAAATTAATAAAAAGTTTGATATGAAAGAAAAACAATTTTTATATTCGAAAAAAAATCTTAAAAAAAATGTCCCTCAATTAATTCATATTGAAAAAAATATTAAAAACATTAAATTGCAATTCAATGAATGAAGTCATTCGTATGATGAATCTGGTAGTTGATGAAAATATTCATAATATTTATGAATATTGAAGAATTTTTTCTGTGCAGACAAATGTCTTATTTTTCTACATATATTTTTCACAAATTTGAGTTATCAAACAAATTAAGAGAAATCATAAAATAATAGATCTATAATAATAGTTTGGCGCTACAGTCCTGTACAGAACTTCGGCCGAGCTCTCTCACCATTTTGAGCTGTGCGTGTTATATTTGTACTCAAAGTGGTGGGACCTACAGTTTATTGCCGAATCCGAACGGCGGGTGAGAGCTTTTCATAGGCAATGTTTTACTCTCGTAGGTTTGCCATTTACTGACGAGAGGTAGCGCGGTATAGAAAAATGTTTCTATGAAAAGATGTTATTAGCCCTAGTCCAGGCTTGAACCGGGGACCTTTCGACTCGCAGTCCAACGCACTAACCACTGAGCTACCGCGAATTTCATTGGATTTATTTAAAAAAATTGAGAAATCAGATATTAATCTCGAATGATATTCCAAAATACATAGAAAACAGCAACAATTGTCATTTCGTCGGTAATACTGCAATTTAAATAAAATTATAACTACACAATTTTCCACTGAAATTGAGAAAATTAAAAATTACTTTAAGATTTAACATATCAAAATGATTAAATTTTAATTCAAGTTTCGATCTTTTTCTATTTGAAATCGTATACAATTCAAATAGAATTGAGATTTACACACCAAAAAAAATACCATAAAATCAATAGTTTCTTTGCTATTAAAATTAGTCAATATGATAAACTATTATTTTAATAGTTAAATACCATTAAATACTATAAAATACTATTAAATATTATTAAATTATTTTTAAGTTTATTTAAAAATATTTATATTTTGTATACCATTAAATCAATAACTGTTCTAATGATTAATTTCTATAGGATTTTTTTCTGAGTGCAGTTAGAATGTTCTCATTTTTAAATGAGAAATTTAGCAACTTTTATTTAATTTTAAAATTATTTCATTTTAATTGGAATATCTCACTATCTGTCTCAATTTAAAATTTTTAAAAATCAAACTTTGATTTAAAATATTAACAATTTCAAATAGAAATGGTGTATATAAATATATATGATTTTTTTTAAATTTAAATTAAAATTAAACACTATTTTTTAAAATCAGTATAAACCCAAAACCATTTATATTAGTTTATTATTGATTTTTGTATAACGATTTCGGTTTTAAACATAAATTTTAAATAAAAAAACTCTCATTGAAAAAATATGACATCTGAAATATACAATTCATAATTTTTTAGTTATTTTATAATGCTTCGCCATAGCAAGTGGCAAGAAATACTTCTTTGAAAATATTCATAATGAAATTTTCTATAATATTCTCGAAACATATATTCTCGAATAAAACACTTTCAGAACTTAGTTACATCAACCAACACATTGTCGAATTCTAAAGCAAAAAACAAAATTTTGTATTTCGGATTACAACCTAATTAGATTAATTTATTGAGTGTGTGAATATGACTATATTTGCTGTCCGAACCGCAACTCAGTTCAATCAACTAATATATCAACTAACATGTAGAAATTTATAATTTTATTTTATAATGCTTCTCCATACACAGAACAAAATAATCTACGGAAATGTAGCAACCGATATTAATTGCATTCATTAATCAATGCAGCAATGCAATTCACTAATTTAATAAAAACATTTGCTATTCTTCGATAAATCAGCAATTCCGTTTGCTAATATGAATATTTTTGTACGTCAATGCAGCAAATTAATTAGTCGGCGCAAGTTCAGCAATTATATTTGCTAAAACTGCGACTAAATTATTTGCTGCATTGAAGTGAAGTACAAATATTTATAATGGCAAACAGTATTGCTGATTTAACGATGAATAGAAAATGTTTTCATTAAATTAGTGAATTTCATTACTGGATTGATTAATGAATGCAATTAATATCGGTTGCTATATATACGTCGATTATTTTTTTCTGTGTAGCAAGTGACAAGAAATACTTCTTTGAAGATATTCATAATGAAAATCTCTATAATATTCTCAAAGAATTTTGTTATCCCCCCAGCCAACACATTGTCGATTTCTATAGCAAACAAACAAAAGTTAGTATTTCGGATTACAACCTAATTAGATTAATTTAATGAGTGTGTGTATATGACAATATTTGCTGTCCCAACCGCAACTCAGTTCAATCAACTAATGTGTGGAAATATTGTTTTAATCGAATGCATTTGGTTACTACAACTAAGTTTTTCTGTATTCCAAGAGTCAAATTCTCGAACAGCAAAAGATAAAAACAAACTTCAATCGAATTAAAATTTGGAAGCTGCAAAATGCCGGTATAATTTTATTTGTTTCCGCAACCGAATGTGGCATTATGAGCAACGAATTTTTAGACATTTATTTTGAACAGAATTAAATCATTTCATCCAAACTTCCAATGCAAGCATTTTTGTTTTTGTTTTTATCGAATACTAGCAAATTCGAATATATTCATTGTTTTACTCATTTTTATAATATTTATGAATAATAATTAATTAATTATTTATATATTACAAATGTTAAAATCCAAATAATCTAATAAAACATTTCTCTTTCTTTTTTTTAGGTAAGTCCATCACAACATCAAAGATATTAATAATTATTTTAAAGTGAGTCTAATATATATATAAAAAAAAAAATGAAGTAAACGTTAAATAATGCTAACACTTTAGTTTAGTTTAGTTTTTCGTTGCAACAACTTGTTGCCACAAAATTATGAAACCAAATCTAAAAACATTTAATTAAGTTTACACAAAAACGAAGTGTTTTCATTACAAATTCATAGTAATTGCTATTGCTGTTGCTATTGCTACTGATGCGGTTCATATTTGGTAAGTGCGCGTGCGCATTTCATATCGAGCTATGGATGGCAGCCGAACGAACATCTGCAATTGCCACAGCGCGTTGCCTAACAACAAACAACTAGGCTATTATAGTAACAACAATTGCAACTTGTTGCCAACAATCAGATAACAACAACAACAACATAGCAACACAATTATGTAGCTATTACTACTACTATTCATTTCACAAATTATACAATACAATGTATTTGATAAGTTTTTATTCATAATATATAATTAATTATATTAATTAATTATAATAGTCACTACAAATAAGACTACATTTTATTAAAAATCGGAACAAATTCTATAAAATATGAGCGCATGGTTTAAATATTGTTTTTAAAATAAATTTTTTCATAAATATTTAAATGTTTTTTTAATATTAATAAAATCACTACAACATTTGCTATTGAATTTGTAAAAATACCAAAAATATCATATATAAAATTGAAATTTATCATATTCAATTTCTAAACAATCAAATGAAATTGTGATTTTCTATTTCAAATTGAGATAATTTAAAATATAATTATGCTATTCCAATTGAAAATTCGCAATTCGAAATTTGGCAATTTGAAATGGAAAAACTTAATTTATTTTTGAATTTTCTATATGAGATAAAAAATCACACTTTTATTTAGAATTTTACCAATTTTAAATGGCAAATATTATTTTAAATTGAATTTATCTCATTATGAAATCATATTTTCATTTAACATTTTACTAATATTAAATTTTATTAATTTTATAGTTTTTGATTGTATTTAATGGGATTTACATATTAAAATAATAGTTTTATCCTATTGACTAATTTTTATACCAAAAAAAATATCCATTTTATAGTATTTTTTTTTCTGAGTATAGTGGGACTTTTATTAACATTTTTATATAATCTGTTCAATACATATTTTGTTTTATTCATATTTTTAAAATAATTATTTCTTTTATTTTCAAAGAATTAGAAATACCTAAATAAGAAATC
The DNA here is from genome assembly GCA_951804985.1 of Dryomyza anilis. Lineage (NCBI taxonomy): Eukaryota > Metazoa > Arthropoda > Insecta > Diptera > Dryomyzidae > Dryomyza > Dryomyza anilis. The sequence continues at coordinate 100,088,787 of OX638130.1, read as the reverse complement.
TCAATAGCAATGTAAAATTAATAAAGAATCCAATAACAATAAGATTTTCCATTTCAAATTGGAATAGTTTGAAATTCAATTTAGGTTTTCCATTTTGTATTTGAATTGAAAAGCCTATTAGAATTCAATACAATATCCAAAATTTAAATGTTATTTAGTAAAGAGAATTTTAAATAAGTGTATTCCAATTGGAGTATATGGAATAATTACAAATAAAATTCAAATTTGTATTTCAAATTTACAAAATTCCAAAAATTGTTCAAGTAATAATGCTCATGTGATGAGAAAATGAGAAAAAGAACAAGAACCAAATATGATATGTCTTGTTCTTCCTCTTGCAGTTTTTGCAAGAACAAGATGAAGATGGACCTTCCGTTTCAAGCGAAGAGACAAGAACTTCCCAGCAAGAACAATACAACCATGTCTGGTTTTTCTTCATGCATTTGCCTATCATTTGATTATTTATTCTGCCAATTCCTTTTAGAAGTTCCTTGATTTTAAATGAGAAATCATCATTTTACTTGTAATTATTCGATTAATACCAATTGGAATCATTTAATTAGATTTTTTTCCCACTTCGAAACGTTTAAATTTAATTTTCGTACAAGAAATATGATCTGCAAAAAACGTTTAAATTTTGTTTTCAATACTAAAAATCTGCTATACTTTTTGTATTATAAGATTTCTTTATTTATTGAACTTTATTTTTTAAACTAATAAAAACACCTGGAACTAAAAGTATGCTATATTTTGAGTATTAAAGGGTTTTTCAACAGGGACGCTACAAAAGTAGAGCGACAGGGACAGCAAACTACGCCATATTTCTTGCCGTTCTTTTGACATTTCTCTTCAGTAAGGTTTGCAATTTCATGATGGAAAGATATACGAATTCGAATTTCGGTAGTAAATTTTAATAATTTCGACTGGTGGTTGGCTCGTACATCTTTCCATCATGAAATGGCAAACCTTACTGAAGAGAAATGTCAAAATGCCATTGTATTTTTAAATACTAAAAGTAAATAGAACTAAATGTTATTTACTTTATATTTTGTGTATTAACACCAAAAGTATGCAATGATTTTGTATACTCTTTCACTAAATTTCTCACTAATTAAATAAACTATAACTAAAAGTATACTATATTTTGTGTATTAAGTATCACCAAAAGTATGCAATGTTTTTTTTCTTTTCAATATATTTTTTCTAATATATCACTAAATTTGTATTGTATTATTAAAAATCAAATTCATAATTTAATCAAGATATTGCATGTGTTGTTTCCCCCATGAATTTCTATAAATTATAATACAAATGTTTTGTGTGCTGCCTACAAAGTCGAGCAACACCTACAACTAGGCAACATTATATTTTCTAAATGCTCACATAAATCATGCTTTGAGTTATGCAAACATAAATTTAAAATGAAATGCTTAAATAAAGTTGTACTTAGTAATAAAGAAAAATTTGAACATACCCTAATAATAGCTAAATAGGTTATAACGCCTAGAAATTGGCTATAATTTAGTACAATTTATAGTAGCAAAGAAAGATTTAACGGTTTTAAGCATGACATGCATGGTACGCCCACTATATGTTGTATGTGTGTGTGAACAAATATTGCGTGCGGTAAAAATGCACAAAATGCAGGACATGTTTTTGCTAAATATGAATTATACTATTTAAAAATTAATTTTGTTAATTATAAAATTTAACATCTCGCAATAGTAAGTGGCATGATAGCAAACATTGAATTTATATATATTATATTCTTTAATTGCAATTTTAAGATAAATCTGAACAAAATCATTGCTCAGCACTCGATCATGGCCCTGAAAAATTCTATAAGAAAGCAGGGTATTTCTTGTTCTTGCAGCATTGTTCTTATTCTTGCAGAGTCGTTCTTGTTCTTGCATCGACAGATCGATTTTGTTCCACAGGGTCAGTTTTGTTCTTGCTGCAAGGTTTTGTTTTCTTTTTAATTTTAGGAGTTCTGTCCTGTTTTGGCAGCGTCGTTCTTGCTCTTGCAGGGTCGTTCTTGCTTTTGCATCGACAGATCGATTTTGTTCTGCAAGGTCAGTCTTATTCTTGATACAAGGTTCTTGCATTTCTTTTCAATTTTTGGAGTTCTGTGATACAAAGTACATTCTTGCAGCGTAGTTCATGTTCGTGCAGTGTCGTTCTTGTTTTTGCAGCGTTGTTCTTGTTCTTGCAGAGTCGTTCTTGTTATTGCATCGACAGATCGATTTTGTTCTGCAGGGTCAGTCATATTCTTGATACAAGGTTCTTGCACTTCTTTCCAATTTTGGGAGTTCTGTGATACAATTTGAGGAGTTCTCTTATGTTCTGGCAGCGTCGTTCTTGTTCTTGATTATGTTCTACAGGGTCAGTTTTGTTCTTGCTACAAGGTTTTGCATTTCTTTTCAATTTTATGAGTTCTGTCCTGTTCTGGCTGCGTCGTTCTTGTTCTTGCAGAGTCGTTCTTGTTCTTGCATCGACAGATCGATTTTGTTCTGCAGCGTCAGTCTTGTTCTTTATACAAGGATCTTGCATTTCTTTTCAATTTTAGAAGTTCTGTGATATAAAATAAATTCTTGCAGCGTTGATCTTGTTCTTGCAGCGTCGTTCTTGTTCTTGCAGAGTCGTTCTTGCTTTTGCATCGACAGATCGATTTTGTTCTGCAGGGTCAGTCTTATTCTTGAGACAAGGTTCTTCCATTTCTTTTCAATTTTTGGAGTTCTGTGATACAAAGTAAATTCTTGCAGCGTAGTTCTTGTTCTTGCATCGACAGATCGATTTTGTTCTGCAGGGTCAGTCATATTCTTGATACAAGGTTCCTGCACTTCTTTCCAATTTTAGGAGTTCTGTGGTACAATTTGAGGAGTTCTCTTTTGTTCTGGCAGCGTCGTTCTTGTTCTTGATTATGTTCAACAGGGTCAGTTTTGTTCTTGCTGCAAGGTTTTGCATTTCTTTTCAATTTTAGGAGTTCTGTCCTATTCTGGCTGCGTCGTTCTTGTTCTTGCAGAGTCGTTCTTGTTCTTTCATCGACAGATCGATTTTGTTCTGCAGCGTCAGTCTTGTTCTTTATACAAGGTTCTTGCATTTCTTTTCAATTTTAGGAGTTCTGTGATATAAAATAAATTCTTGCAGCGTCGTTCTTGTTCTTGCAGCGTCGTTCTTGTTCTTGCAGAGTCGTTCTTGTTCTTGCATCGACAGATCGATTTTGTTCTGCAGGGTCAGTCTTATTCTTGATGCAAGGTTCTTGCACTTCTTTTCAATTTTTGGAGTTCTGTGATACAAAATAAATTCTTGCTGCGTAGTTCTTGTTCAGGCAGTGTCGTTCTTGTTCTTTCAGTGTCGTTCTTGTTCTTGCAGCGTCGTTCTTGTTCTTGCATCGACAGATCGATTTTGTTCTGCAGGGTCACTCATATTCTTGATACAAGGTTCTTGCACTTTTTTCCAATTTTAGGAGTTGTGTGATACAATTTGAGGAGTTCTCTTTTGTTCTGGCAGCGTCGTTCTTGTTCTTGATTATGTTCTACAGGGTCAGTTTTGTTCTTGCTGCAAGGTTTTGCATTTCTTTTCATTTTTAGGAGTTCTGTCCTGTTCTGGCTGCGTCGTTCTTGTTCTTGCAGAGTCGTTCTTGTTCTTGCATCGACAGATCGATTTTGTTCTGCAGCGTCAGTCTTGTTCTTTATACAAGGTTCTTGCATTTCTTTCCAATTTTAGGAGTTCTGTGATATAAAATCAAATCTTGCAGCGTCCTTCTTGTTCTTGCAGCGTCGTTCTTGTTCTTGCTGAGTCGTTCTTGTTCTTGCATCGACAGATCGATTTTGTTCTGCAGGGTCAGTCTTATTCTTGATACAAGGTTCTTGCACTTCTTTTCAATTTAAATTTTAAATTTTATTCCTATTCACTTTGAAATTATAATAAATGTGAATGAAAAAATCATTAATGATGATGTTCTTGCAAAATTACTTGCAAGGTTAGTCTTCATAATAGGCCTTGTTCTTGCATCGGAAGTTCAATTTGGTTCTTGCAAAAACTGTTTTCTTTTTTGTTATTATTTATAACATAAAATCAATTAGAAATAAAAATTGTTTTAAAAATTCTAAAATTTATTTTAAATTGAATTTCTCAAAGTTCAGCTAGAACTTCACTTTTGATAATTTTTATTTCAACTTTGCTGTGAAAAAAGGCACCGCCATTGAGCTCTACAACATGAACACGGCGAACGAACGTTTGTTGCATCTGCATCTGCTGAAACCGGTTTAAGTTGCTGCGCCACAACACCACGAAACCGGTTGTCACATAAACAGACAGACAGAGAGAGCAAAAGCGCACAGCATCCAGCAGTAGTAGCAGCCGCAACATTTGTTGCGAGTGACTAAATGTTGCTGCTGCTGTTGCTGCAGGAAACGTCAAACGTTGTCCCAGTGGCTGCTGTTTATATCACTCGCAGTAAAGCGCAATAACAAAAAAAAAAAACAAACAAAAATAAAAAAATATAACAAAAATATGAAAATACAACAAAACAAACAACTCCAACGTAACAAACAGACGTAATGAAATCAACAACGCAGCATAACGCAACTCAGCAAATGCTGCCGCAGCAACTGAACTGAACGCAAAACCTTTTAATAAAACGTGTGCAACTGACATGAACGCAGTGATTTTTTTATATTTTTTTTGTTTTTTCATTTGCTCACTCACTAAGTCACTTTTTCACTCACTCACTCGCACCTGCAACATGTACCATGTTGCTGGCGCTGCAACAGTCAAATCAATGCAACTGCATGGACGTCAAAATGGGTATACAGAAAAAATATTGCTACATTAGCAAACATCGTTAATTGATACAATAGATTTAGGCTAACTAACTTAATACATATAACATGGAGTTTGCTAAATATATAAAAAAATGTTTAATTATTTTATTAATCGCCGGCCTCAGCAGTCCAGAGGTAGCGCGCTGGACTTGCATTCTGAAGGTCTCGGGTTCGAATCCCGGCTTGGGCATGGGCGCTCGTGGTGATATTAACCACAAAATTGTAGGGAATAGATTTCACAGTACAATGGATATAGTCTGTCTGAGTGCTGTGGATCTTAGTAGATATTCCAAAAAAAAAAAAACTGTTAGTAAGTAGTAGTTTGTTAAAATAGCAAACTTTTTTTGCAACTTCAATTAATGATTGTAATTAATATAATATATCATTTTAAGTTAATATAGCAAACAGTTTTGCTAAAATTATAAAAATTGACAATTGTTAGCAATTAAATTGTTCGTTAATATAGCAAATATTATTGTCATTTAATAATTATAGTAGTTTTATAGTAGTATTGTTAAAATCAATATTTTCATTTGTAAATTTAACGGAACCTTTTGTTGATTTAGCAAATATATAATTATATTAATGACAAGCTTTTTTTGTTTGCTGTAAATTCTTTAGGAAATTATTGTTTTATTTACAAATATTTTTTTGTTACATTTACAAAAAAATATTTTTGCAATTTTATGATATTTATATGCAATTTTTAGAAAACGCATAATATTTACAAAAAAATCATTTAAATTATTTTTTCATAAATACAGCAAATCTATTTTGCTGCATGTATTAAAAAAACATATAATTTTGAAATAATTTCCCATTTGTACAAAATATTTGTTATATTTACAAAACCAGTTTGTTAAAATTACAATTTTTTTTATTATATTTACAAAAATAAAAAAAATAAAAAAATTTATATAAATTTTTTAATCTGTAAAAGCCACCCAGTGCGAGACGTGAGACGCATATCCAGATGTGCATAAAAGATCAACGACAAACTATGACGACAAACACAACAACATTTGCTGCCAGATTTGCAACAACAATATAGGCTCCAACAATCACAGTGAAACTAGTTTCGCAACAGACGCGCTTCGTTCGTGCTGCTTAAAAGGGGCGCCGCCTTCTTAGTCTCCAACTCTACCTCAAACCAGATTTTAAACGGTCGCTGATCCTTTCTTGGAGGTGCAACTCTTTTTCTGCGGTTTCAGCGCTCTTTTGTTAAGCCTTTCAAAAGGCAAAAGGTTTTTTTTTTAATTTTTCCTTTTTATATTTTGTCGTCGTCTTCTCTCGACTATGTATGAGGACTTTGTAAATTTATTTTTTTTGTGTTGCCTGCTGATCTTTTCGAAATGGTTATGAGTCATACGCGCGCCGATCGTGGTTCACAGATCGAAAGGCAACAAAAGTGAGTTGAAGGTTTTTGTTTCTTTCTAGGAAATGTAATAAAGTTGTTATAAAAAGTTGCTTTGATCATTTTGATCTTGTGCCTATAAATGAAAGTGCCGATCATGCCAGAAGTCATCTTCGTTAACACTAAGCCATATTGTATCTATTAGGATTTGTATTTTAGTTTTCACACGATTTAAAGATTTATTTTTGAATTATTTAATTGTAATACAATATTTCATAAGAAAAATTTTATTTGAATTGATCTAGTGAAAATATTAATTTTAAGTAAAAAATTGAATTTTTAGTGAAAAACTGAATTTTAAGTGGAAAATTGAATTAATTGTTAAAAATTAAATTTTTAGTTAAAAATTGAATTTTTAGTGAAAAATTAAATTTTTAGTGAAAAATTAAATTTTTAGTGAAAAATTAAATTTTTAGTGAAATATTAAATTTTTAGTGAAAAATTAAATTTTTTAGTGAAAAATTAAATTTTTAGTGAAAAATTAAATTTTTAGTAAAAAATTAATTTATTTGGAAAATTTTAATTTTCAGTTAGAAATAAATTTTTAGTTAATAAGTGAATTTTTACTTAAAAATTGAATTTTTAGTGAAAAATTAAATTTTAGTTAAAAATTTAAATTTAGTTAAAATTTGAATTTTTAGTGAAAAATTGAATTTTTAGTGAAAAATTTAATTTTTAGGTAAAAATTGAACTTTTAGTGAAAAATTGAACTTTTAGTGAAAAATTGATTTTAGTAAAATATTAAATTTTTTGTGAAAAATTTAATTTTAGAGAAAAATGGAATTTTGAGTGAAAAATTAAATTTTAGTTAAAAATTTAAATTTAGTTAAAAATTGAATTTTTAGTGAAAATTGAATTTTTAGTAAAAAATTGAACTTTTAGTAAAAAATTGAACTTTAAGTGAAAAATTGAATTTTTAGTGAAAAATTGATTTTTAGTGAAATATTAAATTTTTGGTGAAAAATTGAATTTATAGTGAAAATTTGAATTTATAGTGTAAAATTGAAATTTTAGTGAAAATTTTAATTTTTAGTGAAAATTTTAATTTTTAGTGAAAAATTGAATTTTTAGTGAAAGTTTTAATTTTTAGTGAAAAAATTTAATTTTTAGTGAAAAATTTAATTTTTAGTGAAAATTTTAATTTTTAGTGAAAATTTTAATTTTTAGTGAAAATTTTAATTTTGAAAAATTTAATTTTTAGTGAAAAATTTAATTTTAGAGAAAAATGGAATTTTGAGTGAAAAATTGAGTTTTTAGTGAAAAATTGAAATTTTTAGTGAAAATTGAATTTTTAGTGAAAAATTGAATTTTTAGTGAAAAATTGAATTTTTAGTGAAAAATTGAATTTTTAGTGAAAAATTGAATTTTTAGTGAAAATTTTAATTTTTTAGTGAAAGTTTTAATTTTTAGTGAAAAATTTAATTTTTAGTGAAAAATTTAATTTTTAGTGAAAAATTTAATTTTTAGTGAAAAATTTAATTTTTAGTGAAAAATTTAATTTTTTAGTGAAAAATTGAATTTTTAGTGAAAAATTGAATTTTAAGTGAAAAATTGAATTTTTAGTGATAAATTGAATTTTAAGCGAAATTTGAATCTTTAGTGAAAAATTAAATTTTTTGTGAAAAATTGAATTTGTAGTAAAAAATTGAATTTTTAATAAAAAATTGAATTTTTAATGAAAAATTAAATTTTGAATGAAACATTTTTTTAAATATTTAATTATTATTTTGTTTGTCTACCACCAGTCAAGCATTAACTCTAAAGAGGTTGCTGGTACCTTTAACCACCAAACGCTTGGTTACATATTTCGCCTTCACGCGGCCATTGACACCCTACACTACAAAAATAAGAAAAACTAAAAAAAAAAAAATCGTCACGGACTATTTTTCATTTAACAACTGCACAACTTTTCATGATAAGTAAAGTAAAACGAAAACGCACAACGTCCTTTGGCGGTCGCAGTGACTGGAACCAACCAACAAACCAACCAAGGGATCCTGCCATCCGTTCTTCCGCCGAAGGACAGACACGTACGAACAAAACAAAAACTCAACATATGGAAGGAACCCAGTATGGTAAATGGTACGGTGTAAATTGTATTGATATCAAAAATGTATAGTTGTAGTTGTCGTTTTTATGCAGCATTGCAATGTTGCATGGAATTCGAAAAATGCGTATCAGCAGCCGTTATCCTTGCAAGGTCCTTTTCAATGCTTTGCACCATATATACACTATGTAGAAATAATAATAACCAGCAACATGCGAGTATTTCGCGGAACGGAAGCATTGCAAGAAACGACATCAACTGCAACAACAACCCCTAAATCCTATAAATTCCATAAAGTGCACGAGTTATACACGCAGCAGTCTCTCTGTAACAGACTGAGTGACTGGCTGAATAAAAAAAAAATAAAAGAAAATAAATAAATGAAAGAGTGAAAATCATTTATGTGTAACTGATTTCAAGCCAGTGTTATTATTTTATTTTTTGCAACCCCTTTAAATTTGGAAGTTTGGCACTACATTTGCATAGTTAATATCCGTAGAATGCATAGAAAATAATTATTATTTGATGTTTTTTCATGTTTTGTTGAAGGTGTAGCTGTTTTCACAACTAACAATGCAAACTTTTTCTCATATTTGTAATCAAAATATACTCCACAAATGCATCTCCATTAACTTCATAAAAAAAGTTTTGGCTAAATTATATTATTTTTAGTATTCTGTTTGGGAATTAATTACTCTATAATTAACTTTATTAGAAATTGTATAAATATAGTTTTAGACACATTTGGTTTTGATTTATTGTGTAAATTGATGTTGTTCAATTAAAAAATTAGTATAAAATGAATTAAAAATTTTGTTAAGTTTGTATAACTAATCAACATAAGTAATCCTTTAAATAAGAAAATAATTTTTGATTTTTGGAATTTTTATTTTAATTATGAGATGTATAAAATGCTATTTTTTTTAATTTGATAATTACTGAACCGTATAAAATGAATTGACAAATTTGGTTGACTTTGTATAACTAATCAACATAAGTAATCCTTAAAATAAGAATCCAATTTTTGATTTTTGGAATTTTGATTTTAACTATGAGACGTATAAAAATGCTATTTTTTTTTAATTTGATTGCAATTTTATGAAAAAAACCTTCTTTTAATCCAATTGATGTTCCATGTGATATATTGTATGAAACTTATTCTATTTTATGCATTTTTATTTGTGTGTGTATGAGTCATTCCACATCAAATCGAGCAAAAAAATAGTACAATTTTAGATTTTTCCTCTTAGATTTCATTGAAATTTGGGCCACCGAAAAAGGATATCGAGATTTGCATCCCGTGACGAAATTTTTGGCAAGGTGGAGGTAGTTTAGAATAATTTTTTCGAAAGATTTACAAGCAGTGTGTTTTCTGCCAGTTCCCAAAATATCCAAAAAACTTTACAATCTGCTATACACTTCCCAAAATATTCCATTTATCTGTTTTTTTGCCAGACATATGCCCGAAATAATCCTAAAATATTACAGAAACTTTGGCTCGGGATAATCCATTATTTTTATTGTTCGGACTACTATTTTCAGAGATAAAGTAGTTCAAAGTTACAAAAAATGGACCAAAAATCACTTTTGAATGGTTGTTTGAACGCGAAATGCTAGAAACTCTATTGAGGTCTTATTTTGAACAAGCTTTTTCAAAGACTAAGCCGTAACTTCTAAACTTGAACATATGGGTAGTCGTCTGTGTACTTGTAATGTAATGTAATGTCATTAAAAAGGACCCTTTTAAAAATTCTGAAAAAATATTATAAACTTTGGTCTTTTTATTATAAATGTGCTTGCCAAATTTTAAGTAATTTTATGGCATCATATTTAAAAAATAAAAAAAAATCCCATGTTTTGATGTATTTATTTTATTGAAAATTTTTAAAATATATCTCATACATATATCTCAAAAACTTGTTGCAACTTTTACCGAAGAAAAAAAAATGTTTTTTTCAATACTAAAAATTATCAAAATATGGAATTTTTTTTTTAAATATGATGCCATCAGATTACTATCTTGAAATTTGTCATGCACATTTCTAATAACGCCGATTTGGTGAAGAAAAACGTATTTTAGATTCAATATCAGTGAAATAAATTACTCCAAAACCTTTACCTAATTGGAAGAAGGTTAATTAATTTCAACATCTGTTTCACTTTGTAGGTTTTTCAATTAAATCCAACCTAATATTGCTAATTTTAACATTATATATCCTTACGGGAAACAGGTGTCAATTGCTCTAATATTACATATCACGTGACTGGTCACTGTTCTAGTTCAAATCTATGCAGGGAGGAGACAATTCGTAATCATTATACAGGTTCTGTGATCGGTACAATTAATTCCGACTAAGGACAGTATCTTGAAGACCAGTTCTGTGATAAGTCTTAAAGGTCGGCATGAGGTGTTTTTCATCCCTTCCTGAATCAACGGCAAAAAAAGGCAGAACTAGAACCGGTTAACTATCTCCGTGGAACCAGTCACGTGCTTACTCTAGTATCAGTTCGTTTCCCCGTAGGGTGGTGTGTACAAGATCTTGTCCCTCGCTGCGGAAAATGACATCAATCACGACAAGGGCATCAATGATAAATCAAAGATAAATCAATCATATAAAAAATACCGGCTTTGTCATACATTCAGAAAAAATACTATAAAATCGATTGTTTTTTTGCTATTAAAATTAGTCAATAACAGATGATCCGTAGGCAGGGGAGCGGGTTGTAGGGGTTTTGAAGGGATTTTTTTAGTATTCTCTATAATTAAATATGAAAAATAGTTTTTAAGTTCTTGTTAATAAAATTCGATTTGAAATAATTATTAGACATCATATCGTAACTATCATGGCAAAGGGGCGAATGTGCAATTTTTGACATTTGCGTTTTTTTACATTTTTGAATGTAGTTTATCCTCAAGTATGCTGTGCCAAAATCGCGTGTCATTTTGTTGGATATTTCTAGCCACAAAAGACAAAACCAAAAGAGCGAATTTGAAAAATTGAAAATCTTGGCATAACTTTTTATTGGTATAAGATTAGATTGTGGTGTTAAGGCATTTCTTGTTTTTTTTCAAAGCACCTATGGATCTGCATCATTATTTAAAAATATTTTGCCAAACATTTTTTCCTGCAAATAACAAATGGCAAATTAATGTTTGACAAAATATTTTTAATTAACGATGCATATCGATAGGTGCTTTAAAAACAAACTAAAAATGCCTTTACATTACTATTTTATCTTGTACCATTAAAGAGTTATAGCAAAAAATGAAAAGATTCACCCTTTTGGCATGACAAGATTTTCAATTTTTCCAATTTCTTCGTTTTTTGCTATAATATTTTATTGGTGCAATATATAATATATTAAATTTTGGTTTTTAAAGCACCTATCGAACTGCATCATTATTTAAAAATATTTTGCCAAACATTTTTTCCTGCAAATAACAAATGGCAAATTAATGTTTGACAAAATATTTTTAATAAGTGATGCAGATCTATAGGTGCTTTAAAAACAAACAATTAATGCCTAAACATTACTATTTTATCTTGCGCTTATAAAAAGTTATATCATAAAAAACAAAAATATTTGCTTTTTGATCAGGATATAGCCACACAAAATCCGTATTTATAATTCAGTCGGTTGTCCAAATCTAAAGATATTTTATATACGTGATAATAATTGACGAATAAACTAAAATAACTGAAAAGAAAATAAAGAAAATATAAATTTTTCTAATTTTTAAAGCACTTCAAACTTTAAAATTTGATTTCCCAACATTTTTAAAAATGCCCATTCGCCCCTTTGGCATGACAGTGACGAATCATATTAGACATTATTTTAAATTTATATTTTTACAAATTCATATTAAATATGTAAGATATGCAAGAAAAATAAAATCGGTACTATATCAAAATTTATTGTTCTATTCAGGGACTAAAATCCTATGGATTATTGGTGTCAGATCTGGTTTCAAGATGTTTAAAACAGCGGTTTCGGTTCTGATTCCGGTTCCAACTAAATATATTAAATGTGTTCTGATTCAGGTGCCCTATATAAAAAATATAAATTAATATTTTATAAGTTTCAAATGATTCGATTAAGACTATTTTTAATGTTATTTCATTTTTGGATTCTTGTATCCTGTCGATATTTGGTGCGGATCGGTCGATCCTATCCCAAATTATAACCAAAAATGTTCAGGGACTGGTTGCTTTGGTGCTAGTTCAGTGATCGGTTAAGTAGGGACGCCTTTTATGACCCGCACCATTGATAACGGTCACAAAACCCTAAAAATGTTAGCAATTATAAAAATATTAAAAAAATTAGTTTAGACATTTTAAAGAAAAATAACGTTTAATGTTTTTGGAACAAAATTGTTTTGAAAATAAATATATTTTTTTATATTCTAACAAGTGTCTGAAAGGGGCCTAACATTTCGAATGCATTTTTTTTTCATTTTACACAAGAGAAATTCTGAGTATACAGGTTAAATAAGCACCCACGAATTATACAGAATTGATGTATGGGATGTCCATAAGAAAAAATCGTGTTGAGTAGTATTATCGTGAAATTGTTTATATGGTTTATATGCTATGTAGGAGAAGAAGTAGTACTTGCAAATGCTTGCATCGGACGCATACTACATTAAAAATTCATAACCCACTAATTAGTAATAGCGCCGTAGGGACTCCTCCTGTGTGCCGGACAATCGTGAGCAGGATGTCTCAAAGGACAATAGATTAAAAATGCGGCAACGCTGTGTGCGCAAACCACGAAGTAGAAAATGTTTCTCGATAGATAGTGATTATTACAACAACAACCAAAAACAATTGTGGTAAAGCTATTAATTTCGATTTTGCGGTTATTAGCGAAGAAGGACAATGCAAAACGACAAAAAAACTCACACACACACCAAACTGTGAGTGACCCAAAGGATATCGAAGAAGAAGGTGGCGGACGAAGGGTGCTGTCTCTGCGAAGGACACTTGGGATATTGAGTTAAGCTTTCCCAGGCTTGTAATATTTAATGACTAGCATTATGTTGTTGTCTCACACATGTACAATACAAACACAATCAAATACACACACACACAGAGACACAAGCACACACACACACACAGAAAAGGCTTCATTTACGCGGTTTATATGGTTTACCTGGTATTGACGTGAATTGGCGTGTGTTGCTTATTTGCGGTGCTCAACCTAATTATTATTGTAAACTATTGATGTTGGCAACAAGCTGGTCGTTGTTGTAGTAATTGTTGTAGTGGTTGCTGGTTTTAGCTGCGGTTGCTGTTATTACTACTAATAAAGGTCCTTAGCGCACTCGATTTAATGAAGTAGTTTTCTTGCATAAATGCTATATATAGTACCTACGTTGTATCCATTATGCGACCTTTTATTTAAAGTACTAGTTCTTCGTATTATCCTCCCAACACCCGCCTCATTCTCATCCACCCCATTGCATTGCGTATAAATTATGCATAACGCGCATTTTTCGCATTTAGTTGCCATGAGTTGCACCTGCTTAACTAGCGGAAATTATTATATCCCATATGTTCCATGGGTTACTTCTATTTGTTATTGGCTCATTGGGCCGTATATTAACCCTTTGAACGACACCATGAGTTTGAAGTTGCCGGAAATGCTTCCGTATTATTGCGTGCATTTAACTATTTTGCAAATATTATTCATAATTACTATTCTGAGCAATTCAAATTTTGTAAAATATTTTTTTTACTATAATTTTCACTAAATTTAAAATTTTCACTAAAATTCTATTTTTCACTAAAAATTCAATTTTTCACTAAAAATTCAATTTTTCACTAAAAATTCAATTTTTCACTAAAAATTAAATTTTTCACTGAAAATTCAATTTTTCACTAAAAATTCAATTTTTCACTAAAAATTCAATTTTTCACTAAAAATTCAATTTTTCACTAAAAATTCAATTTTTCACTAAAAATTCAATTTTTCACTAAAAATTCAATTTTTCACTAAAAATTCAATTTTTCACTAAAAATTCAATTTTTCACTAAAAATTCAATTTTTCACTAAAAATTCAATTTTTCACTAAAAATTCAATTTTTCACTAAAAATTCAATTTTTCACTAAAAATTCAATTTTTCACTAAAAATTCAATTTTTCACTAAAAATTCAATTTTTCACTAAAAATTCAATTTTTCACTAAAAATTCAATTTTTCACTAAAAATTCAATTTTTCACTTAAAATTCAATTTTTCACTAAAAATTCAATTTTTCACTAAAAATTCAATTTTTCACTAAAAATTCAATTTTTCACTAAAAATTCAATTTTTCACTAAAAATTCAATTTTTCACTAAAAATTAAATTTTTCACTAAAAATTCAATTTTTCACTAAAAATTAAATTTTTCACTAAAAATTCAATTTTTCACTAAAAATTCAATTTTTCACTAAAAATTCAATTTTTCACTAAAAATTCAATTTTTCACTAAAAATTCAATTTTTCACTAAAAATTCAATTTTTCACTAAAAATTCAATTTTTCACTAAAAATTCAATTTTTCACTAAAAATTCAATTTTTCACTAAAAATTCAATTTTTCACTAAAAATTCAATTTTTCACTAAAAATTCAATTTTTAACTAAAAATTCAATTTTTCACTAAAAATTCAATTTTTCACTAAAAATTCAATTTTTCACTAAAAATTCAATTTTTCACTAAAAATTCAATTTTTCACTAAAAATTCAATTTTTCACTAAAAATTCAATTTTTCACTAAAAATTAAATTTTTCACTAAAAATTCAATTTTTCACTAAAAATTCAATTTTTCACTAAAATTCAATTTTGCACTAAAAATTTAAATGTTCACTAATTTTTTACTAAAAATTAAATTTTTCACTAAAAATTCAATTTATCACAAAAAATTCAATTTTTCACTAATAATTCAAATTTTCACTAAAAATTAAATTTTTCACTAAAAATTCAATTTTTCACTATATATTCAATTTTTCACTATATATTCAATTTTTCACTAAAAATTAAATTTTTCACTAAAAATTCAATTTTGCACTAAAAATTGAAATTTTCACTAAAAATTGAAATTTTCACTAAAAATTGAAATTTTCACTAAAAATTGAAATTTTCACTAAAAATTCAAATTTTATATAAAAATTCATACAATTTTTAAATTTAATTTTCACTAAAAATTTAATTTTTCAATAAAATTCAATTTTTTAATATAAAATAAATTTTTTACTAAAAATTAAATTTTTTACTAAAAATTAATTTTTTTTTATAAAAATTAAAATTTTCAATATAAATTCAATTTTTCACTAAAAATTCAATTAAATAAATGTTTACGTAGTTATTTTTTTCACTTTAACCCACTACAAAGTGCATTGACCTCACGTATAAAAATATAACTAGGAAAAAAGCAAAGTATGAAATTGAAGAAAATTTTAAACAAAAACCCATTAGTGAAAAACTCTACCTTTATTAAGATGAAGAAAAAATCAACCTACAGCCAAAAATTCCTATTACTACCTCTGCCGGAACTCGACATAATAATCAACCCCTATAAATATGGAACGCGCGGTACATGTTAAAATTCCTCATATTACCTCATACACGACGATGAATGGCATCCCTAGTTTTGCGATTTCTAATTAGAGTTTTGCTTTTTTTTTTGTTGGATGGTTCTGAACGAAATGAAGCAAATCGCAAATATTAATGAAACAAATGCATCTGCAGCTGAACACAGAGAACCACAAAGAAATTTTTGTTGAAATCGTCAATTGGAATTTTTATTAAGTGAATTTTTGTAAAGGCTGTCGGCCGACCGGTCGGTCGATCGGTCGACTACGGCTCTAACTCGGTACCGGCGCACGGGGCGCTTGAGCAACGCCAGCAGAAGCAGCTGAAACATGCAGTAAATACGAGGCAGTAAATAAATTTTCGTTAATCAAAAAGTGAGAATAGAGCGGAGCAGAACAGAATAAAAAGAAAGGGAAGAAGAAAGGTATACGATAGACAGACGTATCGTATGCAACCCTCAGGGGCAGCAGTTGTTCATAATTTGGATGTTTTAGTTGTTATTATTGTTGTTGTTGTTATCCTGCAACTGCTGCCTTGGCCATTACCCTCCTCACTACCTGTGCGCTATGCGAGAGTTCCATATCATTTTCGTCGTGCAACAACATTTATTATTGAGTTCTGGAACAATATGAGGAGGGTTGTTGTTGTTGCTGCTGTTGTTTTTGGTTGATATGAATGTGAAAAATGAAAAACAGCGAAATATTTTTGAAAAATTCCAAACATTCCAGAAGAAAACTCAAAACAAATGCCACTCATTTGGGTTTGTGTTCTTTTGATGTTGATGCTTTTGGCCAGGCCAGCCTGAGTTTGTTTTAGCCAGGATTTTGTACGTTCTTTTAAAAAGTACTATTTTTTAAAATATTTAATTAAGTAGTGTTTTTTGAGTTTAAAAAGTATTTTGCACATTTTAAAGTTTTTAATTTTTACATTTTTATCATTAATTCCTGCAATTTAAAAATCATACTCAAGATTTAAATGCTTTGAATTTCATTTTGACTCTTGCATTTTAATTAAGAGAAAACAATGTAATGAATGTGGATTTTGTGGTTTTGAAATATTTTGCGTTATTTAAAAAGCTTCTGTAGCTGAACTACACTCTTTAAAATAACATATTTTATATATTTTTAAGTTGTAGAGTAGAATAAAAAATAATGCTCAAGCTTTAAATGCTTTGAAATTCATTTTGACTGAAGTATTTTGACTCAATGCCCTTTTTAATAAAAAAAAGAATGTAATATTGTGATATTGAAATATGTTGCATTATTTAAAGAGCTTCTGTAGCTGATCTACAGTCATCAGAATTATATATTTTATATATTTTTAGGTTGTAAAGAGCATTTTTTTTTGTATAAAATGCGATTTAAAAATAATGCTCAAGCTTTAAATGTTTTTAAATTAACTTTGACTCTTGCATTTTGACTCAATGCTCTTTTTAATAAAACAAAATAATGTAATAAATGTGGATTTTGTGATATTGAAATATTTGGCGTTGTTCAAAGACCTTCTGTAGCTGATCTACAGTCATCCGAATTATATATTTTATATATTTTTAGGTTGTAAAGAGCATTTTTTTGTATAAAATAATGCTCAAGCTTTAAATGCTTTGAAAGCACTGAAGCATTCTAACTCAATGTTCTTTTTAATAAAAAAAAATTAATGTAATAAATGTGGAATTTGTCGTATTGAAACATTTTGCGTACTGTAAGAGCTTCTGTAGCTGATCTATAGATTTCAAAATACATATTTTATACATTTTTAAGCTGTAAAGAGCATTTTTTTTTGGTAATGTTTTCGTGCATATATTTTTATTAATTAGAACTTTTAATAGAACTTTTGAAGTTAAAAAGTATTTTTCACAAATTTAATGAATTTTAAACATTCATTTCAGATATGTTAAAATTGTGATTCATTCTGTAAATACTCTTAAATTCATTTTTGTTCATTTAAAATGTATTTTTTTAACTTGAGAAAAATAATGTATTGAGAATGGGTTATATGTTAAAGCAATAATAATAATAATAATAATAATAGTTTGGCGCTACAGTTCTGTATAGAACTTCGGCCGAGCTCTCTCACCATTTTGAGCTGTGCGTGTTATATTTGTACTGAAAGTGGTGGGACCTACAGTTTATTGCCGAATCCGAACGGCGGGTGAGAGCTTTTTCATAGGCAATGGTTTTACTCTCGTAGGTTTGCCATTTACTGACGAGAGGTAGCGCGGTATAGAAAAATGTTTCTATGAAAAGATGTTGTTAGCCCCAGTCCAGGTTTGAACCGGGGACCTTTCGGCTCGCAGTCCAACGCACTAACCACTGAGCTACCGCGGCTACAAAAGCAATATTTTGCATAAATTTAGAATCTTTTTGTATCTATTCTTCTATATAAATTTTATGTTTTAAAGAGCATTTTCTATAAAGTGATTTTTTTTAGTGTTGATGAATATGCTCTTCAAAACTTTTTATACTAAATAGTACTAAATTTCTTTAAAGTAATTAATTAGTATTGTTTGTTTTATTTATTATTTTTTTGGGTTAAGAGTATTTTCTAATTGTTCTTAATATTAACTCCTGAAATCTTAATGCTTAATGCTCTTACATTCATTTTGTATTATATAAATACATTTTTTTTTTAATAAAGTACTAACAAAAATGTACTTAAAGTCGATTTTGAGGTAAAGAAAAATTTAAAATAATATTTAGAGCTTTTTGTGTCTATTCCTGTTTTTAAAATGAAATGTTCTATATAGTTCCTTTTAAATACAATATTATATTGCAAGGATTAGAATATATTATATAATGATTCTTGTTTTAGACATTTTATCACTCATTCATTATCATTTAAAACGTGAGCAAACAGTTTATTCGAATTTTGCTCTAAATGCAAATGTTATTTATAGTGTATACTTCTATTACTTTTTGTTAAATAATTGAAATATATTTTAAATAAGTACTAATTATTTTGTAAAAGAATGTATTACTTATAATTTATTTTAAAATCTTTTGAATTTTGCTCTCATTGCAAATGCTTCGCAATATTTTAATATTGAAAAATTTTTGTAGAGTATTTTGCAATATTTAAATGCAAAAAGTACCTACTAAATATAAATGTAAAATGGTTTAATTAAAATCATATATGTGAATATTTCATAGAATTTTGATTTTCTAAATGTTTCCAGTTTTTTTTTTCAATTCAAATGTAAAAGTAAGGGACACCTTTTGATGTTCTTCCAAAACAATGACATTTCATTTTTTTTTAATTCTTTTGAAAGGTATACCATAGACTGTTTCATGATTTAACTTTTGGCATTAACAGAATATCATTTATATGCCTTTTAATTACATCCGGAGCGATATTTCAAAACAATTCAATTTCGAACTTATTGAAATATTTTGTAAAGTGTGTAAAGTGGGAAACTTCAAAAATTTTATTTTAATTGCTATTTTAATCTTTCTTTTTCATTTGATTTTTTATTTGTTGATAACCTTAGATAAAAAAGTTGATGTTGAGAATCACTTGACAATTGTTTTTATTTGTCTTAGTACAAAAACATGTCTAATAATAGGAATTTCCCACATTACCCCATGTCCCACTTTACCCCAAATTCCCCTTTGAATGAGTTTTAGAGTTTGAAATTAAATCATTTGTTCAGATTTACAAAAATTTGAAGCATTTGCTCTTATACCATTCAATCTGCGATGCACTTCAGCGCTTTTCTTATATTTTTATTTAGTTTTTTTTTTTAAATCAAAATTTGTGTATAAAACTATTTCAAAATATGCAAAACAATAGTACTATTAATTTTTTAATGTCGATATATCAGTCGAGCTTTAAATACTCTCAGATTTATTATTCATCACCATGTATTATCAAAATCGTACAACGTAACGGAGGTCATACATTAATGAGTTGACTTTATTTTTTAAACAGTCTACATTTTTTTTATAAAACACAAAATTCCAAATTATTTTTCTATATTAAGCACAGTTTTATCAAATTTCAAAAATTCTTTAATACGAATTCATCAAAAAATTCACCAAAAATGTCACTCAATTCTGCCAATGCTCTCCAACTGTAATCACTTCATTCGATTCGCTCAATTTTCTCAAATTAGACGAACGAACGCACACACACAGACACACACTCAAGCACTCAATTTGAGCACACAGCCACTCAACTCATGCGACACACATTGAGGGTGAGCATTTGAGTTGGTGTCGTTGTTGTTAGAATGTAGTATTCTCCCTTTTGATCCCCTTCTTGTGTTTGGTTTGTGCCCTGTAAATTTTTCAAATAGTTGCGTTTTTGAACTCTAAAAGTGCGGTCGGTCGAGGTCAGCGGACGACAGTGCGTTATGTGCGTGAGCGTTTAAAACAAAAACAAAAAGCTTCAATAAAAAAAAAGAAACATTCGTAGACAAGTGACATAGTTAAAAACGTATTAAAAATTTACTATAAAAAAGCTTTTAAGGGCTTAACAAAAATAATTTAAGAAAAACAATCCTTTTGCCACATTAAACACCTACCTTAACTACCCTAAAAAATCGTCGTCATCATCATTGCCATCATCATCACCGTTACCTCAAACAATAGCGTCGAAGGCAGCAGCTGCTGCTACCTTTGTTTGTTTGTTGTCGTTGGATTTCGTACTGTTTGCACCTTTGATTATTACCATTCCCATTAGTGAGGCATATAGTGTTCAATTCCAGATGTCTGTGAGAAAATCATACTGGCTTCTATAAATTTCCCAAAAGCCTAAAGTGTTTGTGTTTCTTATATTTGTCAAACAATTGTCAGTTATTTGGCGTCAACATTTTTCTCAAAAGTGAAATAAACGGCCACAACGTGGCGCCGCTATCGAAAAATTTGGATTACCTGGAGGAGTTCCGGGCGCTGGGCGGTGAGTAGTATTTATGTACAAATGTTCATAAAAGTTAAGGCATTTATGAAGTCCTTTAAATTAATCTTTGGAAATAATGAAATTTTTTTCAAATAATATTTAAAAATGTTTTCGGAAATATCAAACGAAATTAGAATAGAATGTTTGCTTTTTCATTTTTTTTTACTCTACAACTCTATTTCGAGGAATATTTAACTGGGATTGGAGCACCAAAAAAATGTATCTATAGATGAAATTTTAAATATGCTGGAAATTTGAAAAGAAAATCGAAAAGTACGATTATTTTCCTCTTCCTTAGTAGAAATTGCACTAGGGTCATGCTCCTCGAGAACTGACTATTGTATTTACAAATATGTTCTGGTCATGATTATGTGTTTCTTAATTGGGAGAACGTCTACTAGAGTTGAGAAAGAATTAAATTTTTAACATCTAATATAAATTTAATTTGTTGACAATGTTTTAAGACACACTATTCGAAATCGTGTTCGATTCCCGTTGATTGGAATTCAAATCATTATAAATTCACCTAAGAAGTATTTATTTCCCGAGTATATGTCGATTCGTAGAAATCGGATATTCTTCCGATATTATCATGTATATTATTATTATTGCTTTGGATTAATGCACTGCCTACAAATATTTTAATTTCATGATAAAATGTACAAAATATGTATAAATATGTTAAGTCTTTAAAAATTGGAAAAAATCATGTTCCAGTCTATATCTTTAAAGCTAATCAAGATATTTTATCATGTAAGCACATTTTCTTTAGATCATAATGTAAGCTTTTTATTAACAAAAAAAATTAAAAATCGGATAACTTTTGGATTTTATACAATTTTTGAAAGATTTTTCATTAACAAATTTTCAACTTTACTGATTTTTATCTCCATAACCATTAAAGATACAAACTCTAACTTCAAAACTTAAGTTCTCTCAAGTTTTCTCTGTATAGCACTTTTTAAATTTTTTAAATCGGTTGAGTGGTTCCCAAAAATACTGTATTTCACCCGATTTAAGAGCGTTTGGGCACACTGTGTGCCACCTGAATAGATATATTGTGTTTTTATACCATAATTGATGACATTCTCAGCTCTGGTATCTCCCTAAACTATTTATAGGGGTTCTTGTTGTTCTGATAGTTTGTTCTATAGGATATCCGTCAAGACTATCTTAGTTAAGATTCTGATTTTATGGTTAGGGTTCATTCTTCTAATAAGCTTAGGACATATTTCTAAAATATGTTGTGGATCTTCTTTGTCTTCCATACAGAATCTTCATGTACTGCCCGTTTGTATATCCATCCTAGTCAGTTTAGGTAGCCGACAGTGTCCTGTGTCCGTTAAATTTCTCAGGCTTTTCTTCGATAGCTTGATATATTCTTTTAATATTCTCATGTCATAGGTCCAATGAATTTCTTTAATTATCGCATTTTCTCCTGCCCCAATTATAGTTGATACCATGTATAATTTTCAATAGAAATTTTGTTTCAATTTGGTTTTCTTTTTTTATACCCTACACTAAGAGTGAAAGGGTATATTCAGATTGGTACGCCGTTTGTAACACCCAGAAGGAAGCATCTCCGGTATGGAAAAGTATATATATTCTTGATCAGCATGATCTCCTGAGTCGATTTAGCGATATCCGTCTGTCCGTCTGTCTGTCTGTTGAAATCACGATTACAGAAAAAGTAGAAGAACTAGAGCAATGAAACTTTAGATTTAGATTACTTATATATCTAAGCTGTCTGAACAATAAAATCGGTCTATTCGTCAATTCTATATAATTTGTTGGTTATTTAGGCTGCATACTAAGTTTTTTTTTTGGTATTACGAAACTTTTCTAAGAAATAAGATATTCGAATTATAAATCCCATTTCAGAATAAAATAATATAGTGCTGTTGAAAAATAGTTTTCCAAAATTCCTTCAAAGCAAGTTTTCTTTTAATTGTCAAGTCTTATTTTAATATACTAATGTAAGTTCATGTAGGTTTTGAAAATATTTGGTTATGAACTCCGAAATTTTTTTTAGACAAATTTTTAATATTTTTTTAACTATTCAAATTTAATGATAAACAAGAAAATGATTTATGATTATTCAGAGTATAATCAAAACTGAAAAATCACTAACTTTTTTCTAAAAATTCTACTTTTTTAAAAATTAACTTAATTTTGGTACTATTTTCTATATTAAATTTTTAAATAAAAAATAATAATGCATGTAATCTGAAAATATCATGACTTCATATTTAAAATATGCTTATTCTTATTGCATTTTCAGTTTTTTTCCTATTAGGTTGATTTTTTGAGAAAAACTGCTTTTTTTCAGTAACTTATATGTGACATATACAAGCGTTTTAAACATGACGCGTTCTGTATTGATAGCGCATATTTTAAAAACTAGTACCGATAATAAAAATTAGTAATTTTGATTGTTAGTCTGAACTATGCTCTGCATGACCATATATCTTTTTTATATTTATCATTAGATTCGAAAGGTTAAAAAAATCATGCAAAAATAGGGCTAAAAAATTCAAAATTTATGAGTTTAGATTCAAATATCTTAAAAACTTATTGAAATATTAGCATGATATGATATTTTAAAATTAGAATTTAGAATTGTAAAAAAAAATCATTTACAGTTTTTGAAAAACTTGTTGTGTGGGGGACTGAATTTTTTTATTTTAAAAGTGGCTAAGTAGGGAAAAAAATGTCGATCGCAATTTTCTTAAAACAATTTATGTAATAAAAAAAAAACAGAATATATAGTCATAATTTGCACCCAAGAATTTTCGTGTATTGGATGTGAATATGATTTTTTTGTTGTTGAGTAGTTTTGTTGAGTAGTGTTATTGGAAAAGAGTTTTTCATTTTTATTTTTTGACTTATGATACAACTTAATTAAATCTTTAAACTAAAATTAAAAATATATATAATGATGTTATATATTATAACTGAAGGATTATGCAAAATTCAGTTAATACACTTGAAAAAAATTCTATTAAAATTGGTCAATAGGACAGTTATGGATTCAATAAATAATAATAATAAAAGTTTGGCGCTACAGTCGTGTGGAGAACTTAGGCCGAGCTCTCTCACAATTTGAGCTGTGCGTGTTATATTTGTACTCAAAGTGGTGGGACATACAGTTTAAGGCCGAATCCGAACGGCGGGGTGAGAACTTTTCATGGCAATGTTTACTCTGGTATGTTTGCCATTGATTGCCGAGAGGTAGCGTCGCATAGAAAAATGTTTTCTATGAAAAATATGTTGACAGCCACAGGGATTGAACCCGAGCCCTTTCGGCTCGTAATACAATGCACAAATGAATTTTTTGACTCGTAGTCCAACGCACTAACCAGACGAGCCACCGACGCCACTCGTTATGGTTTCAATAGTACACCCAGAAAAAAATTACCTCAAATCCCATTAAAATTGGTCAATAGGACAATTATTGATTTAATAGTATACAAAGAACTCGGGCAGTTAAAAAGGTTTTAGCAAACCTCAACATTAACAAAGCCTCTGGGCCAGATGGCATATCTGCCCATGTGTTGAAGAAGTGCGCGTCAACGCTGGCTTGTCCGTTGCGTAACCTTTTCAACATCTCCTACACTACAGGAGTTTTTCCATCTTGTTGGAAGGTTGCCAATGTTCAGCCAGTACCGAAAAAGGGCGAGGCTACGAACCCTGCCAATTACCGACCCATTGCAATATGCTCAGCACTCTCCAAAGTAATGGAGAGCGTAATTAACTTCCACCTTGTGAACTATCTTGAGCACAACGAATTGCTCAGTGACCGCCAATATGGTTTCCGTAGGGCCAGATCCACAGGGGACTTGATGGCGGTCCTCTCCGAAAAGTGGAATAAATGTATTCACCTTTTCGGGGAGAGTAAGGCTGTTGCTCTCGATATTTCCAAGGCTTTTGATCGAGTGTGGCATAAAGCCCTCGTTTCAAAACTAATTGCATTTGGTGTCGGTGAATCTTTTACTCGATGGATATCGAGTTTTCTTCAGGGTCGTTCTATACGAGTTGCGATGGATGGTGTTTTTTCAGAACAACATTCCATCAATTCTGGAGTTCCGCAGGGTTCCGTCCTATCCCCGTCCCTATTTCTGGTATTTATCAATGACCTTCTGTCATTGACCCAGAACCCAATTCATTCCTTTGCAGATGACAGTAACATTTGTCATTCATACTCGTTCAACAAGCGCCCAAACTCTTTGGAGATTGAGAGTAAAAGACGCACTATGAATGACACGCTCAATAATGACCTTAAATCAATCTCCGAGTGGGGTATTGCAAACAGAGTAGATTTTAATGCAAGCAAGACCCAATGTTGTCTGTTATCTCACAAAAGAATGGATTCACTCCTCCCTCCCCTCAATATGGGTGCTGTGGATATTGCGCAGTCAGCTGCTCTTGACGTTCTGGGCATATCAATTCAATGTGATCTCCGTTGGAATGATCACATATTTAATGTGTCGAAAGAAGCTGCCAAGTGCCTCGGTTTTTTAAAACGGTGTAAAACATACTTCACTCCTGCTGACCTGCGTACTGTCTACACCACCTATATTCGGCCTAAAATGGAATTCAATTCGCACATTTGGGCAGGAGCTTCAAAATCCTCCTTGGAGTTCCTGGACCGAATTCAACAACGTGCGATATATTTGATAGGGGATGAAAATATCTCATCGTCTATTGGTTCTCTTGAGCACCGAAGGACCGTTGGGTGTGTAAGCCTGTTTTATAGGTATTACAACGGAAAGTGTTCGAGTGAAATACATGGCCTGATTCCACCAGGTCGTGTGTTTTCTCGTTCTACTCGGGCATCAAATCAAGCCCATCCCTTCGTAGTCCACTCGACTCTCAACAGAACCACGCATTATAGAGATAATTCGTTCTTCAGTCGCACGACACGTTTGTGGAACAATCTCCCTGCGTCCGTTTTTCCCGACATTTTTGATATTGGCAAGTTCAAAACAAACATTCACCGACACTACTCCATCTTTCCCCCCTCCATTTAACCTATCATCCCTTCTTACGATCAACACTGTGCATTGCATGAATAGGGGGCATCCCCTGAGCGTTGGTTAATTTGTAAAAAAAAAAAAAATTTACTGACGAGAGGTAGCGTCGCATAGAAAAATGTTTTCTATGAAAAAGATGTTGGCAGTCGTTGGGGATCGAACCGCGAACCTTTCGGCTCATAGTCGAACGCACCATCGACTTTTCGCTCGTAGTCCAACGCACTAACCAGACGAGCCACCGACGCTACTCCTAATGGTTTCAATGGTATACAAAAAAAATAGTAAAACCAAAACAATTTAACAGTATTTAATAGTATTATGGTGATGGTGTATTTAATGGGATTTACCTATTGAAATAATAATTTATCCTATTGACCTATTTAATAGCAAAAAAAAACTATTGATTTTATAGTATTTGTGTGTATGAAAATAAATAGCCACTTAAATTTGAGGTTGCATTTAACTTTCGGTTATAATAATACTTTATAAATATATTAATAAACATATTTCATTTTATAAAACTTATAAAAACTTAGCTCAGCTTTATTTTAATTTTTTTTTTAAATTTTATAAAATCTTATAAAGTTGCTCGTATAACGTTTTGCATTATATTTCCATAACATGTTGATCAAACACTAAACGTATGATTAATAAAACTAAAACTTGATAAATTTATGCAAAATACGGCCTCATAATGCGTCATAAAAAGCGGCACTAAAAATGCAAAACTAGGAAATAAAAGTTGAAGAATGAATAGTGCATGTGGTCCGAAATTGTAGTATGAGGGGGGACTCGACTCGACACTGAAACAGGTATTGCATACTCAAACACATAATGCGTTTTAATAAAAAATAAAGAGTAGGGAAAAATAAACAAACAAAAAAAAATAAACAAAACTTTATGTAAATTACATTAATTAAATATTAAACGTATATGAATGAAATGAATTAGTAATGAACAAACGATGTTCGATTGATAACAGCAAAACGTAAAGACCGCTTGCAGCGCAAAGGCGGCTCGGCGTTAGACGAAAAAGAAGTAGAAACAAAAAAAAAAAAACAAATATTTAAATTTAAAATTCAATGTATGTGCGCAGCAAACAAAAGAATTTCAAAAATGCGCATTTTGACAAATTCCAAAGCAACATAAAAAAAATAAAAAAGATAAAAAAAAATAAATCAGAAATTCCAAAAATAAGCTAAAATTAGACACAAACTGTTGGGAAAAAGTAAGGTGCGCAGTAATAACATTCAAAAGCTAAAAACGAAGGTACATTGAACGTGTGAAACCGTGTCATAATTCAAATATTTTATGTATTTTTTATTTATTTATTTTAATTTTTATCTTTTTGTATTATTTAATATTTTTTTTAACTTGTAAACAAATACGTTTTGTATAACTCAAATTGAGGTATTTGGAATTAGTATTTGTTAAATGGGATTTGTATATTTAAATTTTTTCGAATTTACCATTTTTCACAAGTATCCTATTATAAACAGTTCTTGAATTATGATCGCATACTGATCTTTGAATATTTACAATGTTGATGACATTATCAAGACATGATCATGTTGTTCATTTAACTGGTATGGTTGTGATAAGTTTAAAATACAATCATCATTACTCGTTCATGACCATATTACAATTTCTACTTGGAATAACCCGACCTATTTTAATTAGAACATGCTCCAGGCATGATCAATGTTTTGTCGAATTTATAAAGTGAATTTCTACTTGGGTAAATAACATGTTACTATTAGTTTAAATACCAAAAATAAAATCGGTTCAACAGTACCCGTAAAACTGTATAGTGAATTTAAAACTGTTTAGTGCCTATAAAACTGTAGTGCCTATAAAACTGTAGTGCCTATAAAACTGGCGGTTGGTGTATATGCTAATATATGCATATATTTTAGCATATACACCAATAATTCGTATATCCAATTAATTAAATTAATAAAATTAATTATTCTGTATCAATTAATCGCCGTTGAATATATTTTCGTTCAATATTTTTATCTGTGCATGCAATTGTATAAAACCGCTGCTGCTGATTTTGATTTTACAGTAATTTCCTAATATGAAGCATTTTAGTAAAAAAATCATGGTAAAAATTGCTATTTTTCAGTCAATTACAAGCTTTTTAAACTTTTATAAATTGGAACATTCTTTTGAGGGAAACTATGTTGATAGGGCATATTTCAAGAATTAGAAGCGATGGACAAAATCTCTTAAAAATCATAAAAAAAATATTTAAAAAATCAAAAATTTTCGAGTTTAGATTTAAATATTTTAAAAAGCACTTGGAATGTTAGCAATTATTGATATATTATAATTGGTCTTGGCAATTAAAAGAAAAATTGCATTTACAGTTTTTGGATAACTAGTTATGTAAGGAACTTTTTTTGAATTCCAGAAAGTGACTGAATAATAATGTAATAGTTTGGCGCTACAGTCCTGTATAGAACTTCGGCCGAGCTCTCTCACCATTTGAGCTGTGCGTGTTATATTTGTACTCAAATTGGTGGGACCTACAGTTTATTGCCGAATCCGAACGGCGGGTGAGAGCTTTTCATAGGCAATGATTTACTCTCGGAGATTTGCCATTTACTGCCGAGAGGTAGCGCGGTATAGAAAAATGTTTCTATGAAAAGATGTTGTTAGCCCCAGTCCAGACTTGAACCGGGGACCTCGCAATCCAACGCACTAACCACTGAGCTACCGCGGCCCTTTTCCGTGACTGAAAAGGGCTTAAAATTACGATAACGATTTTCTAGAAAACTTAGGGGGGAAAAAACGAAGTATGCAATCAGATGCCACGAATTATATAGAATGAATGTAGAGTGGTAGAAGTCTGAAAAAACTGACATTACTTGTTGGAGGTGACCACGGAAGTCAAATAAACATATGGGACAAATATATTAACCGCCGAGACGACCCTTTTCAACGATATATTGCATAAAGAAACTCTTTTACGTGTTAAGCTTTCATTTTGGAGCGGACTTTTAATTTTCGACCCGGCTTAATGTCCATGTTCGACCCGGCTTAATGTCCATACACTGTGGGAAAAAAGTAATAAAATTATATAAAAAAGTAATAAATTTTAATACTTTTCGACACGTTTTGTCAGCCGTAGTCTTTTTTAAATTAAATAATTTTTATTTAAACTAAATACTGAACTAAATACTTTTTATTTACATTTATTACGTACGTAGTAAAATTTGAAGTAAATACTTTTTATTTAAATTTATTACGTACGTAGTAAAATTTGAAGTAAATACTTTTTATTTAAATTTATTACGTACGTAGTAAAATTTGAAGTAAATATTTTTTATTAATCTTTATTCAAATTTTAATTTAGTCACAACATCATAAACATGTCAATTAGTATTTTAAAACTATTTATTTTATGTAAAGAAGGTTAGGAACAGCTAAAATTATTATTATTTTTTTTGTATTCTTTTCGAAATTTTTGTATCATTCGAGGGCGTTCTATAGGATGGACATATGGCCATATATAGCACATAATTTTGTAGTGGTTACTTTTAATATAGCATACTTAAATATTATTAAAACTATTTCTATAATATATTTTTTTTTATTTATGAATTTAAATGCGTAAGTAATAAAATTAAAAACCTTTTTTTCATTATCATTAAAATTAAAATACGCGCGTAACATTTTTTGGAGTATTTCGTTTTTTATTACAAAAGTATTTAAATGAAATTTAAATAAATGTTATTTAATTTAATTACGTATTTTTTTTTTCTTGATGCAGGAAATATTTACCTTATTTTTTGGGTAGTGAAATGAAAAGTTTTTAAACGAATATCAGTTTCGGTTCAATTCGAAACGGTATTCTAATTTTGTTTAGTTTTATTTTTTACTTTACCTATAATATTTTTTCATACATTCTTATATTATAAATTTGTCTATTAACCTATAAATACTAAAGTAAGTGGCACACTTCAGTCTCGAATTCAAGAGGTTTTTCATTTTATAAATTTAACATATTACCAAAAATACGAAAAAATACACCATATCAAGTTATGCTATTTTGGGCAGTAGCTCAAATGTTCGCACAAAGAGGGCGACTGTCGGCTGTAGCTTGTAGACTATCCGAAAAAAATAAAAAAATCGCCCAACAAAACAAAAAAGTTGCCTAAAATATGCACACGCGTCTGAAGTACGTACGCTTCAACAGAGTGTACTTGTTTTCATTAAATACCTTTTCATCACAAACGAAAAATAAAACCCCTCTATGTTTTTACTAAAGGGAGGTTTTTTTTGCATCTGACTGCGATTTTTATTATACTATATGGTATAGTATATGCGAAATACGTAACGTTTTTGCGCCTCATTGTCTATCGATGGTTTTCGTTTTTGTATCTCTCAACGTTTAAGGGTGCCCCTTACCATTTACCATTTTTAGAATAACCTTCCACATATCATTATTTGTCCCTTCGCTTGCTTTTACTGCGGTTCATTTGTTAAATTCCATTTTTTTTTTTGTTGCTTCATTTTTTGATGATGCTGTTGTTTGATTGTTGTGCGTTCAGTCGTGCGCATGCAATTTTTACATTTATTAAATAAGCGTCGATTCCTTGTTTAGCGGGATTCATCATCTGCATCATATGATATATGTATATATAGAATGACAAATTATGTTGCTGTCGAAATTTTATTGAAATTCATTATCAGCAGCATCAAGTTTTCAAGTGTATTGCTGTGAATTACAACAGCTGTGTCATAAGGTTTTTCTCAAATGAAAATTAATTAAAATACTTGTGTGGGAAATTAGTAGTAACTATTAATAAGAATTTGTCATAATTTTTGTGTGATGTAAGCAGCTGTGTTTAGAGAAATTTAATAATTTATGCAAAATGTTTCATTCAGTTAAATGTTCACTTCGAGAAAATGTCCATTTCGGTGAAATTTCAATTTCAGAGAAGTTTCCATTTCAGGGAAATGTCTCTAACAAGGAAATGTCCATTTCGAAGATATACTTATTTCGGGGAAATGGCAATTTAAGAAAATATTGCATTTCGAAGAGGAGATGTTCATTTCGGAGAAGTGTTAATTTCGGTGAAATTTCAATTTTCGTTAAGTTTCCATTTCTATAAAATGTTCATTTCGGGTTCAGTTTTCTTCCATAGAGATATGTTCACTTTGAGGAAATGTGAAATTTCAATATCTTCCATTTCAGGGGGATGTCTCTAATGGGGAAATCTCTCTAATGGGGAAATCTCTCTAATAAGGAAATTTCCATTTCGTCCAAATATCCTTGTCGGAGAAATGTTAATATCGAAGATATGTTCATTTTGGAGGGAGGTTCATTTCGAGGAAATTTCAGTGAAGTTTCCATTTCGGTTTCTAGTTCTTCTTTCAGGGAAATGTCTCTAATGGTGAAATTTCCCTTTCCTGTGAATATCAATTTCGGAGAAATTTAAATTTCGAAGATATATTCATTTCGGAGAGATGTGCGTTTCGGAGAAATGTAAATTTCAAAGAAATGTTGATTTCGGAGAGATGTGCATTTCAGAGAGATGTTCATTTCGGTAGAGGTTCATTTCGTGCAAATTTCGATGATTTTTCCATTTCGGCTAAATTTTTGTTTTCCAGGGAAATGTCCACTTCGACTAATTGTGCAATTTCAATATAGGGAAAGCTTACATTTCAGAAAAATGTCTCCAATGGCGAAATTTCCTTTACGTGGGAATATCATTTTCGGAGAAATGTAAATTTCGAGGAGATGTTCATTTCGGAGAGTTTTGCATTTCGGAGAGTTGTGCATTTCGGAGAAATGTTGATTTCAAGAAATGTTGATTTCGGATAGATGTGCATTTCGGGGAGATGTTTGTTTCGGAGGGAGATTTATTTCGCGGAAATTTCGGTGACATTTCGGTGAAGTTTCCATTTCGGCTAAATGTTTTTTTCGAGGTAAATTTCCACTTCTAGGAAATGTGAAATTTCAATATAAGGAAAGCTAACATTTCAGAAAAATGTCTCTAATGGAAAAATTTCCTTTACGTGGAAATACCATTTTCGGAGAAATGCAATTTTCGAATAGATGTGAATTTCGGAGAGAAACTCATTTTGTAGGGATGTTTATTTCATAAAAATGACAGTTTCGCGCAAATGTCAATTTCGTGGAAATGTCCATTTAAAAAAAATATAAATTTAAATACCCATTTGAAAAATATTTCAATTTCAGAGTAATATCAATTTAAGGAAAATATTCATTTCGGGTTGCCATTTGAAGTAATCATTTCAGTTCATTTTGCGAAAATATCCCTTTCTGGAAAAGGTTCATTGCATGGAAATTAATTAATTGTGTGCAGCATTACTTACCTTTTTATTTTTGTTAATAAGTAGAGTAATTTCGGTACGTTTCCAAAATAGTACGTGTTTTACTACTATTTTAGATACTTTATAAAATGAACAATGAATGCATCTGATACTTAATTATGATTTCAAACAAAATTCTCTGTATTATTTAAAATATATTAATTCAACTATTAATCTAAAATGGCCTTCAAATGAAAATTAAGTAAAGCATTCGTTTATCTATTTTTTTTTTAATAAACTACTATTTCAACTAAATTAACTTATAATGCACTTAAAACTTTGCATTTTATACTTATCTATGATAATAAAATAAAGCTTTACAACCTTATCGCTTTTCACTAAAAATAAATATGAGTAATTTTATTAAAAAAATTACGTTTAAATAAGTGTCATTAATCATAATACAAAAGCCTTCGCACCAGATTGTCTACAAATATTTCATCATACCTACTCTGTTTTTTTTTTTTTGTTCAATACAATACACAAAAATCATAAAAAAGGGTATATTATCTTTTGTTATTCGTTTAAATGTAAAAAAAGTTGGGCATCAGTAGAAATAGTATTAATTTGCGGCACATTCTGAGACGCTTTAGCAATGTCCGTCTGTCATTTTGTGTAAAGCACGATTAGAGAAAAACGTGAAGAGCTAATTCAATGTAATTTAAATCTTAAATCACATATATATCCAGGTTATCTGGTATTGAAAATGGGCCAGATCGGTAGCCTTAATATCTAACATTAGGTTACTTTTGTATATATAATTACCTCATAATGCATTCTAATCTATGTGAGACTTTTCTTACTTTCTTGAAATAAACCGATTTACTTTATAATAAACAGACTTAATCATTGGACTTACAGTTAATGCTGATACCGCGGAGCATCGAACCAGCGACTACACATTACTGACTTTTATTAAATTATAATTTAAAACTAATTTTCTTGTTGATTTAATTAATAAATTACAAAATATTTAGCAAAGTAATAACCAGTTTTATACAATGTCGTGGGTGTCAAATTATCAAATGAAAGACAAAAGGCTCAAAGCTTAAAACAAGCGGTATTTAAAAGGTAGTTAATTGTGGTGGTGGTGGTTACCTTGGAGTCTGTCGGCAACATTAAAAGCTAACATAACTATATTCCCAAAAAAAAAAAAAAAAAAAAGATATAAACTGAACAACGAAGGGTTTCAGATGAAAGTCTAAGATTGAGATAAAAGACATATTTTTGTCTTGGCAACGAACGCCCGCCTGCAGCATAAAAACAAAAATCTACATAAATTCTATAAATTTTCAAGAAACTTCAAATGGCGTTTCCAAGAATTTAGAACTTAGATGTTTTAGTAGATTAGGCTAGTAGAGTAAAATGCGTAGATTATATTACAAAATTCTTGCTAAAATTATTACCTGAATTATTACCTTTTCTTTTTTTCATAATTTCTTTGTATAATTAGTATATTTTATAACAAACAAAAAAACTGTTTCTACAATTGTTAAATATGACTTATTCGATTTTGCTTGTAATGCGCGCAATACTTTTGTGTGTGTTTTTCCACAACGTGTGGTATTTTAATTTTTGCAATTAGTTATTAAAATACGATGCACGTCTCAGATATAATAAATACAAAATTGTCTAAATAAGGTAATTTTACATGCGCGTATTAAAGTTCAAATGGTAGACAAATCAAATAATTTTGTAGTTAATTACATACAATCATTGATTAAAATAACTATTACTACATTTTTAATAATACCTAGTAACACTATAAATGTGAGCGCGAAAAGTAAAAGAATTTGATAAATGATATTATTTAACTAAAATGTTTCGATAGGGTCACCAAATACAATTTTATAAAAATCTTAAATTGCGAGTTTGTTGGTTATTATTATAAAAAGTAATTGACATATTTTTAAAGTTAAAACACCAATTGGTCGATTCACTTGTTCTTATCGTTTGGTATAAATATTGAGATTATCGATTGACAGATATATAAAGATTTTTGTAAATGAATAATTGACATTTTGAAAATGTAGTGACTTTTACTCATACAACGACAATATTTGAATTCGATATTATTTGTTATTCGAATTCGATAGTTTTTGCTATTTACTTTCCCGAATTACATTTGTGCAATTCAAAATACACGTATTTCAATTGAATACAATCCAATTCAACTTCCTTCCCATCGGAATCGTATTAAAATTACAATTTCTTCAAAATGTTTTTTTTGCTGTTCCAAAATTTGATTTTTTTTATTATAAAAGAAGCATTTTTCAACAATCGAATTTAATTAATTAACCCATTCGTTTCGATATCGCTACGAGAAGAAGGAGAGTCACACGATATCATCCACTTTCTCGTAGTGATATCGAGCATCAAATTTGACCTTTTTGAAATCGGAACGATATCGAGCAAAAACCTAATGAAAGTTTGAGATTTTTGATGTGATAAATCGAACTTTTTAATCGAAGTAATTCGAGGAAGCATTGAGGATCCCGAGGTTTTCGAGGCATGCACAGAAAAATATGAATTTATTCATAAATATTATGCATTTTTTTTCCAACCACCAGATTAAATGATGAATGCATTCATTATATATAAGAACATATTCATTCTATTGAAGAACGAAATATTCAATACAATAAACTGACAATTGAAATGACTTCAATATGATGTACATATATTGTATATTATATACTTTTACATTAAAATGATGAAACGTATTCTCCACAAACAGTTCATCACATTGAAGCACACTTATTCGACAGTTACCAAGTGTTCATCATATATATGATCGCATTCATAACATTGATGTCATAAATCATTAATATTATGAATGGAACTTCAATACAATGAATCATGGTTTAAAGAACGGAATTCATCAATATGATGTATATTTTTTTCTGTGTGACATACTTGAATAGTTCAGTGATTCAAATTCTACTTGATTTTTGTTGTCAAATATTTAAATTTAAATGAAATGTAAAATATTACTTACCAATTAACGAAATAATGTCAAGTCAAAGTAAATTACTGATTCTAATAAGAATATTGTGTAATTCATGTACAGGGTTTGTCTTTATATTGTTCACACAAAAAAAAATCATCAACAACCAGTATTCATCATATTGATGACTTCATTCATTGAACTAAAATCGTATTTTTTCAATGTTTTTCACTTTAAATATTTTTTATAACATCATATTTCAAACAAAAATTTGTCTCTATTTACACATTTATGTATTTACAATTCTTATGGTTTGATATACCAAATTCATCAATATGATGTAGACTTATTCATTAATATGATGAAATGGAGCCTTCGCATAATAAGCAATTAAATATTATAACTCGTATAAGAATTATAAAAACATAAATCTGTAAATGGAGACAAATTTGTGTTTGAAATTTAATATTAAAAAAAAATATTGAAATGAAAAACATTTAAAAAATTTAATTCAATGAATGAATTCATCAATATGATGAATCCAGGTAGTTGGTGAAATTTTGTGTGTGTTGTATATCATTTTATAAGGACTCTTGATAGAAAAACTGAAATCTCAACTTTGTGTAGAAGATTAAACTCTATAACACAGCTAAGTACGATTTTCAATACATTAATATTTGGATTCATAATGATAAGTGAAACAATGAAAAACGAGTTGGGAAAGTTAGGTCACATGGGTAAGTTCGGTCACATGGGGCGGATTTTTATAGTCGGTCGGGCCCGACTATGGAATACCCTACACCTTTGGTGGGAATGCTTACCCTCAGAAAATTATTCATATATCAGAAATTTACGTCTTAAATCCCCATAAATTAAAAATTTATATAAAGTATAAAAAACTTAAAAAAAAAATTGAAAAATATAATTGGGCGGACCACGCCTATATTTAAAATTTTGAAAGGCTAATATTTCATAGATTTGATTTTAATAATTTACGGATCAATTTTCGACTATGAAAACCCGGGAAATAATGAAAAAAAAAATGTGGGCGGATCACGCCCATTTTTGGACCACATATTTTTAGGTGAATTCTAACAATACGTTTTAAATTTTATAACTATACCTTGAATACTTTTCGAGTTATTAGTTCCGAAAGAGTTATATAAAAGTGACTTGTATGGGAGGTGGGCGTTTCAAACTCAGTTCCTACTTTTGGATAAAATATATTGAGACGAAATTTCATCGCATTCTGATCAGTATTTCTCAAGTTATTCTGTATTCGGACAGCAAGAGAGCAAGACGGACAGACAGACGGACATGGCTAAACGAACTCGGGTAGTAAAGCTGATCAAGAATATATATACTTTTCCATACCGGACACGCCTCCTAAGGGGCGTTACAATATATGCACAAAGTTAATATACCCTGTACCTCATAGGTGTAGGGTATAATTGATTTTTTCTTCAAACCAAAAAGGCACGTGAGAGATAGGTTGCCAATTATCCAATAGATTTAAAATTTTGGTCAAATTAATCCGTCTCATAAATGAACAAAATGAGAAGGATAACACGTTAAATTAAATAAGATTTTTGTTCTCCATAAAAATAGGACCAGTCTAATAATGTATATGCTATATTTAATAGAGTCAAAGTTGTATTCATAATTTTTGGTGCAGTCCTAACATGAAAAATAAACAAACCTAATTTTTCTACTGGAGATCAGAACTAGGCATTTAGTTAATTTATTAAAATCGGAATTGCTCCATTTTCAAAAGAATTTAAATTGTTAAAACTAAATTTATAAGACAACAAAAATTCAAAATCGTGTATCAGCAAATATATCTGCATTTCACGATTAATAACTCAAATTTAACTGTTAAGCAAGAGGAAAAATATCACTTAATTTTATAATTCTTAATACAGAAAAGGTTTACAAAAAAAAAACATATTTTATAACCGTGCATTAAAAAGTTAACAAATTTGACTTATCCAAAAAAAGAAAAAAAGACATAATAAATGTTAACATTTTATGTGTTTAAATGAATTCTCTTTTATGTAGCTGTCATGCCTGCTTTTTGATGACTTTTTAACGTTTAGTACAAACAGACGTGAACCCTTTGCCTCCAAAGCACGTGTTTAAAATTTAAATTAAAACGTGCGCCTTTAGCGAATATGGTTTACATATAAAATTTTAAAAAAATACGTAAAATTAAATTATTGTAATAAAAATAAACAATACAAATTGTATAGTATTAAAAATTGTATATATATAGTGAATTTTTTGAGACATATCAAAAATTCATCATCAATTTAAAATTCTGATATTTCTTCCACTCAAATTTCTAAAATTAAAAAAAATAATTATTGTTATAATTTATTATATATAGTTAAATACAAAATAAATAAATGTTTTCTCTAAATTTATTTCTCACCACATTTAATCCTTTCGTCATGTTTATAAATTTGTTTTCATATCTTGACTACTACAACTTGAACCTTAGTGTTATGACCACGCATAACAATTTCTAATTCCATTAGCGCATATTTCTTTATATGCTATTTTATGCTTATCATCAACAGCAGCAGTTTTAGCAGCAGCAAAAATTCAAATAAATTGCAAAAATTATTTTTCTACTGCATTCTCGAGGGCTGCGCACACTATAACTTAATATTATTCATCATAATGAAAGCCATGGAATGCAAATTATTTTTCACCCAAACCTAACTGTTTGTTGTTGTTTTTTTTTTGTTTTTTTTGTAGTTATTATAGTCATTTTAATCAACATGCTCGGCGGACAGTCGAGTTAGTTGTCCGACTATAAAAAAATTTAATACGAGTCTTTTTCATCAATATGATATTTTTATAGAGTTTTAGTAGAGAATTTTATAGTAATAGTCTTAAATCCAAAATACTCTTTAAGTCATATAAAATATTTAGTCTCCTAAACCATTCCTTTGTCTTACAAACCCTTCAATTGTACAGACCTTTAGTGAAACCAATCCAGAGGAGTCGGAAATCCTACGAACTCTTTAACCCCATACTTAAATCTTGAATTCATTCTATAATCATACAAACTCTTTAGTCCCCTAAACCATTCCGTTCTCTTACAAACTCTTTTATTGTACACCTTTAATCATACAAACTCTTTAGTCCTACAAACTCTCCTTCTTACAAACGGTTCTTCATAGTCATTGTTTTACCCTCGTATGTTTTTGTCATTGACTGCCGATAGGCAGCGCGGTGTAGCAAAATGTTCTTAGTCCAGATTTGAACCTTAGCCCAGATTTGAACCTGTGCTGTGAGACCTTTCGGCTCGCAGTCCAACGCACTAAATGCTGAGCTACCGACGTTAGCTTACAAACCATTTAATCCGCCAAAATCTTTGGTTCTATTAACTCTTTAAACCTACACACATTTTAGGCATACAAACTATTTTAGTCCTACAAACTCTTTTAGTCAATTCTTTCTTCCTACAAACTCTAAAGTCCTCCACACACTTTACTTCTTCAAACTTTTAAGTTATCCATACTCTTAAGGTCTATAAAATTTTCAGTCCTTCAAACTCTTAAGTCCTACTATTTATGTCTACAAACTTTTTAGTCATTAAAACTCTTAAGTACTAAAAACTCTTTTGTTTTTTAGTAATTTAGTCTTATAAACTCTTTAGGCGTACAAACTCTCCGTCTTACAAACGGTTCTTCATAGTCAATGTTTTACTCTCGTAGGTTTGTAATTGACTGACGAGAGGTAGCGCGGTATAGCGAAATGTTTTCTAAAAAAATGTTCTTAGTCCAGCCCAGATTTGAACCTGTGCTGTGAGACCTTTCGGCTCGCAGTCCAACGCACTAAATGCTGAGCTACCGACGTTAGCTTACAAACCATTTAATCCGCCAAAATCTTTGGTTCTATTAACTCTTTAAACCTACAAACATTTTAGGTATACAAACTATTTTAGTCCTACAAACTCTTTTGGTCTTATAGACTACTCTAGTCCATTCTTTATTCTTACAACCTCTATAGTCCTCCAAATTCTTTAGTCCTTCGAACTCTTAGGTCTACAAACTCTTTATTCATTAAAATTCTTTAGTACTACAAACACTTTTGTTTTAAGTCCTACAAACTCTTTAGGCCTACTAATTTATTGAATTCTCCAAACTTTTTAGTCCTACAAACTTTTTTAGTTCTAGAAACTGTGAATTCTCCAAACTCTTTAGTTCTGCAAACTCATTAATCATTTAAATATTTAATCTTACTATTTAATCCTACAAACTCTTTAGTTCTCCAATTCTTTTGAGTCCTACAATAATTAGAGTCCCACAAAATCTGAAGTCATTTCACTTTAGTTTTCCAAACTGTTTAGTCCCACAACTTCAAACTCTATTCCAATTCATTAACATTTTTGATATACCCTCTTTCGGGTAAACACGATCATATTGAATAGGTTCAGTATTGATTAGGAAAAGATTTTTTTAGGCGTTTTGCACAAATTCTCCAAACTGTTTAGTCCCACAACTTCAAACTCTATTCCTATTCATTAACATTTTTGATATACCCTTTTCGGGTAAACACAATCATATTGAACAGGTTCAGCTTTTTAGGCATTTTGCACAAATTTTACTTGGGTTTTGTTAAATTTAAACTATTGTAAACCACACATATCTCACACATTTTCCTTTAAAAAACCCATACCTATAATTTTCGAAAAATGCCCTTCACTCGAATGACAATTACAATATTCACTGTTCTACTTCTTTAAATCCCATTGTTTTTAAACAAATCTCTTTAATTTCTTCAAGAATTATTCATTTTCACCCGGGTATAATGAGTATAATGTGATATCCCTAAATAATTTGGGAATTTTGGGGTTTCTGTGTATATATAAAAACTGTACAGTTTTTTGACTTCTAATTTTTAATATACAATTGAAATTTTCAAATCACCACTATTTCTGCAGATAGACCTTAATTTTTTGCAACTCTCCCCCCAACTATTACAAAACCCGAACCCTTTTAGTATCAACACTCTTTTGTCCAAACACCTCCCCACATGTACTACGAAAAAGGACACTTTTTCGCCAATCTTTATAGTAGTTACAACTCTGCCCCCCCCTAAACGACCATATTCTATACTTATACTAGAGCCGTACATCATTTGCCTCTAAAATTCAGTGCACGTTCTTT
This sequence comes from Dryomyza anilis, assembly GCA_951804985.1. Taxonomy (NCBI): domain Eukaryota; kingdom Metazoa; phylum Arthropoda; class Insecta; order Diptera; family Dryomyzidae; genus Dryomyza; species Dryomyza anilis. The sequence goes on along the minus strand of OX638130.1, from coordinate 100,048,520 downwards.
GAGCTGCATATTCGCGCGCACTTGGTCAACTTCTAACGTTGTCCGTTTCACTGGATCCAAGTGCTTGCTGCCTCTTTACGATCCATGAGCAACTTCTGCCCTACTACTTCAACTTGTGTCCGCTTCGCTGCAGGTTTCTGTCCGTTTTGTTTTGGTCCGTTCGTCGTGGCCGTAACGTGCAGACATTCCAAACTTTCCGCACATAATAAAGTACTTGTTCGCCGTGTGACAATGATGTATGGCCGTCGAGGAAGCCCGTTCCGGCGACCCATGTGCCATGTGAATGACACCCCCCCCCATCAAATGGCAGCCCCGTCCCATCCCATCATCTATTGTTGGTGCCACTCTTTTCTAATGAATAAATAATTTTACATTGTGACGTTGGACATTGTTGGACCCGCTGTTGATGCGCGCGCGAGGGTTTGTTTTAAATGAGTTCCGTTCCGTGCTGTGTAATTCTACGAAAAACTATTTTATTTGCAATTTTTTTTTTATTAATATTTTACTTAGTTTTCTTAGTTTTGCCTTTATTATGCATTTACATTTGAATACAATTTGCAATAACTTTGAAGCGCCAAAGTTGCGCGCATAAATCAGTTAAATAGGCGCTGCGATGTCCTGCCAGGTGACCTCAGCGCGGCAGGTTATTTAAGTGAGCTGGGTGTGTTTGTTTTTTTTTTTTTTTGTATTAGCTATTGAACAGCAACAAATTGTCAGCAAATATTAAATAATTGGGAGCAATTTATTTTCTAGTGAGTCATTTTATGGTTTAGAATATTAATAGGCACTAACTAAGAATTTTTAAAATCGGATCAGAATTTTTTTTTCCTGTAACAAGTACAATATGATCTGGTTTCAGATCATGGTAAATTTCTAATAGAGATGTGCGAAATTTGTATACCATACAATAGAAATGAAAGGGTATATTATGTCTGTCTGTTTACATTCATATCACGATTATGGGAAAACTAGAAACGCTAGATCAATTAAAATCCGAAATTAGATTATCTACGCTGTTTGCTATTGAAAATGGGCATAATGGTTTGATTTTTATTTTATGGTTTAGAAAATTAATAAAAAGAAAATAAGTTAACCCTTTTCCTTGTCACAATCCGAACTGTTATCAGACCAACATGATCTGGATATGTCAATTTCTCTACCAGAAATAAAGATTTTTATACCATACACTACATAGAAGTGAAAGGGTATATTATATCTGTCTGTCTCTGTTCATATCTTGATTACAGGAAAACTAGAAGAGCTAGATCAATGAAACTCCGAAGTTAAATAACTCATACATCTACGCTGCCTGGTATTGAAAATGGGCATGTTCGATTGATTGTGACCTGTGACTCGAACACTTATGTTCAAGTACCTCATATAATACAAATATCTACGGATGAATGTCGAACTATCGTTTTAAAAATCTCTTTAGCAAAAATTAAATTAAATATTTTATTAACCTTTTAACGTAAATATAAATGCTATAAGATTTAAAACCAACATTTGATGCAATTTGATGCAACCACAATATTGCACTACAAACAATTTTTTGTAATATTTTTTGTGCCCTCAAACGTTGAATATGCCATTTAAAAAACTGCTCAAATTTAAGCGAAAAAAACTCTATCAAATATCATCAAAAAAAAATCGCTGCTTTTCATGTTGAAATAAATCAACACTTAAATCGGAGCACACACACATTTTTGTGGCTGCAATTGTTGCACAGCAGTCAACAAAAAATATTAAAAAAAATACGATACCGCAATCAACAGATACTCACCTTAATTCCCTCGGTCACACTATTAGCAATGGGGCTTACAGATCCCTCCTTCCGACACCACCAATCACCTACTTCAACTTGATGCCACTACTATCAACGAGTGCTGCAAAATGCCAAAAATCACAGTCGCAACAGTCAGACAGAACCCCAAAAAAATAAAAAACAATGCAGTTTAAATTGCAGTAACGTCAACGTCAAGGAGCAACAACAACCGTCGTAGTTGTCAACAGTTGAGCTGCATTTGAAGCAGCAACAACTGCTGCACTGTGAGGCTCCAAAAACCGCAGTGCACTGCAAACCAATAACTGACAGTTCGCGGTGGGGGAGAATGTCGAAGGTGTTGTGATGGAGTAGAGAAGGAGTTGAGTAGAGTGTACATGGAGTGTAGGAGAAGTACACACAGAATAGATTATGAGTATAAATGTTGTATAGAGGGAGTACCAATGGATTAGATTAGGGAATACTCTAGGAATACAAAAGCAGTATAGAGGGACTAAAGAGGGAGAAGAAATGGAATACAAAATTTGTACGGATTGAGTATAAAAAGAATATATAAATGGTACAAAAGGAATACATTTGGAGTATCGAAGAAGTACAAAGGGAGTACAGAATGTTTAGAAAATGAGTACAATTGAATGACATAAGGAAGACGGGGAAAAACGAACAGAGGCAGAACATATGGAGTACATATAGAGTACTGAAGTAGTGCAAATAGAGTACAGAATGTGTATAAAATGAGTACAGAAGGCGGATGGAGGAAATACTAAAGTAGTACAGAAGGAGAACATATAGAGTACAGAAGTACAGAGGAGTGCCAGGAGAATACAGATGGAGTACAGAGCAAGTACAGAGGGAGGATTGAAATAGTGCAGATGGATACAGAAGGGGGACGGAAGACATACTAAACTAGTTGTGCATAAGGAGTATATATAGAAACAAAACTACAGTAGAGTAGCAGGATAATACAGATGGAGTAAAGAACAAATACAGAGGGAGTACTGAAATATTGCAGATGGAGTACATAATATGTATTAAATGAGTACAGAAGGGGGCGGAGGACATTCTAAAGTAGTAGTACATTAGTACAACATTTAAAGTACAGAAGTGCCAGCTGAATACAGATGTACAAGCAAGTACAGATAGAGTACTGAAGTAGAGCAAATTAAGTACAGAATGTGTACAAAGTGAGTTCAGAAAGGCGACGGAGGAAACTCTAAAGTAGTAGTACAGAAGGAGAACATATAGAAACAGAAGTACATAGGAGTACTAGGCGAATACAGATGACATACAGAGGAAGTACAGATGGAGTACTGAAGTAGTGTAGTTGGAGTACATAATGTTTACAAAATAGGTACAGTTGAAAGACAGAAGGGGGACAGAGGAAATACTAAAGTAGTGGAGCAGAAGAAGAACATATGGAGTACAAAGAAAATACAGAGTACAGAGGATGTACAAAGAAAGTACAGAGGAAGTCCAGAGGTAGTCCTAAATTAGTTCAAATAGAGTAGAAAGTGAGTACAGTAAAGTATAGAAGAAGTACCGAATGAGTACTGGATAGTGCAGTTGGAGTACAGAATGTGTACAAAATGAGTACAGTTAAAATACAGAAGGGGGACGGAGAAAAAACTCAAGTAATAGTACAAAGGGAGAACATATAGAGTACAAAGGGAATACAGATGGAGTACAGAGAAAGTACAGAGAAAATACAGAGGAAGTACAGAGGAAGTACAGAGGAAGTACAGATAGAGTACAGAGGGAGTACTGAATTAGTTCAAATAGAGTAGAAAATGAGTACAGTAAAAGTACAGAAGGAGTACCGAAATAGTATATTTAACGTACAGAAAGGAATCTAAAATGAGAAGAGGGGAGTGATTGAAAGAGACGCCTTACCGCGAAAATATGGCGCAAAATCACCCAAATTTTATGTTCATGTTGTTGTTACTGTTGATGTTCGTGGTACGACGTTCGCTGCCACGGGAATTTGTGGGATTATTTTTTTCTGTATGCATTTTGTTTGGTTTACTGCATGTTTTTTTTACGTTGCCTCCTGTCACTGTTCGACGACGTATGCGCGCCAAAAATATCAAATTGCACTAATTTACATTTTTCGACTGAAATATTAAGCGAATGTGGTAACTGCTGCACATACGGTGCGGTATGGTACATGAAGGCCCATTAATTTTGAAGTTGAGTTGAGTTGCGTTGTATGGTATGGTACGAAGAGAGACAGACAGACATACAAAAAGCGTTTCGTTTGCGTGACAGTCTGCTTGTCAGTCCCGGGGATCTTCATTAAATGATGACTGAGGTTTCAGTGTTTTTAGGAGGGGTTTTATTTTTTTTGGTATGCTATACGGTTTTTTACGTAATTCGGCATAAATTGTCAGCAATGCGAATGAATTGCATACGAGTTAAAATTAATGAATAGCAGCCATTTCTAAATGCATACGCTGAATTTATATAATTGTTAAAGATTTTTGATTACTATTTTCTATTAATATTAAATCATAAAAGTTAAATTTATCGTAATAATATCGTTGTCTATGTCTGTAATTTTAATCTTGCTGATTTTCCGGACATCTATTATGTTCTAATTATTTCAATTATTTAGTTTTTCTTTCCTTGAACTTGATTTTTCTTGAAAATTCTCACAAATCATTCATCATCTCTGTCTGGCAACATTTTAGTCGCAAATTTTAGCTTCTATTTTGTGCAAGCTATGAGACTCTTAAATCTTAATTATGAGGCAGTAATTTAGCATTGACTATGCCTTGTCATGTTGTAAGAAAGTTGTATTGCAAAATGGTTTTTTTGCCCCATTCGCAACTTTTGCCAAGCACTCAACACTTTTGCACTTTCTCGACTAGAGAGTCTCGTAGTTCTAAAGTGATTTTTTGTTTTCTGTTCTTTATTTATTTTTTTTTTACAATGTTTTTGTTACACTTTATAATTGATTTGTTACACATTGTAATTAATGCGCAATGACTTGTTGTGAATTATATGAAAAAGTCTATAATAATTTAATTCTCTTCTCATTGCAGACGGCATCGTTGGTCCCGGCACCATAACGTCGCCGTGGACACCAGTGAGTGCCGGTCCCCCAGGTCCATTGGGACCGGCAGACACAAATGGCAGCATGGCGGATAGCAAAAACCTCGACGTCGGCGATATGAGTGACGTAAGTTTATAATTAATTTAAATACTATATTTATTTTAAAAGAAAATTAATTTTTTTTTTTAATTTTTTTAGTGAAATATTTAATTTTTAGTGAAAAATTGGATTTTAGTGAGAAGATGAATTTTGAGTGAAAAATTTTATTTTTTTAATGAAAATTTTAATTTTTAGTGAAAAAGTTAATTTTTAATGAACATTTGAATTTTTAGAGAAAAATTTAATTTTTAGTGAAAAATTTAATTTTTGATGAAAATTTGAATTTTTAGTGAAAAATTTAATTTTTAATGAAAATTTGAATTTTTAGTGAAAATAATAAAAATCAAATATAGTCCAATATTGATTTTTTTTGTCATAAATTGAGTTTTTATTGAAACTGTATTTTTTTTTTATTTAAAACTGATTTTTTTTATTGAAAATGGAATTTTCAGTGAAAAATTGAATTTTGAATGAAAAATTAAATTTTGAGTGAAAAATTAAATTTTGAGAGAAAAATTGAATTTTTAGTAAAAAAATTATTCGTGAAAAGTTGAATTTTTTGTGAAAAGTTGAATTTTTCGTGAAAAGTTGAATTTTCAGTGAAAAATTTAATATATATGAAAAATTGAATTTTTTTATTGAAATATTGAATTTCTAGTGAAAAATTTAATTTCTAGTGAGAAATTGAATTTTAAGTAAAAAATTGAATTTTTATTTAGAATTTTTTTTTTTTATTGAAAATTTCATTTTTAGTGAACAATTTAAATTTTAGTGAAAAATTGAATTTTTAATTGAAAAATTGAATTTTTAATTGAAAAATTGAATTTTTAATTGAAAAATTGTATTTTTAATTGAAAAATTGAATTTTTAATTAAAAAATTGAATTATTATTTGAAAAATTGAATTTTTAATTAAAAACGTAATTTTTGATTGAAAATGTAATTTTTAGAAAAATCAAAATTTTTATGAAAATGTTATTTTTTATTGAAAATTAAAAAAAATACCATAATACAAATTATAATTGATTTAGACTAAAATGTTTAATTAAAAATATTCATTTCAATGAAAAGTTATATTTGCAGTGAAAATTTTAAAATAAATCTTTAAATGTGACAGGTGTGATAAATTATGTTTCAACCCATTTACTTCATGGCTCTTAAAAGTATCAAAATAGATTTAGTGCTATAAATAGTGCCATGTGGGAGATGTCAACGTAATGAAAACAAGAAAACAACATCCAAAAAGACACCATTAAAATCATTGACCCATAACAACTAAGTAGTAGCAATAACAGCTACAACATTATACAACAACATAGTGTAATTTGAGCACTTGACACTCAATAATAAATGAATGATGATCGACTGAACGACCGAACGACCATACGTCCCAGTCCGTCCCACCAATCGTACAGACGAACAGCAGCAGCACAAATGGTACAAACAAACGACAGAGTATCTGTTAAATGCACGACGTAGCTTTTGTCGCCGCTCACGTGTATTTCATTCGATGCTCATTAAATGCTACTTAAAATTAATGCCACTTCAAACACATACTATTCACTTCATTGACACAGACACTATAACTACTAGTACTACGTACAACTAGTACTCGTCCGACACTCACTCGAGTTAATGGCGGGCGCACAATCGCTCCGCTCGTCGTCATCGTTCCGAATCTCTGTGTGACACTCACTTCATTAGTGTCAACAACCGGAGCATGAAACATGAAATGTGACCGACCGACTGGTTACAAATGTACCATAAAAAAGTTAAAATTAAATTAATTAAATTTGACTCTCTCTCTTATTTATATTGCAGGACGAAAAAGATCTCTCATCCGCCGATGCCGAAGGTGTCTGGAGTCCTGATATTGAACAAAGTTTTCAAGAGGCCCTCTCAATATATCCACCATGTGGACGACGGAAAATTATACTCTCCGACGAGGGCAAAATGTATGGTAAGTGCAACACATATCGACTTTAATTCAAAATGAAACGAAATATAAAATAATTTATTATTCAACGTTTTGACCTATAAATCAATGTCATCAACCAACAGACAGGGCAGCTTCTGTTTTGCTGTGATCTTTTCAAAAGGAAAAAACAATACTTTTTCCCAGACTATCCTTAGTCAGTTTACTGTGTCCACATATTGAGGGCGTTGCCAGTCGCTATCTGGTGCCCTTCCTTTGCTCACTTGACATTTTCCTCTGTTGCTATATGATTTTTTTTTTCAGTTTTTTTCTTCCTTACTTCTTTACTTACTGTACTCCGTGCATTAGCTCTACCTGTTTTCGAAATAATGTATTTATCTGGTATTACGTTTCATGTGCGGTAGGTAGGTTGTACCATTTCGTGCTCTTACGTCGCCGTTTCTGGTGATTCTGTCATCATTAAGTCGTCGTCGATTGCATGATGTCGTCGCTGTGTCGACGGTGACTTCGTAATGCGTGGCGTCTTTATCAAACTGCATTATTTATGCAATGGGTTTGAGCCGTTTATAAGGCTCACAAATAATGGTAAATCATTCTTATCACAATAGCTGATCTTTGCGTTTAACATTTATTAGTGTTTCGACATTTATTAGTTCTTCGAAAGACTCCATTGATTTATATTCGGTAAGATCAGTAATTAGACTACTTTTCTGATAGGTATTTTATCTTAATTGAGAAGTATTCTCTAGTTATGGTGTGTTCGAATTTGTCTAAATGAGAAAACTAAACCAAAAACGTGGAAAGTTATCGGTAATCCAGAAATTATCATTACCTTACAATTTGCAGAGTACCTTGAACACTGCAGTGCCGATGAATTCTAACGATTTTTTAGTATCGGTAGAATAGTGCCAGTAAAACTGTTTAGTGCCTATAAAACTGTGTAGTGTCTGTAAAACTGTCGGTTTGTGTGTATGCTATAATATATGTGTATTTATTAGCATATAAACTAACCCAGAAGAGATTTAATTTATACTATTAATTAATTCGTATATCCAATTAATTATATTAATAGAATTAATTATTTTCTATCAATTAATCTCAGTTGCTATATTTACGTTCAATATATTTCTGTGTGTGAAGTATGCCAAATAGTCACTACACGAGAATAAAGCATCATAGTTTGATGCCAATCGTTTCAATGATTGGAGCAAACCTCTCAAGCCAAATATCAATACTTGCCATATAAGCCGTACATTATGGGTTAATCTTGGCCTATAAAGGAATCATTTTCCGTAGATTTTTTTGTTATATGAGTTAAAAGTACAAATCAACGCTTCTTATGAAAACAAACACGTTTCAATATTTTGTATAGAAAATTTCGAACAAAAATTTAAAATGTGCTTGTTTTCGTAAGAGGCGTCGAAATGTGGCTGAAACACAGGTCACAATCGTACTATCACGTTCATTTTCAATACCAGACAGCGTAGGTGTACAAGTAATTTTAAGATTAAATGGCATTGTTCTAGCTCCTCTTATTTTTCTATAATCGTGATTTCAACAGACATACGGACGGACATTCGGGTATCTCTAAATCTCACTTACATTACAACAGACAGAGGAACATACACCCTGAAAAATATACTATATAAATAATAGTTTTTTCACTATTAAAAATAGTCAATAGGATAAATTATTATTTTAATCGTAAAATACCATTAAATACAGAAAATGCCATGAAATTGCCATTGAGTTTATATGAAAAGATTTATTTTTTGTATAATATTAAATCAATAATTGTCCTATTGACGAATTTTAATGGAATTTTAAGGATTTTTTTTTCTGGGTGTTCATACGGAAGTCGCACACTTGACTTATCAGAAGAAGCTGATCAAGAATATAACATGTCCATACCGTTCACGCCTCCATCTAGGTTTTGGGACGTTTTGGTACACTCAGAAAAAAAACTCATAAAATCCCATTAAAATTTGTCAATAGGATAGTTGTTGATTTAATAGTATACAAATAATAAATATATTCATACAAACTCAAATAAATTTTATAGTATTTAATAGGATTCACCGATTGAGTTAATAGTTTATCGGGCAAATATCCTATTGACTAATTTTAATAGTAAAAACTATTAATTTTATTGTATGTTTTTTCTGAGTGTATGTGGTATAAAAAACAAACTTTATCAACCTAAAATGACGCTATTTCGCAGATCTGTGATAATTTGTGTATTCAGAGACTAAATGATAATTTTCAAGAGAATCACTTTTGTAAAACATATTAACCCTTCACTAGCATGTTGGGTTGTTTTTGAGCCATAATAAATTTATATTCCGAATATTTGGAAAAAGCATCAAATTGGACTCAATATCAAAATTAAGTTAAATTTTGCAAATTCCCACGACTACCAGCCAAAAGAAAAGGCATATTGAACAAATTTTTAAATTTCGCTTAGTTGTCAAATACGTTAGATAATAATATGTAAATGGGGCTTAACATATGACAACCAGAAAACCACAAACAACGCATTATCATCATTACATTTAACCAAAAAAAAAAAAAAAAAAATCTGAAAATAAAATATGAGCTCATAGTCGGAAGGCTTTATTATAAAAAAAAATATGATAAACGATGCATCCTACACACACGACAAATACACTTAAGTTGCCGACAGATGGCAGCAGCAACATTTTATTCACAGCAACAATAAAAGCAACAACATAGCCCACAAATAAAAACCAACAATAATCGCATTAATGCATGACTGCAGCATTATCTATCGCGAAACAAAATGCGGAAAATTCAGAAAATCACCCAAAATGACGAATTTCCTTGACAAATTTTTGCATTTTAAACAAATTACCGCGACTGTCACAAAGTATATCATTAAATATGGCGACATGCTAATAGACAATGCGACAGACAGACTGAAAAAGTGATAGATAGACAGGCAGACAGACAAAAAGTCAGTCAGTCAAATAGAGCTATAACGCCATATTGCACAGATTGGACTAATGTTGTTTTCCTAGATAGTTTTCGAAACATACAACCGCTAAATAATTTAAACGAGAAAAAATAATGTTGTTGCAACATTTGATGTTGTCTGAAAAAGAAAAAATCAAATAAAATAAGATTCGCCAACGTAGCAAAATAAAAATCAACAGACACAAACAGCCTGTAATACAAATTATAATAAAATAAGAGTGTTTTATTTTTTCAGTTTCTTATTTTACATTTAAAATAAAAGACGCCAGTCGGCTACAAGACTATTGCATAAAATAGGAAATGTGTGGGCGTTTTATTAAGTATCTGCATAAGTAATATCCGCCCTCCTGAACCACCGCCGGCACCACTACACGACCGACTGCCTGCCTTCCTATTTAATCGGCTACACAATGCAGGCTGGCAACTCATTCAGCGACAGTGAGATCGCCATCAGTAGTTATCCCCCTTGCAACATTTTCTCGTAATCTTAATGACGAGATAAACTCGACATCAAATACATTGCGTAAATTTGCAACTAAACAGTAGAATTCATTTTGTTTTCGTTGTACTGATTCATTGACTTAATTTGTATTTATTTTCTTCTTTTTTTCTTTTTATTATATTTGTGATGTACTTCATAGACTTTACTAGATTTAAGGACTTTACCGATTTAATACCTAAGCCAATATATTTAATTTGTACTACTCTGTAAATGATGCCTCTACTGGTTTTATATCTCGTCTTACATCTGGTTTTACTTTTGTCTTATTTCTCTTCTTAGACCACGTTTTACATATCATCTTACTTTTTCCATATCTCTCATCTTACCTTCCGTCCTGTCTCTGGTCTTACCTTTTGATTTACCTTAGTATTACACCACGTTTTACTTCTCGTCTTTATTTTGTCATCTTACATCGCCCCTTACATCTCATCTTGACCCTGTCTCATTCCTCTGGTCTTACCTTTTGATTTACCTTAGTATTACACCACGTTTTACCTCTCCTCTTTATTTTGTCATCTTACATCGCCTCATACATCTCATCTTGAACCTTTTACCTCTGGTCTTTTTGTATTTACCATAGTATTACACCACGTTTTACCTCTTTACTTTTGTCCTATTTCTTATCTTACACCTCACCTTACATTTTAACCATTCTCTGGTCAAACTTTTTGTCTTACCTCTCATCTTACACTTCGTTTCATCTCTCTTCACACTTTTGTCACATCTCTCATCTCACCTTCCATTTATTTATTGTCTTACGTTTTGATTAATCTCGAGTATTACACCACATTTTATCTCCCGTATTAATTTTGTCATAGTTCTCATATTACATCGCCCCATACATCTCATCTTGAACATTCTCTCATACCTTTGGTCTTACTTTTTATCCTGTCTCTTCTTTTACTTTTTTTAGATCTTATCTCTCGTCTTACATCTTGTTCTATCTCTCGTCGTAATTTTGTTATATCTTTCATCTTACCTTCCATTTTGCCTCTGATTTTTTTATCTCTCCTCTTATTTTTCTTAGATCTTAACTCTCTTCTTATATCTCGTTTTATCTCTCGTCCTACTTTTTTTATATCTCTCATCTTACCCCCCGGCCTGATTTACCACTGTCTACACCACCTATATTCGGCCTAAGATGGAATACAACTCCCTCTTTTGGGCATGGGCTTCAAAATCCTCTTTGGAGTTCCTGGACCGAATATAACAACGTACGGCCATGTTTTCTCTCGTTCTTCTCGGACACCCCTCGTAGTCCACTCGGCTCTCAATTGAACCACGCATTACAGCGAGAATTCGTTCTTCAGTCGCACGATACGTTTGTCGAACAATCTCGCTGCTTTTTGTGACATCTTTGATATTGGCAAGTTCAAAACAAACATTCACCGACACTACTCCATCTTTTCTCACACCCAATAACCTATAATCCTTTGTTCGATCAACACTGTATATTGCATGTATAGGCATCCCTTGAGCGTTCGTTAATATGTACAAAAAAAATTAACATCTCATTAAATCTGTAGATTCTAAAATTCCAGAATCTATCAATATCTCTAATTTTTGTTATATTGTCCCTACATCCTTTAACTATGACATCTTTATATTTTTCAACTTATAAATACTTTATCTGATAGCTCAATTTACACCTCTTCTAAAACCTCGTCTACCACTTCCAGCATTGTACTTCCTTTTACTCCTTGTCGTACACCTCATCTTACATCTCGTCTTAAATTTGTTCTTACATCTCGAATTATTGTATAATATTTTTGTCTTAGATCTTATCTAAATCTCATCATACACCAAATCTTCCGCGTCTTGAACATCCACATATACTTTCAATATTTTATTTTCTCATACGACACTATTCTATACAATTCATCATAGCTTGGCGCTATAACAACATAGGCCGAGTTCTCTAACCATTTTTACCTGAACGTGGTATATTTATTCTCAAAGTGCTGGGACCTACAGTTTAATGCCGAATCCGAACGGTGGATAAGAGCTTTTCATATGCAAAGTCTTACTCTCGTAGGTTTGCCATTGACTGAACTGCATATTTTATGGCCGAACTCAAACTGAAATGAGAATTCGCCGTTATAATTTCATAATCAGTTATACTCTTCTAATAAACTTCCAAATTTCTGTGTGTTGAACGGTAGTATCCAACAAATATTCCTGAAAAATGCCTAAAATTAAACCCCCACTTATTATTTTTACTTCTTCCTATATATCCAAGTAATCATCGCCTATTCTTTCTGTTATACCAACTTCTTCACTTCTTTCTAAACCTTGTTTTAACCTAATATTAACCTCATATTGTACCACTATTAATATCAAATAAAATAGATATATTTTAAGTCTTTGACTTAATCCACATATACCTCATTCCATTGAAACTCTATTACCTCCTGGTCCTTCCTTTCTTGCACTGTGTAAGTCTCCTCTTATACCAACTACACCTTCATAAATGCCAATACCTACTTTAAAATGTAATCTCTCTCACATTTTACACTGTTCTGTACCATATCTAATTCCTCTTATAACTTCTAGTACCTCTTATAACCTTTTCCACTTCCACTTATACCAAATCAATTCATTCATCTCTTCATCCTCCACAACATTGTCTTTCATGAATGAGTCTTGCAGCAGACATTGTTGTTTTTTAACTCGCAAATTCCAAAAAAAAAACTTTGTTGACTCAACATCTGACTCTTTAGCATCTACTCCAACTCTGGCACTGCCCCCAAACCGCCTTCCTTCGTCCACATATTGATCCTACCGCGCTTCGTTGAGACCAGCGACCAATTATTTATGGAGTGCGTTGTTTTTCGTTTTTTTTGTTTTATTTCGTGTTTATGTCCCCAACATTTTGAATATGCAATTCTTTGGCTATCGTGCTTGACGTCGCCGTATCTGCTAAATTACCGCAACATGCATTGCGTAGGTGTTGCCGCGTATTTTATTAGATATTTTGCCACAGAGTCGTAGGATTAACATAGGTTGTAGCATAGGCTATACGCTATACACCCTATAGACTAAAAGCACTAAGTAGCCTCAAGTGTTCGTTGTAGGAAATGCGCTCTAATCGCATTAATCGGCTGTGGTGATCTTCACATGACGCCTACATAGACGACACAGACAGACAGATGTCTTTTGCGACTACTACTACTATTTTTTACACTATGTCGAATTTATTATTTTTAGAGGGTTTTTTTCTTACTAGACATCTTCTGTAATGTTTGTAAAATTATTTATTGGCATTAGACAAGTTGCTCTTATGTGTAATATGTTGCTGTTGTTTGACAAATTATTTTGTTTATGAAATTTTGCAAATTTTCCAAAAGCTTCGCATAAAATTCCACGTTTATTTAGAGTTAGTAAAAGAAAAACCTCCCTGTTTACAGAACATATTTTAGTTTCTATACTATTCTATTTTTGCATCTAAGCAAATATTTGAAATATGCGAAACCCCAAAGGCAATGACAGCAACAACAAGACAAGAAGTGAAAGACACCTTGCAACAATAACCTTAGCGGCAACATAAAGTTTGGCAACTGCTGCTGCTGCGTCAGCATCCAAAAACCACCAGCAGCAGCAGGTAAGGTAGCAACATCAAAGTGCATTTCCGTCACCGCACAACAGCAACAACACATTTTCGGTACTTGCAACTTTCTAAACATTATGTGCAGCAACAACAACAACAGCAACAATAAAAGCGACAGCAACAATATTAAAAGCAACAATAAGAATAGCAGGCAACAACAATAACAAATATGGCAAAGACAAATATGTCATTCGAAATACTTGTAACTTGACTTTGCGAAAATGTTGCTGACATTCTGAGGCAAACGCAGCAGCAGCAGTTGTCGGTGCCGCAAAGCAACGATTTGCGACAAACTAAAAATATAAAAAAATAATAGATGAAAAACAAATAAAAAAAAAGTTGCAACTTATGTCGTTATAATTGTGAAAAATTGTATTTTTAGCGAAAATGAAAATTTAAATTTTTAGTGAAAAATTGAATTTTTAGTGAAAAATTTAATTTTTATGAAATTTTTTTAGTGAAATATGAAATTTTTAATGAAAATTGAATTTTTAATGAAAAATTGAATTTTTAATGAAAAATTAAATTTTTAATGAAAAATTGAATTTTTAGTTAAAAATTGAATTTTTAGTGAAAAATTGAATTTTTAGTGAAAAATTGAATTTTTAGTGAAAAATTGAATTTTTAGTGAAAAATTGAGTTTTTTATTGAAAAATTGTTTTTTTGTGAAAATTTGAATTTTTAGTGAAAAATTCAATTTTTAGTGAACAATTTAATTTTAATGAAATTTTTTTAGTGAAATATCAAATTTTTAATGAAAATAGAATTTTTAATGAAAAATTGAATTTTTAATGAAAAATTGAATTTTGTAATGAAAAATTGAATTTTTAAGGAAAAATTGAATTTTTAATGAAAAATTAAATTTTTTATGATAAATTTAATTATCAGTGAAAAATTGAATTTTTAGTGAAAAATTGAATTTTTAGTGAAAAATTAAATTTTTAATGAAAAATTGAATTTTTAGTGAAAAATTAAATTTTTAATGAAAAATTGAATTTTTAATGAAAAATTGAATTTTTAGTTAAAAATTGAATTTTTAGTGAAAAATTGAATTTTTAGTGAAAAATTGAATTTTTAGTGAAAAATTGAATTTTTAGTGAAAAATTGAATTTTTAGTGAAAAATTGAATTTTTAGTGAAAAATTGAATTTTTAGTGAAAAATTGAGTTTTTAGTGAAAAATTGAATTTTTAGTGAAAAATTGAATTTTTAGTGAAAAATTGAATTATTAGTGAAAAATTGAATTTTTAGTGAAAAATTGAATTTTTAGTGAAAAATTGAATTTATAGTGAAAAATTGAATTTTTAGTGAAAAATTGAATTTTTAGTGAAAAATTGAATTATTAGTGAAAAATTGAATTTTTAGTGAAAAATTGAATTTTTAGTGAAAAATTGAATTTATAGTGAAAAATTGAATTTTTAGTGAAAAATTGAATTTTTAGTGAAAAATTGAATTTTTAGTGAAAAATTGAATTTTTAGTGAAAAATTGAATTTTTAGTGAAAAATTGAATTTTTAGTGAAAAATTGAATTTTTAGTGAAAAATTGAATTTTTAGTGAAAAATTGAATTTTTAGTGAAAAATTGAATTTTAAGTGAAAATTTGAATTTTAAGTGAAAAATTGAATTTTAAGTGAAAAATTGAATTTTTAGTGAAAAATTTAATTTTTAGCGAAAAATTGAATTTTTAGTGAAAAATTGATTTTTTTGTGAAAATTTGATTTTTTTGTGAAAAATTGAATTTTTAGTGAAAAATTGAATTTTTAGTGAAAAATTGAATTTATAGTGAAAAATTTAATTTTTAGTGAAAAATTGAATTTTTAGTGAAAAATTGAATTTTTAGTAAAAAAAAATGAAAATAATTTTTTATAAAAAATTTTGAATTTTTAGTGAAAAAATAAATTTTGAGTGAAAACTGGAATTTTTAGTGAAAAATAGAATTTTCAGTGAAAAATTTAAATTTTGAAATACTAATTTGAAAGTATTTAGCTTTGAAGCGAACAAAACTTCATAATGAAAACAAAAACTAGCCAGAAATCCACAAAACATAAACTCTGTACCCCTCCCACACAGTATTTAGTTGGAAATGTCTAGAAAGTCGAAAATAAATTTTGGCCAAAAACTGTCAGCTCATTTAATTT
The DNA here is from genome assembly GCA_951804985.1 of Dryomyza anilis. NCBI lineage: Eukaryota > Metazoa > Arthropoda > Insecta > Diptera > Dryomyzidae > Dryomyza > Dryomyza anilis. The sequence continues at coordinate 100,032,412 of OX638130.1, read as the reverse complement.
AAAGGCGACATTTTACGCCAATAAGCATGCAAAACAAAGAACAAAAGCAGGCTTTTAACACTTGCCAGAGAGGCAGGCAACAAACCGAGCCGATGGCTATAGAAAATACAAACAGAAACAAAAAAAAAAAACTAAAACAATGGCAACACAATCACTGAATAGAGGTTAAATAATTTCAACTTGGTAATAAAAATAAATAAAAAACAATATGCAACAAAAACATATAAACAAAAGCCAAAATTATAGGCAAAGCCATGGCCAGGGCAAGGCATATTTTGTGCCATTTCGAACAGCAAGACCGACCAGACAAGAGACACAAAATCCAGCAACACACATCCTTGCTTAACTTGGTGCTGCGTAATTTCTGAAACACCAAACCATATCCTTTGGTTGGCTTTTGCCAAAAATAACCCCTTAAAACAATGCGAAGACACAAAACGTTGAACGTACCGAATGAACGACCGACCGAGTTTTGTAATTTATGTCCTTCAGGATATTGTTTTCGCTTTATGGTCGTCGTCGAGTTTGTTCTTGTTGTAGTTGGTGTTATTGCTGGGGTCCTTTTGTTGTTGGTCCTTGGCTTCGCTTGGCTTTTCTACGATATTTATTTGGAAAAGTAATTAATTCTGCGAAGCCAACATGTGACAACAACCCAAACAACCGTAGCCGGCAGCAGCAGCACCAGCAACCGAAGACTCACTTCCGACTCTAAACATTTCGCCACACTTTTCTACGTAGATCCTGCAATTGTCTGTTTGTCGTATGTCCTTGCGTGCGCCCGTTGTGCGTTCGTTCGTCCTGCTACACTTATTGTCTGCGCGCACGACAGACAGTAGGACCAACAGCAGCACCAAAAGTAGAACTAACAGCGGAACCCACAGTAAAACCAACAGTAGGACCAGCAATACCACCAACCAGCAGCCACACTGAAAGAATCATGAGCCAAAGGACCTCGAGTTCATTGCAAGCAAACTTATTACAATATTCAATGGCAGAGCATGGCAGGCAGGCAGTCTGGGTGCGGATAAATGTGTTTATTTTTGAATTTCGGCCAAAATGAGCGGGCAACGTTCGTTAACGGTAAAGTTGGGGAACCCATAATTTGTCGACGAAAGTGTGCGAAATATTTGGCTCAGAGAATAGTGGGCGACTGACGACACGAAAGCACACTTTGTATCGGTTACTGCATAATAACAAATAAAATCATTCTTTTTTTGTTTTATAGTTGTGTTTACCACAGGTAAACGACGGATACTAAGTATTTGAAAATACAATCTGATAATTAAAAATACATTCAAAATTTTAATCTTTAAAAGGATATTTAATTCACAGAAAAAATCATCAGCATATTGATGAATTTCGTTCTTCAAACCATGATTCATTGTATTGAATCAATCAATATTATGAATTCATCAATATTATGAATTCAATTTGATGAATGACTGAAAAAGTTTTCTTCAATATGATGAAGTGTATGTGAAGAATACGTTTCATAATTTTAATGAAAAATACTTAAACTACAATATATATGTACATCATATTGAAGAATATTGTTCATCAAACCAAATTTCAATCAATATATTTATTTTTCGTTCATTTTTTGCAATACTTCTCAATTCTCAAGTAGTTCTTGTATGATACTTTTTATATAAGACATGTATAAATTAGTAATATATTTATTTATAATTATAACTTTTTATTAATAAAAAAAAAAAACTTATTTTTTTAATTTATTTTCCAAAAAGAATTTTTTTTTCGGAAATATTTTACGACAATTTTTTTTCGGAGAAATATTTTTTTTTTAATTTTTTATTTTGAATTTTATTTTTGAAAAACATTTATTGTTTTAAAAAAATGTTCAAAAACATTCCATCAATTAATTTTTTTTTGAAAAAAATATATTCTTTTTTTTTCAAAATAATAAATTATAAATCAAGCAGAAAGTTGTATTCTGTATCCTAAAATATGTATATAAATTACTAAATTAATAAATTTAGTAAAATTCATTAAAAAAATGTCCATCAATTAATTTATTAAAAAAATATATACATTAGTTTTGTTTTTTAATAAAATATTATAAATCAAGTAAGTTGTATTCAAATAACCACATTTTGTATTTATTTATATGCCCTAAAATATGTATATAAATTACTACATCTGCATTTATTTTTACTACATTCTGTACTTTAGCAGTACGTTTATCATGTGTTCACAAACTTCGAATATTTAAAAGAAAATCAAAAATAAAAATAAACACACAATGCAGTATCTGCAATATGTAGAAAACGACTTTCAAGTAAATAAATACAAATGTATTTTAATGCTAACATTATGTAGTAGAACTACATTTTTTCAAAATAATGACATAAGTACACATTTACTAGAATACATTTACTACAATACATTTTTTGGTGAATTATTTACTATATTAAAAATAATATGACAAGGTCCTATGACAGAAATCAGAAGTAAAATAACAAAATCAAAAACAAAAACACAATAGCAAATAAAAAGAAAGAAAAATATAATCACAAAACCCAAAACCCTAAAATTAAAAAAAATCACACAAAAAATGTGCTAAATCAATAACAAAACCATAAAAAAAACAAACAAAAATAAAAGCTTTTAGTCAAAATAAACTACAATAGGAAAAATAAAAACATAAACACGAAAAAAAGTCAAAAACACAAAATACCAAAACCAAATGAAAAAATCACAAAATCCAATACACTGTCAAAGGAAAACATAATATAAATAAAATTAAAGACTCAAAATCAATAACACATAGATCACAAAAAAAACCATAAAATCTAATACAAAAACAAATACAAAATAGTAACAAAAATAAAAGCAAAATACAATTGCAAAAATAAATGTAAAAACTCAAATTCCTCAAAAAAGTAAAAACTAAAAAACCAAGCAATACAAAAATCAAACAAAAAGAATAGCTTAAAATAAAAAAAAAACACAAAATTAAAAGCATGATAACAAAATAAAGAAAATCCAACATAAAAAATACTAATACTAAAAGCAGAACAAAACCGAAACCGAAACCACACCAAAAATCTAATAAAATCAAAAGCCAAAACAAAGACATTTAACAAAATCACAAAAAAGCAGGAAGGATTTCGATTACGCGCGACATAATTTAATATATATATATTTTTTATTTAACATTTTTTTGTCATTATTATACTTTTTGCATCAGTTTATCGACGACTCCTATTACGAAAAGTAACACGTTTGACTTTTTTAAACAAGGTGCATCGATATATTCAGAAATGAACTATTTGGTTTCTGAGAAAATTAAAATTTTATATTGTTACGAAAATAAGGTCTACGGAAAACTGTTCTACAAGTTCGTTTCTCTGTATTGTGTACAAAATAAAAACACACTAATGTTTGGTTTAAACTACAACAATTAACTTTATTAATTCACATTAATTAACAACTTTACTATTTATAAATTCTAACAACTGCTGAATGTCCACTAATTAACTCGACATTTTTAGAACACTTTACAATCACTGCTGAAGTGTTGCGCCTCATATGTGGCGCCCTTATATACTGCATACATTGGTTCGATACGCTTCGACATGTTTCGAGAACCTTCTGCACTTCTCGTGAATGCTACATGCTATTTGCATCTCATTCGCACTCATATGTTTTTAATAAGCTGACCTTCTATCTCTTTCTCGCAGACTGCCTCAGTGCGCTGAATTGTCTTGCGTTTCATTTATTCTTGTTAATTGCTTGCACTATGGGGAAAATTACCTCTTTTCGTAACAATATTATTAAAAATTTATATTATTTATAATTTAAATTTGTATATGCTATTTTTTTCGAATATATTTTACCAATGTTTTTAACATATTTTTAACATTTAGTATTTCTTATATTTTTAATAGTTTTGAAATAGTTTTCAAACATTTATTAAATTACGGAATTCTAAAAATTCACTGTAATCCGTCATCTTCAAGTGTGCTCAAAAACAATATCGATTTATTCGCACGAGCCGCTCAAAATGTCAGCTTATGCTGGCTTAACCCAGGCCACATAGTCGGGTCAACTTTAAGAATCGCTATGTCTTACCTTCACTTTTAATGCCAGATTAAATTGAATATCTATTTAAAAAAAACACGTAGTATTTATTTACTTGAGAACACAAAACTGTGAACCATTTAAAATGTTGTTACTACTTTTTATGTTTTTTTTCATTTTATTTTTTAATGGGCGGCGCGGCGTAATGTCTTGGCCTCTGAAATGGCAACAACACAAAAGCAATAAAAACAACAATATTAGTAACAACAACAACAATAACAAATTATTTTAACTGCGAACAAAGTGACGCCTCTGACCCACAAGCAACAAACCGCCACATGTACCGCTAATTGGCTTCCCCCAGTTCTGTGCAACAACAACAACAACAACAACTGCAAGAAGAACAGCAGCAATTGCTGCTACTCATATGTTGCTGCTGTTGTTACTGCGGCAGTGGCTGCTGCTGTTGTTAATTAATTTTTGTAATTTTTGCAGTTTAGCAACTATTTTGCGCCAGTCATCTCGAAAGTTCAAAAAGTTCAATTTTATTATTTAAGCTGCTTGCTGCAGCATGTGTTGCATGCAGTCGAACTTTATGAATACTTGGTGAGCAAAATGTACTGGAAAAAAAAAGTTTTATAAATTTTTGGAATTTTTACATTTTTTTTGCAATATATCCTATTTATTTGATACCAATTTACACTAATTTAAACCAATATTGGTATCTGTGTAGCATTGTTTTCTTCAGTTGGTTAGTGAACCGAAATATCGTTGGTTCAAATCCCCCACGACTGTTACATCAAAAAGAGTAGAAAAAGGTTTTTTTCCTGAAAATATTTTTTATTATGTTTTCTTTTTTATTATGTAATTTTGTTATTTTCAAATTTTTTTTGTAGTTTGTTCTGAAAAAATTATATTTCCTAACTTTTAAAATACTTCAAACTTTAAAAGTTGATATCCCAATATTTTTTAAATGCACATTCGCCCCTTTGGCATGACAGTGACGATATCAAAATTTGTTTCATATAAAGTATGTTCAACATTTCAACATACTTAATATTTGGACGCACCACCAGACAAGATTGGAAGGATCGAAGCAGTTTAGAAACATTTTATCGACATATTTCACACAGACAAAGGCCGAGTTTGTATCACAAGTTGTCAAGTTTTTTGTCAGATCCCAAAATATGCCGTAAATCTTCCATAAATCTGCCATTGAAATTCCACAAAATTGTACAACCTGCTTCCCAATATATTCCATTTATCTGTGTGTTTGCCGGAAATATACCCGAAATATTCCACAAAAATGCCAAAAGTTTTGTCTCGTGACATTTCTTTTTTGTGTAGACGACGCGCAACATTGATGAGATTGGGAGGCAGTTGCAAGAACAACGTTTAACCGTGCGGCAAAAACCGCAAAAAATTTCTATTTCGCGCTATGGAAAAATTTTGCAAAGTTCATTTCACACACATTTGAAGTATGTATATTTTCGATCGAAGTGCATATGGAAGGCAGGAAGACACTGTTGGAAGTTTTAGTTGTGACCGCGTTGTAACGCCTGGCTTAGCGTTGCTTAGGTTGGCCGCCATTTTGTTTTTCTCTTTTCACACTCAGTTTTTTTCACAATAATTAGTTTATGCGCTAAACGTGGTAAACGTCAAACTATGACAGCAAAATACAAAAAAACAACTACTTAAAAACTTCGACATCGATGTCGAACTTTTTGATGCCACTTTGAGGGTGGGGGCGCGCGCGTCATACGTTGGCCGCTGCCAATACCGCAGCATGGCAGCCATTTTTGCCGACATATTTTGTGCTGGCAAAATTAGCGCGCGCGCGCGCCTTTTTTTTAAACAATTCTCGTTGCTGTCACTCAGCAACATTATCGATAATGTTGTCGACTTTGCTGCGGCGTTTGAGGCAATTTTGTCGTTGTTGATTTTTTTTTTTTGAAGGTTACGCTGAAAAGCATGTGGCTGGCATGCTCGCATGTGGCAAATAGTTGTTTGGCATTTTTGAAATTCATATCAGCAACAGCAGCAGTAACATCATTGTGCTCCGCATCAACTGCATTGTCAACATTGCCAACAGCATCAAACAATGTCAGTCGCATCCTTCATTTTATCCTTCAGCAACAGCAGCAGCAGCATCATCAACATCCTTAGCAACACTTTGTGCCGCATTGACAACATAATCGCATTGTTATGACATTGTTTTGTTGCAATATTTGGTTGTTCTTGTTGTTATTTTTCATTGTTGCTGTTGCGGATTGTATGTTTTTGTCGTTTTCTCGACACAATTTTGTGTATTTTTAACATATACTATGAGAAAAATGAAAATTACTTTCACTTTAATACAACCAACCAAAAGTTGCAATTGAATTACTACATATAGATATCAGTAAAAGACCAAAAAAAGCCGTCAAATCTAAAAATTAAAAAAAAAGTATTTAATTCTAAAAGTTTTGAGAGGGTTTTTTGGATTTAATTTATATATCATAAAACACATTAAACCAAAATTGACATAGAATAAATCTCAACTGCTGGAACGTTAGTCAATAGGCCAAAATAGTCCAGACAAAAATCATTACACGTTTGTGTTATAATCAAAAAAAGATGTAAACTAAATTAAATAACATTATGGATTAATATATTTACTTTTTGGGTAATCTTTCCGTAAATTATCCTACATTCATTCACAGTTTTATAGTTTGTTCTTAAACCACTTTAGCACATACCAAAACAATCTCTCATACCAAAACAATAAGCCAGTTCAATGAGTCCAATTCGATAAAATATTTAATTGTTAAATATTCATTAATAAATAGTATTTAAAAAGCTTCATATTCATTATATTTCTAGCAACCAGGGTACGGTATTCATTGAGCTATAAGCTAAAATAAATTTCATCTTAAACACTTTTAAAGGTTTTAAGTTATGAACGTTCAAAGTCAAAAAATTTGAACTTAATTCAGCTATAACACCTCTATCGGTAAGGGTCCACACTATTCGGTAGTAAGATTGGGTATGGTATGAAAGGGTATTTATTGGGCTTTAAGTTTAAATCAATTTCAACGTACTAACTTTTAAAGGTTTTTGGTGGTTGATGCTCAAATTCAAAAATATCGACTAAATTCAGCTATAATGCCTCTAGCGGCCAGGTTCAAAACGTCCCGGCAGTTAGAGTGGGTATGGGATGAAAGGGTATTCATTCAGCTATAACTTAAAGTAAATTTTGGCTTAACTGCTTTTAACTGGCAGAAGTTATGAACGTGCAAAAACGATTTTTTTTTTTAAATACATCTTTCTTATATCTTCCATAGCATCTAAAATAAAAAGTATGACAATCTTTTCTTTTTGAAAAATATAGTTAAAATATCCATTATTTTAAAAAATGTAACCTGAGCGCAATATCTTTAAAACTCACGGATATATTAGAACCCAAAATGAAAAAAACAAATTCACACTTTTCAAAACCAAAAAAAAAATGTTTTTCAGTATCTAATAATACCATTCGTGCAAAATATTAATAAAAAAAACTTGTGTAAGTACTTGATGTTAGAATCTTTAAATATCAACACCTAACAATTAGTTTGCTTCATACGCCATTTTTTGGGTGAATGGAATGAATTTATATGATATGATTGCTCCAAATTTACTATTTTAAAATTTAGTTAACATTCTTTAACTACATTTACCACTTTTTTTGGATATAGAGCAAATTTCCCATAGAAAAAGGAAACAAAAAATTACTCCATTACCATTCTGCTTCTAGGGAGATTGGATGTGTCCGTTGACCGACCATTGTTTCTATTTGTATACGAACCTGCCAGTATAAGTACTCTAAATACCAAGTTTCATATATTAAGCTGATTTCATTCTCTTGTTTTTGTGATTTCTATATCGTCGTTGTAGAACGAAAAGTCACCAAATACATTTTCAAAATGCTTAATATTCATTTACAAAATCTTTATAAATCCGTCAATTTTTAATCGATGATCTCAATTTTTTTACCTCGTGATAAGAAAATGTAAATCTATCAATTGATATTTCAACTTTATAAATGCATCTATTACTTTTTAAAATATTAACCAACAAACTCGAAATTTAAGTTTTTCATAAAAATGTATTTGGTGACTTTTCATTCTACAACGACGATATATTGGTGCATTTCCAGTATTCATTTTCGGTCTTATTAACTGAATACACACACAGAGAATAGAGTATTAGCGCCAATCGACTATAAGCCGAATTAAGTAATTCGATTTTCTCAACCGCTTAATCGGTTCTTATAGTCAAAACATAAAGAATTATAGTTTGGACTACAACCAATTTCGTACAGTTTGAGAACAAATTGGAGTGTGTATAGGCTAATATTTAAAGCGCCAACCGAATATGGCAATTCAGTCTAGAAATTTGTAGATAATTCATTTTAAGCGAATGAAATTGGTTGTTACAACTAACTCTTTTGTTCTTCCAACCTCATGGTATAAGAGGATTTTACTGTGTGCACTTCATAAATATTTAAACTTTATAAAAATCACTATTCAAATTAGCGTATTTAATTCTGGCTTATGACTCAATTTGTCAAAATTTAATTTTCAATACTAATTTCTCATGAAATTATTTACTTGATTTACCATGTAATCACTGAAACAGCTGTACAAATATCGACTGATATGAGACGTTCACAAAATGCTCGGCAATGACTCAATTATTTAAATTTTACATACAAATTATGCTATGCTAAACAGTTCAGTGCTGTTATTGATGACGACATTTTTATTAAGAGCACTCAGTGCGTCGTCGTCGTCGTTATCGTCATCAGCAACAATTTGACGTTGGGTCACATAGGGTTAATAAACGGCAATTTCGATGTGATGCGAAATACAAGAAGCAGTAATATGTTTAATTAACGCAAATCAGATGCAAATTAATAAAAAGTTTTTTTTTTGTATAAAAAGAAAGATTTCGAAAATTTAAGGGATTGTTTAAAAAAACCTTTAATGCAGTTGTAAAAGTGTAAAAAGCTATTGTAGAGTTTCGTGTTATATTTACAAAAGTGGGTAACCGATCACGCTCATTTTCAATACCGGAAAGCGTGGATACAAGAGTAAACTAACACCAGAGTTTCATTAAACTACCTCTGCTGGTTTTGCTGTAATCGCGATTTCAACAGAGAAATAGACAGACTTACACACAGTCAGACTTACAGCTTAAGATTCATTTGTTTATTAAATTGCTCTATGTACTTATTGCAGAAAACACTTTAGTCTAAAACGAATTTTTAGACTTTTAACATAATTATTATGATGAAACATAATTCAAATTTTATAATCTTTGATTCGACTTGCCACACAATCTCTTAACGCAATTGTGTGCACTTTTAATTCTATTAAAAGCTACTAAACATAAGCCTTCTGTAAACAATATTCAAAATAATAGCAGCACAAACCATTACCTACTTGGGATATCATCATAAAATTGCAGCAACCTTGCTTCACTTTCATCCTTTGCCATGGCGTATATGAAATAAAATACGCGCAGAAATGCTGTTTTCCATTTGACCTCATCGCAAAATGAATTCATGAATGAACAAAAGGACGACCAGACCAGATAGGCAGACATAAGGACAAACCGACCGACCGAATGGAGCAACTTGAAAATATGATGAAGGAAAAACAGAATCAACATTTAAACACTTGCTGTAAAATGCAACCAACTCAGCCAGAAAACTTGAATTTTCTTCTTGAAATATAGAAGGAAAAGCGTAGAAAAGAAGGAGGAAAAGGGGAGAAAAAGAAGGATGGGTCACAGTGTGAAAAACAAGACAAAGCTTAGCCAACAGCAAGTTGGCAGGAAGCAACAAGCAATAAAATAAAATAGAATTTAACTTCGTTTCGTTACGCTTCTCTCTAAAATATATTAAATTATGTGCGCCTCACAGACGACTAGGACAACCTGACAGAGTCTCAAATAAATAGAAAAACAGCACCAGCAGACAAACAAATGGACGCACGGAGTCATGGTAAACGGTGCAGAAGAAGAAAAATAAAGTGGTACGGGTTAAAATGGACAAAACAGCATGGGGTTTTGCACAGAGGCACCAAGGACTGCAATTTCGACTGACAACAAACAGGCAACTGGTGCAGACACGAAGACAGCCAACAATACGCAAAAGGTTTATAGCAACTAAAAGAAGAGTTGCTTTGAGTCAGAGCGTTAGAGGTAAAAACGACAAGAAACAAATTGGAAAAAGCAGCAGCAGCAGAAAAAAACGACAGTAAACAGACATACAAACAGACAACCAGACAAATAGACAGACAAACATTGAATACAGTCGTTAAAATAGGGCGAAATGTAGTTTCCGCCATGGCAGGATATATGAGGCTAAATATCTGACTAAAGCTGTAAACGTTATAGAAGAAGAAGTAGAAGGAGTTCGAAAGCATATCCAAGGCGTAAAATATAGAACATTTTTTTGACAATACGAAATAGAACAAAAAGAAAACCCTTAGAACCCATAGACTATATAGATAAAGACAGCAATTTTAAACGATGAAGAGTGCAAAAGAGAAAAGACGATAGAGATGAGTGCATGAATGGCTTTATGATGATGTCCAAACTGTAAGACCAATATGCAATGGAATGGTCTAAAGTTGGGCGCATCTATATATTGGTTTGGGAAACGGGGAATTTAACTTCAGTGCTAGCAAAATTGAAAAGAACTTGAGTTGGTAAACGAAAGCAGCTGAATGGCTCTGTCTTTGGATGGTTGGTAGATATTGGGCTGTGAGGTTGGAAATAATTTTATTTGGTTAGAAGTGAAACTATGCCAAGAATGTGCAATTAGTGAACGACTGAAGCGACTACAGCAGTTGATGCTCCAGAGATAAAGCACAGCAACATTTACAAAATGTGAAAGAAAACAAAAAGATGCAGTGAACTTTCTTGAACGGCAAAGTTATTGTCGGGAAAACAAAAGACAAAAGCTGTTGCAAACAATGCTCATTCTCCGTACAGCGAAAGTAATAGTTTTTGTAAGATGAAAAATATAGTTTTTAAAGTTCTTTTTAAAGCTTCAGAACTCTTTCATTTATACTTGGAATGATAATAATTTAATATCCAATTTAATTACTATGTTTATTAGGCAATTATATGGTATGCATTTAGTTTAACCCTTTAATGACCATTGTTGCCGAACGAGACCAGTTATATTTCGTGCTTTTACTTTAATTCAAAATACGAGTTTGTTATCTCAAATAATTGGCCATTTGAGATAATCGTGTTGAAGAAAATTATCAACCCACTTAGAGCATATCTGGTTCATTCTATTTTAGAATACATCCATTGTGTTTACGACTAAAGTATATTCTCGAAAATGAAGAAGCATTCTTCTGTGTAATGTCATCTCTACCATTCCATACATTTTCATATAATTTTTATTCAAATGCAAAATCTTTTTAAACTATAACAAAATGCAATTCAATTTTTTCATAAAACATATATTATACACAAACATTTTGCAAAGTTCATCATGATATTCAGCCATAATCATTATGATTTGGTTTTTATTCATAATATATGATTATAGTAATAATCAATTATTGTGATTAACTGAATAAAATTATGCGTCGGTAGTTCAGGGTTAGTGCGTTAAACTACGAGCCGAAAGGTCCCAGGTTCAAGCCTGGACTGTAACGCCAAACTATTATTATTATTAATATGTTTACTCATGTTTTATGTATAATATATTCATAAGTTATGAGTAATTGGTACAGATTCTTGAATACATTTTATGATTTATTATTCATAATTCATGATTAAAATATTATATATTGTACCAAATAGTCGTAGCCAAATATCAGTGGAGTGCAGATGGTAAAACAAATCGACATTTTGCGGAACAAAGTGAAAAAAAAACGTATTTGAAAATATAATCAGCCCAATTCTAAATAAATAGTCCCATAAATATTTGGGAGAAATCGTTGGGAGAGAAAATGCTTTGTATTGAATTTACATACAATTTATTTATTCCCAAATAAATTCTCCCAAATATTTATGGGAGTATTTATTTAGAATTGGGCTGAATAAGTCAATGGGCAAGGAATATTATGTAGGAAGGGAACATTAAAATAGCATAATTTCAATTCATTTGTCTTTTATTCATAATTCATGAATATAACTCATAAATAAGAAAATTATAAAAAAAATGTTTTATAAATACTAAGTTCATTTTTAATCATAACTTTAGGTATGTTCGATTGATTAGCACCAAAAACTAGAAAGAAATAAATTAATATATACAGAATTTTGATGGAATGGAATATGGAAATATTACATTACAATACGCTGATGCTAAATTTATATATTATGTTTTGGAATGGGAGGGTCGATACAATGTGTAATTTTCATTGTGAAATACTTGCCTCTGTAAAGGATCGTTAATGGGTTAATGTCCCTTAAGGAAGTCAAATCTTGTAGTTTTAGACAAACATATTATGGCTTCATTTATCAGCTAGCACAATAGACTAATTTTAGACCCTAGTCTCGGTTTTTAGTTTTCTAAACTACGCCAAACACCTGTTTATTTCTTGTTCATTTTTTGTATATTTTGCACTCTTTATCTCTTTACTTTTTTGCTCGAGATGTATCTAAGCAGACTATTTTACTATCTACGTTCATCTTAATAGATCTACGTAATTCAATTTAAATGTATTTCTTTTTTTTTTCGTCCAATGTCTTTCAACTCGTTTTTTAATTTTTCTACCAGTTCTGCCTTTGCACAGCATCCTCAACACGCAGCATCTGTCGTATTTATCTTGTTTTTATTTTTCTTTTTAAATATTTCCCATGTTTAGAGTTTATATGAAGTTGACTCGCATCCAGCGTATTGTGCTTGTTTTTTCAGTATTGTCTTCTTTAAATATTCCTCTTCTCCAACTTTTCTTATACGTGTATTTCTAGCAGCAAGTGCTGGCATAAATAAATTTTAATTTATTTGTCCTTTGTATTTGTATATAGCTCAATATTGGCCTTGGTTACAGTGCGCGTACGTCAAAAGATTTTGAAATTTTATTTTTATTATTTAATTTTGTACGTTTAGTTTACGTTGTTGTTATGGTAAAACCGTTTTAACAAATTTATCTAAATTACAGTTATTTTCTCAATTTATTTAAATCTATGAATCTTTTGTCATTTCATCAACATCATAATAGAGAATAACATAAATTGAAAAAACCTAAAGTTATAACAAAAAGTTCTGGTATTAAAATGTCTGTGTTCAACATTTACAAAGGTAACAACATCATCTTCTGTGACATCTAACCCCCGAAATTATCAAACGCAACGCACGTTTAGCTCAATTCTGTGCCAAATATAATAAATCTGCAAACAATAATGCTGTTTTCTTTTGTTTTACGTGATACCAGCTTTTTCTACAACTTTGCAGACCAATAAAAAAATTAATTTAGCAAATATCAACGTCGCCTCTGACAGTATGACATTAATTTAGGTGACAGCACGAGGCACAAATCTTGTAATTAATTTCTAGTTGTGGACGGACTGTTTGTTTCTAAATTGTTTTATTTTTGTTAGGATGCTTTTGTTGGACAGAGCACATTTACTTTCATAAAATTAACCAACATTTAATGTTGCTAATAATAAAAACATTTAGAAATAGAATAGCTTAATTGCTTGTTGTTTTAAGGTTAAAAATTTAGAAGATTAAAACTTTTTATTAAAAAAAAACTTTTCACTTAAAAGTTTAAATCTAAATATGTGTGTCAAATTTAAAGTATTTCAGTGAAAAAGCTTTTTTCGTTTAATGACGGTGAAAGCTTTTAAGCTTAAAACATTTAAGATTTTAAGCTTACAACTTTTAAGCTTAAAGCTTTTTAATTTAAAAGCTTTTAAGTTTACGCTTTTATATTATAGATTTTTTAATTCTAGATTTTTATGTTAAATAATTTTAAGTTTTCGCCTATTGAGCTTTCATAAAAAACTTTTTTAAAAGTATTAACTCTTAGGTAATTATGTTTTCAGAATCAATCTTTTCAGCGACAACAAAAGTATTTTTTATTTCAAAGATTTTATGCTAAAAAATATTTTCACTTGAAAGCTTTTAATATTATGATAAATTTTTAATACAAAAACCTTTTAATAGAAAAGCAATTTAATATGAGCGCTATTCTTAATAAGAAATCTTTTAATATGATTGCTTCAATGACTGCTTTTGGGTAATGAACTTTTCAGAATTAAACTTTTCAGCAAAAACAAACAGCTAAACTACTTTTTCGCTTGAGAGCTTTAAGCATGATTTTTTTTTAAATGAAAGTCTTTTTATAGGAAAGCTTTTTGATATCAATGCTTTTTAATAAGAAAGCTTTTTAATTTCAACTCTGTTTAACAAGAAAGCTTTTTATTGTGAAAGCTCCTAATATGAATTTTATTAAGCTTTTAACATTCAAGGTTATTTGTTTTTCTGCTTAAACCTTTTTTTTGACATGCTGAACGCTTATACATAAAACTTTTTATAATGTGTTTTTTAAGCTTAAATTAGTCACAAAGTGATCATTTTATACTTATACAACATGAAATTTTTAGTTTTCAAGAAGTCGTAGATATTTAATATTCCGATCTTAAAGCTTTCAAACCAAATAATATTAAAAAAAAAACTTAAATATTTAAAGATAATTGTTGCGAGGCTTAGGGCTTTGACAATCTTTATAATTTCAATCTTTATGACAAAGTCGAAAAGGTTTAGATTTTTTTTTTTTTTTGGTAATAATTATATGTGTTTCGGTTCCACAATTTTTTTTAATAACGGTTCCGATTCCGGTTCCAAAAAATCGAAACGGTTCTGATATCGCTCTTTCGGGCTCTGACAAGAACTTAAATATCGGTTCTGGTTCCAAGATTTTTAAAATAGTGTTTCGTTCTGATTCCAACCAAAAAAAAATGATATGGGTTCCGATTCCGGTTCCACACATTTTATAAAAATGGTTCCGATTCCAAAAATCGAAACAGTTCCGTTACCGGTTCCGATTCCGGTTCATTGCAGTCCATTTATGTTACAAAAGCTACCTATTGCCACCCAAAATATAAGTAAAATCTGCATTTAAAATTCCTTTTCCCAAAATCTTCCATTATCTGTGTGTTTTCCGAAAATATGCCCGAAAAATTTCAAACATTTTGTCTCGAGAGTATTGAGATTTGCTCCATTACCATTTTTCGTATTATGTTATAAAATTAGAATGTTTTTTTTTTAATAAAGCTCTTTTTTACACCAAATTTTATTTACTTTTTGTCTTTTTAATTCTAAAATTTTTGAAATACAATTTATCTAACTATATTTATTTTATTTTCCCAATTCCAGGACGCAATGAACTCATCGCACGTTACATCAAACTGCGCACCGGCAAAACGAGAACACGTAAACAGGTCAGCTCGCACATACAGGTGCTGGCGCGACGAAAACTACGCGAAATACAGGCGAAAATAAAAGTTGTAAGTACTGCCACGAAGACCTACATAGCATTCTGTGTATCATTTATACAAAAATTCGCGCTTTATTCATCATCAAATCAAATTCATTTTCAGTCAACAGAGGGCGTACTGTGTCCCATATAACGTATATAGTAAATCTCAATTTCGACCAACCTTTAAAAAATTGCGAAGAGGTTTTATTTATGCGCGCACAAAACGCCCTCAAGTCAAAAAGCAAGTTTCACATGATTTTATTATTATAAACAACAGAGCTTTGAAGAGCACAATTGTTATTGTTCCCCCCACACTTCTATACGAACACCAGCATAATTTATTTAGGCTTCACTTTTTAACTGCAAAACTTATGTAGCATGTTTTCTTGGCCGTAAAAGAGAAAAAAACAGAAAAACATTTGCTGTATTTGCCCAAGTTTGTGACTGAGTTGAGTGTAGAGCTACTGGACAAAGCCATTGAGGCTGGCTGGGTTTTCAGTTCAATAAAACTTTGTGCTAAGCAATTTCGGGAAACTTAAACTTTAGAATTATTTTTTTTATTATTTTGACTCAACTTTTTCTTTAGTGCATTTTGCATTAGTTCTGTCTCGGTCGCGCGCGCGCTATATCGAAATCATTCTGTCTCAATCTTACTTTGCTGCACTTTGGCACTTTGTGTTGAAAACGTACTTTGAAATTCTGCTGAATTCGCTTTTCCTATTCCTTTGAAAACGTTCAAATGTTTTATGTTTTTTTTTCACTATTACTTTTTTTTTCTTTTTTCTATTTTTAGTTTTGTTTTTATTTATAATATAGTGCACACACAAAAACCGTACCATAAAAGTGTAGCACTAACTATTTGTAGTTGTACGAGTAGTCATAGTAGTTTTTTCTACTACTATTTTTTGTTTATTTTTTTCTATTATTATTTTCGCGTTGTTACTTTGCACAGTTAAAGAGTCAAACGGTCAAAGCAAAAGTCAGGCACAAAAGAAAACTTGTTCAGTGCACAGTTGGCATTGCTACCTGTGTGCACACCACCTGTCTCTCTCACTCCCTCTTATTCTCTCGTTCAAACCCACCGTATCCTTTTGTACGTCTTTGCGTTCTACTTACACTTGCAACATCCACCCAGTGACCATCAACACTACATTTTTCTGCTCACAAAGTTGGAATTTTTGCACTCATGAAAAAGAAATGAAAATTTTTATTAAAAACGCAGCAAAGAGTTGTTTTGTAAAGCCAACTAAACCAAAAAAAAAAAAATTACAAAAAATTTGTAAAATAAAACAAACTTAATAAAAACTAGCATTAAATTCTTTGCTAAAATATCTGACTCGTGGTAAGTTTTGGTCAGTAGAGTCTAGAAAATGCATCTCGGAATGGTATGGCATTTCTTGTGCTGATTGTGTATGAGAGTAGAAAAATAGTCAAAAGTCAAAGCATTCAATGTTACAAAATGATCTAGAAAAAGTTTATTTTTTATTACATTGTTGAAAATAGTATATGTACTAGGTATTGTTTGTATTTTCTGCATGGGTACAATATATATTACTAAAAACGTTGACATTTCATAGTTTCACTTATTTATTTTTTATTTCCGATTTCATTACTCTGGTGTCTACAATATTTCCATTTGAAATTTCCAAAAATTCAAAATAATAATATGATTTTTCAATGAAATTGATAAAACTCCAAATGAAATTTATATTTTTCATTGCAAATTTTTCAAATTCCAATTCAAATTGAGTTTTTTTTAGTTTCGAAATTAAAAACATTGTAATTAAAATTGAGGAATTTCATTTCAAATTAAGAAAATTCCAAATAAAATTTGCATTTGACAACTTCCAACTTAGAAAATCAAAAATAAATATAGACTTTCCATTTGAAATGGAGAAATTTGCAACAGAAATTGAGATATTTTATTTCAATTACACAATATTAGACAATCTCCCATAAACATAAACTTTTCTGTATCATTTCCAACTATTTAAAAATCTAGAATTTTCCTGAAAATTCTAAAAATCTTGTATTGAATAAATCTATAAATTATATCGTCACTATCATGCCAAAGGGGCGAATGTGTATTTTTGACATTAGCGTTTTTTTTAAATTTTTGAATGTAGTTTTTCCTCAAGTATACTGTTCCTAAATCGTGTGTGGTTATGTTGGATATTTCTAGCCACAAAAGACAAAACAAAAAGAATTTGAAAATTTTAAAATCTTGTCATGCCAAAAGGGCGAATCTTTTCGTTTTTTTGTCATTACTTTTTACTGGTACAAGATAAAATAGTCGTGTAAAGACATTTATTGTTTGTTTTTAATTCACCTTTCGATTGGCATCAATTCGAAAAATAATGTTTAAGGTGCTTTAAACAATATCAATTAATGCCTTCACATCACTATTTAATCTTGTACCCATGAATAGTTATGGTAAAGAAAAGAAAAAGATTTGCGTTTTGGTCAGGATATAGCCATTCCAAATCAGCATTTATAATTCAGTAAGTTGTTCAAATCAAAAGATATTTTATATACGTTATGCTAATTAATGAATAAACATAAATAACATATAATTGTAATAATAATAAAGTTTACTAATTTTTAAAAATGCACATTAGCCACTTTGGCATGTCAGTGACGATATGTTCTCCAGAAACCAAGGCCACCATAGATCATCCGAAAAAGACAACCTTTTATATTTATGAATTCCCCATTTATATGAATTCCCCTTCATTCCAAAACTTTGTTTTGCCATTTACTCATTGTCGCCCCGGATTTTCAAAGTCCTATATGCATAAGCTTTCTTAAGGATATACGACATTATAATTTTGAATCAAGCACTATCATTCACAATTTATATTTACATTCACAGCATCAATCTTCGTATATTATAGAAAAGAAAAGCATCCCGAATCTCGAATGGTCATTGATTTGTAATACATTAATCTTATACTTCTGGATAGATGATATCAAAATCATTCCTTCATTTATGCTTTACAACTTCAGACCATATCAGTTTAATTTATCAGAATTAAATCATATACCCATTATTACATCGTCTTTAGTAATCTGATTAAATTCGCACTCTTAAAAATGTCAATGTTTCCTACAAAAGTTTAAATGAAAATACTTCTGTGAATTCTATACCATTCGGCAGACTTTTTATGTAAATTTAGTTCGTTTCCCACAGTCCTACCCTCTTTTACTCCCACCGATTATTGTATCATTCTCACCAATTCATTTACGCATAACCATTAAAAAATTGCTGCAAAAAACATTCATAAAATTTTAAAAAATATCAAAATTTGACTAACAATTTGAAAAGAAAAAAACCAAGAGCGCGTCTCCTCTCTCCAGGCACTTCACACCACACTCTCTACTATCTCTTTCTCTCTCTCTCTTTCAATTCGTGCAGGAACCGAACGGCGGTGGCGGCATCGTCAATGCAGCCGCTCTGCACGCACTCGGAGAAAAAGAGAAGGCATTGCATGCACTGAGCGGTATGACCAGCTCACAAATTGTCTCCGTGCAGGCAGCCAAAAATTTTGCATTGGCCGCAGCAGCGGCAGCAGGGTTGCCACAACATTCTTCCTCGTCGCCGCCGGATGCAACACATTTGGCTGCGCATCTGTCGCACCATCATCATCAACAACAACAATTGCAAGAACTGCAACACTCGCACCTCCAGCAGCAACATTTGCAACAGTCATCGCATATGTTGTCGTCACAACACCAATTGACGTCGTCACCATATTTGCAGCAACAGCACCTTCATCATCATCACCACCACCACCAGCAGCATCATCATCAACAGTCTCCGTCGTCGTCGTCTTCGTCGCAGCAAGCGAATCAATTGCTTGCGCATCAGCATCATATGGCAACAGCAGCGGCGGCGGCTGCTGCGTCAGGGCTGCAACAGGCACACACGCAACATGCCGCCCTGACGCAACATCCACCGCTTTATCCAGGCGTAAGCATTGTTTTTGCTGCATTTTTGTCGTATTTGTTGTGTGCTTTGGTTTTCCGGGTCCCACCTCTCCCAAAAGCACATGCGCTCTCATTTTGCTCATTGTCAACTGCATTGAAAGCTTTGTAAAAGCTTGCTGAAAGTTATTTTTAAATGTGTGCTTTTTATGTATACATTGATAGAAAGCTCTTTCTCTCTTTTGCTGTAACTATAAATTGCTTTACTCCTCTCTCTCTGTCTCATTTGCGCTCATTTCACGTGTACAAAACATAGTCATTGTATTTAAGCCATTTTATAGTATATGATAAATAAACATCTAGGAAATATTATTGTAGTAAGCTCCAACATTATAAACTCTCTCTCTCTCTCTATAAGCTCGCCACCTTTTAAAGCTCATATCTAGCGCTGTTCAGTGTATAAAAGCTTTTTATAGAGTTAAGTCAGCTTCAAGTCGGAAAAATGTAATGCAGCATAAGCTCTCTCTATTAGCTTAAAGCTCGTTCGTTCGCTCCCTACATACATCTCTCTTTCGCTCTCATTATGTTCACACATGTACATTTGCCGATCATTGTAAACTTGCTTTTTGACATTATTCTCATTATATAAATATCAAATATCATTTTAATTATTATAATCATTATGCAAATACTCATATAAACTGTATCTGTTCTAACTCTCATTATTTCTCTCTCTCTTTGTTTCTTTCTTCGTCGTACAGCAATTCTGGCAACCCGGTTTGCAACCCAGCACTTCACAAGAGTAAGTTAATCAACATTCTCAGACCATGCGATTTATTTTAATATATTTCATTGACCGCAGTTTTTACGATTACAGCATCAAGCCATTCGCACAACCACCATATCCCGCCGGCAAACCATCGACAGCTGTGTCTGGCGAAATCGAAGCAGGACTTCCGCCCGCACAGCTACCCTGGGAGGGCAGAGCGATAGCGACGCACAAATTCCGCCTGCTTGAATTCTCCGCGTTCATGGAAATCCAAAGAGAGGAAATCGTAAGTTCGAAAAATGTAGAATTTTAAAAGGATGTCAAACAGGTCTGATGAGGGATATAATTCTCCTGATACTAATTTATATTACTTAAGAGAACAATATTTAAAATCATCAAATAGATCGAAATCTTTAACGTATCTCGTAAAATATATTACATTTCATCCGTTTGGTTATATATTTTATGTATTCTTTAATTACTTATCTGTTTAAATCTGGATAATTCCTCGTATTTCTCTCAAGAGTTTTCGATGTATATCGAAGAAACCAAATTCCAATATTGAGCCAATATTAATAGAAAACTTGTTTGAAATAATCGGAAATAATTTCAATTTTTGTAAAACTAATATAATGTATTTTCTTATTCCAGTATCACCGGCACTTGTTTGTACAGTTAGGCGGTAAGCCATCCTATACCGATCCCTTGTTAGAGGTAAGTGTGAACATTGTCTTCGGATTATGTACATAAATTGATATTCAAAACATTCTCTCTTTCACACAGACTGTTGACATACGACAAATCTCCGATAAATTCCCTGAGAAATCCGGCGGTCTGAAAGATCTGTACGACAAGGGTCCACAGAATGCGTTCTACTTGGTCAAGTGTTGGGCCGATCTGAATACGGAAATAACGGGCACGGAGACGGGTGATTTCTATGGTGTTACCAGCCAGTAAGTATATTCTTATCTCTCTCTCGCTCTCTATTGAGCTTGACTAATATTCTTCATCACTATACCTTTCACTCTTTCGCCACAGATACGAAAGCAATGAAAACGTCGTGCTGGTCTGCTCTACGAAAGTCTGCTCCTTCGGCAAGCAGGTGGTCGAGAAGGTCGAAACCGAATACTCGCGTCTGGAGAACGGACGCTTCGTGTACCGCATTCACAAATCGCCGATGTGCGAGTACATGATCAACTTTATACAAAAGCTGAAGAATCTACCTGAACGATATATGATGAACAGTGTGCTGGAGAACTTTACAATCTTACAGGTAGGTTTTATAGAAAGTTTAAATCTATAGCATAAAAAGCAAAATGATTTAGGAAAAAAACGAAAGATTAAACAATTCCTCAGAACGGTTTAAAATGAGTGTGATAAGTGCATTTTAATAGTGAAATTAGATCATCCGTTTGTAACACACAGAAAAAGGCGATTTATGTTTGTGTGTGTCTGTTTGAAATCACGATTACAAAAAAGCAACAAATGCTAGATCGGTGTAACTACTCTAACTGGTATTGAAAATGAACGTAATCGGTTATGTCTTTACTATCAAAATGTCCCCACTTTAGAATAACACCGTTGATCTAACCTTCCTCTGTGGTTTTGCAATTTAAATGCTTTTAAAATTGTTTATATTTAAAATTTCTAATAGAAAACCTATAAAATAACTAAATTACTATCTCGTTTACCAGGTAATGCAAGCGCGCGAAACGCAGGAAACGCTTCTCTGCATAGCCTACGTCTTTGAGGTGGCTGCGCAGAACAGCGGCGCCACTCATCATATATATCGGCTGATAAAGGAATAGCATGAGCTGCAACAGCAACCACCACCACAACAACAACAACAGCAGCAGCAACGTCCAGTAGCAATAGAAGAAGAAGCAGCAGCAACAGAATATAGCAGTAGCAGCAACAACAATAGCAATAGATGCAATGCTGAGACAACAACAGCAACTGTTGGCAGTATACGTGTTATTGCTGCCATTGCTGCCGATGCGGACAGCAGCAGCAATCAACAGCAGCACATTAACAATAACAACAACAGCAGCAACACAAACAGTAGCAACAACTATATGCGCAGCAGCAACAACGATTGTCAGAATGTGAGCAGCAGCGATAGCAATCTAGCAACAGCAACAATAATCAAACAATCGCCAACATCGCCACCAGTAGCACCGCCAAGTCAGCAACAATTGGCAACAGTTGCTGCCGCAGCAGCTGTTGGTGTTGTTATCGATGATGTTGTTGTTGAGCAACAACAAAATGCAGAGCTTTTTGCAGCAACAGAGGCTTTGGAAATTCAACAGCAGCAACAACAACAACAACAGCAGCAACATCATGAACAACAACAGCAACATCATCATCAGCAGCAGCAACATTTACAACAGCAACATCGACTTAGTCACAGCGGTCATAGCTTAAGCAATATTATACAACTTGCCGGCAGCAACAACAACATGCATCAGCAACATCACAGCAGCAGCAACAAATTGCATATGCATTGCAGTCTGGCGCAGCATGAAATGTCAGCAACAGCAACGCATAATACAGAACCGCCACCGCCCTATCATGCGACCAAATTGTTTCACAGCAGCAGCAACATTTCCAACAGTAGCAGCAATATTGCTGTCAGCAACGATATACTAACGACGCCTACATCGCCTACGCGTCTCTGCGCCTATGAACAGTTTCTAAAACTTTCGGCGCACGAATACACGAGTGTTGCCGCCGAGAGTGCGGCGCTCAATCTCAGTCACATGGGCAAAAGTCTGCTGCCGATGGCAGCGACGGCCGCCGACAGCGAGTATATGCGGCGGCGCGTCAATATGGCGGCGGCAATGGTGGCAACGGCGACGACAAATGTGACGAGTGATGGTTGTGAGCGTAATTAAAGCAAAAATAACAAAACAAAAAAAAACAAGTAACGGACGTAGGTAAAAATAGTTTAAAAAATGAGAGGTTATTTAAATTTTGTTAAATTTTTGTTTTTTTTTTAAGAAAATATTATTTTTAATGATTTTTGATATACATTTTCGGGCTCAATCGATTTTGAATTTGAATTAAACGAATTCAAAACTTCGAAATCGAATCAGCGATTTGAATATATCGTTGTTGTATATAAACAAAAGTTACCAAATTCTTTTTAAAAATTTCAATAATAGGTTTACAAAAATCCTGTTATATCCGACGGTCTCCGAAAAACAATTTTTTATAGTGAAAAAAATCGATTGAATGTACATTTTTATACAAAATTCTATTGAAATTTGATTATAATTTTTGTATATTTTACATCGTGTAAGAATTGTCTTTAGGAAGCATTGGAAAAGTTGTCCGAAGAAGAATTGTCTGACGGAAAAGTTTTCTCTAGAGAAAATAGTCTTGGAAAAGAATTGTCTGCTTAATAAGAATTGTCTTGCGAAATAATTTTCCCAAGAACAATTGTCCGAAACCTGTGCTATATTTGAAACCAATACGAAAACATGTTAATATATCACATGTTTGATCTAAAATTCATCAACTTGTATTTACAATATTATTCAAAACACGTGTAAAATATGTTTTTGAATAATACTCGAGTAGAAATTAACCCTATTACAGAAGACATGATCATCAACAGATCATGTTGTTAATGTAACTGGTCGGGATATGACAATGTTAACATACAATGATGATTTCCGATCATGACCTTAGCTTAATTTCTATCGGGTATTTGGTTAGTTTTATTTCGACAATGCTGATATACTTTTAAAACCCAATTTATAAGGCCATAACATTTTTTTTTGTTTCTGGAGATAAGTTTGGACAAAAATAGGTTCTTTTGTGAATAGACCCCAGACAAAATATGCGGCAGTTAATAGGTGGACAACAAACAGTCAAACTCAGCAGCTTTCAAGCTGCCAGAGACAACATTTTTGGCAGAGTCGAAAAGTTTTTTTCGACAGACAAAGGCGGATTTTGGATAACAAGCAGTCCTGCTAAACATTTCCCAAAATATTCTATATTCTGTGTGTTTTCCGGAAATATGCCAAAAATATTCTTGTAAAATACCAGACATTTTTTCTTAGATGGAAATCAAGTGATTTTCGGCAGGTTTCCGGCAGACATAGGTGAAGTTTGTAGCAAAACTATTCTGTTGTCTGCCCTACAACATAACGGTAAACAGCAGGTTATAGGAATGTGAAGGCAGCTTCGTATTCAATATAAGTCTGGTTTGCCAGAAAGCTGAATAAATTTAAAGTATATTTTTGAAGTATATATTTCTTCTACCACTTGTTGAACCAGCTACTGTTGTATTACAAAAAACTGCTGTGAATCAGGCAAATGAAATATTTTTCATATAATATTATTAAACGCCGTCGACAGTGTGAAGCGGGCTGCCTTGATATGCCAAAAAATCTGCCGTGTAGCAGCTATTCTGAAAATTAATAAAAAAAAATCATTTATCTGCCGACAACTGGCTTCCGAAATTCTGCTGAAAATATGCTTCAAGGCATCCTAATTCAAATAGAATTTCAAAAAGATTCCATAAATCTGCTCGTGGCATGTGCTAGTTGTTAAACATGCATATTGCCTGCTTTAAACCTGCTGTAGAAAGACTGGTGTTTTTGTTCAAAAACAAACTACATGCTGTGTCTGCGTAAAATATGCTAGCAAACTGCACTTTTGCCTGAAATATGTGGATATTCACCCAGTAACCTGCCGAATATTTGGTCTCGGTATATTTTTAATTTTTCAATATTTTTAAATTTATTTCAAAAATATTAGAATTTTGTGTTCAAAGAAACAAATGCTTATTTCTTTGAACATAAAATTCTCTTTTTTTATAGAACTTGATGGTGCTGACTTTGAATTAAAAAATAAAAAAACAAAACAAATTTGTGAAATTCAGATAAAAAACTTGAACACATTGCGTAAATTTGTAAAAATCAGCACCATCGACTTATATAAAAAAAGATGTGCAATTCTTACCATCTTTCGAAATTCAGTTTCCAGCTAAATTCAAATATTTTACAACAAAACTCGAATTGATTGTGTTGTAGAAAACATGAACGTTATTAAATTCGATTGATATATTTTGTTTTCTTTTATTTTAGTAAAAAATCAAATACTGGAACTGCAAGAAATAAATTCGGATGAATTGAAATTTCAATACAATTTCGATACAAATTCGAATCTATATTGTACATGCCGTTATATTTAATTCAACTCAGTATGACTTTCGTTTCGATATCGTTACAAGATCAATGCGAGAATAAAGATATCGATACATTCTTTTGAAATGTTTTTCTTGAACCAAAAAATATTAAAAGTTCGATATTACTTCGATAAATATTCAGATTTCGATGCGATAAATATTAAAATATCGTATTATGTCAAAATACTGATTAAACGAGAAATAAAAAAAAAACAACGAGATTAAACTATTTTATAGTAGTTATTCAAGAAAACGAGAAAACACAATATTTTCAATACTTTTAGAAAAATTATAAAATATAACGTTGTTATAGAAAAGTCAAATTCATCAAGTAACATTTTGAAAATTCAAGGTATAGGGCGAATTTCATATAAAATCGTTTTTGAATTCGATGTCTGGTTACAACATTTTTTTTTTCAAATGAATTCAATCCGTTTGCTTTGCTTTGAACGATTTCAATTTGTTTGGAAAACAATTATGTGTATTGTGACATCGAATTCAAATCGTTTGTTTACAAGTTTTATATTAAATTCGATTGGAATTCGAACGAAAGCCGGCACATATCCAATATATGTTTTTTTATATTTTTCATAATTAAGAAATTCACAAAATATAGTTTTTAAGAGTGCGATATCGTTTCTATATCCAATAGGTACAGTGTTATTTAATTTATGATTGTTAAAAATTATAATTGAAGATGTTATAAATGAAAATATGTTTTACTTTGAACCAGAAATCTTTGTTGTCGTCTTCCGAAACATTTTGATATTTATTAATATTTTGGACAGCACCTTAAGTTTCGAAAATCAAAAAGACTTTAGTTTTTTAATTAAGATATATTCAAAATTTCTAAAAGTTATGCTACATAGGGATTTTCTTTCAAATTCGTAGTGTATATCGGTATTCCTATGTCAAATCGTTTTTTGAGATTTACTATTTCGCACTTATGTTCTATGTCCAAAAATATTTTTCACTTGTTTCTTGTTTAATTAAAAAATATATATTTTTGACAGTTCAACTACCCCTTAATAAATTAAAAACTTTCGTAGAAATGCAACATTTTTGTATTCAGTTAAACTAACAAAAAAAAATAGATTTGTTTTATTTTTAAATAGTTAAATAGTTTATTTTAAATAGTGAAATTTTTCATAAATATTATGAATGCGTTCATCAATATTATAAACTTTTTCATTAGGGTTTTATGAACGATTCATAAATAGGATGAATTTAGTGATTGATTGAGTCGTAATAACAAATTCATAAAATCGATGAACAAATTCATTAATAGTATGAACTTGTTTTCTGCGCAATTTTGCACTGGTTTAAAAAATTCAAAAAATGATGTGCTGACCACCAAAATTGGTTTTAAAACTTTCGGACCATCATTTTAAAAACGATTAAACCATTAAAAGGGCAATTCATTACCTTTTAAATGAGAGCAAATTTTTCAATATTGAACTGTTCTCGTGCTACAACAGTTAAACTGCATGTACAATTTTGAATTTCAACGAAATTTTTCAATTTATTAAGGGGAACTTTTGCCAAAAAAAAACAGTATTTTAATAAAAAAAAATAATATTTGTCTAATATATTGGGCACTCAACAAAAACTCGTAGAAGTCATTGGACGATATAGGGATTTTTAACATTTTTTTTCTTTCATTAAAACTACCTAACTTGGAAAAACTGCGACTTTGTCAATAGAAAGATAACAAAAATAAATGCACAAAATCAATAAATCGATTTAAGAAGAAATTCATTTGGTGACTTTTTCTTCTACAACGACGGTATATCTATAAATTCAAAAAATATATATTTATGTTGAGAAAAAATTAACATTTAAAATTTGTTTGTAAAAATTTTCGTTAGTATTTTTTTTTTTTCAAAATAGAGGCTTAATATAATGTTCAAACCTATAACGAGATATAAAAGAATTTGTTTCTTTAATAGTTATTTAAATTTTATTTTAAAATTTTACATTTTACATAAAGAAAACTGAAACACGTCCGCAAAACGCTGCTACCAACATTGAACGATAAGTATAAATTGCATTTATATTTTTTTGAAATATTGCAAAATGGTTAAAAATGATGATCTCAGCACACAACAAAAAAAAAAGAAACAAACAAAAACTATAACATATAACAAAAATCACTTATAATAATACAAAATAATTTCTTTATATAATTTTTTTCAATTTATAATAATAAAAAGCACACAAAAAAAATATTTAACAAATATAAATGCAATTTATACAAAAAATAATATTAATAATAAAAATTGTAAATAATTAATAAAATAAAATAATAGGGCAGAGAGGGGTATAAGAGCAAAAGAAACATATCTGTGCTGCTGCGCGCCATCTAGTTGTCAAATAATGTGGTATAAATGAAGAAATTATAAAAGAGAAAACTTTTTATCAAAAAGTGAAATTCATGCAAATGATTTTACGCTGCAAACAATCCACCGTCTAAAAGTTAAAAATTTAAAATTAATATAAAAAAAATTTAAAAAGTAAAATTATAAGAAAAAAAAAAAAACTTTAATAAATGAAATGAAAACAAAACAAAATAAAAAACACTGTTAATTTTAACTTTTTAAATACTGCATTAGTTTTAAATGTAATTGAAAGTTTAAAGTATTTAAGTTAATTGACAATTTGTATAGTATTTGTTGTTTAAGCTACATTTTTAACATTTAAATAAAAAAAAATAATTAAATTAAGTAAAAAGAATTAAGTGAAAAATACTTAAAAATCAATTAAGCATAAGTTTAGTGTTAAACTTAAGTTTATTAATTACTGCTAACAAAGGAGGTAAAAACAAAAATAATAAGAAAAACAAAAACGAAAGAGTTTCAAAAAGCATAAAACTTACTAATTAAACACAACAAACAAACAAAACTAAATTAGTTTAAAAGAAAGTATTTAAATTTAACTGCAATCTATGAAAAGTAAAAATTTTAAAACTTAAACTAAAAAAAAAAAACAAAATAGTTAAAAAAAATAAAATAAAGAATATAGGATTTTTTTCTAAGAAAATAGTGCCTACAGACAGTTGAACGAAGACGAAGTTACAGATACAGTTACGAAGTGCATACAGACGACGTAGCTGCTAAATAAAAGCAGTTACAAAATCGTGCAGTATAAACGTAGTAAAAACAAATGCGAACATGTTTAAAATAGCAGCAACAAAAGCAGTTAAAACGTATTACATTTTAAAATGATTGTATTAAATAAAATTAAAATTAATTGTAAAAAATACAACAGCAACAAAAACCGCAAACAAAACAATAAATTAAAAATTTAAATGTAATGAAAAGAAAAAATCAACGTCTTATATATAAATAATGAATTTATATTAAAAATAAAAATTGCAACAATGATAATAATTAAATCCTAAAACTAAACTAAAAAAAAAAAAAAAAAACTATTACAAAACACTACACATTATTTAACAAATGGTCGCATTTTGTTGTTGTACTTCTTTTCTATAATTATTTGATATCACTTTATTCTGCTGTTTAACTAAAAATTTCCATGTTTAGCGTATTATTCAAATTTTATAGTAAATGCAATATATTAAAAATTAAATTTTTGCTGTAAATTTTTAACTGAATTCAACGTTTTTGTCTTTTCCTAATGTCTAACCAACATAAGACACTTTTAAAATTAATATTTTCACTTTAAAAATTAATATTTTCACTTTTGAAATCAATATTTTCACTTTAAAAATCAATATGTTCACTATTCAATTCAGTATTTTAACTTTTGAAGTCAATATGATTTATTGAATATTATAAATTCAATTTCTTAAAATAATATCAAAATTAAAATTTTTTAAAAATCTTCAAAATTCTACGTATTTCTCAACTACTAACTAAAGCCACTTCTTAAAATAATAGAACTACAACAATATTTCCAAAAATCCAGCAACCGATTTCATAGAAAATATAAAATATTAAAAAGTAAACGTTTAAAATTTCAAAATCTATATAAAAAATGTTTAAATCAATGTTTAAATATTTTAAAATATTTTAAAATCACTATTTTCACTTATGAAAGCAATATGTGTAATACAAAATTCAAATTTTTGCTGTAAACTTTTTTCTTAATTCAACATTTTTAAAATTATTCAAAATTGTATGTCTTTCTCAACGTCTTACCCACATAAGCAACTTTTAAAATTAATATTGTCATTCTGAAAATCAATATTTTCACTTTTAAACTAAATATGTTCACTATTAAAATCACTATTTTAATTTTGAAAATAAATATGAATAATATAAAATTCAAATAACATTTATTAAAGCAGTTTTAAAATTCAAAATTTGCAAAAATTCTTAAAAATTCTACGTCTTTTTCAACTACCACACCTTAACATAAAACAATAAAATAATAATAGAACAACAACAATAATTGCGAAAAACGAAGCAACCGATTTCACAACATAAAATAGCATTAAATACTATATATATAAAATAAAACTAAAACACAATACAATAAACTGCAATTTATTAAATTTAAATACTTTTAAATTGTGCAACAAGAGAATTCAACGTGAATTATTTTTATTTTAAGTTTTTTTTTGTGTACATTGTTTGTTAGTTTTTATTTAATTTAAATATTATTTAAAAAAAAAAACAAAATACTTTGAGCTCATGTAATTAAAACAAAGTTTACGCAAATTCATTTCTTTAATTTGCCTAAAATATTATTCTTAAGTTTGTATTTTTGCCTAAGCAATTAAATATTATTAAAACATACAACAAACAAAAAAAGTACACTTAGTTTAAACAACGCAAACGTTCTCTAAAACTGTAAGCTTAACTTTGAGTGAAATTAAGTAATAATTAATTAAAACTTATACAGAGTTCTTTACAAACGTTGCGAAATGAAACAAACGAAAAAAAAACACAACAACACCAGAACACATAAATAATAAAATATATTGCTGTCCTTGTTTAATTATTAAATTTTAATTTATTAATTTAAATTAAAAGAAAAAATGTTTAAAGTATATTATAGCTATTTAAAACAAATTAAATGAAATTGTGTCATTATTTTGAATTTTTTACATAAATATATATAATATATAAATTTCAAAAAATACATATTTAAAGTGTTTTATTATTTTAATTTCCATAATATTTTAAAATTGTTTAAAAAATATAAATCGTTCCGATTTAAATTTAGAAATTCATTTTTTTTTCTAATATTTTATTATTATAATTTTTATATAAAAATAGATTTACTAGCTATATGTGAGAGATTAAAAAAAAAATGTGTATATATTACGTTTATTTAAAAAAAAAAAAATAGATTTTGTTGAAATTCTAGCTCTTTTTAACTCTAGTAAAACTGTATACTCAGTTCTTGTATATTATGATTTTTTTTAGGAATTATTAACATACAAAAATGGATTTGAAATTTGATTTTTTCATATAGCCATTTTGTTTCTCATTTCATAAATTGAGTATATAAAAGTAAAATTCGGATTTTTGCTGATTTGTATTGAAATTTACTAGCTCTCTGTGATAGATTTGAACATGTAGAACAACATTTTTTTAGGAAAGGGGGTAATCACGTTTATTTTTGAAAAATTAAAAAAAATAGATTTTGTTGAAATTCACAGGGCAGATAGTTCTTTTTAACTCTAGTAAAACTGTATACTCAGTTCTTGTATATTATGATTTTTTTTAGGAATTATTAACATACAAAAATGGATTTGAAATTTGATTTTTTCATATAGCCATTTTGTTTCTCATTTCATAAATTGAGTATATAAAAGTAAAATTCGGATTTTTGCTGATTTGTATTGAAATTTACTAGCTCTCTGTGATAGATTTGAACATGTAGAACAACATTTTTTTAGGAAAGGGGGTAATCACGTTTATTTTTGAAAAATTAAAAAAAATAGATTTTGTTGAAATTCACAGGGCAGATAGTTCTTTTTAACTCTAGTAAAACTGTATACTCAGTTCTTGTATATTATGATTTTTTTTAGGAATTATTAACATACAAAAATGGATTTGAAATTTAATTTTTTCATATAGCCATTTTGTTTCTCATTTCATAAATTGAGTATATAAAAGTAAAATTCTGATTTATGCTGATTTGTATTGAAATTTACTAGCTCTCTAAGATAGATTTGAACATGTAGAACAACATTTTTTTTTATTCATTTTTTTAGGAAAGGGGGTACATCACGTTTTTTTTTGAAAAATTAAAAAAAATAGATTTTGTTGAAATTCACAGGGCAGATAGTTCTTTTTAACTCTAGTAAAACTGTATACTCAGTTCTTGTATATTATGATTTTTTTTAGGAATTATTAACATACAAAAATGGATTTGAAATTTGATTTTTTCATATAGCCATTTTGTTTCTCATTTCATAAATTGAGTATATAAAAGTAAAATTCGGATTTTTGCTGATTTGTATTGAAATTTACTAGCTCTCTGTGATAGATTTGAACATGTAGAACAACATTTTTTTAGGAAAGGGGGTAATCACGTTTATTTTTGAAAAATTAAAAAAAATAGATTTTGTTGAAATTCACAGGGCAGATAGTTCTTTTTAACTCTAGTAAAACTGTATACTCAGTTCTTGTATATTATGATTTTTTTTAGGAATTATTAATGGATTTGAAATTTGATTTTTTCATATAGCCATTTTGTTTCTCATTTCATAAATTGAGTATATAAAAGTAAAATTCTGATTTATGCTGATTTGTATTGAAATTTACTAGCTCTCTAAGATAGATTTGATGATGTAGAACAAAATTTTTTTTTATTCATTTTTTTAGGAAAGGGTACATCACGTTTATTTTTGAAAAATTAAAAAAAATAGATTTTGTTGAAATTCACAGGGCAGATAGTTCTTTTTAACTCTAGTAAAACTGTATACTCAGTTCTTGTATATTATGATTTTTTTTAAGAATTATTAACATACAAAAATGGATTTGAAATTTGATTTTTTCATATCGCCATTTTGTTTCTCATTTCATAAATTGAGTATATAAAAGTAAAATTCTGATTTATGCTGATTTGTATTGAAATTTACTAGCGTTTATTTTTGAAAAATTAAAAAAAATAGATTTTGTTGAAATTCACAGGGCAGATAGTTCTTTTTAACTCTAGTAAAACTGTATACTCAGTTCTTGTATATTATGATTTTTTTTAGGAATTATTAACATACAAAAATGGATTTGAAATTTGATTTTTTCATATAGCCATTTTGTTTCTCATTTCATAAATTGAGTATATAAAAGTAAAATTCTGATTTATGCTGATTTGTATTGAAATTTACTAGCTCTCTAAGATAGATTTGATGATGTAGAACAAAATTTTTTTTTATTCATTTTTTTAGGAAAGGGTACATCACGTTTATTTTTGAAAAATTAAAAAAAATAGATTTTGTTGAAATTCACAGGGCAGATAGTTCTTTTTAACTCTAGTAAAACTGTATACTCAGTTCTTGTATATTATGATTTTTTTTAGGAATTATTAACATACAAAAATGGATTTGAAATTTGATTTTTTCATATAGCCATTTTGTTTCTCGTTTCATAAATTGAGTATTGAAAAGTAAAATTCTGATTTATGCTGATTTGTATTGAAATTTACTAGCTCTCTGTGATAGATTTGAACATGTAGAACAACTTTTTTTTTTTATTCATTTTTTTAGGAAAGGGGGTACATCACGTTTATTTTTGAAAAATTAAAAAAAAATAGATTTTGTTGAAATTCACAGGGCAGATAGTAGCCATAGCCAGATATAGCCATTTTGTTTCTCATTTCATAAATTGAGTATATAAAAGTAAAATTCTGATTTATGCTGATTTGTATTGAAATTTACTAGCTCTCTAAGATAGATTTGAACATGTAGAACAAAATTTTTTTTTTATTCATTTTTTTAGGAAAGGGTACATCACGTTTATTTTTGAAAAATTAAAAAAAATAGATTTTGTTGAAATTCACAGGGCAGATAGTTCTTTTTAACTCTAGTAAAACTGTATACTCAGTTCTTGTATATTATGATTTTTTTTAAGAATTATTAACATACAAAAATGGATTTGAAATTTGATTTTTTCATATAGCCATTTTGTTTCTCATTTCATAAATTGAGTATATAAAAGTAAAATTCTGATTTATGCTGATTTGTATTGAAATTTACTAGCTCTCTGTGATAGATTTGAACATGTAGAACAAAATTTTTTTTTTATTCATTTTTTTAGGAAAGGGGGTACATCACGTTTATTTTTGAAAAATTAAAAAAAATAGATTTTGTTGAAATTCACAGGGCAGATAGTTCTTTTTAACTCTAGTAAAACTGTATACTCAGTTCTTGTATATTATGATTTTTTTTAGGAATTATTAACATACAAAAATGGATTTGAAATTTGATTTTTTCATATAGCCATTTTGTTTCTCATTTCATAAATTGAGTATATAAAAGTAAAATTCTGATTTATGCTGATTTGTATTGAAATTTTCTAGCTCTCTAAGATAGATTTGAACATGTAGAACAACATTTTTTTTTTTATTCATTTTTTTAGGAAAGGGGGTACATCACGTTTATTTTTGAAAAATTAAAAAAAATAGATTTTGTTGAAATTCACAGGGCAGATAGTTCTTTTTAACTCTAGTAAAACTGTATACTCAGTTCTTGTATATTATGATTTTTTTTAAGAATTATTAACATACAAAAATGGATTTGAAATTTGATTTTTTCATATAGCCATTTTGTTTCTCATTTCATAAATTGAGTATATAAAAGTAAAATTCTGATTTATGCTGATTTGTATTGAAATTTACTAGCTCTCTAAGATAGATTTGATGATGTAGAACAAAATTTTTTTTTTATTCATTTTTTTAGGAAAGGGGGTACATCACGTTTATTTTTGAAAAATTAAAAAAAATAGATTTTGTTGAAATTCACAGGGCAGATAGTTCTTTTTAACTCTAGTAAAACTGTATACTCAGTTCTTGTATATTATGATTTTTTTTAGGAATTATTAACATACAAAAATGGATTTGAAATTTGATTTTTTCATATAGCCATTTTGTTTCTCATTTCATAAATTGAGTATATAAAAGTAAAATTCTGATTTATGCTGATTTGTATTGAAATTTACTAGCTCTCTGTGATAGATTTGAACATGTAGAACAAAATTTTTTTTTTATTCATTTTTTTAGGAAAGGGGGTACATCACGTTTATTTTTGAAAAATTAAAAAAAATAGATTTTGTTGAAATTCACAGGGCAGATAGTTCTTTTTAACTCTAGTAAAACTGTATACTCAGTTCTTGTATATTATGATTTTTTTTAGGAATTATTAACATACAAAAATTCAAATCCATTTTCATTTTTTTAGGAAAGGGGGTACATCACGTTTATTTTTGAAAAATTAAAAAAAATAGATTTTGTTGAAATTCACAGGGCAGATAGTTCTTTTAACTCTAGTAAAACTGTATACTCAGTTCTTGTATATTATGATTTTTTTTTTGGAATTATTAACATACAAAAATGGATTTGAAATTTGATTTTTTCATATAGCCATTTTGTTTCTCATTTCATAAATTGAGTATATAAAAGTAAAATTCTGATTTATGCTGATTTGTATTGAAATTTACTAGCTCTCTAAGATAGATTTGAACATGTAGAACAAAATTTTTTTTTTATTCATTTTTTTAGGAAAGGGGGTACATCACGTTTATTTTTGAAAAATTAAAAAAAATAGATTTTGTTGAAATTCACAGGGCAGATAGTTCTTTTTAACTCTAGTAAAACTGTATACTCAGTTCTTGTATATTATGATTTTTTTTAGGAATTATTAACATACAAAAATTCAAATCCATTTTCATTTTTTTAGGAAAGGGGGTAATCACGTTTATTTTTGAAAAATTAAAAAAAATAGATTTTGTTGAAATTCACAGGGCAGATAGTTCTTTTTAACTCTAGTAAAACTGTATACTCAGTTCTTGTATATTATGATTTTTTTTAGGAATTATTAACATACAAAAATGGATTTGAAATTTGATTTTTTCATATAGCCATTTTGTTTCTCGTTTCATAAATTGAGTATAGAAAAGTAAAATTCTGATTTATGCTGATTTGTATTGAAATTTACTAGCTCTCTGTGATAGATTTGAACATGTAGAACAACATTTTTTTTTTATTCATTTTTTTAGGAAAGGGGGTACATCACGTTTATTTTTGAAAAATTAAAAAAA
Source organism: Dryomyza anilis (assembly GCA_951804985.1). Classification (NCBI taxonomy): domain Eukaryota; kingdom Metazoa; phylum Arthropoda; class Insecta; order Diptera; family Dryomyzidae; genus Dryomyza; species Dryomyza anilis. Next base: position 99,996,769 of record OX638130.1, on the reverse strand, counting down.
ATAGATTTTGTTGAAATTCACAGGGCAGATAGTTCTTTTTAACTCTAGTAAAACTGTATACTCAGTTCTTGTATATTATGATTTTTTTTAAGAATTATTAACATACAAAAATGGATTTGAAATTTGATTTTTTCATATAGCCATTTTGTTTCTCATTTCATAAATTGAGTATATAAAAGTAAAATTCTGATTTATGCTGATTTGTATTGAAATTTACTAGCTCTCTAAGATAGATTTGATGATGTAGAACAACATTTTTTTTTTATTCATTTTTTTAGGAAAGGGGGTACATCACGTTTATTTTTGAAAAATTAAAAAAAATAGATTTTGTTGAAATTCACAGGGCAGATAGTTCTTTTTAACTCTAGTAAAACTGTATACTCAGTTCTTGTATATTATGATTTTTTTTAGGAATTATTAACATACAAAAATGGATTTGAAATTTGATTTTTTCATATAGCCATTTTGTTTCTCATTTCATAAATTGAGTATATAAAAGTAAAATTCTGATTTATGCTGATTTGTATTGAAATTTACTAGCTCTCTGTGATAGATTTGAACATGTAGAACAAAATTTTTTTTTTATTCATTTTTTTAGGAAAGGGGGTACATCACGTTTATTTTTGAAAAATTAAAAAAAATAGATTTTGTTGAAATTCACAGGGCAGATAGTTCTTTTTAACTCTAGTAAAACTGTATACTCAGTTCTTGTATATTATGATTTTTTTTAGGAATTATTAACATACAAAAATTCAAATCCATTTTCATTTTTTTAGGAAAGGGGGTACATCACGTTTATTTTTGAAAAATTAAAAAAAATAGATTTTGTTGAAATTCACAGGGCAGATAGTTCTTTTAACTCTAGTAAAACTGTATACTCAGTTCTTGTATATTATGATTTTTTTTTTGGAATTATTAACATACAAAAATGGATTTGAAATTTGATTTTTTCATATAGCCATTTTGTTTCTCATTTCATAAATTGAGTATATAAAAGTAAAATTCTGATTTATGCTGATTTGTATTGAAATTTACTAGCTCTCTAAGATAGATTTGAACATGTAGAACAAAATTTTTTTTTTATTCATTTTTTTAGGAAAGGGGGTACATCACGTTTATTTTTGAAAAATTAAAAAAAATAGATTTTGTTGAAATACACATTGCAGATAGTTCTTTTTAACTCTAGTAAAACTGTATACTCAGTTCTTGTATATTATGATTTTTTTTAGGAATTATTAACATACAAAAATGGATTTGAAATTTGATTTTTTCATATAGCCATTTTGTTTCTCGTTTCATAAATTGAGTATAGAAAAGTAAAATTCTGATTTATGCTGATTTGTATTGAAATTTACTAGCTCTCTGTGATAGATTTTAACATGTAGAACAACATTTTTTTTTTATTCATTTTTTTAGGAAAGGGGGTACATCACGTTTATTTTTGAAAAATTAAAAAAAATAGATTTTGTTGAAATTCACAGGGCAGATAGTTCTTTTTAACTCTAGTAAAACTGTATACTCAGTTCTTGTATATTATGATTTTTTTTAGGAATTATTAACATACAAAAATGGATTTGAAATTTGATTTTTTCATATAGCCATTTTGTTTCTCATTTCATAAATTGAGTATATAAAAGTAAAATTCTGATTTATGCTGATTTGTATTGAAATTTACTAGCTCTCTAAGATAGATTTGAACATGTAGAACAAAATTTTTTTTTTATTCATTTTTTTAGGAAAGGGGGTACATCACGTTTATTTTTGAAAAATTAAAAAAAATAGATTTTGTTGAAATTCACAGGGCAGATAGTTCTTTTTAACTCTAGTAAAACTGTATACTCAGTTCTTGTATATTATGATTTTTTTTAAGAATTATTAACATACAAAAATGGATTTGAAATTTGATTTTTTCATATAGCCATTTTGTTTCTCATTTCATAAATTGAGTATATAAAAGTAAAATTCTGATTTATGCTGATTTGTATTGAAATTTACTAGCTCTCTAAGATAGATTTGATGATGTAGAACAAAATTTTTTTTTTATTCATTTTTTTAGGAAAGGGGGTACATCACGTTTATTTTTGAAAAATTAAAAAAAATAGATTTTGTTGAAATTCACAGGGCAGATAGTTCTTTTTAACTCTAGTAAAACTGTATACTCAGTTCTTGTATATTATGATTTTTTTTAAGAATTATTAACATACAAAAATGGATTTGAAATTTGATTTTTTCATATAGCCATTTTGTTTCTCATTTCATAAATTGAGTATATAAAAGTAAAATTCTGATTTATGCTGATTTGTATTGAAATTTACTAGCTCTCTAAGATAGATTTGATGATGTAGAACAAAATTTTTTTTTTATTCATTTTTTTAGGAAAGGGGGTACATCACGTTTATTTTTGAAAAATTAAAAAAAATAGATTTTGTTGAAATTCACAGGGCAGATAGTTCTTTTTAACTCTAGTAAAACTGTATACTCAGTTCTTGTATATTATGATTTTTTTTAGGAATTATTAACATACAAAAATGGATTTGAAATTTGATTTTTTCATATAGCCATTTTGTTTCTCATTTCATAAATTGAGTATATAAAAGTAAAATTCTGATTTATGCTGATTTGTATTGAAATTTACTAGCTCTCTAAGATAGATTTTATGATGTAGAACAAAATTTTTTTTTTATTCATTTTTTTAGGAAAGGGGGTACATCACGTTTATTTTTGAAAAATTAAAAAAAATAGATTTTGTTGAAATTCACAGGGCAGATAGTTCTTTTTAACTCTAGTAAAACTGTATACTCAGTTCTTGTATATTATGATTTTTTTTAGGAATTATTAACATACAAAAATGGATTTGAAATTTGATTTTTTCATATAGCCATTTTGTTTCTCATTTCATAAATTGAGTATATAAAAGTAAAATTCTGATTTATGCTGATTTGTATTGAAATTTACTAGCTCTCTAAGATAGATTTGAACATGTAGAACAAAATTTTTTTTTTATTCATTTTTTTAGGAAAGGGGGTACATCACGTTTATTTTTGAAAAATTAAAAAAAATAGATTTTGTTGAAATTCACAGGGCAGATAGTTCTTTTTAACTCTAGTAAAACTGTATACTCAGTTCTTGTATATTATGATTTTTTTTAAGAATTATTAACATACAAAAATGGATTTGAAATTTGATTTTTTCATATAGCCATTTTGTTTCTCATTTCATAAATTGAGTATATAAAAGTAAAATTCTGATTTATGCTGATTTGTATTGAAATTTACTAGCTCTCTAAGATAGATTTGATGATGTAGAACAAAATTTTTTTTTTATTCATTTTTTTAGGAAAGGGGGTACATCACGTTTATTTTTGAAAAATTAAAAAAAATAGATTTTGTTGAAATTCACAGGGCAGATAGTTCTTTTTAACTCTAGTAAAACTGTATACTCAGTTCTTGTATATTATGATTTTTTTTAGGAATTATTAACATACAAAAATGGATTTGAAATTTGATTTTTTCATATAGCCATTTTGTTTCTCATTTCATAAATTGAGTATATAAAAGTAAAATTCTGATTTATGCTGATTTGTATTGAAATTTACTAGCTCTCTAAGATAGATTTGATGATGTAGAACAAAATTTTTTTTTTATTCATTTTTTTAGGAAAGGGGGTACATCACGTTTATTTTTGAAAAATTAAAAAAAATAGATTTTGTTGAAATTCACAGGGCAGATAGTTCTTTTTAACTCTAGTAAAACTGTATACTCAGTTCTTGTATATTATGATTTTTTTTAGGAATTATTAACATACAAAAATGGATTTGAAATTTGATTTTTTCATATAGCCATTTTGTTTCTCATTTCATAAATTGAGTATATAAAAGTAAAATTCTGATTTATGCTGATTTGTATTGAAATTTACTAGCTCTCTGTGATAGATTTGAACATGTAGAACAAAATTTTTTTTTTATTCATTTTTTTAGGAAAGGGGGTACATCACGTTTATTTTTGAAAAATTAAAAAAAATAGATTTTGTTGAAATTCACAGGGCAGATAGTTCTTTTTAACTCTAGTAAAACTGTATACTCAGTTCTTGTATATTATGATTTTTTTTAGGAATTATTAACATACAAAAATGGATTTGAAATTTGATTTTTTCATATAGCCATTTTGTTTCTCGTTTCATAAATTGAGTATAGAAAAGTAAAATTCTGATTTATGCTGATTTGTATTGAAATTTACTAGCTCTCTGTGATAGATTTGAACATGTAGAACAACATTTTTTTTTTATTCATTTTTTTAGGAAAGGGGGTACATCACGTTTATTTTTGAAAAATTAAAAAAAATAGATTTTGTTGAAATTCACAGGGCAGATAGTTCTTTTTAACTCTAGTAAAACTGTATACTCAGTTCTTGTATATTATGATTTTTTTTAAGAATTATTAACATACAAAAATGGATTTGAAATTTGATTTTTTCATATAGCCATTTTGTTTCTCATTTCATAAATTGAGTATATAAAAGTAAAATTCTGATTTATGCTGATTTGTATTGAAATTTACTAGCTCTCTAAGATAGATTTGATGATGTAGAACAAAATTTTTTTTTTATTCATTTTTTTAGGAAAGGGTACATCACGTTTATTTTTGAAAAATTAAAAAAAATAGATTTTGTTGAAATTCACAGGGCAGATAGTTCTTTTTAACTCTAGTAAAACTGTATACTCAGTTCTTGTATATTATGATTTTTTTTAGGAATTATTAACATACAAAAATGGATTTGAAATTTGATTTTTTCATATAGCCATTTTGTTTCTCATTTCATAAATTGAGTATATAAAAGTAAAATTCTGATTTATGCTGATTTGTATTGAAATTTACTAGCTCTCTAAGATAGATTTGATGATGTAGAACAAAATTTTTTTTTTATTCATTTTTTTAGGAAAGGGGGTACATCACGTTTATTTTTGAAAAATTAAAAAAAATAGATTTTGTTGAAATTCACAGGGCAGATAGTTCTTTTTAACTCTAGTAAAACTGTATACTCAGTTCTTGTATATTATGATTTTTTTTAGGAATTATTAACATACAAAAATTCAAATCCATTTTCATTTTTTTAGGAAAGGGGGTACATCACGTTTATTTTTGAAAAATTAAAAAAAATAGATTTTGTTGAAATTCACAGGGCAGATAGTTCTTTTTAACTCTAGTAAAACTGTATACTCAGTTCTTGTATATTATGATTTTTTTTAGGAATTATTAACATACAAAAATGGATTTGAAATTTGATTTTTTCATATAGCCATTTTGTTTCTCGTTTCATAAATTGAGTATAGAAAAGTAAAATTCTGATTTATGCTGATTTGTATTGAAATTTACTAGCTCTCTGTGATAGATTTGAACATGTAGAACAACATTTTTTTTTTATTCATTTTTTTAGGAAAGGGGGTACATCACGTTTATTTTTGAAAAATTAAAAAAAATAGATTTTGTTGAAATTCACAGGGCAGATAGTTCTTTTTAACTCTAGTAAAACTGTATACTCAGTTCTTGTATATTATGATTTTTTTTAGGAATTATTAACATACAAAAATGGATTTGAAATTTGATTTTTTCATATAGCCATTTTGTTTCTCATTTCATAAATTGAGTATATAAAAGTAAAATTCTGATTTATGCTGATTTGTATTGAAATTTACTAGCTCTCTAAGATAGATTTGAACATGTAGAACAAAATTTTTTTTTTATTCATTTTTTTAGGAAAGGGGGTACATCACGTTTATTTTTGAAAAATTAAAAAAAATAGATTTTGTTGAAATTCACAGGGCAGATAGTTCTTTTTAACTCTAGTAAAACTGTATACTCAGTTCTTGTATATTATGATTTTTTTTAGGAATTATTAACATACAAAAATTCAAATCCATTTTCATTTTTTTAGGAAAGGGGGTACATCACGTTTATTTTTGAAAAATTAAAAAAAATAGATTTTGTTGAAATTCACAGGGCAGATAGTTCTTTTAACTCTAGTAAAACTGTATACTCAGTTCTTGTATATTATGATTTTTTTTTTGGAATTATTAACATACAAAAATGGATTTGAAATTTGATTTTTTCATATAGCCATTTTGTTTCTCATTTCATAAATTGAGTATATAAAAGTAAAATTCTGATTTATGCTGATTTGTATTGAAATTTACTAGCTCTCTAAGATAGATTTGAACATGTAGAACAAAATTTTTTTTTTATTCATTTTTTTAGGAAAGGGGGTACATCACGTTTATTTTTGAAAAATTAAAAAAAATAGATTTTGTTGAAATTCACAGGGCAGATAGTTCTTTTTAACTCTAGTAAAACTGTATACTCAGTTCTTGTATATTATGATTTTTTTTAGGAATTATTAACATACAAAAATGGATTTGAAATTTGATTTTTTCATATAGCCATTTTGTTTCTCGTTTCATAAATTGAGTATAGAAAAGTAAAATTCTGATTTATGCTGATTTGTATTGAAATTTACTAGCTCTCTGTGATAGATTTGAACATGTAGAACAACATTTTTTTTTTATTCATTTTTTTAGGAAAGGGGGTACATCACGTTTATTTTTGAAAAATTAAAAAAAATAGATTTTGTTGAAATTCACAGGGCAGATAGTTCTTTTTAACTCTAGTAAAACTGTATACTCAGTTCTTGTATATTATGATTTTTTTTAGGAATTATTAACATACAAAAATTCAAATCCATTTTCATTTTTTTAGGAAAGGGGGTACATCACGTTTATTTTTGAAAAATTAAAAAAAATAGATTTTGTTGAAATTCACAGGGCAGATAGTTCTTTTAACTCTAGTAAAACTGTATACTCAGTTCTTGTATATTATGATTTTTTTTAGGAATTATTAACATACAAAAATGGATTTGAAATTTGATTTTTTCATATAGCCATTTTGTTTCTCATTTCATAAATTGAGTATATAAAAGTAAAATTCTGATTTATGCTGATTTGTATTGAAATTTTCTAGCTCTCTAAGATAGATTTGAACATGTAGAACAAAATTTTTTTTTTATTCATTTTTTTAGGAAAGGGGGTAGGTACATCACGTTTATTTTTGAAAAATTAAAAAAAATAGATTTTGTTGAAATTCACAGGGCAGATAGTACTTTTTAACTCTAGTAAAACTGTATACTCAGTTCTTGTATATTATGATTTTTTTTAGGAATTATTAACATACAAAAATGGATTTGAAATTTGATTTTTTCATATAGCCATTTTGTTTCTCATTTCATAAATTGAGTATATAAAAGTAAAATTCTGATTTATGCTGATTTGTTTTGAAATTTACTAGCTCTCTAAGATAGATTTGAACATGTAGAACAAATTTTTTTTTTTATTCATTTTTTTAGGAAAGGGGGTACATCACGTTTATTTTTGAAAAATTAAAAAAAATAGATTTTGTTGAAATTCACAGGGCAGATAGTTCTTTTTAACTCTAGTAAAACTGTATACTCAGTTCTTGTATATTATGATTTTTTTTAAGAATTATTAACATACAAAAATGGATTTGAAATTTGATTTTTTCATATAGCCATTTTGTTTCTCATTTCATAAATTGAGTATATAAAAGTAAAATTCTGATTTATGCTGATTTGTATTGAAATTTACTAGCTCTCTAAGATAGATTTGATGATGTAGAACAAAATTTTTTTTTTATTCATTTTTTTAGGAAAGGGGGTACATCACGTTTATTTTTGAAAAATTAAAAAAAATAGATTTTGTTGAAATTCACAGGGCAGATAGTTCTTTTTAACTCTAGTAAAACTGTATACTCAGTTCTTGTATATTATGATTTTTTTTAGGAATTATTAACATACAAAAATGGATTTGAAATTTGATTTTTTCATATAGCCATTTTGTTTCTCATTTCATAAATTGAGTATATAAAAGTAAAATTCTGATTTATGCTGATTTGTATTGAAATTTTCTAGCTCTCTAAGATAGATTTGAACATGTAGAACAAAATTTTTTTTTTATTCATTTTTTTAGGAAAGGGGGTAGGTACATCACGTTTATTTTTGAAAAATTAAAAAAAATAGATTTTGTTGAAATTCACAGGGCAGATAGTACTTTTTAACTCTAGTAAAACTGTATACTCAGTTCTTGTATATTATGATTTTTTTTAGGAATTATTAACATACAAAAATGGATTTGAAATTTGATTTTTTCATATAGCCATTTTGTTTCTCATTTCATAAATTGAGTATATAAAAGTAAAATTCTGATTTATGCTGATTTGTATTGAAATTTACTAGCTCTCTAAGATAGATTTGAACATGTAGAACAAATTTTTTTTTTTATTCATTTTTTTAGGAAAGGGGGTACATCACGTTTATTTTTGAAAAATTAAAAAAAATAGATTTTGTTGAAATTCACAGGGCAGATAGTTCTTTTTAACTCTAGTAAAACTGTATACTCAGTTCTTGTATATTATGATTTTTTTTAAGAATTATTAACATACAAAAATGGATTTGAAATTTGATTTTTTCATATAGCCATTTTGTTTCTCATTTCATAAATTGAGTATATAAAAGTAAAATTCTGATTTATGCTGATTTGTATTGAAATTTACTAGCTCTCTAAGATAGATTTGATGATGTAGAACAAAATTTTTTTTTTATTCATTTTTTTAGGAAAGGGGGTACATCACGTTTATTTTTGAAAAATTAAAAAAAATAGATTTTGTTGAAATTCACAGGGCAGATAGTTCTTTTTAACTCTAGTAAAACTGTATACTCAGTTCTTGTATATTATGATTTTTTTTTAGGAATTATTAACATACAAAAATTCAAATCCATTTTCATTTTTTTAGGAAAGGGGGTACATCACGTTTATTTTTGAAAAATTAAAAAAAATAGATTTTGTTGAAATTCACAGGGCAGATAGTTCTTTTAACTCTAGTAAAACTGTATACTCAGTTCTTGTATATTATGATTTTTTTTTTGGAATTATTAACATACAAAAATGGATTTGAAATTTGATTTTTTCATATAGCCATTTTGTTTCTCATTTCATAAATTGAGTATATAAAAGTAAAATTCTGATTTATGCTGATTTGTATTGAAATTTTCTAGCTCTCTAAGATAGATTTGAACATGTAGAACAACATTTTTTTTTTATTCATTTTTTTAGGAAAGGGGGTACATCACGTTTATTTTTGAAAAATTAAAAAAAATAGATTTTGTTGAAATTCACAGGGCAGATAGTTCTTTTTAACTCTAGTAAAACTGTATACTCAGTTCTTGTATATTATGATTTTTTTTAGGAATTATTAACATACAAAAATGGATTTGAAATTTGATTTTTTCATATAGCCATTTTGTTTCTCGTTTCATAAATTGAGTATAGAAAAGTAAAATTCTGATTTATGCTGATTTGTATTGAAATTTACTAGCTCTCTAAGATAGATTTGATGATGTAGAACAAAATTTTTTTTTTATTCATTTTTTTAGGAAAGGGGGTACATCACGTTTATTTTTGAAAAATTAAAAAAAATAGATTTTGTTGAAATTCACAGGGCAGATAGTTCTTTTTAACTCTAGTAAAACTGTATACTCAGTTCTTGTATATTATGATTTTTTTTAGGAATTATTAACATACAAAAATGGATTTGAAATTTGATTTTTTCATATAGCCATTTTGTTTCTCATTTCATAAATTGAGTATATAAAAGTAAAATTCTGATTTATGCTGATTTGTATTGAAATTAACTAGCTCTCTAAGATAGATTTGATGATGTAGAACAAAATTTTTTTTTTATTCATTTTTTTAGGAAAGGGGGTACATCACGTTTATTTTTGAAAAATTAAAAAAAATAGATTTTGTTGAAATTCACAGGGCAGATAGTTCTTTTTAACTCTAGTAAAACTGTATACTCAGTTCTTGTATATTATGATTTTTTTTAGGAATTATTAACATACAAAAATGGATTTGAAATTTGATTTTTTCATATAGCCATTTTGTTTCTCATTTCATAAATTGAGTATATAAAAGTAAAATTCTGATTTATGCTGATTTGTATTGAAATTTACTAGCTCTCTAAGATAGATTTGATGATGTAGAACAAAATTTTTTTTTTATTCATTTTTTTAGGAAAGGGGGTACATCACGTTTATTTTTGAAAAATTAAAAAAAATAGATTTTGTTGAAATTCACAGGGCAGATAGTTCTTTTTAACTCTAGTAAAACTGTATACTCAGTTCTTGTATATTATGATTTTTTTTAGGAATTATTAACATACAAAAATTCAAATCCATTTTCATTTTTTTAGGAAAGGGGGTACATCACGTTTATTTTTGAAAAATTAAAAAAAATAGATTTTGTTGAAATTCACAGGGCAGATAGTTCTTTTAACTCTAGTAAAACTGTATACTCAGTTCTTGTATATTATGATTTTTTTTTTGGAATTATTAACATACAAAAATGGATTTGAAATTTGATTTTTTCATATAGCCATTTTGTTTCTCATTTCATAAATTGAGTATATAAAAGTAAAATTCTGATTTATGCTGATTTGTATTGAAATTTTCTAGCTCTCTAAGATAGATTTGAACATGTAGAACAACATTTTTTTTTTATTCATTTTTTTAGGAAAGGGGGTACATCACGTTTATTTTTGAAAAATTAAAAAAAATAGATTTTGTTGAAATTCACAGGGCAGATAGTTCTTTTTAACTCTAGTAAAACTGTATACTCAGTTCTTGTATATTATGATTTTTTTTAGGAATTATTAACATACAAAAATGGATTTGAAATTTGATTTTTTCATATAGCCATTTTGTTTCTCGTTTCATAAATTGAGTATAGAAAAGTAAAATTCTGATTTATGCTGATTTGTATTGAAATTTGCTAGCTCTCTAAGATAGATTTGATGATGTAGAACAAAATTTTTTTTTTATTCATTTTTTTAGGAAAGGGGGTACATCACGTTTATTTTTGAAAAATTAAAAAAAATAGATTTTGTTGAAATTCACAGGGCAGATAGTTCTTTTTAACTCTAGTAAAACTGTATACTCAGTTCTTGTATATTATGATTTTTTTTAGGAATTATTAACATACAAAAATTCAAATCCATTTTCATTTTTTTAGGAAAGGGGGTACATCACGTTTATTTTTGAAAAATTAAAAAAAATAGATTTTGTTGAAATTCACAGGGCAGATAGTTCTTTTAACTCTAGTAAAACTGTATACTCAGTTCTTGTATATTATGATTTTTTTTTTGGAATTATTAACATACAAAAATGGATTTGAAATTTGATTTTTTCATATAGCCATTTTGTTTCTCATTTCATAAATTGAGTATATAAAAGTAAAATTCTGATTTATGCTGATTTGTATTGAAATTTTCTAGCTCTCTAAGATAGATTTGAACATGTAGAACAACATTTTTTTTTTATTCATTTTTTTAGGAAAGGGGGTACATCACGTTTATTTTTGAAAAATTAAAAAAAATAGATTTTGTTGAAATTCACAGGGCAGATAGTTCTTTTTAACTCTAGTAAAACTGTATACTCAGTTCTTGTATATTATGATTTTTTTTAGGAATTATTAACATACAAAAATGGATTTGAAATTTGATTTTTTCATATAGCCATTTTGTTTCTCGTTTCATAAATTGAGTATAGAAAAGTAAAATTCTGATTTATGCTGATTTGTATTGAAATTTACTAGCTCTCTGTGATAGATTTGAACATGTAGAACAACATTTTTTTTTTATTCATTTTTTTAGGAAAGGGGGTACATCACGTTTATTTTTGAAAAATTAAAAAAAATAGATTTTGTTGAAATTCACAGGGCAGATAGTTCTTTTTAACTCTAGTAAAACTGTATACTCAGTTCTTGTATATTATGATTTTTTTTAGGAATTATTAACATACAAAAATGGATTTGAAATTTGATTTTTTCATATAGCCATTTTGTTTCTCATTTCATAAATTGAGTATATAAAAGTAAAATTCTGATTTATGCTGATTTGTATTGAAATTTACTAGCTCTCTAAGATAGATTTGATGATGTAGAACAAAATTTTTTTTTTATTCATTTTTTTAGGAAAGGGGGTACATCACGTTTATTTTTGAAAAATTAAAAAAAATAGATTTTGTTGAAATTCACAGGGCAGATAGTTCTTTTTAACTCTAGTAAAACTGTATACTCAGTTCTTGTATATTATGATTTTTTTTAAGAATTATTAACATACAAAAATGGATTTGAAATTTGATTTTTTCATATAGCCATTTTGTTTCTCATTTCATAAATTGAGTATATAAAAGTAAAATTCTGATTTATGCTGATTTGTATTGAAATTTACTAGCTCTCTAAGATAGATTTGATGATGTAGAACAAAATTTTTTTTTTATTCATTTTTTTAGGAAAGGGGGTACATCACGTTTATTTTTGAAAAATTAAAAAAAATAGATTTTGTTGAAATTCACAGGGCAGATAGTTCTTTTTAACTCTAGTAAAACTGTATACTCAGTTCTTGTATATTATGATTTTTTTTAGGAATTATTAACATACAAAAATTCAAATCCATTTTCATTTTTTTAGGAAAGGGGGTACATCACGTTTATTTTTGAAAAATTAAAAAAAATAGATTTTGTTGAAATTCACAGGGCAGATAGTTCTTTTAACTCTAGTAAAACTGTATACTCAGTTCTTGTATATTATGATTTTTTTTTTGGAATTATTAACATACAAAAATGGATTTGAAATTTGATTTTTTCATATAGCCATTTTGTTTCTCATTTCATAAATTGAGTATATAAAAGTAAAATTCTGATTTATGCTGATTTGTATTGAAATTTTCTAGCTCTCTAAGATAGATTTGAACATGTAGAACAACATTTTTTTTTTATTCATTTTTTTAGGAAAGGGGGTACATCACGTTTATTTTTGAAAAATTAAAAAAAATAGATTTTGTTGAAATTCACAGGGCAGATAGTTCTTTTTAACTCTAGTAAAACTGTATACTCAGTTCTTGTATATTATGATTTTTTTTAGGAATTATTAACATACAAAAATGGATTTGAAATTTGATTTTTTCATATAGCCATTTTGTTTCTCGTTTCATAAATTGAGTATAGAAAAGTAAAATTCTGATTTATGCTGATTTGTATTGAAATTTACTAGCTCTCTGTGATAGATTTGAACATGTAGAACAACATTTTTTTTTTATTCATTTTTTTAGGAAAGGGTACATCACGTTTATTTTTGAAAAATTAAAAAAAATAGATTTTGTTGAAATTCACAGGGCAGATAGTTCTTTTTAACTCTAGTAAAACTGTATACTCAGTTCTTGTATATTATGATTTTTTTTAGGAATTATTAACATACAAAAATGGATTTGAAATTTGATTTTTTCATATAGCCATTTTGTTTCTCATTTCATAAATTGAGTATATAAAAGTAAAATTCTGATTTATGCTGATTTGTATTGAAATTTTCTAGCTCTCTAAGATAGATTTGAACATGTAGAACAAAATTTTTTTTTTATTCATTTTTTTAGGAAAGGGGGTAGGTACATCACGTTTATTTTTGAAAAATTAAAAAAAATAGATTTTGTTGAAATTCACAGGGCAGATAGTACTTTTTAACTCTAGTAAAACTGTATACTCAGTTCTTGTATATTATGATTTTTTTTAGGAATTATTAACATACAAAAATGGATTTGAAATTTGATTTTTTCATATAGCCATTTTGTTTCTCATTTCATAAATTGAGTATATAAAAGTAAAATTCTGATTTATGCTGATTTGTATTGAAATTTACTAGCTCTCTGTGATAGATTTGAACATGTAGAACAAAATTTTTTTTTTATTCATTTTTTTAGGAAAGGGGGTACATCACGTTTATTTTTGAAAAATTAAAAAAAATAGATTTTGTTGAAATTCACAGGGCAGATAGTTCTTTTTAACTATAGTAAAACTGTATACTCAGTTCTTGTATATTATGATTTTTTTTTTGGAATTATTAACATACAAAAATGGATTTGAAATTTGATTTTTTCATATAGCCATTTTGTTTCTCATTTCATAAATTGAGTATATAAAAGTAAAATTCTGATTTATGCTGATTTGTATTGAAATTTTCTAGCTCTCTAAGATAGATTTGAACATGTAGAACAACATTTTTTTTTTATTCATTTTTTTAGGAAAGGGGTACATCACGTTTATTTTTGAAAAATTAAAAAAAATAGATTTTGTTGAAATTCACAGGGCAGATAGTTCTTTTTAACTCTAGTAAAACTGTATACTCAGTTCTTGTATATTATGATTTTTTTTAAGAATTATTAACATACAAAAATGGATTTGAAATTTGATTTTTTCATATAGCCATTTTGTTTCTCATTTCATAAATTGAGTATATAAAAGTAAAATTCTGATTTATGCTGATTTGTATTGAAATTTACTAGCTCTCTAAGATAGATTTGATGATGTAGAACAAAATTTTTTTTTTATTCATTTTTTTAGGAAAGGGGGTACATCACGTTTATTTTTGAAAAATTAAAAAAAAAAGATTTTGTTGAAATTCACAGGGCAGATAGTTCTTTTTAACTCTAGTAAAACTGTATACTCAGTTCTTGTATATTATGATTTTTTTTAGGAATTATTAACATACAAAAATGGATTTGAAATTTGATTTTTTCATATAGCCATTTTGTTTCTCATTTCATAAATTGAGTATATAAAAGTAAAATTCTGATTTATGCTGATTTGTATTGAAATTTACTAGCTCTCTAAGATAGATTTGATGATGTAGAACAAAATTTTTTTTTTATTCATTTTTTTAGGAAAGGGGGTACATCACGTTTATTTTTGAAAAATTAAAAAAAATAGATTTTGTTGAAATTCACAGGGCAGATAGTTCTTTTTAACTCTAGTAAAACTGTATACTCAGTTCTTGTATATTATGATTTTTTTTAGGAATTATTAACATACAAAAATGGATTTGAAATTTGATTTTTTCATATAGCCATTTTGTTTCTCATTTCATAAATTGAGTATATAAAAGTAAAATTCTGATTTTTGCTGATTTGTATTGAAATTTACTAGCTCTCTAAGATAGATTTGAACATGTAGAACAACATTTTTTTTTTATTCATTTTTTTAGGAAAGGGGGTATACATCACGTTTATTTTTGAAAAATTAAAAAAAATAGATTTTGTTGAAATTCACAGGGCAGATAGTTCTTTTTAACTCTAGTAAAACTGTATACTCAGTTCTTGTATATTATGATTTTTTTTAGGAATTATTAACATACAAAAATGGATTTGAAATTTGATTTTTTCATATAGCCATTTTGTTTCTCATTTCATAAATTGAGTATATAAAAGTAAAATTCTGATTTATGCTGATTTGTATTGAAATTTACTAGCTCTCTAAGATAGATTTGATGATGTAGAACAAAATTTTTTTTTTATTCATTTTTTTAGGAAAGGGGGTACATCACGTTTATTTTTGAAAAATTAAAAAAAATAGATTTTGTTGAAATTCACAGGGCAGATAGTTCTTTTTAACTCTAGTAAAACTGTATACTCAGTTCTTGTATATTATGATTTTTTTTAGGAATTATTAACATACAAAAATGGATTTGAAATTTGATTTTTTCATATAGCCATTTTGTTTCTCATTTCATAAATTGAGTATATAAAAGTAAAATTCTGATTTTTGCTGATTTGTATTGAAATTTACTAGCTCTCTAAGATAGATTTGAACATGTAGAACAACATTTTTTTTTTATTCATTTTTTTAGGAAAGGGGGTATACATCACGTTTATTTTTGAAAAATTAAAAAAAATAGATTTTGTTGAAATTCACAGGGCAGATAGTTCTTTTTAACTCTAGTAAAACTGTATACTCAGTTCTTGTATATTATGATTTTTTTTAGGAATTATTAACATACAAAAATGGATTTGAAATTTGATTTTTTCATATAGCCATTTTGTTTCTCATTTCATAAATTGAGTATATAAAAGTAAAATTCTGATTTTTGCTGATTTGTATTGAAATTTACTAGCTCTCTAAGATAGATTTGAACATGTAGAACAACATTTTTTTTTTATTCATTTTTTTAGGAAAGGGGGTATACATCACGTTTATTTTTGAAAAATTAAAAAAAATAGATTTTGTTGAAATTCACAGGGCAGATAGTTCTTTTTAACTATAGTAAAACTGTATACTCAGTTCTTGTATATTATGATTTTTTTTAGGAATTATTAACATACAAAAATTCAAATCCATTTTCATTTTTTTAGGAAAGGGGGTACATCACGTTTATTTTTGAAAAATTAAAAAAAATAGATTTTGTTGAAATTCACAGGGCAGATAGTTCTTTTTAACTCTAGTAAAACTGTATACTCAGTTCTTGTATATTATGATTTTTTTTTTGGAATTATTAACATACAAAAATGGATTTGAAATTTGATTTTTTCATATAGCCATTTTGTTTCTCATTTCATAAATTGAGTATATAAAAGTAAAATTCTGATTTATGCTGATTTGTATTGAAATTTTCTAGCTCTCTAAGATAGATTTGAACATGTAGAACAACATTTTTTTTTTATTCATTTTTTTAGGAAAGGGGGTACATCACGTTTATTTTTGAAAAATTAAAAAAAATAGATTTTGTTGAAATTCACAGGGCAGATAGTTCTTTTTAACTCTAGTAAAACTGTATACTCAGTTCTTGTATATTATGATTTTTTTTAAGAATTATTAACATACAAAAATGGATTTGAAATTTGATTTTTTCATATAGCCATTTTGTTTCTCATTTCATAAATTGAGTATATAAAAGTAAAATTCTGATTTATGCTGATTTGTATTGAAATTTACTAGCTCTCTAAGATAGATTTGATGATGTAGAACAAAATTTTTTTTTTATTCATTTTTTTAGGAAAGGGGGTACATCACGTTTATTTTTGAAAAATTAAAAAAAATAGATTTTGTTGAAATTCACAGGGCAGATAGTTCTTTTTAACTCTAGTAAAACTGTATACTCAGTTCTTGTATATTATGATTTTTTTTAGGAATTATTAACATACAAAAATGGATTTGAAATTTGATTTTTTCATATAGCCATTTTGTTTCTCATTTCATAAATTGAGTATATAAAAGTAAAATTCTGATTTATGCTGATTTGTATTGAAATTTACTAGCTCTCTAAGATAGATTTGATGATGTAGAACAAAATTTTTTTTTTATTCATTTTTTTAGGAAAGGGGGTACATCACGTTTATTTTTGAAAAATTAAAAAAAATAGATTTTGTTGAAATTCACAGGGCAGATAGTTCTTTTTAACTCTAGTAAAACTGTATACTCAGTTCTTGTATATTATGATTTTTTTTAGGAATTATTAACATACAAAAATGGATTTGAAATTTGATTTTTTCATATAGCCATTTTGTTTCTCATTTCATAAATTGAGTATATAAAAGTAAAATTCTGATTTATGCTGATTTGTATTGAAATTTACTAGCTCTCTAAGATAGATTTGAACATGTAGAACAAAATTTTTTTTTTATTCATTTTTTTAGGAAAGGGGGTACATCACGTTTATTTTTGAAAAATTAAAAAAAATAGATTTTGTTGAAATTCACAGGGCAGATAGTTCTTTTTAACTCTAGTAAAACTGTATACTCAGTTCTTGTATATTATGATTTTTTTTAGGAATTATTAACATACAAAAATGGATTTGAAATTTGATTTTTTCATATAGCCATTTTGTTTCTCATTTCATAAATTGAGTATATAAAAGTAAAATTCTGATTTATGCTGATTTGTATTGAAATTTACTAGCTCTCTAAGATAGATTTGAACATGTAGAACAAAATTTTTTTTTTATTCATTTTTTTAGGAAAGGGGGTACATCACGTTTATTTTTGAAAAATTAAAAAAAATAGATTTTGTTGAAATTCACAGGGCAGATAGTTCTTTTTAACTCTAGTAAAACTGTATACTCAGTTCTTGTATATTATGATTTTTTTTAGGAATTATTAACATACAAAAATGGATTTGAAATTTGATTTTTTCATATAGCCATTTTGTTTCTCATTTCATAAATTGAGTATATAAAAGTAAAATTCTGATTTATGCTGATTTGTATTGAAATTTACTAGCTCTCTAAGATAGATTTGAACATGTAGAACAAAATTTTTTTTTTATTCATTTTTTTAGGAAAGGGGGTACATCACGTTTATTTTTGAAAAATTAAAAAAAATAGATTTTGTTGAAATTCACAGGGCAGATAGTTCTTTTTAACTCTAGTAAAACTGTATACTCAGTTCTTGTATATTATGATTTTTTTTAGGAATTATTAACATACAAAAATGGATTTGAAATTTGATTTTTTCATATAGCCATTTTGTTTCTCATTTCATAAATTGAGTATATAAAAGTAAAATTCTGATTTATGCTGATTTGTATTGAAATTTACTAGCTCTCTAAGATAGATTTGATGATGTAGAACAAAATTTTTTTTTTATTCATTTTTTTAGGAAAGGGGGTACATCACGTTTATTTTTGAAAAATTAAAAAAAATAGATTTTGTTGAAATTCACAGGGCAGATAGTTCTTTTTAACTCTAGTAAAACTGTATACTCAGTTCTTGTATATTATGATTTTTTTTAGGAATTATTAACATACAAAAATTCAAATCCATTTTCATTTTTTTAGGAAAGGGGGTACATCACGTTTATTTTTGAAAAATTAAAAAAAATAGATTTTGTTGAAATTCACAGGGCAGATAGTTCTTTTAACTCTAGTAAAACTGTATACTCAGTTCTTGTATATTATGATTTTTTTTTTGGAATTATTAACATACAAAAATGGATTTGAAATTTGATTTTTTCATATAGCCATTTTGTTTCTCGTTTCATAAATTGAGTATAGAAAAGTAAAATTCTGATTTATGCTGATTTGTATTGAAATTTACTAGCTCTCTAAGATAGATTTGAACATGTAGAACAAACTTTTTTTTTTATTCATTTTTTTAGGAAAGGGGGTACATCACGTTTATTTTTGAAAAATTAAAAAAAATAGATTTTGTTGAAATTCACAGGGCAGATAGTTCTTTTTAACTATAGTAAAACTGTATACTCAGTTCTTGTATATTATGATTTTTTTTAAGAATTATTAACATACAAAAATGGATTTGAAATTTGATTTTTTCATATAGCCATTTTGTTTCTCATTTCATAAATTGAGTATAGAAAAGTAAAATTCTGATTTATGCTGATTTGTATTGAAATTTACTAGCTCTCTGTGATAGATTTGAACATGTAGAACAACATTTTTTTTTTATTCATTTTTTTAGGAAAGGGGGTACATCACGTTTATTTTTGAAAAATTAAAAAAAATAGATTTTGTTGAAATTCACAGGGCAGATAGTTCTTTTTAACTCTAGTAAAACTGTATACTCAGTTCTTGTATATTATGATTTTTTTTAGGAATTATTAACATACAAAAATGGATTTGAAATTTGATTTTTTCATATAGCCATTTTGTTTCTCATTTCATAAATTGAGTATATAAAAGTAAAATTCTGATTTTTGCTGATTTGTATTGAAATTTACTAGCTCTCTGTGATAGATTTGAACATGTAGAACAAAATTTTTTTTTTATTCATTTTTTTAGGAAAGGGGGTACATCACGTTTATTTTTGAAAAATTAAAAAAAATAGATTTTGTTGAAATTCACAGGGCAGATAGTTCTTTTTAACTCTAGTAAAACTGTATACTCAGTTCTTGTATATTATGATTTTTTTTAGGAATTATTAACATACAAAAATGGATTTGAAATTTGATTTTTTCATATAGCCATTTTGTTTCTCATTTCATAAATTGAGTATATAAAAGTAAAATTCTGATTTATGCTGATTTGTATTGAAATTTTCTAGCTCTCTAAGATAGATTTGAACATGTAGAACAAAATTTTTTTTTTATTCATTTTTTTAGGAAAGGGGGTAGGTACATCACGTTTATTTTTGAAAAATTAAAAAAAATAGATTTTGTTGAAATTCACAGGGCAGATAGTTCTTTTTAACTCTAGTAAAACTGTATACTCAGTTCTTGTATATTATGATTTTTTTTAGGAATTATTAACATACAAAAATGGATTTGAAATTTGATTTTTTCATATAGCCATTTTGTTTCTCATTTCATAAATTGAGTATATAAAAGTAAAATTCTGATTTTTGCTGATTTGTATTGAAATTTACTAGCTCTCTAAGATAGATTTGAACATGTAGAACAACATTTTTTTTTTATTCATTTTTTTAGGAAAGGGGGTATACATCACGTTTATTTTTGAAAAATTAAAAAAAATAGATTTTGTTGAAATTCACAGGGCAGATAGTTCTTTTTAACTCTAGTAAAACTGTATACTCAGTTCTTGTATATTATGATTTTTTTTAGGAATTATTAACATACAAAAATGGATTTGAAATTTGATTTTTTCATATAGCCATTTTGTTTCTCATTTCATAAATTGAGTATATAAAAGTAAAATTCTGATTTATGCTGATTTGTATTGAAATTTACTAGCTCTCTAAGATAGATTTGAACATGTAGAACAACATTTTTTTTTTATTCATTTTTTTAGGAAAGGGGGTACATCACGTTTATTTTTGAAAAATTAAAAAAAATAGATTTTGTTGAAATTCACAGGGCAGATAGTTCTTTTTAACTCTAGTAAAACTGTATACTCAGTTCTTGTATATTATGATTTTTTTTAAGAATTATTAACATACAAAAATGGATTTGAAATTTGATTTTTTCATATAGCCATTTTGTTTCTCATTTCATAAATTGAGTATATAAAAGTAAAATTCTGATTTATGCTGATTTGTATTGAAATTTACTAGCTCTCTAAGATAGATTTGAACATGTAGAACAAAATTTTTTTTTTATTCATTTTTTTAGGAAAGGGGGTACATCACGTTTATTTTTGAAAAATTAAAAAAAATAGATTTTGTTGAAATTCACAGGGCAGATAGTTCTTTTTAACTATAGTAAAACTGTATACTCAGTTCTTGTATATTATGATTTTTTTTAAGAATTATTAACATACAAAAATGGATTTGAAATTTGATTTTTTCATATAGCCATTTTGTTTCTCGTTTCATAAATTGAGTATAGAAAAGTAAAATTCTGATTTATGCTGATTTGTATTGAAATTTACTAGCTCTCTGTGATAGATTTGAACATGTAGAACAAAATTTTTTTTTTATTCATTTTTTTAGGAAAGGGGGTACATCACGTTTATTTTTGAAAAATTAAAAAAAATAGATTTTGTTGAAATTCACAGGGCAGATAGTTCTTTTTAACTCTAGTAAATCTGTATACTCAGTTCTTGTATATAATGATTTTTTTTAAGAATTATTAACATACAAAAATGGATTTGAAATTTGATTTTTTCATATAGCCATTTTGTTTCTCATTTCATAAATTGAGTATATAAAAGTAAAATTCTGATTTATGCTGATTTGTATTGAAATTTACTAGCTCTCTGTGATAGATTTGAACATGTAGAACAAAATTTTTTTTTTATTCATTTTTTTAGGAAAGGGTACATCACGTTTATTTTTGAAAAATTAAAAAAAATAGATTTTGTTGAAATTCACAGGGCAGATAGTTCTTTTTAACTCTAGTAAAACTGTATACTCAGTTCTTGTATATTATGATTTTTTTTAAGAATTATTAACATACAAAAATGGATTTGAAATTTGATTTTTTCATATAGCCATTTTGTTTCTCATTTCATAAATTGAGTATATAAAAGTAAAATTCTGATTTATGCTGATTTGTATTGAAATTTACTAGCTCTCTGTGATAGATTTGAACATGTAGAACAAAATTTTTTTTTTATTCATTTTTTTAGGAAAGGGGGTACATCACGTTTATTTTTGAAAAATTAAAAAAAATAGATTTTGTTGAAATTCACAGGGCAGATAGTTCTTTTTAACTCTAGTAAAACTGTATACTCAGTTCTTGTATATTATGATTTTTTTTAAGAATTATTAACATACAAAAATGGATTTGAAATTTGATTTTTTCATATAGCCATTTTGTTTCTCATTTCATAAATTGAGTATATAAAAGTAAAATTCTGATTTATGCTGATTTGTATTGAAATTTACTAGCTCTCTAAGATAGATTTGAACATGTAGAACAAAATTTTTTTTTTATTCATTTTTTTAGGAAAGGGGGTACATCACGTTTATTTTTGAAAAATTAAAAAAAATAGATTTTGTTGAAATTCACAGGGCAGATAGTTCTTTTTAACTCTAGTAAAACTGTATACTCAGTTCTTGTATACTATGATTTTTTTTAAGAATTATTAACATACAAAAATGGATTTGAAATTTGATTTTTTCATATAGCCATTTTGTTTCTCATTTCATAAATTGAGTATATAAAAGTAAAATTCTGATTTATGCTGATTTGTATTGAAATTTACTAGCTCTCTGTGATAGATTTGAACATGTAGAACAAAATTTTTTTTTTATTCATTTTTTTAGGAAAGGGGGTACATCACGTTTATTTTTGAAAAATTAAAAAAAATAGATTTTGTTGAAATTCACAGGGCAGATAGTTCTTTTTAACTCTAGTAAAACTGTATACTCAGTTCTTGTATATTATGATTTTTTTTAAGAATTATTAACATACAAAAATGGATTTGAAATTTGATTTTTTCATATAGCCATTTTGTTTCTCATTTCATAAATTGAGTATATAAAAGTAAAATTCTGATTTATGCTGATTTGTATTGAAATTTACTAGCTCTCTGTGATAGATTTGAACATGTAGAACAAAATTTTTTTTTTATTCATTTTTTTAGGAAAGGGTACATCACGTTTATTTTTGAAAAATTAAAAAAAATAGATTTTGTTGAAATTCACAGGGCAGATAGTTCTTTTTAACTCTAGTAAAACTGTATACTCAGTTCTTGTATATAATGATTTTTTTTAAGAATTATTAACATACAAAAATGGATTTGAAATTTGATTTTTTCATATAGCCATTTTGTTTCTCGTTTCATAAATTGAGTATAGAAAAGTAAAATTCTGATTTATGCTGATTTGTATTGAAATTTACTAGCTCTCTGTGATAGATTTGAACATGTAGAACAACATTTTTTTTTTATTCATTTTTTTAGGAAAGGGGGTACATCACGTTTATTTTTGAAAAATTAAAAAAAATAGATTTTGTTGAAATTCACAGGGCAGATAGTTCTTTTTAACTATAGTAAAACTGTATACTCAGTTCTTGTATATTATGATTTTTTTTAAGAATTATTAACATACAAAAATGGATTTGAAATTTGATTTTTTCATATAGCCATTTTGTTTCTCGTTTCATAAATTGAGTATAGAAAAGTAAAATTCTGATTTATGCTGATTTGTATTGAAATTTACTAGCTCTCTGTGATAGATTTGAACATGTAGAACAAAATTTTTTTTTTATTCATTTTTTTAGGAAAGGGGGTACATCACGTTTATTTTTGAAAAATTAAAAAAAATAGATTTTGTTGAAATTCACAGGGCAGATAGTTCTTTTTAACTCTAGTAAAACTGTATACTCAGTTCTTGTATATTATGATTTTTTTTAAGAATTATTAACATACAAAAATGGATTTGAAATTTGATTTTTTCATATAGCCATTTTGTTTCTCATTTCATAAATTGAGTATATAAAAGTAAAATTCTGATTTATGCTGATTTGTATTGAAATTTACTAGCTCTCTGTGATAGATTTGAACATGTAGAACAAAATTTTTTTTTTATTCATTTTTTTAGGAAAGGGGGTACATCACGTTTATTTTTGAAAAATTAAAAAAAATAGATTTTGTTGAAATTCACAGGGCAGATAGTTCTTTTTAACTATAGTAAAACTGTATACTCAGTTCTTGTATATTATGATTTTTTTTAAGAATTATTAACATACAAAAATGGATTTGAAATTTGATTTTTTCATATAGCCATTTTGTTTCTCGTTTCATAAATTGAGTATAGAAAAGTAAAATTCTGATTTATGCTGATTTGTATTGAAATTTACTAGCTCTCTGTGATAGATTTGAACATGTAGAACAAAATTTTTTTTTTATTCATTTTTTTAGGAAAGGGGGTACATCACGTTTATTTTTGAAAAATTAAAAAAAATAGATTTTGTTGAAATTCACAGGGCAGATAGTTCTTTTTAACTCTAGTAAAACTGTATACTCAGTTCTTGTATATAATGATTTTTTTTAAGAATTATTAACATACAAAAATGGATTTGAAATTTGATTTTTTCATATAGCCATTTTGTTTCTCGTTTCATAAATTGAGTATAGAAAAGTAAAATTCTGATTTATGCTGATTTGTATTGAAATTTACTAGCTCTCTGTGATAGATTTGAACATGTAGAACAACATTTTTTTTTTATTTATTTTTTTAGGAAAGGGGGTACATCACGTTTATTTTTGAAAAATTAAAAAAAATAGATTTTGTTGAAATTCACAGGGCAGATAGTTCTTTTTAACTCTAGTAAAACTGTATACTCAGTTCTTGTATATTATGATTTTTTTTAAGAATTATTAACATACAAAAATGGATTTGAAATTTGATTTTTTCATATAGCCATTTTGTTTCTCATTTCATAAATTGAGTATATAAAAGTAAAATTCTGATTTATGCTGATTTGTATTGAAATTTACTAGCTCTCTAAGATAGATTTGAACATGTAGAACAAAATTTTTTTTTTATTCATTTTTTTAGGAAAGGGGGTACATCACGTTTATTTTTGAAAAATTAAAAAAAATAGATTTTGTTGAAATTCACAGGGCAGATAGTTCTTTTTAACTATAGTAAAACTGTATACTCAGTTCTTGTATATTATGATTTTTTTTAAGAATTATTAACATACAAAAATGGATTTGAAATTTGATTTTTTCATATAGCCATTTTGTTTCTCGTTTCATAAATTGAGTATAGAAAAGTAAAATTCTGATTTATGCTGATTTGTATTGAAATTTACTAGCTCTCTGTGATAGATTTGAACATGTAGAACAAAATTTTTTTTTATTCATTTTTTTAGGAAAGGGGGTACATCACGTTTATTTTTGAAAAATTAAAAAAAATAGATTTTGTTGAAATTCACAGGGCAGATAGTTCTTTTTAACTCTAGTAAAACTGTATACTCAGTTCTTGTATATTATGATTTTTTTTAAGAATTATTAACATACAAAAATGGATTTGAAATTTGATTTTTTCATATAGCCATTTTGTTTCTCATTTCATAAATTGAGTATATAAAAGTAAAATTCTGATTTATGCTGATTTGTATTGAAATTTACTAGCTCTCTAAGATAGATTTGAACATGTAGAACAAAATTTTTTTTTTATTCATTTTTTTAGGAAAGGGGGTACATCACGTTTATTTTTGAAAAATTAAAAAAAATAGATTTTGTTGAAATTCACAGGGCAGATAGTTCTTTTTAACTCTAGTAAAACTGTATACTCAGTTCTTGTATACTATGATTTTTTTTAAGAATTATTAACATACAAAAATGGATTTGAAATTTGATTTTTTCATATAGCCATTTTGTTTCTCATTTCATAAATTGAGTATATAAAAGTAAAATTCTGATTTATGCTGATTTGTATTGAAATTTACTAGCTCTCTGTGATAGATTTGAACATGTAGAACAAAATTTTTTTTTTATTCATTTTTTTAGGAAAGGGGGTACATCACGTTTATTTTTGAAAAATTAAAAAAAATAGATTTTGTTGAAATTCACAGGGCAGATAGTTCTTTTTAACTCTAGTAAAACTGTATACTCAGTTCTTGTATATTATGATTTTTTTTAAGAATTATTAACATACAAAAATGGATTTGAAATTTGATTTTTTCATATAGCCATTTTGTTTCTCATTTCATAAATTGAGTATATAAAAGTAAAATTCTGATTTATGCTGATTTGTATTGAAATTTACTAGCTCTCTGTGATAGATTTGAACATGTAGAACAAAATTTTTTTTTTATTCATTTTTTTAGGAAAGGGGGTACATCACGTTTATTTTTGAAAAATTAAAAAAAATAGATTTTGTTGAAATTCACAGGGCAGATAGTTCTTTTTAACTCTAGTAAAACTGTATACTCAGTTCTTGTATATTATGATTTTTTTTAAGAATTATTAACATACAAAAATGGATTTGAAATTTGATTTTTTCATATAGCCATTTTGTTTCTCATTTCATAAATTGAGTATATAAAAGTAAAATTCTGATTTATGCTGATTTGTATTGAAATTTACTAGCTCTCTGTGATAGATTTGAACATGTAGAACAAAATTTTTTTTTTATTCATTTTTTTAGGAAAGGGGGTACATCACGTTTATTTTTGAAAAATTAAAAAAAATAGATTTTGTTGAAATTCACAGGGCAGATAGTTCTTTTTAACTCTAGTAAAACTGTATACTCAGTTCTTGTATATAATGATTTTTTTTAAGAATTATTAACATACAAAAATGGATTTGAAATTTGATTTTTTCATATAGCCATTTTGTTTCTCGTTTCATAAATTGAGTATAGAAAAGTAAAATTCTGATTTATGCTGATTTGTATTGAAATTTACTAGCTCTCTGTGATAGATTTGAACATGTAGAACAACATTTTTTTTTTATTCATTTTTTTAGGAAAGGGGGTACATCACGTTTATTTTTGAAAAATTAAAAAAAATAGATTTTGTTGAAATTCACAGGGCAGATAGTTCTTTTTAACTCTAGTAAAACTGTATACTCAGTTCTTGTATATTATGATTTTTTTTAAGAATTATTAACATACAAAAATGGATTTGAAATTTGATTTTTTCATATAGCCATTTTGTTTCTCATTTCATAAATTGAGTATATAAAAGTAAAATTCTGATTTATGCTGATTTGTATTGAAATTTACTAGCTCTCTAAGATAGATTTGAACATGTAGAACAAAATTTTTTTTTTATTCATTTTTTTAGGAAAGGGGGTACATCACGTTTATTTTTGAAAAATTAAAAAAAATAGATTTTGTTGAAATTCACAGGGCAGATAGTTCTTTTTAACTATAGTAAAACTGTATACTCAGTTCTTGTATATTATGATTTTTTTTAAGAATTATTAACATACAAAAATGGATTTGAAATTTGATTTTTTCATATAGCCATTTTGTTTCTCGTTTCATAAATTGAGTATAGAAAAGTAAAATTCTGATTTATGCTGATTTGTATTGAAATTTACTAGCTCTCTGTGATAGATTTGAACATGTAGAACAAAATTTTTTTTTTATTCATTTTTTTAGGAAAGGGGGTACATCACGTTTATTTTTGAAAAATTAAAAAAAATAGATTTTGTTGAAATTCACAGGGCAGATAGTTCTTTTTAACTCTAGTAAATCTGTATACTCAGTTCTTGTATATAATGATTTTTTTTAAGAATTATTAACATACAAAAATGGATTTGAAATTTGATTTTTTCATATAGCCATTTTGTTTCTCATTTCATAAATTGAGTATATAAAAGTAAAATTCTGATTTATGCTGATTTGTATTGAAATTTACTAGCTCTCTGTGATAGATTTGAACATGTAGAACAAAATTTTTTTTTTATTCATTTTTTTAGGAAAGGGTACATCACGTTTATTTTTGAAAAATTAAAAAAAATAGATTTTGTTGAAATTCACAGGGCAGATAGTTCTTTTTAACTCTAGTAAAACTGTATACTCAGTTCTTGTATATTATGATTTTTTTTAAGAATTATTAACATACAAAAATGGATTTGAAATTTGATTTTTTCATATAGCCATTTTGTTTCTCATTTCATAAATTGAGTATATAAAAGTAAAATTCTGATTTATGCTGATTTGTATTGAAATTTACTAGCTCTCTGTGATAGATTTGAACATGTAGAACAAAATTTTTTTTTTATTCATTTTTTTAGGAAAGGGGGTACATCACGTTTATTTTTGAAAAATTAAAAAAAATAGATTTTGTTGAAATTCACAGGGCAGATAGTTCTTTTTAACTCTAGTAAAACTGTATACTCAGTTCTTGTATATTATGATTTTTTTTAAGAATTATTAACATACAAAAATGGATTTGAAATTTGATTTTTTCATATAGCCATTTTGTTTCTCATTTCATAAATTGAGTATATAAAAGTAAAATTCTGATTTATGCTGATTTGTATTGAAATTTACTAGCTCTCTAAGATAGATTTGAACATGTAGAACAAAATTTTTTTTTTATTCATTTTTTTAGGAAAGGGGGTACATCACGTTTATTTTTGAAAAATTAAAAAAAATAGATTTTGTTGAAATTCACAGGGCAGATAGTTCTTTTTAACTCTAGTAAAACTGTATACTCAGTTCTTGTATACTATGATTTTTTTTAAGAATTATTAACATACAAAAATGGATTTGAAATTTGATTTTTTCATATAGCCATTTTGTTTCTCATTTCATAAATTGAGTATATAAAAGTAAAATTCTGATTTATGCTGATTTGTATTGAAATTTACTAGCTCTCTGTGATAGATTTGAACATGTAGAACAAAATTTTTTTTTTATTCATTTTTTTAGGAAAGGGGGTACATCACGTTTATTTTTGAAAAATTAAAAAAAATAGATTTTGTTGAAATTCACAGGGCAGATAGTTCTTTTTAACTCTAGTAAAACTGTATACTCAGTTCTTGTATATTATGATTTTTTTTAAGAATTATTAACATACAAAAATGGATTTGAAATTTGATTTTTTCATATAGCCATTTTGTTTCTCATTTCATAAATTGAGTATATAAAAGTAAAATTCTGATTTATGCTGATTTGTATTGAAATTTACTAGCTCTCTGTGATAGATTTGAACATGTAGAACAAAATTTTTTTTTTATTCATTTTTTTAGGAAAGGGGGTACATCACGTTTATTTTTGAAAAATTAAAAAAAATAGATTTTGTTGAAATTCACAGGGCAGATAGTTCTTTTTAACTCTAGTAAAACTGTATACTCAGTTCTTGTATATTATGATTTTTTTTAAGAATTATTAACATACAAAAATGGATTTGAAATTTGATTTTTTCATATAGCCATTTTGTTTCTCATTTCATAAATTGAGTATATAAAAGTAAAATTCTGATTTATGCTGATTTGTATTGAAATTTACTAGCTCTCTAAGATAGATTTGAACATGTAGAACAAAATTTTTTTTTTATTCATTTTTTTAGGAAAGGGGGTACATCACGTTTATTTTTGAAAAATTAAAAAAAATAGATTTTGTTGAAATTCACAGGGCAGATAGTTCTTTTTAACTCTAGTAAAACTGTATACTCAGTTCTTGTATACTATGATTTTTTTTAAGAATTATTAACATACAAAAATGGATTTGAAATTTGATTTTTTCATATAGCCATTTTGTTTCTCATTTCATAAATTGAGTATATAAAAGTAAAATTCTGATTTATGCTGATTTGTATTGAAATTTACTAGCTCTCTGTGATAGATTTGAACATGTAGAACAAAATTTTTTTTTTATTCATTTTTTTAGGAAAGGGGGTACATCACGTTTATTTTTGAAAATTAAAAAAAATAGATTTTGTTGAAATTCACAGGGCAGATAGTTCTTTTTAACTCTAGTAAAACTGTATACTCAGTTCTTGTATATTATGATTTTTTTTAAGAATTATTAACATACAAAAATGGATTTGAAATTTGATTTTTTCATATAGCCATTTTGTTTCTCATTTCATAAATTGAGTATATAAAAGTAAAATTCTGATTTATGCTGATTTGTATTGAAATTTACTAGCTCTCTGTGATAGATTTGAACATGTAGAACAAAATTTTTTTTTTATTCATTTTTTTAGGAAAGGGGGTACATCACGTTTATTTTTGAAAAATTAAAAAAAATAGATTTTGTTGAAATTCACAGGGCAGATAGTTCTTTTTAACTCTAGTAAAACTGTATACTCAGTTCTTGTATATTATGATTTTTTTTAAGAATTATTAACATACAAAAATGGATTTGAAATTTGATTTTTTCATATAGCCATTTTGTTTCTCATTTCATAAATTGAGTATATAAAAGTAAAATTCTGATTTATGCTGATTTGTATTGAAATTTACTAGCTCTCTGTGATAGATTTGAACATGTAGAACAAAATTTTTTTTTTATTCATTTTTTTAGGAAAGGGGGTACATCACGTTTATTTTTGAAAAATTAAAAAAAATAGATTTTGTTGAAATTCACAGGGCAGATAGTTCTTTTTAACTCTAGTAAAACTGTATACTCAGTTCTTGTATATAATGATTTTTTTTAAGAATTATTAACATACAAAAATGGATTTGAAATTTGATTTTTTCATATAGCCATTTTGTTTCTCGTTTCATAAATTGAGTATAGAAAAGTAAAATTCTGATTTATGCTGATTTGTATTGAAATTTACTAGCTCTCTGTGATAGATTTGAACATGTAGAACAACATTTTTTTTTTATTCATTTTTTTAGGAAAGGGGGTACATCACGTTTATTTTTGAAAAATTAAAAAAAATAGATTTTGTTGAAATTCACAGGGCAGATAGTTCTTTTTAACTCTAGTAAAACTGTATACTCAGTTCTTGTATATTATGATTTTTTTTAAGAATTATTAACATACAAAAATGGATTTGAAATTTGATTTTTTCATATAGCCATTTTGTTTCTCATTTCATAAATTGAGTATATAAAAGTAAAATTCTGATTTATGCTGATTTGTATTGAAATTTACTAGCTCTCTAAGATAGATTTGAACATGTAGAACAAAATTTTTTTTTTATTCATTTTTTTAGGAAAGGGGGTACATCACGTTTATTTTTGAAAAATTAAAAAAAATAGATTTTGTTGAAATTCACAGGGCAGATAGTTCTTTTTAACTATAGTAAAACTGTATACTCAGTTCTTGTATATTATGATTTTTTTTAAGAATTATTAACATACAAAAATGGATTTGAAATTTGATTTTTTCATATAGCCATTTTGTTTCTCGTTTCATAAATTGAGTATAGAAAAGTAAAATTCTGATTTATGCTGATTTGTATTGAAATTTACTAGCTCTCTGTGATAGATTTGAACATGTAGAACAAAATTTTTTTTTTATTCATTTTTTTAGGAAAGGGGGTACATCACGTTTATTTTTGAAAAATTAAAAAAAATAGATTTTGTTGAAATTCACAGGGCAGATAGTTCTTTTTAACTCTAGTAAATCTGTATACTCAGTTCTTGTATATAATGATTTTTTTTAAGAATTATTAACATACAAAAATGGATTTGAAATTTGATTTTTTCATATAGCCATTTTGTTTCTCATTTCATAAATTGAGTATATAAAAGTAAAATTCTGATTTATGCTGATTTGTATTGAAATTTACTAGCTCTCTGTGATAGATTTGAACATGTAGAACAAAATTTTTTTTTTATTCATTTTTTTAGGAAAGGGTACATCACGTTTATTTTTGAAAAATTAAAAAAAATAGATTTTGTTGAAATTCACAGGGCAGATAGTTCTTTTTAACTCTAGTAAAACTGTATACTCAGTTCTTGTATATTATGATTTTTTTTAAGAATTATTAACATACAAAAATGGATTTGAAATTTGATTTTTTCATATAGCCATTTTGTTTCTCATTTCATAAATTGAGTATATAAAAGTAAAATTCTGATTTATGCTGATTTGTATTGAAATTTACTAGCTCTCTGTGATAGATTTGAACATGTAGAACAAAATTTTTTTTTTATTCATCTTTTTAGGAAAGGGGGTACATCACGTTTATTTTTGAAAAATTAAAAAAAATAGATTTTGTTGAAATTCACAGGGCAGATAGTTCTTTTTAACTCTAGTAAAACTGTATACTCAGTTCTTGTATATTATGATTTTTTTTAAGAATTATTAACATACAAAAATGGATTTGAAATTTGATTTTTTCATATAGCCATTTTGTTTCTCATTTCATAAATTGAGTATATAAAAGTAAAATTCTGATTTATGCTGATTTGTATTGAAATTTACTAGCTCTCTGTGATAGATTTGAACATGTAGAACAAAATTTTTTTTTATTCATTTTTTTAGGAAAGGGGGTACATCACGTTTATTTTTGAAAAATTAAAAAAAATAGATTTTGTTGAAATTCACAGGGCAGATAGTTCTTTTTAACTCTAGTAAAACTGTATACTCAGTTCTTGTATATTATGATTTTTTTTAAGAATTATTAACATACAAAAATGGATTTGAAATTTGATTTTTTCATATAGCCATTTTGTTTCTCATTTCATAAATTGAGTATATAAAAGTAAAATTCTGATTTATGCTGATTTGTATTGAAATTTACTAGCTCTCTAAGATAGATTTGAACATGTAGAACAAAATTTTTTTTTTATTCATTTTTTTAGGAAAGGGGGTACATCACGTTTATTTTTGAAAATTAAAAAAAATAGATTTTGTTGAAATTCACAGGGCAGATAGTTCTTTTTAACTCTAGTAAAACTGTATACTCAGTTCTTGTATACTATGATTTTTTTTAAGAATTATTAACATACAAAAATGGATTTGAAATTTGATTTTTTCATATAGCCATTTTGTTTCTCATTTCATAAATTGAGTATATAAAAGTAAAATTCTGATTTATGCTGATTTGTATTGAAATTTACTAGCTCTCTGTGATAGATTTGAACATGTAGAACAAAATTTTTTTTTTATTCATTTTTTTAGGAAAGGGGGTACATCACGTTTATTTTTGAAAAATTAAAAAAAATAGATTTTGTTGAAATTCACAGGGCAGATAGTTCTTTTTAACTCTAGTAAAACTGTATACTCAGTTCTTGTATATTATGATTTTTTTTAAGAATTATTAACATACAAAAATGGATTTGAAATTTGATTTTTTCATATAGCCATTTTGTTTCTCATTTCATAAATTGAGTATATAAAAGTAAAATTCTGATTTATGCTGATTTGTATTGAAATTTACTAGCTCTCTGTGATAGATTTGAACATGTAGAACAAAATTTTTTTTTTATTCATTTTTTTAGGTACATCACGTTTATTTTTGAAAAATTAAAAAAAATAGATTTTGTTGAAATTCACAGGGCAGATAGTTCTTTTTAACTCTAGTAAAACTGTATACTCAGTTCTTGTATATTATGATTTTTTTTAAGAATTATTAACATACAAAAATGGATTTGAAATTTGATTTTTTCATATAGCCATTTTGTTTCTCATTTCATAAATTGAGTATATAAAAGTAAAATTCTGATTTATGCTGATTTGTATTGAAATTTACTAGCTCTCTGTGATAGATTTGAACATGTAGAACAAAATTTTTTTTTTATTAATTTTTTTAGGAAAGGGGGTACATCATGTTTATTTTTGAAAAATTAAAAAAAATAGATTTTGTTGAAATTCACAGGGCAGATAGTTCTTTTTAACTCTAGTAAAACTGTTTACTCAGTTCTTGTATATTATGATTTTTTTTAAGAATTATTAACATACAAAAATGGATTTGAAATTTGATTTTTTCATATAGCCATTTTGTTTCTCATTTCATAAATTGAGTATATAAAAGTAAAATTCTGATTTATGCTGATTTGTATTGAAATTTACTAGCTCTCTAAGATAGATTTGAACATGTAGAACAAAATTTTTTTTTATTCATTTTTTTAGGAAAGGGGGTACATCACGTTTATTTTTGAAAAATTAAAAAAAATATATTTTGTTGAAATTCACAGGGCAGATAGTTCTTTTTAACTCTAGTAAAACTGTATACTCAGTTCTTGTATATTATGATTTTTTTTAAGAATTATTAACATACAAAAATGGATTTGAAATTTGATTTTTTCATATAGCCATTTTGTTTCTCATTTCATAAATTGAGTATATAAAAGTAAAATTCTGATTTATGCTGATTTGTATTGAAATTTACTAGCTCTCTAAGATAGATTTGAACATGTAGAACAAAATTTTTTTTTTATTCATTTTTTTAGGAAAGGGGGTACATCACGTTTATTTTTGAAAAATTAAAAAAAATAGATTTTGTTGAAATTCACAGGGCAGATAGTTCTTTTTAACTCTAGTAAAACTGTATACTCAGTTCTTGTATATTATGATTTTTTTTAAGAATTATTAACATACAAAAATGGATTTGAAATTTGATTTTTTCATATAGCCATTTTGTTTCTCATTTCATAAATTGAGTATATAAAAGTAAAATTCTGATTTATGCTGATTTGTATTGAAATTTACTAGCTCTCTGTGATAGATTTGAACATGTAGAACAAAATTTTTTTTTTATTCATTTTTTTAGGTACATCACGTTTATTTTTGAAAAATTAAAAAAAATAGATTTTGTTGAAATTCACAGGGCAGATAGTTCTTTTTAACTCTAGTAAAACTGTATACTCAGTTCTTGTATATTATGATTTTTTTTAAGAATTATTAACATACAAAAATGGATTTGAAATTTGATTTTTTCATATAGCCATTTTGTTTCTCATTTCATAAATTGAGTATATAAAAGTAAAATTCTGATTTATGCTGATTTGTATTGAAATTTACTAGCTCTCTGTGATAGATTTGAACATGTAGAACAAAATTTTTTTTTTATTAATTTTTTTAGGAAAGGGGGTACATCACGTTTATTTTTGAAAAATTAAAAAAAATAGATTTTGTTGAAATTCACAGGGCAGATAGTTCTTTTTAACTCTAGTAAAACTGTTTACTCAGTTCTTGTATATTATGATTTTTTTTAAGAATTATTAACATACAAAAATGGATTTGAAATTTGATTTTTTCATATAGCCATTTTGTTTCTCATTTCATAAATTGAGTATATAAAAGTAAAATTCTGATTTATGCTGATTTGTATTGAAATTTACTAGCTCTCTAAGATAGATTTGAACATGTAGAACAAAATTTTTTTTTATTCATTTTTTTAGGAAAGGGGGTACATCACGTTTATTTTTGAAAAATTAAAAAAAATATATTTTGTTGAAATTCACAGGGCAGATAGTTCTTTTTAACTCTAGTAAAACTGTATACTCAGTTCTTGTATATTATGATTTTTTTTAGGAATTATTAACATACAAAAATGGATTTGAAATTTGATTTTTTCATATAGCCATTTTGTTTCTCATTTCATAAATTGAGTATATAAAAGTAAAATTCTGATTTTTGCTGATTTGTATTGAAATTTACTAGCTCTCTAAGATAGATTTGAACATGTAGAACAAAATTTTTTTTTTATTCATTTTTTTAGGAAAGGGGGTACATCACGTTTATTTTTGAAAAATTAAAAAAAATAGATTTTGTTGAAATTCACAGGGCAGATAGTTCTTTTTAACTCTAGTAAAACTGTATACTCAGTTCTTGTATATTATGATTTTTTTTAAGAATTATTAACATACAAAAATGGATTTGAAATTTGATTTTTTCATATAGCCATTTTGTTTCTCATTTCATAAATTGAGTATATAAAAGTAAAATTCTGATTTATGCTGATTTGTATTGAAATTTACTAGCTCTCTAAGATAGATTTGAACATGTAGAACAAAATTTTTTTTTATTCATTTTTTTAGGAAAGGGGGTACATCACGTTTATTTTTGAAAAATTAAAAAAAATATATTTTGTTGAAATTCACAGGGCAGATAGTTCTTTTTAACTCTAGTAAAACTGTATACTCAGTTCTTGTATATTATGATTTTTTTTAAGAATTATTAACATACAAAAATGGATTTGAAATTTGATTTTTTCATATAGCCATTTTGTTTCTCATTTCATAAATTGAGTATATAAAAGTAAAATTCTGATTTATGCTGATTTGTATTGAAATTTACTAGCTCTCTAAGATAGATTTGAACATGTAGAACAAAATTTTTTTTTTATTCATTTTTTTAGGAAAGGGGGTACATCACGTTTATTTTTGAAAAATTAAAAAAAATAGATTTTGTTGAAATTCACAGGGCAGATAGTTCTTTTTAACTCTAGTAAAACTGTATACTCAGTTCTTGTATACTATGATTTTTTTTAAGAATTATTAACATACAAAAATGGATTTGAAATTTGATTTTTTCATATAGCCATTTTGTTTCTCATTTCATAAATTGAGTATATAAAAGTAAAATTCTGATTTATGCTGATTTGTATTGAAATTTACTAGCTCTCTGTGATAGATTTGAACATGTAGAACAAAATTTTTTTTTTATTCATTTTTTTAGGAAAGGGGGTACATCACGTTTATTTATGAAAAATTAAAAAAAATAGATTTTGTTGAAATTCACAGGGCAGATAGTTCTTTTTAACTCTAGTAAAACTGTATACTCAGTTCTTGTATATTATGATTTTTTTTAAGAATTATTAACATACAAAAATGGATTTGAAATTTGATTTTTTCATATAGCCATTTTGTTTCTCATTTCATAAATTGAGTATATAAAAGTAAAATTCTGATTTATGCTGATTTGTATTGAAATTTACTAGCTCTCTGTGATAGATTTGAACATGTAGAACAAAATTTTTTTTTTATTCATTTTTTTAGGTACATCACGTTTATTTTTGAAAAATTAAAAAAAATAGATTTTGTTGAAATTCACAGGGCAGATAGTTCTTTTTAACTCTAGTAAAACTGTATACTCAGTTCTTGTATATTATGATTTTTTTTAAGAATTATTAACATACAAAAATGGATTTGAAATTTGATTTTTTCATATAGCCATTTTGTTTCTCATTTCATAAATTGAGTATATAAAAGTAAAATTCTGATTTATGCTGATTTGTATTGAAATTTACTAGCTCTCTGTGATAGATTTGAACATGTAGAACAAAATTTTTTTTTTATTAATTTTTTTAGGAAAGGGGGTACATCACGTTTATTTTTGAAAAATTAAAAAAAATAGATTTTGTTGAAATTCACAGGGCAGATAGTTCTTTTTAACTCTAGTAAAACTGTTTACTCAGTTCTTGTATATTATGATTTTTTTTAAGAATTATTAACATACAAAAATGGATTTGAAATTTGATTTTTTCATATAGCCATTTTGTTTCTCATTTCATAAATTGAGTATATAAAAGTAAAATTCTGATTTATGCTGATTTGTATTGAAATTTACTAGCTCTCTAAGATAGATTTGAACATGTAGAACAAAATTTTTTTTTATTCATTTTTTTAGGAAAGGGGGTACATCACGTTTATTTTTGAAAAATTAAAAAAAATATATTTTGTTGAAATTCACAGGGCAGATAGTTCTTTTTAACTCTAGTAAAACTGTATACTCAGTTCTTGTATATTATGATTTTTTTTAGGAATTATTAACATACAAAAATGGATTTGAAATTTGATTTTTTCATATAGCCATTTTGTTTCTCATTTCATAAATTGAGTATATAAAAGTAAAATTCTGATTTTTGCTGATTTGTATTGAAATTTACTAGCTCTCTGTGATAGATTTGAACATGTAGAACAAAATTTTTTTTTTATTCATTTTTTTTGGAAAGGGGGTACATCACGTTTATTTTTGAAAAATTAAAAAAAATAGATTTTGTTGAAATTCACAGGGCAGATAGTTCTTTTTAACTCTAGTAAAACTGTATACTCAGTTCTTGTATATTATGATTTTTTTTAAGAATTATTAACATACAAAAATGGATTTGAAATTTGATTTTTTCATATAGCCATTTTGTTTCTCATTTCATAAATTGAGTATATAAAAGTAAAATTCTGATTTATGCTGATTTGTATTGAAATTTACTAGCTCTCTGTGATAGATTTGAACATGTAGAACAAAATTTTTTTTTTATTCATTTTTTTAGGTACATCACGTTTATTTTTGAAAAATTAAAAAAAATAGATTTTGTTGAAATTCACAGGGCAGATAGTTCTTTTTAACTCTAGTAAAACTGTATACTCAGTTCTTGTATATTATGATTTTTTTTAAGAATTATTAACATACAAAAATGGATTTGAAATTTGATTTTTTCATATAGCCATTTTGTTTCTCATTTCATAAATTGAGTATATAAAAGTAAAATTCTGATTTATGCTGATTTGTATTGAAATTTACTAGCTCTCTGTGATAGATTTGAACATGTAGAACAAAATTTTTTTTTTATTAATTTTTTTAGGAAAGGGGGTACATCACGTTTATTTTTGAAAAATTAAAAAAAATAGATTTTGTTGAAATTCACAGGGCAGATAGTTCTTTTTAACTCTAGTAAAACTGTTTACTCAGTTCTTGTATATTATGATTTTTTTTAAGAATTATTAACATACAAAAATGGATTTGAAATTTGATTTTTTCATATAGCCATTTTGTTTCTCATTTCATAAATTGAGTATATAAAAGTAAAATTCTGATTTATGCTGATTTGTATTGAAATTTACTAGCTCTCTAAGATAGATTTGAACATGTAGAACAAAATTTTTTTTTATTCATTTTTTTAGGAAAGGGGGTACATCACGTTTATTTTTGAAAAATTAAAAAAAATATATTTTGTTGAAATTCACAGGGCAGATAGTTCTTTTTAACTCTAGTAAAACTGTATACTCAGTTCTTGTATATTATGATTTTTTTTAGGAATTATTAACATACAAAAATGGATTTGAAATTTGATTTTTTCATATAGCCATTTTGTTTCTCATTTCATAAATTGAGTATATAAAAGTAAAATTCTGATTTTTGCTGATTTGTATTGAAATTTACTAGCTCTCTGTGATAGATTTGAACATGTAGAACAAAATTTTTTTTTTATTCATTTTTTTTGGAAAGGGGGTACATCACGTTTATTTTTGAAAAATTAAAAAAAATAGATTTTGTTGAAATTCACAGGGCAGATAGTTCTTTTTAACTCTAGTAAAACTGTATACTCAGTTCTTGTATATTATGATTTTTTTTAGGAATTATTAACATACAAAAATGGATTTGAAATTTGATTTTTTCATATAGCCATTTTGTTTCTCATTTCATAAATTGAGTATATAAAAGTAAAATTCTGATTTTTGCTGATTTGTATTGAAATTTACTAGCTCTCTGTGATAGATTTGAACATGTAGAACAAATTTTTTTTTTCATTAATTTTTTTTGAAGCTAAAATTCTGATTTTTGCTGATTTGTATTGAAATTTACTAGCTCTCTGTGATAGATTTGAACATGTAGAACAAATTTTTTTTTTCATTATTTTTTTTTGGAAAGGGGGTACATCACGTTTATTTTTGAAAAATTAAAAAAAATAGATTTTGTTGAAATTCACAGGGCAGATAGTTCTTTTTAACTCTAGTAAAACTGTATACTCAGTTCTTGTATATTATGATTTTTTTTAGGAATTATTAACATACAAAAATGGATTTGAAATTTGATTTTTTCATATAGCCATTTTGTTTCTCATTTCATAAATTGAGTATATAAAAGTAAAATTCTGATTTTTGCTGATTTGTATTGAAATTTACTAGCTCTCTGTGATAGATTTGAACATGTAGAACAAATTTTTTTTTTTCATTAATTTTTTTTGGAAAGGGGGTAAAAAAATAGATTTTGTTGAAATTCACAGGGCAGATAGTTCTTTTCAACTCTAGTAAAACTGTATACTCAGTTCTTGTATATTATGATTTTTTTTAAGAATTATTAACATACAAAAATGGATTTGAAATTTGATTTTTTCATATAGCCATTTTGTTTCTCGTTTCATAAATTGAGTATAGAAAAGTAAAATTCTGATTTATGCTGATTTGTATTGAAATTTACTAGCTCTCTGTGATAGATTTGAACATGTAGAACAACATTTTTTTTTTATTCATTTTTTTAGGAAAGGGGGTACATCACGTTTATTTTTGAAAAATTAAAAAAAATAGATTTTGTTGAAATTCACAGGGCAGATAGTTCTTTTTAACTCTAGTAAAACTGTATACTCAGTTCTTGTATATTATGATTTTTTTTAGGAATTATTAACATACAAAAATGGATTTGAAATTTGATTTTTTCATATAGCCATTTTGTTTCTCATTTCATAAATTGAGTATATAAAAGTAAAATTCTGATTTATGCTGATTTGTATTGAAATTTACTAGCTCTCTAAGATAGATTTGAACATGTAGAACAAAATTTTTTTTTATTCATTTTTTTAGGAAAGGGGGTACATCACGTTTATTTTTGAAAAATTAAAAAAAATAGATTTTGTTGAAATTCACAGGGCAGATAGTTCTTTTTAACTCTAGTAAAACTGTATACTCAGTTCTTGTATATTATGATTTTTTTTAGGAATTATTAACATACAAAAATGGATTTGAAATTTGATTTTTTCATATAGCCATTTTGTTTCTCGTTTCATAAATTGAGTATATAAAAGTAAAATTCTGATTTATGCTGATTTGTATTGAAATTTACTAGCTCTCTGTGATAGATTTGAACATGTAGAACAAAATTTTTTTTTTATTCATTTTTTTAGGAAAGGGGGTACATCACGTTTATTTTTGAAAAATTAAAAAAAATAGATTTTGTTGAAATTCACAGGGCAGATAGTTCTTTTTAACTCTAGTAAAACTGTATACTCAGTTCTTGTATATTATGATTTTTTTTAAGAATTATTAACATACAAAAATGGATTTGAAATTTGATTTTTTCATATAGCCATTTTGTTTCTCATTTCATAAATTGAGTATATAAAAGTAAAATTCTGATTTTTGCTGATTTGTATTGAAATTTACTAGCTCTCTGTGATAGATTTGAACATGTAGAACAAATTTTTTTTTTTCATTAATTTTTTTTGGAAAGGGGGTAAAAAAATAGATTTTGTTGAAATTCACAGGGCAGATAGTTCTTTTCAACTCTAGTAAAACTGTATACTCAGTTCTTGTATATTATGATTTTTTTTAAGAATTATTAACATACAAAAATGGATTTGAAATTTGATTTTTTCATATAGCCATTTTGTTTCTCGTTTTATAAATTGAGTATAGAAAAGTAAAATTCTGATTTATGCTGATTTGTATTGAAATTTACTAGCTCTCTGTGATAGATTCGAACATGTAGAACAAAATTTTTTTTTTATTCATTTTTTT
Organism: Dryomyza anilis; assembly: GCA_951804985.1. Taxonomy (NCBI): domain Eukaryota; kingdom Metazoa; phylum Arthropoda; class Insecta; order Diptera; family Dryomyzidae; genus Dryomyza; species Dryomyza anilis. The sequence goes on along the minus strand of OX638130.1, from coordinate 99,955,649 downwards.
AGGAAAGGGGGTTCATCACGTTTATTTTTGAAAAATTAAAAAAAAAATAGATTTTGTTGAAATTCACAGGGCAGATAGTTCTTTTTAACTCTAGTAAAACTGTATACTCAGTTCTTGTATATTATGATTTTTTTTAGGAATTATTAACATACAAAAATGGATTTGAAATTTGATTTTTTCATATAGCCATTTTGTTTCTCATTTCATAAATTGAGTATATAAAAGTAAAATTCTGTTTTTTGCTGATTTGTATTGAAATTTACTAGCTCTCTGTGATAGATTTGAACATGTAGAACAAATTTTTTTTTTTCATTAATTTTTTTTGGAAAGGGGGTAAAAAAATAGATTTTGTTGAAATTCACAGGGCAGATAGTTCTTTTCAACTCTAGTAAAACTGTTTACTTAGTTCTTGTATATTATGATTTTTTTTAGGAATTATTAACATACAAAAATGGATTTGAAATTTGATTTTTTCATATAGCCATTTTGTTTCTCATTTCATAAATTGAGTATATAAAAGTAAAATTCTGATTTTTGCTGATTTGTATTGAAATTTACTAGCTCTCTGTGATAGATTTGAACATGTAGAACAAATTTTTTTTTTTCATTAATTTTTTTTGGAAAGGGGGTAAAAAAAAAATAGATTTTGTTGAAATTCACAGGGCAGATAGTTCTTTTCAACTCTAGTAAAACTGTTTACTTAGTTCTTGTATATTATGATTTTTTTTAGGAATTATTAACATACAAAAATGGATTTGAAATTTTATTTTTTCATATAGCCATTTTGTTTCTCATTTCATAAATTGAGTATATAAAAGTAAAATTCTGATTTTTGCTGATTTGTATTGAAATTTACTAGCTCTCTAAGATAGATTTGAACATGTAGAACAAAATTTTTTTTTTATTCATTTTTTTAGGAAAGGGGGTACATCACGTTTATTTTTGAAAAATTAAAAAAAATAGATTTTGTTGAAATTCACAGGGCAGATAGTTCTTTTTAACTCTAGTAAAACTGTATACTCAGTTCTTGTATATTATGATTTTTTTTAGGAATTATTAACATACAAAAATGGATTTGAAATTTGATTTTTTCATATAGCCATTTTGTTTCTCATTTCATAAATTGAGTATATAAAAGTAAAATTCTGATTTTTGCTGATTTGTATTGAAATTTACTAGCTCTCTGTGATAGATTTGAACATGTAGAACAAATTTTTTTTTTTCATTAATTTTTTTTGGAAAGGGGGTAAAATAGATTTTGTTGAAATTCACAGGGCAGATAGTTCTTTTCAACTCTAGTAAAACTGTTTACTTAGTTCTTGTATATTATGATTTTTTTTAGGAATTATTAACATACAAAAATGGATTTGAAATTTGATTTTTTCATATAGCCATTTTGTTTCTCATTTCATAAATTGAGTATATAAAAGTAAAATTCTGATTTTTGCTGATTTGTATTGAAATTTACTAGCTCTCTAAGATAGATTTGAACATGTAGAACAAAATTTTTTTTTTATTCATTTTTTTAGGAAAGGGGGTACATCACGTTTATTTTTGAAAAATTAAAAAAAATAGATTTTGTTGAAATTCACAGGGCAGATAGTTCTTTTTAACTCTAGTAAAACTGTATACTCAGTTCTTGTATATTATGATTTTTTTTAGGAATTATTAACATACAAAAATGGATTTGAAATTTGATTTTTTCATATAGCCATTTTGTTTCTCATTTCATAAATTGAGTATATAAAAGTAAAATTCTGATTTATGCTGATTTGTATTGAAATTTACTAGCTCTCTAAGATAGATTTGAACATGTAGAACAAAATTTTTTTTTTATTCATTTTTTTAGGAAAGGGGGTACATCACGTTTATTTTTGAAAAATTAAAAAAAATAGATTTTGTTGAAATTCACAGGGCAGATAGTTCTTTTTAACTATAGTAAAACTGTTTACTCAGTTCTTGTATATTATGATTTTTTTTAAGAATTATTAACATACAAAAATGGATTTGAAATTTGATTTTTTCATATAGCCATTTTGTTTCTCATTTCATAAATTGAGTATATAAAAGTAAAATTCTGATTTTTGCTGATTTGTATTGAAATTTACTAGCTCTCTAAGATAGATTTGAACATGTAGAACAACATTTTTTTTTTATTCATTTTTTTAGGAAAGGGGGTACATCACGTTTATTTTTGAAAAATTAAAAAAAATAGATTTTGTTGAAATTCACAGGGCAGATAGTTCTTTTTAACTCTAGTAAAACTGTATACTCAGTTCTTGTATATTATGATTTTTTTTAGGAATTATTAACATACAAAAATGGATTTGAAATTTGATTTTTTCATATAGCCATTTTGTTTCTCATTTCATAAATTGAGTATATAAAAGTAAAATTCTGTTTTTTGCTGATTTGTATTGAAATTTACTAGCTCTCTGTGATAGATTTGAACATGTAGAACAAATTTTTTTTTTTCATTAATTTTTTTTGGAAAGGGGGTAAAAAAATAGATTTTGTTGAAATTCACAGGGCAGATAGTTCTTTTCAACTCTAGTAAAACTGTTTACTTAGTTCTTGTATATTATGATTTTTTTTAGGAATTATTAACATACAAAAATGGATTTGAAATTTGATTTTTTCATATAGCCATTTTGTTTCTCATTTCATAAATTGAGTATATAAAAGTAAAATTCTGATTTTTGCTGATTTGTATTGAAATTTACTAGCTCTCTGTGATAGATTTGAACATGTAGAACAAATTTTTTTTTTTCATTAATTTTTTTTGGAAAGGGGGTAAAAAAAAAATAGATTTTGTTGAAATTCACAGGGCAGATAGTTCTTTTCAACTCTAGTAAAACTGTTTACTTAGTTCTTGTATATTATGATTTTTTTTAGGAATTATTAACATACAAAAATGGATTTGAAATTTGATTTTTTCATATAGCCATTTTGTTTCTCATTTCATAAATTGAGTATATAAAAGTAAAATTCTGATTTTTGCTGATTTGTATTGAAATTTACTAGCTCTCTAAGATAGATTTGAACATGTAGAACAAAATTTTTTTTTTATTCATTTTTTTAGGAAAGGGGGTACATCACGTTTATTTTTGAAAAATTAAAAAAAATAGATTTTGTTGAAATTCACAGGGCAGATAGTTCTTTTTAACTCTAGTAAAACTGTATACTCAGTTCTTGTATATTATGATTTTTTTTAGGAATTATTAACATACAAAAATGGATTTGAAATTTGATTTTTTCATATAGCCATTTTGTTTCTCATTTCATAAATTGAGTATATAAAAGTAAAATTCTGATTTTTGCTGATTTGTATTGAAATTTACTAGCTCTCTGTGATAGATTTGAACATGTAGAACAAATTTTTTTTTTTCATTAATTTTTTTTGGAAAGGGGGTAAAATAGATTTTGTTGAAATTCACAGGGCAGATAGTTCTTTTCAACTCTAGTAAAACTGTTTACTTAGTTCTTGTATATTATGATTTTTTTTAGGAATTATTAACATACAAAAATGGATTTGAAATTTGATTTTTTCATATAGCCATTTTGTTTCTCATTTCATAAATTGAGTATATAAAAGTAAAATTCTGATTTTTGCTGATTTGTATTGAAATTTACTAGCTCTCTAAGATAGATTTGAACATGTAGAACAAAATTTTTTTTTTATTCATTTTTTTAGGAAAGGGGGTACATCACGTTTATTTTTGAAAAATTAAAAAAAATAGATTTTGTTGAAATTCACAGGGCAGATAGTTCTTTTTAACTCTAGTAAAACTGTATACTCAGTTCTTGTATATTATGATTTTTTTTAGGAATTATTAACATACAAAAATGGATTTGAAATTTGATTTTTTCATATAGCCATTTTGTTTCTCATTTCATAAATTGAGTATATAAAAGTAAAATTCTGATTTATGCTGATTTGTATTGAAATTTACTAGCTCTCTAAGATAGATTTGAACATGTAGAACAAAATTTTTTTTTTATTCATTTTTTTAGGAAAGGGGGTACATCACGTTTATTTTTGAAAAATTAAAAAAAATAGATTTTGTTGAAATTCACAGGGCAGATAGTTCTTTTTAACTATAGTAAAACTGTTTACTCAGTTCTTGTATATTATGATTTTTTTTAAGAATTATTAACATACAAAAATGGATTTGAAATTTGATTTTTTCATATAGCCATTTTGTTTCTCATTTCATAAATTGAGTATATAAAAGTAAAATTCTGATTTTTGCTGATTTGTATTGAAATTTACTAGCTCTCTGTGATAGATTTGAACATGTAGAACAAATTTTTTTTTTCATTAATTTTTTTTGGAAAGGGGGTACATCACGTTTATTTTTGAAAAATTAAAAAAAATAGATTTTGTTGAAATTCACAGGGCAGATAGTTCTTTTTAACTCTAGTAAAACTGTATACTCAGTTCTTGTATATTATGATTTTTTTTAGGAATTATTAACATACAAAAATGGATTTGAAATTTGATTTTTTCATATAGCCATTTTGTTTCTCATTTCATAAATTGAGTATATAAAAGTAAAATTCTGATTTTTGCTGATTTGTATTGAAATTTACTAGCTCTCTGTGATAGATTTGAACATGTAGAACAAATTTTTTTTTTTCATTAATTTTTTTTGGAAAGGGGGTAAAAAAATAGATTTTGTTGAAATTCACAGGGCAGATAGTTCTTTTCAACTCTAGTAAAACTGTATACTCAGTTCTTGTATATTATGATTTTTTTTAAGAATTATTAACATACAAAAATGGATTTGAAATTTGATTTTTTCATATAGCCATTTTGTTTCTCGTTTCATAAATTGAGTATAGAAAAGTAAAATTCTGATTTATGCTGATTTGTATTGAAATTTACTAGCTCTCTGTGATAGATTCGAACATGTAGAACAACATTTTTTTTTTATTCATTTTTTTAGGAAAGGGGGTACATCACGTTTATTTTTGAAAAATTAAAAAAAATAGATTTTGTTGAAATTCACAGGGCAGATAGTTCTTTTTAACTCTAGTAAAACTGTATACTCAGTTCTTGTATATTATGATTTTTTTTAGGAATTATTAACATACAAAAATGGATTTGAAATTTGATTTTTTCATATAGCCATTTTGTTTCTCGTTTCATAAATTGAGTATAGAAAAGTAAAATTCTGATTTATGCTGATTTGTATTGAAATTTACTAGCTCTCTGTGATAGATTTGAACATGTAGAACAACATTTTTTTTTTTATTCATTTTTTTAGGAAAGGGGGTTTATTTTTGAAAAATTAAAAAAAAATAGATTTTGTTGAAATTCACAGGGCAGATAGTTCTTTTTAACTATAGTAAAACTGTTTACTCAGTTCTTGTATATTATGATTTTTTTTAAGAATTATTAACATACAAAAATGGATTTGAAATTTGATTTTTTCATATAGCCATTTTGTTTCTCATTTCATAAATTGAGTATATAAAAGTAAAATTCTGATTTTTGCTGATTTGTATTGAAATTTACTAGCTCTCTAAGATAGATTTGAACATGTAGAACAACATTTTTTTTTATTCATTTTTTTAGGAAAGGGGGTACATCACGTTTATTTTAGAAAAAATTAAAAAAAATAGATTTTGTTGAAATTCACAGGGCAGATAGTTCTTTTCAACTCTAGTAAAACTGTTTACTTAGTTCTTGTATATTATGATTTTTTTTAAGAATTATTAACATACAAAAATGGATTTGAAATTTGATTTTTTCATATAGCCATTTTGTTTCTCATTTCATAAATTGAGTATATAAAAGTAAAATTCTGATTTATGCTGATTTGTATTGAAATTTACTAGCTCTCTAAGATAGATTTGAACATGTAGAACAAAATTTTTTTTTTATTCATTTTTTTAGGAAAGGGGGTACATCACGTTTATTTTTGAAAAATTAAAAAAAATAGATTTTGTTGAAATTCACAGGGCAGATAGTTCTTTTTAACTCTAGTAAAACTGTATACTCAGTTCTTGTATATTATGATTTTTTTTAGGAATTATTAACATACAAAAATGGATTTGAAATTTGATTTTTTCATATAGCCATTTTGTTTCTCATTTCATAAATTGAGTATATAAAAGTAAAATTCTGATTTTTGCTGATTTGTATTGAAATTTACTAGCTCTCTGTGATAGATTTGAACATGTAGAACAAATTTTTTTTTTTCATTAATTTTTTTTGGAAAGGGGGTAAAAAAATAGATTTTGTTGAAATTCACAGGGCAGATAGTTCTTTTTAACTATAGTAAAACTGTATACTCAGTTCTTGTATATTATGATTTTTTTTAAGAATTATTAACATACAAAAATGGATTTGAAATTTGATTTTTTCATATAGCCATTTTGTTTCCCATTTCATAAATTGAGTATATAAAAGTAAAATTCTGATTTTTGCTGATTTGTATTGAAATTTACTAGCTCTCTAAGATAGATTTGAACATGTAGAACAACATTTTTTTTTTATTCATTTTTTTAGGAAAGGGGGTACATCACGTTTATTTTAGAAAAAATTAAAAAAAATAGATTTTGTTGAAATTCACAGGGCAGATAGTTCTTTTCAACTCTAGTAAAACTGTTTACTTAGTTCTTGTATATTATGATTTTTTTTAAGAATTATTAACATACAAAAATGGATTTGAAATTTGATTTTTTCATATAGCCATTTTGTTTCTCATTTCATAAATTGAGTATATAAAAGTAAAATTCTGATTTATGCTGATTTGTATTGAAATTTACTAGCTCTCTAAGATAGATTTGAACATGTAGAACAAAATTTTTTTTTTATTCATTTTTTTAGGAAAGGGGGTACATCACGTTTATTTTTGAAAAATTAAAAAAAATAGATTTTGTTGAAATTCACAGGGCAGATAGTTCTTTTTAACTCTAGTAAAACTGTATACTCAGTTCTTGTATATTATGATTTTTTTTAGGAATTATTAACATACAAAAATGGATTTGAAATTTGATTTTTTCATATAGCCATTTTGTTTCTCATTTCATAAATTGAGTATATAAAAGTAAAATTCTGATTTTTGCTGATTTGTATTGAAATTTACTAGCTCTCTGTGATAGATTTGAACATGTAGAACAAATTTTTTTTTTTCATTAATTTTTTTTGGAAAGGGGGTAAAAAAATAGATTTTGTTGAAATTCACAGGGCAGATAGTTCTTTTTAACTATAGTAAAACTGTATACTCAGTTCTTGTATATTATGATTTTTTTTAAGAATTATTAACATACAAAAATGGATTTGAAATTTGATTTTTTCATATAGCCATTTTGTTTCCCATTTCATAAATTGAGTATATAAAAGTAAAATTCTGATTTTTGCTGATTTGTATTGAAATTTACTAGCTCTCTAAGATAGATTTGAACATGTAGAACAAAATTTTTTTTTATTCATTTTTTTAGGAAAGGGGTTACATCACGTTTATTTTTGAAAAATTAAAAAAAATAGATTTTGTTGAAATTCACAGGGCAGATAGTTCTTTTTAACTCTAGTAAAACTGTATACTCAGTTCTTGTATATTATGATTTTTTTTAAGAATTATTAACATACAAAAATGGATTTGAAATTTGATTTTTTCATATAGCCATTTTGTTTCTCATTTCATAAATTGAGTATATAAAAGTAAAATTCTGATTTATGCTGATTTGTATTGAAATTTACTAGCTCTCTGTGATAGATTTGAACATGTAGAACAAAATTTTTTTTTATTCATTTTTTTAGGAAAGGGGGTACATCACGTTTATTTTTGAAAAATTAAAAAAAATAGATTTTGTTGAAATTCACAGGGCAGATAGTTCTTTTTAACTCTAGTAAAACTGTATACTCAGTTCTTGTATATTATGATTTTTTTTAGGAATTATTAACATACAAAAATGGATTTGAAATTTGATTTTTTCATATAGCCATTTTGTTTCTCATTTCATAAATTGAGTATATAAAAGTAAAATTCTGATTTTTGCTGATTTGTATTGAAATTTACTAGCTCTCTGTGATAGATTTGAACATGTAGAACAAATTTTTTTTTTTCATTAATTTTTTTTGGAAAGGGGGTAAAAAAATAGATTTTGTTGAAATTCACAGGGCAGATAGTTCTTTTCAACTCTAGTAAAACTGTTTACTTAGTTCTTGTATATTATGATTTTTTTTAGGAATTATTAACATACAAAAATGGATTTGAAATTTGATTTTTTCATATAGCCATTTTGTTTCTCATTTCATAAATTGAGTATATAAAAGTAAAATTCTGATTTATGCTGATTTGTATTGAAATTTACTAGCTCTCTAAGATAGATTTGAACATGTAGAACAAAATTTTTTTTTTATTCATTTTTTTAGGAAAGGGGGTACATCACGTTTATTTTTGAAAAATTAAAAAAAATAGATTTTGTTGAAATTCACAGGGTAGATAGTTCTTTTTAACTCTAGTAAAACTGTATACTCAGTTCTTGTATATTATGATTTTTTTTAAGAATTATTAACATACAAAAATGGATTTGAAATTTGATTTTTTCATATAGCCATTTTGTTTCTCATTTCATAAATTGAGTATATAAAAGTAAAATTCTGATTTTTGCTGATTTGTATTGAAATTTACTAGCTCTCTGTGATAGATTTGAACATGTAGAACAAATTTTTTTTTTCATTAATTTTTTTTGGAAAGGGGGTACATCACGTTTATTTTAGAAAAAATTAAAAAAAATAGATTTTGTTGAAATTCACAGGGCAGATAGTTCTTTTCAACTCTAGTAAAACTGTTTACTCAGTTCTTGTATATTATGATTTTTTTTAGGAATTATTAACATACAAAAATGGATTTGAAATTTGATTTTTTCATATAGCCATTTTGTTTCTCATTTCATAAATTGAGTATATAAAAGTAAAATTCTGATTTTTGCTGATTTGTATTGAAATTTACTAGCTCTCTGTGATAGATTTGAACATGTAGAACAAATTTTTTTTTTTCATTAATTTTTTTTGGAAAGGGGGTAAAAAAATAGATTTTGTTGAAATTCACAGGGCAGATAGTTCTTTTTAACTCTAGTAAAACTGTATACTCAGTTCTTGTATATTATGATTTTTTTTAGGAATTATTAACATACAAAAATGGATTTGAAATTTGATTTTTTCATATAGCCATTTTGTTTCTCATTTCATAAATTGAGTATATAAAAGTAAAATTCTGATTTTTGCTGATTTGTATTGAAATTTACTAGCTCTCTGTGATAGATTTGAACATGTAGAACAAATTTTTTTTTTTCATTAATTTTTTTTGGAAAGGGGGTAAAAAAATAGATTTTGTTGAAATTCACAGGGCAGATAGTTCTTTTCAACTCTAGTAAAACTGTTTACTTAGTTCTTGTATATTATGATTTTTTTTAGGAATTATTAACATACAAAAATGGATTTGAAATTTGATTTTTTCATATAGCCATTTTGTTTCTCGTTTCATAAATTGAGTATAGAAAAGTAAAATTCTGATTTATGCTGATTTGTATTGAAATTTACTAGCTCTCTGTGATAGATTTGAACATGTAGAACAACATTTTTTTTTTTTATTCATTTTTTTAGGAAAGGGGGTACATCACGTTTATTTTTGAAAAATTAAAAAAAATAGATTTTGTTGAAATTCACAGGGCAGATAGTTCTTTTTAACTCTAGTAAAACTGTATACTCAGTTCTTGTATATTATGATTTTTTTTAGGAATTATTAACATACAAAAATGGATTTGAAATTTGATTTTTTCATATAGCCATTTTGTTTCTCATTTCATAAATTGAGTATATAAAAGTAAAATTCTGATTTATGCTGATTTGTATTGAAATTTACTAGCTCTCTAAGATAGATTTGAACATGTAGAACAAAATTTTTTTTTTATTCATTTTTTTAGGAAAGGGGGTACATCACGTTTATTTTTGAAAAATTAAAAAAAAATAGATTTTGTTGAAATTCACAGGGCAGATAGTTCTTTTTAACTCTAGTAAAACTGTGTACTCAGTTCTTGTATATTATGATTTTTTTTAGGAATTATTAACATACAAAAATGGATTTGAAATTTGATTTTTTCATATAGCCATTTTGTTTCTCGTTTCATAAATTGAGTATAGAAAAGTAAAATTCTGATTTATGCTGATTTGTATTGAAATTTACTAGCTCTCTGTGATAGATTTGAACATGTAGAACAACATTTTTTTTTTTTATTCATTTTTTTAGGAAAGGGGGTACATCACGTTTATTTTTGAAAAATTAAAAAAAATAGATTTTGTTGAAATTCACAGGGCAGATAGTTCTTTTTAACTCTAGTAAAACTGTATACTCAGTTCTTGTATATTATGATTTTTTTTAGGAATTATTAACATACAAAAATGGATTTGAAATTTGATTTTTTCATATAGCCATTTTGTTTCTCATTTCATAAATTGAGTATATAAAAGTAAAATTCTGATTTTTGCTGATTTGTATTGAAATTTACTAGCTCTCTAAGATAGATTTGAACATGTAGAACAAAATTTTTTTTTTATTCATTTTTTTAGGAAAGGGGGTACATCACGTTTATTTTTGAAAAATTAAAAAAAATAGATTTTGTTGAAATTCACAGGGCAGATAGTTCTTTTTAACTCTAGTAAAACTGTATACTCAGTTCTTGTATATTATGATTTTTTTTAGGAATTATTAACATACAAAAATGGATTTGAAATTTGATTTTTTCATATAGCCATTTTGTTTCTCATTTCATAAATTGAGTATATAAAAGTAAAATTCTGATTTTTGCTGATTTGTATTGAAATTTACTAGCTCTCTGTGATAGATTTGAACATGTAGAACAAATTTTTTTTTTTCATTAATTTTTTTTGGAAAGGGGGTAAAAAAATAGATTTTGTTGAAATTCACAGGGCAGATAGTTCTTTTTAACTCTAGTAAAACTGTATACTCAGTTCTTGTATATTATGATTTTTTTTAGGAATTATTAACATACAAAAATGGATTTGAAATTTGATTTTTTCATATAGCCATTTTGTTTCTCATTTCATAAATTGAGTATATAAAAGTAAAATTCTGATTTTTGCTGATTTGTATTGAAATTTACTAGCTCTCTAAGATAGATTTGAACATGTAGAACAAAATTTTTTTTTTATTCATTTTTTTAGGAAAGGGGGTACATCACGTTTATTTTTGAAAAATTAAAAAAAATAGATTTTGTTGAAATTCACAGGGCAGATAGTTCTTTTTAACTCTAGTAAAACTGTATACTCAGTTCTTGTATATTATGATTTTTTTTAGGAATTATTAACATACAAAAATGGATTTGAAATTTGATTTTTTCATATAGCCATTTTGTTTCTCATTTCATAAATTGAGTATATAAAAGTAAAATTCTGATTTTTGCTGATTTGTATTGAAATTTACTAGCTCTCTGTGATAGATTTGAACATGTAGAACAAATTTTTTTTTTTCATTAATTTTTTTTGGAAAGGGGGTAAAAAAATAGATTTTGTTGAAATTCACAGGGCAGATAGTTCTTTTCAACTCTAGTAAAACTGTTTACTTAGTTCTTGTATATTATGATTTTTTTTAGGAATTATTAACATACAAAAATGGATTTGAAATTTGATTTTTTCATATAGCCATTTTGTTTCTCATTTCATAAATTGAGTATATAAAAGTAAAATTCTGATTTATGCTGATTTGTATTGAAATTTACTAGCTCTCTGTGATAGATTTGAACATGTAGAACAACATTTTTTTTTTATTCATTTTTTTAGGAAAGGGGGTACATCACGTTTATTTTTGAAAAATTAAAAAAAATAGATTTTGTTGAAATTCACAGGGTAGATAGTTCTTTTTAACTCTAGTAAAACTGTATACTCAGTTCTTGTATATTATGATTTTTTTTAAGAATTATTAACATACAAAAATGGATTTGAAATTTGATTTTTTCATATAGCCATTTTGTTTCTCATTTCATAAATTGAGTATATAAAAGTAAAATTCTGATTTTTGCTGATTTGTATTGAAATTTACTAGCTCTCTGTGATAGATTTGAACATGTAGAACAAATTTTTTTTTTCATTAATTTTTTTTGGAAAGGGGGTACATCACGTTTATTTTAGAAAAAATTAAAAAAAATAGATTTTGTTGAAATTCACAGGGCAGATAGTTCTTTTCAACTCTAGTAAAACTGTTTACTCAGTTCTTGTATATTATGATTTTTTTTAGGAATTATTAACATACAAAAATGGATTTGAAATTTGATTTTTTCATATAGCCATTTTGTTTCTCATTTCATAAATTGAGTATATAAAAGTAAAATTCTGATTTTTGCTGATTTGTATTGAAATTTACTAGCTCTCTGTGATAGATTTGAACATGTAGAACAAATTTTTTTTTTTCATTAATTTTTTTTGGAAAGGGGGTAAAAAAATAGATTTTGTTGAAATTCACAGGGCAGATAGTTCTTTTTAACTCTAGTAAAACTGTATACTCAGTTCTTGTATATTATGATTTTTTTTAGGAATTATTAACATACAAAAATGGATTTGAAATTTGATTTTTTCATATAGCCATTTTGTTTCTCATTTCATAAATTGAGTATATAAAAGTAAAATTCTGATTTTTGCTGATTTGTATTGAAATTTACTAGCTCTCTGTGATAGATTTGAACATGTAGAACAAATTTTTTTTTTTCATTAATTTTTTTTGGAAAGGGGGTAAAAAAATAGATTTTGTTGAAATTCACAGGGCAGATAGTTCTTTTCAACTCTAGTAAAACTGTTTACTTAGTTCTTGTATATTATGATTTTTTTTAGGAATTATTAACATACAAAAATGGATTTGAAATTTGATTTTTTCATATAGCCATTTTGTTTCTCGTTTCATAAATTGAGTATAGAAAAGTAAAATTCTGATTTATGCTGATTTGTATTGAAATTTACTAACTCTCTGTGATAGATTTGAACATGTAGAACAACATTTTTTTTTTTTATTCATTTTTTTAGGAAAGGGGGTACATCACGTTTATTTTTGAAAAATTAAAAAAAATAGATTTTGTTGAAATTCACAGGGCAGATAGTTCTTTTTAACTCTAGTAAAACTGTATACTCAGTTCTTGTATATTATGATTTTTTTTAGGAATTATTAACATACAAAAATGGATTTGAAATTTGATTTTTTCATATAGCCATTTTGTTTCTCATTTCATAAATTGAGTATATAAAAGTAAAATTCTGATTTATGCTGATTTGTATTGAAATTTACTAGCTCTCTAAGATAGATTTGAACATGTAGAACAAAATTTTTTTTTTATTCATTTTTTTAGGAAAGGGGGTACATCACGTTTATTTTTGAAAAATTAAAAAAAAATAGATTTTGTTGAAATTCACAGGGCAGATAGTTCTTTTTAACTCTAGTAAAACTGTGTACTCAGTTCTTGTATATTATGATTTTTTTTAGGAATTATTAACATACAAAAATGGATTTGAAATTTGATTTTTTCATATAGCCATTTTGTTTCTCGTTTCATAAATTGAGTATAGAAAAGTAAAATTCTGATTTATGCTGATTTGTATTGAAATTTACTAGCTCTCTGTGATAGATTTGAACATGTAGAACAACATTTTTTTTTTTTATTCATTTTTTTAGGAAAGGGGGTACATCACGTTTATTTTTGAAAAATTAAAAAAAATAGATTTTGTTGAAATTCACAGGGCAGATAGTTCTTTTTAACTCTAGTAAAACTGTATACTCAGTTCTTGTATATTATGATTTTTTTTAGGAATTATTAACATACAAAAATGGATTTGAAATTTGATTTTTTCATATAGCCATTTTGTTTCTCATTTCATAAATTGAGTATATAAAAGTAAAATTCTGATTTTTGCTGATTTGTATTGAAATTTACTAGCTCTCTAAGATAGATTTGAACATGTAGAACAAAATTTTTTTTTTATTCATTTTTTTAGGAAAGGGGGTACATCACGTTTATTTTTGAAAAATTAAAAAAAATAGATTTTGTTGAAATTCACAGGGCAGATAGTTCTTTTTAACTCTAGTAAAACTGTATACTCAGTTCTTGTATATTATGATTTTTTTTAAGAATTATTAACATACAAAAATGGATTTGAAATTTGATTTTTTCATATAGCCATTTTGTTTCTCATTTCATAAATTGAGTATATAAAAGTAAAATTCTGATTTATGCTGATTTGTATTGAAATTTACTAGCTCTCTAAGATAGATTTGAACATGTAGAACAACATTTTTTTTTTATTCATTTTTTTAGGAAAGGGGGTACATCACGTTTATTTTTGAAAAATTAAAAAAAATAGATTTTGTTGAAATTCACAGGGCAGATAGTTCTTTTTAACTCTAGTAAAACTGTGTACTCAGTTCTTGTATATTATGATTTTTTTTAGGAATTATTAACATACAAAAATGGATTTGAAATTTGATTTTTTCATATAGCCATTTTGTTTCTCGTTTCATAAATTGAGTATAGAAAAGTAAAATTCTGATTTATGCTGATTTGTATTGAAATTTACTAGCTCTCTGTGATAGATTTGAACATGTAGAACAACATTTTTTTTTTTATTCATTTTTTTAGGAAAGGGGGTACATCACGTTTATTTTTGAAAAATTAAAAAAAATAGATTTTGTTGAAATTCACAGGGCAGATAGTTCTTTTTAACTCTAGTAAAACTGTATACTCAGTTCTTGTATATTATGATTTTTTTTAGGAATTATTAACATACAAAAATGGATTTGAAATTTGATTTTTTCATATAGCCATTTTGTTTCTCGTTTCATAAATTGAGTATAGAAAAGTAAAATTCTGATTTATGCTGATTTGTATTGAAATTTACTAGCTCTCTGTGATAGATTCGAACATGTAGAACAACATTTTTTTTTTATTCATTTTTTTAGGAAAGGGGGTACATCACGTTTATTTTTGAAAAATTAAAAAAAATAGATTTTGTTGAAATTCACAGGGCAGATAGTTCTTTTTAACTCTAGTAAAACTGTATACTCAGTTCTTGTATATTATGATTTTTTTAGGAATTATTAACATACAAAAATGGATTTGAAATTTGATTTTTTCATATAGCCATTTTGTTTCTCATTTCATAAATTGAGTATATAAAAGTAAAATTCTGATTTTTGCTGATTTGTATTGAAATTTACTAGCTCTCTGTGATAGATTTGAACATGTAGAACAAATTTTTTTTTTTCATTAATTTTTTTTGGAAAGGGGGTAAAAAAATAGATTTTGTTGAAATTCACAGGGCAGATAGTTCTTTTCAACTCTAGTAAAACTGTTTACTTAGTTCTTGTATATTATGATTTTTTTTAGGAATTATTAACATACAAAAATGGATTTGAAATTTGATTTTTTCATATAGCCATTTTGTTTCTCATTTCATAAATTGAGTATATAAAAGTAAAATTCTGATTTATGCTGATTTGTATTGAAATTTACTAGCTCTCTAAGATAGATTTGAACATGTAGAACAAAATTTTTTTTTTATTCATTTTTTTAGGAAAGGGGGTACATCACGTTTATTTTTGAAAAATTAAAAAAAATAGATTTTGTTGAAATTCACAGGGCAGATAGTTCTTTTTAACTCTAGTAAAACTGTATACTCAGTTCTTGTATATTATGTTTTTTTTTAAGAATTATTAACATACAAAAATGGATTTGAAATTTGATTTTTTCATATAGCCATTTTGTTTCTCATTTCATAAATTGAGTATATAAAAGTAAAATTCTGATTTAGGTACATCACGTTTATTTTTGAAAAATTAAAAAAAATAGATTTTGTTGAAATTCACAGGGCAGATAGTTCTTTTTAACTCTAGTAAAACTGTATACTCAGTTCTTGTATATTATGATTTTTTTTAGGAATTATTAACATACAAAAATGGATTTGAAATTTGATTTTTTCATATAGCCATTTTGTTTCTCATTTCATAAATTGAGTATATAAAAGTAAAATTCTGATTTTTGCTGATTTGTATTGAAATTTACTAGCTCTCTGTGATAGATTTGAACATGTAGAACAAATTTTTTTTTTCTTTAATTTTTTTTGGAAAGGGGGTAAAAAATAGATTTTGTTGAAATTCACAGGGCAGATAGTTTTTTTTAACTCTAGTAAAACTGTATACTCAGTTCTTGTATATTATGATTTTTTTTAGGAATTATTAACATACAAAAATGGATTTGAAATTTGATTTTTTCATATAGCCATTTTGTTTCTCGTTTCATAAATTGAGTATAGAAAAGTAAAATTCTGATTTATGCTGATTTGTATTGAAATTTACTAGCTCTCTGTGATAGATTTGAACATGTAGAACAACATTTTTTTTTTATTCATTTTTTTAGGAAAGGGGGTACATCACGTTTATTTTTGAAAAATTAAAAAAAATAGATTTTGTTGAAATTCACAGGGCAGGTAGTTCTTTTTAACTCTAGTAAAACTGTATACTCAGTTCTTGTATATTATGATTTTTTTTAAGAATTATTAACATACAAAAATGGATTTGAAATTTGATTTTTTCATATAGCCATTTTGTTTCTCATTTCATAAATTGAGTATATAAAAGTAAAATTCTGATTTATGCTGATTTGTATTGAAATTTACTAGCTCTCTGTGATAGATTTGAACATGTAGAACAAAATTTTTTTTTTATTCATTTTTTTAGGAAAGGGGGTACATCACGTTTATTTTTGAAAAATTAAAAAAAATAGATTTTGTTGAAATTCACAGGGCAGGTAGTTCTTTTTAACTCTAGTAAAACTGTATACTCAGTTCTTGTATATTATGATTTTTTTTAAGAATTATTAACATACAAAAATGGATTTGAAATTTGATTTTTTCATATAGCCATTTTGTTTCTCATTTCATAAATTGAGTATATAAAAGTAAAATTCTGATTTATGCTGATTTGTATTGAAATTTACTAGCTCTCTGTGATAGATTTGAACATGTAGAACAAAATTTTTTTTTTATTCATTTTTTTAGGAAAGGGGGTACATCACGTTTATTTTTGAAAAATTAAAAAAAATAGATTTTGTTGAAATTCACAGGGCAGATAGTTCTTTTTAACTCTAGTAAAACTGTATACTCAGTTCTTGTATATTATGATTTTTTTTAGGAATTATTAACATACAAAAATGGATTTGAAATTTGATTTTTTCATATAGCCATTTTGTTTCTCATTTCATAAATTGAGTATATAAAAGTAAAATTCTGATTTATGCTGATTTGTATTGAAATTTACTAGCTCTCTGTGATAGATTTGAACATGTAGAACAAAATTTTTTTTTTATTCATTTTTTTAGGAAAGGGGGTACATCACGTTTATTTTTGAAAAATTAAAAAAAATAGATTTTGTTGAAATTCACAGGGCAGATAGTTCTTTTTAACTCTAGTAAAACTGTATACTCAGTTCTTGTATATTATGATTTTTTTTAGGAATTATTAACATACAAAAATGGATTTGAAATTTGATTTTTTCATATAGCCATTTTGTTTCTCATTTCATAAATTGAGTATATAAAAGTAAAATTCTGATTTTTGCTGATTTGTATTGAAATTTACTAGCTCTCTAAGATAGATTTCAGCATGTAGAACAAAATTTTTTTTTTATTCATTTTTTTAGGAAAGGGGGTACATCACGTTTATTTTTGAAAAATTAAAAAAAATAGATTTTGTTGAAATTCACAGGGCAGATAGTTCTTTTTAACTCTAGTAAAACTGTATACTCAGTTCTTGTATATTATGATTTTTTTTAGGAATTATTAATGGATTTGAAATTTGATTTTTTCATATAGCCATTTTGTTTCTCATTTCATAAATTGAGTATATAAAAGTAAAATTCTGATTTATGCTGATTTGTATTGAAATTTACTAGCTCTCTAAGATAGATTTGATGATGTAGAACAAAATTTTTTTTTTATTCATTTTTTTAGGAACATCACGTTTATTTTTGAAAAATTAAAAAAAATAGATTTTGTTGAAATTCACAGGGCAGATAGTTCTTTTTAACTCTAGTAAAACTGTATACTCAGTTCTTGTATATTATGATTTTTTTTAGGAATTATTAACATACAAAAATGGATTTGAAATATGATTTTTTCATATAGCCATTTTGTTTCTCATTTCATAAATTGAGTATATAAAAGTAAAATTCTGATTTTTGCTGATTTGTATTGAAATTTACTAGCTCTCTAAGATAGATTTGAACATGTAGAACAAAATTTTTTTTTTATTCATTTTTTTAGGAAAGGGGGTACATCACGTTTATTTTTGAAAAATTAAAAAAAATAGATTTTGTTGAAATTCACAGGGCAGATAGTTCTTTTTAACTATAGTAAAACTGAATACTCAGTTCTTGTATATTATGATTTTTTTTAAGAATTATTAACATACAAAAATGGATTTGAAATTTGATTTTTTCATATAGCCATTTTGTTTCCCATTTCATAAATTGAGTATATAAAAGTAAAATTCTGATTTTTGCTGATTTGTATTGAAATTTACTAGCTCTCTAAGATAGATTTGAACATGTAGAACAAAATTTTTTTTATTCATTTTTTTAGGAAAGGGGGTACATCACGTTTATTTTTGAAAAATTAAAAAAAAATAGATTTTGTTGAAATTCACAGGGCAGATAGTTCTTTTTAACTCTAGTAAAACTGTATACTCAGTTCTTGCATATTATGATTTTTTTTAGGAATTATTAATGGATTTGAAATTTGATTTTTTCATATAGCCATTTTGTTTCTCATTTCATAAATTCACAGGGCAGATAGTTCTTTTTAACTCTAGTAAAACTGTATACTCAGTTCTTGTATATTATGATTTTTTTTAGGAATTATTAACATACAAAAATGGATTTGAAATTTGATTTTTTCATATAGCCATTTTGTTTCTCATTTCATAAATTGAGTATATAAAAGTAAAATTCTGATTTATGCTGATTTGTATTGAAATTTACTAGCTCTCTGTGATAGATTTGAACATGTAGAACAAAATTTTTTTTTTATTCATTTTTTTAGGAAAGGGGGTACATCACGTTTATTTTTGAAAAATTAAAAAAAATAGATTTTGTTGAAATTCACAGGGCAGATAGTTCTTTTTAACTCTAGTAAAACTGTATACTCAGTTCTTGTATATTATGATTTTTTTAAGAATTATTAACATACAAAAATGGATTTGAAATTTGATTTTTTCATATAGCCATTTTGTTTCCCATTTCATAAATTGAGTATATAAAAGTAAAATTCTGATTTTTGCTGATTTGTATTGAAATTTACTAGCTCTCTAAGATAGATTTGAACATGTAGAACAAAATTTTTTTTATTCATTTTTTTAGGAAAGGGGGTACATCACGTTTATTTTTGAAAAATTAAAAAAAATAGATTTTGTTGAAATTCACAGGGCAGATAGTTCTTTTTAACTCTAGTAAAACTGTATACTCAGTTCTTGTATATTATGATTTTTTTTAGGAATTATTAATGGATTTGAAATTTGATTTTTTCATATAGCCATTTTGTTTCTCATTTCATAAATTCACAGGGCAGATAGTTCTTTTTAACTCTAGTAAAACTGTATACTCAGTTCTTGTATATTATGATTTTTTTTAGGAAGTATTAACATACAAAAATGGATTTGAAATTTGATTTTTTCATATAGCCATTTTGTTTCTCATTTCATAAATTGAGTATATAAAAGTAAAATTCTGATTTTTGCTGATTTGTATTGAAATTTACTAGCTCTCTGTGATAGATTTGAACATGTAGAACAAATTTTTTTTTTTCATTAATTTTTTTTGGAAAGGGGGTAAAAAAATAGATTTTGTTGAAATTCACAGGGCAGATAGTTCTTTTCAACTCTAGTAAAACTGTTTACTTAGTTCTTGTATATTATGATTTTTTTTAGGAATTATTAACATACAAAAATGGATTTGAAATTTGATTTTTTCATATAGCCATTTTGTTTCTCATTTCATAAATTGAGTATATAAAAGTAAAATTCTGATTTATGCTGATTTGTATTGAAATTTACTAGCTCTCTAAGATAGATTTGAACATGTAGAACAAAATTTTTTTTTTATTCATTTTTTTAGGAAAGGGGGTACATCACGTTTATTTTTGAAAAATTAAAAAAAATAGATTTTGTTGAAATTCACAGGGCAGATAGTTCTTTTTAACTCTAGTAAAACTGTATACTCAGTTCTTGTATATTATGATTTTTTTTAGGAATTATTAACATACAAAAATGGATTTGAAATTTGATTTTTTCATATAGCCATTTTGTTTCTCATTTCATAAATTGAGTATATAAAAGTAAAATTCTGATTTTTGCTGATTTGTATTGAAATTTACTAGCTCTCTGTGATAGATTTGAACATGTAGAACAAATTTTTTTTTTCTTTAATTTTTTTTGGAAAGGGGGTAAAAAATAGATTTTGTTGAAATTCACAGGGCAGATAGTTCTTTTTAACTCTAGTAAAACTGTATACTCAGTTCTTGTATATTATGATTTTTTTTAGGAATTATTAACATACAAAAATGGATTTGAAATTTGATTTTTTCATATAGCCATTTTGTTTCTCGTTTCATAAATTGAGTATAGAAAAGTAAAATTCTGATTTATGCTGATTTGTATTGAAATTTACTAGCTCTCTGTGATAGATTTGAACATGTAGAACAACATTTTTTTTTTATTCATTTTTTTAGGAAAGGGGGTACATCACGTTTATTTTTGAAAAATTAAAAAAAATAGATTTTGTTGAAATTCACAGGGCAGATAGTTCTTTTTAACTCTAGTAAAACTGTATACTCAGTTCTTGTATATTATGATTTTTTTTAGGAATTATTAACATACAAAAATGGATTTGAAATTTGATTTTTTCATATAGCCATTTTGTTTCTCATTTCATAAATTGAGTATATAAAAGTAAAATTCTGATTTTTGCTGATTTGTATTGAAATTTACTAGCTCTCTAAGATAGATTTCAGCATGTAGAACAAAATTTTTTTTTTATTCATTTTTTTAGGAAAGGGGGTACATCACGTTTATTTTTGAAAAATTAAAAAAAATAGATTTTGTTGAAATTCACAGGGCAGATAGTTCTTTTTAACTCTAGTAAAACTGTATACTCAGTTCTTGTATATTATGATTTTTTTTAGGAATTATTAATGGATTTGAAATTTGATTTTTTGATATAGCCATTTTGTTTCTCATTTCATAAATTGAGTATATAAAAGTAAAATTCTGATTTATGCTGATTTGTATTGAAATTTACTAGCTCTCTAAGATAGATTTGATGATGTAGAACAAAATTTTTTTTTTATTCATTTTTTTAGGAACATCACGTTTATTTTTGAAAAATTAAAAAAAATAGATTTTGTTGAAATTCACAGGGCAGATAGTTCTTTTTAACTCTAGTAAAACTGTATACTCAGTTCTTGTATATTATGATTTTTTTTAAGAATTATTAACATACAAAAATGGATTTGAAATTTGATTTTTTCATATAGCCATTTTGTTTCCCATTTCATAAATTGAGTATATAAAAGTAAAATTCTGATTTTTGCTGATTTGTATTGAAATTTACTAGCTCTCTAAGATAGATTTGAACATGTAGAACAAAATTTTTTTTTTATTCATTTTTTTAGGAAAGGGGGTACATCACGTTTATTTTTGAAAAATTAAAAAAAAATAGATTTTGTTGAAATTCACAGGGCAGATAGTTCTTTTTAACTCTAGTAAAACTGTATACTCAGTTCTTGTATATTATGATTTTTTTTAAGAATTATTAACATACAAAAATGGATTTGAAATTTGATTTTTTCATATAGCCATTTTGTTTCTCATTTCATAAATTGAGTATATAAAAGTAAAATTCTGATTTATGCTGATTTGTATTGAAATTTACTAGCTCTCTGTGATAGATTTGAACATGTAGAACAAAATTTTTTTTTTATTCATTTTTTTAGGAAAGGGGGTACATCACGTTTATTTTTGAAAAATTAAAAAAAATAGATTTTGTTGAAATTCACAGGGCAGATAGTTCTTTTTAACTCTAGTAAAACTGTATACTCAGTTCTTGTATATTATGATTTTTTTTAGGAATTATTAATGGATTTGAAATTTGATTTTTTCATATAGCCATTTTGTTTCTCATTTCATAAATTCACAGGGCAGATAGTTCTTTTTAACTCTAGTAAAACTGTATACTCAGTTCTTGTATATTATGATTTTTTTTAGGAATTATTAACATACAAAAATGGATTTGAAATTTGATTTTTTCATATAGCCATTTTGTTTCTCATTTCATAAATTGAGTATATAAAAGTAAAATTCTGATTTATGCTGATTTGTATTGAAATTTACTAGCTCTCTGTGATAGATTTGAACATGTAGAACAAAATTTTTTTTTTATTCATTTTTTTAGGAAAGGGGGTACATCACGTTTATTTTTGAAAAATTAAAAAAAATAGATTTTGTTGAAATTCACAGGGCAGATAGTTCTTTTTAACTCTAGTAAAACTGTATACTCAGTTCTTGTATATTATGATTTTTTTTAGGAATTATTAATGGATTTGAAATTTGATTTTTTCATATAGCCATTTTGTTTCTCATTTCATAAATTCACAGGGCAGATAGTTCTTTTTAACTCTAGTAAAACTGTATACTCAGTTCTTGTATATTATGATTTTTTTAAGAATTATTAACATACAAAAATGGATTTGAAATTTGATTTTTTCATATAGCCATTTTGTTTCTCATTTCATAAATTGAGTATATAAAAGTAAAATTCTGATTTATGCTGATTTGTATTGAAATTTACTAGCTCTCTGTGATAGATTTGAACATGTAGAACAAAATTTTTTTTTTATTCATTTTTTTAGGAAAGGGGGTACATCACGTTTATTTTTGAAAAATTAAAAAAAATAGATTTTGTTGAAATTCACAGGGCAGATAGTTCTTTTTAACTCTAGTAAAACTGTATACTCAGTTCTTGTATATTATGATTTTTTTTAGGAATTATTAATGGATTTGAAATTTGATTTTTTCATATAGCCATTTTGTTTCTCATTTCATAAATTCACAGGGCAGATAGTTCTTTTTAACTCTAGTAAAACTGTATACTCAGTTCTTGTATATTATGATTTTTTTTAGGAATTATTAACATACAAAAATGGATTTGAAATTTGATTTTTTCATATAGCCATTTTGTTTCTCATTTCATAAATTGAGTATATAAAAGTAAAATTCTGATTTATGCTGATTTGTATTGAAATTTACTAGCTCTCTGTGATAGATTTGAACATGTAGAACAAAATTTTTTTTTTATTCATTTTTTTAGGAAGGGGGTACATCACGTTTATTTTTGAAAAATTAAAAAAAAATAGATTTGGTTGAAATTCACAGGGCAGATAGTTCTTTTTAACTCTAGTAAAACTGTATACTCAGTTCTTGTATATTATGATTTTTTTTAAGAATTATTAACATACAAAAATGGATTTGAAATTTGATTTTTTCATATAGCCATTTTGTTTCTCATTTCATAAATTGAGTATATAAAAGTAAAATTCTGATTTATGCTGATTTGTATTGAAATTTACTAGCTCTCTGTGATAGATTTGAACATGTAGAACAAAATTTTTTTTTTATTCATTTTTTTAGGAAAGGGGGTACATCACGTTTATTTTTGAAAAATTAAAAAAAATAGATTTTGTTGAAATTCACAGGGCAGATAGTTCTTTTTAACTCTAGTAAAACTGTATACTCAGTTCTTGTATATTATGATTTTTTTTAAGAATTATTAACATACAAAAATGGATTTGAAATTTGATTTTTTCATATAGCCATTTTGTTTCCCATTTCATAAATTGAGTATATAAAAGTAAAATTCTGATTTTTGCTGATTTGTATTGAAATTTACTAGCTCTCTAAGATAGATTTGAACATGTAGAACAAATTTTTTTTTATTCATTTTTTTAGGAAAGGGGGTACATCACGTTTATTTTTGAAAAATTAAAAAAAAATAGATTTTGTTGAAATTCACAGGGCAGATAGTTCTTTTTAACTCTAGTAAAACTGTATACTCAGTTCTTGTATATTATGATTTTTTTTAAGAATTATTAACATACAAAAATGGATTTGAAATTTGATTTTTTCATATAGCCATTTTGTTTCTCATTTCATAAATTGAGTATATAAAAGTAAAATTCTGATTTATGCTGATTTGTATTGAAATTTACTAGCTCTCTGTGATAGATTTGAACATGTAGAACAAAATTTTTTTTTTATTCATTTTTTTAGGAAAGGGGGTACATCACGTTTATTTTTGAAAAATTAAAAAAAATAGATTTTGTTGAAATTCACAGGGCAGATAGTTCTTTTTAACTCTAGTAAAACTGTATACTCAGTTCTTGTATATTATGATTTTTTTTAGGAATTATTAACATACAAAAATGGATTTGAAATTTGATTTTTTCATATAGCCATTTTGTTTCTCATTTCATAAATTGAGTATATAAAAGTAAAATTCTGATTTATGCTGATTTGTATTGAAATTTACTAGCTCTCTGTGATAGATTTGAACATGTAGAACAAAATTTTTTTTATTCATTTTTTTAGGAAAGGGGGTACATCACGTTTATTTTTGAAAAATTAAAAAAAATAGATTTTGTTGAAATTCACAGGGCAGATAGTTCTTTTTAACTCTAGTAAAACTGTATACTCAGTTCTTGTATATTATGATTTTTTTTAAGAATTAATAACATACAAAAATGGATTTGAAATTTGATTTTTTCATATAGCCATTTTGTTTCTCATTTCATAAATTCACAGGGCAGATAGTTCTTTTTAACTCTAGTAAAACTGTATACTCAGTTCTTGTATATTATGATTTTTTTTAGGAATTATTAACATACAAAAATGGATTTGAAATTTGATTTTTTCATATAGCCATTTTGTTTCTCATTTCATAAATTGAGTATATAAAAGTAAAATTCTGATTTATGCTGATTTGTATTGAAATTTACTAGCTCTCTGTGATAGATTTGAACATGTAGAACAAAATTTTTTTTTTATTCATTTTTTTAGGAAAGGGGGTACATCACGTTTATTTTTGAAAAATTAAAAAAAATAGATTTTGTTGAAATTCACAGGGCAGATAGTTCTTTTTAACTCTAGTAAAACTGTATACTCAGTTCTTGTATATTATGATTTTTTTTAGGAATTATTAACATACAAAAATGGATTTGAAATTTGATTTTTTCATATAGCCATTTTGTTTCTCATTTCATAAATTGAGTATATAAAAGTAAAATTCTGATTTTTGCTGATTTGTATTGAAATTTACTAGCTCTCTAAGATAGATTTGAACATGTAGAACAAAATTTTTTTTATTCATTTTTTTAGGAGAGGGGGTACATCACGTTTATTTTTGAAAAATTAAAAAAAATAGATTTTGTTGAAATTCACAGGGCAGATAGTTCTTTTTAACTATAGTAAAACTGTATACTCAGTTCTTGTATATTATGATTTTTTTTAAGAATTATTAACATACAAAAATGGATTTGAAATTTGATTTTTTCATATAGCCATTTTGTTTCCCATTTCATAAATTGAGTATATAAAAGTAAAATTCTGATTTTTGCTGATTTGTATTGAAATTTACTAGCTCTCTAAGATAGATTTGAACATGTAGAACAAAATTTTTTTTATTCATTTTTTTAGGAAAGGGGGTACATCACGTTTATTTTTGAAAAATTAAAAAAAAATAGATTTTGTTGAAATTCACAGGGCAGATAGTTCTTTTTAACTCTAGTAAAACTGTATACTCAGTTCTTGTATATTATGATTTTTTTTAAGAATTATTAACATACAAAAATGGATTTGAAATTTGATTTTTTCATATAGCCATTTTGTTTCTCATTTCATAAATTGAGTATATAAAAGTAAAATTCTGATTTATGCTGATTTGTATTGAAATTTACTAGCTCTCTGTGATAGATTTGAACATGTAGAACAAAATTTTTTTTTTATTCATTTTTTTAGGAAAGGGGGTACATCACGTTTATTTTTGAAAAATTAAAAAAAAATAGATTTTGTTGAAATTCACAGGGCAGATAGTTCTTTTTAACTCTAGTAAAACTGTATACTCAGTTCTTGTATATTATGATTTTTTTTAAGAATTAATAACATACAAAAATGGATTTGAAATTTGATTTATTCATATAGCCATTTTGTTTCTCATTTCATAAATTCACAGGGCAGATAGTTCTTTTTAACTCTAGTAAAACTGTATACTCAGTTCTTGTATATTATGATTTTTTTTAAGAATTATTAACATACAAAAATGGATTTAAAATTTGATTTTTTCATATAGCCATTTTGTTTCTCATTTCATAAATTGAGTATATAAAAGTAAAATTCTGATTTATGCTGATTTGTATTGAAATTTACTAGCTCTCTGTGATAGATTTGAACATGTAGAACAAAATTTTTTTTTTATTCATTTTTTTAGGAAAGGGGGTACATCACGTTTATTTTTGAAAAATTAAAAAAAATAGATTTTGTTGAAATTCACAGGGCAGATAGTTCTTTTTAACTCTAGTAAAACTGTATACTCAGTTCTTGTATATTATGATTTTTTTTAGGAATTATTAACATACAAAAATGGATTTGAAATTTGATTTTTTCATATAGCCATTTTGTTTCCCATTTCATAAATTGAGTATATAAAAGTAAAATTCTGATTTATGCTGATTTGTATTGAAATTTACTAGCTCTCTGTGATAGATTTGAACATGTAGAACAAAATTTTTTTTTATTCATTTTTTTAGGAAAGGGGGTACATCACGTTTATTTTTGAAAAATTAAAAAAAATAGATTTTGTTGAAATTCACAGGGCAGATAGTTCTTTTTAACTCTAGTAAAACTGTATACTCAGTTCTTGTATATTATGATTTTTTTTAGGAATTATTAACATACAAAAATGGATTTGAAATTTGATTTTTTCATATAGCCATTTTGTTTCTCATTTCATAAATTGAGTATATAAAAGTAAAATTCTGATTTATGCTGATTTGTATTGAAATTTACTAGCTCTCTGTGATAGATTTGAACATGTAGAACAAATTTTTTTTTTATTCATTTTTTTAGGAAAGGGGGTACATCACGTTTATTTTTGAAAAATTAAAAAAAATAGATTTTGTTGAAATTCACAGGGCAGATAGTTCTTTTTAACTCTAGTAAAACTGTATACTCAGTTCTTGTATATTATGATTTTTTTTAGGAATTATTAACATACAAAAATGGATTTGAAATTTGATTTTTTCATATAGCCATTTTGTTTCTCATTTCATAAATTGAGTATATAAAAGTAAAATTCTGATTTATGCTGATTTGTATTGAAATTTACTAGCTCTCTGTGATAGATTTGAACATGTAGAACAAAATTTTTTTTTTATTCATTTTTTTAGGAAAGGGGGTACATCACGTTTATTTTTGAAAAATTAAAAAAAATAGATTTTGTTGAAATTCACAGGGCAGATAGTTCTTTTTAACTCTAGTAAAACTGTATACTCAGTTCTTGTATATTATGATTTTTTTAAGAATTATTAACATACAAAAATGGATTTGAAATTTGATTTTTTCATATAGCCATTTTGTTTCCCATTTCATAAATTGAGTATATAAAAGTAAAATTCTGATTTTTGCTGATTTGTATTGAAATTTACTAGCTCTCTAAGATAGATTTGAACATGTAGAACAAAATTTTTTTTATTCATTTTTTTAGGAAAGGGGGTACATCACGTTTATTTTTGAAAAATTAAAAAAAATAGATTTTGTTGAAATTCACAGGGCAGATAGTTCTTTTTAACTCTAGTAAAACTGTATACTCAGTTCTTGTATATTATGATTTTTTTTAGGAATTATTAACATACAAAAATGGATTTGAAATTTGATTTTTTCATATAGCCATTTTGTTTCTCATTTCATAAATTGAGTATATAAAAGTAAAATTCTGATTTATGCTGATTTGTATTGAAATTTACTAGCTCTCTGTGATAGATTTGAACATGTAGAACAAATTTTTTTTTTATTCATTTTTTTAGGAAAGGGGGTACATCACGTTTATTTTTGAAAAATTAAAAAAAATAGATTTTGTTGAAATTCACAGGGCAGATAGTTCTTTTTAACTCTAGTAAAACTGTATACTCAGTTCTTGTATATTATGATTTTTTTTAGGAATTATTAACATACAAAAATGGATTTGAAATTTGATTTTTTCATATAGCCATTTTGTTTCTCATTTCATAAATTGAGTATATAAAAGTAAAATTCTGATTTATGCTGATTTGTATTGAAATTTACTAGCTCTCTGTGATAGATTTGAACATGTAGAACAAAATTTTTTTTTATTCATTTTTTTAGGAAAGGGGGTACATCACGTTTATTTTTGAAAAATTAAAAAAAATAGATTTTGTTGAAATTCACAGGGCAGATAGTTCTTTTTAACTCTAATAAAACTGTATACTCAGTTCTTGTATATTATGATTTTTTTTAGGAATTATTAACATACAAAAATGGATTTGAAATTTGATTTTTTCATATAGCCATTTTGTTTCCCATTTCATAAATTGAGTATATAAAAGTAAAATTCTGATTTATGCTGATTTGTATTGAAATTTACTAGCTCTCTGTGATAGATTTGAACATGTAGAACAAAATTTTTTTTTATTCATTTTTTTAGGAAAGGGGGTACATCACGTTTATTTTTGAAAAATTAAAAAAAATAGATTTTGTTGAAATTCACAGGGCAGATAGTTCTTTTTAACTCTAGTAAAACTGTATACTCAGTTCTTGTATATTATGATTTTTTTTAGGAATTATTAACATACAAAAATGGATTTGAAATTTGATTTTTTCATATAGCCATTTTGTTTCTCATTTCATAAATTGAGTATATAAAAGTAAAATTCTGATTTATGCTGATTTGTATTGAAATTTACTAGCTCTCTGTGATAGATTTGAACATGTAGAACAATTTTTTTTTTTATTCATTTTTTTAGGAAAGGGGGTACATCACGTTTATTTTTGAAAAATTAAAAAAAATAGATTTTGTTGAAATTCACAGGGCAGATAGTTCTTTTTAACTCTAGTAAAACTGTATACTCAGTTCTTGTATATTATGATTTTTTTTAGGAATTATTAACATACAAAAATGGATTTGAAATTTGATTTTTTCATATAGCCATTTTGTTTCTCATTTCATAAATTGAGTATATAAAAGTAAAATTCTGATTTATGCTGATTTGTATTGAAATTTACTAGCTCTCTGTGATAGATTTGAACATGTAGAACAAAATTTTTTTTTTATTCATTTTTTTAGGAAAGGGGGTACATCACGTTTATTTTTGAAAAATTAAAAAAAATAGATTTTGTTGAAATTCACAGGGCAGATAGTTCTTTTTAACTCTAGTAAAACTGTATACTCAGTTCTTGTATATTATGATTTTTTTTAGGAATTATTAACATACAAAAATGGATTTGAAATTTGATTTTTTCATATAGCCATTTTGTTTCTCGTTTCATAAATTGAGTATAGAAAAGTAAAATTCTGATTTATGCTGATTTGTATTGAAATTTACTAGCTCTCTGTGATAGATTTGAACATGTAGAACAACATTTTTTTTTATTCATTTTTTTAGGAAAGGGGGTACATCACGTTTATTTTTGAAAAATTAAAAAAAATAGATTTTGTTGAAATTCACAGGGCAGATAGTTCTTTTTAACTCTAGTAAAACTGTATACTCAGTTCTTGTATATTATGATTTTTTTTAGGAATTATTAACATACAAAAATGGATTTGAAATTTGATTTTTTCATATAGCCATTTTGTTTCTCATTTCATAAATTGAGTATATAAAAGTAAAATTCTGATTTATGCTGATTTGTATTGAAATTTACTAGCTCTCTAAGATAGATTTGAACATGTAGAACAACATTTTTTTTTTATTCATTTTTTTAGGTACATCACGTTTATTTTTGAAAAATTAAAAAAAATAGATTTTGTTGAAATTCACAGGGCAGATAGTTCTTTTTAACTCTAGTAAAACTGTATACTCAGTTCTTGTATATTATGATTTTTTTTTAGGAATTATTAACATACAAAAATGGATTTGAAATTTGATTTTTTCATATAGCCATTTTGTTTCTCATTTCATAAATTGAGTATAGAAAAGTAAAATTCTGATTTATGCTGATTTGTATTGAAATTTACTAGCTCTCTGTGATAGATTTGAACATGTAGAACAAAATTTTTTTTTATTCATTTTTTTACATCAGGTACATCACGTTTATTTTTGAAAAATTAAAAAAAATAGATTTTGTTGAAATTCACAGGGCAGATAGTTCTTTTTAACTCTAGTAAAACTGTATACTCAGTTCTTGTATATTATGATTTTTTTTAAGAATTATTAACATACAAAAATGGATTTGAAATTTGATTTTTTCATATAGCCATTTTGTTTCTCATTTCATAAATTGAGTATAGAAAAGTAAAATTCTGATTTATGCTGATTTGTATTGAAATTTACTAGCTCTCTGTGATAGATTTGAACATGTAGAACAACATTTTTTTTTATTCATTTTTTTAGGAAAGGGGGTACATCACGTTTATTTTTGAAAAATTAAAAAAAATAGATTTTGTTGAAATTCACAGGGCAGATAGTTCTTTTTAACTCTAGTAAAACTGTATACTCAGTTCTTGTATATTATGATTTTTTTTAGGAATTATTAACATACAAAAATGGATTTGAAATTTGATTTTTTCATATAGCCATTTTGTTTCTCATTTCATAAATTGAGTATAGAAAAGTAAAATTCTGATTTATGCTGATTTGTATTGAAATTTACTAGCTCTCTGTGATAGATTTGCACATGTAGAACAACATTTTTTTTTTTATTCATTTTTTTAGGAAAGGGGGTACATCACGTTTATTTTTGAAAAATTAAAAAAAATAGATTTTGTTGAAATTCACAGGGCAGATAGTTCTTTTTAACTCTAGTAAAACTGTATACTCAGTTCTTGTATATTATGATTTTTTTTAGGAATTATTAACATACAAAAATGGATTTGAAATTTGATTTTTTCATATAGCCATTTTGTTTCTCATTTCATAAATTGAGTATATAAAAGTAAAATTCTGATTTATGCTGATTTGTATTGAAATTTACTAGCTCTCTAAGATAGATTTGAACATGTAGAACAAAATTTTTTTTTTATTCATTTTTTTAGGTACATCACGTTTATTTTTGAAAAATTAAAAAAAATAGATTTTGTTGAAATTCACAGGGCAGATAGTTCTTTTTAACTCTAGTAAAACTGTATACTCAGTTCTTGTATATTATGATTTTTTTTAGGAATTATTAACATACAAAAATGGATTTGAAATTTGATTTTTTCATATAGCCATTTTGTTTCTCATTTCATAAATTGAGTATAGAAAAGTAAAATTCTGATTTATGCTGATTTGTATTGAAATTTACTAGCTCTCTGTGATAGATTTGAACATGTAGAATAAAATTTTTTTTATTCATTTTTTTAGGAAAGGGGGTACATCACGTTTATATTTGAAAAATTAAAAAAAATAGATTTTGTTGAAATTCACAGGGCAGATAGTTCTTTTCAACTCTAGTAAAACTGTATACTCAGTTCTTGTATATTATGATTTTTTTTAGGAATTATTAACATACAAAAATGGATTTGAAATTTGATTTTTTCATATAGCCATTTTGTTTCTCATTTCATAAATTGAGTATAGAAAAGTAAAATTCTGATTTATGCTGATTTGTATTGAAATTTACTAGCTCTCTGTGATAGATTTGAACATGTAGAACAAAATTTTTTTTTTATTCATTTTTTTAGGAAAGGGGGTACATCACGTTTATTTTTGAAAAATTAAAAAAAATAGATTTTGTTGAAATTCACAGGGCAGATATTACTTTTTAACTCTAGTAAAACTGTATACTCAGTTCTTGTATATTATGATTTTTTTTAAGAATTATTAACATACAAAAATGGATTTGAAATTTGATTTTTTCATATAGCCATTTTGTTTCTCATTTCATAAATTGAGTATATAAAAGTAAAATTCTGATTTATGCTGATTTGTATTGAAATTTACTAGCTCTCTGTGATAGATTTGAACATGTAGAACAAAATTTTTTTTTTATTCATTTTTTTAGGAAAGGGGGTACATCACGTTTATTTTTGAAAAATTAAAAAAAATAGATTTTGTTGAAATTCACAGGGCAGATAGTTCTTTTTAACTCTAGTAAAACTGTATACTCAGTTCTTGTATATTATGATTTTTTTTAGGAATTATTAATGGATTTGAAATTTGATTTTTTCATATAGCCATTTTGTTTCTCATTTCATAAATTGAGTATATAAAAGTAAAATTCTGATTTATGCTGATTTGTATTGAAATTTACTAGCTCTCTAAGATAGATTTGATGATGTAGAACAAACATTTTTTTTTATTCATTTTTTTAGGAAAGGGGGTACATCACGTTTATTTTTGAAAAATTAAAAAAAATAGATTTTGTTGAAATTCACAGGGCAGATAGTTCTTTTTAACTCTAGTAAAACTGTATACTCAGTTCTTGTATATTATGATTTTTTTTAGGAATTATTAACATACAAAAATGGATTTGAAATTTGATTTTTTCATATAGCCATTTTGTTTCTCATTTCATAAATTGAGTATATAAAAGTAAAATTCTGATTTTTGCTGATTTGTATTGAAATTTACTAGCTCTCTGTGATAGATTTGAACATGTAGAACAACATTTTTTTTTTATTCATTTTTTTAGGAAAGGGGGTACATCACGTTTATTTTTGAAAAATTAAAAAAAATAGATTTTGTTGAAATTCACAGGGCAGATAGTTCTTTTTAACTCTAGTAAAACTGTATACTCAGTTCTTGTATATTATGATTTTTTTTAGGAATTATTAACATACAAAAATGGATTTGAAATTTGATTTTTTCATATAGCCATTTTGTTTCTCATTTCATAAATTGAGTATATAAAAGTAAAATTCTGATTTATGCTGATTTGTATTGAAATTTACTAGCTCTCTAAGATAGATTTGAACATGTAGAACAACATTTTTTTTTTATTCATTTTTTTAGGTACATCACGTTTATTTTTGAAAAATTAAAAAAAATAGATTTTGTTGAAATTCACAGGGCAGATAGTTCTTTTTAACTCTAGTAAAACTGTATACTCAGTTCTTGTATATTATGATTTTTTTTAGGAATTATTAACATACAAAAATGGATTTGAAATTTGATTTTTTCATATAGCCATTTTGTTTCTCATTTCATAAATTGAGTATATAAAAGTAAAATTCTGATTTATGCTGATTTGTATTGAAATTTACTAGCTCTCTAAGATAGATTTGATGATGTAGAACAAACATTTTTTTTTATTCATTTTTTTAGGAAAGGGGGTACATCACGTTTATTTTTGAAAAATTAAAAAAAATAGATTTTGTTGAAATTCACAGGGCAGATAGTTCTTTTTAACTCTAGTAAAACTGTATACTCAGTTCTTGTATATTATGATTTTTTTAGGAATTATTAACATACAAAAATGGATTTGAAATTTGATTTTTTCATATAGCCATTTTGTTTCTCATTTCATAAATTGAGTATAGAAAAGTAAAATTCTGATTTTTGCTGATTTGTATTGAAATTTACTAGCTCTCTAAGATAGATTTGAACATGTAGAACAAAAATTTTTTTTTATTCATTTTTTTAGGAAAGGGGGTACATCACGTTTATTTTTGAAAAATTAAAAAAAATAGATTTTGTTGAAATTCACAGGGCAGATAGTTCTTTTTAACTCTAGTAAAACTGTATACTCAGTTCTTGTATATTATGATTTTTTTTAGGAATTATTAACATACAAAAATGGATTTGAAATTTGATTTTTTCATATAGCCATTTTGTTTCTCATTTCATAAATTGAGTATATAAAAGTAAAATTCTGATTTATGCTGATTTGTATTGAAATTTACTAGCTCTCTGTGATAGATTTGAACATGTAGAACAAAATTTTTTTTATATTCATTTTTTTAGGAAAGGGGGTACATCACGTTTATTTTTGAAAAATTAAAAAAAATAGATTTTGTTGAAATTCACAGGGCAGATAGTTCTTTTTAACTCTAGTAAAACTGTATACTCAGTTCTTGTATATTATGATTTTTTTTAGGAATTATTAATGGATTTGAAATTTGATTTTTTCATATAGCCATTTTGTTTCTCATTTCATAAATTGAGTATATAAAAGTAAAATTCTGATTTTTGCTGATTTGTATTGAAATTTACTAGCTCTCTAAGATAGATTTGAACATGTAGAACAACATTTTTTTTTTTATTCATTTTTTTAGGAAAGGGGGTACATCACGTTTATTTTTGAAAAATTAAAAAAAATAGATTTTGTTGAAATTCACAGGGCAGATAGTTCTTTTTAACTCTAGTAAAACTATATACTCAGTTCTTGTATATTATGATTTTTTTTAGGAATTATTAACATACAAAAATGGATTTGAAATTTGATTTTTTCATATAGCCATTTTGTTTCTCATTTCATAAATTGAGTATATAAAAGTAAAATTCTGATTTTTGCTGATTTGTATTGAAATTTTCTAGCTCTCTAAGATAGATTTGAACATGTAGAACAAAATTTATTTATTTATTCATTTTTTTAGGAAAGGGGGTACATCACGTTTATTTTTGAAAAATTAAAAAAAATAGATTTTATTGAAATTCACAGGGCAGATAGTTCTTTTTAACTCTAGTAAAACTGTATACTCAGTTCTTGTATATTATGATTTTTTTTAGGAATTATTAACATACAAAAATGGATTTGAAATTTGATTTTTTCATATAGCCATTTTGTTTCTCATTTCATAAATTGAGTATATAAAAGTAAAATTCTGATTTATGCTGATTTGTATTGAAATTTACTAGCTCTCTGTGATAGATTTGAACATGTAGAACAAAATTTTTTTTTTATTCATTTTTTTAGGAAAGGGGGTACATCACGTTTATTTTTGAAAAATTAAAAAAAAAAGATTTTGTTGAAATTCACAGGGCAGATAGTTCTTTTTAACTCTAGTAAAACTGTATACTCAGTTCTTGTATATTATGATTTTTTTTAGGAATTATTAACATACAAAAATGGATTTGAAATTTGATTTTTTCATATAGCCATTTTGTTTCTCATTTCATAAATTGAGTATAGAAAAGTAAAATTCTGATTTATGCTGATTTGTATTGAAATTTACTAGCTCTCTGTGATAGATTTGAACATGTAGAACAACATTTTTTTTTTATTCATTTTTTTAGGAAAGGGGGTACATCACGTTTATTTTTGAAAAATTAAAAAAAATAGATTTTGTTGAAATTCACAGGGCAGATAGTTCTTTTTAACTCTAGTAAAACTGTATACTCAGTTCTTGTATATTATGATTTTTTTTAGGAATTATTAACATACAAAAATGGATTTGAAATTTGATTTTTTCATATAGCCATTTTGTTTCTCATTTCATAAATTGAGTATATAAAAGTAAAATTCTGATTTATGCTGATTTGTATTGAAATTTACTAGCTCTCTAAGATAGATTTGATGATGTAGAACAAAATTTTTTTTTTATTCATTTTTTTAGGAAAGGGGGTACATCACGTTTATTTTTGAAAAATTAAAAAAAATAGATTTTGTTGAAATTCACAGGGCAGATAGTTCTTTTTAACTCTAGTAAAACTGTATACTCAGTTCTTGTATATTATGATTTTTTTTAGGAATTATTAACATACAAAAATGGATTTGAAATTTGATTTTTTCATATAGCCATTTTGTTTCTCATTTCATAAATTGAGTATATAAAAGTAAAATTCTGATTTTTGCTGATTTGTATTGAAATTTACTAGCTCTCTAAGATAGATTTGAACATGTAGAACAACATTTTTTTTTTTATTCATTTTTTTAGGAAAGGGGGTACATCACGTTTATTTTTGAAAAATTAAAAAAAAATAGATTTTGTTGAAATTCACAGGGCAGATAGTTCTTTTTAACTCTAGTAAAACTATATACTCAGTTCTTGTATATTATGATTTTTTTTAAGAATTATTAACATACAAAAATGGATTTGAAATTTGATTTTTTCATATAGCCATTTTGTTTCTCATTTCATAAATTGAGTATATAAAAGTAAAATTCTGATTTATGCTGATTTGTATTGAAATTTACTAGCTCTCTGTGATAGATTTGAACATGTAGAACAAAATTTTTTTTTTATTCATTTTTTTAGGAAAGGGGGTACATCACGTTTATTTTTGAAAAATTAAAAAAAATAGATTTTGTTGAAATTCACAGGGCAGATAGTTCTTTTTAACTCTAGTAAAACTGTATACTCAGTTCTTGTATATTATGATTTTTTTTAGGAATTATTAATGGATTTGAAATTTGATTTTTTCATATAGCCATTTTGTTTCTCATTTCATAAATTGAGTATATAAAAGTAAAATTCTGATTTTTGCTGATTTGTATTGAAATTTACTAGCTCTCTAAGATAGATTTGAACATGTAGAACAACATTTTTTTTTTATTCATTTTTTTAGGAAAGGGGGTACATCACGTTTATTTTTGAAAAATTAAAAAAAATAGATTTTGTTGAAATTCACAGGGCAGATAGTTCTTTTTAACTCTAGTAAAACTGTATACTCAGTTCTTGTATATTATGATTTTTTTTAGGAATTATTAATGGATTTGAAATTTGATTTTTTCATATAGCCATTTTGTTTCTCATTTCATAAATTGAGTATATAAAAGTAAAATTCTGATTTATGCTGATTTGTATTGAAATTTACTAGCTCTCTGTGATAGATTTGAACATGTAGAACAAAATTTTTTTTTTATTCATTTTTTTAGGAAAGGGGGTACATCACGTTTATTTTTGAAAAATTAAAAAAAATAGATTTTGTTGAAATTCACAGGGCAGATAGTTCTTTTTAACTCTAGTAAAACTATATACTCAGTTCTTGTATATTATGATTTTTTTTAGGAATTATTAACATACAAAAATGGATTTGAAATTTGATTTTTTCATATAGCCATTTTGTTTCTCATTTCATAAATTGAGTATATAAAAGTAAAATTCTGATTTTTGCTGATTTGTATTGAAATTTACTAGCTCTCTAAGATAGATTTGAACATGTAGAACAAAATTTTTTTTTTATTCATTTTTTTAGGAAAGGGGGTACATCACGTTTATTTTTGAAAAATTAAAAAAAATAGATTTTGTTGAAATTCACAGGGCAGATAGTTCTTTTTAACTATAGTAAAACTGTATACTCAGTTCTTGTATATTATGATTTTTTTTAAGAATTATTAACATACAAAAATGGATTTGAAATTTGATTTTTTCATATAGCCATTTTGTTTCTCATTTCATAAATTGAGTATATAAAAGTAAAATTCTGATTTTTGCTGATTTGTATTGAAATTTACTAGCTCTCTGTGATAGATTTGAACATGTAGAACAAATATTTTTTTTTCATTAATTTTTTTAGGAAAGGGGGTACATCACGTTTATTTTAGAAAAAATTAAAAAAAATAGATTTTGTTGAAATTCACAGGGCAGATAGTTCTTTTTAACTCTAGTAAAACTGTATACTCAGTTCTTGTATATTATGATTTTTTTTAAGAATTATTAACATACAAAAATGGATTTGAAATTTGATTTTTTCATATAGCC
Organism: Dryomyza anilis; assembly: GCA_951804985.1. Classification (NCBI taxonomy): domain Eukaryota; kingdom Metazoa; phylum Arthropoda; class Insecta; order Diptera; family Dryomyzidae; genus Dryomyza; species Dryomyza anilis. The sequence goes on along the minus strand of OX638130.1, from coordinate 99,917,745 downwards.
ATTTTGTTTCTCATTTCATAAATTGAGTATATAAAAGTAAAATTCTGATTTATGCTGATTTGTATTGAAATTTACTAGCTCTCTAAGATAGATTTGAACATGTAGAACAAAATTTTTTTTTTATTCATTTTTTTAGGAAAGGGGGTACATCACGTTTATTTTTGAAAAATTAAAAAAAATAGATTTTGTTGAAATTCACAGGGCAGATAGTTCTTTTTAACTCTAGTAAAACTGTATACTCAGTTCTTGTATATTATGATTTTTTTTAAGAATTATTAACATACAAAAATGGATTTGAAATTTGATTTTTTCATATAGCCATTTTGTTTCTCATTTCATAAATTGAGTATATAAAAGTAAAATTCTGATTTATGCTGATTTGTATTGAAATTTACTAGCTCTCTAAGATAGATTTGAACATGTAGAACAACATTTTTTTTTTATTCATTTTTTTAGGTACATCACGTTTATTTTTGAAAAATTAAAAAAAATAGATTTTGTTGAAATTCACAGGGCAGATAGTTCTTTTTAACTCTAGTAAAACTGTATACTCAGTTCTTGTATATTATGATTTTTTTTAGGAATTATTAACATACAAAAATGGATTTGAAATTTGATTTTTTCATATAGCCATTTTGTTTCTCATTTCATAAATTGAGTATATAAAAGTAAAATTCTGATTTATGCTGATTTGTATTGAAATTTACTAGCTCTCTGTGATAGATTTGAACATGTAGAACAAAATTTTTTTTTATTCATTTTTTTAGGAAAGGGGGTACATCACGTTTATTTTTGAAAAATTAAAAAAAATAGATTTTGTTGAAATTCACAGGGCAGATAGTTCTTTTTAACTCTAGTAAAACTGTATACTCAGTTCTTGTATATTATGATTTTTTTTAAGAATTATTAACATACAAAAATGGATTTGAAATTTGATTTTTTCATATAGCCATTTTGTTTCTCATTTCATAAATTGAGTATATAAAAGTAAAATTCTGATTTATGCTGATTTGTATTGAAATTTACTAGCTCTCTAAGATAGATTTGAACATGTAGAACAACATTTTTTTTTTATTCATTTTTTTAGGTACATCACGTTTATTTTTGAAAAATTAAAAAAAATAGATTTTGTTGAAATTCACAGGGCAGATAGTTCTTTTTAACTCTAGTAAAACTGTATACTCAGTTCTTGTATATTATGATTTTTTTTAGGAATTATTAACATACAAAAATGGATTTGAAATTTGATTTTTTCATATAGCCATTTTGTTTCTCATTTCATAAATTGAGTATAGAAAAGTAAAATTCTGATTTATGCTGATTTGTATTGAAATTTACTAGCTCTCTGTGATAGATTTGAACATGTAGAACAAAATTTTTTTTTATTCATTTTTTTAGGAAAGGGGGTACATCACGTTTATTTTTGAAAAATTAAAAAAAATAGATTTTGTTGAAATTCACAGGGCAGATAGTTCTTTTCAACTCTAGTAAAACTGTATACTCAGTTCTTGTATATTATGATTTTTTTTAAGAATTATTAACATACAAAAATGGATTTGAAATTTGATTTTTTCATATAGCCATTTTGTTTCTCATTTCATAAATTGAGTATAGAAAAGTAAAATTCTGATTTATGCTGATTTGTATTGAAATTTACTAGCTCTCTGTGATAGATTTGAACATGTAGAACAAAATTTTTTTTTTATTCATTTTTTTAGGAAAGGGGGTACATCACGTTTATTTTTGAAAAATTAAAAAAATAGATTTTGTTGAAATTCACAGGGCAGATAGTTCTTTTTAACTCTAGTAAAACTGTATACTCAGTTCTTGTATATTATGATTTTTTTTAGGAATTATTAACATACAAAAATGGATTTGAAATTTGATTTTTTCATATAGCCATTTTGTTTCTCATTTCATAAATTGAGTATAGAAAAGTAAAATTCTGATTTATGCTGATTTGTATTGAAATTTACTAGCTCTCTGTGATAGATTTGAACATGTAGAACAACATTTTTTTTTATTCATTTTTTTAGGAAAGGGGGTACATCACGTTTATTTTTGAAAAATTAAAAAAAATAGATTTTGTTGAAATTCACAGGGCAGATAGTTCTTTTCAACTCTAGTAAAACTGTATACTCAGTTCTTGTATATTATGATTTTTTTTAAGAATTATTAACATACAAAAATGGATTTGAAATTTGATTTTTTCATATAGCCATTTTGTTTCTCATTTCATAAATTGAGTATAGAAAAGTAAAATTCTGATTTATGCTGATTTGTATTGAAATTTACTAGCTCTCTAAGATAGATTTGAACATGTAGAACAAAATTTTTTTTTTATTCATTTTTTTAGGAAAGGGGGTACATCACGTTTATTTTTGAAAAATTAAAAAAAATAGATTTTGTTGAAATTCACAGGGCAGATAGTTCTTTTTAACTCTAGTAAAACTGTATACTCAGTTTTTGTATATTATGATTTTTTTTAAGAATTATTAACATACAAAAATGGATTTGAAATTTGATTTTTTCATATAGCCATTTTGTTTCTCATTTCATAAATTGAGTATAGAAAAGTAAAATTCTGATTTATGCTGATTTGTATTGAAATTTACTAGCTCTCTGTGATAGATTTGAACATGTAGAACAACATTTTTTTTTTATTCATTTTTTTAGGAAAGGGGGTACATCACGTTTATTTTTGAAAAATTAAAAAAAATAGATATTGTTGAAATTCACAGGGCAGATAGTTCTTTTCAACTCTAGTAAAACTGTATACTCAGTTCTTGTATATTATGATTTTTTTTAGGAATTATTAACATACAAAAATGGATTTGAAATTTGATTTTTTCATATAGCCATTTTGTTTCTCGTTTCATAAATTGAGTATAGAAAAGTAAAATTCTGATTTATGCTGATTTGTATTGAAATTTACTAGCTCTCTGTGATAGATTTGAACATGTAGAACAAAATTTTTTTTATTCATTTTTTTAGGAAAGGGGGTACATCACGTTTATTTTTGAAAAATTAAAAAAAATAGATTTTGTTGAAATTAACAGGGCAGATAGTTCTTTTAAACTCTAGTAAAACTGTATACTCAGTTCTTGTATATTATGATTTTTTTTAGGAATTATTAACATACAAAAATGGATTTGAAATTTGATTTTTTCATATAGCCATTTTGTTTCTCATTTCATAAATTGAGT